>CM039629.1:15706375-18106375 GCA_022457165.1 Juglans mandshurica
TAGCATATTCTAACTGAGCAACTGCTCTACCAGCATTCTCAGTTAATTTAAATGAAGAGTCATATGGGGTATTTGCTTCTTTAATTCCTAAGTGTTGAAATTTAAGAAGCATTTTCTCAACATAATGAGATTGACATAAAGCATAACCCCCACTATGTTTCTTTACTTTGACACCCAAAATAGTGTCAACTTCATTAAGATCCTTCATTTTGAACTTTGAAGATAAATACTTCTTAGTTTCAGATATTCCTTCCATATTTGTTCCAAATATAAGTAAGTCATCCACATAAAGACATATTATAACACCATAACAATCTGTGAATTTAGAATAAATACACTTATCAGCTTTATTATGCCTAAATCCATGAGATAAAATTATCGAGTCAAATTTCTCATGCCATTGTTTTGGTGCTTGCTTTAATCCATACAATGACTTAATTAATTTGCAAACTTTCTTTTCTTGCCCATGCATAACAAATCCTTCTAGTTGTTCCATGTACACCTCTTTATCCAATTCACCATTTAGGAAAGCAGTTTTAACATCCATTTGGTGTACATATAAGTTATATATTGAAGTCAGTGCCATAAGCACTCTAATGGATGTAAATCTAGTCACTGGGGCATGCGTATCAAAATAGTCTATGCCCTCTTTTTGTTTAAAACCTTTGGCTACTAATCTGGCTTTAAAAGTTTGAAGAGACCCATCTGTATTGTATTTTCTCCTAAATACCCACTTACAACCAATAGGTTTTGATCCAGGAGGCAAGTCTACTAAAACCCAAGTATTGTTTGACAATATTGAGTCCATTTCATCATTTATTGCCTCTTTCCAAAATGAAACATCTCTAGAAGTCATAGCTTCTTTAAATGTTTTTGGATCTTCTTCTATATTTAATAGAATGGGTATCTTATTTAAAACATCATCTCTATTTCCTTCCAAAAGGAAAACAATAGCTTGAGATGACACAAAATCTGGATCCAAGTTTTTCTCTTTTCTAACTCTTTGACTTCTCCTCGGTTCAGTCAATGTGTCAGGAATTATACAATTCCTTTTCCGACTCAAGTTAGATTCTAGTGTTTGAGTAGGATCTAATACTGCTTTAGAATCGATAAATTCTACATCCTTTGATTCTACTATAACGTTAGAATCCAAATCCAAAAGTCTATATGCTTTTGAATTCTCAGGATATCCTACAAAAACACTCTTGATTGCCCTTGGACCTAATTTTGTTCTTTTTGGGTCCGGAACTCTATAAAAGGCTAAACAGCCCCATACCCTTAGGTATTCCAAATTTGGTTTCCTACCTTTCCACAATTCATATGGTGAAATTTTGAATTTCATAGAAGGTATTCTATTATGCAAATAACATGCTGTGAGCAATGCTTCTCCCCACAAATTAAAAGACAATTTTGCATTCAAAATCATAGCATTTACCATATCAACTAGTGTCCTATTTTTTCTTTCTGCTAAACCATTTTGTTGTGGGGTATAGGGTGCACTAGTTTAATGTATTATGCCATTCTCCTCACAGTACAAAGAAAATTAAGTAGGAAAATATTTACCGCCTCTGTCACTGCGAAGAATCTTAATTTTCTTTTCCTTTTGATTTTCAACAACAGACTTATAAGATTTAAACATATTGAAGGCTTCATCCTTACTTTTCATTAGATATACATATGTATATCTTGAGAAATCATCAATAAAAGTAATAAAATATCTATTGCCTCCTCTTGTTAAAATACCATTTAATTCACAAATATCAGAATGTACAAGTTCTAATAATTGTGTATTTCTGTTTGTTTTAGGAAAATGTTTCTTTGTCATTTTTGCTTGAATGCAAACTTCACATTTAGCACCATGTCCATGATTATATAGAATTAAACTATGTTTAGACATAAACTTTAAAGATTTAAAATTCAAATGTGCTAAACGATTATGCCACAAAGTAGAAGACTCAACAATATAAGCAGAATCAGAACTTATTTTATTAATACTTAGTTTATACATTCCATCACAAGAGTACCATTTTCCAACAAACACTCCTCCTTTGAAAAGAATTACATTATCAGACTCAATTACGGTCTTGACACCCTTCTTACAAAGCAAATTTGCCGATACAAGATTTTTCTTTATTTCTGGGACATGAAGAACATTAACAAGAATAAGTTTCTTCCCAGAAGTGAACTGAATTTCCACAGTTCCTTTTCCCACAACTTTTGCAGAGTTGTGATTTCCCATTAGTACTACATGTCCATCTGCTGCATCTTCATAATTTTTGAATTGAGATCTCTGATTGCAAACATGAACGGTAGCGCCTGAATCATACCACCAATCAGAAGACTCGGTTGTTGTAGCCATATTTAACTCTGTAATCATACTAATGTGCATTTCAGAGACCATGGCCACAATTTCTGAAATCTCCTTTTCGATCAGATTTGCACTATTAGGATTGCCATTTTCTTTCTTGTATTTCTTCTTGTACCTGCATTCACGCTTAAAGTGCCCATTCTTTCCGCAATTATAACAAGTTTTTATTTTCTTGGACTTGTCACCATTGTTGGAAAAGTCATTAAATTTTCTCTTGTTTCCTCCAAAATTACTTTGAAACTTATTTTTCTCATCAACAAAGTTCACTTTAGAGCCATTTTGAGAAAATAATTTCTTATCACGAATTCGAGTTTCCTCTTCAATTCGTAAATATTTTTGAATTTGCTCTATAGTAAAGTCTTATGTTGTGTGCATAAGTTTCTTTCTATAATTATTTCAACTTGGAGGAAGTTTGGCAATAATAGCCCCAACTTGCAAAGGTTCAGAAACTTCAACATTAAGATCTCGAAGTTTATTCCCCAAAACTTGCAATTCATGGACTTGATCCATCAACGAAGTATTATCATTCATTGCAAATTCAAAATATTTCATAATAAGGAATTTATCCGTACCTTGCTTTTCGGTTCTATACTTTAATTCCAATGCATCCCAAATCTCTTTTGGTGACTTGATTAATGTAAACAAGTCGTAGAGACGATCGGAAAGTGTATTTAGAATGTGTCCTCTACACACCACTTCATCTTCTTCGCGCTTCTTGCGTTTCGCCTTGATTTGTTCATTATCGTCAGGTTTGGGTTCTGGAAGTACTGGCAAGTTCGAATCCAAAACATATGAAATCTTCAATGTAGTAAGAATGAACATCAACTTGTCTTTCCAGCGATTAAAATTCGTTCCATCAAACCTATCTAGTTTGACAAAGTCTTGATTCATCATCTTGAAAGTCGTCATATCAAATTCTGATCCCATTGCGATTATCACCTTAAAATTGTTAAAGAAAAATTGTGCGGATACAATAATCTGAAAAATAAATGCGATTTTGAGGCGTGTTGATCACTATCTTTAAGGTGATAATTGCCCCCACTCAAAAGAGTTTGCTATCGGGTCACAAGCAATTCACCTCCAGGATACAACAAAGTCACCAACTGCAGATAGCAATTATGAAGTTTTCCCTTCAGAGTTTCTCTACAAAATTGTGCAAGTGACTGAAAATATGAGTGAATAGAATGAATAAATTCGTGGGTCTCATCCCCTATTTATAGAAAATGAAGTGACACCATGTGAAAGATCACAACTCTTAACTTGGTGGGCACTAATTTAAAATCGAGAGGTAGAATGCAAGAACCCACCAAAATTGAGCCTTTTATACATGATCAAAGGAAACTCATATTCCAGCCAACAATAATCCAACCCCCAACAACATAAATCAAAACCCAAAATCCTAATCTCCACTTTCCATGTGTGCCGAACCCTAGAACTGAACTGAGATAATGATTTGAATAGACTAGAGGTCATACCGTGATGGAGAACCTTGACTCAAGAAACTCAAACTGATTATTTCTCACA
Organism: Juglans mandshurica; assembly: GCA_022457165.1. NCBI lineage: Eukaryota > Viridiplantae > Streptophyta > Magnoliopsida > Fagales > Juglandaceae > Juglans > Juglans mandshurica. The sequence goes on from CM039629.1 coordinate 15,710,268, forward strand.
AGTAAATCGAATGAGATATGGAAGAGAATGGGCTAGGGCTCTTGCAATTTCTCTGTCGTGAGCCTATCGTGGGACTTAGAGAAATACACTAGGGGCTGGGCGTGTATGCATTTAATTACGAAGGGAAATCCTTTAAAGAACTCTTTAAAGGTAAAACCCTACTGGACATCCAAACCCAGAAAAGTCAATTTTATTATTTGAAAATCAATTACAAGTAAAACTCAATTATAAAAACTTTTGTCAATTGACACTCTTACTTGACCAGACAAATAAACATTTGTCTTTTATCGCAGTAGCAGCCAGAACCTCTGATGATCTTCAAATATTGGCTTTTCTCCTGGAACTCCAGTGGTTGAAACTCAACCAATCAATTATCTAACATGGAGCACAATCACACTCATTAAAAGAAACAATATGAAAATTCTCCAATGAATTTTCTCACTAAAATATGTACTGGAAAGTGCTCTCGAAAATATATAGATCTAAATTTCTACAAATCCAAACTAGTAGGATCCATTAAATAAATAATCTGAAAGAAGTTTTAGTTTCAGTAGAACTCTGCTGACGGAATGAATCTATAGCTGACGGAATGCTGACATTTCCCGATAAATCTTCACTGCAGTAACAGATTTTAGATCAGCTTCTGTTTTGGATAAGTGCAAATCCTTGTGGCTCCATTTCCACACTTATGACTTATCTAAACAGTCTCTAATACCTCATAGATAAATTTAATAATGTTATAGATAAAGTCAATAAATAATTTACATTCATTCAAAATTACCAACTGAATGATAGGATAAAACTCTATCATTTTAGTCACCTAATCCTATCCAAACTTATCAATTTAGTCACCTAGTCCTAGCCAAAGTTGACATCTACAATATATATATATATACAAAAATGTTGAATGCAATTGGCCAGTACAATCGGCATGTAATCGCCACATCAGATAAATAAAACGATATGTTTCCTTCTCAATTTTCTGCACAGCCGGGAGATGAAAGAAAATTTGCTTTCTTCTTCCTTCCGCAAGCTTTCTTCCAAATTTTTTCTAAGTTTTTTCCTTAAGCTTCCTTTTCGTAAGCAAATTCTAAGTTTCTTCCTTCTGTAAGCTTTCTTCTAAGTGTATTTTTTGTCCGTAAGCTTCTTTTCCGTAAGCTTTCTGTGAGCAAATTCTAAGTTTTTTCCTTCTGTAAGCTTTCTTCTTCCTTCCGTTCATCCCTTCTCCCTAACCCTAAGTCCCCATTTCGATTACTCAATCCCCATTGATGTAATTGCCTCTAAAATTCATATATTTAGAGCTGGTTCCATTGAAGCTGTTGCAAAAGAATTTGTCGAAGTGGTGTATCAAGCTTGTTGGAATTCCTGATTTGTTGGAATTTTAGCTCTGACCATAGTGCAATCATCTCTCTTTAACAAACGTTCGGTCCCTTCATTTAGACATTAAAAGCATTATTTTTCACAGCCTTGGTCCTTAGGTTTTTGCAACTGAGAAATAGGTAATTGCACATATGTTCTAGATCACAGATTATGCAGAAGTCAAGCTAGTTGTTGTGCTCTTGGCTACAAGAAGTATAGAGAAGAAAGCAGAGCGCGAGCAGGTTGATCTTCTTCCTTTCCGTCGAAATGGGTTTGGGCATTTTTCTTCTCAAATGGCTTCTCCCTTTCCGTTGAAATGCCTTCATTGGAACCAGATTGCAAAGTTTCTTCTCGAAATGCCCAACCAAATGTTTCTTCTTCCTTTCCGCTAATGTATGTTTCTTCTGCTTGTTCCTTTTAGTGCAAACGCGAAATGCGATGGTTTCTCAAACGCGAAAGGTTCCTTTAGCTTGTTCCTTTCTTTGGCTTCTTCTCAGTTTTCTTTCGATGGCTTTTCAAATGCAAAATATCAAACTCTGGGTTTCAGTCGATGGCTTCTCTTTTTATTTTTCTATTTTTAATTTTCTGTCAGATGACATCATTTGGTTACACACGCCGGATGTACGTAGTAGTAGGCCTGAAACCCGAGCTCAAAACAGCGGGTCTGGGCCCGAGCCAACCCGAGAAGGTTCAGGTGCTAAACCGACCCGATCCGACCCGTCAAAATACAAGCGGGTCGAACCCGTATGACCCGACTGATCTTGAAAGAAAAAAAAAATGAAAAACTCCCCACTTTCTTCTTCATCGACAGAGGGAACTCTACCCATTCTTTCAAATCTAGCCTTCATACTATACGGGATTGAAGCAAAAGAAATGAAACGGAAAGCAATTACGAAAACGAACTTCAAGGTTGGTTAAAAAAAAAAAAAAAAGATTTTATAAAAAAATCGGGAGGCCACTGACAAAAACCAGCAAGATTTTTTGAAGCGTGGACAACTAGAAATGCTTTATAAGTGTGGACAAGATCAAAATGCTTCGTAGCTAGCATTTTGAATTGTCAAAACAACTAGAAAGATTTTCTAAGGGAATGATTATTCAAACCTTTGAAAGAAGAGGAAAACTGTGGAAGATTGAACATGCAAAATGAGCAAAAATGGCTAGCTTTCAGACAAGTAGACCCACTAATTATCCTCTGATTTTAAAGCCCCTTTCAACGAAGAATGAACATCAACAGTCATTACATAAAAAACCCATCATTGTTGGGTTGATGATGCATCTTCAGGCAGGCCGCATGCAAATAACCGAGCAGCACCAACTAGTTTCCCTTCAAGAATAGCAATTTCACGAAGACCCAAGAGAGAAGAACAATAAACACTAAATAAGTTCAGAGATAAGCTAAGGAACACCTTACAGAGAAGAAAAAATAGAAATGTTTTTCGGGTGATCGGTTTCGACCGATAGATGATTAAATGAGCCTGTTATGGGTTTTGACCCGTTGAACTCGATTTTAGTCGGGTGGGCCCATGTCGGGCCTTTCGGTTTGATCAGGCCAAGCCCTTTTTTGCACAGCCCTATGTAGCAGCACTAATATATATATATATGGATGGATGGTCATTGAGAATTAAAGACCGTTTGATAATCAACGTCCAGGATGAAGCTTTTGAATGAGATTTTATCTTTTCATGAGTTCCATATGGTCGTCTATGGAAGGCCAGATGGATATATATTTTACAAGATATAGAAATATGCTAATTTACACAAAAATGAATGGTCATGATATTAATTAAATTAATAAAAAAGAAAAATTATTTTCATAAGATATTATTCATTATCTCACACCGCATACCTTATGAAAAATATTTTCACACTCTATGAAAAACAAAATTTATAATTATAGGATGTGAAAGTAAATAATGACTAATGTATATAATTCCTCATCTAAGAATAATAGAATCCAATATAGGACTTGGCTTGCGTACGTTGAAATTGGAAGGTTCGGATGAAGACATGCATGTCGTGTTCTAGAACAAGATCATTCAATTAATAGACATTTGTCCCTCATTCAAAAAGTCTAGTTGTTGAAAATGGATGCAAATTATAATTTTGTTCAACTCGATTTATTATTATTACGATAACAAATTATTTTTTCAGAAATAAACTAAGTACAGAGAACGAGATGGGAAATGCGTAATGCAGGCTGTAGTACTGTAACGTAATTACCTTTGAAATGGAAGTCTTCACGACTTTCTGTCACGTTGAGGGTGTTGAATATTGGATGATATATTTGAAAACAGAGAAAAAAAAAAAAAGAGGGAAAATAGATAAGAATTAATAAAAATAAAAAGTCTACTTTTATCCGGGAGGGGAACCCCCCCCCGGTTGTATATATGGAAATAGTCATCTTTGACTAAAACATATTAAATTCGAGTAATGCTAGATATAATATTAGGGTGTGTAAGTCTCACACATTCTCTTTAGAAAAAAGTGAAATCGCCGTTAAAAAATAATTTTCATGTGGATTTCAAATTTATCAACTTTTTTAAAAAATAGTACACAATCCGACTTGCCGACCCTAAGATTTTTATGTAGCTAGCATTAGTACGTAATTAAATTCTCTTCAGCCAATACTATTATTTCAATCTAAAATATACATTTTTCTTGTCATGCCCACTCCATTATGATCTTTTAGATCAATTCTTAGCTATTTCTTTCTTTATTTTTTTTGTTTTCAAATATATAACAATACGTACCTATGATCAATTAACAACATTAACGTGACATGAGAAAGTCATATCAACTACGTACGTACGTATCATTGTATTATTAATATGGTTAATGTTCATAAGTCAAAAACTTCTTAGTAATTATATTAAAATAACCTCTGACTAAATTAACATATTTAATCCCCTTCAGCGAATACCGTTATTTCATGACGACATACACAAACCTCTCTCATTTTTTATTTTATTTTTTAATTCTTATCTATTTTCCCTGTTTAATTTATATTTCCCTGCTTTCAAATATATCATCCAATATTCAACACCCTTATAAACGTGAGAAACAGTCGTGTCAACTGCCATTTTATTAGTAATATGGTCGCGATGTATTTCGAAAGTACTTACGTTACATTACTACTAGCATTACGCATTTAATTCCCATCTCATTCTCTGTGGTTTATTTCATAAAAATAACTTGTTATCGTAATAATAAATGGAGTTGAACAAAATTATTTGCATCCATTTTCAGCAACTAGACTTTTTGAATGAGGAACAATTAATGTCGACTATTAATTGAGTTGACGTTCTAGTAGAACATGACATGCATGATGTCTTCATCCGAAACTTCCAATTAATTTCAACGTACCCAAGCCATGCCAAGTCCTATATCGGATTCTATTATTTATATATATATATGTTTATTAATTTAATTAATATCATGACCATTCATTTTTGTGTAAATTAGCATATTTCTATTTCTTGTAAAATATATATCCATCTGGTCTTCCATATGGATCACGTGAAAAGATAAAATAAGAGTCTCATCATCCTGGACGTTGATCATCAGACGGTCTTTAATTCTCAATGACCATGTGTGTGTATATATATATATATATCGGGATTGACCTAACCATATTCTAGATTAGGCTAGAAATGTAAATTAACTCCAGGCTGCGTTTTAACTAGAAACCCGTATCCATTAAAGACGTACGAGGCCTTCCAAGAGATGAAAATTATGCCAGGCAAAGATGCAACGTCATTGAAATGTGTGGCTGCAGAGACAGCAGTTTGGTATAGTCAAGTTCTTGACTAAAAGATGAATACTTCTGGCCTGGAAAGTGGCAATAGTCCCACCGCCTTGCTGGGGAGGTTGTTGAATTAACAAGAAGATTAAGTAACTGCATGCGCGCACTCACGCACGCAGCTCCATGCTATATGTGTATTCGATCCGTGTACGTATCACTGAAGCTAGCATATTCAACCAGCTGCTCCCATGCATATATATATGCATGCATGCTGATCATATATGCATGCTGAAAAATGAATCCGGTTCTCCGTTTGTCACTGAAGCAGCCACGTACGGTTCTTCCATTTTCAGAGCCTAACAACGTGGGCTGCTTAAAAAGATCAGAAATTATATTCATTATTTTCATACACAACACATGACCATGTACACTTATTTTTATTTTTTTTATTCTCTTACTAAATATGTAGTATATGGATGATGAGTAAAATAATTCAATTAGTTTAAGAAAAATAAAATAGAAAATAAATAAATAAATAAAAGAAAAAAATTAAAATAAATATAATATATATATAGTAATGATAAATAGCAAAAATCACTTAAAAAAAGGTTGTGGAGGGTTGGGAGAGGGGCCATTTGAATTTGTACGTACGGTCATACATATAAGACGCCGTAATTAGATAACACCTGAAAAGATTGGCGTTTGTACCTAAACTAAAGAAATTGCCATAGAATTTTAAACGTCATCGATCATGTGTGTACGTAGCGAAATAAAAAAAGATAATACCTTGTCTTTAGTCAATATTTATTAAAAGATTGTGGCTATCTTGACTAGAAAGAACTCATCCACATTATATATATATATATATATATAATTTATAAATGTTTCTTTTAATGTATTAATCCAGCTCATAGATTAGCGTACGTACGTACAGATCATGTTAATTTGTTATTATGTTAAGCACCCCTTCGATCAATACAATTCATACCAACATTGACAGCACGTACGTACCCTTAAACATTGATAACACTTTCATAACTTTGATCCCTAAAAAGAAACAGCTTGAGATGATTACAGATTATAGGCCAATCAATTTATGTAATGTCATTTATAAACTGATTTCTAAGGTCTTAGCTAATAGGCTTAGAGCACCAACATCGGTCTCATCAAAAGGGAGTTTTCATCAAAATTTGATGATTTGGGGGTTAAAATGCTGGCATTGGATTCAGTATACTATCAAAGCTCAAGCTTTGAGCTACAGTACCTTCAACTTCATCTCTATATTTGAAGATCCACTATTCATTCTCTATTCCTATTATTTTATTGTAAAATATATTTCTTACATTTCCTATAATTTGTGTAATGTAATTCTTTCATCTTTTCTTTTGAGTACTTTTTTTACTAACACTACTGCATGGTGGTTTTATTTTCTGGCCATATTAATGTATATATGGTTAGTGTAATTGTAAAGTATGAAAAAAAAATTAAAATTATTATTATTAAAAAATAATATTATATTATTATTTTGATGAATCTAATGGTTAATCTAATGTGGGGTTATAGATAAGGAAGTTTTGAATTTATGAAAAACATGTACTTTTCATCAAATTTTGAAGATGAATTTGATGAAACCAATGCTAATGCTCTTAAAGGGATCTTGCCTACTATTATTTCTAAATCATAATTGATTAGCTTTTGTACCTAGAAGATTGATAACAAATAACATACTAGTTGCTTATGAGCTGGTGCACTTTATGAGGCAAAAAAGGAGTGGAAGGAAAGGTTTTATGTCCTTAAAGCATATGATAGGGTAGAATGGAATTTTTTAGAAGCCGTGATGACCAGGATGGGGTTTCATGAGAAGTGGATTAAGTTGGTTATGGGGTGTGTCAAATATGTTTCCTTCTCTATACTAGTGAATGGTGAACCAAAGGGTCCTTTGTTTCCAACTCGAAGGATCAGGCAAAGGGGATCCATTATCCCCTTACTTGTTCTACTATGTATTGAGGGGTTGATTATCCTCTTGCAGCAGGCTGAAACATCAAAACAGATTGAAGGATTGAAGATTTGTGCTAGTGCTCCAAAGTTGAACCATATTATGTTTGATGATGACTGTTTGTTATTTTGCAGGGCAAAATTGCAGATCTGTTTGAATATACACCACCTACTTGGTATATATGAAAGGGCATATGGCCAGAAGGTGAATATAGAAAATACCTCGATGGTGTTTAGTAAAAATGTCACTACCAACTACCAACAAGAGATTATGAATTTATGGGGAGTTCAGCAATACCAGCAATATGGCAAATACATTGGTCTGCCTCCTATGGTTGGAAGAGAGAAGAAGCAAGCTTTTATAGAACTCGAACATAAGGTATGGCATAGATTGAAGGGGTGGAAAGAGAAACTATTGTCCCAGGAAGGTAAAGAAGTGTTGATAAAGGTTGTTGCAATGGCCATCCTTACATATACTATGAGCTGCTTCAAGTTACCATCTACACTTTGTAGTGAATTGGAACAAATGATGGCAAACTTTTTGTGGGGGCAAAAACAAGAGGAACAGAGAACAAGATGGGTAGGATGGAAGAGAATGTGTGAGGCTAAGTCTTTGGGAGGAATGAGATTCAAAGAGATGAAAATTATGCCAGGCAAAGATGCAACGTCATTGAAATGTGTGGCTGCAGAGACAGCAGTTTGGTAGTCAAGTTCTTGACTAAAAGATGAATACTTCTGGCGTGGAAAGTGGCAATAGTCCCACCGCCTTGCTGGGGAGGTTGTTGAATTAACAAGAAGATTAAGTAACTGCATGCGCGCACTCACGCACGCAACTCCATGCTATATGTGTATTCGATCCGTGTACGTATCACTGAAGCTAGCATATTCAACCAACTGCTCCCATGCATATATTGTTAAAGAAAAATTGTGCGGATACAGTCATCTGAAAAATAAATGCGACTTTGAGGCGTGTTGATCACTATCTTTAAGGTGATAATTGCCCCCACTCAAAAGAGTTTGCTACCGGGTTACAAGCAATTCACCTCCAAGATACAACAAAGTCACCAACTGCAGATAGCAATTATGAAGTTTTCCCTTCAGAGTTTCTCTACAAAATTGTGCATGTGACTGAAAATATGAGAGAATAGAATGAATAAATTCGTGGGTCTCATCCCCTATTTATAGAGAATGAAGTGACACTATGTGAAAGATCACAACTCTTAACTTGTGACTTTTCAACTGGCAGTTACTGTTTAAAGGTCATATTGTTTCATTTAAAAACCAAAGAGGTATAACCTAGCCTATTGGTCAACAGGCGCCTCACTTGGGAAAGGGAGGCATTGGTTCAAGTCTCCAAAAGTGCTTTTTCAATTAAATTGATTTTTGAAACATTGCACCCTATCAAAGTGCCTATTCGGCCCATGTGCAAACACCAAGTGTTGTGACTCTTTGGCCCATGTGCAAGGCTTGGTTGGCCCAAGCATTGTGTCTGTCCAAGTCCAACACTTCACAAAATTATAAATCAAATTGCACTTGTGGTGTTTTGAACTCCTACCCTTTCATTTGAAACAACATATCCTTACCATTGAACCAATGCATCTCTTGGAAATAATAGTTCACTAAAATAAATAATAACCCATATTCAATAAATTCACATATTTAATATCACAATCTATAATAAATATAACAATCCCCCACTTAGATTGCGATATTAAATTTTCAGTCAAATACTGATATCCTCATGCATACAAGAAGGTATCTCTTGACTTAAACCTTCAATTAGTGTAAGTATCTCAAATTCTTAACAAAGTCAATGGTGGCCTAGGCATAAACCAAGACTCTATACGCTAAGAACAGAAATACCACACACATGATTCTATCCAATTTTAGCGAGATAACTCACCAACTATTTGCACTAATTTATGTGCTCCATCCTAGCATTCATGAACATTTACAAAACTAAACCTTAAACTTTTGCTAGAAGTTGTCCCCACCTCTTATGTTCACATAGGTAAAGTTCCTTAATGTGTCTCTGTTACTTCAGACATTTATACAACTATTGAACTTCATTAAGAGTATAATACTCATCCTACATTTAGCGTAACAGCCAGCACTGACCATCCTGGAAGGGTTTTAAATTAAATTTCAGTGCTATCCCAGCCACATAACTGTAACTTGTTATTACCCATTAAACCTTAGACTATTTATTAATAGTGTAAGGTTGGGTTCCTATTACAGGTGACTTTTAAAAGAAAGGTTTCAAACCCATTCCACTAGATGTACTATTCACCATATCTCTCGAGAGTCCCTTTGTGAAAGGATCCGCCAAGTTTTTACTTGACCGCACATATACAATAGTGATAATACCATCACTTATTAATTGTTTGACATACTCATGTCTCAAACTAATATGTCTAGATTTTCCATTATAGACCTTACTATAAGCCCTAGACATAGTAGCTTCACTATCACAGTACAAAGAAATGGCTGACATCGGTTGTGGCCACAACTTTATGTCATATAACAAATTCCTCAACCATTCTGCCTCTTTGCCTGCTGCCGCCAAGGCTACAAATTCAGATTCCATTGTAGAATGTGAAATACATATATGTTTCTTAGAAGCCCATGAAACAGCTCCACTACCAAGGGTGAAAACCCAACCAGACGTAGCCTTATTATCACTTACACTAGTAATCCAACTAGCATCACAATATCCTTCTAGTATAGCAGGAAAATTGGTATAATACAGGCCTAACGAACTAATTCTTTTAAGGTACCCAAGGACTCTACCAATTGCTTTCCAATGCTCCGTACTAGGATTACCCGTATATCTAGAAAGTTTACATACTGCAAAGGAAATATCTGGCCTAGTGTAATGCATTGCATACATTAAACTACCAATTGCACTAGCATATTCTAACTGAGCAACTGCTCTACCAGCATTCTCAGTTAATTTAAATGAAGAGTCATATGGGGTATTTGCTTCTTTAATTCCTAAGTGTTGAAATTTAAGAAGCATTTTCTCAACATAATGAGATTGACATAAAGCATAACCCCCACTATGTTTCTTTACTTTGACACCCAAAATAGTGTCAACTTCATTAAGATCCTTCATTTTGAACTTTGAAGATAAATACTTCTTAGTTTCAGATATTCCTTCCATATTTATTCCAAATATAAGTAAGTCATCCACATAAAGACATATTATAACACCATAACAGTCTGTGAATTTAGAATAAATACACTTATCAGCATTATTATGCCTAAATCCATGAGATAAAATTATCGAGTCAAATTTCTCATGCCATTGTTTTGGTGCTTGCTTTAATCCATACAATGACTTAATTAATTTGCAAACTTTCTTTCCTTGCCCATGCATAACAAATCCTTCTGGTTGTTTCATGTACACCTCTTCATCCAATTCACCATTTAGGAAAGCAGTTTTAACATCCATTTGGTGTACATATAAGTTATATATTGAAGTCAGTGCCATAAGCACTCTAATGGATGTAAATCTAGCCACTGGGGCATGCGTATCAAAATAGTCTATGCCCTCTTTTTGTTTAAAACCTTTGGCTACTAATCTGGCTTTAAAAGTTTGAAGAGACCCATCTGTATTGTATTTTCTCCTAAATACCCACTTACAACCAATAGGTTTTGATCCAGGAGGCAAGTCTACTAAAACCCAAGTATTGTTTGACAATATTGAGTCCATTTCATCATTTATTGCCTCTTTCCAAAATGAAACATCTCTAGAAGTCATAGCTTCTTTAAATATTTTTGGATCTTCTTCTATATTTAATAGAATGGGTATCTTATTTAAAACATCATCTCTATTTCCTTCCAAAAGGAAAACAATAGCTTGAGATGACACAAAATCTGGATCCAAGTTTTTCTCTTTTCTAACTCTTTGACTTCTCCTCGGTTCAGTCAATGTGTCAGGAATTATACAATTCCTTTTCCGACTCAAGTTAGATTCTAGTGTTTGAGTAGGATCTAATACTGCTTTAGAATCATTATAGAATTTATCTTCAATAAATTCTACATCCTTTGATTCTACTATAACGTTAGAATCCAAATCCAAAAGTCTATATGCTTTTGAATTCTCAGGATATCCTACAAAAACACTCTTGATTGCCCTTGGACCTAATTTTGTTCTTTTTGGGTCCGGAACTCTATAAAAGGCTAAACAGCCCCATACCCTTAGGTATTCCAAATTTGGTTTCCTACCTTTCCACAATTCATATGGTGAAATTTTGAATTTCATAGAAGGTATTCTATTATGCAAATAACATGCTGTGAGCAATGCTTCTCCCCACAAATTAAAAGACAATTTTGCATTCAAAATCATAGCATTTACCATATCAACTAGTGTCCTATTTTTTCTTTCTGCTAAACCATTTTGTTGTGGGGTATAGGGTGCACTAGTTTAATGTATTATGCCATTCTCCTCACAGTACAAAGAAAATTAAGTAGGAAAATATTTACCGCCTCTGTCACTGCGAAGAATCTTAATTTTCTTTTCCTTTTGATTTTCAACAACAGACTTATAAGATTTAAACATATTGAAGGCTTCATCCTTACTTTTCATTAGATATACATATGTATATCTTGAGAAATCATCAATAAAAGTAATAAAATATCTATTGCCTCCTCTTGTTAAAATACCATTTAATTCACAAATATCAGAATGTACAAGTTCTAATAATTGTGTATTTCTGTTTGTTTTAGGAAAAGGTTTCTTTGTCATTTTTGCTTGAATGCAAACTTCACATTTAGCACCATGTCCATGATTATATGGAATTAAACTATGTTTAGACATAAACTTTAAAGATTTAAAATTCAAATGTGCTAAACGATTATGCCACAAAGTAGAAGACTCAACAATATAAGCAGAATCAGAACTTATTTTATTAATACTTAGTTTATACATTCCATCACAAGAGTACCAATTTCCAACAAACACTCCTCCTTTGAAAAGAATTACATTATCAGACTCGATTACGGTCTTGACACCCTTCTTACAAAGCAAATTTGCCGATACAAGATTTCTCTTTATTTCTGGGACATGAAGAACATTAACAAGAATAAGTTTCTTCCCAGAAGTGAACTGAATTTCCACAGTTCCTTTTCCCACAACTTTTGCAGAGTTGTGATTTCCCATTAGTACTACATGTCCATCTGCTGCATCTTCATAATTTTTGAATTGAGATCTCTGATTGCAAACATGAACGGTAGCGCCTGAATCATACCACCAATCAGAAGACTCGGTTGTTGTAGCCATATTTTAACTCTGTAATCATACTAATGTGCATTTCAGAGACCATGGCCACAATTTCCGAAGTCTCCCTTTCGATCAGATTTGCACTATTGGGATTGCCATTTTCTTTCTTGTATTTCTTCTTGTACCTGCATTCACGCTTAAAGTGCCCCTTCTTTCCGCAATTGTAACAAGTTTTTATTTTCTTGGACTTGTCACCATTGTTGGAAAAATCATTAAATTTTCTCTTGTTTCCTCCAAAATTACCTTGAAACTTATTTTTCTCATCAACAAAGTTCACTTTAGAGTCATTTTGAGAAAATAATTTCTTATCACGAATTCGAGTTTCCTCTTCAATTCGTAAATGTTTTTGAATTTGCTCTATAGTAAAGTCTTATGTTGTGTGCATAAGTTTCTTTCTATAATTATTTCAACTTGGAGGAAGTTTGGCAATAATAGCCCCAACTTGCAAAGGTTCAGAAACTTCAACATTAAGATCTCGAAGTTTATTCCCCAAAACTTGCAATTCATGGACTTGATCCATCAACGAAGTATTATCATTCATTGTAAATTCAAAATATTTCATAATAAGGAATTTATCCGTACCTTGCTTTTCGGTTCTATACTTTAATTCCAATGCATCCCAAATCTCTTTTGGTGACTTGATTGATGTAAACAAGTCGTAGAGACGATCGGAAAGTGTATTTAGAATGTGTCCTCTACACACCACTTCATCTTCTTCGCGCTTCTTGCGTTCCGCCTTGATTTGTTCATTATCGTCAGGTTTGGGTTCTGGAAGTACTGGCAAGTTCGAATCCAAAACATATGAAATCTTCAATGTAGTAAGAATGAACATCAACTTGTCTTTCCAGCGATTAAAATTCGTTCCATCAAACCTATCTAGTTTGACAAAGTCTTGATTCATCATCTTGAAAGTCGTCATATCAAATTATGATCCCATTGCGATTATCACCTTAAAATTGTTAAAGAAAAATTGTGCAGATACAGTAATCTGAAAAATAAATGCGATTTTGAGGCGTGTTGATCACTATCTTTAAGGTGATAATTGCCCCCACTCAAAAGAGTTTGTTATCGGGTCACAAGCAATTCACCTCCAAAGTCACCAACTGCAGATAGCAATTATGAAGTTTTCCCTTCAGAGTTTCTCTACAAAATTGTGCAAGTGACTGAAAATATGAGAGAATAGAATGAATAAATTCGTGGGTCTCATCCCTTATTTATAGAGAATGAAGTGACACCATGTGACAAATCACAACTCTTAACTTGTGACTTTTCATCTGGCAGTTACTGGTTTAAAGGTCATATTGTTTCATTTAAAAACTAAAGAGGTATAACCTAGCCTAGTGGTCAATAGGCGCCTCACTTGGGAAAGGGAGGGCATTGGTTCGTGTCTCCAGAAGTGTCTTTTCAATTAAGTTGATTTTTGAAACATTGCACCCTATCAAAGTGCCTATTCGGCCCATGTGCAAACACCAAGTGTTGTGACTCTTTGGCCCATGTGCGAGGCCTGGTTGGCCCAAGCATTGTGTCTGTCCAAGTCCAACACTTCACAAAATTATAAATCAAATTGCACTTGTGGTGTTTTGAACTCCTACCCTTTCATTTGAAACAACATACCTTTACCATTGAACCAATGCATCTATTGGAAATAATAGTTCACTAAAATAAATAATAACCCATATTCAATAAATTCACATATTTAATATCACAATCTATAATAAATATAACATATATATATGCATGCATGCTGACCATATATGCATGCTGAAAAATGAATCCGGTTCTCCGTTTGTCACTAAAGCAGCCACGTACGGTTCTTCCATTTTCAGAGCCTAACAACGTGTGCTGCTTAAAAAGATCAGAAATTATATTCATTATTTTTATACACAACACATGACCATGTACACTTATTTTTATTTATTTTTATTCTCTTACTCAATATGTAGTATATGGATGATGAGTAAAATAATTCAATTAGTTTAAGAAGAATAAAATAAAAAATAAATAAATAAATAAAAGAAAAAAATTAAAATAAATATAATATATACACTACAACAGAATGTTTCTTTTGTGACAAAGGAAACTGTCACAAAAAATGGCAAACCGTCACTAAAGATATTTGGTGTCACCATGACTGTCACCTAAAGTGCGTCACAGAAAACATTTGGTGACGGTTTACTGTTCAACCGTCACAAAAAATATTTTTAGTGATGGTTGGAGGTGTTCCGTTCGGTACAAAGTTCGAACGTTCCTTTTTTTGTGACGGTTGAGAACTGTCACAGAAAGTCACGTTCGGATATAAAATTAAACGTTCGGACTTTAACCCGACCGATTAGCATTCGAATAAGAGAATTTGACGTTCGTTGATTATCGTTCGAACGTATCATATTTACGTTCGAACGTTAATGCGTCCGAACGTTAATTAGAATAAACGTTCAAATTTTCGTTCAAACATAAACGTAAATGTTCAAACGTAACGTGTTTAACATTCGGATGTTATTTCGAATGTAAATGAAGGAGCGTTCGAATGAAAGTGCTTTGTTCGAACGTTAATCGCTTTATCGTTCGAACGGTTTGTTCGTTTGAGTGTGAGGACGTTCGAACATAGAGGTTTACGTTCGAACGTTACTATCCAATTTATGTATTTACGTTCGAACATTGGTTCGAATGTGAACCAATGTTTGAACGATTTTAATTTACATTCGAACGTACAGATCAGAAATACTAATTTCATAAAATTTAAAAACATAATATCAATTGTATCATATTACATACCATCAATTAACAAGTAACAATGTCTTATAAAAGCAAAAAATGAGATATTAAAACTAGCCACAAATACTGATAAAATTTATTTCTTCTTTTTCCCTCGCCCACCGCGATTTTGTTGCAACGACATAACACGCTCCATTTGCATAATCATCTCTCGTTGCACTTGCTCTTGCACTTCACTGCGTATTCTTTCCTCCTGGTCTCTCTGTTGGTCCTGTAAACGCGTCTCTAAATGAGACTGTCGTTCTAAGAGAGACTCTAACTCTTGTTGTCTCGACCTCATATACTCATTCTCACGCCGTGCAGCTTCTAAATCTGCCATAAGATTATTAATTTGTGAAGCCGATGAGGTTGAGGAGGATGAACATCTATGCTTGATAGATCGTCCCAAACCTCTTGCCATAGTAGATTGCGGCCCGAGCACTTGCGTGAATATGTCTATGTCACTAGGAGAGAATTCCCTAGAAACCGACTGCATCTCCATCATTTTTCCCTGCAATTTGAAAGGTAATGATCGTAAATAATTAGTAACGTATTAAAAGAAATAGAAATAAAAAATAAATTATTCAAAGGTTATATAAATAATTTATTTAACAAAATTAACACTGCTTACATAATTATCTGCAGCGACAGGATCCATCCACTCACTATGCTCATTAGTGTGAGCAGTAGCATAGACATGAATGAGGGAAAAGTTTTCAGGATCATCACATTTCTAACAAAACGACATTAGCAATTTTAAAAAGATAATGTTAGTACTTAAATAAAAGAATATCAGGAAAATAAATGAATTCTATAATTTTTTAATTACCACTTTTTCAGCAAGACGGTGGAATGACCTTGAACAGGCACGATGGTGGACAGTCATAGAGGATCTATTATGTGCATTTGTAGAACTCAAGTGCTACAAAATATATTAAGAATGTTAATTGTAATATGTATATATATAATATATGGAACGAATATGAATGTAAATAATTAAAAGATATAAATGTAAAATACCAGATAATCTGGAGATGCGAAAAGATCACAACACTTTCTTCAATCATCTAACTTCATCTGTTGAAAAGGAGACTGCGCAGCCTCTTCCAACGTCTCAAACTTCTTGAAGTGGTCATGGCATCGTCTTTTGTGACGTCGGAATAGTGTAGCCATCAACTCATTCACGGTTCTCAAATTCTCGCTACGGCCAAAATCTAGGTCGAATTCATCCTAACAAGGGAATCAGGTAAAAAATATGATAAACTAATTTAGGTGAAAAAAATGTACTGAAAAGTAAACTCATCAGCACACAACTTCGAATGTGCTCCTTAATCTCATTCGGAACATCTCGTCATGAGTGCACATAAAATGGAGCATAAGCTCAAACTACTGTGTCAATATAGGAGGAAAGCGTTGCTGCACTATCATCCACTCCTCCAGTGGAATTATCAGGAATTGTGATCGTCAGTTTTCCGTGCCTTCTATTTTTTTTAAATAGAGATTCCACGTGTATAGCCACGACCGCAACATGCAGATGCATCAACTACATGATAGTAGATAGTATAATTATAATTATATAGTTATTGAGACAAAAGTATTAACTATATGATTAATTATCAACGACAATATTTTCTTACTGGTAGGTGTCGACTGGCTGTTGTTCTCTTCTGTGTTAGCTTGATCTTTAGGAAAGGATTCCTCGAGTGGGGAGTCCTCAATGGATTCAGGACTTGGATTTGGCGGAGGCACATTTCTTCGTTGTCATTTTGGCGGCATTCTTGAAAAGAATTAATTATATCAAAGAAAATTAATTAGAATAAATTATGAAAATTCAAGATATTTTATAGTCACCTATATGAATAAAATATTTAGTACTTTTATTCTTCATCTTCGGATGAATTTTTCATGCTTGTTTCAGAATCTCCATCAATAACTTCTTCATCATCATCATGCACCTCTTCTTCATCGTCCTTATCCACCTTCTGCCCGGATTCTGATTCGTCTTCATCTTCTGACTCTTCTTCTTCTTCCTCCTCACTTACTTGAATTGAATGATCATTTAATACAGACGGGTCGAGATGGACGGGTGGGACATCATCTCTACACAAGGGGAGCAACTCGAGTGCACCGAGGTCAACAAACAAGTTAATACCCTATCCATCTTCCTGATATGCCTCCACAATCGGAGTGTCATCTTCATCTCCACTATTCTCATAATCTGCACTCATTCCTGCTTCATATATATTTCGAGGGATAAATTTTTGTACGACTCGTCAAGTTATCTCTCCACTATCTTCATCAGCACTTTTCATTGGATCAATCAAGTAATAGACTTGGATAGCTTGACAAGCAATACGAATGGATCATCTTCGTACCATTTAGATGCAGTATTGACACTCGTAAAGTGATTATCCCTATGTATCGAAACCCGACCAGCGCCTAGATCCCACCAATCACATTTAAAGACATATGTTACAGACCCACCCAGATATTTCAATCCGATAATATCACGTATGACACTATAATAGTCAATATCATCTGTTCCATGACTCCCCTTGACCAACACACCACAGTTTTGAGTCTTTTTATTACGTTCACGGTTCAAAGTATGGAATCTATAACCTTGAACCGTGCATGCAGTGTATTGAAGTGCTCTATTTGAGGGACCACGGGCCAATGCATACAATTCAGAAGAAATTGATCCGGGATCACGAGCACGTTGTTCCAAAATCTAACAATTGAAATAGTATATATTTATTATTTCATTATCCATAGTTAAAAATTTCAAAATATAACATATATATAATTTTAGTTGATACACGTTCTTCAAACCATTTGGGAAATTCTTCCTCGTGTCTTGCCTCTATATTTTCTACGCCTTCCATTCTAAGTTTGTCCATGTGCTTACTGTTATAACATGTTGCAAAAGAAGTATATTTTGAGCACAACAATTATAGTTAATTTTAAGAAAACTATAATTATTCAAAGCATGGAACGACATACCTGGGATAATCATCAATCTCTCGGCAATTATTTAGCACATACCACCGAACTTTACCCAATTCTCCATCAATTAAATCGTAACCTGTTTGTGCACCCAAGGGTCATACATTCTGGGAAAACACTGATAGCTCACGAGGAGGTGGAGCAGCAAGATCAGCATTTCGCTCTTGACGATTAAATCGTGTCTCAACACCACGAAGGTATAGAGAGCAAAATGTTAACCATTCATCGTGCCTCTGCTATTGAACCCTCAACTCTGGCTTTATTCCCAACAGTGCGCTTCAGTCGACCCAAATATCTTTCAACTGGATACATCCAACGGAACTGCATCGGTCCACCCAAAAGTACCTCTCGCGGTAAATGTATTGCTAAATGGATCATGACATCAAAAAATGATGGTGAAAAGATCTGCTTGAATTTTCATAATATAGTAGCAATGTCTTCTTTCAATTTCGACAACACATCTCGATTTACTACCCGAGCACACAAATCCTTAAAAAATATACAGAGTTCAGATATGGCAACACGTACATTAGATGTCAGCTTCCCACGAATTCCCACAGGTAATAACTTCTGCAAAAATACGTGACAGTCATGACTTTTCAATCTACTGATTTTCCAGTCATTAGGACTCACGCATCTACCAATATTTGAAGCATAACCATCTGCCATCTGGCAACTTCACACCTTGCAACCATTTGCAAAAATCCATCATCTCCTCCCTCGTCATCGTAAAACATGCATGCGGCATGACCACCCTATTGCCTTTCACCCGCAAATGCAGATTATGTTTAATTCCCATTCTCTCGAGATCTTTCCTCATCTTGATCGTGTCTTTTGTCTTTTTGTTAATACTCATCAATGTGCCTAGTATATTATCACAAATATTCTTCTCTATGTACATTACATCCAAACTATGTCGCAACATGTATGACGACCAATACGGCAAGTCCAAAATACTACGCTTTGTCCAATGCAATTCTGTTGTGCCTCGTTTTCTCTTGTTCTTTCCCCGACCTCTGCGAAAATTGTTCACTCTAACATGTTGCAGTTGTTCCACTATCTCTTCTCCAGAAAACTCTTTTGTTGCAATTTTATCCTCTACTCTCCCATCAAACTTGGCACGTTCTCTTCTCCATGCATGATTTGCTGGTAAATAACGTCGATGACCCATGAAACACAACTTCTGAGAATATTTTAGCCACTCACTAGCAGTTTCTTTGTACACGTTGGACACGCTAACTTCCCTTTCGTACTCCAACCGAAAAGATTCCCATATGCCGGAAAATCATTTATGATCCACATTACCGCAGCATGCATCTGAAAAGATGTCGACGTGGATGCCAGTTGTGAGTCTCAAGCGCACGTTCTGAGCTTCTATCCCGAACTCTGGATATTGATTATCGAAAGCCTGCCACGCAAGTGAATCAGCTGAATGCCTCATATATGCGTCATTCTTAACTCTTTTCTCCTCGTACCACCTCATATCATGAGCTGTTTTCTTACACATATATAGTCTTTGCAACCTAGGTTTCAAGGGAAAATACTGCAACACCTTAACCGGCACATTTTTCTTACCCTTCCACCTGAACTCTCCGCATATAGGACATGCTTGTTTCTCCTCATTCTCCTTCCAGAACAATACGCAATCATTCTTGCATGCATGTATGGACTTGTATTCAAATCCTAATCCCTTTCTCAACTGTTTCGCTTCATAAAAGTTCTTGGGCAATGCAGACCCTTCGGTAAGCACCTCGTTAAATAAGTCAAATACCATGTTTATTGCTTTCGTAGACATCCCACACAATGACTTAATGTGAAGCAACTGCACAATAAACAACATTTTGGAATGTTTTGTACAACCTGGATAAAGCTCGCGCTTTGCATCTTCCCATAGTGAAGTAAAATTTTCCCAATCAGTCCCTCCACCACTTGAGGCATTGTCGTTAACCTCATCCATAAACATCCCAACTCCAATGTCACCCAACATCTCCTCCATCTCATCCTGCTCATAATCATCATCCATGTGCGGGAAATAATTGTAATGATCGACCAATACATCTACTGACTGTTCATATGACTCACCATGCAGTACCCATCGGGTATACCCCAGATCCATACCGTTCACAAATATATGACTTTCTACTTCATCCAATCCTATCGCACACAAAGTTTTACACCCTCGACATGGATACTTAATGTTACCACGACTATCAGCAGAGGCCCATGCAAAATCAATAAAGGTTTTTACTCCACGTGCATAGGGTACATAATCCTTTCCAAGTCTATCGCCCAGACGCATTCAATTTTTGTCCATTTCTAAAAACATCTAATATTAATAACACGTACATTGAAAATTCACATGCATGTCATCCAATTCTACGTTAATAGAAATTTCGGCAACACCTCCCATAGTTCTCCAAGTATACATGTTCAAATATCGGGATTGTGACCCTACGAACAGTATACCCGAAGACAGTAGAGGAAGACACCGAAACTTCATATTAAATGTGGAAAGTAGTGAGTAACAAAAATGTGCAATAAAGATAATATAATCTCAAACTGTCCACACTGGACAATTCAAGAATTAGTGGACACATAAATGTACACTAATTTCCAAACGGGTATAAGGTTATTTATGCAATGACTCACCATATCTATCAAAAAACACTACAAACAATATCCTCATGTTCTGTGTCTAGATTGTCAAACAAATAGTATTGCATGTTATATTGTTAAACTATCGAGAGATAGAAGAATATCTTCACAAGTTTCCTATTACTACTTTTCACGAGGGAGAATGATCTTGAAGAAATATCTAAATGTTAGTCAATTACTTAATTGTCATAGACTCTCCAGTCCTGATAACTCTCAATTAGTATATGTCAAGACCGTAGGAGATTAGTCAAGGCCGGAGAGACTATGACAGTCAAGCAATTAGACTAAATACCAAAAGATTTTAATTGTTATATATAATTTTAAAAGTTATTATATAATTTTAATTATTATCATTCCACAATTATAATCTTAATTGTTATACTCAATTGAGTGAGTTATTTATTTATATAGACAATAGGTATATAATTTTTATATAAGCATTTATTTGATCCTTATTTAGTTATTCTTTAGTTTATAATAAATAAGTATATTTACATATTCCAATTCTACTTATTTAGTAGGTTCAAGACTTTTTTATTAAAGAGTATTTTAAAGGTTATATTATAATTTTAATTATTATCATTCTTAAAGTATAATTTTAATTGTTATACTTAATTTCAAAAGTTATAATATAATTTTAATTATTATAACTCTTAAAGACTTATTTTAATTGTTATACTTAATTTCAAATGTTATTATATAATTTTAAATGAGTGAGTTATTTATATTTAATAAGTAATTATTAATTATATTTATTGTATGTATATATTATATTTTATATATAGTTAACTTATATACTTTTTTTTATCTTTTTTTAAAATCAAGTTTTATACTATAGTTATAATTAGAATAATAATAACTAAATTAGTATGAATATATTGTTTATACTTATTAAATGTTAGATATTAAGACTCATATTAAATGTAAATTAAATGTTTTTAATCTTTACATAAATTAAAATCCTAAATTTATAATTTTCTTGTTAAAGAACAAATTCAAAAAACACAAAAAAAAATTATTATATAAAAATTTCACATAAATACCAAAAACTAAACACAATATATTTCTAACCATATAAACATATATTCACATAAATACCTTAAATACCAAAAACTAAACACAAAATTTTGTTGCAATAATCACAATTATTTCAAGAGTAAGCATAAAATGATCACATGCCACATGTATTAACATATTCCTAAACTTGAGTAAGCAATAAACATGTATTAACAAAACCTAAAGGCAATATATTTCTAACCATGTAAACATATTCAAACAAAATTCACAAATAATAATCACAATATTTCAAATCCATATCACAACATATTCACAATAACTCACAAACTATTTACAAACTATTCAAACAATAATCACAATATTTCAAGAGTAAGCACAAATAAATAAACATATTGATAAAGTTTAGAAATATACCTAGTACTCACAATATCCTCTTACGAATCAAAATCTTCTAACTTGCCAAAGCAACCAATCCTTAAAAAAAATACAACACTAGTTTGTTAGAAATATTATATAACAAAAATACAATACAAATATCATAAAACTAAAAAAAAGACAAAAGAAAAATAATTTTTTCTTACCAAAACTCAACTCAACTCTCACTCTATCTGTTATAATTTTCACTCTAACTGTCTCTCACTCAAACTCACTCTAACCGTCTCTCTCACTCTAACTCTCGTATTACCTAACCCACGTCACTCTCTCACTCAACTCTCTCTCACTCTAACCCTCTCTCTCTCACCTACAGAAGACTCTCTCTCAACTCTCTCTCTCTATCACGCGCACTGGAGAAGCAGAAATGAGTTGCTTCCTCCCGTGCGTGTATTCATTAAGTTCTAAAATTATTAGCTCAGACGTTTGAACGTTTAAGTTGTATGTTCGAACGTTATATTATCCAGCCCAATTTTTAGATAACATTCGAACGTAATAAAATACAAAACTTTTTCCCGCCCAGAACGTTCGAACGTTTTCTATAAACGTTCAAACGTACCCTTCCTATGATAGAGCATGAAATCTAGCGGGAAATTTTCCGCACTTTTATTTTCATGTTCGAACGTTCATAAATTTTTTGTTCCAACTTTCATAGATTTACAGATTAAGGTTCGAACGTAAAACTTAAAAGTCCGAACGTTCATATCATCAAAGAGTTACCATATTTGAGTGAGAAATTTTTCGCACTATTTTCCTAACGTTCGGACGTTAAAAAATTTGGCGTTCAGGCATTCATAATTTTCTAGTGATTTTCATCAACTAATGCTCTAACGTATAATATAAACGTTCGAACGTTTAGATCATCATACAGATACCTTAATCGAGTGGGAAATTTCCCGCCCTTTTAGTTTAACGTTCAAACGGTATAAAATCTACGTTCGAATGTGCAAATTTTACATCCAGCATATCATGAAGGTGCGTAAATCGAGCGAGACCTTTC
The DNA here is from genome assembly GCA_022457165.1 of Juglans mandshurica. NCBI lineage: Eukaryota > Viridiplantae > Streptophyta > Magnoliopsida > Fagales > Juglandaceae > Juglans > Juglans mandshurica. The sequence goes on from CM039629.1 coordinate 15,733,509, forward strand.
CCGCATTTTCCTTCTACTGTTCATACGTATTATAAGTGTACGTTTGAACATGGAAATGAACTCTCATAAACCTCCATTAATGTTGGAACGTACCCTTCCTAATATACTATATTATAATATAGTATATATACTATATTATATATATATATATAAATATATAGTATGATAGCATAATACTTTAGATGAGAATATAATAATATAGTATATAAACTATACCGTATATATAAATCAATAATATATAATTCCTTGTTACTTATTAAATTCTGCATTATATACTATATTATAGTATAGTATATATATTACATTTTATATATATATATATAAATGTATAGTATGATAGCATAATACTTTAGATGAGAACATAATAATACAGTATATAAACTATACCGTATATATAAATCAATAATATATAATTCCTTGTTACTTATTAAATTCTGCATTATATACTATATTACAGTATAGTATATATATTGCATTATATATATATATAAATGTATAGTATGATAGTATAATATTTTAGATGAGAACATAATAATATAGTATATAAACTATACCATATATATAAATCAATAATATATAATTCTTTATTACTTATTAAATTCTGCATTATATACTATATTATAGTATAGTATATATAATACATTATATATATATATATATATAAATGTATAGTATGATAGCATAATACTTTAGATGAGAACATAATAATATAGTATATAAACTATACCATATATATAAATCAATAATATATAATTCTTTGTTACTTATTAAATTCTGCTTTATATACTATATTATAGTATAGTATATATATTACATTTTATATATATATATAGACAATAAGTATATAGTATGGACACCTATCTCGATATATGAAGATACGTATGGCCCACTTCATAGCTACAAACGCAAAAAAGATGTTTGAACGTTACTTTGAAAACAAAAATGATCGATCCTCCCAAAAAGAATGCACCTTACTATTTACTGATCCAATGGCCAGCCCCGTCTTTGATCTCCTTCTATATGAAAAAAGTATTATACTTATATATAGTTAAGTTATATACTTTTTATTTTTTATTTTTTTAAAACATAATTTATACTTATAATTTGAATAATAATCATGTTCTAACTAAATTAGTATGAATATATTATATATACTTATTCCATGTTATATATTAAACTTCATATTATTTGTATATTAAATATTTTTAATCTTTACTTAAAATTAAGATCATAAACTTATAATTTTCTTGTTAAACATATTCAATAAAAATTCAAAAACAATAATCACAATATTTTAAATCCATATCACAACATATTCACAATATTCTCATAATAATATTTATACACATATTAATTCATCAATGAACACCATAAACTCACAAACTATTCACGAAATTCACAAACAATAATCATAATTATTTCAAGAGTAACCATAAAATCACAACAACATGTATAAACATATTGCTAAACTTTAGAAATATAACTAGCACTCACAAATTCAAAAAAACCAATTAATCTAATTGTCAATAATATAGGAAGAGTAATTTGATTCCAATCAATCTATTTAAGAATTTGTACACTAGAGTTTTGGGTACTAGATTGTAATAATAAAGTATATCGTTTTGAACTAATAATAAGAGCATGTGGTTCTAATGTTGATTTCATTAGTTTATAATAGATCATATAATATTAGATATATATTGTACTATATATATAATACAGTATATATATATAATATATTATATAACACATTATATATATAATACACAATATATAAACTATAATATACTATATATATTATAGTATAATATTATATATAGCATACTATATATAACATTATAATATATAACATAAGCATTTATAATATAATATATTATAATCAATATTTTGTAAAGTAAGTTGACAAACGTTCGAACGTAATAATAATTACGTTCAAACGTTTCGTGTATATAAGACCAAAACCAAACGGCGAAACGTCATTTCCAAAGTTATCATTGTCATTCTGTTGCATGCTGCCACTCCTCCGTCGCTGCCGCCGTCAAACTCCGCCACAACCGTCACTAAAAGGTAGGCATTCATCTTTTATTCAAATAACATGTATTTTATTTGATATTTGGATTGAGTTCTGTTTAAAACGGGATAAGTGGTAGCTGGATTTTCAACTCCATTTTTCGGCCACCACGGCTTGTCATGGCCAAATAGTCACCGTAGAAATGTTTCTTGAAGTGTATACTTCATTTCTACGGTGACATTTTGGCATTTAGAACCTTGTAGAGTAATTTTTGAGATTTCAATAATGGCTGAGTCGACTCAGCCATTGTGTCGTAACGTTCGAACGTTTCAACAAGACGTTCGAACATACGACGTTTAAATTACATAGCCGTTATGGCTTCTACGTTCGAACGTTCATTGTCTTACATTCGGACGTCATTTTCATAAATTTTACGTCCAAACGTTTAATGGATACGTCCAGACGTACTACTTTTTAAACATTATTAAACGACATATGTTCGAACGTGAATATTTTACGTTTGCACGTAAATCACATACAGTCGGACATTTAATTATAACATCTGAACGTACTGATTTTCTACTTTATTCATGCTTCGACGTTCGGACGCTCATATTTACGTTCGCAAGTAAAATAACTACGTTTGAACGTATAACATAAATGTCAGAACGTACGTTAGCCAATATTTATTTACTGCTTATGTTCGAACGTTTATGTTTTACGTTCGAACGTAGTTGTTTTACTTGCGAACGTAAAGGATACACGTTCGAATGTAAATTTATTTACATTGTTTTATGTGCGAACGTATGAAATACACGTCTGAACGTTTTATCTTAACGTTCGAACGTTTATTTTGCTATGTTCGAACATTAATGCAGAGCAGCTTAAAATTAACACAAAAAAATGCATTAATGTAAATAATTTTTTTTCCTTTTCTAGTTTCAGAATATGGCTCATCTTCTGCATACTAGGAAACGAGGGAGGGAATGAGCCACTCAGAACACTGCTCGTATCAGGGCTCGTACTGTTATGGTAGAGCGAGCGATCCTAATTAATGTGTTTGACGAACTCATATGTGAGCAGACGAACCTGAGAGATGTTTTCCTCAGTAGAGGTTGGGGGAATATCTACTCATTGAGGGGGAAGACATAACCCTCAATGGTTCAGGAGTTCTATATGGGGATGTGTGACATGACTCAGGACGCATCCTCTCACACCGTCACTGTAAGCGGTGTTTCCATTGAGATATCACTAGATGTCATCGACGAGCACCTCGGGATTCGTCGAGGACTTGAGACATTTGTACACACTACACACCGTGAGGATGTAGGCACTTTTACATCATCTACTGGCCGCCCATTTGAGCCAGCATCAGCCAGAGATGCATACCAATCAGAGGCCGAGGATACTGGCGTTGAGGCTCGGGATGATGACCGAGACGAGGATTTCTACATCCTCACTGGGAGGGACCGCATGCAGATCGAGCGGAAGAACGCCTTCAACCAGAACCATCTGCTACATTTCTTTCGCATGTTGCACCTTATTGTTGCAACAAATGTGGATCCTGTGGCACATAAAACTACATTTAGTCGGGTTCGGGCACAGTTTTTGATACGAGTGGCATGTGGAGATTCCATAGATTTGCCACTGCACATCTTTGAGAGGATCCGTTACGAGGCGAGCATCATCTCCACGGATAATCTCCCATACGGTGTCCTAATCAGCCGACTATTACTTGCACGGGGAGTGCCGACCCAGCCAGAGGAGCGGGTGAAAGATTAGATGAGCCCCCTCGACATGACCACGCGTCGATGTAGCATTGGACAGGCGAGGGGACGTTAGCCACCCCTGTAGAGGATCTAGTTCCTCCGACGCAGCCTGAGCCAGGTCATGTGGGGAGTAGTAGTCAGCATACGCTGAGTACATCTGCAGGAGATGCGCGGCCTGCTTGGGTTGATGCGGTCATCTCACAACTGACTACGCATATCGATCGTAAGATCGATCGATTGCTCGAGGCTATATCGGCGTCTGTTGCCGAGCTCACCCAACGTGTAACTATCCTCAATGACAAGGTTGATACCTTGACTGACGAGGTACGGAGTTCGACTTTCGCGGACAACGTTATCATCTGATTGTTGTTTACTATATTCTATCATATTTTGTATTTTATTTTTAATATTTGTAAAGAAAAATATTATTAAATATTTCTATCGTTTTCTAATTTCAATTCTTAATCTTCTTTAATGTTATATTTTCAAACTTTAATACTAAATCATTGCATTTCAAATATATATAAACATAAATATATATTTATATATTACAAATTGTGTATATATAAATATATATAAGTCAATTTTTTAGACTTGTTCACAAATTATGCACAATAAAAACCACATAATTTTTAAATTAGAGTCATATTTAATTTAAATTTACAATGAACGTTCGAACGTTATTAATCAACGTTTGAATGTTGGCACAAACAATTAACGTTACGTTAATTAATAACGTTCGAACGTTTGCGCTAAAACATTTCACGTTTGAACGTAAACAACCACAAGGTTCAAACGTATATGTGACGTTCGAACGTAAATTTCTCATACGCTGGAATGTTAAAAAAACCTCATCTGTCTTTAGTGACGGTTTACAGAAACCGTCACAGAAAAGGCTTTTTAGTGATGGTTTGAAGACTGTCATAATTTTTTAACCATCACTAAAGACTAATTGTGTTGTAGTGATATATAGTAATGATAAATAGCAGAAATCACTTAAAAAAAGGTTGTGGAGGGGGGGAGTGGGGCCATTTGAATTTGTACGTACGGTCATACATATAAGACGCCGTAGCGAAATTGTCATAGAATTTTAAACGTCATTGTGTGTGTACGTAGCGAAATAAAAAAAAGATAATACCTTGTCTTTAGTCAATATTTATTAAAAGATTGTGGGTATCTTGACTAGAAAGAACGCATCCACATTATATATATATATATATATATATATATATATATAATTTATAAATGTTTCTTTTAATGTATCAATCCAGCTCATAGATTAGCGTACGTACGTACAGATCATGTTAATTTGTTATTATGTTAAGTACCCCATCGATCAATACAATTCATACCAACATTGACAGCACGTACGTACCCTTAAACATTGATAACACTTTCATAACTTTGATCCCTAAAAAGAAACAGCTTGAGATGATTACAGATTATAGGCCAATCAATTTATGTAATGTCATTTATAAACTGATTTCTAAGGTCTTAGCTAATAGGCTTAGAGCACCAACATCGGTCTCATCAAAAGGGAGTTCTCATCAAAATTTGATGATTTGGGGGTTAAAATGCTGGCATTGGATTCAGTATACTATCAAAGCTCAAGCTTTGAGCTACAGTACCTTCATCTTCATCTCTATATTTGAAGATCCACTATTTAATCTCTATTCCTATTATTTTATTATAAAATATATTTCTTACATTTCCTATAATTTATGTAATGTAATTCTTTCATCTTTTCTTTTGAGTACTTTTTTTACTAACACTAATGCATGGTAGTTTTATTTTCTGGCCATATTAATGTATATATGGTTAGTGTAATTGTAAAGTATGAAAAAAAAATTACAAATATTATTATTAAAAAATAATATTATATTATTATTTTGATGAATCTAATAGTTAATCCAATGTGGGGTTATGGATAAGGAAGTTTTGAATTTATGAAAAACATGTACTTTTCATCAAATTTTAAAGATGAATTTGATGAAACCAATGCTAATGCTCTTAAAGGGATCTTGCCTACTATTATTTCTAAATCACAATTGATCAGCTTTTGTACCTAGAAGATTGATAACAAATAACATACTAGTTGCTTATGAGCTGGTGCACTTTATGAGGCAGAAAAGGAGTGGAAGGAAAGATTTTATGTCCTTAAAGCATATGATAGGGTAGAATGGAATTTTTTATAAGCCGTGATGACCAGGATGGGGTTTCATGAGAAGTGGATTAAGTTGGTTATGGGGTGTGTCAAATATGTTTCCTTCTTTATACTAGTGAATGGTGAACCAAAGGGTCCTTTGTTTCCAACTCAAAGGATCAGGCAAAGGGGATCCATTATCCCCTTACTTGTTTCTACTATGTACTGAGGGGTTGATTATCCTCTTGCAGCAGGCTGAAACATCAAAATAGATTGAAGGATTGAAGATTTGTGCTAGTGCTCCAAAGTTGAACCATATTATGTTTGATGATGACTGTTTGTTATTTTGCAGGGCAAAATTGCAGATCTGATTGAATATACACCACCTACTTGGTATATATGAAAGGGCATATGGCCAGAAGGTGAATATAGAAAAGACCTTGATGATGTTTAGTAAAAATGTCACTACCAACAACCAACAAGAGATTCTGAATTTATGGGGAGTTCAGAAATACTAGCAGTATGGCAAATACATTGGTCTGCCTCCTATGGTTGGAAGAGGGAAGAAGCAAGCTTATATAGAACTCAAACATAAGGTAGGGCATAGATTAAAGGGGTGGAAAGAGAAACAATTGTCCCAAGGAGGTAAAGAAGTGTTGATAAAGGTTGTTGCAATGGCCATCCTTACATATACAGCTGCTTCAAGTTACCATCTACACTTTGTAGTGAATTGGAACAAATGATAGCAAACTTTTGGTGGGGGCAAAAACAAGAGGAACAGAGAACAAGATGGGTAGGATGGAAGAGAGTGTGTGAGGCTAAGTCTTTGGGAGGAATGAGATTCAAAGAGTTGAAAATTTTTAACCAAGCTCTCCTTGCAAAATAGGCCTGAAGGATCATGACAAAGGAGTCCACACTACTGCATAAGCTATACAAAGAAAGGTGCTTTCCATCATCTACTTTTAGTAATTCAAGGTTGGGATCTACTCCTTCATATGTCTGGGGGGTATTTGGGGATCAAAGGCTGATATGCTGCAAGGATGCAGATGGAGAGTTGGGTATGGTAAGTCAATTAAGGTTTGGACTGATTATTAGATACCTGGTCATAGATTGCTACAAAACTCGATGCAAGGACTTATAAATGAGGCTCAAATAGTTGATGATCTAATTGATGAGGGTACCAAATGGTGGAATGTTGATAAGGTAAGAAGGCTGTTACCACCTGCTGCAGCAGAGCCTGTGCTGAAAATTTTGATTGATTATGAGATGAGGCTTGATTGCATTATATGGGATCGTGAGAAAGATGGGATATTCATTGTAAAGAGTGCTTATAACTATTTTTAGAAGCTAGCTAAACAAGAAGGGGAGTGCTCAAATGCTGAGGGTCAATGCAAGCTGTGGAGAAATTTGTGGAAAATGAAGCTGCCAAATAAAATTAAAATTTTTGCATGGAGAGCTTGTAAGAATGGACTTCCAACCTGTGTGAACCTAAAGGGGAGGCAAATTATTAATGAAGCTCGGTGTATTTGGTGCATGAATGAGGAAGATGTGGGGCATGCCTTATGGTACTGCCCATCAATAATTCAGTCATGGCACCAACATTTTTAGGGATTATTGAATTCTGATATGCAAAAGGATTTCCTACAGGTTGCAATGGATGTAATGGAAGTAGGCAAATCTAGTAAACTTGAAAAGTTATTTCTTATAGCATGGGGTATGTGGTATAGGAGGAACCAACAGATTTTTGAAGGTAAAAACATACAACTTGCAACTATTATTGACAAAGCCTTGTCCACTGCAGCTGAATATAAAGAGGTCAAAGATGTTAGACATCAGAGGGAGATTCAAAGTTCATGTTGGCAACCTCCATCCCAAGGTGTATTGAAGCTAAATGTGGATGGTGCAATTTTTGAAGAACAGGATAAAGCAGGTGTAGGAATGCTGTTGAGGAATGAGAGAGGTAGGGTTTTGTTTTCTGCAAGTAAAAAGGAAAATGGTGTCACTGATCCAATGTAGGTGGAGTTACAAGCAATGCTGAGAGGACTAAAATTTTGCATTCCAATGGGCATTTTAGAGCTAGTCATTGAGAGTGATTCATTATTGTTGGTACATGAATTCAATAATGCTTTAGAATCTATGTCAGCTTGGGGAAATCTGGTTCATGAAGTGCTAGAATTGATTAAAAGAATACCAAGATGTTCAGTTCAGCATAAGGGGCACATGGCAAATAGTGCAGCTCATACCTTAGCAAGATATGCTAAGCATCTAGATGATTTGATAGTTTGGTGGGACTCATTCCCTGAATGTATCCCTCAAATTGTTTGGTCTGAATCTATGATGTAATTTGCAGCTGTTAACGAATACAAAGTGCTATGTTTGCTATAAAAAACAAAAAAAAAATTCCCTCAATGCAAGACTACAATAATCGATCTTAGTTTTTATGATCATTTTTTTTAAGATAGATCAATAAAAATTAATGCCCTAAATCTTATTTTTAGAAGCAAAATTTTTTTTAAAGGTAGACCAAACTCCATTCATTCAAAATGGGTCTATTACTCTTTAAAAACATATTATATATACTATACAGTTACATTTCCATTCTTAAAATCTACTTGTTCAGCTAGAAAATCTTCGCAAAAGTAAATCTTGGCTAGAAGTTGCTTGTTTTTTCCTATATTCTTCTCTACCCTCTTTGAATCATAAGTCTTTGTCCAATCTTCTCTTCTCATTATGTGTCTTTTGCCTCTTGTATGGTGGGTGGAGAGGATATTCCAACCGGTTAGCCCCTAAGATGGACTTGGGCCCTTACCAATGGCTAAAGCCCATATCATTACCGAGGAGCCCAGCCCAGTACAAAAGAAACCAACCCATGGCCAATAACGACTAGATAAGCTAATACCGACGGGATAGCTATACAGCCAATGGTAAAAGATAAAGAAGGTTATTATTCGAATTTGCTAAGAGATGAATTCTCATCTCTAAATCTGAATTTGAATAAAAGATAACCACTATCCATAAGGGAATAAAGATAGATTACGGAGCTCTATATAAAGAGAAAAATCCAGGTAAGTAAGGGGATCGAATGATTGTTATTATTGTTATTATCCTCAAATTACTGACTTAGGTATTAGAGGCGTTTCCTCAGACCCCCGAGCTCTCTACACTTTGGTTGCAGGTGATTGTGAAGTGGTGGCGGTGAAATACGTCCATAACAGTTGGCGTCGTCATTTAGAAGGCTTAAAAAATTCAATCAAAAGCAAGTTCGAAGGGGAATGAGAAATCTCCAAGCTAAGCAGGCATCAAGATGGATGCCAAAAAGCGTCAGGCATCTCAGCCCGACCAAGGGAGTCATAGAAATGAAGGGCAACCTAACTAGCCCGAATAGACTTCCATTCCAATGTATGCAGATTCGTTGTGGGTTCTCGAAGAATGAGCTCACGAAACTGTTTTACCCCAACTTGAAGCCTATACCCCAGACTCGTAATCGAATCTTGGAGGCGGCGGCCAGCTGGGGAAGAACCCGATTAAGATCATCCTGAGAACTCTCCAAGGTAGATCCCATCTCACTCAGCCAATCGGCGCTCCAGGATAGAAATTGTTTTCTTGGCAGATTTAACAACTTGATCAAGCTGAAGTACTGGCGGTCATTGTTCTTAAGGAGGCCCTTCACCTCAGCCAATTTTTTCTCGGCTTCAGTTTTCATCCCTTCAGCCTACCCAACCTTATAAGCAACTCCTTTTTTTCGTCTCCAAGAGAGGCTAGTTGAGAAGCATAGTCGGATTTGGATTTAGCCAATCCTTCAATTTCCAAATTCGCACGGTCAAATCTGGTGGCAAAGCCATCCCGCTCATTCAAAACACGCTCAACCTAGGCAGCCAGCTCGTCATGTTCTTTTTTGAAAGCCTCTGCCAGGGCAACTAAGTTATCCCTCTCTCGCACAGCTCCCTCTGCTTCGTTGAGGCGAGTAGCAAGGTCATCTCATTCTTTCCCAATTGCTACCACCTCTCGACAGTAGTGGTCAGCATCCATAACAAAAGTCGCCAGCTCATCCTAGAGTGAAGCAACTTGGGCGCGAAGGGTGGCCAACTCGTCATCAGAAGAATGAGAGCGAGCCTCAAAGAGAGCTAACTCATTGGCCAATTGGATCTTCTCGCCCTCCAAATGCATCCAATCATCTGCCAGGTCAGCAGCAAGACGATCAACACCCTAAAAAAAATTGATTACAAATTTGTCGTTAGAATTATTAGCCAAAGTGTTAGAGAAAATGTAATAATACCAGCGCAAAAATGCTACGAAGCTGTTGGACAAAAGCCTTGATGACCTCTGCCTGGCGAGTAGGTAAGGAGGCCGGGGAAGACACCAGATGGGAGCTAGAGAAACCTCTCGGTTTGATAGCCGGTGAGGAAACATTTGCAAAATCCCCCTGGGGAAAGGCAGCTTCAGTGGCGACAAACAAAGGGCGGCAAACGGGCGATTCGGCAGGAAGGCCTGAGCTTTTCGTTAGCTTCCCCATCTCACTAGCTTCATCCTGACAGAGTACAGCCAGATTAGTCCTGAGATTCTCCTCAGGAGTTATCAAAGATACTTCACCACTTCCTCGAGGAGAAACACTAAAAGGTGGCGAAGAAATCGAAACCCTGCTACCATTGGCAAAGGAGAGGGCTGGAAAAATGAAGGGCAAATCTAGAGTAACCCCACCCGAAATCTTTGAGGCAAGGGGGGAACTAAGTGCCGTAATTAACTCTTGAGCACTCCCCTCTTCGCCCCCATCCAATCAAGGTAGATCCGTAGGAGCACCAGAAGGCACAAAAATGATTGGCGAGGGTGAGGTCAGTAGAGGCGTAGAAGCTTCAAAGGGCAAGAAGCTCACAGGAGTAGAAGGTGACGTGGTAAGGAGGACGGGATTCAAAATGAGAATGTCATCTTCCACGGGAGTATCATAACACTTAGTCTCTCTTAAGAAGTGGCCACCTTGGTGCTCCCACCTTTCTGGGAGGAAGTTTTACTCGGCAAGTCCTAAGGAGAACTCAACTTGGCCCCACTCTATTTTTTTGGAGGTACCAATTTTGTATCTTTGCCGGCCGTTGAGGGAAGAAGAGAACCACCTTTGGATGAAGTAGACTCATCGAAACAAGGTGGGACGCTAGCCTTTTTAACATTTCTTTGCTTCTTCGTGCCTTCGACAGGACGTTTCTTCTTTTTTAAGTCTCCTGCCGGTGAGGGAGCACCCAGAAACTCACGCCCCAAAATATGGGCCCGACTGGGAACCATCATGAACCTCTCAATGTTACTTGGAGTTAAAAGCACATTCGAGAGGCACAGTGTGGGGTGAGCTTGAATCCAGGACTCCACTAGCCTGATACGGGCGTCATCTCGAGGTGAAAGAATCACTTCAGAGTCATCTTCGTTGGGGACAGGGGACCAACATGCCTTAATGAAAAATTTCCGATTAGGAACTTCATCGGCAGGAGGTTCCCAGCCAGAGCCATCAATAAAGAAAATTTTGTTGGTCCATTCTTTCATATGAGAGTATTTACGCTCTAGGTCAACCAAAGCCCGACAGGCTCTAAAACTGCAGAGATTTCCAATCAGACGCCTAAACCCTTGAAGGGACAAAAACTCGCAGGCTATTAAGTCTGGGTACTCATCGCTCATGGGTTCTAGCACCCGTGGCCACAAAACACAGCAGGCTATCAAGATCTTCTAGGCATTGGGCACCAATTGAACAGGAGCAAGCCCTAAGACGTCTAACACGTCACGAACAGGGTGCACAAAGGGCATACGAAGCTCCATGGTGAACATAGCAAGGTAAAGAGCAACAAAAACAGCCATACCTTTGGCGTCGATAGGTTTCTGGTTGGGAGCTGGGGCTTTCAATTCGACTGAATCAGAGATGTTGAAATTATTCTGAACATTCACTAACTCACGCGAAGTGACGACGGAGGACCAGCGAGAACTAGCAAAAATGGAAGCCGGCGGAGCAACAACGAGTCGGGCAGAAGAGTCACGGGGTAAAGAAGAGTCGGAAGCAGCAACTTCCTTACCCTTGGAAAAGGAGGAAGCCATGGAAGGATTAGAAGAAATAAAAAAGGCAAGAACTCGGAGAGAAAAGAGGAATGCAAGAACCCAGAGAGGAAAAATGCAAGAACTCAAAGAAGAAGAGGAAAACAAGAAATGTAACAGAAGGCCAAAGGAGGAGGGAAAATAGGTAATAAATAGAAGATGAAATGAACTGACAGTTGACGTGCCCAAGAAGAGGAAACTAAGCGACGTACTGACACACCTCGAAGAAAGAAATGACGCCTAATAATTAGTGTTAGGGACCTCGGTCTAGTCCCTAAACATAGGGTTGTCCTCACCTTGGTTCTCCTTGTGATGACCGATTGCCTTAGCCCTCTTGCTTGGACTTTGAACAATAATGGCAATGTAGGATGGTAAGGATGAGTTCCTAGGTTGATGAATATATGGTGTTTAGTGGTGAAATGGTGATGATGATGAGTTCGGGTGTTCTAAGGGATGGATAAGGGTGTCTGATGTAATGTGGAATGGCTAGAAGGTTGCCCTTGATGTTGGGGCCGCTTGGATGATGATTAGGGTTGGTATGGTGAAGTGTAGCTAGGGTTTTGTGTAGTGATTAAGGATGATTTCGAGACTGGGAGAGTTGGCTTAGGGTTGGAGTGTAGATGAGATGCTAGGGTTTGGGAATGATGTGGAAGAGTGGGGCTAGGGTTTGGAAGGTGTTTGAATGAGTCTAGGGTTGTTCCTAGAGTTTAGGGATTTGGAGATGGAATATAGAGTTTGAATATGGTAAGATAGGATTTGGATATGGTAGATGGGATTTGAATATGGCAAGAGGATGTAAGTCTTTGGTTGACTTGAGAGATTCTAGGAATGAGTGATTTTAGGGAATGATTGAATGATTGGAGGGATTGAGTGATTCTAGAGAAGTTCCTAGAATTAAGGGATGTGATTGGGATGAGTCAACTTTCCTAAACTTAAGGAAGTTGCCAAGTGGGACTCTTGAGGGATGGCTAGGGTTTATGAAAGACAAGTGTTTCGGCTAGGGTTTATGGAGATGATGGAGGTTAGGTATGGTAAGTGGCTATTATGGAAAGATGGAGACAAAGGGATTTCGGCTAGGTCAAATTGGATGGATGTGATTTATGGAAAGTTTGACAAACTTATGGAAAATTTGACAAACACAATGGTGGTCGAGTATATGATATGGAATTGATCAAAATGGATGCAAGAAAATATATGGATGAACACACATGAATATTCAAGAACACAATGATGAACAACTTCAACATCAATTCAAGAATACACAAAGATGAAAAGAAGTTCTCATAAATTGGATAAACTAGAATCACACCTATCAACAGATTTCAAGGTGATGAAACAAATATAGATAAATGGACAACACCTATTCACGAGTTGCAAGGTGTTGATCCTCTCCTTGGGGCTCACGGATGTCACCCAAGTAGCCCAAGTGCAAAAGCACCGAAGTGTTCACAAGAACAAATCCAAACCGTTCCACAAAGGAAACATGTCAAATGATCAAAGATTCTAAACTAAGGTGCTAAGGGTCATATTTATAGAGATTACAATGTGGAAATCCCCAATAGGTCCCTTGGAATATAATTAAATAAAATAAATAAAGATAATAAAATGATAGGGCCTTGCATGGCTAATGTGACCCGTGACACATGTTGGCCCTTGGTGGCCTAGGCTGGCTCATGGCATGGGCCATGGGCATGGCTGGCAGGCGTGTGGCTGACATGGCCCAGGCATGGCCTAGGTGCTGGCCTGGCTGGCATGGCCTAGGCAAGGGCCTGGGCGCTGGGGCAACTACATGGGCGCTCTGGCATGGCCCACGCAAGGTGCCTGGGCACTGGGCGCTGCGGTGCGAGTGCAGGGCGTGCGTGCTAGGCGTTGGGCTACGCACGCGTTGTGCGCGCTGGACAGGCTGGGCGTGCAGGCCTGGTCACTAGCCCCACTAGGCATCCTGAGCGTGTCATGGCAGGGGCCATGGTTGTGGGGCTGCCGTGGTGTTGGCAGGGCATGTCAGCGTCAGTGTCAAGGTCTTGTCCGTGGGGCTATCCGGGCATGTCAGCAGCAATGTCGAGGCATGTGCCATGGGGCTGTCTAGACTTGTCAATGACGACGTCAAGGCATCAACAATGGGGTGCTAAGGGTCATATTTAAATAGATTACAAAGTGGAAACCCCCAATAGGTCCCTTGGAATATAATTAAATAAAATAAATAAAGATAATAAAATGATAGGGCCTTCATGGCCAATGTGGCCCGTGACACATGTTGGCCCTTGGTGGCCTAGGCCGGCCCATGGGCATGGCTGGCAGGCGTGTGCCTGACATGTTCCAGGCATGGCCTGGGCGCTGGCCTGACTAGCATGGCCCAGGCAAGGGCCTTGGCGTTGGGGCTGCTACATGGGCACACTGGCATGGCCCAGGCAAGGTGCTGGGGCACTAGGTTGCGCGCGTGTGGGGTGTGCATGCTGGGCGCTGGGCTGGGCACTGGGCGTGCGCCCTAGGCTACTGCGCACGCCGGGATTGTGCTGGACAGGCTGGGCGTGCTGCACGCGCTGGCCTAGTCACTAGCCTCACTGGGCGTCCTCGGCGTGTCATGGCATGGGTCATGGCATGCCTGTGGGGCTGCTGTGGTGCTTGCAGGGCATGTTAGTGTCAGTGTCAAGGCCTTGTCCGTGGGGCCGTTAGGGCATGTCAGCAGTAGTGTCGAGGCATGGGCCGTGGGGCTGTTTAGACTTGTCAGTGACAACGTCAAGGCATCAACCATGGGCCCATCTAGGCTTGTCAAGGCATGGTTGACAGCTTGGCCGTGGGCTACAAAACATGGGGTCTTGACATTAAGTCCCATCACACCATGCGTGATGAGACTTCGCGAGGTAATTGGAGTGGATATTCCAACCGGTTAGCCCCTAAGATGGACTTGGGCCCTTACCAACGGCTAAAGCCCATATAATTACCGAGGAGCCCAACCCAGTACAAAAGAAACCAGCCCATGGCCAATAACGACTGGATAAGCTAATACGGACTGGATAGCTATCCAGCCAATGGTAAAAGATAAAGGAGATTATTATTCAAATATGATAAGACATGAATTCTCATCTCTAAATTTGAATTTGAATAAAAGATTACCACTATCCATGAGAGAATAAAGATAGATCACGGAGCTCTATATAAAGGAAAAAATCTAGGTAAGTAAGGGGATCGAATGATTTTTATTATTGTTATTATCATCAAATTACTGACTTAGGCATCAGAGGCGTTACCTCAGACCCCCGAGCTCTCTACACTTTGGTTGCAGGTGATCCTGAGGTAGTGGCGTTGAAACACATCCATAATAGTGGGTTTATATGTGCCATGAACCCTTGATTGAGGTTATTATTTTTCAAGACAAATTTTATACCAAACAGTTCTTCTCTTGGGATTCTCAAGGTAGATTTGTCCCATAAAAAGCATTGAGAATCTTAAAAAACACTAATTATGATAGTTGTCATTGCCTTTTATCCAATTTTGCCCACTTTTTCCGTGACTCTTCTATGCTCTCTTTGCTAGCTTTGTCATTTTTTATTGAGCTAATTATTATTCCTTAAACAAATTTTATATCAAACAGTTTATTCGTAAAAAGAAAAAAGTTGTCGTTTTCTAAATTTTAAGTAACATCAAAGCTTTATTTCTGGTCTCAAGTCTTTTGTGGGCCCTTTTTGGGTTTATTAATCTTTCAACAAAATTTTACCTAATATTTTATTTCTGGTCTAGACTTGTGCACATGGGATAGCAAGGCAAAAGACTTCATCTGACCGTGTGTGTGCTTCTAGAACTGTGTTTGACACTTCGCGACCGTGTGCTTCCAGAACACCGAGCAGACCTCCACCGTTAGCATCCACTGCCACCAGTACACCACCACCACCGCCACCAGCATTCACCGCCACCAGTGTCCTTCTTGGCCGACACACACACACACACACACACACTCATAGCTCTCAATAAGAAGTCGCAACGATCCCAAAACATCCTAAATTTTATTGATAAAAATAACTGCCTTTACCATCACAGCAATCACAAATAGAAATTCTAGTAAAATATGAAGTCAAAGTTGTTATCATAAAGCGTGTCCTTCCTCCAGCAAACCTTTTCATCCTCTGTGGATTGTCCCTTGAAAAACCGCATACATAAAACTGAAGAAAGCAACATCTCAGTCAGCAAATGGGGTTTTTTTATAGGTAACCAAACATCATAAAAAAACATTCGGACAAAAAAAAATCAGCAAATGGAAAATACAGAGACCTCATTGATTCTAGCACCATAAAAGCATACCTTCAGATCTTTTACTAACCAAACTAAATGAAAGAAAGAAAGAAGGAAAAGGAAAAAAATATATAATAACAGACGAAGAAACAAGAAAAGAATTTCATAACATACACTATTACCAGCATATGCACAACTTATTAAATTTATTGTCCGGTCGAAACTCTATGATATTTACATCCCAAAACATCTGTCAGTCCACACTTACTGTTTTGATTGCCTATCCCAGTTCAGTGACCGTCCCTATCTCATCAATGGCGCTAACAATGTCACATACACGTACGCCAAGGTGGAGCTCGCCTCACGTAGGGTCGCTTTTGGCCTCCACAAGCAGTTCATCAAATACGGAGATGTAATCATGCTTTTACTCCAAAACTGTCCCAAATTCATGTTCACGTTCCTCGGTGCATCCCACATCGGCACAGTGATCACGATGGCTAACCCTTTTTACACGCTAGCTGAGATAACTTGCGAAGGAGGGCGAGTGACTCTATGAGAAGGGGGTTGAGGTTGCAAGATGAAAAACAGAGGAAGAGGGGTGCGAAATGGGAAGGGATTTCTGGAGTGCAAAGTGCTTATCTGTCAAAATTTATTGGTGGGCTGTTATCTCCCTAAAATAAGCCTGACTGGTCTACAGGTATTCTCTTTTTTAAAATGTTAATTGTTATAATTGTTGTTGCTTTTTGTCAAGTTGTTGCCTAGTATTTCCTTCTCTACTCTCCCTCCTAGCTTTATTTCATCTTCTTTTCTAGTGATTCATCCATCCAACAAAAGCACCAGGACTAGATGGTATGGCCCCCTATTTTTTTCAAAATTACTGGCCTTGTGTTGGTAAATCTGTCACTCATGCTATTCTTGAGGTGCTGAATACTGGTATTTTCCAACCGTCATTGAATCATACTTTTATTTCATTAATTTCAAAGAAGAAAAATCCTGTGAAAGTAGCAAATTTCAGACCAATTTGTCTTTGTAATGTGGTCTATAAATTGATATCAAAGGTCATTGCTAATAGACTTAAGAAGATGCTACCTCATATTAAACTTGACATGAGTAAAGCACATGATCGAGTTGAGTGAGGTTTTTTAAAAGAAGTGATGAGGATCATGGTCTTTGATTTAAAGTTGATTGAATTGATTATGGGTTGTATTCAGTCTGCCTCCTTTTTAGTTTTGGTCAATGGGGGTACCAAGAGGTCATTATGGGTTGTCTCCTTACCTGTTCTTATTGTGTACTGAGGGGCTTATCTCTTTATTGAAATATGTTGCCACTAAAAATGATATTCCTGGGTTTAAAATCTGTACATATGAGCACTGTTGGCTAGATATGAGCAGGCATCGGGTTAGAAAATTAATAGGGATAAAACTGCTATGATCTTTAGTGGTATTGTTTCAGTCAAAAGAAAAAATGAATTGATGCAGCTATGGGGTGTGAATGAAGTACATCAATATGAAAAGTATTTAGGCCTACCACCTATTGTTGGTAGATCTGAATCGAAGGCTTTCTTTGAAATAAAGCTAAGGGTATGGCAGAAATTACAATGTTGGAAGGAAAATTTGTTGTCACAAGGTGGAAGAGAAGTTTTAATCAAAGCAGTGGCCCTTTCAATTCCTACATACTCAATGAGCTACTCCTTGCTACCTACTGGGCTATGTTCAGAATTGGAAGCCATGATGGCAAAATTTTGGTGGGATTAGAAGAAGGATGAAAGAAGAATTCAATGGATAAGTTGGCAAAAAATGTGTGATCAAAAGGGGAAAGAGGGACTTGGCTTTAAAGACTTGCATGTGTTTAATTTGGCTTTGTTGGCCAAGCAAGGATGGAAGATTATGCAAGAGACAGATTATTTGCTTCATAAAGTTTTCAAGGCAAAATATTTTCCGAATGAAGTATTTTTGAAAGTTGGACTAGGTAAAAGAGCATCTTTTGCCTGGCGAGGCATTTGGAAAGCTAAGAAATTGTTGGGTCAAGGTTGTATATGGAGGAGAGGGAATGGCAAGACTGCTAAGCTATGGGAGGATCCTTGGATCCCAGGTCACCAATCTCTGATGCAGGAAGATTTTTCAATATTGGATGAATTTAGAGAAGCCCCAGTGGAAAGATTAATAGATCATGTTACTAGAGGTTGGAAAGTGGAACAACTTAGCACTCTCTTCAATCCAAGTTTGGTTTCTGATATTTTTAAAGTAATGATCTTTTCTACTACTAGTATTAGATTTACAATGCAGTTAGAAAATAGCATTTTATAATGGTCTGCACATGCTTAAACGAAAGGAAAATGATAATATGACTATCAAATATGCCCACCAAAAGTGTTCACTCATATATTTTTATTTTTTTATTTTTTTCTTAATAGTTAAGGAAGTGACTATTACGTGAACATGGGACATGCATGATGTTGTGGTTTGGGTTGGCCTCCTTCACTGATTTGGATGGTGGCTTGTTGCGAGAGTTTTGTAGTGATTCTAAGGATATTGCAGAGAAAGAGAGAATTTCCTCATGTTAAATTACATAGGTTGCTTGTAATTGTAACGTGCTTCTTGTTGAAGAGTCGTCGGAGAGGAGATGGAAGCTTGGATCGCGGCGGAAGTTTTAAGTAAACACGTTCAACAATATTTACAAATAATAATAATAATAATAAATTGTAACACCCGGGCCTAACGCCAAGCCTATTTGTTTTTTACATATTTTGGGTTAAGTATGTGAAAAATCCAGTTGAAATTTTCAAGTACTATTTTATAGGCCGAAAAAAAATTTAAGGAAGAGCACATTTATTTTTTAATTCATTACAATTTTTTTTTATGGACCATAAAGCCCAAGCCCGTATTACCTTAGTTCAGACTCCACGTTCTACACAGTTTTACCACAGTTTTATCCCTATGCATGCACACGCATGTCTCCCTCTTTTCTCTAGGGTTTTCTTTTCATGTTCTATCACCTATGTTATATATATATATATATATATATAGCAATTCCTCCTCTTTGCAAATAGCGCACCACCCTATAGCTCGGTCTCGACCCACCCAGTTGCGGCTCATCCAATTGCCGCACAAAACCAACCTCCACAAGCCACGACCCATGCCGTCCCAACATCACCGCAGCGTGTCCTCACCCACTCAGGAAAAAAAAAAAAACCACCCCAACCTCACAGGAAGCCCTTTCTCGGCAAGTAGTTCTACCGTGAGCAGACCTTGCTCCGCCGTACGCCACTGCCAGTGCACCACCCACATGAAACCGTAGCTTCCCCTTGCTCAGCCATTGCGCAACTCCATAAACCACCGTGCGCCAAGCCGCCAGCCCTTGTATGACCATCATTAGAGGCCCCTGTTTTAGCTCCCGAAAGTAGAGCATCAATAGCTCAGTGTTCATATTGTCCGGAGCCACCACGCGTCACCACCGTACAACCCTCTCTTCTTTTCGGTATTATCTTCTTCCTCATGCCGTGATCACTCTCTCTCCGTTCTCCCATCACTTTCTCTTTTTCTTATCACTCTCTCATTCTCTCTCACTCCCACTCGGTTGCTCTCTCCCTTTCTTTCTCTCGTGCTCAGCCCAACTCGACGGCATCTCCGCCGCGCCACCACTGTCCCTCCAGCCAGCCCCGTCGCACCTTACCCCTCCATGCGTGCCTCAGTTACCTTGGGTAAGTCCCTGCCACTACTGCACTTATATTATTCATATGTTTATGTTCATCGCTAGTTTTTTTTCTTAAGGTGTATTTGTGTATATAAATATGTAAAGTTTTAACCTAGGTTGGGTACTTACTAGTTTTAACCTAATATATATATACAAATGGAAAGTTCCCAGTTTTAACGTAATGTTTTCGGGTGAGAGGTTTTTTTTTTTTGGTTTATGTTTAAATGTGTTTTGCTTTAAGTCTCATTAAATATTATATTTTTATTTTGATAATATTGTTAATTAAAGGAAGTAAACCTATTTTTCTTAAGAGAGGAGTTTTTCATGACTTATTTTATGGAAATTTTAGTAGCCAATGTATTCTATTTATTTATAAAATGTTGTTGGTATTTTAGATATTTTGAATATGAACTTTTATTGAGTTCTATAATTATCTTAATACTTGCTCGATTAAATTCTTATTCGGTACGAATTCGATTAAGTAGATATTGATAGTTTTGGGAAATGATGGTATTTTGAGAATTATGAGAATTTTAGGTTTTGACGAAAAATAAAATAGGTTATTTTAGCATCTTATGCTTAAATATTGAAATTGTGTTCGATTGGAGATTTACGAGAATTAGGTGATTATTTTATAGGTGAAGATTAATTATTGTTCGACATTTTTGAGGAAAATTTTGAGAAGTCCAGGTAAGCGGAGTTCCTATACTAGATTTTGCATTAAAATAAAATGGGCTGAGGTTGATTTTTGAAAAAAATACATATTTGATTATGAAAATAAATTTGAACTACCTCAGTTATTTGTTTTGCATTACTCATGAGATTCTGTTTAAGAATAAATTATTTTCTGTCATGACTGGTGTAGACATGAGCTTATTTTTGACATTCTGTTTCTGAACCTTGCAAAAGAGAGCGAATATGAAATTTTGTGCATAAAATTATGTTTTGTGACATGATTTTGTTCTTTTCTGAAGATGTTCAGTATTCTGATATGATATGATGTGTTTTCTGAAAACCTCTGGCATAACATTCTATTTCTATTTCAGTTCCGTTCTAACCTTACCACGGGTGTAAAACTGTGGCCTCTGTTAGGGTTGGTACAAACGTTTCTGTTTCTGGTACACCCACTTTGAAAACAAAGTGGTTTTCTGCGTGGTCTTTTCTATGTGCACACTCGGGGCTCCGAGAATGAATAAGGGGAAGATTCACATTCTGTTTCTTCTCGGTTAGCTACCGGGGTTTGCACAACCCTACCACGGGGGTTAAACATGGTATTTGTTCTGATACAATAAGATAAGATGTGATGTTTCAGTTTATGCTATGTCAAAGGGATTTTGATTATGAATATTTTCGAATTTTCGCTCTGATATTTTTGATAACTTGTTATGGCGCTGCATTTTGAAAACAATATTTTGATTCTGCATTCTGAAAGAAAATATTTTGTTCTGCATTCTGAACACTGTAAATGCTCATGTTTACACACTAGTATATATCCTCTACTTACTGAGTTATTGATAACTCACCCCTTATCTCCAGATATTTTTCAGATAATTTTGATGGTTCAGCTGGAGAACAAGAATAGAAAGTTATAGCAAGGTGTGATAATTGTAGTGGAATAAGTGCCTGAGGGTATAACTGCTTATTTGAGAGTCGTAGTTAGTAAACTGATTTATTTTCGGTTATTTTGATTTGATGAGTTAAGGATATTTTCGAGTTTTTGGAGAGTTTTTAATTTATGTTATTGAGAATTGCTTTGTTGCCCCCATGAAGGAACATAGATATTTGGGTTGCTTAAATGGATTAACATTTTATGGAGTTTTCTGGATTCTATAGTTGTGTTATTGAAGTTGATATTAAGTATTAAGAGCTAACTCTCCGGACCTCTGGGATCGGAGCGTTACATAAATAAAATCAGATCAAATAAATATTAGAAAGTTTAGAATAATATTTAAAATAAATCAATAAATTTGATAAAAGAAAATATTTTGTGGCCTAATTTAGTATACACATGCTACAAATATGAAGAGATAATATATAGTTAGTTTATTAAAAATGGCCCATTTTACATATTATAGGCCCAATAAAATTATTCACAGAAATATTGGGCCGTTACGGTAAATCTAGTATGATTAACTCAGTATTGGCGGTGTATGGGTTTGGTGCACCCTACCTCGCGTAGTCGGGGTATGGGTTTTGTTTTACTCTGTCGGGGACAGAGATGTGTACGACGAATCTCTTAGACTTCGGTCTTTAGTGTTCTGTCGTCTGGGCTAGACCATGTCAGCCACGAAAGTGTGCTGAGGAGCTATTAACGTTTGTAACTGACTTTTTAAGTCATAGTTATATGTCCTTTTTATAAATGGAATGTGATCCTTTATTATCAAAAAAAAAAAAAAACTCAGTATTCTCACTCCATCTGGTGTGTTAGACATCGTACTGTTTCTTCAATAGATCTAATAGAAGTTTGATAGCCTTTCCTTTGGAATTTAGACACCAACACGAGTGTTTCCATGGTGGCATAGAGTTCAAATTGGCCGTTGCTAACTTATTGTTAGTATTTTTCAATAAATAGTTATTTTTGTAATGTCTTATAATAGTGAATTTTTTAGATTCATTTTGTCATTAAGATTGAGAGTTACAATGGAATAATTGGTCATTTTTTTTATACAGGGAGTTGGAGGTTTCCGAACTGGTTCTCCCATTGGAGACGAGGTTGTGACCAACGGTTCACTTTTCTCTCGATTGGTTACGAGTCTTCTCTTGCGTATTAAATCTCGAAGTTGTGCTTTAAATTGACAAATGATTTTTAAATGGAGCCCAATGTTTTAAAGTTTTTCAAATATTTTAAATGTTCAAAATTATTTTAAATGGGATATTTTTAGTATTATTAAACCAAACCCATATTTCAAGTAAGTTTCTTATATTTTGAAACCTCGAAAATAATATAGTTTTAGCAAATCATTTTATTTAAATTATTTTAGTTCTTTAAGAGTATTATGTAATATTCATTATTTCATTTTATGTTAAAAACTCTATTTATTAGATGCTTTTATTTATCTTAAAAATATTTATAAAACTCATCATTTTATTTTATGATGAAGATTTTTAATTTTAATAGAATGAAGTTTGAGTTTTATTTATCCCCATTGTATTTCTATTCTATTTTCCTATTTTTAGTTAGTTTAATATATGTGTTTAATTTTAGTTAGTTTAATATACGGGATTAAATCCCAAAAACCCTAACTTTTTTTCTCATTTTCCATTTTCCCTCTCTCTCCTCCCGTCCCTCCACGACGTCACCCTCCACTTCCCCGAATCCCTATTCTCCCCAGCGCTGCCTACCGTAGCCATCGCAGCTCAGCTGCGCCACCACCAAACCTAGTCGTCGGCCACCCCTTCCTCCCCCAACCACCCCCACGTCGATCCATCTCTCTCTTCCTCCCCGAATCAGCCCCAAGCCTCACCTCTCTCTCAGGTCTCCTAATCGTTTGGAGTCCAAATGAAGCAACAACATTTTGGAGTCCTTATTTACTTGTCGTTTGAACCTTTCATTTACTTGTCGTTTTGAGTCCTTGTAGTAGTCTATTTTCATAGTCTGTTATTTTACTTTACACGTGTCATTTGGTTATTTGTCTGGTTTGTTATCCCTGGAGGATATAAGGAAAAGTGGGACTGACTGAAGGTATCTTGAGCATTATTGTAGAAAATGTTTGTATTTTCTTTGGGAGGAATTGGAGATCTCGAATACCCCAAGGCATAGCTATTTCCATCACCATTTCTTCTGTGTTGCATCTCCTCATTCAGCAAACATCTAGAGTGCATTCTGTTAGTTATCACACGCATCAACATTCTATTTTTATATCCATTCCATTTTCAACACAGAGAAGAATAACAACAAGGTCCATAATAAGTGGTATCAGCTAGCAGTCGATCCTCATGGACGGGTAAGATTCAATGAAGAGCAAACAAAGTTGCTTGAAAATGTTTTGGATAAGTTGTTGGAGGTGAAAGAAATAGTGAAAGGAATGCAAGTAAATTGTAAGAGAATGCAGCAAAGTTGTGTGGAGATAAAGCAAACTCCACGGGACTGGCTAGACGAAGAGGAGGAAGAAAATGGACTGGCTCCACGGGACTGCCGTAGAAAAGGCATCAATAGTGGAGGGGAATGTAATGGTGGCCATGGAAATTACCCTAAAAGAAATGCCTCTGCCCTCAACCAATTTTTGGGCCTATGCAAAATGCTCAGATTCACATTGTTCCCAAAACTTCCTCAAGTAACAAACACATAATCTCCAATCTCTTCATTTCTTTTCCCAGGGCACAAAGATATTCGATGAAAAAGATGACGGGAACATGGATTCCATCATGGTGATTCTCAAAAAGAAGATTTCTCTTGTACAAAGACAAACTGAATGTAGAATGAGAAAATTGGGACATCAGAATCCCTCTTAAGCTCCTCCTACGAAAAGGAACGTCGCTCTTCGACGCCAACAAGAATCAGTCACCGTGCATATTTCCATGACAGTCCAAACCGAGAAGACCATTACTCTAGAGATTGAGCCTTTGCCACCTAGTGAATTTTATTTTTTATTTTTGCAGCAATACACAGAGGAACATGTCAGGTGAAGTACGAGAAGACGGTGTCGTTAGGAGATAGACACTATATTGTTCCCCCCTAGTTTGTGGAAATGTCAATGAGAAATGGTGTGGTTATGATCTCTAGGTATTTGATATTCAGTGATGGGTGTTTTAGTACGTTGGCTCGCCGAAAGGAATACTTGAATTTCAATTGGCATCCAAATGAAGATTATATGTTGATTGAGAAATTTGTGGAAATCATTTTACCATTGTTGAAAATATTTTTGAAAACTTTGAGATTATTGGTGCTTATCATGCACTCTATGGTGGTTCAGATATGTTATTATATACCTAGGACAATATATGTTAGGTGTAATCCAAATAGTTGTAATTTTAAGTATTAGTAACATTGGCTATTCGAGGTGCCAGTAGCCTCCTCATGCAATATTCTGGAAAATAGACTCTCAATAATAATTCATTGATGGATAACACTGCAATTAAATACAGGTCTCAAAGATGACTGGTATCAGACACGATACCCACTCTTGTACGTGAGCTACTGGACTCTTGACTCAATCAACTAGTTAATGGAAAATAAACATGGCCCAACATGGCCTTAATGGAATGCAAAAATACTCTTGACCCAGTCAATATCTGACCCAGCCCTTAATCATATATGAATTACATAATTACCCTTGACAACTAAATTAATGACCCACCAATATATGTTGGAACTTACAGAACCCTAGTGCCTTCACACCATTTCCTACAAACGCGCATCACCTAACATATCTCCCCCCTTACGATGATCTTGCCCACAAGATCAGGGAACCTCCTTCTCATTTCCTCCAAATCTTCCCATGTTGCATCTTCTTCCGAGGTTCCCCTTCACTATATTAGGACATCAACTCTGGCACGGTGCCCTTTTTTCACAAGTCTCTTCTGCAACACTCTCTATGGTCCAAGAGCTAGAGTTCCGTCGTGGGTGACTTGTGGAAGCTGTGGTATCGGTTGGATTTGTGCTCCAAGTTTTTTCTTGAGGCATGATACATGGAATGTAGGATGGATTTGAGACTCTTGGGGTAAATCTAGTAAGTAAGCTACTTTCCCCACTTTGTGAAGGATCTTGTAAGTTGCGTAGTATTTTGGTGAAATCTTTAAATTTTCTCACATCGCCATCGACATCTGGCGGTATGGTCTCAGCCTCTGTCCTGTGTTGATCTGCAAATTGTTTCATTTTATTTTGTGAATCTTGCAAATTTTCTCAAACTAGTTTGGCTATAAAATCACGAGTCCTTAGCTCTTCCTCCACTGCTTGCTCACTAGTCGATCTTGGCTCATATGGCAGCAACTGGGGTGGGGGCTGCCCATATACAGCTTCAAATGGTGAAATATGTATGTAAGATGTGTTGTTGACATACTCTGGCATTGATAGCCACCTCGACCAGTCTTTGGGCCGATCACTAGAAAAACACCGTAAGTAGCATTCTAGGGTTTTGTTGGTTACCTCTGTTTGACCGTCCGTTTGTGGATGATATGCAAAACTCATGAGTAAATCTGTCCCACAAATTCTAAACAATTCCCCCCAAAACTGACTCGTAAATATTGGATCCCTATCACTCACAATAGTTTGTGGCATTCCATATAGCTTGAATATATTTTTCATAAAAAGTCTTGCCACTGTCAATGCGGTGTATGGATGTGTAAGAGGAATAAAATAGGCATACTTGCTTAATCTGTCAACAACTACCATTACTACAATTTTTCCCCCCGAGGGAGGCAGCCCTTCTATGAAATCCATGCTAATGTCTTCCTAATTTTTTTTTCTAGTATGGGGAGAGGTTGGAGTAACCTTGCTAGATGGAGATTTTCAACTTTATTTCTCTGACATACATCACATTCCCTGATGACAGCCCGGATATCACTGCGCTGACCAGGCCAGAAAAATTCCCTTTTTACTCTTGCATTTGTTTTATGTACTCCTATGTGACCCCTAATAGGCTAATATTGAATTGCTACAGGATCTGTTGTTGGAAGGGCACGAGTGTTCCCAGATGCAATCTACCTTTATAAAAAATGAGTTCATTGCGGAATTGGTATAAAGATGGGTCCAAGGTCCCTTGATGGTAGAGGCCAATAAGCTTCTGCAACATGGGATCTTGGTGGTAAGATTTATTTAACTCTTCCACCCACTTGGTTTGCATATGGTCATGGTTTTGGTCTGATTTGGATTGTGTATGTTGGCTGGGCTCTGTGTTGGATTATTGTGGTTGGTGTGGCTAGAGGTAGAATCTGGATTGGGTTGGAAGTTGGCTGTTTGGGGTTCAGTGTTTGGGTTTTCTGAGTAGGGTAGTCTAGATAATGCATCTGCTACTGCATTGGATTTTCCACAGTAAAATCATACCCCAATAATTTTGACACCCACTTTTGTTGGGCTGGTGTTCCCACTCGTTGCTCCAATAAATACTTCAAGGCACATTGATCAGTGCGTACCTTGAAGGTGTGCCCCAACAAATAATGTCTCAACTTTCGAATGTCCATTACCAAAGCCAGCAACTCATTTTCATATGTAGATAGGTTCATACTTCTCCCCTAATGCTTGACTTAGATAAGCAATGGGTTGCCCTTCCTGCATTAGTATAGCTCATAGACCCTCTTCTGAAGCATCACACTTTACAACAAATTCTTTAGTAAAATCAGGTAATCTCAATACCGGGGGACTCACCATAGCCTCTTTGAGTCTTTCAAAAGCTTGTTGGGCCTTTTCTGTCTAGCAAAAGGCATCCTTGTTTAACAGGGCTGTAAGTGGGCCAGCAATGGTTCCATAGTTTTGCACAAATTTTCAATAATAGCCCGTTAGTCCTAGGAATCCTCTCAAACCCTTGAGACTCTTAGGGACTGTCCAGTTCTGCATAGCTTCAATCTTTTGTGGATCTACTTTCACTCTCTCGTGTGAGATAATATGCCCTAAATACTCCACTTCACTACACCCAAAACTGCACTTGGAAACCTTTGCAAAAAACTGGTGAGATTTTAAAACCTCCAAAATAGTATGTAAATGTTGTAAATGTGCTTGCAAAGACTTACTGTAAATTACAATATTAAAGAAAACTAATACAAACTTCCTTAAATAAGGCCGGAACACCTCATTCATTAATCCTTGAAAAGTTAATGGAGCATTGGTAAGGCCGAATGACATTCCCAAAAACTCATAGTGACCCTCATGTGTCTTCAAAGCAGTTTTAGATACGTCGTCAGGGTATCCTAATTTGATGGTACCCTGAGCGTAGATCCAACTTAGAAAACGCTTGAGCTCCATAAAGCTCATCCAACAATTCATCAATACTGGGTATTGGGTATTTATCATTCACCGTGTCCTTATTAAGGGCATGATAATCCACACACATACGCCATCCTCCATTTGTTTTCCTTACCAACAACATTGGTGAAGAATAAGGACTTTGACTACTTCTTATAATTCCACTTTTCAACATTTCTACTGCTATCCTTTTAATTTCCTCTTTTTGATAGTATGGGTACCTGCAGGGCCTAACATAGGTGGGTTTTGAACTTGAGTTTAAAACAATTTTATGGTCATGAATCCTAGGGGAAGGCAGACCACTTGGCTCATTAAAAACTCCTTTAAACTTATCAAAAATGCCCTGCACAGCAACTAGGACAGGTTCTTGAGGATCCTTGGAAGTCCCTTCCAAAAACTGGAGCCAAATTACTTTGGCAGAATTTTTCTTCAACCCTCGTATAAATTCAGCTTCCTCTACTGCTCTACTGGGTAACTGGATTTCTCTTAAGGCAACAACCTCATTTTCAACCTTAGAAGACATAATCAAATCTATAAAATTCCATACTACCGTTCCCAACTCTCTTAACCAGCCCATTCCCAACACTACGTCACAACCTTCTAGAATCAACAAATATAAATCAGGAGTAGTATGCAAACTTTGTAATAGGAGTGGGATAGCCCTACATAAACCAAGGCAAGGGATATTGGCTCCATTAGCCAATTGAACTGACAATTGGCTTTTCTCTACTGGCAGTCAAGCTTTTCTTGCTACATTTGGATTTATGAAACTATGTGTACTCCCCGTGTCAATGAGGATTATCACACTGGTTTTATTGATGACCCCTGTGAGTCTCATAGTCTTAGGGGTCAATGCCCCTGCCACTGCATGCAGTGAAATACCTAACAACTCTCATTTTTCCTCCTCTCCTTCTTTATCTCCTACTTGTTGGATTATTGCTAACCCCCTTTTAGTTTCTTTTTCTTCTTCTATTTCATCTTCTCCCATCCTTTTCATTAAGAAGAGTTTGAGTCGATTACATCTATGACCCAATTGGAACTTTTCATCACAATAATAACAAAGTCCCTTCTCCCTTCTTTCTTGCATTTGAGTATGTGATATCCTTCTAATAGGCAGTGCTGGTTTTCTATAAGGAGCGAAAAATCTGTTAGGGTTGGTTTGGTGATTTTGATTGGTTCTGGCAGGTGGAGATGGAAGTCTTAGGATAGGGGCAGGTGCTGGTAATTTAGGAAACTGGTTTGGGTTTGGCTAAGTGGAGTAGTTTCTTGTGTTATGGCCATGGTTTCTCCTTATAACTTCCTCTTCTTGTAATTTGGCTAAACCAAAGGCAGCAGATAAGGTAGATGGTCGAAACATGGTAACATTAATCCTCAAATCTTCCCTCAACCCACTGGAAAAGGTACTTATACGAAACTCTTCAGTTATGCCCCTTACATTGTTTGATAATGCTTCAAATTGTGTTTGATGTTCTTCCACTGTGCTTGTTTGTCTTAACTTAGTAAATTCTTCAACAGGGTCCTCATAGGCTGAGGGCCCAAACCTCACCCTCAAAGCTACTACAAAATTATCCCAAGTGCGTATTGGACTTGAGTCCATTAACCAACAATACCATGAGAGGGCTTTACCCTCCATATGAAAAAAGGCTATCTGCAGCCTTTGTTCATCAGGAGTATTATAATATGTAAAAAATTGTTGAGCCTTGAGTATCCACTCATTCGGCTCATTCCCATCAAATCTAGAGAAATCCAACCTAAGTGATCTAGCATGCATGCCTTTATTTCCTTCAAACAAGGGATTGTCACTGACCTTAGTATTTAAGTTTGAAGATCCCTCACCAGGATTTTGGTTGCCTGCCATCAGTGCCAATTGTTCATAGCTAGATGCTAGGTTGTTAAGTTGCTGCAAAACAATATCTAACATTTCCTTCTGTCTTTCTTATTCCTCCCGCAAGTGCTTATTCTCCCCTTTTAACAACGGCAAAGCTTCAGCTATCGGGGATTGCCGAGTGCCTTTCGCCATGTAGCAGGAACGCGGCTCTGAGACCACTGTTAGGTGTAATCCAAATAGTTGTAATTTTAAGCATTAATAACACTCGCAATATTCTGAAAAATAGACTCTCAATAAGAATTCATTGATGGATAACAATGCAATTAAATACAGGTCTCAAAGATAACTAGTATCAGACACGATACCCACTCTTGTCCGTGAGTTACTGGACTCTTGACTCAATCAACTAGTTAATGGAAAATAAACATGGCCCAACATGGCCTTAACGGAATGCAAAATAACTCTTGACCCAATCAATAATTTTACCCAGCCCTTAGACTCATACATGAATTACATAATTACCCTTAACAACTAAATTAATGACCCACCAATATATATTGTAACTTACGGAACCCTAGTGCCTTCAGACCATTTCCTACAAACACGCCACACCTAATAGTATAGTTGCTTGGCAATTAACACTTACTCATCTAGAGACTAGGGTGGAAATTAAAGGGGATGTGGGCAAAGCTGTCGGTGAAAATAAGGGAGGAAATGAGGTTAGGAATATCCTCAATGATTTGAGGGCTAAGTTTGATTTTCTGTTCAATGGGAAGAAGCGGTTCCCAAAGAGGACTGAACCAGTTGGGTATGGTTTAAATATAATGAAAGAGAAAGAAATGAGTAAAGAGAAGAAACCTGATTTGCTCGAATATGCAAGTGCAATGTCGTCTTTTGAATTTGTGCAGAAGAAGAAAGAGGTGAGTTATTTTGGCGCTTCTGTAACACTCATCTATATTCCCTTGAGTTTTTCATGGTTAGTGGGGTGTGTTTTGGGCATTGGGTTGCTTCTCTTTCAGTGGATTCCATGGATGAATTTTGGGTTTAGAAAAGTATTTGGGTGTTTAGGTGATGCTGGAGAATTGTTTCAGAAAATGCCCTGTAGATATGTGGATTCTTGTAATGCTATTCATGGTCTGAAACTTTTTCCCAGAATGATTGGTGGAATGAAGGAGGGAATTTCACGGGTGCAGTTGACTGTGTGTGGGAAGAAGTCTCTGGGACTGATTTGTGACCATATCAAAAAAACTTTTGATACCATTGATTTTGTTTATCAATACCCCAAGTTGTTACTTCAAGTTGCTCCACAAGATCGGAGGGAACTCCAAGATAGTGGGAACATGGGGTTTAAAATTGCCGAGAACTTATTCTTCTATCTAGATGAGCACATTATATATGGAGGCTATGTATATAAGATAAGGGGTGAAGAAATGATCAAATGTAGTCTTGGGTTCTTAACACCAGAAAACATGAGGGTGGATGGTACATTTTGTCTACTTAAAGATGATGTTGCTACAACTGAGGTTCTTAAGACATGCACTGGGTTTGGAATTCATGAAGTCAAGGGACCTTTGAGTGGAGTCGGGATTCATGGTGTTATCATTTTGAGAACCTGGATTGAAAATAGCTTGACAAATGGAATTCAAGAAACTTCTCTAGACCAAGGACTGACACTTCCCTTATTGCAGGTCATTTGCTCTGATTCTTTAAAAAAGCAATTTAAATTTGAACCGAATTCCAATCATGGGTTCAACCCTACCCTTGTACTCATATTTGAACCTTATGTACTCAACTTTGTTGTCAAGTACAAGCTCATTTGTGTTGTTTCTTTGGCTGATTTTGAAAGTGTGTGTTTGTTGGTTGTTTGTGTGATGGTTGTTAAGTGGCAAGAGTCTCTTTCAAAGAGTGGACTTAAATTGTATGAAGGGGTAAATATTGCACCTCAGTTGTTTGTGATATTGCCACTTAGGGATGTTTTGGGGTGGTATGGAGTGAATTTACTAAAACCTTGGGAAGATCATTTGATAGAAGAACATGGTTGGTGGCCCTTTGATAGAGGAAGAGAAAAAGAAAATGTGAAGAGAAGCCAAGAGGGATAGTCACATGTATTCTTGAAGGTTGGTGCAGATTGGGACTCTTCATAATGCATGTAGTCTATTTTCATAGTCTGTTATTTTACTTTACACATGTCGTTTGGTTATTTGTATGGTTTGTTATCCCTGGAGGATATAGGGAAAAGGGGGACTGAGTGAAGGTATCTTGAACATTATTGTAGAAAATGTTTGTATTTTCTTTTGGATGAATTGGAGACCTCGAATACCCCAAGGAGTAGCTATTTCCATCACTACTTCTTATGTGTTTCATTTCCTCATTCAGCAAACATCTAGAGTGCATTCTGTTAGTTATCACACGCATCAACATTCTATTTTCATATCCATTCCATTTATAACACATACAAGAATAACAACAAGATCCATAACACCGAGAGACGCTGCAAGCCACTAGCGTAGCCACCCACAGTAGCAAGGTTACCACCAGCCCCTCCACCGGAGCCTCTGCTCCTCCATGCCCAGCCCGAGGCCTCTATCTCGCACTCCCGTTGTATCCCTCTCGGGCCTGCCCCCTTTCTCCTCCTAGCGCTACAACAACGCCACCAGCACCACCATGGGCCCACTCCAAGCCAAGCAACCACCGCAACCCAGCTCCTTCCCCTCCACAGATCCACGCCTCTCTCCCTCTCCTTTGTTTATTTCCGCCACGACCTCAACCATGCCATCCCTAAGCCGTCGTGTGTTGCCTCCAGCCACGGCCATAGCCATCTTATGCCACCACTATTTATCCTAGTTCAGCACAAGGCCCTTACCTCTCAGCTTCTCCCTCCACCACGCAACCCTACGGCCACCTCCCACGGCTGCACTACCGGCAGATGCAAAACCCACCTCCTGCGACCACCACGGAGCCCTCTAGTCGTGATCCTAGCCACCTCCCTTAGCAGACCCCTCTCTATCTCTCTCCACCATGCAAGACCAATGAAGCCCAACTTAGCCAATGTGAAGGTTAGCCACTAATTCCTCTTCCACATCGTGAACCAGCCATTGTGAGGCCCGATCTCTGATTCTCTCCCACCATGAGACCCACAACACCAAACCCTAGCTGCAAACCACCCAAATAGCCCCTCCCTGCACAAATGTTGCCACTACCACAAGACCAATAGACAGGGAGCGGCACACTATGTTTTAGCCACGACGTATGGTATAATTCCCTCTCTTTTCCCTTGATAGTTTATTATGCTTGTGAAGTTTTATTGGTGTTGTGAACTGTGTCCTGTGTTGTGATGTGCTGTGTGATGTTGTTGTGAAGTGATGGGCATTAATGTGAAGTGTTCTGTTGTTATGAAGTGTGTTGTGTTGTGAAATGTGGACTGTCGTTGTATTGTAGTTGTGATGTGGCGGTGTGTTATGAAGTGCTGGGATGGTTGCGTAGTTGTGGAGTTTTCCATGGAGAGGTGGTGTGAAGTGTTGGGATTACTGCAAACGGTGTTGTGGAGTAGTTTGTGATGTAACTGAGTAGCTTGAAGTGACGGGTTTGTTGTGTAGGTGTGACGTAGTTGGTATTATGGCAGCGTGCTTTGAAGTGACAAGGGTTAAATGTAGAGTTGTGTTCTGAGAAGAATGGGGTGATTGGATAGTTGTGCAGTGGCTGGATGCCATGTGAAGTGACGGGATCACGGTGCAGTTTGAAAGTGGTTGAGAATTGTGTAAGTGTTGATATAACTGTGTAGTTTGTGAAGTGGCATGATATCAAGTGATGTGTTGAGATTCTGAAGGTTGGGGAAGATTGTGAAACATGATAATTGTATGTGTTTAAGTTGGGCGTTAGTGTCGGGTGTATGAAGATTGTTTATACAAGTGGGCGTTTAATGGATTATATGTTCATCTTTGGTGATAAAAGGGGTAGGGTATATGTATAATCTGGTTGGACACATGTGCTAGACAGATTTACCATATGTAGTGGATAATTTGTCTTAAGTATGAATACACGATATTTAAACCTCAAAGTTGACTTAAAGTTTTGTATTATGCATGGTTAAGATTACAGTGAAGTGTTGGTTAGGTTATACATGAATGAAGAAAGTGATGCATGTAGTGACCAGGATTGGGTTGCATAACTTGGTTGGTCCAAGTTATGCATCAAGATGTATGGTTTAGTAGGAAAAGTATGATGAAGGTGATTGTGTGTCTTTATTTTAAAGTGAATCATAGAAGTTCATTTTAAAGGATAAGAACATGAAGTAGAATGTTATGTTTGGAAATGTGACCTCAAGTGGGTCCCAAGCTATGGGTTGAGAATTTAGGAAACGTGATAAAGGAAATCATAAAAGTGGAGGATAATTTATGTATTTTCTAAAGTTAGTTACTTATGCACTTGAAAAGAAAATGATGTTAAGGTTATGTATGCATGTAGGTTGTTATCTGACACGCATATGAATGGACTGCATGAAATGAATATGACATGGAGTCTAGGTAAGTATTATTATGTTCATACTTTTATAGAGTTTTCTAAATGATATGAAATGAGAAAGAAATGTTTCATATTATGATGCTTTATGAAGGAAATGAAGCGATGTTTATGAAAGTATGCTAAGTATAAGTGTTTAAAAGTATATGTAAGTAAATGTCTTCTTTGGCTGCCCCTATTTATGCACCCAAAGTAATAGTTGTTTGCATGTGAATGGTAGCTATTGTCCTTATTTTCATGGAATGAAATGTTGAGGTTTATACTTGATGCTTTTAAATGATGTTTAAATGATGCCACGGAAGGATTCTATGAAATGATGATGTTTAAGCTTATGTTTTTAAATGATGTTTATGATGATTTTATGCTTATGCTTTTAAATGATATTTATGAAATGGACTGATGAATGAAAGGAATGAAAAGGAAAAGACTGAATGAATGAAAGAAAAGGAAATTAATGAATGTTTTAATGTATGAAAATACGTAACGGCCATGACTGAAGAAATGAATGATGGTACCAATAGACTAGGCAAATTGCAATGTTGGATAAGTTGTACTGGTAGTGCACCCAATGCTTCCCCCTGACTGAAAGGGATTCCCAACCTATGGTCACAGGCAGAATTCGAGTCCAAAAGACTGCTAACTCCAACACACGGGGCGTAACAGTATGTACCGGCCAAAGTAAAAGTGAAAAGAGTTAACTTGAATGTTGTGTTGTGGGTGCTTCCCGAATCCACCAAGACCACCACAGAAATACCCTTTATCCGTCCTTCTAAATGCATGGTATTAGCATTTGGAGTACCTGCTATTGCATGGATTGAGATCTTAGGTGCAGTACTTGAGTCAGGAATCCCAATATCATCCACCTCCTTTGAATCATAAAACGCTTTCTCTATTTTTTCTTTCCCAGGATCTTCCCAACCTTAAAGTAAGTAAAGCTTAGGCAGTTTACAAATGTGGGTGGGATTCCATTTTTCTTCGCAATGCTAACATAAGCCCTTCCTTCTCTTCTCATCCATTTGCATTAATGATACCTTTTTGGTTGGTGTAAAAGCTTTTTGTGCTTTAGAGTTCTCACCCTGTTGCCCCAGGAAACTAACACCACCCTAAGTGAAAACTGATGTGTATCACTCGGTGACTTCTAGGTTTGTCTAGTGCTGAGTAAATACTCCTCTTGGACTTTTGCTAATCTAAAGGTTGCGTTCAAGTTAATAGGGCTAAGCATTCTAATAGGGAGGCGGATCTCATCTTTTAAACCGTTTAGAAAACAACTTAGTTTGTGGTGTTTTGAGAGACTTCTTAGCCTATTGGCTAAAGACTCGAATTGAGCGTGTGTGCAACCACTGTGGATGTTTGTTTTAGGCGGGTCAATGCCTCCATTGGATCATCATACGCTGTGGGACCAAAGCATATTTGTATGACTCTAGTAAACGTTTTGCAGCTATTAAAAAGTGCACTCTCAAGTTCATCTTGATAACAAATCAGTGCCTTGTTGTTCATGTGGTATGATGCCATTCCTAGACGTTGTGCTGGTGGTGTTTGGTGATATTCAAAATAGTGATATGCTTTAAATACCCATGTTGCAGGATTTACACCTTCAAAGTTTGGAAACTCCATGTGGACTCCTTTATGAAAGCTCTTTCGTGCATCTTGAAGCTCCAGCTCCTGGTCATTATGTGGTTCTCGTTGTGGTGGATGATTTTGATTTGCAACAATGGTTCTCATCATGTCAAACATTTGATCCAGCCTCTCCCGAATTTTGTCAATGTTTTCTTCATGGCTGCCTACTTGGCATTGCAAAAGGTCATGTTGCTGCTTGAATCTGATTCCATCTACCATTGGATTGCTGGGCCCTGGTACCAACTTGTTTTGGTTCTAAGATCTATTGTAGAGAAAGAATGGAATATGGAATGAAATTGTAATACGAGTAAATGAGAAATGATAATAGAGACTGATATTTCATTCACTGTTCATACATCACAGGATTGATTTGAGGCAAATCCCAACCTCGAAGAAAGAAAAGAGAAAGTTCTAGACTCTAGATATTGGATAATGATTCTCTGGTCCCCCTTTACAGTCTTATATCTAAAAGAAATAACACAAAATATAAAATAGCACTAGTAACAACTTTCTTCCAGGTAATGACAAAATGAAATGGTCTCCACGTATTAAAACGCATAGTATTGACCAAGATTAAAGGCACAACTTTATGGAAAACTCTTCTTTCAAGCATTTTTGCGCACCAAAGTGCACCGACCGAAGCTGACTTGGGAAGATTTAATGAAACGGCTCGTTTTGGTTTTACTTTTAGTAAATGAGTTTTGGGCAGGATCTGAAATGAAAGTTACTGAAAAGCACAGTTTTGCATTCTCTCTTCTACGCTTCTCTTCTCCGAGTGCCTTCTCTCCATTCTCTTTTCTTCAGGCGGCCGATTCTCGTTCTCTCTTCCATTCTCTATTTCTCTCTCATTGCAATTATCTCTATTTTTTTGTTCTTTTGGAGAGAGACAGAGTCCCGATTCATAGGCATGTAGAGGCCAAAGAACCAACGGTCAAGATCTGCCAAACCAACTACTATCATGGCTGCGCTCAGTCCGGTGACCTTCTTGGATTTCAATGGCTACTCCGAGACAATCCGTCTCTTATCAACCCATCTTAAGATCCCATTCTCTCTCTTTATACGAGCTGGGTTTTTTCCTTTGGCCCAAAATCGTAATTCTTTTGTGTACTTTCAATTTGATGGCTTTTTTTTTTCCCCGAAAAGGGTGCAAATTGTGTCCTGAAATCGAATGAATTGAACGCATTTGAGCCCTATGCTCGAGTACCATATACTTTTGATTCGAGGGGAATGAATTTTGGTGGGTAAGGGATGTTGTATTAGTTTCTCAAGGAAATTCAGACGGTCATTGCCAAAGGCCAGAATTTTGTTTTCTGTTTTTCTTTCTTAAACCTGTTAGTGTCGAGAGTGTTTGGCAGGTCGGTGCAGATTTGTTGTTTAGTTTGGAGAGGAAACAAGCACAAATTGACGTTTTTATTGATATCAAGAATAGAAATGTGAATGGATCTATTGGGACGAATGAATTTCATGTTAGTGTGCATTAAGGGTTGCA
Organism: Juglans mandshurica; assembly: GCA_022457165.1. NCBI lineage: Eukaryota > Viridiplantae > Streptophyta > Magnoliopsida > Fagales > Juglandaceae > Juglans > Juglans mandshurica. The sequence continues at coordinate 15,770,764 of CM039629.1, forward strand.
TTGAGCCTTTATTATTGTTCTATAATTCAATCTTCATTTTTTTTAACCGTGCATTGGATAAAGAGGGTCTCATTAGGTAAATTTACTAGAGTTTCATAATGTGTGTAATGCAACGATTGCATACACTAGAGAATCTTTCAATGCTGAATAGGGTCTCGAGGCATAAAGATGAGCACGTTTAGAATAGTTAGGATGAACATGGAACATATGAGTAGTAACTTTAGCAAACGTTGGAGTGGAAACAATGTATTGTAGGCAGTAATGCTGTTAGTAAAAAAGATTAAAATGCATAGCGTTTATTTTTGTTATTGGGTTTTTCTTTTGCTTATGTATATCTGCTTCTATTTTAAAGAGTTGAAGAAATCTGGTTTGCTTTTCATTGTGTTCGTTGATCCACTCTGGAACCTGCATCTTATATGAAGTTGTTTGTTCTTCTATTTAATGCATTCCTTTTGTTTGCTTGATTTCAAATGGCACAGACGCCACTTCACATTTCTTCTGGTTATAACAAGGCCGAGATAGTCAAATTTCTTCTTGATTGGCAATGGGCAAATCATAAGGTTGAGTTGGAAGCCAAGAACATGGTAAGTATTAATATAATTGGTTTTTCTTTTGGAAAAAGTGCGTACATTACAATGATGCTTGGGATTTATTAAGCCTATGCTCACGACTTATTGATCTTGTTATTGATTCCTGAGTGTCAAATTGCTGTGCTTTGCAGTATGGAGAAACTCCTTTGCACATGGCAGCAAAGAATGGATGCAATGATGCTGCACAGTTGCTTTGGTCATGGTGCCATTATTGAAGCCAAAGCAAATTTGTTTTTTTTTATTACCTTATGATCCATTTTTTAAGAGTTCAAATTAAAAGTGGGATTTGGATTTCTGATGGTAAACTCAATTTTGTGCTGTCTTATTAATGCAGAATGGAATTACATCATTAAATCTTGTTGTTTGGTACTCACTTCGAGCTGAAGACTATAGTGCTAAGGATAATGTACGGTGGATTGCAATCGTTTGAGGGGGATTTCCTGATGGTTAAAAGAACACCAAAAAGACTGAAAACTTTACTTTCTTTTTTATCTTGGTAACTTTCCGGGCAACCAAACATATCAGTTTCGTGTAGGCTCGAGAAAGATAGTGTCCATGGAAGAACAGAGTAAACCGAAAGTGTGGTGGAGGTGAGAAATGGGGAAAAGAGAAAAAAAAATAGAAGGGTTTGGGATTGGCAAATGGTTGTGGCGCTCATGGAGAGTGGCAATCGACAAAGGGGAGAAGGACGAAGGGGATCTGGTACTGGTAGTCTTTTTCTCTTCGTTTTCTTTCTTTGTTTCTACTTTTCTTTTAAAATAACTCAGACACAGCAGTTCCACGCAAGCTTCGTCTGCCGATTTGTCCACCACCCGCTTGTACCTAGAATAACTGTAAAAAAAATGATCGGTACGCTATATGGTGCACGAAGTGGCTTGTATCTAGCAAAACCCGGAGGACTGAGAAGGTGCAACGGAGGTGGAAGAGATCGTGACGATGACCACATACGTTTATCATGAAGAAATCCCTCCTTCCTCTGTTCTTAGAAAGCCTTTCAGAAATCTCATCTTATTTCTTAACTTTCAGATCTCCCTCTTCGTGTTTTGTTTCTTTCCTCTAGCAACACACCGTCAGATGTTAACCTCACCGAGATGGAGCACTTGATCAGATGGGGCCAAGAACCCGGCCACCATGAACCCCGTCAACAGTGTCTTCGATGCTAGGAGGCTAATTGGCTGTAGATTCAACAATGTTTCTATTTTGAGTGACATTACATTGTGGCCATTCAAGCCCATGGTTGTGGGCATTTACAGGGGAAAAGCCCATGCTTCTGTATGTCTCATATGGCACCCTTTATGGTTAGGAGGCGTCACTCACTCACTCATGGTTCAACGATCTCAAAAATCCCAACCCTAGTCTTTCAATCAAAAAATCCCAAGTCGTCTTCGTTTACTTCCCCACCAAACTCGAACTGATCCCTTCGGCTTAGTGAAGGGGAGTTTTGGATTGACTACGGGATTGTATATTGTGGGGTCTCGCCTGATGGAACTAAAGTCAACGTAAAAAACCTCACAATCCAGAACACAGTCAGTCCCGATGTACACCAAGCAATAAAACCAAAGATGGGGGGGGGGGGGGGGGGGGGAATCTCTTTTTTTGTTCTTTCAACATTGCAGCAGATCGAACCTGTTGCAGGACAAGTGTAAGCAATCGTGTTGTGCCATACAAGGGAGATGGCTTACCAGATTTGTCACGAGTTGGAGAGACTTAGTATGTTCTTACGTGATCTTAAGGTTACTATCTTTTATGGTGCTGTTGGGGAAGCAACATGGGAACTGAGCTTGGACGGTACTTTTGGCACTGGAAGAGGCTCCACTATTGTTGTAACGAAGTTGTTTAATATAGTGGAGCCTGATGTTGTTGTGATATTGAGGAGTGCCAATCAGGAAAAGCTAGAGGAAATGCTAACAGCATCTTTTATGCAGAGAAATTAACGAGAGGAAATGTTGCCTGTAGCTATTTGATGAAATGCTTGACAGAGTGTTAAAACTTGTTTATAGACTTGGGAGCTGACAACTGTCTATTTTGATTATGCTATTGTGGTTGTTGGGGTGCGTACTACAATGCGGAGGTGTAAGATTGGAAATTGTGGACATCTGGCTTAGGTGGCTTTATAAAATGGGACACATCAGATGATAATATTGGCTTTGAGTTTGTATGATCGAGCAAGAATTGAAAAGGGGCACATTGACCCAGTGACATTCTCGACATTGATTAAAGTGTGTTGTGACTGGAACGATGATATGATGAGTTGGAAGTTAATGACTTGTCTGTATCTTGTTGTTCAAGCTTGACACCAAATGGAAAGGCTATTGTGGGGAGGCATGCTCAACCGCTGGTTGTTCCAACTCCAAGTTGATTGGCCATTTCATCAGGATGAGATTCTCTAAAAAGATGGTCCCATACAAGATTGTTAGGGGTCCAAAGGAAGATTGCCATATTTTTGAGCTTCCAAGTATTCAGAAGGTAATTATTTTTCCTGGTAGAAAGCTGGACTATGAAATCGACTGCTGTGGGAAGCTAAAAGACACGCAGAATTGCATTACAGCTATTGAATTCGCAACAGAAAATCCTTGGATTTGCTCAATTTAAAATTGACTTTTCTAAAGATCAAGGGGAAAACAGAAGTTTGTTAGTACTTGTTGGGGAAATTGAAACTCGATGATGATACACAAGCTGAAGATGGTGAGACTCCTCTTATTCATGCAGGTACTCCTCTAATTTGGGTTGGCTGATCAAGGAAGAAAAGTGGCAGCAAGGTCATTGTCATCTTTAGAGTTGTCAATGCAGGAAGGTGCTAAAATGAATATTGGCATTGGTGGAGCAAATCCTTTGCATATATTGCTTTCAATAATGGGAGCTTAGAGACCTGCCTCCTTGCTGAGAATTTTAGGGAAAATAATATTTCGGTGCTCTTCAAAGAAAAGGAAGTGGCTCAAGTAAGTAGGGCTGCTACAGAGATGGAGCTAGAGAAAGAGACAGGAAGTTTCTATCCATGCTTATAAATTAACAGAGGCCTAGAAAACTACAAAGGCACTTGAAGATGGGAGACTAGGGGTCGTTTGCATTCAAAACCCACCTCAACCCACCTCAACTCATCTCAACTCATTTCATCTCATCATTACAACTTTTCCAAATTTCTATACAAAATATAATAAACAATTCAATTTTTTCAAATCCCAAAATAACTTTCTCAAATTCCCACACAAAATATAATAAATAATTCAATTTCTATTCTATTATTCATAAACCATCTCAACCTATCTCAACTCATCTCTGAATCCAAACCACTCCAACATTTCTTTTGTTGCATTTACTTAATTGGGCCAGACCGAGTGTAGGCCCAAAACTCTGTATTTTCTTTAGGTTTGTTGCTTAATGTTTATTTGCTTAAGTGGACTTGAGGCCCTTTTCATGACCCTAGTTGTTTCCGTAGGATTCTTACAAGGGTATAGGTACCCAACGATATTCTGTGCTAGGCATTTTGGAATTCTGATAGAGCAATGCATTGGCTTAGCCAAATGTCAATAAAAATAAAAAATTATCTTATTTTACGTTAAAATTACTGCATTGAATTTGCCAAAGAGTTATAGTTGAAGCTTTGAGCAAAAATTGTGTTTGTTGGTTTCAAAAATTGTTTATGTACTGATTGCTGGGTAGAAAAAATATTGACAAAATGTATTTGTTAGATTATTAGGTTGAGGAAAAAAGTTAGTTGGTAAATATTAATTAATATATGGTTAGTGTAATTGTAAAATATAAAAAAAATTAAAAATATTATTGTTAAAAAAAGAATATTATATTATTATTTTGACTAATCCAATGTGAGATTAAGGCTAGGGAAGTTTTGGATTTATAAAAACATGTATTTTTCATCAAATTTTAAAGATTGCTTTGATGAAACCATTTCAATACTCTTAAGTCTCTGTAGTCCTATCTAGAGGAATTGAGTGGCCTCGAATCACACTATGAATTACAAATTATTCTATCAGTTATTCTTCTTATGAATTTTTATCTTTGTCCGAGTCTATACTTTACATTATTCCAGTAATTCGCATTGTGAGGTTAGTTAGATTGATGATGTAACACCCCAACCTCGAGGGTCCGAAGAGTTAACTCATGTCACCTAAAATCATCTCCAATAATACTTTTAAAATAAACCAGAGTCTCCATAACATATTAACCTATTTGTTCAACACAAATATTCATGTTCCTACATAAGGGCACATCAGAAGTGTCTCGATAAAATATATAAACATTTCCACAAAGACTAGGAATATCCATTACTCAAAATACCATAGCCACATAAAATATCAACACTACCAAAAAGACTCTCCAAAAAGTCCTTGTACCCTAAGGCACTAAATTCTTCTATGATCAACAAAAGTTGCAAGTACTCCCTATTCCTGACTTCCAGCTGGTGCATCAAAATTATTTAAAACATATTATGGAGATAGTGGTGAGTTATCAACAACTCAGTAAGCAGAGAACATATACTAGTATGCAAACATGAGCATTTACAGATTTCCGAATACAGAACAAAACATTTTTTATTTTCAGAATGTAGAGTCAGAACATGTTATCAAAAATATCCGAGCGAAAGTTCAAAAATATTCTAATTCAAAATTCCCTTGGCACAACATAACTGAAACATCATATCAGAACAAAATTCCATGTTTAACTGTCGGGGTAGGGTGTGCAAACCCCGGCGGCCAACCGAGCAGAAACATAATGTGAATCTTCCCCTTATCATTCTTGGAGTCTCGAGTATGCACATAGGAAAGACCACGCAGAAAACCACTTTGTTTTCAAAGTGGGTGCACCAGAAACAGAAAAGTTGGTACCAACTCAAATAGAGGCCACAATTTTACACCCGTGGTAAGGTCAGAACAAAAACAGAATGTCACGCCAGAGGTTTTAGAAATCACATCTTATCATATTAGAGTACAGAACATTTTCAGAACAGAACAGAATCATATCACAAAAAAATATAATTTATGCACAAAATTTCATGTTCGCTCTCTTTTGCATAGTTCAGAAGCAAAATGTCAAAATAAGCTCATGTCTACACTAGTCATGACAGAAAATATTTATTTCTTATACAGAATTTCATGAGTAATGCAAAACAAATAACTGAGGTCGTTTTCAAAATTTCCTTTCATAACAAAATATGCACATTTTCAAAATTGACCTCAGACTATTTTATTTTTTTGGAAGGTCTAGCATAAGAACCCACTTACCTGGACTCTCTAGTCTTTCAAAAAAATTTCCTCAACAAATTCGAACAAATATTAATCGTCACTTATAAAAATTATGTAATTCCCGTAAATTTTTAATCAATCACGTATTTCGATATTTGAACCTAAATTGCTAAAGGAACCTATTTTAAATCCTCAAAACCTAAAATTCTCATAATTCCTAAAATACCATCATTTTCTAAAACCATCAATATCCACTTAATCGAATTTGTATCGAATAAGAGATTTAATTGAACAAGTGTCAAGACAATTACGGAACTCAATAAAAAGTAATATTTAAAATATCTAAAGTACCGACAACATATTATAAATTAATAGAATACTTAGACTACTTTAAAAATCTTATAAAATAGGCAATGGAAAATTCCTCTCTTAAAAAAAATAGGTTTACTTCCTTTAGTTAACAATATTATTAAAATATTATCTCCACAAAAATAGTGTTTTATGAAACTTAAGATAAAACTCACTTAAAGTACATAACCCAAAAAGACCTATCATCTGAAAACAAATATCTGGAAAGTACACTAAGGTAAATTGGTAATAGTACTCGGCTATTAAGTTAACATTTTATATATATATATATATATAATATATTATGCACGTATATAACTTATAAGAACAAGACCGAATGAACAAACACAAGGAATAACACCTAGTATGTGGCGGCAGGAGCTTACCAAGGGAAACCGAGGCACGCGTGGAGGGGAAAGGCACGACGGGGCTGGCTGGAGGGGCTGTGGTGACGCGGCAGGAGAGCAGGAGTGCGGCGGAGCTTCCGTTGAGCTGTACTGTGCACGAGAGAAAGAGAGGGAGAGGTGAGCGAGAGAGAGAGGGCGGAAAGAAGCAGATGCTCACCGTGAGGGGTTGCTAGCGGCTGAGGTGGTCTGTGGGTGCCCGGCGTCCTCTTCCGTGCAGGTGGTGACAGCTTGGAGCGGCTGGCAAGGTGTGGTTGTCCGGTGGCAAGAACTCTATGTTTTGATTGAGAAAAACAGAGGTATGATGTTATGCTTTTCGAAAGTGTAAACAGAGGTGGTGTTTTACGTAAAGTGGGTGGTGGCACACAATTGAAGTGGTGGACTTGAGTGGTTGAGGTTCCGTGCGTGGACTGAGTTCGAGGAAGTAGCAACACGTTGGCTTGGCTGTGGGAGTGGTGGAGCTACTGAACGCCACCGAGGCTTGTAGTTTTTTTTTTATTGTTTTACAAAGACTGGGCAAAGGCTAGCGATGACGGGGAAAGGGAGGGCTGGAGCTTCTGTGCGTGGAGTTGCAGTGGCTGGGTTGTCGCTACTTGGAGGTGGTGAGGCGGCTGGAGTGGAGGTCTCAGTTTAATATGGATGGCTGAGAACGTGAAGAGAGCGCAGCGGCACATAAACTAGGGTTGAGGATGTTTAACATATATATATATATATATATATATATATAGAAGATATAAATAGTAAAGAGAAAATCTAGAGGAAGGGGATGAAAAGGGCATGCATGAAAATGGCAAACTGGTGCGAAACCATACGACGTGTTCTGGACGCTTCCATGGGATGGGCTCTTAAGTCTAAAAAGAAAATAAAAGAAAATAACATAAAATAAAAGTATACTTAGTCCCAAACTCTCTTAAAAATTTTTTACTAGTAATCCCACACGATTTTTTTTTTCATAACTATAAACCCAAAATTTTGTAACGCAACTTGACTGGCTCGGGTGTTATATCCTCCCCCCCTAAAAAAAATTCTATCCTCAAAATTTGCTGCACCAAGAGTCAAGTCTAATACACCAATCCTTCATATTTTCAACAGTCCTAACTTTCCAACACTCCTCAACTCAACAATCTCTAAAATCCAAAGGTCGAGTTCAAACTCGACTTTGAGTCCAAACCTAAAAGTAGGAATCTTAACCATAGATTTGCAAGCCCCAAATTAATAACTAAAAGAGGACTAAACCTCACTAATAACTAAACCTCACAAATAACTAAAAGGGGAACTCCCAAAATAATATTAGAACCTCCGAAGAATAATACAATCAAAAGTTCCAAACTTAAGTCCTAAGCAATTTTAGTTCACAAAATTTTCAGAATCCATAGAAATCTACTTTCAACCATACTTTTCCTAAACTTCTTGCTTCCAAAACAAAAACTAATCCATCAAATACCTAAAGCTAGACGAGTCTCGTAGATATAAAATGTTATGTCTAAAACCCTTTGCAAACCTTTTCAACCAAACTTCAATATTCTAAGCTATACTACTAGAAAAGTTCCATGCAAGCATGATTAATCCCAACTCAACTAAGACATAAAGCTTTCAAGGAGAAAAAGAGCGGGGTACCTGTGATCACAATATTGTCGTCCTCCGCATCTTCAAATGTTAGTGCAAACACTCGGGCTGGTCCCATTCTATGATCAACAAAACTTGCAAGTACTCCCTATTCTTGACTCCCAACTGGTGCATCAAAATTATCTGAAACATATTATGGAGATAGGGGTGAGTTATCAACAACTCAGTAAGTAGAGAACATATACTAGTATGCAAATATGAGTATTTACAGATTTTTGAATACAGAACAAAACACTTTTTATTTTTAGAATGCAGAGTCAGAACATGTTATCAAAAATATTAGAGCGAAAGTTCAAAAATATTCTAATTCAAAATTCCCTTGGCACAGGATAACTGAAACATCATATCAGAACAAAATTCCATGTTTAACTGCCGTGGTAGGGTGTGCAAACTCCGGCGGCCAACCGAGCAGAAACTGAATGTGAATCTTCCCCTTATCATTCTCGGAGCCTCGAGTGTGCACATAGGAAAAACCACGCAGAAAACTACTTTGTTTCCAAATTGGGTGCACCAGAAACAGAAAAGTTGATACCAACCCAAACAGAGGCCACAATTTTACACCCGTGATAAGGTCAAAACAGAAACAGAATGTCATGCCAGAGGTTTCATAAATCATATTTTATCATATCACAGTACATAATATTTTTAGAACAGAACAGAATTAGAACACAAAAAAATATAATTTATGCACAAAATTTCATATTCGCTCTCTTTTGCACAGTTCGGAAGCAAAATGTCAAAATAAGCTCATGTCTACACTAGTCATGACAAAAAATATTTCCTTCTGATACAAAATTTCATAAGTAATGCAGAACAAATAACTGAGGTCGTTTTTCAAAATTTCCTTTCATAACAAAACATGCACATTTTCAAAATTGACCTCAGTTTATTTTATTTTTTTACAAAGTCTAGCATAGGAATCCCGCTTACCTGGACTCCCTAGTCTTTCAAAAAAATTTCCTCAACAAAGCCGAACAAATATTAATCGTCACCTAAAAAAATCACGTAAATCCCGTAAATTTTCAATCAATCACTTATTTTGATATTTAAACCTAAATTGCTAAAGGAACCTATTTTAAATCCTCAAAACGTAAAATTCTCATAATTCTTAAAATACCATCATTTTCTAAAACCAGCAATATCCACTTAATTGAATTCATACTGAATAAGAGATTTAATCGAACAAGTGTTAAGACAATTACGGAACTCAATAAAAAGTAATATTTAAAATATCTAAAGGCCAGCGACGACGGGGAGAGGGAGGGTTGGAGCTTCTATGCGTGGAGTTGCAGTGGCTGGGTTGTCGCTACTTGGAGGTGGTGAGGCGGCTGGAGTGGAGGTCTCAGTTTAATATGGATGGCTGAGAGCATGAAGAGAGGGCAGCGGCACATAAACTAGGGTTGAGGATGTTTAACATATATATATATATATAGTAAAGAGAAAACCTAGAGGAAGGGGATGAAAAGGGCATGCATGAAAATGGCAAACGGGTGCGAAACCATGCGACGTGTTCTGGACGCTTCCATTTGACGGGCTCTTAAGTCTAAAAAGAAAAGAAAAAAAAATTAAAATAAAAGTATACTTAGTCCCAAACACTCTTCAAAAAGTTTTTTACTAGGAATCCCAAAAGATTTTATTTTTTTCATAACTATAAACCCAAAATTTTGTAACGCAACTTGACTGGCTCAGGTGTTACAGATGACAAAATGCCAGAAGAAGAAATTGGAAATGCCAAACGATCAAGAGAGATATGGTTCCGAAGATTTTTTAGAAAAATAAAATAAAATGAAATCTATCATATCTCTAATTCGTTTAGATCTTTAGAAAAAAAAAAGAAAAAAAAATATGGAAGTGAAGAAAAGAGAGAAATTTATGGTGAGTGGTTGGGGAAGAACGAATAGCTCCTCTTGATTTTGCTATGGATATTTGGTTCACTCTCTCTGTACCGCCACAAGAGATAGTGGAGAGAGAATAGAAGATGATGTGGGTGTAAGGAGATTTCCTCTGCACTTCACAAGCTTACTGGTTCAAAAGTGTACTAAACACAATGTTAATAGTGGGCTTTTACAATTTTAATATTATCTAGTATTAGCCAACAAAAGCATTAATATCTTGGCTAGCCGTAGATTATTAAATTTTTTAATAATAAATAGACTACTTTTATCAAATAATTACATAAATAAGTTCTGAAAGTTTAAAAAACTATCTTTATTTTTAGCTGAATATATATATATATATATATATATATATATATATTCATTAGCATTGTTTTTCTTATTTAAATCATTAGTTTTTCGATTATCTTGATGATCTTGAATAACCTAGCCTGAAAGTATCCATAAGATCACCTTGTTAATCTTCATAATATAATAGTAATAATTTAATATATATTAATAGTACTGAGCCAGACAAAAATTAGTAACTCCCGATATTTTGATTTTGATTTTGTTTGAATAAGTATTTATAAATAAACTATTTACTTAAATCATTGTTAATTGAAATTCGATTTGAGATGACGTTATATATATATATAATTGTGTAGAAGTCTAGACTGTTATTAATAAATAATGAATCAAAATCAAATTAATTTATAAATGATTCTTTTAATGTATCCATCCTCATAGATAGAGTACGTACGTACAGATCATGTTAATTTGTTCTTACATATAATGTTAAGCACCCCTTAGTTTCAATTCATTCTAATATTATTGACAGAATTTTCCATTAATTCCCTCAAGGCACTAATTAATAAGTGATCTTAGTTTTTGGGATAACTTTTTTAACATAGAATGAAAATTGCCCTAAATCATGATTTTTATTTTTATTTTTATTTTTAAAAAAATGAAGTGTATGTCAATATATAATTATGGACAGTATTACATGCACCAAGGATCGGTACCGAAATGCCAGGCACCGATTACTATGATTTATTTATTTATTTATTTTTAAACTCATTTTTATTTGTATTTTTTTTTTAAATATATAAAAAACAAACACAAATGCTTTTAAGAAAAAAAAATACTGATCGATACACTTTTTCTGTAAGAGTATTATTTTCCAATAATTATATATTGTTGGAACGGAGTATATATAAATCTTTCTATAGTTTATATTTCGGGATAAAAAATGTCATACACAATAATAAAAAGTAAGAATTTGGATTTGATTATTGATCAAAAGATTTGATAATAAAGAACTTGGAAAGATTTTATCTCTTCCATGTATTTTTCTTACAAATAGGGCGTTATGTTTTGTATTCAATCACATGAATTGACAATATTAATTAATAAAGATGTAATCTTTAAAGTCTCTATGTTTCATTGTCCTCATACTCTTTCTCTATCTCAATTTCTATTATATGTTATATTTCCTATTATCTTATTAGAACAATTTGGCTAACGTGAGACACGATTCTAAGAAATATCTCTTTGTACCATTTCCATACATGCACCACGTGATGCCATTCTTCCTAATCCCAGTCCACCCTTATCCTTCTCTAATCACACCCCACTTTTAAGTTTTCACTCATCTAAGCTGGAATAATTATCAGAACGGAATTTAAAATGCACCGAAGAGGCTTCATCGGATATTGACGTAGAAATACGAGAAAAATATCCACAATTGTTGGAGGTGTTAATGCATAAATTGACACAACAAGCTAGAAGGGATGAAGAGTCATCCTCGGCCTATGATGGTGATTCGGGCGTCGATATAGTACTCTTGGTGTTCATCCATAAGAATAATAAATAAATAAATATACAAAATATAAATAAAGAGAGACACAAAAATTTACGTCATTCGGCATAAAGGGCTATGTCCACGTGTTGTTTGGAGGAGAAATCCACTATAATAGGTGATTTAAAAATCTTTCATGGCCTCAAGTATCTCTTAATAGAATGGACGAAATTAGGAATTGATGGTTGTTGAAGAAGATGCCTCCCTTGAGAGAAGACCCTTTGGAGTCACTGTGCATGGTGGAGGCATTGCGTAGAGAAGTCGTAGAGAGTCCATAGATTTGTAGAGATCTCTTCATTTTATAGAGGTTTATTTCTTTCTTCAGAGTGATTGAGTCATACTTGTCTTATGTCACTTTCTCTTTTTGTATATGAGTTAACCTCTTTTAGCTTATCTCTTCCCTTATTATTAGTGATAGGTTTTCAATGGGCTGTAGTCAACTTTATCCCTAATAGATGCCTGTGATTATTAAAATTGATTTACTCAATAAGAAAGTTTTGAGAATCTTCAAGTCAAAGCCACGATAGAGATAGTCTAAAAAACTATAGAGAAATTTTAGGAACTTGTCCCTAGTTTTTTGTTGTTGTGTAATGCAATGAAGATCCTTGTCAGCGGTCCTCAAGGAGAATCCGTGAAATTTATATTAAGGGTCGAGGATGGGCCTTTGGGAAGTTTGTTGCTGCTAAAAAGTTATTTTTTTCGGAGATTTTTTTCGCCGCAAATTCGAAATAAAACGTTGCAAATACCCATTTGGTTTGCCTATTTAATCGCTAGAAAATCTTTTTATGGTGAATTATAGTCGTCACTAAAAGTTAATTAATCGCCACTAATAATGAGATCTATTCCAACGGCCTAATTAAATCGCCAGTAAATCATTCCAACGGCCTAATTAAATCATCGCAAAAAGTTAATAAATCGCCGCTAATAAGGAGATTTGTTCCAACAGCTGGGAAAACTATTTGCGGCGACTATTATTCGCTGCAAATACTAAACAAATGACTATAAAAATTATTTCCAACGATATACAATCGCCGAAAATAAGTTTAATATGCGAAAAAAATATTTCTGGCTAATTTTACTCGGCGGAAAAGATATTTCACAAAAATAAGAAAAAAAAATCCTCAAAATTAGAGACCCTGTAAAATAATAAAACCTATTTCATTCAAGACCTTCCATTGAACAAACATAACTTATTAACTTCAAACTAACTTTAATCACTAAACATCACATATATACATTACGTGGAAACTGTTTCCAAACAAGAGATAATCAGTCCAACTAGCTAGTATGCATCATTATCGCATAAAACATTAATCCATAAGCCATAAAACTAAACACAATCTATCCCCAACGTGCAATACATACTTACTACACCACCTCCTTTAATACTCATTCACATTCAACAAGTAATTGATTCCATTCCTTGTAATAAAAATAATGAAAAAGGGAAGGAAGTGGTACCATGAGGGAGAAGGCTAGAGGATGGTCTGTCCAAGCCAAAACCTAGAAAGGGAAAATGAGAGAACTTGAGCGGGTGGCATCTTGGAGGAATTCCTAGCTAATTGATAATCCATTCAATTCTGAAACAGAGCAGGAACCAATATCACCCACTCCCTTAAAAAAGGGCAACAAATACCTCAAGCTGCGCATTTTGTTTATCAGCATCAGCTTCTGAGGTCTTGGTCTTCAATAAACCTGACATATATTGGTTATTCAACTATGAAAATTAATATGTAACCAGAAACTTCAAGTGAGTTGCAAAATCCATTCAGTAGTGATATTCATTCAGACAACATTAAAAAAAAGTCAAACAAGTAGTGCATTATATGTGGTACGTAGTATAATACTCTGCCAAATCTTAAATTCAAAAGAAAACAAAACTAGAGATCCCTACAGCTATAACAATGATCATTGTTATCAAAACTTGGGATATTTCTCAAAAAAACAAAAATATTATTCTAACTTGATGCATTTTAGAAACTTTATCTAATAAAGATGAAGAAAATAGAGAGAAAGAGGCTGACCCTGGAAAAAATCCATAGAACTTCAACAAAAATATCCATGCTAACTCTATCCCAACACTTATTATCAAGAAGCAAGAAACAATAACTATTTCCTTCCCTCAATATGTTTTTTCCAGGTGGGATGGCACACAGAGACGTTGAGTCAACAATAAATATTTTCAAATAAATAAAGTGAGAAAGTTCGAAATCTAAAATCGCAAAGTTTAGAGGAACACATCAACGTCTCGTAAAAATTAGAAACTTCTCCATGACATGAAGAATATCAACAGGCCAGGGTAAAATTCTATTTCAATTTTAAACCAACCAGATGGGCCTCTTCAATTTTAATCCACCCAATTATTAAAGGACATGCAGGAAAGGTGAGGTCACAAGTTATGACTTTGGAATTTTGAAAATGGTGGTCAGGAATATATGGAGGATGAAAATTTCTGAATCTAAAAGACCTAGGCAGCAGTCCGAAAGCACTAAATGGGAAGTACATTTCCTAAATTTATTTGATGAAACTTAACCATTATCTTCAAAGGGAACCATATTTCCTCTAGTGCCCACAACATCATTGGTTAAAAACTTAGGTTAGTAAGTTGAGTAAAAGGCCAAAAATGATTGTTACGTCATTAATCAAGTAATATTGGGGAGATAAGTCAATTAATCAATTGGTTTTTGACAACTTTAGAGAAGCTGAAAAGACCCACTTGGAGATTCATGCCATCAACCAGCCATATATATTTTCAGATATACTATAAATCATTCTAGAAGTAAGTATCTAAATGTGGTGAAGCTATGCATTATTTTTGGCAAATGAGGGTGTGCTTGCAAACATAATGACAGTGAGGCTATATTACTATGAAATGGTTGTTTTCCCCTTTCGGCTGTTCAATAAGAATTATTTTTCCTGACTAGATTTTATTCTGTTATTACATAATCAAACCAAAGCATATGAGATAATTTCAATTTGGTTTTGAGCATGCTCAGACAGTCATCTTGTTGAAAATATCTAACTAATCAAACCTAAATTAACATATGCTCTTTCCATACCTGACAGAATCCAATGGAGCATAATTGCTTTTCCATCTGCTCTATCCTTGCCAAATTGATTGCTCCGGTCCACTTCACAAAAAAGACTCACTATAATCATAATAGTGACCATTTACATGGCTTGAGAAAACGGAAAATCAAAAGAAGAGGACATCAGTCCGTTGATTTTTAATACTATTGTATCCCTTTTATTACACACACACACAAACACATTCTTTGCGGTCAATCAGCAAGCATTTTTCTTGAATAGATATTCGGAAAAAAAAAGGGTAGAGCAGAACTGTCTATATAGAACATTAACTGGCTTGAACTCTAGCATTGCATTGGTTTTATTTATCACTTGAACGATAAGATAGCCACTAACATGGAAGACTAGCATCAGACTAATATGTCTTCACTCTTGTAACTAGAAGATGGTGAAAAAGAACAATCTGAGCCTGATCATGAAGATGAACCAGATTAATTCAGGTGAAAGCAAATAAATAGTGAACCTGCCCTGCCAATATAGATCAAGGTGATATCTTAAACCAAGAGACCATGTGACATTTGTTTCCATAAATGCATGTCTTTGTCCAACAAGATTAAAAATGAAATCAACGACGTATATATTCTAACATTTTACTCTCATGCAGTTCCAGGAT
Source organism: Juglans mandshurica (assembly GCA_022457165.1). Lineage (NCBI taxonomy): Eukaryota > Viridiplantae > Streptophyta > Magnoliopsida > Fagales > Juglandaceae > Juglans > Juglans mandshurica. The sequence continues at coordinate 15,786,368 of CM039629.1, forward strand.
GTGAAGTATAAGATATCAGTGAAAGGTGTAAAAAGGTCAGGTTGGGAGAAAATGCATTGTGCATTCACTACCAAGCTTCATAGCGGAAAATGCAAATTAAGAGATTCAATTCAATTAACAAATTGCTTAGATTTCCTTAACCATTTGAATATAATGTTAATCTACCTCACAAACTGTAAAGATGATGGATTTCATAATGTTCCTATACAAAAAGCAAGAAACAATTATGAAGTACTTAAAGTGAAAAATAAAAAGAAGTAAGAGATGACATGTTGTTGAAGAGTCAATTAGAATAACCTGATGAGCATTGTAAAACTATATTGTGATAAAATGAGCATAGCCAAATCTAGCATCAACCATATGAAGAAACAAACATTGCTCGTATTAGATTTACTTCATCTCGAAAAATGACCAACAAGCCCAAAAAAAATCCCTCACTCATATAGAACCCCCTCCCCTGAAAAAAAAAAAAATCGTTTATTCTCTTCTCTTCTCCCTAGGTAGCCAACCTCCTCATTCAACATCCCTCACTTTACATTTCTCCGTTGATAAGCATCAAATAAACTCAGAAAAGTACATCAATATGATACAAATTTAACATTCACAAAAACTAAATTGAAAAGCCAAGAGAAACTCGAGCTCCTAGATTCCAAATCACATCCAACAACCACCCTTAAAAACTACCATTTCTTCACAATCCCAAAAGAAAATAGAAACCATTCTGAAGAGCCAGAAGAAACCGATAGTACCAAAATTAAAAAATCTTCTTGCATACAAAACAAAGAAACCGATAGCACCAGAAACCCAATTTTCCAAGAAATTAAAATCTTACTGCAAATACTTGTTGTTATTTGCACCATCCAATATTGTTTTAAAACTGCCCTTCAAAACAAATTGCCTCTCTAAGCTCTGGTGGGTAAAATGCAGTTAATAAAAGAAAACCCAACTCAATAAAAGAATAAATTCCACATCAAAGCAGAGTGTTCATCGAAACTCATGTAAAGCAAAACACATGGCAAAATCCAAATCGCAAATCAGTTTGTAAAAAATACCCAAATCGCGATTTTATTGTGACAGATTTGTGGAGGAAATGCACAACCTTCATTGGCGATGGGCTGGGGGAGAAGGAGGGGGTGGTGTGGTGGGGTCGTTGGCGATGGGCTGTGCGGGCGGCGTAGGTTGTGTGCAGCGGAGGCTTGAGGGAGAAGAGGGATTGGGGAGAGAGAGGGGGGAGGTGGGGGGAGACGGGAGGGAAATGACATAGGGAAAACGCGCGGAAAAATTTAATTTTATTTGCATTTTGCGGCAACCTAATATCGCTAGAATAACTGAATCAAAAATTGTTGGTACTACTTATTTGCAACGACAACATTTCGCTGCAAATAGTCTTGGCTTCCCATATTGCCGCTGATAAAGACTAATTGGCCGTAGAATACCTATTGCGGCGACACTTTTCTCCCCAAAAACTATTTATTGTGGCAATTTTTCTATTCGACAAAAATAGATGCCACTACAGTTACAAATGCCTTTTGTGGCGACGTAAAAAGCTCAACAGTGAATTCTACTTCAACATTTTCCAAACTCGTGCTAGAATTAAGCGGCGAATCTAAAATCACCGCAAATAGTCATTATTTGCGGCATTTTTTTTGCAGCACTCTAAAAATCACTGGAAAAAACCTATTTTCTTGTAGTGAGGATTAATTTAAAACCCAACTTAAATTCTAAAAATATAATCTTTCATCATAAATAAAATGTTGAAGTTTGCTAAATATTTTTAATAGAAATAACTTCATCTAAATAAGTAGAGTTTTTAACATAAACTGAAATAATGAATATTACATAATATTCTTAAAGAGCTAAAATTATTTTATTTAAATAAAATGATTTTCTACAACTATATTATCTCTTGGGCTACCAAAAATATAAATAGGCTTACTTAAAATCAGGCTTGGTTCAATAATATTGAAAATACCCTATTTAAAATATTTCTCGGACATTTAAAATATTTCAAAGGATTTAAACACTACAACATATTTTTTTTTTAGTAACGGTTGGGAAATTGTGACAGTCCCCAAACCGCCAGTAAAAAAATTTTCTGTAACAGTTTTTGGAAACCGTCACTAAAGACAGATGAGTTTTTATTTTTATTTTTTACGTTCAAACAGAGAGCAAATTTACGTTCAAACGTCGCATATACGTTCGAACACTGTGGCGACCTACGTGCGAATGTGAAATGTTTTGGCACCAACGTATTTGAAGTGCAGTGATTTAGTATTAAAGTTGAAAAATCTAACACTAAAAAAGATTGAAAATTGAAATTAAAAAACAATAGATATATTAAATAATATTGTTCCTTACATATATTAAAAGCAAAATAAAAAAATATGATAGAATTTCGTAAACAACACTCACGTGAACGTGTTGTTCACGAAATTTGTATTATGTATCTCCTCAGTCAAGTTATCAACCTTCTCTTTAAAGACACCTACAATGATGGGCTAGCTCGGCGACAGACTCCTCTACAGCCATGATCTGTCGATCAATATATGCAGTCAACTGTGAGATCACCGCATCAACCAATCAGGCCACGCATCTCCCGTAGTTGTACTAGTCGGCTACTGACTACTACTCTCCACACCGGGCCCAGGCTTTGTCGGAGGAGCTAGATCCGCTAAAGGGATGGCTTATGTCGAGGATACCCCCTTGCCTGTCCAATGCTACGTCAATGTGTGCTCATGTCAAGGGGGCTCATCTAATCTGTGAACGGCTCCTCCGATTGGATTGGCACTCTCTGAGCAAGTAATAGCTGGCTAATGATGACATTGTATGGGAGGTTGTCCGTGGAGACAATACTCGCCTCATAACGGATCCTCTCAGAGATGCGTAGTGGCAAATCGATGGGATCTCCATGTGCCACTCATATAAAAAACTGTGCCCGAATCCGACTAAATGTGTTCTTATGTGCCACAAGATCCAAATTTGTTACAACAATAAGCTACAACATGCGGAAAAAAGGTAGCAGATGTATTTGGTTGAAGGCGTTCTTCCTCTCGATCAGTGTGTGTTCTCCCCCGGTGAGGATGTAGAAATCCTCGTCTCAGTCATCATCCCGAGCCTCACGGTCAGTACCCTCAGCCTCTGACAGGTCTGCATCTTTGGCATCATCTACTGGCCCAATTGGGTCAGAAGATGTTGTAGAAGTGCCTACATCTACATCGAGTGTGCCGTGTGCAAATGTAGATGTGCGAACGACGGTTGTGTTGCCAGTCTGAGAGTCAGCTGTAGTCGATGTCTCAACCACTCAACAAATCCCGAGTAGCTTAGCGATCACATCCGTAAAATCTCAAATGACACACCGCGTATAGTCACGATGTGAAAGGATACATCCAGAGACATGGAGCACATCCCCATATAGAACTCCCGAACCATTGAGGGGTATACATTCTCCCTCAATGTGCAGATATTTCCCCAGCCTCTACTGATGAACACATCTCTAAGGTTCGTCTGCTCCCATCTAAGCTCGTCGAACTCATTCATCAGAACTTTTCCCTCCACCATAACAATACAAGCCCCGATTCGAGCAGTGTCCGAAGTGGATCCTTCTCTCCCTCGTTTTTGAGTATGCAAATGTTGAGTCATATCCTGAAAATAGAAAAGGAAAAAAAATTATTAGTACTATTGATGCATCTTTCATATTAATTTTAAACTGCTTTGCATTAACGTTCGAACATAATATAACATATATTCGAACGTTTTATCTAAGATGCACATTTATTAGATAAAAATTATATTAACGTTCAGACATAATATAATATACATGTTCGAACGTTAAGGGCATAATGCATAAGAATTTTGAAATGTGTTGTGTTTAAACGTTATGCCTTCCAGTTTGACCGTACGGTTTTTATGTTCGAACGTCAATAACTTACATTCGCACTTATGTTTTTTATGTTTGAACGTATGTTTTTTAGTTTGAACGTATGTTTTTACGTTCGCACATATGTTTTCTACGTTTGAAAGTAAATTATTGACTCTTGCAACGTGAAAGGCAAAACGACGAATAAATTAAAAAGTTGTACGTTCGAACGTTAACATTAAACGCTCGAACGTAAGTGCGTGGAAAAGTAATGTTCGAATGTATAAAAGATACGTGTGATTGTGGAAGGGCTATGCAACTGTAACATCATATGTTCGAACATTCTGTCAAAACTTTAGAACGTTTCGACACAGAATGGCTGAGTCGACTCAGCCATTATCAAAAATCACGTACCATAGGTCTAAGTGGCCAAATGCCATCATAAAAATGAAGTATACACTTCAAGAAACTTTTCTACAGTGACCATTTGACCAATGGCAACCTGTGGTGGCCAAAAAATAGAGTTGAAAATCTAGCTACCACTAACGTTCTGTTTACACAAAATCCTACTAAATCTTAAAAAAAAAAAAAAATATGTAAGAGGACAAAAGAAGAATGCCTACCTTTTTGTGATGGCTGTGCTGGGGTTTGACGGCAGAGGCGACGGTTTGACGGTGGAGAAATAACAATTTAGTTATGAGAATGACGTTTCCTGTTTCAGTTTTGGGCTTAAATACATGGAACGTTCGAACGTCATTCTGAGTTACGTTCGAACGTTTGGCGATTTAATTCCCAAAAATATATTAATAATAGAATATAGTGTATTATATATATATAATATTTTATATACTATACTATATATATAGTATTATATATACACTATATATAATGCTATCTACTATATAAAGTATATTGTTGTTGTTAGTACAGTAATACTATACAGTAATGCTATTAGTATATAACATATAATATTAGTAGTGCTCTCCAAGATTGCCTTTCTTGGGTTTCATCGTTCTCACTGCTTAGGGTTGCTGCATGGCAGTAACAGCCGCCCCTTTGGTGTCTTTTGCACCAGCAGGGAATCCTGTTACGACTATATCCTTTGCCCAAGCCGTGTCAAAGATCTCTTCTTCTTCCACTTACAGACTGCCTATGCATTTTCCTGTGGATGTTGATGGCCAACCGGGCTTTGTTTTCTCAGAGGCAGAGATGACTAGGGCTGCAGAGGATTTCTGTTATGCACTGGTATTGAAATTTCTACGTGCACGTCCTTCCATTGATACCATTCGGCTTGCAGTGCTTAAGACATGGGGCTTGCTGGAGATCCCTATCATTAGTTTCATGGATGCTCACCATGTATTTATTCAGTTGAAGTCCAAACGTGATTTTATCCATACATGGGCGAGGGAAGGCCGAGTTATTGAGGGGTGCACCTTTTGGTTGTTTCGCTAGACGAAAGAGTTTGAATTAAAGAGTGAACCCACTACGGTGCCCCAATGGATCTTCTTGCCAGGCCTTCCTCTGCATTTGTACAGGATTGACTGTCTACAGATTTTGGCATCAGATTCGGGAGGTTCTTGGGTACTGATAATGCGACTATGAACAAGACTCGTGCTTCGGGTGCAAGATTATGTGTAGAGGTAGATCTTCTTGAGGAACCAATACAGGGATTCCCTATAGTTGTCTCAGCTCACAAGAAAATTTGGCAAGAGGTATGTTATGAGAAGCAGGGTTCATATTGTAGGCGGTGCTGTCGTCAAGGCCATACGGAGGTAGTATGTCATGTCGTTAAGGCCATATGAAAGTAAAACAAGATACCAAAGAGGAATGACGAGTTGTACAAGCGGGGCCTAATTAGGAGTAGGAGGATCAGTGCGTTGAAGTGCCCCCTAGTGTTCCAGAACAACTGGTGATTATAAAAAAGCCTCCTGAGGGCCTTAGTAAAGATCCCGTAGTGCAGGAACGAGAGGAACCTTCGTCTAGTGGATTGGTGGAGTGCACTGGAAGTGTGGAGTTTGTTTCAGAACTCAAAGGAAACAAGGTTGTTGGCTATGACTTAGTTCAATGTGAAGAGGTGCAGTTTGAGGAGGTGCTCTGTGAGGATGGACAAGTTTTGGCGCAGGCAAGTTCAAACGATCTGCAGAAGGAGTCTCTTGGTGACCTTGCATGTGCTGAGTTGCAGATGGTTATGAGTAAATCTTTTGAGAGGAGCTGGGAGGTTGAGGGTGATATTGCCATGCAGGAGGGAGTCCGTTGGTTCGACAGTTTGCAGAGAGGCACCAGGATCTAGTTTCTAGAATGTTAGCACTAGAAAATACTGCCACAGCGGCTACGGTAAATGAAGCATATAGTTCGGACTAGGAAGAGAGTGTACCTTGTCATAATTTGGCCAAAGAGAAGGGTTATGGCTCAAATTTGGATTTAAAAAATCTGATATCTGCTTTGAAGAAATCAGTGAGCCAGGAAATGCGTCACTCTCGGCAGGTTAGTTCTTGGCTTGCAGAACTAAATGTATGATTGAGAAGATTTTGGTGTGGAATGTGCGTGGCTTGCGTACATCTAAAAGAAGATTAAAACGTCTGGTTAAAGATTATAGGCTTCCGGTTCTGGCAATTGCTGAGCCATTTGCTAGTGAGGCTTCTATGGAGTTTTGGGCGCGATTTCTTGGTTTTCCATCTTATTGCTCAAATGAAGTGACGGGGAGTAAGCTTTGGGTGTTTTGGAATGCTGATTTAATTTTTGAGGTGCAAAGTATGTTGGACCAATTTATCCATGGGTGTTTTATAATGAAAGACAAGTGGATTTATGTTTCATTTGTGTATGCTAAGTGCTCACAAGTGGAACGTAGAGAACTTTGGCCAAAGGATATTGAGGGTGCTCTGAAGGATGAGGCTCCCTGGATTGAAGTAGAGGACTTTAATGCCATTCGAGATAATGGTGAGAGGATAGGTGGTAACCCAAGGCCTTTATCGGCTATGGCTGAATTTAACTCATGCATTCATAATTCTGAGCTCGTGGAGATTGGTTTTAGTGGCTGTAGAATGTCATGGTGTAACGGTCATAAAAGAACGTCTATATGCTGGGCACGCTTGGATCGGGCTCTATCGAATACCGACTTATTCCAATGGTTTCCGAAAGTTCATCTTGAGTTTCTTAATCGTAAGTCCTCAGATTATTTCCCTATGTTGATCTGTTTCAACAAGAAAGTGAATTCATATGGTCCTTCTTTGTTCCACTTTCAAAGCATGTGGTGTACACATGAGAAATTTAAGATGTGCGTGGAGGATGTTTGGAGGGCAGAGGTAAATGGTATGGGGCTATTCTGGTTGGCTGCCAAGCTTAAGAGTCTAAGATTGGCCATGCGTACATGGAACAAGGAGGTTTTTGGCCAAGTGGATTATTCCATTAAAACCATAGAGGAACGCATGAAGTTTCTTGAATTCAAGCTTCAAGATGGTTTCCAGTCAGACATGGAGCATGAATATTTATATACCAAGGCTGAATTGGAGGTATGGGAAAATAGAGAGGAACTGAGATTAGCGCAGCAGGCACAAAGGAAATGGCTTGAGGAAGGAGATTGGAACACTAAGTTTTTTCATGCCTTTGTAAATCAACGCAGGAGAGCATCAACTATTTCTAAAATGACCCTACCTAACGGGGTTAGTTTGGATTCACCAGAAATGGTTCACAATGAGGCGGTTCAATTTTTTCAGAAGTTCCTTACGGGAGAGGGGCCTTCTGTGCGGCCAAATTTAACAGGCCTAGTATCTTCAGTGGTGACTGACGAGGAGAATATTTCTCTTTATCAAGAACCTACTGAGGAGGAGGTTTGGAGGGATTTATCTTCAATTCCAAAAAATAGTAGTCCTGGGCCAGCTGGCTTTGGCACAGTTTTCTATCTAGAGTGTTGGGAAATAACTAAAAGGGATGTGGTTGAAGCTGCTCGAGATTTCTTTTCAAGTACTCCTCCCCCAAGGTTTTATTCGGCATCTTTTATTGTTCTCATTCCTAAAGTACAGGATCCACAGAGCTTTGATAAGTTCAGGCCTATCGGCCTATGTAGTGTTGCGTACAAAAGTTTTTCAAAAATCCATGTGAATCACTTGGCTAGTTTGCTTCCTCGCATGATCTCATGGGAACAAGGTGCCTTTGTCCCGGGACTTAGTATTTTTGATAATATCACGCTAGCGCAAGAAATGGTTCATTCTCTTCATCGCAAGAGCAGAGGAGGTAATGTAATGTTGAAGATTGATATGGCAAAGGCCTATGACCGAGTTGATTGGTCTTTTCTATGCTCGGTCTTGAAGGGTTTTGGCTTGTCTGAAAGGTTTTGTGGTTTGGTGGAGGCCTATATGAAGACCCCTTGTATGAAGAGAATGTGCTAAGTTTGATGGGAGAATAGAGAACATAATTGCACCAAATGAGTTTTCTATGGAAGAGATAGTGGAACAACTGGTACATGTTAGAGTGAACAATTTTGGCAAAGGTCGAGGAAAGAAAAAGAGAAAACGAGGCGCAGCAGAATTGAATTGGAGAAAGCATAGTATTTTTTTTAACTTGCCATATTGGTCGTCCTGGATGTTGCGACATAGTTTGGATGTAATGCACATAGAGAAAAATATATGTGATAATATAATGGATACATTGATGAGCATTAACAAAAAGATGAAGGACATGATCAAGACAAGGAAAGATCTTGAGAGAATGAGAATTAAACATAATCTACATTTGCGGGTGGAAGGCAATAGAGTGGTCATGTCGCATGCATGTTTTACAATGGTGAGGGAGGAGAGGATGGACTTCTGCAAATAGCTGCAATGTATGAAGTTGCCAGATAGTTATACTTTTAATATTGGTAGATGCGTGAGCCCTAATGACTAGAAAATCAGTGGATTGAAAAGTCATGATTGTCATGTATTTTTGTATAAGTTATTACCTGTGGGAAGTTGACTTCTAATGTACGTGTCGCCATATCCGACCTCTATATGTACCTGTGAGATATGTTGCGGAAACTGAAAAAAGACATTGCTACTATACTATGTAAATTCGAGCAGATCTTTCCACCATCATTTTTTTATGTCATGGTCTATTTAGCAATACATTTACCTCGAGAGGTACTGTTGGGTGGACCGGTGCAGTTCCGTCAGATGTATCCAATTAAAAGATATTTGGGTCGACTGAAGCACATTGTTGGGAATAAAGCCAGAGTTGAGGGTTCAATAGTAGAGACCTATGTACACGATGAATGGTTAACATTTTGCTCTCTATACTTTCGTGGTGTTGAGACACGATTTACATTCATATTCGTTCTATATATTATATATATATATATTACAATTAACATTCTTAATTAATTTTGTAGCACTTGAGTTCTACAAATGCACAGAATATATCCGCTCTGACTTTCCACCATCGTGCCCATTCAAGGTCATTCCATCATCTTTCTGAAACAATGGTAATTAAAAAATTATAGAATTCATTTATTTTTCTAATATTCTTTTATTTAAGTATTAACATTATCTTTTTAAAATTGCTAATGTCCCTTTGTTAGAAATGTGATGATCCTAAAATTTTTTTCCTTATTCATGTATATACTGCTGCTCACACTAATAAGCGTAGTGAGTGGATGGATCATGCCGCTGCAGATAATTATGTAAGCAGTGTTAATTTTGTTAAATAAATTATGCAACATGTAAATGATTTATTTTTTATTTCTATTCATTTTAATACGTTACTTATTAACGTTGTATTTTCTTTCAAATTGCAGGAAAAAATGATGGAGATGCAGCCAGCTTCTGGGGAAACCTCTCCTGGCGACATAAATATATTCACGCAAGTGCTCAGACCGCAGTCTAGTATGGCAAGAGGTTTGGGACGATCTTTCCAGCATAGATGTTCATCCTACTCAACTTCATCAACTTCACAAATTAATAATCTTACAAAAATTTAGAAGCTGCACGGCATGAGAATGAGTATATGAGGTCGAGACAGCAAGAGTTAGAGTCTCTCTTAGAGCGACAGTCTCATTTAGAGATGCGTTCGCAAGATCATCAGAGAGACCAGGAGGAAAGAATACGCAGTGAAGTCCAAGAGCAAGTGCAGCGGGAGATGGAGCAAATGGAGAGTGTTATGTTGTTGCAACAGAATCGCGGTGGGCGAGGAAAGAAGAATAGATAAATTTTATTAATTTTATCAGGGTATATAACTAATTTTAATATCTAATTTTGAAATTTTATAAGACATTATTAGTTGTTAATTGATGGTATGTAATATGATACAATTGGTATGTTTTTAAATTTTATGAAATTAATATTTCTGATCTGTACGTTCGAATGTAAATTAAAAACGTTCGAACATTGGTTCACATTCGAACGTACCACTTGCGTTCGAACGCTTCTTCGTTAACATTCGAAATAACATCCGAACTTTAAACCCGTTACGTTTGAACATTGGTCTGTTAACGTTCGAACGAAAATTCAAACGTTTATTGCAATTAATGTTTGGACGCATAAACATTTGAACGCAAATATGATATGTTCGAACTAGAATCAACAAACGTCAACTTCTGTCATTTAGATGCCAATCGGTCTGGCTGCCATTTGAACGTTCAATTGGACGTCCAAACGTTACCTTCTATGACAGATCTCAATTGTCACAAAAAAAGGTAATGTTCGAACGTTACACCAAACGGAACACGTCCAAACGTCACTAAAGATATTTTATTGACGGTTTAACAGTAAACCGTCACCAATTATTTTCTGTGACGGTCGTGGTGACGGTTTCAAACCATCACCAAATATCTTTAGTCACATTTTGGTAATTTTTTGTGACGGTTTCCTCTGTCACAAAATTGTGTTGTAGTCAAAACACTGGGCTTCATTAAAAATCACTCACTATATTTATAAATATAGCTTCATTATTTAAAACGTGTAAATGAGACTCATAACCAATCAAGAGTAAAAGAGATGGATTGTTACATCATCTCATCTCAACTCAATATCCAAACGAAACCTATATAATCTTATTAATAACTCTAATTACATATGAATATATACCTTGACGCGATACAAGATATTATAAAAAATAAAGTAGAATAGTAATAAACGTAAACTACTTATTTCAGGCGTAACTTGGGTAGGCTAGCTAGCACTCTCCGCCATGAGCAATCCTCTGTTAAGGACATGAAACACAGTTACAAAGTTTTATGATCTCTCATTAAAAAACGTGAAAATTACGTACTTGGGAATTCTTTTGGTTACGTACGGTTCTTTACTTTTGGTTTAATTTCTCTTTATGTTTGGAATTTGAAGTCCCCATTAACTAACGTCATGCCGCATTCGGAGACCCAAGACGTTGTAATTAGTCTCAATATTGGATTTTTGTACCTGATCGAGGGTCAATCATGTCCATAATTAAAAGGTCCAACAATGTAAGCAAGAAAGAATCTCTAGCTATGAGATCGAATCTAGTATCTAAAATTAAGGGTGTTCATCCGGGTTTCAATCCGGGAACCCGGACCGGGTTGGTCTGGGTCAGACCCGGGCCAAAACCCGTGTAAATCCGTGTTTTTCGAAACCTGGATTCTGGGTTCGTCAGGGTTGAACCTTTTTTTTTTTTTTTTGGTTAGTTTGAATGGAGGTTTATGATTAATTAAAAAATGGCTAAAACTTGGACGCGGTATCTTAACAGAATTAGGAAATTGCTTTAATTTCCTTTTTCATTTGCTTGAGAAATTCCATCTCACGTAACTTTATATATATGCATAAAAGAAAAATCCACGAAAATTCTATTGTTGTACGGAAGTTAGAAAATTATGTTAAATTATGGCATAAATTATATAGCATAATTTACAAAAATAAATTACAGCATCATGGAAAACAATGCTACATACAATAATTGAGAGCTGCTCTGATACAATGTTTTGGTGATCGATGCCTTGTGGATCAAGCAACATAAGAGATATTTTGCATGACAGTTTTAAAAATTAATTTGTGAATTTATTTATTCATTTCACATATATTCTTGGCATAAAAAATGCAATTATGCTGCTTAATTAGCAAGTTATTATCCAAATCAATTACTCTTGTCTATTTTTCTGTAAAATAAAAAAGGAAAGATACAAACATTCAAACTCAAAAAAAAAAAAAAAAAAAAAAAAAAAAAAAAAAAAAAAAAGGAGGAAAGGTACTAGGTTGTAAACCATTTATTTGCTGCCACTTATTTCACACGAAGTACTGTAGCAGCATATGTATGTATCGACAAAAGAAGCTATTCCAGAGGGGATGCTCTTCGGCTAATGCAATTTCCTGACTCCCACTAAAAAAACTTGACTGGAACTAGTTTCAGTGGTGTTCTTTTCTTGGTAAGGCCCGGACCAGTCGATTCTTCCATGTTAATGTCCTCCTCTTTCATCCCACTGGGTAATTTCCAATCGAAACAGTACAAAAGATTGGCAAGTGCAAGCTCAACTGTGGTCGTTCCCATATGCATCCCAGGACAACCTCTTCGGCCAGATCCAAATGGCAAGAACTCAAAGTTTTGCCCTTTATAATCAATAGAGCTATCATCGAACCTTTCTGGGTTGAATTCTTCTGGGTTTTTCCAATACTCAGGGTCTCTTGCTATTGCCCAGTTGTTTACTTGCAGCAATGATTTTGGGTAAATGTCGTAACCGCTGATCTTAAAAGGTGCCATAGTTTCTCTTGGAAGAAGCATTGCGGCCGGAGGGTGCAATCTGAGAGTTTCTTTCATTATCATCTTGAGGTAAGGAAAATGAGGAGTGTCGCTTTCTGCGACTTTTCCTTTGTTTCCAACGAGATTTCTGACTTCATCTTGCGCTTTCTTCATCACTCGTGGGTTCCTTGCAAGCTCTGCCATTGCCCATACCGTGGTAATTGCAGCAGTGTTGCTTCCACCTACAAATATATCCTGATACGGACACAAATATGAGGGTTAATTGCAGCAGGTGATCAGAACCGTACGTAGGTTCATAACTATAATAGCGAATACAACCCTAATCCCTAAAGTATTTTAAGTGTTGAGATAGTCTATATATATATATATATATATCACAACTATATAGATCAAGGTCTCTTTAAGTTTTTTGTCTGAACTTAAAGATTATAAGTGGAAGAGAGACATGAGATTTATCAAGTGAGTCTTACATTATCTATTGCTCATTTAGTACTGACTCAATATTTATATGGGTAACAATAAATTCTAGTATAGGGCCCACTTGAGATGTCTTTCTCTCTACCATTTGAGATTTTTAAGTTCGGGTAAGAAGTTGATGATGCTTTTCCAATACCACAGAATTCATTTTGTATGTATATTTTTCTTCTAGTTGAAATATTAAGTTGGGATCATAAGAAGATGAGAGATTATATTTTTATATTTTCTGTATAGCTAAAGAAAACTTGAAGCCAAAACAAATTAGGAACCCGTAATAAATAACAATGCATGGGAGGAAAGATTGTGTTCTTACGAAGAGGATCGCCTTAATGTTATCTCTAGTGAACGGAGCTCCACCAGACTTGGCTTGCTCCCTTTCTATTCTGATCAGCACATCGACGAGGTCTTCGTGTTCCTCTTTTGTCTTGTCGGGATTAAGATGAAAATCAATTGCCAGTTGTAGAAAGTTATCTAACTCATGGAAAATCTTTTCAAGTCTTTGAAATCTACCAGAGAGCCTGTCCACAATCCATCCCACGTATGGAAAGAACTCAGATGCACTGAAGCTTGCAAGCATGGCTTCAGCCTCATGAAGAACTTCTTGAAACTTCTCATTATCCAAATCACTACCCCGGAAGCTCTTTCCAAAAGCAATCCTACAGAGAATACTTGCAGTAGGAGGCAACATCTTCTCCAAGAGATTCACAGGGGTTGCAGAAGATGAAGACTGAGATATTGAATTCACAAGCAAAGCCACTTCTTCTTCCCTGATGGAACGATATGACTGCACCCTTGCCGCGCTAAAAAGCTCAAGAACACAGACTTTCCTTATCTCTCGCCAATACTCGCCATAAGGTGCAAAGACTATATCCTGATAATTGTACGTCAGTTTTCCAGCGCTGGCTGAGAGAGGTCGACTGCAGCAGTCGAGATCATGAACTTTCAAGACCTCTTTTGCAGCCTCAGCAGAAGAGATAACAACAATCGGTTTAGCACCGAATTTGAGGAGCATCACGGGGCCATATCTCTGGGCGAGTCGCGACAAAGATTGATGAGGTAAATTACCAATCTGGTGTAAGTTGCCTATAATGGGAAGGTATGGAGGGCTTGGTGGAAGGTTTTTGTTTTGCCTCCGACCATGAATTTTGTTTTTCATGAGTAGCAGAATGGGGAGAAGAAGGAGAAGTGGAACCCATATGGGTACAGCGAAAACAGACATTATCGATCGAAAGCTAGAATTTATCTTCTTCTATTTCGTAAGTACGTGCATACACTGATCGAGATTGTCTCCTTTGATAATTTGTGGCCTCAATATATAGACACGACAACAGTGTCTTTTTTCTTTTTCTTTTTTTTTTAATGTTTTTGGCCACTAGCTAATAGCTATAAGCCTATACCTGCCTTATTTCGTTTCTTGTGAACAATTGATCTTAATCACGTGCCACTGAACCAATACCGCGTAGATGATTTTTCAAATTTCCAAATATTGATTTTTCAATATTTATATATTTCTGTTTTAAAAAAAAAAATCTGTAGAAAACATTTATTGTTTATTAATTATATTTGCGATTTATTAACAATTGAAAAATAACGAAACTACTCATGTCGAACACAATTTCGGCAATGGTAGTACATTTCTTAGTAGGTTGTATATTTGGAAATAGTCATCTTTGACTAAAACATATTAAATTCGAATAATACTAGATACAGTATTAAGGTGTATAAGTCTCACACATTCTCTTTAAAAATAAAAAAGTGATACAAATCTGCCATTAAAAAATAATTTTCATGTTAATCTCAAATTTATCAATTTTTTTCAAAAAAAAGTACACAATCTGAGACTTGCGTGCACACTCTAAAATTATATATAGTATTACTAATTAAATTCTTTTAAGCTAATACTATTTTTTTTTTGGATAGGCTCTTAAACGAATACTATTATTTCAATCTAAATATAATTTTTCTTGGTATGCCCACTCCTTTCCCTTTTAGATCAATTCTTATCTATTTCTTCTTTATGTTTTTGGTTTTTAAATAACAGTTCCCTATGATCGACAACATTAACGTGACAGAAAGTCGTATATATCGACTACGTACGTACCATTGGATATATTATTAATATGGTTAATGCATGTTCATAAGTCAGAAACTTGTTTGTATAAATTATATGAAAATAACAGTATTACAATAAAACTGTTTATTTGTGACTAATTATTTTTAAGAAAAATATTAGTTATTTCCTGTCAAAATGAGTCTGTTTTTATTGTAAATAATCGTTATCGTTGTAAATAATCCGTCCCAAATAAGTCGTCCTAAATAATCAGTCTGTTTAAAATATATTTATTAATCCTCTTCAGCGAATATGTAGTATATATTATTTCAATCTAGATACATTTTCATGACATACCCAAGTTAACCTCTCTCATTTTTATTAATTCTTATCTATTTTCCATCTTTTTATTAATTTCTCTGTTTTCAAATATATCATCCAATATTCAACACCCTTAACGTGACAAAAAGTCGTGTCAACTGCCATTTTATTAGTAATATGGTCGATGTATTTCGAAAGTACTTGCGTTACAGTACTACTCGCATTACGCATTTTCGATCCCATCTCGTTCTCTGTAGTTTATTTCATAAAAATAACTTGTTATCGTAATAATAAATGGAGTTGAAAAAAATTATTTGCATCCATTTGCAACAACTAGACTTTTTGAATGATGAGGGACAAATGTCTATTAATTGAATGATCTTGTTCGATCTAGAACACATGCATGATGTCTTCATCCAAAACTTCCAATTTCAACGTACCCAAGCCAAGTCCTCTATTATTGGATTCTATATATTATTCTTAGATATATGTTTATTAATTTAATATCATGAGTCATGACCATTCATTTTTGTGTATATTAGCATATTTCTATTTCTTGTATAATATATTTATATCCATCTGATCATGGTCTTCCATGCATATGGATTAACACGTGAAAAGATAAAATAAGAGTCTCATTCAAAAGCTTCATACTGGACATTGATCATCAAACGGGCTTTAAGGCTGTGTTTGGTTGTAAGATTTAGTTGAGCTCAACTGAGCTCAATCTAATTTTAAACTGAGTCTAACATTTAAATACCAAACTCTCAAATTATTAAATTTATTTTAACTAAAAATCTCCTTACACATGGAACTCGATCACAACCTTTTTCAACTTAACATATCTTTATACGTGGGACCCACAACCTTTTTCAAATTCTCATAAAAGTATTAAACTCATCTTAACATCAAAACATAGTTTAAACTCAGTTTAGATGAACCTCACATAACTCTATTCACTATTCAACTCACTACTCACTACAACACAATTGGTTTTTAGTGACGGTTGAGAAATTGTGACAGTCCCTAGACCGTCACTAAAAGGTATTTTCTGTGACAGTTTTTGGAAACCGTCACTAAAGATAGAATGAGATTTTTTTACATTCGAACGTATAAGACATATGCGTTCGAACGTCACATATACGTTCGAACGTTATGTCTGTTTACGTTGGAACGTAAAGTGTTTTGGTGCAACCGTTCGAATGTTATTAATTTTACGTTCGAACGTAAAATATTTGCACCAATGTTCGAACGTTAAGTAATAGCATTCGAACGTTTATTGTAAATTTAAATTAAATGACTTTAATTTAAAAATTATGTGATTTTTATTGTGCATAATTTGTGAACAAGTCTAAAAAATTGAATTGTATATATTTATATATACACACTTTGTAATATATAAATATATATTATTGATTTATATATATTTGAAATGCAGTGATTTAATATTAAAGTTGGAAATTATAACATCAAAGAAGATTAAAAATTGAAATTAAAAAACGATAAAAATATTCAATAATATTTTTCGTTACAAATATTAAAAATAAAATACAAAAAATGATAGAACGTAGTAAACAACAGTCAGATGATAACGTTATCTGCAAAAGTCGAACTCCGTACTTCCTCCGTCAAGGTATCAACCTTGTCATTGAGGATAGTTACACGATGGGTGAGTTCGGCAACAGTCGCCGATATAGCCTCGAGCGATCGATCGATCTTATGATCAATATGCGCAGTCAGCTGTGATATGACCGCATCAACCCAAGCTGGCCGCACATCTCCTGCAGATGTACTCGGCGTATGCTGACTAGTACTCCCGACATGACCTGGCTCAGGCTGCGTCGGAGGAACTAGATCCTCTACAGGGGGTGGCTGACGTCCCCTCGCCTGTCCAATGCTACGCCGATGCGTGGTCATGTCGAGGGGGCTCATCTGATCTTTGACCCGCTCCTCTGGCTGGGTCGGCACTCCCCGTGCAAGTAATAGTCGGCTGATGAGGACACCATATGGGAGATTATCCGTGGAGACGATGCTCGCCTCGTAACGGATCCTCTCAAAAATGTGCAGTGGCAAATCTATAGGATCTCCACGTGCCACTCGTATCAAAAATTGTGCCCGAAGCCGACTAAATGTGGTTTTATGAGCCACAGGATCAACATTTGTTGCAACAATCAGGTGCAACATGCGGAAGAAATGCAGCAGATGGATCTGGTTGAAGGCGTTCTTCCGCTCGATCTGCATGCGATCCCTCCCGGTGAGGATGTAGAAATCCTCGTCTCGGTCATCATCCCAAGCCTCGACGCCAGTATCCTCAGCCTCTGACTGGCCTGCATCTCTGGCTGATGCTGGCTCACATCCCCGGCCAGTAGATGATGTAGAAGTGCCTACATCCTCACGGGGTGTTGAGTGTGTAGTCTGAGCACCTCGATGAATCCCGAGGTGCTCGCCGATGACATCTGCCGATACCTCAATAGAAACACCGCGTACAGTCACGGTGTGAGAGGATGCATCTGGAGGCATGTCACACATCCCCATATAGAATTCTTGAACCATTGAGGGGTATACCTTCCCCCTCAATGTGCAGATATTTCCCCAGCCTCTACTGAGGAAAACATCTCTTAGGTTCGTCTGCTGCCAACAGAGTTCGTCGAACTCATTAATTAAGACCTCTCTCTCTACCATAACAGTACGAGCTCTGATACGGGCAGTGTCCGACGTGGCTCCTTCCCTCCCTCGTTTTCGTGTATGCCGTGGAAGAGCCATATCCTGAAAATAGAAAAGGAAAAAAAAAATTATTTACAATAATGCATTTTTTTGTATTAATTTTAAGATGCTCTGCATTAACGTTCGAACGTTTTATCGTTAACGTTCGAACGTTAAAGATAACGTTCGGACGTTAATTTATACGTTCGCACGTAAAATAATGTAAATAAATTTACGTTCAAACGTAAAACAAATACGTTCGAATGTACAGATGTACGTTCGAACATAAGCAGCAAACAAATACGTTCGAATTTAAGTTCGAACGTATTTGTTTTACGTGTGAACGTAAATATGAACGTCCGAACGTCGAAGCATGAATAATGTAGAAAATCACTACGTTCGGATGTTATAATTAAACGTCCGACCGTATGTGATTTACGTGCGAAAGTAAATATTCACGTTCGAACGTATGTCGTATAATAATATTAACGTCCGAATGTAAGACGATTAACGTTCGAACGTGGAAGCCGTAACGGCTCTGTAATTTAAACATCGTACGTTCGAATGTCACGATGAAACGTTCGAACGTTTCGACGCAGAATGGCTGAGTCGACTCAGCCATTATTGAAATCTCAAAAATTTCTCTACAAGAGTCTAAATGCCGAAATGTCACAATGTAAATGAAGTATACACTTCAAGAAACATTTCTACGGTGACTATTCGGCTAATGACTGGCCGTGGTGGCCGGAAAATCAAGTTGAACATCCGGTAATATTTATCCGGTTTTAAACAAAACTCAATCCAAATCTCAATCTAAATCTCAATAAAATACATGATATTTGCATAAAAGATGAATGCCTACCTTTTAGTGACGGTTATGGCGGAGTTGACGGCGGCAGTGACGGAGGCGTGGTGGCAAATAACGGAGAAGACGATGTAACGGGCACCGAAATGTCGTTTCAACGTTCGGTTTTGGCCTTATATACACAGAACGTTCGAACGTACTTATTATTACGTTCGAACGTTTTTTAATTTAATTTCCAAAATTTTATCTATAATATATTATATTATAAATGTTTAAGTTATATATTAAGATGTTATATAATATTATTGACAATTAGATTATTGGTTTTTTTGTGAGTGCTTGTTATATTTATAAAGTTTAGCAATATGTTTATATATACATGTTGTTGTGATTTTATGCTTACTCTTGAAATAATTGTGATTATTGTTTGTGAATTTTGTGAATAGTTTATGAGTTTATGGTGTTTATTGATGAATTTAATAAGTAACAATTTAATATATATTATTGATTTATATATATGGTATAGTTTATCATTTAAATTATATTATGCTATCATACTATACAATGTAGTATATAGTTATAGATATATAAAATGTAGTATAGTTATTATACTATAACTTAGTATATAATTGAAGAATTTAATAAGTAACAATTTAATATATATTATTGATTTATATATATGGTATAGTTTATCATTTAAATTATACTATGCTATATCATACTATACAATGTAGTATATAGTTATAGATATATAAAATGTAGTATAGTTATTATACTATAACTTAGTATATAATAAAGAATTTTATAAGTAACAATTTAATATATATTATTGATTTATATATATGGTATAGTTTATCATTTAAATTATACTATGCTATATCATACTATACAATGTAGTATATAGTTATAGATATATAAAATGTAGTATAGTTATTATACTATAACTTAGTATATAATAAAGAATTTAATAAGTAACAATTTAATATATATTATTGATTTATATATATGGTATAGTTTATCATTTAAATTATATTATGCTATCATACTATACAATGTAGTATATAATTATAGATATATAAAATGTAGTATAGTTATTATACTATAACTTAGTATATAATAAAGAATTTAATAAGTAACAATTTAATATATATTATTGATTTATATATATGGTATAGTTTATCATTTAAATTATATTATGCTATCATACTATACAATGTAGTATATAGTTATAGATATATAAAATGTAGTATAGTTATTATACTATAACTTAGTATATAATAAAGAATTTAATAAGTAACAATTTAATATATATTATTGATTTATATATATGGTATAGTTTATCATTTAAATTATACTATGCTATCATACTATACAATGTAGTATATAGTTATAGATATTTAAAATGTAGTATAGTTATTATACTATAAGTTAAGTATAGTAGGAATCGTACGTTCGAACGTTTCAAGTTAACGTTCGAACGTTAAACTAAGAGGCGGGAATTTTCCCGCTCGATTAAGGTATCTGTGTGATTATTCAGACGTTCGGACGTTTATACTATACGTTCGAACATTAAATCTGTCAACGTTCGAACGTTAGTTAAATTAGTGCGGGAGATTTCCCGCTCAAATATGGTAACACTTTCATGAAATGTACGTTTGGACGTTTAAGTTAAATGTTCGAACGTTTATCTATAAATCTACGAACGTTCGAATGAAAAATTGTGATACATTCGAACATATATGAGGAAAGTGCGGGAACTTTCCCGCTAGATTTTATGTTATATCATAAGAAGGGTACGTTCGAACGTGTATTGTAAACGTCCGAACGTTCTGGGCGGGAATAATTTTAGAATATAACGTTCGGACGTAAAAATTAAACGTTCGAACGTTTAAAGTAATAATTTTAGAACTTAATCAGTACGCGCACGGGAGGAAGCGCATTATTTCTTCTTCTCCCGTGCGCGCAACAGAGAGAGAAAGAGAGAGAGAGAGAGAGAGAGAGAGAAGAGAGAGAGAGAGAGAGAGTTGGAGTGAGAGAGTTGAGTTAGAGAGAGTTGAGTTTTGGTGTGAGAGAGAGGTGAGTTTTGGTAAGATAATATTTTTATTTCTTGTCTTTATTTAAATTTTATGATATTTATAGAATGTGTTTTTGTTATAGAATATTTCTAATAAGTTAGTGTTGTATTTTTTTGAAGGATTGCTTGTTTTGGGAAGTTTGAAGATTTTGATTTGTAAGAAGATATTGTGAGTGCTAGGTATATTTCTAAACTTTATCAATATGTTGTTGTGATTTGATGCTTACTCTTTATCATATTGTGATTATTGTTTGTAAATAGTTTGTGAGTTATTTTAAATATGTTGTGATATAAATTTGAAATATTGTGTTTATTATTAGAAATATATTGTCATTAGGCTTTGTAAATACATGTTTATTGCTTACTAAAGTTTAGAAATTTGTTAATACATGTGGCATGTTATTTTGTGAATATATTGTGAGTTATTGTGATATAGACTTGAAATATTTAAATTATTATTTGTGAATGACGTTTGAATATGTTTACATTGTTACAAATATATTGTCCTTAAGTTTTGTTAATACTTGTGGCATGTTATTTTATGCTTACTTTTTATCATATTGTGATTATTGTTGGTATAGTTTCTATATTGTTTGTGAGTTATAATAATATGTTGTGATATAAATTTGAAATATCGTGTTTATTATTAGAATAATATATTGTCATTAGGCTTTGTTAATACATGTGGCATGTTATTTTGTGAATATATTGTGAGTTATTGTGAATATGTTGTGATATGGATTTGAAAAATTGTGATAATAATATTTGAAATTAAGTAATAACAAGCATAAAAGTAACTCTTTAAGAATTATAATAATTAAAATTATAGTATAACCATTGAAATTTAAGTATGATAATTAAATATTTATAATAATATTTAAAATTAAGTAATAACAAGCATAAAAGTAACTCTTTAAGAATTATAATAATTAAAATTATAGTATAACCATTGAAATTTAAGTATGATAATAAAACGCATTATAATAATATTTGAAATTAAGTAATAACAAGCATAAAAGTAACTCTTTAAGAATTATAATAATTAAAATTATAGTATAACCATTGAAATTTAAGTATGATAATTAAATATTTATAATAATATTTGAAATTAAGTAATAACATGCATAAAAGTAACTCTTTAAGAATTATAATAATTAAAATTATAGTATAACCATTGAAGTTAAGTATAACAATTAAAATTATACTTTAAGAATAATGATCTTGTACACAACGAGGGAATATGATCTTGAAGAAATGTTGAAATTTCAATTTAATTGCTTGACTGTCATAGTCTCTTCGGCCTTGAGACTTGTCAAGGTCGGACAGTTTGTGACGGTTAAGTAATTAGACTAAAATTTAAACATTTCTTCAAGATCATTCTCCCTCGTTGTGTACAAGACACGAAACGTAGGGTCACATAATCTTCCATCCCTCTTTAGTTTAACAATATAACACTACTTGAAGGTGACATTGTTAATTTAGTATAGAATGGCTTAGGATCATTACTAGATATTTACGTTACTTAGGTCACATAATCTGCCATTCTTTTAATACGTTACTAGATATTTACGATCATTACCTTTTAAATTGCAGAGCAAAATGTTGGAGATGCAGTCGACTTCTGTGGAATCCTCTCCTAGTGACATAGACATATTCACCCAAGTGCTCGGGCCGCAGTCTAGTATGGCAAGAGGTTTGGGACGATCTATCAAGCATAAATGTTCATCCTCCTCAACCTCATCGGCTTCACAAATTAATAATCTTACAGCAGATTTAGAAGCTGCACGGCGTGAGAATGAGTATATGAGGTCGAGACAGCAAGAGTTAGAGTCTCTCTTAGAACGACAGTCTCATTTAGAGACGCGTTTGCAGGACCAACAGAGAGACCAAGAGGAAAGAATACGCAGTGAAGTGCAAGAGCAAGTGCAACGAGAGATGATGGTGCAAATGGAGCGTGTTATGTCGTTGCAACAGAATCCCCGTGGGCGAGGGAAAAAGAAGAAATAAATTTTATCAATATTTCTGACTAGTTTTAATATCTAATTTTGTACTTTTATAAGACATTGTTACTTGTTAATTGGGTATGTAATATGATACCATTGGTATTTTGTTTTTAAATTTTATGAAATTAGTATTTCTGATCTGTACGTTCGAATGTAAATAAAAATCGTTCGAACGTTGGTTCACACTGTAACAAACGTTCGAACGTAAATACAATTGAATCGTTCGAACGTTAAACCGACTAACGTTCGAACAAAAAACTTGCATTCAGACGCTCCTTCGTTTACATTCGAAATAACGTCCGAACATTAAACGCGCTACGTTTGAACATTTACGTTTACGTTCGAACAAATGTTCGAACGTTTATTGTAATTAACGTTCGGCCGCATTAACATTCGAACGTAAATATGATACGTTCGAACGATATACAACAAACGTCAACTTCTCTCATTCGAACGCCAATCGGTCGGGTATAACGTCCGAACGTTTAATTTTACGTCCGAACGTTATTTTCTGTGACAGTTCATAACCGTCACAAAAAAAGGAACGTTCGAACGTTGTACAGAACGGAACACTTCCAACCGTCACTAAAAATATTTTTTGTGACGGTTGAACAGTAAACCGTCACCAAATGTTTTCTGTGAAGCACTTTAGGTGACGGTCATGGTGACGGTTTCAAACCGTCACCAAATATGTTTAGTGACGGTTTACCATTTTTTTGTGACAGTTTCCTCTGTCACAAAACACACATTCTGTTGTAGTGACTATTTATAAATAACTAAGCCCAACTCAGCTGAACTCAACATCCAAACATAATCTAATTCTCAATGACCATGCATATATATATATATATATATATATATATATAAAGGTTGTGGAGGGGAGGGAGAGGGGCCATTTGAATTTGTACTTAGTACGTAATATGTATGTATGAGATGCCGTAATTAGATAAGACTTGAAAAGATTGGCACGCAGAAAAATGTTTTGGTCTGTACATTTATCTCGGGTTGCTACATTGATATGGATTACACGGGACTTTTCCTAGGTGAATTTCTAATTTCAAAACACTCTCTATTAAAACATGAATAGAAATTCGAAATGAATAAGCAGTGTAGAGAAAAATCTCATTCTCATTCATTTGTTTATTAATACAAAAACTACTGCTATATATACATTACAAAAACAGAAAAGAAAGTGTTCTAAAACTAACTTTAAATCTTCTATTGAGTTACAAGTAATGATCTGCAGCTTTATAGATAGTATGGTTTAGACAGTGCTTTATATCGAGTTCCTGACACTTCATTGTGTGTAGCCATGTATTTCACAAATTTTTTCTATCCCAAAGCTTTCTTCTTTTTGCTGTTGCTTTCTACTTCTTGTGTGCTGCAGATCATTGCTTTATTTTTGCTTTTGCTACTGCATGTATTAATTCTTGATTGTTGCAATGTACTTCATGTCTGCTAAAGCTGCTACATGAATTTCTTTGTGTATTGCAGCTTTGATGCTCAGTGTCCTCATGTCCTTCATGCTTGCAATCCTTCTCATTACATTTTATTTTGTGAGACTCCCCCTCAAGATGGGTGTAGATGTTTAGGATTCCCATCTTGGGCAATAAAAATTGAAAAGTAGAAACTGATAAAGCCTTAGTGAAGATGTCTGCCAATTGAAACTTTGAAACTATGTGGACAAGAGTGATGACTCCAGCTAGGACCTTTTCTCAAATAAAGTGGCAGTCCAGTTTTATGTGTTTAGTTCTTTCATGGAAGGTAGGATTCCTTGTGATGTGGATGATTGCTTGGTTATCACAGAACATGAGAGCAGATTGTTCATGATTGCTGTTGGATTCTTTTAACATACCAATAAGCCACATGATTTCACAACTTGTGGAAGCTAATGCCCTATATTCTGCCTCAGCTGAAGACCTAGAGACAATTACTTGTTTATTTGATTTCCAACTTATCAATGAGTCTCCAATGAATACATAAAAGCCTGTAATAGATCTCCTAGTCTTGGGGCAAGCAGCCCAATTAGAGTCACTATATGCCTTTAGGTGTAAAGATGATCTTGATGACAAGAAGATGCCTTGGCCTATGGGTCCTTTGAGATATCTCAGAACTCTGTAAGCTGAGTGCATATGAGTTTTTTAGGGCTTATCCATAAACTGGGCCAAAAATAGTCACAACATAAGTGATGTCTGAGCTTGTAATTGTTAAGTAAATGAGCCTTCCAATGAGTCTTCTATAGGCTGTAGGGTTTTGCAGAATTTCATTTGTGGTGTGGCTCAACTTGTGATTTAACTTAATGGGTTTATAGGCTATTTTGGTGCCAAGAAGTTCTGCATCTTCCAAAATTTTGAGGGCATACTTTCTTTGACAGATATTGATTCCAGAAGATGACATTGCAACCTCTAGGCCTAGGAAATATTTGAGGGGTCCAAGGCCCTTGATTTTGAATTTGCTATAGAGGTAAGTTTTGAGTGAAACAACTTCATCTTGAGAATTACTTCCCACTCTGATTTCATCTACATACACTAGGAGTGTTGTGAACCCTTTAGTGAATAAAGAATAGTCAGATTTAGATTGACAAAATCCAATAGAAATGAGGGAGTTAGAAAATTTTGAGAACCATTGCCTTGATGCTTGTTTAAGTCCATAGAGGGACTTATTCAGTTTGCATACTAATTTCTCCCCCTCAATCTGCTCTCTGTGGATGTGGTAACCTGGTGCCATCTCCATATAAATCTCCTCTACAAATCCCCATGTAAAAAGACATTATAGACATCAATTTAAGATAAAAACCAGTTGTAAATAAAGGCTAAGGCAAGGAAGACATGAACTGTGATGAGTTTAGCCACTGAACTAAATGTTTCTTGGAAGTCAAAACCTTCTCTTTGAGTATACCCCTTGGCAATAAGTCTAGCTTTGTGTCTTCCAAAAGAACCATCAGATTCGAGCTTTACTTTGTAGACACATTTACAACCAATGACAGTTTTGTTGGGGGAAGGGTAGTAACAGTCCAAGTGTTATTTTCATCTAAAGCATTGAGTTCAATTTGCATGGCATCTTGCCAATGTTTAATTTTCACAGTTTCACTATAGGAGTTAGGTTCAAAGAATAGGGAGAGAGAAACAAAAAAGGATTGGTGAGATGGGGAGAGGTGTTTGTAGGTGAGGTGATGATTGAGTGGATGAAGTGTGGAGGATGGAGAGGATGCATTGAGAGGTATAGATTCTGCTACCTCACAATGGTATTGATGGAGATAGGCAGGTTGATGCCTATCTTTGGTGGATCATCGAAGAGGTATTGATGGAGGTGAAAAGGGAGGTGAATCAGAAGAAGTAGCAGACAGGGATGGTTCAAGATGAGGTGGTTTAGATTGAAAAATAGGGTGGATTGGTTCAAGATGAGGTCGTTCAGAAGAGGGTGAAACAGAAGAGGGTGAAAAAGAGTCATTTGGTGGTGGAGGAGGTAAAACCTAATTTTGAAGGAAGGAGAAATGAATATCTAAAGAGGAATGAGAGGAAGGATTGGAGGTGGAGGAGTGAAATGGAAAGATAGATTTATGAAATATCACATTCCTAGAAATGAAGGTGGAATGAGTCTCTATGTCATAGAGCTTGTAGCCTTTGATGTTTGCAAGGTATTCGAGGAAAATGCAAGGCCTAGCTCGAGGTTCAAACTTGGTTTTGTGGTGCTTAGGAGTGCTAGCATAACTTAGGTAGCCGAAGACTCGAAGATAAGCATGGGGAGTGGTGATGAAAAGAGCTTTCCATTGGGATATTTATTAGAAAGGAGGGATGTAGGGATCCTATTGATGATGTAGGTTTTACCATTAAGATGGCATCTCCCAAAAAAGGAGTAGGTAATCCAGCTTGAAAGAGGAGTGCCCTGGCAACATTCAAAAGGTGTTAGTGTCTCCTCTCATCAAAATCATTCTATTGAGGGGTATACACGCATGATTTTTGGTGAATGGTGCCATTGTTTTTACAAAAATAAGCCATGTCAAATTCAAGGCCAATGACAGTTCTGATTTTCTTAATTTTGCCATTCAATTGAGTGTGTATTAGCTAGAAGAATGATTGCAAAATAGACCTTGTGTCTGATTTCAGTTTCATTAAAAAAACTCAACTGATTCTTGAATAATATCCACAATAGTTAAAAAGTAATGAAAACCTTGAATTGATGCTTGAGAATATGGGCCCAATATATCAAAATGGATTAAGTTAAAAGGAAATGAACTAGTGGTTACACTTGAAAGAAAAGGAAGATGTTTCTGCTTGGCCAAAGGACATATTTTACAATGAGATCGGTCTATGGACTTTACATTAGGAACAAGAGAATGAATTAAATTTATTTTTTGTGAAGATAAATGTCCTAATCTAAAGTGAATAGATCAAAATCTTGTTGTATAGCTGTTTGATTGACTCGAGCTTGATTGTGAAGGGTTAAAGAAGGGTTGATGTTGCTGTCATGAGAAGGAGGCAGTAGATAATAGAGGCCAACATGAACCTTAGCAAGTCCAATTGTCATCTATGAAGAGAGGACTTGAATGAAGCAAAGATCACTTAAGAAAAACATACATGTATCTGGTTTTTGAGTGAGCTTGCTAACTGAGATGAGATTGAAGGTGAATGAGGGTACACATAGGACATCAGTCAGTAACAGTGAATCTGATAGCTTAACAGTCTCTATGTGTGTAACTTGAGCCCTTGTACCATTTGGGAGTTGTACAAAGGCTTGTATGCAAGGAGAGAGCTTATCAAGAAATGAGGTAGAGCACACCATGTGATCAGTGGCTCCTATGTCCATGATCCATGGTGTGACATAAACATTAGGGTGCTTAGAGTGAGGGGATGAGTTGTGTTTCCAAGGATCCATAGCATTGCAATGAGAGTAATTACTATGTATGGAAAGGGAAGAGATACTGTGGTGGTTACCTGCTAAGTTTGAGTAGGATGTGGTCGAGGAATTTGGTTCTGGAGTTGCTGGTTTGATAGGAGCAGGAATAGGCATCATAGATTTGTTTTGTCCTGAGTTTAGCTGGGGAAATTGAGCAATGACAAGATCCATAAGATGTTATGCTTGTGCTTGAGAGAGGTTCAATTGAGAGACACTTGGAATAGGTGCTTCATGGGTTGAAGTCGTAATCTGAGCAGCAACCTGATTTGTAGAATAAGGTGCAGCAGAAGCGTTTCCAAGTCTTGGTTTGGTGAACTTGAAGTTTGGTGGGAATCCCACTATCATTACCACACTGGTGGCAAACCAGGTCTGACCTGTCCTTTTTCTTTGGGAAGTTTTGGTAGGCAAGTAAGGCATAAGGTTTTGAGGTGGGCAAGGCTGTATTCCTTGCTTGCCTTTGTCTTTCCTCTTGCAAATTATTTGTCCCCTCACAGCATCATAGCTGTCATTTAAGCTCATTACAAATTTAAACACATTATCTCTTGTTGGACTTCACCAACATCTTTCAAGGCATCACAGGTACACTTCCCACAAGAGCAACATGGAAGAGATCTATAGCTATGCAACTCTCCCCAAATACCAATAAGTTGTGTGAAGTAATCACTTACAGAGAGGTGTCATTGTACAATGCCACTTAGCCTGTGTTGGAAGTGATAGATTCGAGCCTCATCAGGTTGTGCAAAACACTCCTTAAGTTTGTCCCGTACTTGTTTGACTGAAGTCATGAAAAACACATTAGATGCATTGTCCTTTGAGACAGTTTAGAATCCATGCAAGGAGGATGTTGTTGCATCTTAGCCATGAAACATAAGAAGGGTCTAATAAATCAAGAGTGGCGATGGTGCCATCTAGGAAACCTGATTTGTTCTTGATAGAAATGGAAAGCAAAAATGATCTGCTCTAAGAAATGTAGTTTGAACCAATTAATGAGGGTCAGACAATGACAGTGTTAGCATTGTAGGAAGAAGGGACTTTTTGGATCCTCAAGGGAAGGAGAAAAAGAAGAGGAGGATGTCATGATTTATGAGATGAGGTCTGTTTGCAAGCTAAGGAAACATAGCAAGAGAGATGTCCTGCTTTGATACCATGTTAAAATATGAACAAAAATTAGAAATGAAGAAGCAGTGTAGAGAAAAATCTCATTCTCATTCATTTGTTTATTGATACAAAACTACTGCTATATATACATTACAAAAGCAGAAAATAAAATGTTCTAAAACTAACTTTAAATCTTCTATTGAGTTACAAGTAATGATCTGCAACTTTATGGACAATATGGTTTAGACAGTGCTTTATATCGAGTTCCTGACACTGCATTGTGTGTAGCCATGTATTTCACAAATCTTTTCTGTCCCAAAGGTTTTTTTTTTTTTAGTTGTTGCTTTCTACTTCTTGTGTGCTGCACTATACTTTATTTTTGCTTTTGTTGCTGCATGTATTTCTTGAGTGTTGTAGTGTACTTCATGTCTGCTTTTACTGTTGCATGCATTTCTTTGTGTATTGCAGCTTTGATGCTAAGTGTCTTCATGTCCTTCTTGCTTGCAATCCTTCACATTTTATTTTACAAGACTCTCTCTAATATTTTATTACTTTTTTCAATTAATCATTTTTTCTCGACCAATTTGTCTTTATAAAAAGCCAATAACCCCAGATCTATGAGATTTGTTCATCCAATACTATTGAATTTGGTTATATATATATATGGGCAGATACTAGCACAGTTGAATGGTAGATAGTCCAACAAGCTTGTTGTTTATTTTCCTTTTAATTTCTTATCTCGGCATTGGTGCATCATGTTTGTGGCAATGTGTTAGGAGTTTGTGTGTTTAGCACCAAATTTGAGGAGCATCACTGGGCCATATCTCTAGGTGAGTCGCGACAAAGATTGATGAGATAAATTACCAATTGGTGCAAGTTGCCTATAATGGGAAGGTTTGGAGGGCTTGGTGGAAGGTTTTTGTTTTGCCTCCGACCATGAATTTTGTTTTTCATGAGTAACAGAATTGGGAGAAGAAGGAGAAGTGGAAGCCATATGAGTACCAAAAAGCTGTTCGAATGCCAACAAAAAATGTTTGAATGGATATATACGTTCGAATATATCTTACATGGGTGGTCGATCGATACTATTCCGATCGACCAATTAGACATGAGGGAATGTTCGAACAAACAAATTGATGATCGAATAGAAATTATATTTTTACAATTTTACGGATTGAGTAAGCTATTCAAACGTATAATGAAAGGGTCGAACGATTTGCCAGTTAAAGGACATTCGAATGATTTATTGTGATGTTTGAACGATTGTTTACGATGTATTCTGTTCGAAAGTTTAATGGACGTTCAAATGGTTAATTATTTATTTTAACAAAAAATTTAAAACAAAATAGGCATAATTAAATAATATTTTAAAAAATACATTAAAATTTTTTCAATACAAATAAAACTAGTTAGAAGTCTGAACTAAATAAATAAAATAGTAATAATAGTACTAACACTATAATTCGTAAAAAGTTTATAATTAAATCTCAAAATGTATGTAAAACATGAAAATCATTTGCTTGGAGGCTTGAACTGCTGCATAAGCATCTGCATTTGGAGTTGCATCTCTCTCCTGAACTCTTCTTGTTGTTCTTCTTGTTATATCATGAGCCTCTCCATGTCTCCTTATTTTGCCAATTGAGCCTCTAACTCATGATGTCTTGTAGTCAATTCTTCGATCCTAAAATTCTCATTCTTTAACGCTATAGCGGTACTTGACGTTGAGGAAGAGCTAGAAGGTTTTACACAGCGACAAAAATCCCTCAAATATTTGAATGTTGACCTAGAACTTGTGTAAAACTTTCAACATCACTTGTTGAGAAATTTTGATCTGACACAGTTTTAGCACGTAGGGTAACCATTTTTTCCTACACACAACATAAATAATTAATATCGTCACAAATATTTAAATATGTTTAATTAAAACCGATTATAATACTTACATAATTTTCACAAGCATCGGGATTAGTCCACTCTCCATTACGATCAGTATGTGATACAACATATAATTTTGTCATATCATAATTGGTGTCCGACTCTTGCTACAAGAGACATTGTTAAGATATAAAGTTAATATAAAAATTAGTACCTTCAAAAAACAAACTATATAGAATAAAAAATAAAAAGTATATTGCCAATTTCATAGAGAGGCGATGGAAAGATCTTGAGCCTGCATGATAATGAATCTTCAACTTTGATCTATTTGTTTTGTTTATAGAACTTTGCTCCTGCATAGAAGTTGTAAATATTAATAAGCGAAAATTATAAATAGGACACGTAAAGAATTCATTTAATTTACCTTATATGATGGATCCTCAATCATGTCACAAACTTTTTCCCAATCAGAAGGTCAGACATCCTAAAAATGATGCTGGCATGCATCTTCTTTTTTGTCGTATTTATTGTAATTCTCATGACACCTCACATATACTTGCCGAATGCATTACATATAAGCTCATTGACAGTCTTACGCTCCTCTCACCGACCAAAATTTAGTTTGAAGCCATCCTTGAAAAAATATATACACAGATATTATCACTTAGAATATTAAATAATATAAATTAATTAAATATTAATATAAATTAATTATTTAAATATTACGTACCAAACAACGTTTATTTATAAGCTCTTTCACATATTGCGGGACTTTATGTCATAAACTCGTAGCCAAATTTACATAAGTCCGTGTAAGAGCACCCACATTCGATACAAACCAAGCTGCTTGTTATCCCTCGCCTCCAACATATTCTTCAGAAATGTTAACTTTAATTTACCCATTTTACGATATTTCTCCAACGTCATGCCTCTAGTAGTGCCTTGACCTTGACGAAATTTGTATTGTTAACTTTATAAAATATTTAGTTATTTATCTTGTATCAATTATCAATTATCTTAATTGAAAAAAATGAGTATTAGATTAGATATTTACATTGTCTGTTAAGTCAGTCTCTAGTGGTGAACCAGACAGAGAGCTAGGAACCGGTAGAGATGAGATGCGAACTTCCTTCCTCTTTGGTGACATAATTTCGAGATACTGTGTAATGTGAACACAAAACCGGCCAATCATCAGTATTAGTTTCATTTGTACATTTGCTCTCATCATCTATTGATACTTCAGATGACTTAACATTTTACTCAACTATCGCATTAACAATTTTAGTATCAATATCTTCCTTATGTAATGGGATTATGTCATACTGGTTCAAATCCACAAATAAGTTAAAGATGAGTTGACTCTCATGGTATGCTTCTTGAGTAGAGGGATCATCTTTTTCTTCATCTTGTCCCTCCGCTTGTCTTGGTATTTCTAACACTATAGTCTATAGTATTACTAACACTATAGTATTATTAATATAATATAGTGTTGGTATTAGAATACTATAATATTAGTATGTAGTATATAGTAATCTTAAGTTTTATTAATCTATAGTATTACTAATACTATAGTATTACTAATATTAACACTATAGTATTACTAACACTATAATTTTGCTATATAATACATAGTTATATAGTGTATAATATTATTATGTCATGATTGAGGAGCACACATGTTCGATATAGTATATATATTACTATATAATATATAGTTATTAGTATAGTATATATTACTATATTGTATTTGAAATGACCTAAAAAAAAATATGCAATATGCAAA
This sequence comes from Juglans mandshurica, assembly GCA_022457165.1. NCBI lineage: Eukaryota > Viridiplantae > Streptophyta > Magnoliopsida > Fagales > Juglandaceae > Juglans > Juglans mandshurica. Next base: position 15,819,003 of record CM039629.1, read on the forward strand.
TTGAGGGGCACTAGCGCTTGAACACTTATATACCACGTTCGAACACCCAATCAAATAGAAAACCATTTGAACAAACGAATTTAACATTCGAACATATGTTCAAAAGCTGCATAAATGTATTCGAACGTAGCTACACTATAAGAGGCACCTGGTTCTTTGATTGATCGAAGCATTTGTCATTTTATAGGTTCAAAACTCAAAAATAGATTGAACGCACGTCGTATCACCGCTATCATCGACAGACAATATAACTGTTCATAAGGTAACTTTTTGTCTCTGTTTAAATGCTTTTTTTGGGTTATTTTGATTTAGTTTTAAAAAAACTAGAAAACTAATATAATTTATAGATTTAGTATTCTAGGGCTAGAAAACATAAGGTTGGGATGCTTCTATGCAATTTTCGGCCTTGTGTGTAATTATTTGTAGAATAAACGAAAGGAATCAATGGATTCATTTCGTTTCAATGGCCACTGAGTCGATTTAGCCATTGCTGAGCTCGATCCAAATTTTGTTCGAAAGGTTAGAGCTCGGAGGTTAGTATTTCAAACGGTTAGTGTACCGCCCGACCATCTACTAAGATGGAGTTTAAACCTTAAAAATGACGTTCGAAGGCATTCGAATGTATTTCTAACAAGTTTTAATTTCAAACGGCTGCAAAACCATTTGAACAGTTGTTACCGTTCGAGCATATGTAACATTGTGAGAACGGTTCATTTAAATTACATTGTGGCATTCTAACGCCTTCTAATTCGATTGAACGCTTAAGAGTAAAAGAAATTTAAATTATTTTAGTCATTATATAATATTGTGACTATTTTATATTTGTTATTTTATAACTCATTTTTCTTAATTTTTTTATTTAAATTTTAAGTTGAAAATGTCTTACATGGGAAGGAAGCGTAGCAGATCAAGGCCTGAAACTTCCGTTAGCAATACATTTACTGACAGGACAGTGTTATTAGAGCATCGGGTGAAGATCTTTGACTTTCAAGACCTTCTATGGTAGGTTCATTCCTTGGCTTCCGTCTTCTTGGAGCGCGGTTGGACATCGATTCTGGACCACTGGGATGAGATGTTCCACCTCATCTTGTACATCAACATCATCACTAAGTTTTATAGAGCTCTCGGTGGCTCCAGAGGAGATATTGATGATGCATATACGATCACTGTACAGGGAGCAACATTTATATTTTCAACAGACGGACTTGTTGATTTCATCGGCACCCAACGTTTGCACGCTGCATATCCGAAAGTGGTGCCCAGGGAGTCCACAGCTGATGAGGAGACAACTGAGGACGAGCACTCTGATAGAGATGAGATTGATGGTCTTGCGGATCATAAGGTCAGACAGTTGGTTGTTGTTCCATATGCTCCTCCCTATGATGAGATAAAGAGCATCAAACACGCTGATTTATCTTTTTTCTTCAAGATCATGAACTTGAACATTGCCAACAATATTGATCCGAGGCAGCATAAGACATAGGTTTGCATTGATCGGGTGAAGTTTATGATACGGATCGCTCGTACGGTGCCTATCGACATAGTGGGCTATATATTTAGTAGGATTCGATCAAAGGCTTCTACGTTATGATAGATATTTTGCCTTTTGGGATCTTTATCATGCAATTTCTATTGTAGGTCGGTGTCTTGCCAGATATTTTCGAGAGTATCCAGGAGCTGATTAGACCGATCAACTCCTCCACCCTATCACGGAGCACGAGGCACTTGAGTCTTCGTCGTCATGCTTTTAGGGATGAGTTGGTCGATGCTCAAGCTGGAGATGCACACCCGACAGATCATGAGTATCAGCTGGTGAGACATCCACACAGCCTGAGGCCTCACACACTGTTACTCCTGACCAGATTGCTGAAATAGTGCGTGTAGAGATCTGCGCACATACTTTAGAGATAGTCACTGCAGTGCGTACGGAGATCTAGACTACCTTCTTCGAGTTACATAAGGAGATTCATCTCCTGTCTGAGAGGCAGGGGACGATCTGCACTCGATTGACACGGATAGAGGCACGCCCAGAGACTAAGATCTTAGTATTTTGTATTTTTAATTTATATTTTCTTTTATTTTTGGTATGGACAATATGTGAGGTTTGGTAAATTTAATTAATTATGAATAATTTTTTTTTATAAATTAATTTTTTATTTCTATTATATATTCTTTAATTAAAATTAATGTTAGCGTTCGAACAACAAATATCCCATTTGAACAAAAAATAACCGTTCGAACTCTGTTATCCGCATTCGAACATTGATGATCTACATGTTTGAACGGTAAAGTGGTATGTTCGAACGTAAAATAAAATTCCCGCGCATAACCCGACAATTTCTTTACCACGTTTGAACTGTTATTTTATTAGGGATGAAATTTATCGTCCCTACATATACCGTTCCAACATGTTCGAACGGTAAGCATGTTTCAGTCTTTTTTTGGAATGAACTTTAAATGTCGTCCTATTATCCCATTTTTTTAGACGATTTTTATTTTGTTGCAAACAAAAATCATCTCAAAAACCAAATTTTTTTGTAGTAGTATTTGCTGAAAAATAATTAAAATATTATAGTTATTACTTGTTGATAATAGAATGCCATATACAATCTCTTCAACTTCTGTAGAAAACATTTATTGGTTATTAATTATATTTACTATTTATTAATTGAAAGATAACGAAACTACAAGTATTAGCTGTTAATTATTATTATTAGCTTGGATCATCGATGCCTGACCTAGTCATGTAGAAAACAATTTCGGCAATGGTAGTACATTTCTTAGCAGGTTGTATGTATGGAAATAGTCATCTTTGACTAAAACATAATAAATTCGAGTAATGCTAGATATAGTATTAGGGTGTGCAAGTCTCACACATTTTCGTTGGAAAGAAAGTGAGATTCGCCATTAAAAAATAATTTTCATATGGATCCCAAATTTATCAACTTTTTTAAAAAGTAGTACACAATCCAGCTTGCAAATCCTAAAATTTTAATGTAGCCTTACTAATTAAGTTCTCTTAAGCCAATACTATTATTTCAATCTAAATATACATTTGTCTTGTCTTGTCAGCTCCAGTAATAGCCATGTAATGATCATTCATATGGTAGGTTGTCAGTGAAGATGATACTCGCCTCGTAACAAATCCTCAGTGATATCCATAGTAGTAAGTCGATGGGCTCTTCACATGCTATTTGTAGGAGGAACTGTGCCCGAGTTTGACTGAAGTGGCCTTATGTGCCACAAGATCCATGTTTGTTACAACTATGAGATGTAACATGCGGAAAAATGGCAGCATCAATGTCTGGGAGAACTTGTTCTTTTTATCAGACAATTTGCAGTATCTCCTAGTGAGAATGAAGAAATCCTGATCGTGGTTGTCATCCTGAGGCTGATCACTCTCCTCGCCCTCTACTGGTCTACATCTTTGGGCATAGACTCGACTAGGCCAGTAGATGACGCAGTTGTGCCTAAATCTGGTGCGTCCTCAGCCTGAGCATCCACTGTAGTTGATGCCTCATATTCGTGACAGATTCTGAGAGTAGTTGCATCCTGAGACATGGATGACATCTCCATGTAAAACTCGCGAATGATGGAAGGGTATATCCTACCCCTCAGTGTGCAGATGTTGGTCCAACCTTTGAAAATAAAGACGGACCGTAGACTCTTGTCCTCCCATGTCAGCTCGTCAAACTCATTCATATACACTTCGCAATTGGCCATAATAGTTCCAGTCTATTTAAGAAGTGTCCGGGGTTCCATCCCTACCCTGTTTCATTTCTTAGTTGTTCTGAATTATGTTCAAATGTACGAGGAGAACATTCAAACGATATGGTAATCACGTTCGAACGTTAGGTGTCAAAAGACCCATGAAACGTTACATTCGAACGTTTCATGTATATACATTTGAATGTGTAAGTGCATTCAAACGTATACCTAGACATTCGAACCATTGCTGTTCTACGTTCGAACGTTAGTACTCAAATGTCCCAGGAGACGTTACATTCAAATGTTTGATGTATACAGTTCGAACATATACCTAAACATTCAAATTCTAGAAATGTTGCGCTCGAACGTTATGAGTCAAACCTCCAACAAAACGTTACATTCGAACGTTTGAATGTATATACGTTCAAACGTAAAAGTGCATTCGAACGTAAATTAACATACGCTCGAAGTACAACTAACACTATTCTAGAATTTGGAACGTTCTTCTTGAGCTTAACGTTTGAACCCAAAAATGACTTCGTTGACTTGGCCATTTCCGATTTTCTCAGATAAGGAGTTAATCTTAGAATGACCACCGTAGAAATGAAGTATACACTAAGTGTCAATTATTTACGGTGGCCATTTGACCATTGGCCACTCATAGTGGCCGAAAAATCAAGTGACAAATTTGGCCCCAAATGCGTTTCGGTTCACACAGAAACCCTTAAAAAGCTCAAAAAACATAATAAGAGGGAGAGAGATGGACATTAATCTTTTTTGTGATGATTATAGTGGCGATTGACGGCGACGTTGGACGGAATCGATGGTTGAGTGTGACGTTTTGAATTTTGGATGCGGGTGGAAATGTCATTTGACATTCAGACACTACTTATATACACATAACGTTCAAACTTTATAGCTCATATGTTTGAACGTTACATTATTTTTTGTACCGTCTGAACGTTGAATTTAAATGTTCGAATGTAAAAGGAATGAATTTTTTAATCTTTTTTACAAAATACAATTATTAGTTTGTCTTTAATTTATCGTATTCATTATTTTATGTTCGTGGTAACGCATTTCATATTAATATATATGAAGAGTTAGTATATATGACCTAGTCATGTAGAAAACAATTTGGGCAATGGTAGTACATTTCTTAGTAGGTTGTATATATAGAAATGATCATCTTTGACTAAAACATATTATGTTCGAGTAATGCTAGATATAGTATTAGGGTGTGCAAGTCTCACACATTCTTTTTGAAAAAAAAGTAAGATCCGCTATTAAAAAATAATTTTTATGTGAATCCCAAATTTATCAACATTTTAGATAAATGGTACACAATCCGGCTTGCACACCCTAAAATTTTTAAGTAGCTAGCATTACTAATTAAATTCTCTTCAGCCATACTATTATTTCAATCTAAAATATACATTTTTCTTGTCATGCCTACTCCATTCTCTTTTAGATCAATTCTTATCTATTTCTTTCTTTATGTTTTTTATTTTCAAATATATAAAAATACCCTATGATCATTAACAACATTATTAACGTGACAGAAAGTCATATATATCAACTACGTAGGTACGTACCATTGTAGTATTAATATGCATGGTTAATGGTCATAAGTCAAAAACTTATTAGTAAATATATATATATATATATATATATATATATATGAAAATAACGTCTAACTAAAACATATTTAATCCTCTTCAGCGAATCATACTATTATTTCATGACGACATACCCAAACCTCTCTCATTTCTTTTTAATTCTTATCTATTTTCCCTCTTTTTATTAATTTCTTTGTTTTCCAATATATCATCCAATATTCAACACCCTTAACGTGACAAAAAGTCGTGTCAACTGCCATTTTATTAGTAATATGGTCGATGTATTTCAAAAGTACTTGCGTTACAGTTCTACTAGCATTACGCATTTCGATCCCATCTCGTTCAATTCTCTGTAGTTTATTTCATTAAAATAACTTGTTATCGTAATAATAAATCGAGTTTTAACAAAATTATTTGCATCCATTTTCAACAACTAGACTTTTTGAATGAGGGACAAATGTCTATTAATTGAATGATCTTGTTCCAGAACACATGCATGCATGATGTCTTCATCCGAAACTTCCAATTTCATTAATGTACCCATGCAAGCCAAGTCCTATATTGGATTCTATATATTATTCTTAGATATATATGTTTATTAATTTAATATCATGAGTCATGACCATTCATTTCTCTGTAAAGTATAATATTTCTATAATTTCTTGTAAAATATATATATCCCATCTGGTCTTCCATATCGTGGAACTCAAGAAAATATGAAATAGAAGTCTCATTCAAAAGTTTCGTGCTAGACGTCGACGTTGATCATCATCAGACGGACTTTAATTCTCAATGACCATGCATATGTATGTCTGTCTATATATATATATATATATATTGGGATTGACCTAACTATTGTCTAGATTAGGCTAGAAAGGTAAATTAACTCCGCCGCGTTTTAACTAGAAACCCAGATCCATTAAAGACGTACGAGGCCTTCCTAGAGATAATAAAATATGCCGGGCAAAGATATTGCAACGTCATTCAAAGGTGTGGTTGCAGAGGCAGCAGTTTCGTAGTCAAATTCTTGACTAAAAGATGAATATTTCTGGGCTGGAAAGTGGCAATAATCCCGCGACTTGCCGGGGAGATTGTTGCATTAAGAAGAAGATTACGTTAACTGCACGCACTCACGCACGCAGCTGCTATATATATATATATATATATTCGATCCCTGTGCGTATCACTGAAGCTAGGCGCAGATTCAACCAGCTGCTCCCATCAGGGTGGCTCAGTAGATTTTTGAGGCCTAAGACGAGAGTTAAAATGCGACATTTTTCTTATATCAAAGTATATTTTTATTTAAAAATTACCATTTTGTTTTTTGAAATGTGAAATTGCTAATTAAATTTTTATATTCAAGTTCTTCAAGCTAATATTTCATTCTCAATTGATAATGTGGTTAGAATATTCTTACTGCTTATGAATATTCTAGAATAAAATAAATATTAACATAAAACAATAGAACCTAATTTAGCAAATGGGCTTCACTTTTATATAACAGATGAGCACCACTTTTATATAAAATTGTTAATTTGCACAATAAAATAAAATATATTAATATTAATATTCAAAATCAAAAAATAAATTTTTCATTATAAAAGTTGAAAAATAAACAAATTTTGACAAAAAAGCCAAGGGATACATGGCCCATTACGTAAATTCAATTGTGAAACCTCTGATAGCCGTGGTAGGTTGAAGTCTTGAAGAAAAAGACGAAAAAAAAAAAACTAAAGGATGTTTTAGAGACTTGAAGACAAGTCACGTGGCTGTTTTATTGCCACCAAATTTTCACTACAAGAAATTTTAGTTTTAGGGACAAAAGAAATTTTGTCCCTAAAAGTAATTATTGGAAACGAAATTTAAGTTTCATCTCAAAAAATGGATGACTTTATAAAAACGTTCGAACTGCTAAAAATCCATTTGAACAAGATCTTTTGTGACAAATTAGGTCGTCTCAAAAAGTTAAAACTGTTCGAATGATCAAAAATACGTTTGAACCTAAAATTAATGTTTGTTCGAATGGTATATAATTTGTTCGAATGGTAATCTTGGTAAGGAAGTAATATATTTTGGCGGAGAAAGTTCAAATCCGTTCGAACAAAAATTGGTTCATTCGAATGGGAAAAATTTGGTGGGAAAAATAGGCAGGAAGGTTGCAAGGTCGTTCGAACACAAAATTTATACATTCGAACGGAACATTTGGTGGGAAATTAAGTTAAATTGGCAGAAATTTTTTAAACCTTTTCAAACGGAACATAAAATATTTACGAATTCATAAATTAATTTTATGTAATTAATGTAAAAATATTTTAGTTATTTATTTTATGTTAAATAAATATTACTTATAGTGTCATTTTTTATATTATTGTGAATGATAAGTAAAATGAACAAAAAAAAAAATAATTAACAATAAACAACCTAGCAAACACTAAAAATAAAAACCATACATTAATTGCATCCCAAAAATATAATGTATGGTGGGAATATAATGTATGACTATTTCAATATTTAAATTAATTATACAAAATACAAATAGTCATGATTGTCCATACAAAAAAACACATTTAATACAAATAAAAGATATACACTACTAGGCTAGATCGTGTAGCACCGCCTCGACTCCGGCAATGCGTGCCTCAATATCAGTCACTCGAGATAGGAGCTTTGACTTAGTCTCTATGAGGGCTACTCGAACTGCATCAATGGTCTCTGATGTCTGTGTGAGCATCTATGCAAGCACGATATCTGGTTTGACCTCCCTGAGTGAGCATATACGCTCTGTGCACCTCCCTGAGTGTCAACCGCCTTTGTAATGGGTGCACGAATACGAAATTTGGAGTGTCCGGTGCTACGAAACAACGTTGTCAAGTTGATCGGTCCAATCGACTCCCGGATACGCTCAAACTCATCTGGTTTGACTCCTTTTGCTAAAAGGAATCGTGTGAGCATGATTCCAAACGGCAATATATCTGTCATAAAATCTTTGGATAGTACAAGTATTATATATATCAAAAAAAGTAACTAAGTACACTGAATAAAATAAACTCTACCTATCATAATATAGGTGGCCTCTGATCGAAGCCTAGCGAATATATGTCTCACTAGGTCGATTGGCACCCCACGAGCGACCCGGAACATAAATCGTGTCCGGTCCATGCTCATCTCAATCTTGTGCAGTCGATGATCGATGTTGTTGGCTATTATAATGTTGATGATCTTGAAAAAACTAGATAAGTCAACCTGTTTAATGCTCTTGCTCCCATCATAGGAAGGAGCATCTAGACCCACAACCAACTGACGAACTCCATGATCAGTGAGGTCATCGATCTGATCAGATGTAGACTCTCTAGGCACCACGCTAGGATATGCAGTGGGCAGTCAAGGGATACCTAGAAAATCAGCAACTGCATCAAACGAAAATTGTACTGAGATGCCTCAGACGAAGAAAGTGTATGCATCATCCTTCTGGATGGCACGACCAAGTTCTTTATAGAACTCAGATACAATATTGATGTACGAAACTATCTTGTCCATGTCTTCGTCCTTCTGATCGATGATTGGTGTCCAACTACGATAGAGAAAGACAGATGCGAGAGAATGTCTCTCCCACAGAATATCCCTAAAATCATCTATCTTCACCTGCCTCTCCAACAAAATAGTCATCTCTCGGACTTCTTTGCTACATGATTGCCCTGACGCAACCCGCTTCTTTTCCTAAGAAGCCATTGGAATGACGCTAAATTTATGATATAAAATTAAGGACAATGATTACAAAATATCGTAATTATAATTAGATCAAAGTAATTATATCTATAAAAAAAACTAAAATAAAAATGTACCATCCGAATGCTTAACAACACGTTCCAACGATGTTATAGTGTGTTCGACCTGTAATAAATATACATTCGAACGCTCCTAGATTTCCATTCAAACCGTCTAATTGTGGTTCGAATGATAACCAATTATATGTTGTTCGAATGTATACGACACGTTCGAATGGAGATTTCTAGTCCGAAATCGGCGAAAACCATAAATAATCGGTTTAGAATCGTCTTTTCTCCTCCCACAACAACAATGAGAGGCCGGAATGACCATAGAGTCATCCTATCCCCCATTTCTAGCCAACTACGAGATTGAAATGAAAAAACCCCATTTCTAACCCATTTAAACATGTTTTAGGAGAAATTAATCAGTAAAAACGGTTGAGAAAGGACATACCTGTTGTGGGTTAAAGAGTGGTGGTGGACGGTGGCTTCGACGGCGGTGTTTGGCAGCTCGTGGCACTGGAGCGGCGGACTGGGAGAAAGGGTTTTGCATTCTAACGGTGCTGGGTCTGGACACGATGCCTAATATTTATTTTTTCTCGTTCGAACGGCTAGTAATGACGTTCGAACGCATTCATTTTATCCTTTCGAACGCTTGTGAATACTGTTCCAACGGGAAAAAAAATATTTCGTTGGTTATTATTATATTTGTTATATAATATAGTATATATACTTATACTACTTATACTTAATCATTATATACTTATATTTATACTAATACTTATATACTACTTATATATACCTATATAGTACAATATATTATACTTCAAACATACAACTATATAATTATATACTACAATAATTATAATATACCTATATAGTTATACTTATATATATTTGTTAACTTATATTATAGTTAGATATACAACTATAATATATAATATACTTATATATTTATAACTATCATATAATATACTTATATATAATACATACTTATAAGATCAATAAATATACTTAGACTAATAAGAAGATATATCATTTATTTACTTATATATAGTTATATATATACTACTATATAATTATATACTACTATATATGTTATACTTATATACATTTGTTCACTTATATTATAGTTAGATATACAACTATATCTACTTATATACTACGATATATTATATTTATATATATTTAATATACTTATATAATATATTCTTAATATAAATATTAAGTGTTCTATATACCTATACTTTTATATATATAGTAATAAAATTAGATATATAAGAAAATTAGATATATATATATATATATTGTACGTTCGAACTGCCTATTATCCATGTTCGAACGGTATAATTACCTGTTCGAATGGCAATTTATTTCGAACGTATATAATATGTTGGGGCCATTGATAAGCTGTGGCGGGATCAATTTGCACCATATTACACTTTCAATTATCCGTTTGAATGTCTATAATTGATGTTCGAACAGGTGTGAGTTGAATTGGTCCAGGCGGGAAATGTTTCCCGCTTCCCTGTTTTCGAGTTCAAACGGTTAGTAAATTACGTTTGAACGAGAAAAATAAGAAATAAGACATTCAGAAGCATAAATGTGCTGGACATTTGGGAAAACTAGTTCCTTGAGATACAGAGACCGTGAGAGGGACTGTGAGAGGGCTGGACAACAACTCTTTATTTCTCTTCAAATTGGTAAGTTCTTTTACTTTAATATTCTATTTCCTTGGGATTATTTTATTAAAAAACTCAAATTTATGTTCTCTTAAACTCAAATTAGTTATTTTCTCTTCTGTTTTGAACAAAAGATTAAGGTTAGAAGAATATATTTGTGTTTGGATGTGGGAATATGAAAATGTATTTGTGTTTGTACAATGTTTGTGAAATATGTTTCATATGAGTTTGTGTTTATCCCATGAATGTGTTCTCTGAGATGGTGTTTGTCTCTGTTTCGTGTCTGAAATATGAGTTGCAACCGTTCAAACACAATAATTTCCCGTTCGAACGCGTTATCCTGTTTTAACATATCTTGAAGTGTTCGAATGGGTATACTCATATGTCGTAATACTTAAACTCAAATTTAATACTTAAAAGATAATTTATTAAAAACTATAAGGTATAATTAAAAAATAAGAAATATAAGATGGACATAATTAATGCTTAAAAGATAACTTATTAAAAACTATAAGGTATTACTAAAAAATAAGTAAATTTAAATTATAATTAATACTTAAAAAATAAGAAACATAAGATTTACATTATTACCGAAATTAGAATTAATACTTAAAAGATAATCGGGTTAGCAGCTATAAGGTATAATTATAATTAATACTTAACAAATAAGAAACATATGAATTATCTCCAACTTAAATAATTATTAATACTTTTACTTATATATATTATTGGTGATTTGGAATGTGATAGTTGTAGGAGTTGGTTTACTAGTTAGGAGCTAGATGGATTTTAAAGTTATTTTTATATGCAATTGAACCTTAGACCCGTTCGAGAGTTGTGGCCAAACATTCTCTTGAATGTTTGGGTACAACTCTTCAATTTTCCAAAGTGGACAATTTGAAATTCTATCATCTATATGGTAGATATATTCAGTTTAAACTCTTGTGTTAGTCAATTAAAATTTTGGTTCAGTATTTTCCTTACATTCTTTGGGTATGCCGTCCGTAAGTTGTTCGTCCCATGAATAGGTTCAACAACTTATCGTGACTAGCATACTTGGAGAATTGTATGGAAATGCTGCCGAAATTTTGACTAACATTAGGGTTTGAACTGAGTATATATGCAATATAGATGATAGTCACTCGAATGAGATAGGACCAACTACCTTTTGAAGCGAAGCAATTGAAGCGAGAGTTAGGATTTGATTATAATATCATCCATGCTTGTAAAAATGATTATGTTCTCTTTTGGCAGCAATATACAGAATTTGATTCATGTCCAGTATGTCATGAGTCAAGATGAACACCTGATAAGCGTAATGTACCCCAAAAAGAGTTAAGACCTTTTTCGTTGATTCCTTGACTTCAAATATTGTTTAAGTCTCGGTTGACTGCTAAAGATATGTCTTGGCATTACACAGAAAGAGTCCAAAATGAAAACTTCCTCTCACATCCTACTGATTCCTTACAATAGAAGAAATTTGACGTCGAGTATCCATGGTTTGTTGAAAAACCTTGCAATGTACGTCTTGATTTAGTAACGAATAGTTTTAATCCATTTGGCAACATGAGCACTTCTCATAGTACTTGGCCTGTCATATTAGTGCCCTATAACTTGTCACCGTGGAAGTGTATGAACGATCCGTATTTTATGATGACTCTACTGATACCAGGGCCAATGTCACCAGGGAACGAATTAGATATATATCTGTAACTACTAATTGCAGAGTTGAAAGAGTTGTAGGATCAGGGTGTCAGTACGTATGATGCAGCCTCATCGCGGGAGTTCAAGATGTATGTTGCAGTGATGTGGACAATAAATGATTTCCCAGCATATAAAAACTTGTCTAGGTGGAGCACAAAAGGTAAAATAGCTTGTCCTGTTTGCAATAAAGATACACAGTCTCAGTGGTTGACAAATGGTAGGAAATTATGTTGTATGGGACACCGTCGATATTTACCACATGATCATAGATGACATTCAAATAGAGCGATGTTTGATGGAAGGGTTGAGCGCAAGTCATCATCGCCAGAGTTGTGTAGGAATGATATTATCGCGCAGTTAGAGGATTTTTTGAAAACAGATTTGGGAAAGATGCAAGAGTTCAAGAGAGAAAACGACAAGCATCAAGTTGAATTAGACAAAAAAAAAATTTATTTTTTTCGAGTTGCCATGCTGGTCTACCTTGACACTGGGTCACAATCTAGATGTTATGCACATTAAGAAAAATATATGTGAGAATATATTGAGTACTCTGATGTCAATAGAAGGGAAGACAAAAGATACAACTAACTCTCATAAAGATTTAAAGGAGTTGGGGGTAAAATCAGAGTTGCATTTGCAAGATAATGGGTCATCTACCTATATGCCCATCGGATGGTATACTCTTTCAAATGATGAGAGAAAAAAATTGTGTGATTGGTTTATGACAATGGAATTACCCGATGGCTATGCTTTAAACATGTCAAGATGTGTTTGAACTCATGATTGGAAGATAACCGGTCTTAAAAGTCACGACTATTATGTGGGGTTGATACTAGATTTACGAGACCAGATCGAAATTATGAAGGTGGAAAAATGAGAGTCTCATCAACATTTACCTTGTTTTCCCAGACCGTACGTCTCATAGGCGCACAAGGGGGCTATGACCTATATGGGCGAGAGTTTGAAAGAGCTTGATCGTATGTTTTGAAAAACTATGCAGAGATTGACCACTACTTGAGGTTAGTGATGATCCTCTAAATCAATATTATCTTTATGTTCATGTATAATACTATAGTATAACTTGATTATATTTTAAGAGTTTAGATGAACATGTGCAATGAACATATACAACTACTTTGCACGAATGGTGTAACTGACGTAGAAAAGACGCACAAAGAGTAATTTGCCTCGTGGTTTGAACATATGGTATTATTGTAAAGCCTCATCTTTTAATACGAACTACATACCACTAAACTCCACATATTTTTATCTAAAATTAATATAACTATTATAATATTTATTGATGTAGGTGGTCCGTCCACGTATTATTGTTGCTTTGGCACGTGGTCTGTCCAGGCAGGCTATCAAATACTCAGGCTGTTTGGTGCGTGGATATAGATTTCACATAGTTGACAAAGAACGATATAGGAAAACTCCAAATTGTGGAGTCATTGTCGAAGGAAGCCATGGGGATGATAACATAGACTTATACGGAATTGTGGAAGATATAATAGCGTTAACATACGTGGGGGGATATATGATCTGGTTGTTTAAATGAAATTGGTGGGATGTCTCAAATCCTAAGTTAGGAGTGCGTAATGATGAATATTTTGTGAGTGTCAATACATTTCGCACATGGCAAGACAATCCTTTCGTTCTCGTTTGCCAAGCAAATCAAATTTTTTATTTAGATGATTTGGAGTAGGGGAACCTATGGCGGGTCAGCAAATGAAGAAGCATATCAAGAAAACGAGTCAGACATTAATCTATTTGTTGATCTAAGCCAATATTGTAACACCCCGTATTTTAGTGTATGTTTAATTGAAAGATTATTTGTTATTAATTTACAAATTTATTCTCTTGTTTTAAAATTGGTTGAATTTTTAGTAAGTTTATTTTTATGATTTTAATTTTGTGAAAATTATTCTGAAGTGCTTTCTTATAATTAATTATTGTAATACATTTAAATTATTTTTCATATTAATTTAACTTGTTGTTGGGTTTAATTATTTATTTTCATTTTAATCATTATGTTTGAATTATTTTATTTTACTTGCTATGTTAAAATCGTTTTCGTTGGATCATTTTTGTGACCCAAGATATGAGGATTGGACCTCATTTCTTTCCCTACATTTTCTCTTTCCTCTTTTCTTTTTCTTCTTTTTCTTCTTTTCATTTCTTTCTTTTTATTTTTCTCCCCCTGCTTCCCGCGCGCCGCAACCCCCCCTCCCTCTCTCTGTTCGTTCCTTCGTCCACCTAGCCCCGCTGCCTCACTCCGCCGTGCGCGACACCGCCTGGCCGACCGTCCTCCCCAACCACCGGCGACCACCCTCCTGTAATCTTAGCCCCAACCGCGCTGCCGTTAGCTCCCATGCGCACCACCAAGCCGTGGCACTCATTGCGGCGCTGCGCCACCGTCGCGCCACCTCCGGCCACCATCTTCTCACCACATCATCCTCGACCTCCTAGTAACCCAATGGACCCAACCCCACCTCCGATCTGTCACCGGTGAAGCCCCACCATCAATATTTTCGTTTTGGGTATTTCAGCCTTCGACCGCCCTCTACGTCGCCACCCACGGCCAACCACCACCACCACTAGCCTCACCGACATCTCTAAGTCCTACCCTATCAATTTCGGGTCTTCGTTTACACCCGTTCAAAAGTGGGTTTTTGAGACCCACGACCACAGTGCATTTGGCACTGTCTTGTTGCCGCGTTGCCGCTTCTAGCACCTCCGTGATCTTTCAAAAATTATATTATAGCATTGTAAGTATTTTCCTAAAGAACTTTTGAGAGTTAAATGTATTTCTGTGCTAATTCATATTTACTATGAATTTGTTAGTTGTGTCGGACTGAGTCCAAAGAGTAAGGGGGTCGGTTGGATTGAATGATGGAGTTGTTTGTGTAAGATTGGTTTATGCTATGAAATTTGTTGGCTGTTTCAGGTTTAAATATTGGTGTTTTGAGTTTGACATTGGTCATGGTAGATATTGGTGATTTTTAGGAAGTGATGATATATTTTGGGATTATGAGGGTTTTAAGTTTTGAGAAATTTAAATAGATTATTTTAGAAGTTTAGGCTTAAATATCGAAATCCGTGATTGATTGAAAACTTACGGAAATTATGTTATTATTTTTATAGGTGACGATTTATATTCGACTCGACATTTTTGAGAAAAATCGTGTAAGTCTAGGCCTTACACGAATTATTGAGACTGGGGTTGATTTTCTGAAAACTTTGCATATTTTTATGATGAAATGAGAACTTAGGAAAAACAAAACCAACCTCGGTCATTTATTTGCATACTCATGAAATATGTGTGGAAAAGGAAAAATATGTTTTGACATACATTGTGTAGACATGAGCTAAATTCTGTCATGTGGTTTCTGAAATCTAAAAAATTTGCGATATATAGGAAAAGTTGTGCATTTATTTGGAAAGATGTTCTGGCTTTTGTGTTCGTTGTGTGTAAACTGGCTGATTCTGTTTTGGTACTCTGTATTATTTTGATATAACATCTGAAAAAATTTGGCATGGTGTACTGGTATTTGTATTTGACTCTATCTCTGCTTTGCTTTGCTCTGCTCTATTATGCTCTGCTCTGTTTGGGTTGGTACCAACTTCTCTGTCTCTGAGTGCACCCACTTTGGAAATGAAGTTGTTTTATTGTGGTCTTTCCTGTGTGCACACTCAGCGCTCCGAGAAGAATAAGGGAAATATTTCATCTCTGTCTCTGCCTGGTTTGGCCACCGGGGTTAGCATAACCCTACCACGGGGGTGAAACATGGTCTCTGCTCTGTTTGATGCTCTGTTTTGATCTGATGATGATACTCAGTTTATGTTATGTCAAAGTATTATGGGTTTTTACTTGTCTTAAAACCATCTCTTTGTTACTTTTGAAAATATGTTCTGTTCTGCATGATAATTCTGTAAAATATTTTTGTTCTGCATGCTATACTTTGTAAATGCTCATGTTTGCACGCTAGCATTTGTCCTTTGTTTACTGAGTTTTTGATAACTCACCCCCTATCTTCATAATATTTTTCAAATGATGTGGAGAGTCCAACTGAGAACCTGGATTAGATTGGTGAGCATGATTAAGCTGGGGAGAGGATGTTAGAAGAAGGAATTTTGTTGTCATTTAGTTTTAATGTCTTTTAGATTTAATTATATCTTGGGCTTGGGCTTAGTAAGACTTAAGAAAGTATTAGTTTGGTTTGTTATGACTACCGGGAGATTTTGGACTCCTTAGTTTATTTTGCTGCAGTAATGACTTTGTAGAGTTTTCAATGTGGTTTTTTAGAGTACATGAGATTGAGTTTTGCCAATAAAGCTTTGGAGTTTTATTTTAGTTGTGTTGGGAAACATGTTCTTAGGTGACAAGTAGTAATTCTCCAGGCCAACCGGGTTTGGGGCGTTACAAATATGACACGGTCCCATTGCATAGAGAATATGTTCAACCCGACGTAATTGAAGGTGAAATGTCGGGAGAAGATGAATCAACTGAAGTATCTAATGACGATGAGGGCAAGTAGTCCACCAAAACTGATAGTGAATGAATTTCAAACAGATATTTTTGTAAGTATCATTTTTATAAATATCCATAACGTTTGTTCGATATATAATTTATTACAATTTCAAACAGATATGCCTCCCAAATGCAAAGCAACCCGTGCACCATCCCCATCCATTACCGACTCCCCATGTGGTTCACCTGCCATCAATAGTGGGCCAACATCACTAGACGCAGAATAAGGTATATCATATCAAATTAAATACCACATTCAATAGTGGGCCAGCGTCAAGGTCGAGACACTACGAGGGGAGTCTGTATAGAGAAAGTAAGGAAAGTGGGTAAAATTAAAGTTGATATTCTTGATGATTTCACCAGTGGCTCCGGAGATTTGGTAGCATGGCTTGCTTCTTATGTTGGTTCGCTTACTTGTACGTATGCACCGATTGCTACATCCTTCTAGTCTAAAGTTTCCCAAGATGTAAAAAACCACATCAAAAATCGTTGCTCGGTAATAACTTACATTCCAAGCAACTAAGTATATAACATGTTAATTTAAAATTACTTAGTATTTATACTAATTGTTTATAATTTTTGAAAGGACGAGTTTGAACGTAATTTTGGCCGATCGATTAACAGTTGAGGAATTGATGTCGAATGCATTTTGGTGCTACAAAGGTCGATATCATGCACACTATAAGAAGTTCAGTCCTACAACAGAGGTGCACCAAAATCCATTCCAAGCAATGCCACCAAACGAATGGGAGAAAGTTTGTCATATGTTCGAAGATCCTGCTTATCAGGTAATTTTGTTGCTATTTTTTTTAATAATATATGATAGATATATTAAACATATAGACATAATATTTTTTTTAGCAACGTAGTACTATCAACAAAGCAAATAGATCAAATTTAACAATACACCATTATGTGGGTTCTCGATCTTTTCATCGTTTATCTAACAAAATCTTAAGTTATTCTAGTCCACGTTAAATATTAACATATAATACACTTTTCTAATTTAATTTCTAATATAGATTTTCCTTTTACAGAAAAAGAATAAAGTCTTGCTAATTATGATCTGACACAATTGTATGCTAAAACACATAAAAATTGTGATGGTGTTTGGACCAATCCCGAAGCAAATGCAAATTATATAAGTTTAAATTTCTTTAATTCCATTGTCTAATAATATTTTTGTTACTTATACTAATTTTAATGTTTTTGTTTTTGTAGGACAAGATGATATCTCTTAAGGAAACTGTTGCGGATCCATCTGATGCATCATTTGTCAACGATGCTAAGATCTTTTCTCAAGTTCTTGGATCAAGTTCTGGATATTTGAGGGGTTTAGGACGTTGCGTGAAGTCATCCTTAACATCATCATCTTCTTCTCGAGCCAGATCGAATGATGTCAAGACTAAGGAATTGGAGAAACCAACACTTGAGATAGAACGATTGAGGTCCAAAGAAAAATAATTGCTGACCCGATTAGACTAGGGATGGAGGTACAAAAAGTTGTGTTTGAACAGTTACAGTCAATTATGTCCCAAAACTCTATGCCACCACCACAATCTTAAATTTTTTTTTAATTGTCTTTTTTATTATGATGTTCCAAAACATTTGATCAATTGTGATGTTTGAATTACAATTTTTGTAATATTAGTATTCTGTTTTTAATTAAATTATGTATTGTATGATTAATACCGTTCGAACGTTAATTACCTTTATTAAATCCATTCGAACAAAACAGACCCATTCGAACACAAAATAATGCGTTCGAACGACTACCGTGAAATATAGTCCGTATGCCCGTTAAAACGGCAAAATAATTGTTCGAACAACATTAATTCCCAAAACCTCGTTCGAACGGAACGAATTTAAAAAATAAACAGTCGGTTCAAACGAATGTCATTTGATAAATTTATTGGTTCGAATGCATAAAATCCGTTCGAACACTCCATCCATTCAAACAGAATCAAATATGGTCATTTCTTCGAATTAATATTGTTTACATTTGAACGGTATGTGTTGGTTCGAACCTATGTTTTACCATTCGAATGGATTTTTGATAAGAAAAATTTTTGTCTTAAAAAAAACCCGTCGAACAGATTCGACTGGTTGCGCTCAATTTCATCTCTAAAAATCATTTTTGAGACGAAATTCAATTTTAGTCTCCAAAACATTTTTGAGACGGTCATTTTGAGATAAAACAGAGAAAATTTTTTCATCTCCAAAAACAATTACGGACGAAATGTGGATTTTTTTAGACAAATTTTTTTGTCTCAAAAAACCTAATCTCTTGTAGTGTTTACTGTATATATAACACAACATGTTTCAGCTTTACCTTTATCTTCGTCAACCATAGCACACCAGAGATGCTGCTCAACGTCTACAAGTGCGACGCAGAGATGCGAGAGGCTGCCTGTACCAAATACGAGCAATATGGATGCAAGAGAGTTAGAAAGTAGAGATTGTAGACTGAAGTCTAGAGTACAAGAGAGATGAAATAAAATTAGTAAATTTTAGGTATAAAATGAGAGTTCTTGAAATGAGAGTTAGAGATTATAAAAAAAAAATCAGGTATAAATTTTTTTTAATTTTTTTAAAAATTATCTTTTAGTATTTTTTGGGCCTTCTTTCACTATGGGGCCTTGCGCAACTATGGAGGCCGTGACTCCCATGCATATATGTTCATGCTTGCTGACAAATGAATCCGGTTCTCCATTTGTCACTAACTCAGCCATGTACGGTTCTTCCATTTTTAGAGTCTAACAATGTGGGCTGCTTAAAAAGAAAAATTGTATTCATTATCTTTATACACTACACCAGACTTCTTTATGCTTCTCATTTTTTTTCTTTTACAAAATATGTAGTATATGAATGGTGAGTACAAAAATTCAATTAGTTTAAGAAAAAAAATAAAAAAAATATGATGTGTGATGTGTGATGTGTGAGAATGATTAATACCAAAACTCGCTTAAAGGTAGATTGCGGAGGGGAGGGAGAGGGGCCATTTGAATTTGTACGGTCATACGTATGAGACGCCGTAATTAGATAAGACTTGACGAGATTGGCGTTTGTTCCTAAAGTAAAGTAAATGTCATCGAATTGTAAACGTCATATTTGATGAAGAATTTGATTTGACTATGAGAGAAGGATCACCGTAGTAACTTAGTCTCACTAGTGTCTCCCGATGGCTAGAGTCACTCTAATGTTGTAGGTAAAAATCCTTTAACCCCTCAGTACTATTTATAAACTTCTGACCATCAGGAAATCTAAAACTTTGTGTTTGACTGTGATTAGAGATATATAGCTAATCTTATCTCTTAGGAGTTTTCTTATCTCATTATAACTCATCTATTAGCTGATAAGTTTTGAGCTATTTCAAACTCTATCAAGATGGGTGTGTGGGACATAGAATTTAAATAAAACTTTTACATTCTCTCACTTGGCCCATACGCTCATAAAATAATATTTTCGATTCATGGGTTTATTACAAAAAATTAATCATACTGCGCAAATTCATTTCCTGAAACTTTCATAGCTCAAAATCCATTTCATGAGTTCCGTAATACCAATGTCAAACCAGGTACCGATGCGAGTCATGGTGGTCCTCTGTTATATGATCAACAAATTTCCTTCCATGTACCACAACACCAACAACTTAATTTAATACGATCTTTAATTGAGACAATTATGGCTAATACTGTAATACATTGAGTTCCAATTCATGTCTATTGCAGACATTATCTTGTCATCGTTCATCCACACCATTTATTGTACATATAAAGTTGAAAGATAAGAAAATAGAAACAACCATAATAGATATCTGTCAATTTCCAGTAACAAAATACTAAGAATATCAATTATCTCTTTAACATGTTCACATCATGGGTATAAGCATATGGCCAATCTTTTCAGCATGTCCTTTAAAATTTAATTATTAATACATTATTGTTATGGACATATTTATTTCTGTACTTTCTCCTTAACACTTTTGTATTTAAATTTTCATTAATTACTTATCATTCAGAGAAAAAAATATTCTGAGGAACTCTTGCAATACTTTCTTAGCGGTTTGGCTATAAGTCGACAATTCCAAGTCCTAAGACAAATTTCCTCAATCAAATACCATACGTTGTTACCTCAAAGCATACCACAGACTCAGTCCCTATTACACATGAAGCAGTAAATTAAAGATTTGTCTCATAATTCTTCATAAAATAACTCTACTAGATAGAAAAATGCATAATCATAACTGTATTTTCCATCATTAGAGTAATCCCACAAAATATGGTCTGAATATCGAATTACCTTAAGAGTATTAGTTCTTTTTAAAGCAACAATATAGCCTTTAATTTCTTGCAAATAACATTGCACTCTTTTTTACAGCTTTTAGGTCAAACATCCTTTTTTACTTTGGCAACAACCAAGAGTGCCAACTGAAAAAAACTGATATTCAACCTTATAATGGCTGTGCAATCACTAGATTTATTATAACAATCATATATAGAATTTTCTTAACAACCTAGTCAATTCGAGGACACTATAAAATATTGAGCATGTCACATTTTATTTTTAAAACCTCTATTGAACAACAACTCTTCATTCAAAATCTTTCAAAACTCTATGCAACTATACCAAGACAATCCTAAAAGTCATCGTCTTGGTATTAAAATTCAATTCCAATTATGAATGATCTCTCATTCATGAATTCCAATTTTAAAGTTCTTTAGAGACATAACTTTAATGCCATACTACAAACCATAATTCATACTTGCCAAAAGTCATATACATGCATGACCATAAATACAGATATACTCCCACTGACTTACGAGTATATACATTAACAATATTTTCTTAACTCCAAAACAATATCAAATTTCAGATACCAATTTTTCAGAAAATCTGTTACCTCTTCTAAGTAATCCTTTTATTCATTTCTGGTAGATTTCAGACTTTCACTCTACAATTATTTTCACATCTCTTTGATGTAACTCTAGACCATAGTGAGCTACTAATGCCATAGTGGTTCTTAATGAGTTCTTTCAGGTTTATTAGAAATTTCTTTCTAATCAATGCTCATTTCTGAGTGAAATCCTTAGTTACAAGTCTGACTCTATATCGTTCAACATTGCATTTAAAGTCAGGGTTTTGTCTCCTTCACCCATTTACATTCGACTTTATATATTTCAGACAATTTAGACTAAATTACAGATTTTATATTGATTCATGGATTTCAATCACTCTTTTATGCATCGATCTTTTATAAAATCACTTATTTATATAACTTATGAAAACATATGCAAACCTTCATTTATTTCTATGTCAAATTCAAAATTTGAAAATATACCACATAACCTAACCAAAATCAAATCAAGAAGATCACATGAGGTTACCTGTTTTGATGTCTCCATAGCCAATTCTTCAGCAGTATTTCTCTGATGAGGTAGATGATCATTTGGTTATTGTTCCATGTTATCATCAAGATAATCATAAAATGAACTATAAGCATTTTCAAAGTACAATATTGCACTTCACAACAATCACATCTCTAGTTTCTATACTCCCACTGATTTTGCCAACCATAAGGAATTTGACATTTCAATTTTCTCAAAATTCAAACTATGAATAGAGACAATACAACCTAAATCATTTGGATCTCTCTGAGTAATCAATAATGTGTCCAATAACTATTATAGGATTCAACTTTCTTTCATTTGAATTGTAAAGTCTTACTTTAGATTGACTATCCACACATGTATATGCCTTAAATCAAGTTCTACAACCCAAAAGTCTTTGAGACTACTTATTGTGAACACAATTTAATATATATATATATATCATTGTCTTTAATAATTTTACTTCACATCTTTTCAATAAGTTAACAAAATAGGTCTAGATTATGACCTTACTCATAAAACTTTTCCTGACACTCACTACTTCAATCTAATTCGATGATTTTCACATTTCTACCTAACTATATTTTCTCCCTATTAGAAGTACCTCAAAAAGTAATAATAGCTTAAGACTTCTCTTGTAGCAGATAGATACATCCATACCATAACAATCATCTATGAAGGTAATGAAATACTTATATCTATCAAATATTATAGAGAAAATATTTACATGTGTCTATATGCATTATCTTAAGAAACTCTCTATTCCTTATACCATCTTTTCTTGATACATATGATCTGTTTTCCTTTTATACAAATCAATACACATCCTGAGACTATAAAACCTAAAGGTGGAAAATATTCTATTTACTAATCTCTACAACTTTTCTTGAAGATATTCTCCAAGTTTTTATGTCAATAAATTATGTTTTAAATTCTATGCCACAAATTGTAAAAAAATTCATAAATCATTTTTCATTTGATTCCAATATATGTCTCATGAGTGAAAAGGAAAAACATTTAACAAAAAGCTATTATGAAGGCAAATAAAAATTTTATTGGAAGGAAAATTGGAACAAACATAAATGGCATTTGAAAAAATTTAAAAATTTGAACATTTGTGCTTGAGTTCAACCACTAAAATAAGTATCAACATTTATAGAATTTGGTTTGAAACTTATACAGTAAAAATACATATGAACACTTGCACTTAAGTTCAATCTAAAAAGAATGTATAAACATGTATAAGATTTTATTCGAAACTTATATAGAAAAAAGGTTTATCCTTCCCTTCGAATCATGTCTCATGCTTATGGCACTTAAACCTTCATGTGTCATTGTTTCTTTTAAATTTCAATTGACACAATTCTTATATCTTCATCACCATCATTTCCTTCGTTTCCCAAAAGATACAAATAACTTTTCATTCAAATTAGCAAAATAAATTTGTATCTAACTAACAATCATGCTACCACCTTTTTCATATCTCATTGCTTTAATGAAATAATAATGCCTCTGAAGTATTATGTACAAAACTAAGAAATTCCTATAGTTTGATATGTTTTAATTAATCCAATATTCTTAAACATTGTACTTTTCTGACATTTATCACTATTCTCAATAATAATTGACGTTAAGACTTAAAAGGGATAATTTGTCATGAAAAATTAAGAAAGTCTTGTACCTTTGGGCAACCAATATTTTCTTTAATTTTGATGTGAATCATTTGCCCCATATTGGATAAACAGATATACATGGCATGATAATAAGAGTCAAAATAAACAATTCATACAAGTATTTAATAATAATAACATATACATAAGATTTAATATATGTATTTAACTATAATAACATGCATAAAATTTAATTTAATACATGTATATACCAATATTAACATGTATAGAAAATTTAATAAAACTTAAATACATGTCTTTAACAATAATAACATGCATAAAATTTAATTTAATACATGTATATACCAATAATAACATGTATAGGAAACTTAATAAAATTTAATACATGTTTTTAAGAATAATAACATGAATAAAATCTAATTTAATACATGTATATACCAATAATAACATGTATAGAAAATTTAATACATGTCTTTAACTAGGGGTGTAACCGGTCTAGTTTGGTCCAGATTTGGATAATATTTGGAACTGGACTGGTATGTAGCGGTTTTGCATTTTTAAGAACCAATTCTACACTAGTTACCCCCTAAACTAGTACTTCCAGTTTTATCCATTCCGGTCCAGTTTTCCAGTTTTAATATACTATATACTATATTATATAATAGTATATAATACTATAGTGATAATATATTGTAGTATATTATAATATATAATGATATAGTATTAGTATAACTATTAATACAATAGTCTATAGTGATATAAGATTTTAAAACTTAATATTATATTAATTAGTAATTTATCATATAATACAAAACTATTTTATATATAATTATATATTATATATAAAAATTATATACAATATAAAAAATTATAATATATATATATATATATATATATGAACCGGTTCGGTTCGGTGTGGTCCGATTTTAAAAAAAGAAAAATTAGAACTGGATTGATTTTGACCAGTTTTAAGAAAAAGAAAACCAGTACCAGACTGAACCAAACTCGGTACTGGACCGGTCCGGTTTACCAGTTCACCGGTTTTTTTTACACCCATATCTTTAACAATAATAACATGCATAAAATTTAATTTAATACATGTATGTACCAATAATAATATGTATAGAGAATTTAATAAAATTTAATACATGTATTTAACAATAATAACATGCCTATAAAATAAAATTTTAGATTTTTTTTAATAAATAATATTATAATATAATATAATCTGACTGGTCCGGTATGTCTAGTAACCCAAGCCGAAACCCGGTATGGCATCCCCGGATTCCTCCTGCCATCGATGTCCACCTATATTCAAAGTTTCCTCCTTTTTTCTTTATTATTTTTACCAAATCTACCGTAGCCAGTGGACTTGATAGCCCATTGTCGCTGTTATAGGGACGCCAGCGAGGAGGTTCTTAGCTACCTCGTGGCGCCGACCTCCCATTCAACTGATGGGAACCTTAAACGGGCTGGGGTTTTGGGCTTCCCAGCCCTTTACAACAGCACCGTGTTTTTGGTGATTGGAATCCTCAACCCCTTTATGTCGGCATCGTGTCAAGCCATCGATCACCACACACGACACTCTGCCCCACACCCAGCCGCTACAAAGTACATGGGCTACACAACATGCACAATGGCGACTCCCATACACATCTCAACTTTCTCCCATTGCAACAAAGTGCAAAAAGGGAATAGAAAATTTACACAACAATTGCACAACACAACAGAGGAAAGTGAAAATAAAACCCAAGCAAGATTAGAAAGGAAATATGCGAGGTGGATTGATGTGCCTGATGTAGAAAAGAACGAGTGAGGGTAAGACAATTGTTATTTCATATTGAGGGTAAGGAAGTGGGCGTACAATACAAGATGATGTTAATGTGAACTTCATCCATGTAGGGTGACTTCATGTTGGATTGGGATCAGGAGAATCAAAGATTGGCCGTCTTGAAACAGTTGCATAAGCGGTTCAATGCATTCCATCACGAATTACACAAAAACTATTTATCGTACGAAAGTCACCCAAAAGCATTGGCTTCTGGGTGTACCATGGTCAACAACAACATCTGGGTTAAGTTGTGTGAGAGGTGGGGAACCGACAACTTCAAGGTATACATTGGTTATTCAAAATAAAAAACATAGGGAATTTAACTAGTCATGTCCTTTTAATTTTATTATGCAACTTGTGTGTAAGCTAACATTATGTGTTAATGGCAGAAAATCTCAACACAAAATTGGGAGAATAGAAAGAAGCAAACCGTTAACCACACAACTGGCCGCAAATCCTTTGTTAGGATGTTGGAGGAGAAGGTACAATCTTTATTAAATGGATTTTTGCCGTAACTTGTATGGTCACAACCCATTTGCTGCATTTATACTGGTCCATTAATTTCATTAGACGTTTGTTAGGGTGCTCATGGACATGAAGAATCACGTTGGTTAAGGTCATATCCATTTTGATAACGCATAGACGGTTGTTTCCTATAAAAAATCTCACATAGTTTGTACAGTTCGCTGATCTAAACTCAATACAAGTTTATCGATCAAAACATAAAGGTCTTAGAATGTAATAATAATAGAGTTGGGGACTGCTTACATAACATAAGACATAATAATTGGTTAGAAGGACCTCTTATTTAGAATTAGAGAAAAGAAATAAGAACGATGGGAGCGGCATGTTGCTGATTGAAGGATTTTGTGTTTTCATCTTTTTTTTTCAGTGTTTATTCTTTGCGGGATTAATGATTTTCTCTCTTTGGATCTTGTTTATACAGATCTGGAATCTGTATTGTGTTCAATTTAGTCATGTTTTTTGGATTTTGAGTAAAGATTAAATTGAATTAATTGATTACTGTGATTGGAGATAATTTGTTAGCGAAATAGAGGAATCCTCAGAGAAAAATGGGAAGAAAATGGTTTTCGAGGACAGAAATGGCAGATCTGGTTTCAACCATACAAAAAAATAACACAAAAAGGGAAGAAAAACAAATGATAGATCTGGTTTGAGGAAGGGGAATGTGAGCGAGAAAGAGGGAAGGAGCGGAAGTAATGCTCCTATCTCTCTATCCTCTCTGGGAAGTCTTTGAAAGGAGAGATATTCTTCATTTAAAGAGAGACTGAGAGAGGCTCTCGGTTTGAGAGAGTGAACTATTTTTTCATTTCCATACAATTTGACAGTAGAAAAGCTCAAAGATGATTGATCTTCAGTATGAAGCTTTGTTTGCAATTGGTTTAATATAGTCTGAATCTCTGCCTTGCATTTGTGGAGTGCATTGTTCAGAAATGTTCATGTCCACTCATGTGCATTGTTAGGTATGATGGCCTTTAGTTTTGTATTGAAGTGTTTGTGTGGTTGTAAGTATATGGGTTTTTTTTATATGATTGGCCCTTTCAACAAAATTTCGGTATAATAATACTTCTAATTCCACACACTTGTAGCGGGCTACGAATGCGAATTTGGTGGAGTTCTATAAGGAGACCCGTTGATCAAAGAAGAATGGACGATTTGTCACCCCAGCCGCTGAAGACACATATGTGAGTACGATATATATTCAACACTATTGCTGCATGAAAGGATTGTTCCATTACTTTATATTTGACTAAGTGGCTTATTCATGAGCCATCACAAGACTTAAGAGTAACCATATAAATAATTTCCATGTGTAGAAGGAGATGGTTGGCAAGATGGATGGTCTAGAGCCTGAACAACGCACCGATGAGGCAGCTGCGAGTGTATTTAGGGAGGTACTTGCTCAGAGACCAGGATACGCAAGGGGGCTAGGCGAGATGATCATCCCAGAGTCGACAAGACAACGGGACCGTGAACTAGAAAGAGAGTACCTTGCCTTAATTGAAAAACACAAGAAAGATGCCGACAATTATAAGAAAGATGTCGACAATTACAAGACGCAGCTTGATGAAGTGAGGGATGAATTGCGAGAACTTCGTGAGAGGCAAAATGAAACTGATAAGATGATGAGAATGTTCTTCTTCAATTTCCATCCTTCCCCTGGGTCTCTCCATTCTTCTGGAGAGACCCAGCGAACCTTGGTTATGAAAGGAGGGAAGGGCTTTTTTGTGTATTTTGGGCAATTTTTGGTAGTGAGAGATCGTGGGTGGCCAATATATAAATATATATATATTTATATATATGAAGACAAAGGTTGTCTACTTTTGTGCTGTGGGAGAGGTGTGGGCAGTCGGTGGGATTTTTTGGACTTGTAGACGAGATGGAAAGTTTTGCTATATCCTGATGAGTAGTTCCAATTATCTAGACGGCTGTTGGGTAAGGATCTGATTGGTATGGGCTTAAATGAATTTTCAACACCTTGAACGGCAATTAGGTGAAGGGTTATTGTCAGTGGAGCTCAATGAAGGTAAAACGTATAAGTTTTGTAATTCTTTGATTCCTTCTCCTATGAATTTGTGGTACACATAACTTTTTAGTCAAATATCATATTTTCTGTTTATTAGTCATATTGGATTTTCTTAGAATCTGACAGGCTTTAACAAACCGTTCATTCAAGTCAGGAAAGGGAAATTTTGATGGAGCAGCTGGATTGCAAATCTAGAATGCAATTAGGTATGTGTGTGGTCATTTTCATTCCTGGCATAAAAGATCTTCAATGGCATTTTAAAGTTGGTGTACCCATTTTTTTAATGATACAAAGTTTATATCCCATTTTGTTTTTTATACATTAAAGTTGTAATTTGTTAACAGGGGTGTTGTGAAATATGTACACATGAGAGAGATGAGGGAGGGAGTGTCTGAGGTTAGAGAGACGAATGTCCTTGGTACTTAATGGTTGAAAGTCATGTTAATGTCATTGATCCTTTTTATTGTTCCTCTTTTCTCAGAATACCAAGGCTTGGTCTCTAAATGGTCACTCTGAAGTAAATGGTGCATTGATCTCCCAACCTCAAAAATGATATTGTGTGTGTTTATCTTTTTTATTAAAAATCAATTTGTCTTTTAATTTTGTGGGATTACCACTGCGATGCAGGAAGTGTTCAACTTCATCCACCACTTTCAGCTCAAAGGTTTGGTTCAAAATCAGCAAAGTAAGTAAGATTTGTCTTCCATTTGTCTTCGGGAGGATGTTTAGATTTTTTTAAGTTAATCTTTTATTTTGTCATCAATATTTGTCAGAAGTGCACTTATAGGGTTCTTATGTTTTTGTTGATAATTTGGTACAAGTCCCTGTTTAGAATTATTCATGACCCTAGTCATTTATTGCGATAGGATCAGGAAGTATATTTCAAGCCTTAGACCTGCTGCTAAAGCTGGCAAAATAGGGCCCCTCATTGATGCATTTATTTGTTATTTGGCTTGGTTGTAAACATATCAATGTTTACAAGTCAGATATGTTACTTGCTTGGTGACACTTTTTTTTTTTTTTTGATAAGTACTTGCTTGGTGAAACTTGTTATTAGTTTTTAGATTTATTGGTTTTGTGCTTCCCACTTCCCCAATATGTTTTTTGGGCAAGATGCCGACAATTTCTGTATGTGCTTGATCATGTTTTGTGGATTTTGTTTTTGGTTGCTTAGAGCATATATTTGGTTGTGCCTTTGAGTTCACTTGGTACTTCTCATGTCATCTCTTGAGGTTGAGATGAAGGGATGGAATAAAGGAAGAGAAAATGAAAAATAAGAGGTTGAAATGTTAAGAGAACAGGATCATTTTTCCTCTGCTGTTTTCAATAATTTATTTCCTACTTTGGGTCATTTTTTAGAAGTCAAGAAAGTCATGCTTGGTGAGCTGATGTTATTAGTTTTTAGACTATTTCAGAAGATAAACTGGGGTTTACGCTGTTGAGGAACATCCCAATTTTGGGGCTTAGGGTCTTCAACAGGTTCATGCATCTACCATATAATATAAACCATATATAGATGTAACACCCCCCCCCCCCCCCCCCCCCCCCCCCCCCCCACACACACACACACACAACAACAACACACATAAATATATATATATATATATATATGCAAAAATTAAGAGCTGATTGTTAAAAAGGAAGGGTATCAATAGTTTCATATTTGTGTAAATTAAAGAAACTATATATTAATAACTAAGAAATGCTTTCTTATTCTTATATTCAATCATTAAATTTATAAACAGGAAAATGTCATTTGATGAAGTGCGCATGCAGCATCAGAGAGATGGAAAGACACTAATAAGCTAGCTTATGTAGCTGCCCTATATTTATATGTCATCATAGACATGATTAATAGCTGTATGTTTTCTCAAACCATGCAGTTCTAGCTCTCATATGCATACATATATATATATTTATATATTTAATGAACTATTTGAATATACACCTCAAACTTGCTCACTTAAGTAGAGTTATTAAGAAAGCTCGAAGAAATGACATAGGAAAGATCAAGAGGGAGATCATGTAGGCCTAGAAACTAAAAAGAAAATGGTTTCTCATGACTGGCCTCCGAGTTGTCTGCAGATCAATCCATAATTGGTTAATTTGCTTTTAACTGGGTTTCGATTGGGTAACCCTTTCTTGTTCTTTTTCGAGAGACAAGTTGAGATCAGGACTAATATCATGTTGGATATATCAAGAACAATTTTTAATTAAAAAGCTGAAGGAATTTTTACAGGGTGATCTCTTCTGACCATGATCTTCTTAATTAATTCTCCTCCTAGCTAGCTTCTCCATCCCTGATAATTACTCAAGTCTAACATTTCCAGTATATATATATCTAACTTTGAATCAAGACCAATTAAAATTTTAATAATGCCTTGGAGCAGTACTACTCCCAGTACCCCAGCCAAACAGATCACCCGAAAATGGAATATTGGCATTATTCCCAGCTCCCATACTAGAAGAAAAATTGTACCTCCACATTTCAACCTCCCCAAGGTGCCCCCCGCATCCAATCACTCTCAAAGACTGTGATGCAGTGGGTCGGACTTGCACGGCCCCAGCTTCCCAAACTTAGTGTGCAATATGTTTTTTGCGCAAGATTGGACAATTTGGAAGTGCATAATATTGTTTTGTGGATTATTTTTTTAGTTGCTTAGAGCATATATTTGGTGGTGACGAGTTTGAGTTCACTTGGTACTTCTCATGTCACCTCTTGAGGTTGAGGTGGAGGGATGGAATAAAGGAAGAGAAAATGAAACATAAGAGGTTGAAATATTAAGAGAACAGGGAATTAATTGTACTGGTTTGAGTTTGCTATTTCCTCTGCTATTTTCATGAATTTATTTTCTGCATTGGGTCATTTTTTACAAGTAGAGAATGGAATGCTTGGTGACTGATGTTATTAGTTTATAGACTAACAACAAGTTTGGTTTTTGTGCTTCAGCTAACTTGTGCAATATGTTTTTTGAGCAAGAACATCTCATTTGGATGTGCATAATATTGTTTTGTGGATTCTGTGTTTGGTTGCTTAGAGCTAGTTTTGGTTGTGCATTTGAGTTCACTTGGTACTTCTGATCATCATGTCACCTCTTGAGGTTGAGATGGAGGGATGGAATAAAATAAGAGAAAATTAAAAAGTAAAGGTTGAAATGTTAAGAGAACAGGGAATTTCTAAATCATGTACTGTTTAGTTTGAGTTTGCTATTTCCTCTGCTGTTTTCATTAAAAAATTTCTAATTTGGGTCATTTTTTACATGTCAAGAACGGTCATGCATACTTGGTGACCTGATGTTATTAGTTTATAGACTAATAACAAGTTTGGTTTTTGTTTTTCCTAACTTGTGCAATATGTTAGTTAAGCAAGAAGATCTCATTTGGATGTGCTTAATTTTGTTTTGTGGGTTTTGTTTTTGGTTGCTTAGAGCTGGTTTTGGTTGTGCATTTGAGTTCACTTGGTACTTCTGATCATTATGTCACCTCTTGAGGTTGAGATGGAGGGATGGAATAAAAGAAGAGAAAATGAAAAAGTAGAGGTTGAAATGTTAAGAGAACAGGGAATTTCTAACTCATGTACTGTTTAGTTTGAGTTTGCTATTTCCTCTACTGTTTTCATTAAAAATTTTCTGATTTGGGTCATTTTTTACAAGTCAAGAAGAGTCATGCATGCTTGGTGAGCTGATGTTATTAGTTTATAGACTAATAACAAGTTTGGCTTTTGTTTTTCCTAACTTGTGCAATATGTTAGTTGAGCAAGAACATCTCATTTGGATGTGCTTAATTTTGTTTTGTGGATTTTGTTTTTGGTTGCTTAGAGCTGGTTTTGGTTGTGCATTTGAGTTCACTTGGTACTTCTGATCATCATGTCACCTCTTGAGGTTGAGATGGAGGGATGGAATAAAGGAAGAGAAAATGAAAGAGTAGAGGTTGAAATGTTAAGAGAACAGGGAATTTCTAAATGTACTGGCCAGTTTGAGTTTGCTATTTCCTCTACTGTTTTCATTAAAAATATTCTGATTTGGGTCATTTTTTACAAGTCAAGAAGGGTCATGCTTGGTGAGCTGATGTTATTAGTTTTTAGACTAATAACAAGTTTGGTTTTTGTTTTTCCTAACTTGTGCAATATGTTTTTTGAGCAAGAACATCTCATTTGGATGTGCATAATTTTGTTTTGTGGATTTTGTTTTTGGTTGCTTAGAGCTGGTTTTGGTTATGCCTTTGAGTTCACTTGGTACTTCTCATCATGTCACCTCTTGAGGTTGAGATGGAGGGATGGAATAAAAGAAGAGAAAATAAAAAAGTAGAGGTTGAAATGTTAAGAGAACGGGGAAATAAATGTACTGGTTTGAGCTGAATTATTTCCTCTGCTGTTTTCAAGAATTTATTTCCTGCTTTGTTTCTGTTTGGGCTCAATTATCTTGCTATTGACTAACTTTAATCATGAGCATATCAGGGGATTCAATGGTGGAGTCTTATGTAAGAAGAAATGAAGAAATTCTGAGGAGACCATAAGCAAACAGTAAGAGAATTCACAATAGATTCTAACACTGAGTTGTGTAGATCGATAGGAATTTGACTATTAGGAATACCAAATGACCTTAGAATCTCAATATGTGACATTAGAGAAACCTTTATAGAAACCACGTAAAAGGGTGGGGTATAGTAGAATCATAGCCTCCTGGGGAATAGTCAATTTACTGCTTGTGAAAAGATCATTATAAGTGCTCTGATATTTTTATAACAATACACAGTAGTGAAGTTTATTTTGTTGTAATAGTTTTTTTTTGTGTGTCATTGCCAGATATTGGAGTTGGAGATATCAAAATATCAAATATGCAGAAATTTTGAGATTTTAAGGGCATTGTTGCAGTCATGTTGAAGCTTGTTCTACCCGCCTCTCATGCCCCAGGTGCATATTGAAATAGCTGAGTAGATATAATTTCAGCTGCAGGACAATTTACAAATATTGAATGAAATTGCACATTTTCATATAATATTGTTTAGAAGATATTTAGTAGTTGAGTTGTAGGTTTTGGATTCCAATTGGTACACCCTAGTGTAGCCCATAATTACATTAATGTGA
Organism: Juglans mandshurica; assembly: GCA_022457165.1. Taxonomy (NCBI): domain Eukaryota; kingdom Viridiplantae; phylum Streptophyta; class Magnoliopsida; order Fagales; family Juglandaceae; genus Juglans; species Juglans mandshurica. The sequence goes on from CM039629.1 coordinate 15,852,500, forward strand.
ATTCTATGTAACTGACTTTGAATGAATGAATGTATTAGTTTATGAGCTGAAAATGTTTCCTATTTCTGTGGTGTTTATTATTTTTTTAATACATAATTTATCTTATTTCAGGTAAGATACTAAATATATATTGTTCTGGCTGACCTGAATTTAATAAGAAGTTGCAATATGTGTTACTAAGATTAATTATATAAGTGTGACAACGAACCCCAGCCAAAACGACGAATGAAAAAAAAAATGAACCAAAGCATAATTGCGGCGAATTCAAACTCGTTGTAATCAAACATAGACATTGATGTAATAAACTATTAGTGGCGACCATATCTCGCCGAAAATTATCACCTTCAGCGATTTATATGCGCTACAAATATACAGGACTTCCGTCAAATACGATTGCGTCGACAATTAAAATCGTCGCGACAATTATTTGCGGCGATAACATTCTTTGCGGCGACTTTTAATCTGTAGGAATAGCTGATTACGCGACAAAAACTGAGATCGCCGTGATTTTAGTCTCCTCATTTGCGGCGACCATTATCGCCGTAAATTATCTCTTAGCGACGATATTACAATATCGCTGGGAGAAGTAGAAAGTTTTTTGCGGCGATTTTCTGAATTAGTTATGACGATATAGGTCGTCGCTTTTGATTTTTCCCAACGATATTGGACCAAACAGAAACACTCTTTTGCGGCGTGTCATGAAATTATTTGGGACGAATAAAACGTGCCGGGAAAAGTGGTTTTCCCAGCGAGTTTTGGCTTTCGCTGCGATGTATCAGAAAAGGCATCTTTATTTCGTCGAACGAGCGGCGATAAAAAAATCGCCGGAACTGATCACCTTCAACGATTTGTCTATGTATTAGCGGCAATTTTGAGCGCTGCAAAATCCATTATTTCTTGTAGTGGTACACATGCTTGCTTGTGGTTATGAGTACTATAAGAAAAATAAATATTTATAAAGAGTTATTTGTGGTAAGAATGACTATAATCTATTTAAGATATTGAAAATATATTTATTTTAGTAAAAAAATTATTATTTTCATAATAAATAACTACTGAAAAATAAGCATTTTACTATTAATGCAGTCATGGTATATATTACTTAACACGATAATATTCTTTTAATTAATATTGATCTCAGTATATTATAGTATAAAAGAGAATTTTAGAATAAATGCTTGATAAGAAGTACCAGTGCAAATCACAGTACAAAATAATAATATTAGCTAGAACCAAATTAAATAGTACGGAAGGCACTGCAATTAGGTATGTAGCTTGTAGCTAGGTTTATGAATATTATATGCTCTCCAAATAGTCTTACTTACATCAATTACTAATTAATCAATCTTGTCCGCCGCTATCTTATGTGAATGATATTATTACACGTACCCAAGACAAATTTATAAGGCCATGATCTTCATGCTATTAATTACGACCACAAGTACGTTTTATTCTCTCTTCGAGTTGGCATAATTCTTTGCATGGAAGTCTAGGAAGAGAGCCAAAAGCGAAGAGTAGAAGACCGTATTGAAGCACCAGCCCCGGCCAGACTCCGCTGCAGCCTGATCCGGTGAAATGGTAATACAGCATCATACCCAGAACCACAAAGCTAGACAAAAACTGCGCAATTTGACACTCCATGAGCAGCCGCTTCCATCTGGGGCGCACCCCGAGTGCAGAACACTAGTAGTAGGCGCACATCAGCAAATGCACCGACGCGTTGGTAACGAGCACCAGCGGAAACATGGACTGCGACGTTTGTAGCCATATGTAGCACATGATCACGACGGCAGCGTGGTGGTAAACGTGGAGAAAAGTGAGTCTCCTGGTCGAGTTACTCACGATGATCAAAAGGGTGTCTACGAATTCTAATATCTTGGAAAGGTAGAACATGTACGCCCAGAAAAAGAGGAGCCCGTTCGGTGGGGTTTTAGGGGGGAGGCAAATGACGCAGAGCAAGTGAGGTGCGTAGGAGAGGGTGGAGACGCTGCGACCAAGGGCCTTGATGTGGGAGAAGACGAGGAGGACGAGGTTATGGACGGCAGTGATTGATTTGAGGAGGCCCGGCCTGATGGGTGGGATAGGGAGGTGGGATAGAAGGAAGGTGAGGAAGAGGTAAGAGAGGACAGTGAGGGTCAGGAAGAGAGGAGAGGAGCCAAGGGTTTGACCCCGGGTCCATGAGAAGTGGAAGATGATTGGGTGGTTAACGAGCCAGTATTGAAGGGTTGAGGAAAAGTGGCTCATGATGATCTTGTGGCTGATCTGGCTCACACCCCCGGCGTAATGGTTGGTGGTGGTGGCCGTGGAGAGCAGAGGACGACCAGGCTGGCCGGGGGAGATTGATCAGAAAGGAAAGGTTATACTGAGGGAAAGATAAATTAATTTGGAGCCCCGAAAAATAGAAGGAAAATACTATTCCCGCAGAAATTTTCTACCGAATTGTATTAAAAAAATTGATAAAGTATCTAAATACATCTTGAATACAATAGGAATTAGGAAAAAAACAAGAGATTTCACAAAATATTTTCATCTTCTATTCTATTAGATGGAGGGGCGCCCACATGGGGCTGACCCCCTCCTGCAGTGTAACGCATGGCTTATTTACTTGTAATGCATGGCTTAAAGCCATGCGTTAATGTCGTTTCACAAGGCAATTGAAGGCTGGCTTTTAAGGTCAGCCGTGCATAGGAGGACTACTCCTCAATTGTGTTTTTGGCATCATCTGAAATACGAAAAAGGCTCTCTCTCTTTTTGTTCTCTCTTGATAAAATACTTAAGCTGTGGACTTGTGCAGCAATTTTATAAGCTGAGTTTGAGATACTTTTCCGCTGTGCATTCTAATATTGGTATCAGAGAACATTTTTTGAATTGCTTCCAGTTTATAATTTTTTTCTCACATATGCTTGAGATTTGTATGGTGTTTTTTTTATACTCTTTTTTTTTATCTGTTTAAAAAAAAAAAAAAAAAATCGCGCACCAGGTGATGCAGCGAGCACCAACGCAGGGGTGCTGTGCGCACCACCGCAAGGCATTGCGCGCACCACCGCAAGGTGCTGCACGCACAGCACCAGCACGGTGTTGCACGCACCAGCGCGGTGCAGCGCGCACCAGCGCGGTGCAGCGTGCACCAACGAGGTGGTCGGCAGCACCCTGCTGCTTGGACCGATCACTTCCGACGCCTGCGGTGCTGCGTGGAGGCTCCAGCGGCGTGCTGCTGTGGAACGGCTACTGTTCACGTGAACAGTAGCCGAACAAAGGAAGAAGATGACCTAATGGTCATCTGACTTCCATGGGCTTGGGCCTCATGGCCCACACATTTTGTATTAAAGACTAAAAAAAAAAAAAAAAATCTTTGATGGGCTTTCTGCTATATATAAAAGAAAAAAAAAACAGGGTATTTTTTTTTAAAGCCCAACTTTGTTCAAGCCCATTTTGTTTAACAGAAAATAAAAGGAGGGGATGAAATTTGCATGACTCAATATATGCTACGATATATTGTTATATTACATGTGATTTTTTATTTAATGTTTTAGATTAAATGTGATCACATGTGAATATATAGTTATATTAATGCTATTTTTTTTATTCCATTATGTTATATTACATGTGATTTTTTATTTAATTTGTTATATTAAATGTGATTACATGTATATGTGAATTGAACATGTAGATATGCGATTATTTTATCATCTATGAATGTTAGGCTTGAATCTTTATACATTAGTCTTTATTGATAAAATAGAAAAATTCCCACTAAGTAGTCTTAGTTAGAATTTTTAGTGTAAATGATAGACTGAAAAAAATTGCAGTGACCCTAGTAAGAACTGTAATTGCATTGTATAGCCAAAAGATCACAATGACCCCAGTAAGAACTGTAAATGCACTGATGAAATAAGAAAAATAGACTGTAATGGTCTTATATGAACCATCTTTGTAGACTGGCCCAACAGGTTACTGTGGTTGGAGTAGCTGTCCTTGTAGACAGGCCCAAAAGGTTACTGCGATTTTAGTAGGTTATGTCTTTATATGTGACTAGGACTAGATGACTACTTAAGATAGTGAGAGTGTAACACCCCGATCCCAAGGGTTCGGAGAGTTAATTCATATCACCTAAAAATCAACTCCAAATAATGCGTTTAAAATAAACCAGAGTCTCCATAACATATTAAGCTAATTGTTCAACACAAATACCCATCATTTTCCTACGTAAGAGCACCTCAATGGTGTCTCGTTGTTATACATGACTTTTCAACAAAGACTATAAATATTCATTACTCAACATATCAAAGTCACATAAAATATCAATACTACCAAAAAGTTACTCTCCAAAAGTCATTGCACCCTATGGCAAATAGTCTTCTATGATCCACAAAACTTGCAAATACTCTCTATTCCTGATTCTCAGCTGTTGCATCATAGTTATCTGAAACATATTATGAAGATAGGGGGTGAGTTATCAACAACTCAGTAAGCAGAGAACATATACTAGTATGTAAACATGAGCCTTTTCAGAAAGTTTAGTATGCAGAAACAAAAACATTTTATTTTTATATGCAGATCTCATAAAAACATGTTATAAAAAAATCAGAGCGTCTTTTCAATCTTTTCATACTCAAAATCAACAATTCATATTTAAGAATCCATTTCATATTCAAAAACGCTTTGGCATAACATAACTGAACATCTTCATCTTATCATATCATATCATATACCATGTTTAACCCCCGTGGTAGGGTTGTGCTATCTAGGGGTGGGCTCCGACTCCGACGGAGTCGGAGTTGTCATTTCCGACCTCCGACTCCGACAAAAGTCGGAGCCAAAGTTCCCCTCCGACTCCGACTCCGAACGTAGTCGGAGTCCGATTCCGATCGGATGTCGGAGCTCCGACCTCCGTTCGGAGTTCCGAACTCAATTTCAGATTTTTTTATTATTATTATTATTTAAATTTTGTTGTTCAATTTCGTTTCAGATAGTGGGCAACATATATATATTTTTTTAAAAGTGAACCATCTACAAATATTTGGTTTATTCAAGAGTTTTCAATAATTTAAATATTCGTTCTGATTTTGTTTCTGAATTTTGATTATATATTTAATTTGTTTTATGTCCGCCTGAAATTTAGCATTAAAAGTGCTCATGACTTATGAGTTGAAAATTACACAAATTTAAAATTTTATAGAAAAGAATGATGGTACGAATTTGTATCACCTGATTAATTTCAGTTGGATAATAAATTATAAACTTTTGAGAGAGGATGGATAAGTACTAATAGAAATTATAGAATAAAGAGTACTTATCCCACGTCTTTGCTCGGGATATAAGTACATAAATATAACTATATAAATAGTTTAAAAAGTAAATAACATGTATGATGCAGCCATAAGTTATAACAGTCTCATTTATAACGTAATAACAAAATGACTCAGTCTTGAAATATAACTACATAAAAATTAAACACGGGTTTCACTCAAACCCCAATATTCCATTGGTCACGCCTGAAATGAAGATAGAAAGTAGCAATCAATAGACGAAAAAAAATTGATAATAAAAAATTATATACGGTAAAAGAATAATTTGATTCTTACCAAGAAATGTGGTTCTCTCAACTCCATCCCAACTCTCAAGTAGCGTCCGTTCCAAACTCTCAATCATCGGTAATTATGTTAGGGTTCACAATTAGATCTATAAAATCATAAAAAGTAGAAGTTAGAAACATTAAAAATAATTAAATCATCATTTAAAAGCATATAAACTTACCCGATTCAAGCCTATAGCTCTCGGCATCAATGCCAACGGTATCTAGTCCAAGGGGCGTTTCACTAATCCAATTCTGTGTGCAAACGAGGGCCTCCACGGTTGACGGTGACAATGAACTGCGATAAGCATCCAACACGCGACCTCCAGTGCTAAATGCCGACTCTGAGGCAACCGTAGTGACAGGAATGGCTAGCACATCTCGGGCCACACGGGAAAGGACTGGATACTTGGTGGAATTAACTTTCCACCAAGTTAATAACTGAAATACATCACTAGGTGTCTCGACAGCTTCCATAAAATATCGTTCAACCTCAGATGTACAATGCATAATATTCCTTGTTGACATGAGTTGATGATACTGCCGTATAACACGATTGCCTCTAACCCCTACAGATGGCTCAGTATCACCTGAGGGAACTGTCGATCCTGTTGGCCTCGAATGTGAGGAGTTACCAACTGCGGATGAAAGCTGAGCACTAGTACTGTAGTGATGATATAAGTCATCAACATCATTTTTTAGCAATCTAATAAACTCTCCAGCCTTCACTGCCCCGAGGACGGAATTTACCCAAAATTCTAGAACGGCCAACTTAACTAGGGGGTCAAGGATCACAGCCACAAATAGCAATCTATTTATCTTCTCAATATTCCCCCAATATTTATCATATTTGATCTTCATCCTCGTAGCCATATCAGATAACAATCCAGCAGAGTCAGTACAACTATTTTCCAACTGGAAGTGAAGCTCCGAGAGCTCACTGAAAAATGAGTTCGCAGTCGTATATTTGGATCCAGATAGTCGCATGGTTATCTCATAAAAAGTTCTTAAAAATTCAACAAAATAACTCACACTGGTCCAATCATGTGCGTCTGGCGCACCGAGCCCCTATCCTGCTGGCTCCAACAAAGCATACCTCAGGCCCCCATCCTCGACCTCCATCCACTCGAATGCTTTTTGGTACTTCTGTGCCACATCCAACATCATGTATGTAGAATTCTATCGAGTCGGAACGTCCAAGCACAGCATACTAGAACATTCAATCTTCAAATCTTCTGCTATTGCCTTAAACTTGGCAAGCCTTTGAGGGGAACCCCTCACATATCGTACAATGTTGCGGACTCGGGTTATGGAATCATGAACCTCTTTTAATCCCTCAACAACTATGAGGTTAATGATATGAGCACAGCATCGAACGTGAATAAACTCGTGGGCCCGAATGACATCATCTCTCACCGTCGTGTTCTGCTTAAACCAATCTATTGTTGTTTCATTCGCACTGGCATTGTCAACTGTAATACACAGCACTTTTCGAATTCCCCAGTCCTTTAAACAATCATTCATCTTCGCCCCAATGGATGCACCTTTATGATCCACAATTTCTTTAAAACCAATAATTTTTTTATGCAAAATCCACTCACTGTCAATGTAGTGTGCTGTGATACACATGTAGCAGACGTTCTGTATGGAAGTCCATGTGTCAGTCGTAAAAGACACTCTCTGGCCAGTGGTAATAAACATCTTCCTCATCTCCTCCTTGTCCTTCGCATGCCTCTTCATACAATCTCGCATCACTGTATACCGTGATGGAATGGGAAATCGTGGCTCAACAAAATTTAGAAACTTTCGAAAGCCTCTTTTCTCGACTGTGGTAAATGGCATCTCATCAGTAATTATCATCTCTGCAAGCATGTTCCTCAACATCTTCTCACTGTATTGAGGGATGACCAATTTCTTAGTCTGTGTACCATCAGTGGCTGTAGAAGTTTGGTAACTGAGGTTGGTCTGATCAGTGGCTTGCAATCCCTTCGCTATCTGATATCGTTGGCAACCATTTAGATGTGCTATTAACACACTGGTACCTTGCTTCTTCGAATGGCATCCACAAAGTGATCCACAGTAATGGCATCTTGCCACTGGGTTCGCAATTTCACCAGGAATTTTGGTGAAATACTCCCATGTCCACGACCTCTTTTTAGAAGGTCGTGGTGGTTGATCTTGCTCAATGGGCATCTCCTCCTCCTCGTTGAACATATCTTCATCCTCTATATCAACTGGGAATGGGAGTCGACTACTCGCACAAGATGTAGCTGCTCTAGATGTAGCTGCCCTAGATGTGGCTGCCCTAGATGTGGCTCTAGGGGTGGAAGTACCCACCGGTGTAGGAGTTGTAGCATTGGCATCCGTCACATCCCCTTGTGGACGATCATCTCCACTATATCTACGATCCATATCACAATCAATGAAGCTGAAAAAATTAAATTAGAAACAAAAAATTAGTTTAAAAATAAACTAGGCTATTGTATTATACAATAGGACATGTATTATTATGATACAATAATACATATATCGATGTATTATTACATTGAGGTTCGGTTGATGTGCGCTTGACTCAGACGAACCCATCCAAATGAGTTCGCTCGACTTGCGCTCGACGTGCGCTCGAGCAGAAGCCATACAGAGAGGTTCGCTCGACGTGCGCTCGACGTAGCGCTCGAGCAGAACCCATCCAGAAAGGTTCGCTCGATGTGCGCTCGAAGTGGCGCTCGAGCAGAACTCATATAGAGAGGTTCGCTCGACGTGCGCTCGACGTGGCGCTCGAGCATAATCCATACAGAGAGGATCGCTCGACCTGCGCTCGACGTCGCACTCTAGCAGAATCCATACAGAGAGTTTCGCTCGATGAGCGCTCGACGTAGCGCTCGAGCAGAACTCTTCCAGAGAGGTTCGCTCGATGAGCGCTCGACGTAGCGCTCGAGCAGAACTTTTCCAGAGAGGTTCGCTTGACTTCCGCTCGACATATCGCTCGAGCAATGTTCAATACAACGTGCGCTTGACTTGCGCTCGACACCTCGCTCGAGCGCAAGTCTTCAAAACAGTGTAAAATTCATGTTTTTGAGCGCCGTGTTGGGGACTATATTGAATATTCAATACACAAGAATCACAACTGCTGGCTCCAATTCACAAGAGACGTGCTTGAATTAAATTTAGGGCTCATAAATTTAGGGCTCACCGTAGGTGGAAGCTGAACAGAGGGACGGCGGCAGGGAGGAGCAACGACGAACGGTGTTCTGAAGAACGCGAGACGGAGGGTTCACTGGTGACTGGTTCATGCACTGGGACGGGAGACGCGAGAGAGAACACCGTGGAAGAAGAACTGAAGAAGTGAAGAAGGAAGAAGAAGTGAAAAGGAAGAATAAGTGAAGAAGGAAGGAGAAGAAGAAGTCGTTCTTCAAGAAGGAACGACCGAACGACACCGTTCCATATTAAGTGGAACGGTGTCGTTCAATAAATTTTTTTTTTAAACCCAGTTCCAAAACGACGTCGTTTTGGAGCTGGGTTTAAAAAAAAAATTCGGAGTTGGAGTTCGGAGCTCGTTTGAGCTCCGAACTCCGACTCCGACTCCGAAAATTATTCGGAGCTACTCCGAATTCCGACTCCGAATTCCGACAACTCCGACTCCGTCAGAGTCGGCATCGGAGCGGAGGTCGGACGGAGTCAGAATTCTCGGAATTCTGCACACCCCTAGTGCTATCCCCGGTGGCCAAACCAAGCAGTATCATGTGGTGAACTTCCCCTTTTTCAATCTAGGATCCCCGAGTGTGCACACAGGAAAGAACACGTAAAAAGACCACTTTGTTTCCAAAGTGGGTGCACTCATATCATATCATATCATGGTGGTACCAACCATATCACGTGAATAGTATCATCATATCAGAACCATATTCAGAACAGATAAGTATGCCAAAGTTTTATCATATCCATATCATATCAAAACACGTGTGAAACATATTCATATCATTTCTATTTGATCAAAAATAGATCCAAATCATTTCATATCACATGCATAAAAATTTCAATGATATCATATTCGCTCTTTTGCATATTTCAGAAACATGTCAAATATTGCTCATGTCTACACATTTCATGTCAAAAACATTTATTTTCTCTTTCATACGTATCTCATGAGGGAATGTAAAACATATACTGAGATTGTTTTTCACTTTTTCTTTTTAAAACAATATGCACATTTTTAAAAACCAACCTCAGTTCATTTCTTTTTATACAAATCCAGCATAGGAACTCAGCTTACCTGAACAACTTAGCTTTCCAGAATTTTCTTCAAAATGTCGAGTCGACTATAAATCATCACCTATAAAATATTTACGAAATTTTTCGTAAGTTTTCAATCAATCATGGATTTCGATATTTAAGCCTAAGCTTTTAAAATTACCTATTTAATTCCTCAAAACTTAAAATTCTCATAACCTCAAAATATTTATCATCACTTTCTAAAATCCTCAATGTCGACTAAACATAAAAATACAATTCTAACTTACTTACAATTGAAGTGTAACTTTAAAATTCCTACTATATAATATAATTATATAAAAAAAAAATCAAATTCGAGTCTAACTACCCATATCTATAACAATGAAATTTTAGCTTGCTAAAAACAAAAATCTCCATCCAATAAAATTACTAAAACAGTTTATCAAACATAATAAATCACGTCTAATAAAATTAGACGGGTTTACCAAAATGACGTATAACTATTTAATCTCAAGTCTTACTCGGTAAAAAAATAATTCACTAGATTTAAACACTAATCAAATAAAATTAAGTCTATAGGTATAAATCTTGTAGTTCATTGAAAGCCTCTCCAGAAATTAAAGTATGCCTTTAATAATAGGGGTAGAAAGGTCAAAACCCGAAACACACCATTCTACCTACTGTATCCTCCGATATATATATACTAAATGTTTCTATTTTAAGCACTAATCACAACTACCAAACACAACTTGCAAGGCTCAAGCGGGAGTTGCGACAGAACTCACCCACGACCAACCGAGGCAGTGACACCATGGGAGTGCAACGAAGGCTGGGCTGAGTCGGTGATGATGTCCTCAACAGCGTTGCACGGGGAGAGAGATAGAGCTGAAACCGAGAGAGTAAACGTGAGAGAAGAGGCGAAGGGGGAGATATGGTGAGGGGGTTTCCGTGGCTTACTGAAGGGTAGAGGTGGCACGCGGTGGGCTTATGGTGGTGCGACAACGGTTGGTGGTGAGGATTCCCAAGTTGGCAGCACACGGATGGAGGGAGAATTCCTCTGTTTTTAGGCGTGAAAACAGGGGAGAGGCTCTAATCTAGCGGCTGAGAAACCGGACGTGGAACCCGGAGGGACGGTGCGCACGGCTGGGGGAAGGACTCCGAGTGCTTGAGCTACCGGCGAGACTGTGTGTGGTGGAGTTGCTGCACGGAAGTGGCTCTGCGGGTGGCCGTTTGATGTTGCAGACCGAGGCTTCGGTTTGGTGTTTTGCAGAGAAACCGTGGTCTTCTGTGAAGAGGGAACCGAGCGGCACTTAGTCTAGGGTTGTAGTTGCTTCATATATATATATAGACCAAAATAGAAAGTAGATCAAACCTAAATAAAAGGGAAGAAAAACATGCACGAAAATGGAAAAGAAAAACGTGAAACCGTGCGATGCGTGGCGTGAACCCGTGAAACGATTTCTGAAAACGTGAACCACTTGCATGGGTCTGGCAATGCTGGGTCTTACAAGGAGTATGGTTGAGATTTATGAGTAATTCTCCCATATGTTATTTTGAATTTGCGCGGGAATTAGGTTAGAAATTTAATAATTGGATATTGTGGCGCAAGAGATGATTCTGAAGCCTAGCGATTTTTCGATCTTGCGACATGTCTAAATTATTTTTTTTCTAACTTGGATGGATGTGGCAGATTTCTTAGGTGTGTGTGTAATATCCCTTCTTTGCATATTGTAGTGAAATGACATCCAAGAGTATAGTTGTCGATTTAAACAAAGGGGAGAAATTGGATGGGGAGAACTACAACATTTGGCATCGCCAGATCCAATTTGTCCTAGATGAGCAAGAGGTCTTGAAGGCCTTATCTCACTCCCTTACTGAGCCCAGGGAAGGGACCTCGGAACAACACAAGATAGATCAACTAGCCTATACTGAATGGGCTAAGAAAAGTCGGTGCTCATAATAATGTGAAGCAGCATGCACAATGATCTAATGTGTGAGTTCGAGATCTATGACACTACCCAAAGCATGTGGGAGGCTTTGAAGTTGAAGTTTGGTGGAACTTCAGCCACTAGGTTGCGTGGGTTAACTATGAGGTTTGACTCTTATAAGATGCGCTCTGACCACACGATGAAGCAGCATCTTAGGGCTATGTCAACCATGATCCACGAACTTAAGTCGACAGGAAACAACCTGACTGATGAATAACAAGTCCAGGCAGTGATAAGATCACTGCCAAATTCTTGGGAGAATATGAGCCAAAACCTAACGCATAACGAGAATATCAAAAACTTTGATGATGTCTCGCGTCACTTGGAATTGGAGGCTGAGCGCCTAGAGGCTGCCAAGCCCAATCACACGGCTTATGTGGCTGATTCTGGTTCGCGTAAGGCATCAAGGCCTAAGGCCAAGAAGTCCAAGAATGGGGTAGCTGCTGGACAAATTAAGAAGGTGTCAGGAACTTCTCAGCACGCAAGAGGGGCAAGCACGGGAAGAACAAGTCGAAATTAGAGTGCTTCAACTGTGGAAAGAATGGCCGCTTCGCTCGTGACTACACTGAGCCGAAGAAGGTATACTCTAACTTTTCTCGCATTGTTTTTGTAACTAGCCATGTGATGGTTGCTCACTCCTATCCTGTGTGGATTGTTGATTCAGGAGCGACCGAACACATAGCGCGAGACAGAGTCGGATTTGTTGAGTATCGCCGGATTCCAGCTGGGAGTCGTGATATCAAGGTGGGGAATGGAGCTAGCATGGAGGTACTGGGACTTGGTACCTACAAGCTGGACTTGCGGGGTGGCCGCACTCTTTTCCTTCACAATGTGCTATACGCTCCCGAGATTTGACGAAACTTACTTTCTGTAGTCACTTTATTAAGACTTGGTTTTCAAATTGTATTTGAAAACAATTATGTTTCTTTTCATTTGGGCCATGTGTTTTATGGCAATGCTTTTCTTCAAGACGGTTTTATGATTTTGAATTTGGAGTATTCAAATATAAATGAGTCTATTGATTTTCTTTCTACATCTGATAATTTGGATTCATATAAATGGCATGATAGGCTTGGCCATATAAGGCAAGATAGAATGGCTAGGTTAGCTAGAGAAGGCCTAATAGGCAATCTCGCTAAGGTCATCTTGCCCACATGTGAACATTGTCTAATGGGAAAAGCTAAGAGAAAAACGTTTGGAAAAGCCACTAGGGCATCTTTTCCACTGCAATTAGTCCACTCAGACATCTATGGTCCAATGAGTGTGAGGGCAAGACACGGAGGTGTCTACTTCATCACATTTATAGATGACTTTTCACGTTACAGTCATGTCTACTTAATCTCCCATAAGTCTGAAGCATTGGAATGCTTTAGGCGATATCTAAGAATGGTTGAGAATCAGTTAGACAAGAGTTTAAAAGCTCTAAGAACTGACCGAGGACGAGAATATCTCTCTGAGCAATTTAAAAGGCTCTGTGATGAAAAATGAATCAAAAGACAGTTGACGATGCCGAGTACGCCGCAACAAAATGGCGTGGCAGGGCAGAAAGGAGAAATCGAACACTGCTTGAGATGGTTAGGTCAATGATGGCGCAAGCAAACCTACCAATTTCTTTTTGGGGGGATGCACTTTTGACTGCTGCCTACATTCTTAACCGAGTGCCCTCCAAATCAGTAACTTCCACCCCATATGAACTATGGACCGGCGAGAAACCCAATTTGAGTAACTTGCGGCCATGGGGTTCAACGGGTTTTGTTCACAATCTTTCTCATAAGTATGGGAGGTTAGGCCCTAGAGGGAAGAAGTGTATCTTTATAAGGTACTCAGAACACTCTAAAGGGTATGTATTAATAGGTGAACAATCTGATGGAAGTGTGACTGAGATTGAGTCACGATATGTGGATTCAGTGAAGATCAATTTCCAAGTAGAGGTGAGGTTGATAGGAGTTTAGAACTTCATGAGATTGTGGAACAAGAGGAAAGTGCTCCAAGGAATTTAGTTGAGAATGAGGAAGAAATTCTTCAAGCTCCTACAAATTATTTGAATCCGAGTGGGAGCACATCACTTGTCAATCAATCACAACAACCCCAGCCGCGTAGAAGCACACGTGAAAGTATTCCCCGTTGTCGTTTTGAGATTGAAGGGGAAACTTTTATGGTAGCTCTGCATGATGATGAAGAGCCTAGGACAATTTATGAGGCTCTCTCATCTTCTACTAAAGATGAGTGGATGAAAGCTCGTAATGATGAGATTGAGTCTATGAAGACTAACCAGATTTGGGATCTAGTTGATTTACCAATAGGGCGTAAGACTATTGGGAACAAATGGGTTCTTAAGGTCAAACGCAAGTCGGATGGATCAATAGATAAGTACAAAGCTCGCTTAGTGGCGAAAGGATCAATAGGAAGGTATAGACTATGAGGAGACTTTTTCACCAATGGTGAGGTTTGCCTCAATTCGCCTGATTCTAGCTATAGTAGCAAACATGGATTTAGAACTCTACCAGATGGACGTTAAGACAACATTTCTCAATGGAGAACTAGATGAGGAGATCTATATGGATCAACCAACGAGTTTTGTGGTCAAAGGTCAAGAGCGCAAAGTGTGCAAGCTCAAACGATCTATATATGGCCTAAAGCAATCATCTAGACAAAGGTACCTCAGATTCCATCGAGCCATTCTCTCGAATGGGTTTACGATGATCACAGAGGATCATTGTGTTTATGTCAAAAGGTCTATGAAGAGTTTCATTATGTTGTCATTATATGTTGACGACATACTACTAGCTGGAAATAATAAAGGGTTGGTAGTCGCCACAAAAGAGTGGTTATCCTTCAATTTTGAGATGACGGATATGGGTGAGGCAGAATACATTCCGGGAGTTAAAATCTATAGGGATCGCTCAAAGAGACTTTTGTGTTTGTCTCAACAGACTTACATAAAGAAAGTCCTCGAGCGCTTCCTAATGAATGGATGTAAACCCATTGACACCCCTGTTGCAAGGAGCGAGAACTTGTTTAAAGTGATGTGTCCTAAGACTCAAAAAGAAAAAGAAAAGATGGCCCCTGTCCCTTATGCTAATGTTGTGGGTAGTCTGATGTACGCAATGATGTTCGGCCTGACATATGCTATGCAGTTGGCTTAGTGAGTAGATTCCAATCTAACCCCGGACTAGCTCACTGGAAAGCGGTCAAAAGAATTATGCGATATCTCAAGGGAACTGCGAACTATGTGTTGTGCTATCAGGGTTCAGATTTGCAACTAAGAGGTTACAGTGATGCCGATTGGGGCAGCGACCTAGATGAGCGCAAATCAACCACTGGATATGTCTTTCTACTCAACCAAGGCGCCATTACAAGGAGCAGCAAGAAACAACCCTGTATAACTTTATCCACCATGGAGGCAGAATACATAGCTTATTCTGTAGCAGTTCAAGAAGCTGTTTGGTTACGGAGGTTCCTCAAGCATTTAGACAATGGCACGGATACATCAGATCTGGTGACAATATTCTGCGATAGCCTGGCAGCTCTCGCATATACTAAGGACACAAAGTATCATGGAAGAACCAAACACATAAATATCAGATATCACTACATCAGAGACATGATAGCGCAAAAGGAAGTGGTTCTGAAACATCTTTCTACAAGTCGCATGGTTGCTGATCCCTTAACGAAGCCTATAGCAAGAGATGTCTTTGAGGCTCATGTTAGGAATCTAGGACTGCGTAGACTATATATGTAATTTGTGTTTCAAATGACATAAAGATGTAACATTTCCCTTGGGATATTAATACAATATGATTCAGTTCTTGTCTTTATCATATTATTTTTAATACACACACACAAGATATGTCAACAGGCTTAGATCGGCTCACTCACACGAGCGATCGCCTCTAGCGCTTAAGTAGCGAGTAGAGATGAGACATTGTGTCCCTAGGTACTTGTCCAGAGGGATAAGTTGGTTGACACAAAGTTATGTCGCCTTAGTGGGAGCTAAGATGAGGTCCATTGATAGGACTATGCATGAGTTACTCCACCATCCATGTAGCCTGTAGTAAGCCAGATGCGAGTTCCTCTTTGACGCCTTGAAGACGTGCAAATAGAAGAATTCGGGTTAGACGCTTAAGGAGCAGCTAGAATGAGATCTGTACAGTGTTGATATAGACATATGCTCTTTAAGAAAGAGAAATCTACCGTAGCATGTGTTTCATACTATATGTGCTTATACGACCATATGAGTAAGTGAGTAAAATGTTTCCCTCTTTCTCACTGTGTGAGTCTCATTTCTTAAAAAATGTCATTTACTTTTGACTATGTCACGAGATGGAGGTTGTGATGTTTGCTACTTTGGCATGCTATCTATGGCCATGATTGATACGGTCTAAAGAGGCATTATTGGGAAAGCAGTTCGACCAAAATTGAGTGATATGAGTGTAGAGGGAAGACTACTCGATATCGTATCTTCGATAGTGTTTGCTGACATCATACAAATGACGCTACATCTTGGTAGCGGCTAAAGGTTGTGAACACATTGAAATATTTGGAGGTAGTCAAGCATTGTTCTGAGTTTTTTAAACTCAAGAGGGTTCGAAAATGCTTGATCTTGATGCGATCGAATAAGTCTAGAACATGACCAGACACTTTAGGGATGTTACTATGCTGTTCTTCTCTGGGAGAGATTTGGTGTATGTACTCCCTCCTTTCTACAGATGTGCTTGGTGGTCGCACGATCTATTTATTTGTATGAACAAGATTGAGAACATTAGAAAGATGCTGACCTGAGTCATGCCCACTGTGTGCGAGTGGGAGATATTAGATGGAGGGGCGCCTACATGGGGTTGACCCCCTCCTGCAGTGTAACGCATGGCTTTAAGCCATGCGTTATTTGCTTATAACGCATGGCTTAAAGCCATGCATTAGTGCCGTTTCACAAGGCAATTGAAGGCTGGCCTTTAAGGCCAGTCGTGCATAGGAGGACTATATATAGTCCTCCTCAATTGTGTTTTTGGCACCATCTGAAATACGAAAAAGGTTCTCTCTCTTTTTGTTCTCTCTTGATAAAATACTTAGACTGTGGATTTGTTAAGTGTTACTCTAGTTCCATACTACGTAGAACACTTATGTCACTAAGAGGAAACGCTTGGAATTTATCAATCTGGAAAAACTTGTGGAGCAATTTTATAAGTTGAGCTTGAGGTACTTTTCCGCTATACATTCTAACACATTCGGTTTCCAGCTTCAAAATCTCTACATTTCGTTTGCCAAAGTTACCAAAGGGGAAACTAGAAAACAAACAGTGTAGGTACTCTCTTTTTAGTACTCTCTCTCTATGGCAATCTCTCTCTCTCTAAACAAACAGCCGACGAGGATTACCGACCTACAAAAATGATCATCTGGGGCCGCGCTCAACTCACACAAGTTTTCTCTCACCAAACTTCTCCATAGTTCTTCATTGTCTTCATTATCATTGTTCTGATAGGTGAGCAACACTCAAGAGAGAAAAAAAAAGTAATAAGAAATAAGATATAAACAAGAGGAGGAACAATGTTGATAGCATAATGGATCATTTATGACAGAAACCATAAATTTCCATTTGATTTAGGTATCATTTTTGGTCTCTTAATCCTTCATGGACTCTTAGAGCTCTTGTGTGTCTGTGAAGTTGGGTCTTCACTAACGAACATAAACTTATCAGTTGAGGAGCAGAATAAAATTAGGACGAAGAGTTCGGCAAGTTTTGGATGAAAAATGATTTTTTTTTTTAAAATATATTTTGACATTAAGAAACTGAAAGGGGGAAAAGGATTTCTCAGAGGGGATGGGCAACTGGGAATCAAGGGGGAGAGGGAATTTCTTACATGGGTAGAAGCTGAACGAATCATGAGGGAGAGGGACGAGAGATTTCTCAGAGGGCGATTGGGGACTCACGGAGGGGAGTTAGGGATTCACGATTTAAACCGGATAATTTCTTAAATCGGATTTGCCACATCATAAGTATGTAGTGTACGTATGATTTCAAAACTGGATTAAGAATAGAATTATTCTTTGGTTTTAGGATCTGGCTAGACAGGAAACTAGAAGGTGGGGAATTTCATGGAATAGGTTTAATTAAGTGGATCCTCGTCCTTCGACCCTTCAAGAGCTGCTGCCATCTCATGATATTGGTGCCACCGGTGCAGGTCACCCTACATAATACAATCATTTGAAGACGATATTTTTTTTTTATTTTTACTTTTCAATTTTTTTATTTATTCCTCAATAATTTGAAATGAAAAAAATAAAAATAAAAATATTAAAAAAATAAAAATGAAAAGATGAAATGGTTGGCTGAGCAGCATGGTCCATATGAAATTCATGAAACTGGGAATCGCAAAGTCTATGACACATTTAAGCTGTGTTTGGTTTCTAAATTTAATTGATTTCAATTTAATTTTAAATTGAATCTTACATTTAAACATTTAATTTTTAAATTATTAAATTTATTCCAACTCAAAACTTTATTACACGTGGGATCTACTAACTTTTTCAATTAAAATATCTTTATACGTAGGACACATAATATTTTTTAATTTCTCATAAAAAATATTAAACACATTTTAACATTTAAATACATTTTAAACTCAGGTTACTGTTTAAAAATAACTCTATTCACTGTTCAACTTACTATTATTAATAAAAATCTCAATTGAGCTGAACTCAAATCACGCATGCCCTGTGCAATGTGCCCAGCAGATTTTGCACAGCAGCCCATGACTCTCTCGTTAACAGTGAACACAATCTGACGAAGCCTCCACGGCTATTGAATTACATCTCATAACAAGTGAGCCACAAACAGGAAATGGATTGCATGTATATATGATAACAGATCAGGAACGGTATGGTACGTTTGGATTGTAAAATGATCTTATTTCATCTTATGTCATTTTATTTATGTCATTTCAATATTCAAACATTATAAATATAAATACTTTTTCAATTTTTTCATTTAATCATTACCTAATCATTATAATTTTCTCAAACTACTAAACAAAACACAAAAGATAATTTAAAATTTTCATTTTCCAAAATAAAAACTATATTATAATAATATTACAATTTTAATATATTTTTATTCAACTTTTTCTCTCTCATTTTTCAAAATCTCATAAAATATATTGACTTAAATTATTTCACTATTATTCACAAACTATTTCATTATTATTTACAAATCATCTCATCTGACTATCCAAACAAGAGGCGATTTGGATTTGGACTTGGACCTATTATCATCAACGAATAAAACGTAGAACTTGCAACTACTAATACTTAATAGAGGATACTGGTAATTAGGTCAACTTATATGAGTGTATCAACTCAAGAGGCGATTTGGACCTATTGTTGAGCTAGACAAAAAGGAAGCTTTTTGCTCTTGACCACTTGACAAGTCTCACAAAGCTTATTAAATTTAACCGAGCTAGACACAGGAAACAAAGAAGTTTGAACTAATTTGTGAAGAATAAACTCTCAAGGATGACCCAATCTTTGATAAGGTTTCTACTTCAGGGTAAAATTCTCATGGTCTGCGGTGATGATGGGGTTATTAACACCACTATCCAGATACCAATGTAACGCTCCAATTGAAGACCCAAACTACATGGTCTATATTCTAAAAGGACTAGTTAATGATATAATTGGAGTCTCATTGGAACCTTATAAAGAGCAAAAACTTTTCCTTCCCAAGCAATGTGGGATCTCATTCACCACCTTCCCTTATCCTTATCATATGGGGTATCACAATCTACTCCCTTAAATTCCTAACGTCCTCGTCGGGCCTGTCCGTTGTAGGTGGTATGGCTCAAGTCCCACATTTCTTGTTGGGATAGGTTCTGATACCATTCGTAACGCCCCAATTGAAGACCCAAACCACATGGTCTATACTCCAAAAAGACTAGTCAATGATACAATTGGAGCTCCATTGGAACCTTATAAAGAGCAAGAACTTTTCCTTTCCAAGCAATGTGGGATTTCATTCACCACCTACCCTTATCTTTATCATATGGGGTATCACAATTATTTGTAATGCCCCAATGGAAGGCCCGAACCACATGGCCTATACTTCAAAAGGACTAGTCAATGATACAATTGGAGCCTCATTGGAACCTTATAAAGTGCAAGAACTTCTCATTCCCAAGCAATTTGGGATCCCATACACCACTTACCCTTATCCTTATCATATTGGGTATCACAATCTATTCTCCTTAAATTCCCGACATCCTCGTTGGGCCTGTTCGTTGTAGGTGGCATGACTCAAGTCCCACATTTCTGGTTGGGATAGGCTTTGATACCATTTGTAACGCCCCAATGGAAGGCCCAAACCACATGGGCTATACTCCAAAAGGACTAGTCAATGATACAATTGGAGCCCCATTGGAACCTTAGCAAGAACTTCTCCTTCCCAATCAATGTGGGATCTCGTACACCACTTACCCTTATCCTTATCATATTGGGTATCACAACCAAGGTTGCTCAGTCTCACGAGTACTGGTATTTGCTACTAATTTTGCTAATTGAGATGGTGGATGCATGACGACCTTGATAGGAAAAGTCCATCCGGTGGTAGCTAGCAATCCAAAGCTTGGTGGTTGATTTTGTCGCAAATTTGTAAAGGCACACGGTCGGTGGAAAAGGGATGATTATTTGCTGGTTAAGGCTGGTGTTTTGTTGGATAGCAACGAAATTAGGTGATGAGTAAGGCTTCCCTTGTGGAAACTTCTGTCATTTGCCCTGTTGGGATTTCTGACTTTGTGTGTAAAGGATGCGAACTGCTAACCCTCAGTGTTGGGGATAAAGTTGACTGGTTTCATCCTGTTGAAAACCTATAGCTAATAATAAGGAAAAAAAATAAAAGTCAAGAATCTATTCCAGAGATAAAGCCAATAAGAGATAATGACAGTTGACTCAGACCCCTAAAAGGAAAGAGCTTTACAACGTAAGTTTGACTCAATCACTCAAAAGAAGGAAATAGATTTCTATAAAATGAGGAGATCTCTATAAATCAGAGGGTTCTTTGCAACTTCTCTATGCAAACTCTACCACGCACAATGACTCTAAAGGATCTTCTCTCAAAGTCATCTTCAATCTCCCGAAACCCTAAATGTCTCCATTGTATTGAGATATATGCGAGCTAATGAGAGATATGTAAAATTACCTATCATAGTGGATTTCTCCCCCTAACAACTCGTGAACGTAGGCTTTTATGCCAAATCACGTAAATCTTTGTATATCTCAATTTATCTTTTTTTTTGTTTATTTATTATTTATTTTATTGATGAACGCGAAAAGCACCGTAGGTCCATATCGACGTTCGAATCATCATTACGAAGATGCCCCTTTCCTCCGTTCTGGTCTGCTGTGTGATTTTTTGCATTAACCATTAGCGCCGTCTGTGGGATCGACTAAATCTCTAAACTGGAATTCTCTGCACCTGAAGTGAAAGAATGATATTTTCTGGCTCACGAGATCGACTTCAAAGAAGTAGATAAGACCTCCTCTACCTTTTATCCACTATCTATTCTTATTATTATTTTTTATAACAAATATAGTTTGCTTCTTTTCAATTATATACCAAAAAATAACTACGATTATTGGTCTATGAAATTATGCAAGGACCATAGTATACTAATTTGATTGGTATCTTTGATTATCTCTGTCTAAATTTCTCTGTAAAGTGTTTACTTTCGGATTATTCTTTGGTAAAATTTGTTTAAAAAAACAAAACAACCGGGTTGCATGGCGTGCACTGTGCACGTAACAGACGCACTTTGCATGCCATGCACAGTGGGTAGAAGGGGTGCACCCAGGTATTTCATCTGGTAGGTTTGCTTCCCGCCACCACCTTGCATGGTGTGGTCCGGACCCAGCTGCCCAGTCGGACTACTAGACGAAGTCGATGGGAGTTTTCCTGCAGCTTTCTTGCCACCTAAAGCCCAGAAACAATCTGGAAGGACACACCGGCCAACCGTGAACTGACAAAGCCACCACCAGTCGACACATGAACAGCTCGCGCTTTCTATCGCTGGCAAGATGGTCCCCGATCACGGAGGCTTTGCTTGCCATCATTCCTTGCCACCATCACTGATGCTCGTCGCAGGAGATCGTCACCACACCGTGAAGCCCAGCCCAGCCCAGCCGTACACACCCCTATAGTGTAGCAAGGTGGACGACGGGCATGGCGTCGCACCCAATGATCTTGCTTGTGCCAGGTTCGGCCATAAAGCCTTTTCCGCACCACCGGTCCCCCGCAAGAGTACCAGCAGCATCATCGGTGCAGGTGGGAAACTCAGAAACCGCTGGAGGCCTTATTTGCCACACTACCGTCGCACTCCTTGCCACCATGGCGCACCTTGCCCAGCCTCACTGTCGCTAAGATCACTGAGCACGTATGGGAGAACATCTTCCACCTCAAAGTCGCCACAGGAAAGCCATGGCCCACCACCACGAAGTCGCCCACGGCAGGAACCAGCTGAGTCGCTGCCCACGACGGGTGTAAACAATCTTGCCCTCCACGTTCAATCGACAAATAGAGACGATGACATCCCACAACGTGGAAGCACCTCGGTACAAAATGTAACACCCAGATCCAGGATTGGTATAGTTGGACTGTGGATTTTTTTTTAATTTTATTCATTTATTTGGAGATCTATGCCATTTATTTATTTATTTATTTTTATTCTCCCCGCATGTTTTATTTTTTTTCGTTTCCTTCTCTTTCTATCTATTTTATTTTTTCGCACGGCTTATTTTTCCGTCGCACAACATGCATTCGTTCACGGCATGCATGCATACACATGTCTCTCTCGTCTCCTCCTCTAGGGTTCTTTTTTTCTTGTTCCTCCACATATATTTTTATATGTATTCGTATCCGAAGAATGCTTCCGTCGCTGCCCTCCTACGCGAAACCTTAGCCCAGGATATTTTTTCCTCCTCTTTGCAAACAGCGCTCGCCCTCTAGCTCGTTCACCAACCAACGTTTGGTCCACGCACACGACCATGCTTACCACCAGGTTATAGCCACTGCCGAGCCCCACGTGAAACCGCACAACCACCACCGAAAGGTAGTCTCACTCCCAAACTCTTCCACAACACGATCCAGTCGCAGCCACCGGCGTCTTTCCCGTAGTAGCACCCCACGAATGACTCAATGCTGCCGTCGCGTTCCTCCCTAAGCCATCGTTCAAGCCATTGAAGAAACCTCTGTTTTTGTCTCCAAAAACAGAGTATTTTGTTTTTCTTTTATGATTGTTGCTATTCAACGCAAACCAGCTGAGCGCTGTCGCACAGCGTGTATCGTTGGGTGCTGCACTCCATCCAAGTTCGTCACTCTCCACTCGGTAAGCTACCCCCCTAACTCAACTCGCCTCTCCGTCTCTCTTCGTTTCTCTCTCTCTGTCTCTCTCTCGCTCATCTCTCTTCCTCCCTTTCTCTTTCAGTGCGCTGCCGTTAGGACAGCCTCCGCCCATTGCAACTCAGGTCCTCCACGATCTCCTTCCCTCACGGGAGCTCCTGTCGCTCGTCTTCCCTCACTCGTGAGTTTCAGAATTTATGGTTATAAGTACTGTAGTTACATAAAGTTAGTGGGTAGGGGAAGATATTTTTGAGATTACCATTTTGCCCTTAAGCCAATAGGATTTGAATGTATTTTGTTTTTAAAATAGGTTTTATTTTTCGGTTGGGTTGGGTTGACTTTTACGAAGGGTTTGTGATGACAGATAAGTCTTTTATTATGTTAGTAAAAAAAAAAAAAAAACCGTTTCTTAAATGCTTTAAATTGTTATTTCTTTCAAATGAATAATGGGTAATGTTGTATTTTTACAATGACTTAGTTTATTATATGATCGCTGTGTAATTTAAAATATTTTGGT
Source organism: Juglans mandshurica (assembly GCA_022457165.1). Classification (NCBI taxonomy): domain Eukaryota; kingdom Viridiplantae; phylum Streptophyta; class Magnoliopsida; order Fagales; family Juglandaceae; genus Juglans; species Juglans mandshurica. Next base: position 15,876,196 of record CM039629.1, read on the forward strand.
GTAATTATATTAGCTGGTATTAGATTTTATAATTACACGTCAATAGTAAATAAGTTAGACTTTTAAAGGTTTTTAGCCGAAGTTATTAAATGGACATTGCCAATTTTAGGAAGGGATGTTATATTTTGGGCTTTTGAGGGTTTTATGGAATTAAATAGGTTATTTTATAAGTTTAGGCTTAAATACTGAAATACGTGATTGATTGAAAATTTACGGGAATTACTTGATTATTTAATAGGTGACGATTGTTAATTATCAACATTTTGAGGAAATTTCTGAAAAGCTAAGAAGTCCGGCAAGCGGGGTTCCTATGCTAGACTTTGTATTAAATAAAATGAACTGAGATCCTTTTTGAAAAATATGCATGTTTTGTTATGAAAAGAAATTTAAACTACCTCAATTATTTGTTCTGCATTACTCAAGAGATTCTGTATAAGAAGAAAGTATTTTGTCATGACTGGTGTAGACATGAGCTTATTTTTGACATTCTGTTTCTAAACTTTGAAAATGAGAGCGAATATGAAATTTGTGCATAAATTATGTTGTGATATGATTTTGTTCTGTTCCGAAGATTTTTGTTCAGTACTCTGTTTGGATAAGACGTGATTTCTGAAAACTTTTGGCATGACTCTCTGATTCTGAATTTGATTTTGTTTCCATTCTTTTCAGTTACGGCTCTGCCACGGGTGATAATAGTGGCATACGGCCCAACCACGGGTTACAATAGTGGATACGGCCCAACCACGGGTAATAATAGTGGATACGACCCAACCACGGGTAATAATAGTGGATACGGCCCAACCACAGGTAATAATAGTGGATACGGCCCGACCACGGGTTATAGTAGTGGTCTCTGTTTTGAGTGCACACATTGGTGACAGAGTGTTTTATGTTCTGCTTGGCTATCCGCAGATGCACAACCCTACCACGGGAGTTATACATGGCCTCTATTCTAATATGATGTTCTGATGATGATCATCATCATTTATGCTATGCCAAAGAATATTTTGAATGAAATTATTTCTAAATCTTCGCTCTGATATTTTGATAACATGTTTTGCTTCCGTACTTTGAAAATGAAAATATTTTGTTCTGCATTCTGATTTCTGTAAATGCTCATGTTTATACTCTGGTATATGTTCTATGCTTACTGAGTTGTTGATAACTCACCCCTTATCTCCATATATTTTTCAGATAATTTTGATGGTTCAGCTGGAGAACAAGAGAAGAAAGTTAGCAAGGTGTGATGATCGTAGTGGAATAAGTGCATGAGGGTACAAATGCTGATTTGAGGGTCGTAGTTAGTAAACTGATTTATTTTTTGGTTATTTGATTTGATGAGTTGATAATGTTTTCGAATTTTTGGAGAATTTATAATTTATGTTATTGGGGATTTCTTTATTGTCGCCATGGAGGAACTTAGATTTTTGGATTGATTAAGTGGATTAATATTTTATGGGATTTTCTGGATTTTATAGTTGTGTTATTTAAGTCAATTTTAAGTATTAAGAGCTAACTCTCCGGACCTCCGGGAACTGGGCGTTACACAAAAACTTTCCTTGCCACGGAGAAGGTCGTCGCCATCACCTTTGCTCACCAACAATAAGTTTCTCGCCATGCTTAGTTGTTCGCCCACGGCAAGTGCTCATCACTGTAACTATTCGCCTGAGTGATTCTCTTGGCCACGGGTCTCGCCTCAAAGGCGACCATAAAGCTCGTTGACCATATTCAACAAAATAGTAAGGATATTGATCCAAAGGATATGTGAACAATAAATTCAATTCGACGACATAGTTAAAAAACCGTTTATTCAATAATAGAAGCTAAATTTGCTAAATTTATCCAATGCAAAAATCGTTCAACAGCAACAAATCGTTCAATGCAGAAGCTAAACTGCTCTGGTTTGTCTTCATTAAACTTGTTATTTTAATTTCATTTTTAGTAACAAATTTTGTGTTTTAGGATTCTCTGTGCAAAATTCTTCAAGGTTCCATGGGAATCCTACCCCCCCCCCCCCCAGGAACATACTTTGCTGGAAATCACCCGTGTAGGCGCAAAATGCTAACTACAAAGCCCTTCGCAGGATTCTCTGTTTCATTAGAATAACCGCTCGGTATCGCAGGCATCCTGGATCTTCATCCTTGTCAAATCATGGTTTCTCGTGGGTCTCACCTGTGTGCCTTAAGCCTTTATCATGCTGTAGCAAAATGGCTCAGGTTTGCAAATCTCAAACTTGTAATTTGTGTTATACTAACCTATTTTGTTTTTAGTGAAAACCTCTTAGGACGGTTGAGCTCTATCTCCCGTGAAACCAGAATGGTCGAACTCAACCTCTTATCACAATAGTGTAGTCGAGCATCTCCTTCACTGAAGTTTAGTGCCTAGACTCATGGTGAACGCAGGCCACACCAAGGTCGGGTCCCTAGACTCATAGTGAACACGGGCCCCACCAAGGTCGGGTCCCTAGACTCGCAGTGAACATGGGCCCCACTTAGGTTTAGCCCTAGACTCAAGACAGGTTCACAAGTCCCTTGGTTGAGTGACCAACCCCACCGAGGTCGAGTCCCTACTCCCTAGACTCAAGATGAATATGGGCAATGCAAGTGCTTTGATTGCATCGACCCTCGCCCCTTAAAGTCGAGTGTTCTCTTAGCCGCACTTGGATGAAAATGTCCACATAGTGCCTTCTCCAGAAAATGCCAAGTGATGACACTCACGCCACAATCGCCGCTAGTGGGTTACCATCAAGAATGAGCCTCCAAGCTCCACAACCACTTAGCACGGGTTACCTTCGGGAACAAGTCGATGGGCTCAACAACAGCCTAAAATGAACCCAGGGGGTCGATGGGCTTCCTGACTACTTAAGCGAGGGTTACTACAAACAAATTCTAAAGTCAATACTAAAATGGAAACATCCAATAGCAATTCACACCAAGGGGCAAAAAAAAATCCACTACTACAAATAAATAGCAAAAACAAATCATGGAAATACACATTCTTTGCAAACAATAAATAGTCTCATGCAACATGTCAGGCAAATGTTAACAAAAAAACTCCAAGCCGAGCTCCGCGCTCGCGAGTAGCACGGTCAAGCATATCTCCTGCCTAACTCAACGAGCTGAGCTCTGCACTCGTAACTAGCACAGTCAAGCACATTCCTGCCTATCTCTCCAAACCAAGCTCCGCGCTCGAGAAGATTCATTGCAATGCACAAACAAACAGAAAACTAGGGACCCGTTCCTAGAGTTTATTTTTCTATAGTTTTCTATATACATCTCTAGCACGACTTCACTTGAAGATTCTCAAAGCCTTCTTGTTGAGCAAATTGACCTTAAGAATCACGAACATCTATTAGGGATAAAATTGACTGGGTCTAGCCCATTGAAAAGCTATCGCTGATGTAACACCCCGTATTTTAGTATATTTTTACTAAATGAATTATTTTTATTGATTCAAAAATTTATTCTCTTGTTTTAAAATTGTTGGATTTTTAGTTGTGTTATTTTTATGATTTTTAGTTTACGAAAATTATTTTTGAAGTGCTTTATCTAAATTAATTATTTTTATGCGTTTAAATTTCTTCTCAAATTAAATTAACTTGTTGTAGGGTTTAATTATTTATTTTCATTCTAATCATTGCGTTTGAATTATTTTATTTCATCTTTCCTCTTTCTTTTTTTCTTTTTTCTTCATTTTCTTTCTTTCTTTTTTCTTTCTTCCCCTGGCTTCTCCCGCGCGGCGTCCCTCCCTCTCTCCGTCTGTTTCTCTTCTCCCCCAGCCCACCGCCGGGCGCCGGCGGTGACCAACACCGCCTCTCCCTCTCACCTCCCCTTCGACTGGCGACCACCTCCCTGTAATTTCAGCCCTCCTCGCGCCGCCGTTAGCCCCCACGCACCACACCAAGCTGCGGCCACTATTTGCTCTAGCGCCGCCGTCACGCCACCTCCAGCCACCATCTTCTCACCACATCATCCTGAACCTCTTAGCAACCCATTGGACCCAACCCCACCTCCGATCCGTCACCGGTGAAACTCATTCATCAACATTTCCGTTTTGGGTATTTTTGGTCTTCAACCGCCACCCACGGCCAACCACCACCACCACCACTAGTCTCACCAACATCCCTAAGCTCTACCCTATCAATCTCGGGTCTTCATTTACACCCGTTCCAAAGTGAGTTTTTGAGACCCACGGCCACAGTGCATTTGGCACTGTTTTGTTGCCGCATTGCCGCTTCTAGCACCTCCGTGATCTTTCAAAAATTATATTATAGCATTGTAACTATTTTTCCCAAAGAACTTTTGAGATTTAAATGTATTTCAGCGCTAATTCATATTTACTGTGAATTTGTTAGTTGTGCCGAACTGAGTCTGAGGAGTAAGGGGGTCAGTTGGATTGGATGATGGAGTTGTTTGTGTGAGATTGGTTTATGCTATAAAATTTGTTGATTGTTTCGGGTTTAAATATTGGTGTTTTGAGTTTGACGTTGGTCATGGTGAATATTGGTGATTTTTAGGAAGTGATGATATATTTTGGGATTATGAGGGTTTTAAGTTTTGAGTTATTAAAATAGGTTATTTTAGAAGTTTAGGCTTACATATCGACATCCGTTTTTTATTGAAAACTTACGAAAATTATGTGATTATTTTTATAGGTGACGATTTATTTTCGACTTGACAATTTTTGAGGAAAATTCTAAAAAGCTAAGTTGTCTAGGTAAGTGGGGTTCCTATGCTAGGCTTTACCAGAATTATTGAGATTGAGGTTGATTTTCTGAAAACTCTGCATATTTTTTTGTGATCAAATGAGAACTTGGGAAAAACAAAACCAAAATCGGTCGTTTATTTGCATACTCATGAAATCTGTGTGGAAAAGGAAAAATATGTTCTGATATGCATTGTGTAGACATGAGCTAAATTATGTCTTGTGGTTTCTGAAATCTGAAAAAAGTGCGATATTGAGAATATGAAAAATTGTGCATTTATTTATAAAGATGTTCTGGCTTTTGTTGTCAGTGTGTGTAAACTGTCTGATTCTGTTTTGGTACTCTGTATTATTTTGATATAACATCTGAAAACCTTTGGCATGGTGTATTGGTTTTTGTATCTGACTCTGTCTCTACTTTGCTCTGCTCTGTTATGCTCTGCTCTGTTTGGGTTGGTACCAACTTCTCTGTCTCTGAGTGCACCCCACTTTGGAAACAAAGTGGTTTTATTGTGGTCTTTCATGTGTGCACACTCGAGGCTCCGAGAAGAGTAAAGGAAAGATTTCACGTCTGTCTCTGCCTGGTTTGGCCACCGGAGTTAGCACAACCCTACCACAGGGGTGAAACATGGTCTCTGCTCTGTGTGATGCTCTGTTTTGATCTGATGATGATACTCAGTTTATGTTATGCCAAAGTACTATGAGTTTTTACTTTTCTTAAAACCATCGCTCTGTTACTTTTTAAAATATGTTATGTTCTACATGATAACTCTGGAAAATATTTTGTTCTGCATGCTATACTTTGTAAATTCTCATATTTGCACGCTAGCATATTTCCTCTACTTACAGAGTTGTTGATAACTCACCCCCTATTTTCATAATATTTTTCAGATAATGTGGAGAGTCCAACTGGGGACCCGGATTAAATTGGTGAGCATGATTTAAGCTGAGGAGAGGATGTTAGAAGAAGGAATTATCATTTCCTTTAGTTTTAATGTCTTTTAGATTTAATTATATCTTAAGCTTGGATTTAGTAAGACTTATGAAATTATTAGTTTGGTTTGTTATGACTACCGGGAGATTGTGGACTCCTTAGTTTAGTTTGCTGCAGTAATGACTTCGTGGAATTTTCAATGTGACTATTTAGAGTACATGAGATTGAGTTTTGCTAATAAAGTTTTGGAGTTTTATTTTAGTTGTGTTGGAAAATATGTTCTTAAGTGACACGTAGTAATTCTCCAGGCCAACCGGGTTTGGGGCGTTACATTTGGTATCAGAGATAGGTTTGAATTCTTTATACTATAAACCTTGGAGGTTTAGATTTCTGTGAGTTCATAGGATGTAAAGATTTCAGTGTAGGAACTTGAGGAATTTAAGGATGATCATGTGGATATTTAAGTTTGAGATTCTAAAAAAACCTTATGATTGATTTTGATGGGATTTTTGGATTTAGATTTTCCAAATTCTAAGAAATGATTTTTATAACATATCAGGTTTTAGATCCGGTAAGCTTATTCTGTAGGATGCATGACATGACTTGGAAATGATCTAAGGTTTAGCTTTTGAAGTTGACCAAAGTTTGACCGAAAGATAGGTTTGAGGTTCTGCTGATTTTGTGAATATTTAAGGTTTTAAATTTTGCAGACTTTATGATTGAGTTTTGAGATTTTGAGGTTTAGAGATTTTAGATCCGACAAGCTTACTTTGTGGACTATAAGAGATAATCTTTTTAAGATTTAAGGTTTAGATTTTTTGTGGTTTGGATTCTAAATATGTACTGGAGTTTAGAGTGATGTTGGGTTTACAATATGAGATGATAGGAATGACTATATGAGTTGGTTAAGGATATGGCTAAGAATGGGTAAAATCATGTGTGCAATACCAGAAAAGTTTAAAGGTTTAATTGGAAATTATTGTTTTTATTTAAATTGAATTTATTTGGTTTTGTTTGATTTTATTTTATTTGAATTGAAATTATGTTATTTTATTTATTAAGTTTATTTTATTTTGTTCGTTTCGTTCGAAGCTGAAAAATGGGTTCAGGATTAAGTTATGGCAGGAAGATGGTACGACTGAGAACGCTATTGTTATATTCAGCAGAGTAAACTTGAATTTTTATCGACTTGGTGTGCTTTTATAATATCAAGGTTTGAAAGGAACGGCATGGTCTGGGTGATCTATTTGGGGAGTAGGATATTTGAGGTTTTCGATTTCATAGATGTATGACACGAGGCTTTAGAATAGAAGATTGTAAGTTCGACAAATCTTAAGGATAGATTTACAGGAATTTCACCAAAAGTTTAAGGTTTTGCAGACTTTAGGAAATGATTGTTATCATTTAATATTTTAGATTTTGAAAGCTTCGGGAGTCGATTGTTTTATTATTAGATATAAGTTCATCGATCTTACAGATTTCGGAAAATGATTCTTATATAATTTATGGTTTTAAGGTTTTAGAATTGCAGTTTTGAAGGACTGATTTGTATTAAGATTTGAGTTTTTAATTCTGCAGGCTTGGTGTGCTCGCTGGATTTATTTTGGAGATTGGTTAGTCTGTGACCTTTAAATAGGGTTAATCAGAGTTGAGTTGTTGATATAGGAATTTTCAAGGAGAATATTTCTTTGGAGATTGAAGGTATTGATTTAGTTCGTGTATTTCTATGAGGATTGAAGATTTGGTTCGAATTGGGAAAACTAATTGTTATTTAGTTCGAGGTTTTAGTGGCAGGCTTTGGGATTTGATCCATATCAGATTTAAGGGTAATAGTTGGTGCAGATTTAGAAAGGAATTCTTGGTGATTTTGAGGAAAGTGTGTAATATTTCATGGTTTTGGGAGTTCAATAATTTTTCTACCAAAATCTTGTAAGAGTTTCTGGTTAGTAGGTGTTAGACTACCTTGTACTTGATGGTGTTATGTTGTGGTATAATTAAGGATTCAAACCTTGTGTTGATCTTAAGGAATTAGTAGTGTTTGAAAATTTGATATGATATTTGTAATTAGAGATTGAACTTTTGGTGGTGCGGATTTAATATATAATTCTTGTTGGTTTTGAGGGAATAGGTCTGGATGATGAAAAATTTATTGATGGTTAACTTTGGAAGTAGCTAATAGGCTACCAACTTGTGGAATACAATGAAGGTTTGTGAGTTTTAGCATATGAGTCGATTGAAGTTAGCATAGTTCGTGTTACGAAAATAATAATAATCATTGGGTTTTGCTGAGTGTTGTATTAATGTTTTGCGGAAATAGAGATTTTGGATTACATGGCCGCCTTAGGAGTAATAGACATGATGTGTTATTGGGAGACTAATGCGAGCATAAAGGAATCGCCTATAGGGGAGTAGACTTGGGAGTGCATTACTCATGCTTGTTGCGAGTTGTTGATGGTATGGTCTTTTCGAGCGTGTTTTGAGTTGTATCTAGTATCCTGCTTTAGCGTGATGTTTGACCTTACAAATTTCGAGGACGAAATTTTTTTATGGGGAGAGGATGTAACACCCCGTATTTTAGTGTATTTTTACTAAATGAATTATTTTTATTGATTCAAAAATTTATTCTCTTGTTTTAAAATTGTTGGATTTTTAGTTGTGTTATTTTTATGATTTTTAGTTTACGAAAATTATTTTTGAAGTGCTTTCTCTAAATTAATTATTTTTATGCGTTTAAATTTCTTCTCAAATTAAATTAACTTGTTGTGGGGTATAATTATTTATTTTCATTTTAATCACTGCTTTGAATTATTTTATTTCACTTGCTGTTTTAAAATCATTTCCGTTGGATCATTTTTTGTGACCCAAGATGTGAGGATTGAACCTCATTTCTTTCCCTACATTTTCTCTTTCCTCTTTCCTTTTTTCTTTTTTCTTCTTTTCCTTTCTTTCTTTTTTCTTTCTCCCCCTGGCTTCTCTCGCGCGGCGTCCCTCCCTCTCTTCGTCCGTTTCTCTTCTCCCCCAGCCCGCCGCCATGCGCCAGCGGTGACCGACATCGCCCCTCTCTCTCACCTCCCCTTCGACCAGCGACCACCTCCCTGTAATTTCAGCCCTCCTCGCGCCGCCGTTAGCCCCCACGCAGCACACCAAGCATCGTCCACCATTTGTTCTAGCGCCGCCGTCGCGCCACCTCCGGCTACCATCTTCTCACCACATCATCCTCAACCTCTTAGCAACCCATTGGACCAAACCCCACCTCCGATCCGTCACCGGTGAAGCTCATTCATCAACATTTCCAATTTGGGTATTTTTTGTCTTCAACCGCCGCCCACGCCGCCACCCACGGCCAACCACCACCACAACGAGTCTCACCGACATCCCTAAACTCTACCCTATCAATCTTAGGTCTTCGTTTACACTCGTTCAAAAGTGGGTTTTGAGACCCACGGCCACAGTGCATTTGGCACTGTTTTGTTGCCGCGTTGCCGCGTCTAGCACCTCCGTGATCTTTTAAAAATTATATTATTGCATTGTAAGTATTTTTCCCAAAGAACTTTTGAGATTTAAATGTATTTCTGCGCTAATTCATATTTACTGTGAATTTGTTGGTTGTGCCGGATTGAGTCCGAGGAGTAAGGGGGTCAGTTGGATTGGATAATGGAGTTGTTTGTACGAGATTGGTTTATGCTATGAAATTTATTGGCTGTTTCGGGTTTAAATATTGGTGTTTTGAGTTTGACGTTGGTCACGGTGAATATTGGTGATTTTTCGGAAGTGATAATATATTTTGGGATTATGAGGGTTTTAAGTTTTAAGTTATTAAAATAGGTTATTTTAGAAGTTTAGGCTTAAATATCGAAATCCGTGTTTGATTGAAAACTTACGGAAATTATGTGATTATTTTTATAGATGATGATTTATTTTCGACTCGACATTTTTGAGGAAAATTATGAAAAGCTAAGTTGTCCAGGTAAGCGAGGTTCCTATGCTAGGCTTTACACGAATTATTAAGACTGAGGTTGATTTTCTGAAAACTCTGCATATGTTTTTGTGATGAAATGAGAACTTGGGAAAAACAAAACCAACCTCAGTCATTTATTTGCATGCTCATGAAATCTGTGTGGAAAAGGAAAAATATGTTCTGACATGCATTGTGTAGACATGAGCTAAATTATGTCTTGTGGTTTCTGAAATCTGAAAAAAGAGCCATATTGAGAATATGAAAAATTGTGCATTTATTTAGAAAGATGTTCTGGCTTTTGTTGTCAGTGTGTGTAAACTGTCTGATTCTGTTTTGGTACTCTATATTATTTTGATATAACATCTGAAAACCTTTGGCATGGTGTACTAGTTTTTGTATCTGACTCTGTCTCTGCTTTGTTCTGCTCTGTTATGCTCTGCTCTGTTTGGGTTGGTACCAACTTCTCTGTCTCTGAGTGCACCCCACTTTGGAAACAAAGTGGTTTTATTGTGGTCTTTGCTGTGTGCACACTCGGGGCTCTGAGAAGAGTAAAAGAAAGATTTCACCTCTGTCTCTGCCTAGTTTGGCCACTGGGGTTAGCACAACCCTATCATGGGGGTGAAACATGGTCTCTGCTCTGTGTGATGCTCTGTTTTGATCTGATGATGATACTCAGTGTATGTTATGCCGAAGTACTATGGGTTTTTACTTGTCTTAAAACCCTCGCTCTGTTACGTTTGAAAATATGTTCTGTTCTGCATGAAAACTCTGAAAAATATTTTGTTCTACATGCTATACTTTGTAAATGCTCTTGTTTGCACACTAGCATAAGTCATCTGCTTACTGAGTTGTTGATAACTCACCCCTATCTTCATAATATTTTTCAGATGATGTGGAGAGTCCAACTGAGGACCTGGATTAGATTGGTGAGCATGATTTAAGCTGAGGAGAGGATGTTAGAAGAAGGAATTCTGATGTCCTTTAATTTTAATGTCTTTTAGATTTAATTATATCTTGAGCTTGGATTTAGTAAGACTTATGAAATTATTAGTTTGGTTTGTTATGACTACCGAGAGATTGTGGACTCCTTAGTTTAGTTTGCTGCAGTAATGACTTCGTGGAGTTTTCAATGTGGTTATTTAGAGTACATGAGATTGAGTTTTGATAATAAAGTTTTGGAGTTTTATTTTAGTTGTGTTGGAAAATATGTTCTTAAGTGACACATAGTAATTCTCCAGGCCAATCGGGTTTGGGGCGTTACAGCTGATAATAAAGGAAGTGATAAAAGTTAAGAGTCTAGACTCGAGATAAAGCCAATAAGGGATAAGGCTAGTTGACTCGAACACCTAAAAGGAAAGAGTTTCACAATGCAAGTTGAACTCAATCACTCCAAGGAGGAGATCTCTACAAATCAGGGGGCTCTCTATGACTTCTCTACGCATAGGCTCCACCACGCAAAGTGATTCCAAATGATCTTCTCTCAAATGAGGCATCATCTTCAACCTCCCGAAACTCAAAATTTCTCAATTGTATTAAAAGATATGTGAGGTGATGAGAGATTTGTAAAATCACCTATTATAATGAATTTCGCCCCCCAAATAACCCATGGGCATAGGCTTTTAGATCAAACCACGTAAATCTCTCTCTCTCCATTAATCTTTGATTTTCTTATTTGTTTTATGGATGATCCCGAAGAGTACTGTATCGACTGACGAATCATCATCGTGGGTAGGGATGAATGTTTCCTCCGTTCTGACCTATTGTGTGATTTTTGGCATTAACACTCAGCCTGGACTGTTTTGCTTTGCATTTCCAACAGTTGCTCACAGTTGAGCAACTCGGTTCAAACGTCATCTAAAGAGATGAGGGAGCCACGACTGGCAGTGTAGAGAAGTGATAAATGGGTTGTAGATGGGATCAAGGCCACCTATCACATAGGAGATGAGATATTCTTCATCGACTGGTTTGCCAGCGGCAGCAAGCTGGTCCCATCAATTTTTGGCCAACAATAAATAATCAGAAATTGTCTTGGAACCTTGCTGCAAAGTCAAAAGTTGGCGCATAAGATGAGAAAGACATGATCGTGATTGTGGGTAAAATCTGATTACAAGGGCATTCTTATCAATAATGCTCAGTAGATCGCAGCTACACAAAACCAGAAGGAATTGAGTAGTGCAGTTGATATAGTTGGTTCCATCTATTTTGACAGAGACCCAAGGAGTGATATTTGGAATGACAAAGTAGAGGTTGGACTTGAAAAGGCCATGGGGATCCACTGGTTCATTCATACCAAGTTTGCTTGTATTCATCATGTATTTATATTTGCATTTGCAGTAGTTATTTAGCTTCTTTGAATTACATACGATGGTATGGTAAATATAATTATGTAAGGGTCTGTTTGGAGTTGCGTTAGCAATGTTAAAAATTGTTTAAATAGCCTTAACACTCTTTAATGGAAAATTTAGATTGTTTGAGTGTTACATATTAAAGTACTGTATCATCTCAAATAAACTAAAAAGTATGTTTAAGGAAAAGTATAATTTTGGTGCTTTTCCTCAAAACTACTTTTCCGGCTAATGCAAAACGTAATTCGAGTTTTAAAAAGGCTGTCAATGGCCAAAAATATGCTTACAATTTTAAGATAATTATAACTTTTAAACTTTTAATGATATGAGCATAATTTTAAAAATCAAATGATCGTCTTTTCTACAACAGAAATCACTTTTTTAATTTGTTTCCAACCAACTGTATGATTTTTTAAAGTGCTTTAAACACTTGGCTACATAACAATAAATAAAATTTTAATAGTAGAACTTATTACTCAAGTTATAAGCTATAAGTCCTTAAGTTATAAGTTATATTTCTCACTGCAATCTCAAACATGCACTAAGTTACATATCTAGAAAATAGTATAAATCCAAATAAGAGCAGTGTGCGTATCCTTTGAAATTCAAATGTTGGCCTGTTTGTGATTACGTTAGGAGTATTAAAAAGTGATTAAATAGCCTTAAAAGCTCTTTAATGAAAAAATTAGATTGTTTGGATACTATTATATATTAAAGTACTTTTTAATCTCAAATAAGCTAAAAACTATGTTAGAGAAAAATTATTTTTTTTTGTTTTTTTTCAAACGTGTTTTTCTAGATAATGCAGAAGGTAATTTGAATTTAAAAAAAATATGTCAATAGGCAAAAATGTCCTTACAACTTTCAAATTTTCAAGAATATGACATAATCTTTAAAACATCAAATAATCGCCATTTCTATCTTAGAAATTTTAATTTCCTTTCAAACAAATGTAACATGTTGAAAGTGTTTTAAACATATAATTAGTAAATAACTTTTTAATAGTAATTTATTACTTAAACTATAAGCTATAATCACTAAAGCTATAAACTATATTTCATACATTTTCACCCTATACGCTACTGCTAAGAGCATTTCCCCTCACATTTTCATACAATCATAACAGTTTCTTACAATTGGTATCACGAGCCCATGGTCCTCATGGCAGACGACACCAGATTCATCAAACAATAACATGAAATTTTACAATCGCATGACCAGAGCATTCTGGAAATGCGTGACCAAATGTAGCAGATAAATGGTGTGCTTCGCACCATGGTAGTAAGCCAAAACCAGATCCAAGTTAAGTTAGCCCACCTTGAACCTTAGCAAGAATCAGCACCTGAACTAGAAATCCAAGAATCTAAACAACATGATCCTCACAGACCCCAACCCAAAGGCCTTAAACTCGATTTTTCCCACTTCGATGTCACTGATCCAATAGGTTGAATCTTCAAATCATCCCATTATTTCGATTTCCACCAAACCCCAGCTGCTCAAGGACTTTTGATGGCTTCATACTACATGATTGGTGATGCACTAGTCTGGTACCAGGATGTCACTGCTACTCAGCAATTTCCTTCTTGGCAAGCCTTCATAGATGCTCTTCAACTTCATTTTGGCCCCACTGCATACGAAGACCCCATGGAGGCCCTCACTAGACTCAAACAAACGTCCTCTGTTGCTGCTTACAAAGGGCAATTTGGGGCCCTTTCCAATGGGTTCGAGGTCTTCCTGATACTCATAAACTCAGTTGCTTCCTTAGTGGACTGAAGGATGATATTTGACTACCACTTTGTATGTTCAATTCCCTCAACTTGAATGCAACATTTGGCCTCGCACGTATACAAGAAAAATACTTAGTTCCAAGAAACCATTCAAATCATGGGGAGACATAAATTATTCACCAACATTCACTTGTCAAACATTAGCTCCTTCAGGAGATCATCACAATTTCATAAATAAACCAGCTGCTCAACCCAAGAAAGTGTACTCATTGCAAATGGATGAAAAACGCAAAAAGGACTTGTGTTTCCACTGTGAAGAAAAGTGGAATCCATTACATGTTTGTTATATGTCCCCTAAAGTTTGTTATATGCATGTTGTTGATGAGCCTGAAGATGAAAAATCTGAGGAAAGTTTAATTTATGACTCCACTGATGTTGTTGATAGTGGTAAAGCCCAGATTATTGGCCCTAATCCCGCTATTTCTCTTAATGCATTGATTGGTACTTCCTGCCCCAGTACAATGTGTGTATGGGGCAAAATTGGCACAACTTCAGTAGTGATTTTAATGGATTCTGGAATTACCCACAACTTCTTGGATCCCTCACTATTTTTTTTTTTTTAAAAAATCTACAAGTTGATGCCTCTGGCCAACTTCAAGTAACAGTGGCTAATGGAGAGGAATTGCAAAACCAAGGTTGTTGCAACCGTGTGCTTACTACAATCCAAGGTATCACATTTTGCCTCAACTTTTATGTACTTCCTTTATCTGGTTGTGATGTGGTTTTAGGCCAATTGCATGGGATTTTACAAGTTTGAGTATGAAGTTTCTGTAAAGCCCAGTGATGTGAGGCCCGGTCCCGTGAACAAGGCCCAGCCTTTCTTGGAGAGCTTGATACGGTGCCGTTTTGGGTGAGTTTTTCTTCTTCATCAGCTTCCTTCCCGATTGTTTCTCCCCCTCTTTCTCTTTCGGTTTTCTTCGTTTTTCGTTTCCAACCGTCTCTCACTCACCCATTGCCCATCTTTCCCTGCCCCGATTCTTCTCATCCCTTCGTAGGTTTCTGTTTTCGTGAGTCCAAGTTTCATGCCCGACCATTTCTCCATCTTCTTTTCCCTCACAATTGGTTTCTCTCTCAAAGTCGACGCCCTCTCTCTTACTCCGTTTTTTTGCATTTTTGCTTTGAGTTTTCAGGTAGTGCAGATGCGATTTTGTTTTCCTCACTGATTTTTCCCTTCAGACGCTCACTCACGCTCGTTTCTCTCTTAATTCTCTCTCATCTGTGATGTGGATAACCTCAGAGGGGTTGACGCCGAGCCCTGTTGAATGAAGGTAAGACTCTCTCTTTGTTTACAAACGCCACACACACACTCTAATTTTGTTCTCTCCTTTTCTCGTCCACACACTCACTAACCTGCGATTTTTCTAGCTAATTCCTGGTGCTGCTTTTTTTGGTGGAAAACAAAAATTAGACTTGTTGCTGAGAGTCCCCTCACGTCGGTAAGTTTTCTCTTTTTCCTTTCCCTCTATAAGAAGAATGAATTGTGATTTGTGGTTTATGCTTCGGAAATAAAAAGTAGTGAATCTCGTTGGGTGCCGATTAACATTTAGAAGTGTTGGATTCTCTTTTGTGGAGTTGTGAATGGAAAGAAACGTTTAATGTGTAATGTTGTTTTAATTAAATTGTTAATGAGTTGTTTTTGAAGAAGATTTATAAAAGGGTGGCTGTTGAGTTTGACGTGGCTGTGTGGGGAGGAGTTTTGTAACTGTTCGGGGTTGTAGATGGCTGGTTGTGTGTGACGAAGTGTGTTTGACTTTGGTTTGGTGGATGTATCGGTCATTATTGAAATTGAAATACGGTATTTTTGGACTGATGTGTGAGCTATTCGGTTTGTAATTTGGCTCTTTGAGTTGGGTTATTTTGCGGAAATGAGGGTTGGAATCATGAGTTTTATTTATTTTGGATCAAAGTTGTGTCAATGGCCTTGTAACACTTAGTGTATATTTATTTTCTATCAATAGGTGACAAGATTATTAGAGGTCGAATTCAAGGCATAAATAGTACGCTGCAGGAGTCAGATAAGCGGGGTTCTTATGCTAGGCTATATACAAGTTATTAATTTTTTAATTTTTTTTTTAAAGAAGAGCCGAGGTACACCTGTCCATGAGTGACCCCTTCCCAAATTTTATTAATAACCCTCACTTATGGTAGAGGAATACTGTGGTTACAGACAGACACCTGGTATTACAAAAATTCCGATCCAGGTGTCAAACTTACTGGAAACATCAAGTCAAGGACGTACTAAGAAGGAAAACCAAGCAAAAACCATTCCAGTAAAGAAAAACCACCAAACAAACATTTGTTAACACAAAAAATATAAAATCATAAAATCCTACCAAACCAACCTGAGGACATAAATGCCGCATGAACATGACACTAACAGCAACGCAATGAAGGCAAACCCAGAATATCCAAACAAATTAAACCACGAAGCACCCTAGGCACATCCCTAAGAAATCTCCATTCAGAATTAAGACCCGATGCACCACTCCGAGCCAACCAATCTGCAGCTTTGTTTCCCTCCCTATAAACATGATGAACTACGCACACCATAGAATCCATAAGGGCCAACGTATCTTCCCAAAAATCTTCCAAGTACCACACCCCACACCTTCTCCTATTCCACCACGAGATCACCACTTGAGAATCTAATTCAATTTCTACAAAATTAATCCCCAGATCCTTGCAAGCTTTGAGGCCCTGAAAAACAGCTAACAACTCCGCTCTATTGTTGGAACCAACTCCAATATAAGAATTAAAAGCATAAACCATATGACCTTGATCATTCCTAATGGTACCGCCCACCCCTGAAGAACTTGGATTACCAAGACTACTCCCATCTGTATTCAACTTAAACCACCCTTGAGCTGGCTTTTGCCAAGCAACTAGCTTTAAGTACTTCCTCTCAGGGACGAATGCTGGAATATTCAATATCTGTAACACCTGTGAATCATGCCTAGAACATTTGCTAACATTTTTCATATCTCGAACTAAAAATCCCATCCATCTACTAATAGAAAGCCGAACCGAAATAATAGACTGAAGCCTACCCTCCATACGTGCAGTACATCTTCTACACCAAAGGTTCCAAATAATAATAGAAGGTAGAAGCCCCACTATTATCCCCAGTTGAGAATCAGAGGATGCACGTCAAAACCAAATTTGCATCGTCTCCCTTCAAGTAAAACCAATAGGAATACCAAAATAGATCCATACTCACCTTTAAGTAAAACATGATTTTGGTCTTCATAATTACCTTCATCACAACAATCACAACGAGAAACTATCTGGATCCCAATGCGCCGAAGACGATCATCTACGCTTAAGGCCATGTTCCACACTTTCCACATTAAAACCGAAATTTTAAGTGGAAGCAACTTATGCCACACCCAAGGATGCCACTCCATACTAGATCCTTGTACTCGAATGCAATCCCAAGCGGATTTGGTAGAAACATTCCCACTCTCGTTCTTCATCCAGATCAAAACATCAGATCCTCCCTTAGACCCTGCCAAAGCCTCAACAATTTCCTCCACATTATCCTGTCCAACCAACGTACTCAACAATTCCACATCCCAACTATTGGACAACTTGCACTCTTTAACTTTCAACATCGGATTACCCACTATCTGGAACTCATCAATTAAAGGACCCCCATCTCTCCATTTATCTTGCCAAAATAAATATTGCCATCTCTAACTCTCCACTTTGCATTATTAAGGACACTTGGAATACTTTTGACAATCTTTTTCCAGAACCTCGTTCCTCTTCTCATGTCAATGAGACACCAAGTTGAAGATCCCACATATTTTCCCTTAAAGAAACTAGCCCACAGGGACTCTCCTTTCAATAAATTCCATGCAAACCGCATGTGCAAAGCTTTTTGTATATCCTCCAAATTCCGCAAACCAATTCCACCCTCCTCTATTGGCTTATAAGTACGCTCCCATGCCACCCACTTTTTTTTTACTTTTACCATTAACCTCTCCCCAAAAAAATGTGCTCATCATTCGATTTAGTTCTTTAATAATAGAATGTGGAACCTGCAATACTGCAAATATATGTAAAGCCATACTAGAAAGCACATGACGAAGAAGAATCAAACGGCCACCCGTTGATAATAATTTCATTTTCCAACCACTGATTTTGTTCCAGACTTTGTTAATCATCTCCTCTAGATGCTCATGCTTAAGACGCCCACTATTGGAACCCCAAGATATTTAAAAGGAAACGAGCCTTCTGAGAACCCTATCAGCCTTTTAAGAGCTCTCTTTCTTACTAACGAAATTTTTGGAGAATAAAATATGGCCGTCTTTTCTTTACTAAGTTGCTGACCTAACCAATTTTCATACTTTTCAAACACCAATAACAATTCCCTCACCGATTTCTTTCCTCCATTCAGAAAAATTACAATGTCATCAGCGTACATAAGGTGAGAAATATGAGGAGTGCCTCTAGCTTGGAAAAATTTTCCAATCTTTTTTTCAATAAAGCTTTGTTTCAAAAGTCTAGAAAGCACTTCTTGAAGAATAATAAAGAGATAAGTCGAAAGGGGATCCCCTTGGCGCAAACCCCGCCTCCCTTGAAAGAAACCTTTCGTCGTTCCATTTAGAATCACAGAATACCACACATTTGAAATACAAGCATGAATTAGTTCACAAAAAGAAGGAGGGAAACCAAAACACCTCAATACCTCAATCAAAAAATTCCACTCCACCCGATCATATGCTTTTGCCATGTCAACTTTAATCATAATGTTACCACCGTGTGCCGTCCTCTTCAGTGAATGAACCATTTCCTGAGTAAGACTAATATTCTCAAATATACTCCTCCCAGGTATAAAAGCTCCTTGCTCTAGAGAAATCATTTTGGGAAGAAGACCTGTCATACGATTCACAATAATTTTCGAACAAATTTTATAGAATACTGAACAAATGCTTATTGGCCTAAATTTATCAAACCCCGAAGGCACATCTACCATCGGGATAAGCACAATGAAAGAAGCAGAATAAAATCTCAGAAAACTTTTAGATAGAAATAATTCTGAAATAGCTTCCAAGACCTCCAATTTTACCACCTCCCAGCAACTCATAAAAAAACCCGCACCAAAACCATCTGGCCTCGGAGAACTATTAATAGGAATAGACGATAGGGCCTCTTTCACTTCAACCAAAGAAGGGATCCCACAAAGCCGGGCACAATCCTCTTCATCAATAACCGACGATATCAAGCTTGTTAAATCCGGCACCTCCCTTGCCTGATTAGATCTTTGTAGAAACTCAGAAAAATATTCAACGGCACCTAGGTGAATTTCTTCCAGAGAATTAAACTCCATCCCATTCGAAGTTCTCAGCTTATGAATTTTCCTGCGCCTTTTATTAGATAACCAAACATGAAAGAATTTTGAGTTCCTATCACCATCCATTCTCCACTTGATTTTAGCCATCTAAGCCAGTCTTATGTCCTCCCTTTGCCTCCAAGAAGACAACTCATTAGAACACCTCACTAGCTCCCTTTCAATATCATTATCCCAATCTCTTTGCAACAAATGCTCAAGACTCTCAACCTTTTCTTCAAGGATAGCAATCTAATTATTAGTTCTCCCAAACACCCTCTTGTTCCATTCATGTAACGCCACCTTAAGCTTTTTAAGTTTGCTAGCTAATTTAAAAAGCCCCGTACCTGCTATAGATTCAGACCACACATTTTGTACAAAATTCATAAAATCCGGGTGCTCAACCCACATTTGCTGAAATCGAAATGGAAAGGGGCCATAAGTAAAAGGATCAGTTAAAAACTCTATAAACATAGGACAATGATCCAACGTTGTCCTTGGAAGATACAAGCAGTGAGCACTCGGGAATACAGTCAGGAAATTTGCATCAAGTAACACTCGATCCAACTTTGCCCAAGATCTAGTTAATCCCTGCTGACCGTTGCACCATGTAAACTTTCCCCCTTGTGAATTCATTTCCATCAGCCCACCCTGATGAATCCATCTATTAAACTCATCCATTGCAACTCTTGTCTGTGGACGACCACCACACCTTTCCACATCCGACCGAATTATATTAAAATCTCCAGCAAACAAACAAGGCTCAACACCCATTCTATCTGAACTCAGCTCCTCCCAAAGCATCTGTCTCTCATATCTATTACACTTAGCATAAACAAAATTGCCCAAGAAAGGAATATCTCCATCGCTAATACGTAAAGACACATACTGCGAAGTCGTGCGGACAACCTGCACGTCCACTTCATTTTTCCAAAAAACCCAGATTTTCCCACCATCATTCACATTCGTTATTACCTTATCAAACTGCAACATCCGCATGAACACCTGAATTTTATCCACACTCTGAAACGGTTCCAGCAGCACTGCCATCTTCGGCTTGTGTTTAATCAACAGCTTTTGTAAACGGCCCTTGGAAGTACCTATTCCTCTTATATTCCAGACTAAGATTGATCCTGTCATTGAGTAAACTTTTGTGCTCTAGTGATCACCAACCTAGAACTCCTGATTTTCTCAAACTGCCGCTTCTGATATTTCCTCTTCACGACTTCATCTTCTACGTCCGAATGGTATTCCTTCTCTTGCAAAAACACTTATGCATTTTTCTCAGATTCCGGATCAGACATCAATCCTTCTTCCAAGAATACCTCTTCCTCGTGAACATTATCATCCTCCCTTTCCTCTGAACTAGGACCTACTTCCCCCTCCCTCATGTCCGTTTCCAACTTTGCTTCCTTTAGCTGGGTAGAGCAGTCCATTCTTCCTTCAAAATTTACTGGATTCATTTCTTCCGCAGGATCCGCAATCTCAGGAATTTCCTCCTGATCCTTTTCCGGTTCCAACTCCTCAACCAAAAGTATGGGTTCACCCCGATTTTCCTCTGAATCTTGGTTTGTTTCAACTTCTTTATCCTCAACAACTGGGATTGTAGTATTTTCCTTCGGCTCCTCCACAATCGGTTCTTGTTTCCGAACCCACACCTTACCTCCTGCATTCTTTTTCCCAGCACAGCATGTCTTTGAATTATGACCCTGTATTTTGCACTTAGAACAGAACGCCGGCAGAGTTTCATAAATGATTTCTTGCTTTCGGCTAGATCCCAGACCAGGCATCCCAATCCAAAAATGAGGTAAAGGATGCTTTGCAGCATCCATTTCCACACAAATACGGGCACCATCGATGCGAGTAGCACAACGAGTGGAATTATCACGTCTAATAAATCTACCTATAAGGGCTATAAGAATTTTAAGAAAAGACTCATGATAATAGTTAGGAGGCAAACCTGGAAGGACAATCCAAACCAGTACAATAAAGGGTTCTTCTTCTTCTTTAAAATATGGTGTCCAGTGAAATGGACGGTATGGAACCCCGTCTATATCGTTAACTTCACGTGACAGAGGCTTCATGCAGTCTTCTTCCGAAACCATTCTGATAAATACATTCCGAGGATGCCTCATATTAGAAACGATTGGACTGCCTCCAGTGCTTGTGAATGAAGGCCCTAATGGCATCCAAGGATGGTCGGTTCCGTAGAAATTTCAAGACAATAGAGTACCGAAAAGGTTCAGCAGATCGTAGGATTTCCTCCTTAGAAAACTTGAAGAAGATTTCACCATCCTTGGATTTCGGCACACGGTGCGCCACAGACATTTCTGGAAGAGGTTGAGGGACACCGATACGAGATCCACGAAGCGCTAACCTCCGTTGTCAGCAGCAGCAGCCATAGCGAACTTGCGTCAAATTGAACCCACTGGTCAATCAACGAACGACGTTACAAGAAAAAACTTTCAAGAAGAAAGCCATTCTTGGAGCGTTCTTGGAGTGTCTATCATTCTTTTATACAAGTTATTAAGACTGAGGTTGACTTTCTGAAAACTTTGCATATTTTGTTATGAAATGAGAACTTGGGAAAAATCAACCTCGCTCACTTATTTGCACTACTCATGAAATCTGTATGAAAAAAGAAAAATATTTTCTGACATGCATTGTGTAGACATGAGCTAAATTTTGTCATGTTGTCTCTAAATTCTAAAAAAGAGCAATATTAAGAATCTGAAAAATTGTGCATTGATTTAGAAAGATACTCCGACTTTTGTTTTTAGTATGTGAGAATGATCTGATTATGTTTTGGTACTCTGTTTTATTTTGATATGGCATCTGAAAACCTTTGGCAAGGTGTACTGATTTTGTATCTGATTCTGTCTCTGCTCTGCTCTGTTATGCTGTGCTCTGTTTGGGTTGGTACCAACTTCTCTGTCTCTGAGTGCACCCACTTTGGAAACAAAGTGCTTTTATTGTGGTCTTTCCTATGTGCACACTCGGGGCTCCGAGAAGAATAAGAGAAAGATTTCACCTCTGTCTCTACCCGGTTTGGCCACCGGGGATAGCACAACCTTACCACAGGGGTGAAATATGGCCTCTGCTCTGTATGATGCTCTGCTTTGATGTGATGATGATGCTCAGGTTATGTTATGCCAAAGTACTCTGGGTTTTATTTGTTTTAAAACCATTGCTCTGTTACTTTTGAAAACATGTTTTGTTCTGCATGATAACTCTGGAAAATATTTTGTTCTGCATACTATACGTTGTAAATGCTCATGTTTGTACACTAGCATATATCCTCTGCTTACTGAGTTGTTGATAACTCACCCCCTCATCTCCACAACATTTTTCAGATATGTTGGATACTTCAGTGAAAGTTCAAGAATAGGAAGCATGGGTAAGGCTTTGTGAGCATAGTCTATTAAATATAGAGAGGGTACTTATTATTGGAGAATTTCATTGAATAATTTTGTTTTGCTTTGTTGACTTAGTACTTTGGGAAGTTGACTTTTATGTTGTGATTTCGTCATAATCTTAGTTATTTATTTTGGAGTAGATGGTTTAAAGGAATGAGGTCTATGTGTAAATGATGAATTGGAGTTTATATTTGTACAATGAGATATGATTTTAAGTGTTAAAAGGTAAATCTCCGACCCATTCGGGACCGGGGCGTTACAATTTCAATGGACAGAAAAATGGGTTCAATTACAAGGGTTACAGCTTAGTCAGTCCACTGTTACAAATGAGGGTAATAAGTCCCTCATGTCTGCAATTTCTAAAGGCAAGGGCCTTCTGTTGCAGTTAATGGCAACTACCCTAGACTCACCTTAGTTGACTTGTTACCCTGAAATTGATACATTATTGTTATAGTTTAAGGTGGTATTTCAGGAACCATTGGGGCTTCCTCCTCCCAGATCTTAGGATCACAGAATAGTGTTAAGGGATGGCACTAATTCTATCTCTACCTGACCCTACTGATACCCTCACTTCCAAAAAACAGAGATTAAGAAAATTGTGAATGAGCTGCTCACCACTGGAGTTATTAGACCTTGCTCTTGTCCCTTCTCATCCTGAGTGGTTTTGGTGAGGAAACATGATGGTAGTTGGCAGCTATGTGTTGATTACTGTGCTCTCAACAAGGAAACTGTGAAGGACAAATTTTCCATTCCAGTAATTGAATAGTTACTAGATGACCTACATGGGTCCCTCTTTTTTTCTAAACTAGACCTCTGGTCTGGATATCATCAGATAAGAGTTGTTCCAGAGGATGTACATAAGACGACCTTTCGTACCCACGAGGGCCACTATGAATTCTTGGTTATGCCCTTTGGACTTACAAATTCACCATCCACATTTCAGGGTTTAATGAACACGGTTTTTAAGCCATTTCTACGAAAATTTGTACTTGTTTTTTTATGATATTCTAGTTTACAGCAGTTGCATGCAACACCTTAACCATTTGAAACAGGTGCTACAAACCCTTTCTAAGCACTGTTTGTATGCTGAAAGGTCTAAGTGTTTGTTTAGGGTGGATGAAGTTGAATACATGGGGCACAAGGAGTTAAGGCTGACCCTGAAAAGGTGGCAGCCATGCTTGACTGGCCAGCTCCTGAAAACGTCAAATCCTTGCGAGGATTCTTGGGTCTAACAGGCTATTATCGCAAATTCATCAAGAACTATGGTATTATTGCTGCCCCCTGACTAATTTACTTAAAAGGAACTCTTTTACATGGACTGGCACGGCTACTCAAGCTTTTGAGGAGTCAAAAATAACAGTGACATCACCCCCTATGTTGAAACTGCTTGACTTCTCCCAACCCTTCACTGTGGAATGTGATGCTAGTGGAAAGGGTATAGGTGTTGTTCTTATGCAGCAAGGGCAACCAATTGCATTTCTGAGCAAGGCTTTGAAAGGAAGGGCTTTAGCTCTCTCCACATATGAGAAAGAGTTGTTTGCCTTGGTCATAACAGTTCACAAGTGGAGGCCTTACCTATTGGGCCAAGCCTTCAAGGTCAAAACTGACCAGCAGGTTTTAAAATATTTGTTGGAGCAAAAAGTGGGTACTATGGCACAACACAAGTGGATTATTAAACTGTTGGGTTATAACTTCAATATTGAGTACGAACATGGCAAGGAGAATAAAGTAGCTGATGCTTTATCTCGAAAAATTGAGGTTGAGCACTTAACTGAAGGGTCAATGGCAGTTATCACTTTCCCCACATCTACATGGATTGAGGAATTAAAAAGCAGCTATGCCACTTATCCTAAGTTGGAGGAATTCTTGACTAAATTTCAGACCAACCAGCCAGTCCAAAAGGGATACACTCTACAGAATGGCCTAATACTCAAGAAGGGTAGAATTGTGGTTGATTCCCATTCTCCCTTTGAAAGCAAAGTCCTCAAGTTTCTCAATGAAGATCCGCAAGCAAGACACTCTGGGTTTCTCAAAACTCACCATAGGGGCAAGAGAGATTTCTATTGGCAAGGCATGAAACAGGACATCAAAAAGCTTGTGAGGGAATGCCACGCCTACCAGATTAACAAGGCAAAACTGTCCCTTATCCAAAGTTACTACAACCCCTTCCTATACCTAACCAAGAATGGGATGCCATCTCCCTTGATTTTATTGAGTGTCTACCCAACTCTCATGGGGCTACAGTTATTTTTGTGGTCGTGGATAGGATGACCAAATATGGTCATTTCATTGCCCTATCACACCCTTATACTGCGGCTGTAGTGGCTCAAAAAGTTTTTCAGGAGATTTTTAGACTCCATGGCCTTCCAAAAATTATAGTCTCAGATAGAGACCCAATCTTCCTCAGTTCTTTTTGGAAGTCTCTATTTGAACTACAAGGCTCCACATTGAACTACAGCTTTGCATACCATCTAGAGACAAATGGGCAAACAGAAAAACCCTAAAAGGGTAACTCAGGTGCTATTCAGGGGCAAAACCTAATGCATGGGCTTAGTGGTTGTCTATGGGTGAATTCTAGTATAATACTTCTTATCATACATCTACGAAATTATCACCCTTCAAGGTTTTATATGGGTACAGTCCTCCTAAGCTACTAACATACATTCCGAGTATAGCTGCCAATGATTCAGTGGACAGTTTATTGAAGAATAGAGAACAACTCAAATCCCTACTCAAGCATAATCTAGAAGCTTCATAGTCTAAAAATGAAATTATATACAGATAAAAGGAGAACTTAAAGGGAATTTGAGTTAGGAGACTGGGTGTACCTCAGACTCCAACCCTATCGTCAAAGTCAGTGGTGACCCGTTCTAATCTCAAGCTCTTGCCACGTTTTTTTGGGCCATTTCGCATCATCCAACACCTGGGTAAGGTGGAGTACAAGCTTGAACTCCCCTCAGGTTCCCACATCCACCCTGTCTTCCATGTCTCATGCCTGAAAACGAAATTGGGAGATCAAATCGCACCCTTACTTCAGCTTCCCCAGTAAATATAGAAGTTGAAGTGTTACCTGAACCGAAAGCCATTGTTGATCACAGACTCAAGTAGCAAGGTCATCGTGAAGTGACTGAAGTCTTGCTAAAATGGGTTGGAACTTCAGAGGACAATAACACGTGGGAATCACTCTGGAAACTGCGTGATCTATACCCTCACCTTAAGGTGTTTTTAAGTGGGAGGGATTGTTAGGGTTCCATGGGGCCTGGCTCGGGGAAGGAATGGAACTCAAAGGAAGGGGACTACGGACAACACTAGGGCTTCTGAAGTGAACTATCGAGATCAAGACTTTTGTCATCAGCCACATCTTGCAACGCACCGTTTAGGCAATATTCAAGTGCAGCGTTTCAATGATAGACCATACGCACCGTTTAATGCAATGAGGATATGCCGTTTAGTTAATATAGTTGTCATTTACTTTATGCTTACTTTTTATAGCTGTCGTTTTGCATGTGTAATATTTATCCTTCCTTACACGTGTAACACTGCCAATGGATCTGTTACAATGTCAGAACAGTATGAAAAGCCTGAATTGGCAAAGGGCAGGGCACGTAGAAAAAGACTAAAGGAATATTTTTCTGGTTAAGGGATTCCTCGAAGTACCTAATGGCCTTCTGACAATTTAGTGGCTTTTTATCAAACACCTGTGTTGTCTTCCATTTTCACCCTATATGCTACTGCTAAGAGCATTTCCCCTCACATTTTCATAGAATCGTCACAGTGCCTTACAGAACAGCTGTTGATTTGCTTCTTGGATTCGTTGATTTTCCAAATATCTAGATGACGACATAAAAATTACTAAATTACTGCAAAATACTAGGAACAAGTCAACAAAAACAGCAAACCAACAATATCTACTTATAAAACTGCCAAGGATAAATTACACATGGGACAATACCACTGAAACATTTTAATTAATCTTAGCTACAGCTGAAGACGTGGTTATAGGTATAACTACATTATTTCGTAAAGAGAAATAATTTTACCATAAACAAATTTTATAAAAATAAAATCTGAAATTGACATGATTTAATGTAGTACATTATTTTATTTATTTTATTTTTTTTTTTGGGAAGAGGGGGCCGGGGTTTCAAATTCCAAACTTCCATTTTGAAGGCTACGGTTTATGCCAATCAGGCTACAGGTCTTTGACAACTTAATGTAGTAGATTGCAGACTTATTTTCATTATAACGTAAAATTAACATATTATATAAAATCGTGTCAATTTATATTTATAATTTTGTGAGAATTATTGTAATATTATTTTCATAAAAAATAAAGAAAAACTATATTTGTCGTTTCTATCATCAATATCTTGTTAAATGAATGGACAAATTTAATGAATAAGCTATTATTTATATAAAGTAATAAAAATAATTACATAGGTTGGCCGGTCCATCCCATTAAGCCTACAAGTACGTACTTTTCTCAAATCACAATAAAGAACAACTCCAATAATACAATTAGAGTCTACTTTAGACAACAAAAGAGATATGTATGAATAATTCACGCAAATTACCAACAGAGATACGTGTCCTTCCTCTGAAGCAGAAAATCAGATAAAATGCAACGACAGCTAACCTTAAATATTAAAACAAATCACAGGGCACAAGAATCACAGAAATATCCGACTGCTCTGGGAAAATATAAAATTAAATAACTATGCCAGTTGTCAAACATAAGTGACAAACGATTAGAGAATCCACCAAATATATTGACATAATGATGCAGCCTTTATAACATGAAACGTGCACGTTATATTATAACATGAAGAACATTCATATGCTGTGAACAGATCAGTGATTCCAATTAGTATAAATTATCACCAACTAATTATTGTTAGAGATATATAAAAGATCATACTTTCCAAACTTCGTGCATGATTGGGTGCACTATTGGGATTGTACAAGGAAATATAACTTATAACTTATAGTTTAAATAATAAATTCTATTATTAAAAAGTTATTTATTGTTTATTAATAAAATATTTAAAATACTTTCAAATGTATTACCTTTGTTTGAAAACAAATTAAAAAAAAAAATCTAAGGTAGAAATGACAATCATTTACTTTTTAAAAATTATGATCGTATCTTTAAAAATTTAAAAGTTGTAATTATTTGAAAGTTATATGGGTATTTTCGTTCATTAATAGTCTTTTTAAAATTGGAAGTATATTCTAAATTATTTGAAAAAACATGTTTGAGATTAAAAAGTATTTTAATATATAACACTCAAACAACCTAATTTTTTCATTAAAAAAAATTTAAGAGAAAAACATAATTTCATTCAAACTTTTTTTTTTAGGATAAAGTGGAACATAGTTTCAATTTTAAAGAAGATTGTCAATTGGCAGAAATGCGCATACAACTTTCAGATAATTATAACTTTGTCTTTTAATCTTATCACATGGTACCTCAAATGAGCTTTATGTCATTTCTATTTCGAAAATCACTTTATACATTATTTTTAAACAAATAGAATATGTTTAAAACTATTTAGACATATGGTTACCCGATAATAAATAATCTTTTAATAATATAACACTACAATAGAAATGAGTTTTCTGTGACGGTTTGTGGAAACCGTCAATGAAGGCAGCTGAGAGATTGCATTACGTTCGAACGTATACATATTAACGTTTGAACATTCCCTGTACATGCGAACGTGGAGGCTATTTACGTGCGAACGTAAAAATATTTTGCGCCAATGTTCGAATGTAAGTGATTCATGTTCGAACGTTAATTGAATTAATATTAAAGTTGGATATTTCAAATTAAAAAAGATTGAGAATTGAAGTGCAGTGATTTAATATTAAAACTGGATAAACTAACATTAAAAAAGATTGAGAATTGAAATTCAAAAACAGTAGATATATTAAATAATGCTGTTCATTACATATAATAAAAATAAAGTACAAAATATGATAAAATTTTGTAAACACTCAGATCAACGTGTTGTTCAACAATCATGTTGCTGTGCGGAACTCCTCAATCAATATCGTGACCATCTCGTTTAGAACATTGACACGTTCGGAAGTCTGGTCGACAGTCTCCTCTACGGCCATGATCTGTCATTCGATATGCGTAGTAAGATCTAAGATGACTGCACAACCCAAGGAGGTCGCGCATCCCCCGTAGATGTACTCCTCAGCGGCTGACTAGTACTCCCAACACCGGGCTTAGCCTGGGTTGGAGGAACAAGATCTGGTATAGGGCTAGGCTCACGTCAAGCATGCCCTTTCCCCTGTCCAAATCTCTGATGGTGCATGGTAATGTCAATGGGGCTCATCTGGTTTGTATTTCACTCCTCCACCTTGGGTTGGACACTCTGGTTCAGTAATAGCTTGGTAATGAGGACTCCATATGGGAGGTTGTCCGTGGAGACGAAGCTCGCCTCGTAACGGATCCTCTTAAAAATACGAAGTGGCAAGTCAATGGGATCTCCACGTGCCACTTGTATAAGGAACTATGCGCATTTCCGACTAAATGTAGCCTTATGTCCCATAGGATCCACCCACATTTGTTTCAACAATAAGATGCAATATGCAAAAAAAAAATGAGGAGTTATACCTGGCTGAAGGAGTTCTTCCTATCAATTCGGTCTCGGTCACTCCCAATGAGGATGTAGAAATCCTAATCTTGGTCGTCATCCTCCTCATTAGTATCCACAGCCTCCAACCGGTCAACGAGGCTAGTAGATGATGCAGAAGTGCCTACATTTGTATATCTCGAGATCCATCCTTAGGCTAAGCATCTCATGCAGTTGACATCTCAGCTAT
This sequence comes from Juglans mandshurica, assembly GCA_022457165.1. Lineage (NCBI taxonomy): Eukaryota > Viridiplantae > Streptophyta > Magnoliopsida > Fagales > Juglandaceae > Juglans > Juglans mandshurica. The sequence goes on from CM039629.1 coordinate 15,905,506, forward strand.
GCGACGGATCCCCAGAAGCTTTGCGATGACATCTGCTGAGACCTCGAACTGAACATTGCGTACTGTCACAGTGTGAGAGAATGCATCCTTAGGCATGGAGGCACATCTGCATATAAAACTCCTGAACCATTGAGGGGTATATGTTAACCCTCAATGTGTAGATACTCATCCAGCCTCTCGTTTGGAACACATCTTGAATGCTCTTTTGCTCCCATATGAGGTCGTGGAACTGGTTGATCATGACTTATCGTTCATGCATCATTGTTCGAGCCCCAATTTGAGACGTGTCCTCGCTTGATCTTTCCCTCCCTCTTTTCCTAGTTGTCAGAAGATGAGCCATATCCTGAATGAAAGAAAAAAAAATTGAGCAATATTAAAATTATGATGCATACTATGTACTGTAATTTAAATTATTTTTGGAACACGTTCGAACATAAAATATCACGTTCAGAGGATAAGCTTATACTTGCGAACGTTTTGGTTATTACGTTCGCATGTTAGATTATCTAGTATAAGCATTCCAAGGTAAAATGACAAATGTTGAACGTGACGGCTAAAATACACGTTTGAACGTACAAAACATATCAAGTTCGCACGTGTGGAAGCTATTGAACGTATTTAATAATACGTGCGAACGAACATAACTATATGTTTGAACTTATATTTGGTTTATGGCAATTGGAAGGTTTTACATTCGCACAAATTACAAATAACATTCACACGTAATATTAACGTTCGCATGTATGTGCCGCTCAGGAAGTGGAACGATCATACTTGCGAACGTTACAAACGTATGTTCCTATGTACAATTTAAATTCGCATGTATACTAAATACGTTCACACGTACTGTAGAACATTCGCACGTTATATGACTAACGTGCGAACATGTATGTCGTCTTCCTCATTTGGAAGATATAACGTTTGAACACTATATCGTAACGTTTGAACGTTACGATACAGAAAAAGGTGAGTCGACTCAGTCATTCTCGTACACGTCAAACACAATGAAATTAACCAAATGACACTGTAAAAATGAAGTATAAACTTCAAGAAAACTTTCTGCAGTGGCCGTTTGGCCATTGGCAATTCGTGGTGGCCGAAAAATGAAGATGAAGGTTGTTTTCTGCAGTGGCCATTTTTAGGAACCACTGAAACCTCCATTAAACATTAAAAAAAATGTACCCAACAGTTAAAGAGGGATGCCTACTTCTTTTGTGACGGTTGTGGCAGAGTTTGATGGCGGCGACGGTGGCGCAAACGGCAATATGCGACGAAGGCAACGGATTGAGTTTTGGGAGAAATGTGAGTTGTGCCGTTTCACATTCGGATTTGAGCTTTTATACACTTAATGTTTGAATGTTTAATTGTTAACGTGCGAACGTCAATTGATGAGAGAGAAAGACATCCGAATGTTTCAATTATAATGTCCAAACATTTAATTACTTAATTCCCGTTACATCCAAACGTTATGTTAGTACGTGCGATCACTTGTACTTAATGCCAGATAATGCGAACGTTATGTTGGTACATTCAAACGTCTCTAAAATAAAATTTTTACAATTCATACGCAATAATATATTATATATACACTATACTTATGCTTTATGCACTAGTATATATACTATATATATTAGTCTAGTGTTGTTAATTAGTTTAATAAAGTATAATTAACAACTAATTTTGTTCTCTAGCATATTATAAGCTAATAATATATGCTATACTAATACTATTTTGTACTAGTATATAAGTTATACTAGTACATAGTGCACTAGTATTGTATATATACTATATATACTAATCTAGTGGTGTTATGTAATTAATAACATTGTTATTAATAATTAATGTTATGTACTAACATACTATAAATGAATAATATATAAATATATAAACCACTATGGTTTTATAAATAACTATTGTTTCAAAATATATAAATATCTGAATTACGTTCGAACAATACAAATCTACATTCGAACATTCTGTATTGACGTCCGAACGTGGATTTACACGTGCGAGCGTTTTGAAAAATTTGGCGGTATCTTTTCCCTCGTTATTTGTAAGAGAAATTGATGATATTTACGTTAGAATGTGTATACTTAACATCAAACATAGATGCGTATACATGCAAACGTTACACCTAGATGTGCAAACGTGAATGGAAAAATGGTGGGATCTTTCCAGCGTGTATTAGGGGTCATCCACCTGTGAAATCATCAACAAAACGTGCGAATGTTTTGAATTATACATTCAAACTTAATCCGCGTGATCTATGCTTGTTTTGGGATTATTAACGTAACGTTCGCACGTGAACTATTGTACATTCGAACATTTGTGAGTGTTATAATTTAGGCGGTTCTTTAAGAGGGAACCAAAATTCATGTAACATGCGAACGTATATTGTGATGTTCGAACTGACCGAAATTTTGATGCTGCAAGTTTTCATTTAAAATGTCACTACAATAGCTCAAGGGCGCCTTTAATACATTGTCATTTGAGTACGGAAGACCTATTGCAATGACTTTGGTTTCTGCAATAAGTCCAAAAATTTTGAAAAAAATAATGTCGCCCCAAACAAGTCTAGGGCATTTAATCCGTGCCTTCCTCACGTTACATGGCTAATTCAATGAGAGAGAGTAAGAGTGAGGGAGAGAGAGTGACAGAGTGTTAGAGAGAGCGAGAGTGAGAGAGAAAGAGAGTTAGAGTGAGAGAGAGTTAGAGATAAAAGAGTTTAATATTGTGAGATTAGTATTATATTTTTTTATTTATTTTGAATAATGTTGTGATTTTTCTATGTATTATTTAATTTGTACTAACTAGTATTGTGTTTTTGTTTGAAGGATTATTTCTTGGGGGTTTCTAAAGCTTGGCATTTGTTGGGGATTAATATTGTGAGGAAATTGGTAGGTATATTTCTACATTTTGTTGTGAATATTGTTGTGAAAATGTGAGTATGTGAATATGTTTGGATATTGTAAATATGTTGGATATTGTGAATATGTTTGATATTGTGAATATGTTGGATATTGTGAATATGTTATTTGAATATTGTTAATATGTTATATAATTGATTGTAAATATGTTTGGATATTGTGAATATGTTGTTTGGATATTGTAAATATGAAATATAATTGATTGTGAACATGTTTGGATATTGTGAATATGTTATATAATTGATTTTGAATATGGTTGGATATTGTGAATATGTTGTTAGATAATTGATTGTGAATTGAATAAGAATATGTTGTGAATATATTGTGAATGTATTGGTATTTAATTGTGAATATGTTGTGAATGTAGGAGATACAATTAGGCAAAAGAATACTAAATAAAACATTAATTAAATAATAAGATAAATTTATAAAATAAAAAACTAAATAAAATATTAAAGATAAAACATTTAAGATAAAAGAGTACTAAGTAAGAAATAGCATACTTAGTAAATAACTAATAAAAAACAAATGATTAAAAAATAAATAATAGTTTTAACTTTAATTTAATTTATATATACTAATATAAATTGAAATAGCATACTTAGTAAATAACTAATAAAAAACAAATGATTAAAAAATAAATAATAGTTTTAACTTTAATTTAATTTATATATACTAATATAAATTAATTAGTAAGATATTACACAAAAATCGAATTCATGATAACATACTTATTAAATAAAACATTTAAGATAAAAGAGTACTAAGTAAGAAATATCATACTTAGTAAATAACTAATCAATAATAAATAATATTTTTAACTTTAATTTAATTTATATATACTAATATAAATTAATTAGTAAGATATTACACAAAAATCGAATTCATGATAACATACTTATTAAATAAAACATTTAAGATAAAAGAGTACTAAGTAAGAAATATCATACTTAGTAAATAACTAATAAATAATAAATAATATTTTTAACTTTAATTTAATTTATATATACTAATATAAATTAATTAATAAGATATTATACAAAAAGCTAATTTATGATGCCATTCTAATTAAATAAAACATTTAAGATAAAAGAGTACTAAGTAAGAAATATCATACTTAGTAAATAACTAATAAATAATAAATAATAGTTTTAACTTTAATTTAATTTAATTTATCTATACTAATATAAATTAATTAATAAGATATTATACAAAAAGCTATTTCATGATACCATACGTATTAAATAAAACATTTAAGATAAAAGAGTAGTAAGTAAGAAATAACATACTTAGTAAATAACTAACAAAAACAAATGATTAATAAATAAATAATAGCTTCAACTTGAATTTAAATTATATATACTAATATAAATTAATTAATAAGATATTATAGAAAAAGTTAATTCATGATAACAAACTTATTAAATAAAACATTTAAGTTAATTCATCACGAGGGAAATCTGATTTTTGCCTATTCTGAACATATTAGTTTTGGTTCAAATAATAAAGCTGAGTTGTTAGGGGTTCTATTTGGATTGCGCAGATGTAAGGCCATGGGATTGGTGAATATGTTGAATTAGACTCATCTTTGGCTGTGAAATGGCTAGAGAAAGGCAGATGTCAGGTTTGATACTTGGAGGATTTTTGGGAGGAAATAAGCTTGCTCATCCGAGGCCTCAATATTCGGTTTAGACATGTGTTTCAAGAGGGAAATAAAGCTGCGGACTGGCTTGCTAAAGCAGGTAGTACTGGGATTACGCAGGCATTTACGTCGGCTAACATTCCAAGGGAGCTCAAAGGGATTTTATGTTTGGATACATGTGGTTTGTCGTGCTTAGGAAAGAGGTAGTTCTGTGGTCTTCTGGGTTGGAGGCCATTACGCTTATAATTTCATTGTCGTGCTTGCTTTGACATTGTTTTTCGTTTACATTAGTGCGGGCGTTTCGCATCTACGCTTACGTATTCTTTTACGTTGGTGCGGGCTCTTCGTTTACATTTACGTTGATTAGTCGTTAGTCATTGTATAAGTCTCTTTAATAAGTTGGTTGTCAAAGTTTTGGTCATCAAAGTTTTGGTCATTCTCTCATGGGATGGGCATTTTTGTAAATCCTATGGGGTTTGAATGTTGCCATGGTTTTCCTCCGCCATAAGTGAGGTTTTTTCTAGTAAAAGTAAGTCGGGGTCACTCTTGGACATGTGACCTCGTCTCTTTTCAAAAATCAAAAAATAAAAAAAAAATAAAACATTTAAGATAAAAAGAGTACTAAGTAAGAAATAAAATACTTGGTAAATAACTCTCGATATAGCTTGTGTGTCGTATATATGTATATGTTATTTGTTAGATTTTGAGTGACATTGCATGAATAACTTTAGACCCTTTTGGGAATTAGTGTACACTCAGGTATTCACTAATTCCTGAATTGTCCAGTGTGGACAGTTTGAGATTATATTATCTTTATTGCGCATTTTGGTTACTCCTATTTTACACGTTTAGTATGAGATTTCGATGTCTTCCTCATTTGTTCTTCGGATATACTGTTCACAGGGTGAGAATCTCTCTCTGTGAACATGTATACTTGGAAAATTATGGAGAGGTGCTGCCAAAATTTCTACTGACGTGAAAAGTAGAAGAGTGACAAAATTTGTGCAATATGGATGATATAATCTCGAATGGGATAGGACCAACTACCGAAGATCTAAAGAGCATTGAGAATTGGAGCATGTGATGCATTTGAATTTAATTTGCAATATACTAATTGCCAGGTTATTTTTAGAAATTGATAAAAGTTGGATGCATCTTGGCAATAGACTTGGAAATGACTATGCTGTGTATGCATGTGGAGTTAGAGCCTTCATTGATTTTGTTTGGGCCTCTGCCGATAGTCGCGGTTACATTGTCCATGTCATGAGTGCAAAAATATGTGCGCTATAGGATTGGATGAAGTACAATGTCATATATTTGTGAATGGTAAGGATTTGGGGTATACCCGATGGGTATTGCATGGTGAGCCATATGAACAATCAACCGAGGTTATGTTTGATCATGGTATTGATATGCAGCACATGGATGAAGATATCGAGCTAGAAGACGTTAATGAGCGGGAAATGATGAAGGAAATGTTGGGTGACATTGAAGCTGTGATGTTTATGGATGAAATGGACAATGACACCTCAAGTGGCCGAGGGACTAAATCGGAGAATTTCTCTAAAATGTGGGAAGATACAAATCGTGAGCTTTATCCCTGATGTACAAAACACAGTAAAATGTCGTTTATTGTACAGCTGCTTCACATTAAGTCATTGTGTGGGATGTCGACAAAAGCAATCAACATGGTCTTGGACTTGTTTAATGAGATGCTTCTTGAAAGTTCTGCATTGCCGAAGAATTTTTATGAAGCGAAACCTTTGAGGATGGGATTATGGTTTAATTACAAGTCCATACATGCATGCAAGATTGATTGTGTTTTATTTTGGAAGGAGAATGAGGAAAAACAAGCTTGTCCTGTATGCGAAGAGTCGAAGTGGAAGGATAAAAAAATATTCCGGTACGTGAACATTTTGCATTATTTCCCCTGAAACCCAAATTGCAAAGGCTATATATGTCTAAGAAAACAGCTCAAAATATGAGCTGGCATGAGGAGAAAAGAGTTAAGGATGATGAATATATGAGGCACCCATCTGACTCACTTGCTTGGCAAAGGTTTGATGATCAATCCAGAGTTTGACAACGAAGCTCGTAATGTGCGTCTAGGACTGACAACGGATGGTTCAATCCCTTTGGCAATATGAGTACAAGTTACAACACTTGGCCCCTGTGTTGATTCTATATAATCTTCCACCATGGAGGTGCATGAAGGCGCCAAACTTTTTGTTAACTTTACTTATCCTCGACCCAAGATCACTTGAGAATGATATTGATATATTCATGCAGCCGTTAATTGAAGAGTTGAAAGATTTATGGGAAACAGAAGTCAGAATTTTTGATGCATATACATCAACTTATTTCCAGATGCATGTTGCAGTAATGTGGACACTAATTGATTTTCCAGTGTATGGGACCCTTTCCGGTTGGAGTACTAAAGGGAAGTTAGCGTGTCTCACGTATAATAAAGAAATTGTTAGCGAATGGCTAAAATATTCGTAGAGGATGTGCGTCATGGGCCATCGACGATATCTGTTAGCAAATCATGCATGCCGAAGGGAATGCGCTAAATTTGCTCGGAGAGTTGAGGACGAAACTGCACCGAAGGAGTTGACTGGGGACGAGATAGATGAATAGTTATGGGAAGTTAGAGCGAACATTTTTGGCAAAGGTAGGGGAAAGAACAAGAGAAAACGAGGCCCTATAGAATTGAATTGGATAAAGCGTAGTATTTTCTTTGACTTGTCGTATTGGTTGCATGTTGCGACATAGTTTGGATGTAATGCATATAGAGAATAATATTTGTGACAATGTTTTGGGGGTCATTGATGAGCATTAAAGAAAAAGACGAAGGACACTATTAAGACGAGAAAAGATCTTGAGATAATGAGAATTAAATATAATCTGCATTTATGAAGGTTATAGGGTGGTTATGCTGCATGCATGTTTTACGATGACAAGAGATGAGAAGATGGATTTTTGCAAATGGTTGCAAGGTATGAAGTTGCCAGATGGTTATGCGTACAATCTCAGTAGATGCATGAGCGGTGATGACTGGAAAATAAGTGTATTGAGAAGTCATGAATGTCACGTAATTTTGCAGAACTTATTACCGGTGGGAATTCGTGGTAAACTGACTTCTAATGTACGTGTTACCATAACCGAACTTTGCATGTTTTTCAAAGATTTATGCTATCGAATTGTAAATCAAGATATGCGACGGAAGTTGGAAGAAGACATTGCTACTATATTGTGTAAATTCGAGCAGATCTTTTCACCATCATTTTTCGATGTAACGGTCTATTTAGCAATGCATTTACCTCAGGAGGTAATGTTAGGTGGCCCGGTGCAGTTCCGTTGGATGTATCCAGTTGAAAGATATTTGGGTAGGTTGAAGTGCACTGTTGGGAATAAAGCCCGAGCTGAGGGTTCAATAGCAGAGGCTTATACATGATGAATGGTTGGCATTTTGCTCTCTATATCTTCGTAGTGTTGAGACACGATTTAATCGTGAAGAGCGGAATACTGATCTTACTGCTCCTCCCCCTCGTGAGCTATCAGTATTTTCTCAGAATGTACGGCCCTTGAGTGCACAAACGAGATACGACTTAATTGGTGGAGAGTTAGGAAAAGCTCGGTGGTACGTGTTGAATAATTATAAGGAGATTGATGACTATCTCAGGTATTTTGTTGCATACTTAGAATAATTCTAATTAAAAATATTATTATATAACATATTATGTAAGGCACATATCATATTCTTTTGTACTTCCATACAATGAGCACATGGACAAACTTAGGATAGAAGGCGTAGAGAATATAGAAGCGAGACATGAAAAAGAATTTTTCGGATAGTTTGAACAACGTGTATGCATTTTAAATGTCCCATGACTTAAAATCACTTTGAGCCATTTTAGTTCTTATTTACTTTTAATAATTTTGTTACTATTTCAATTATTAGATTTTGGAACAACGTGCTAATGATCCCGCATCAGTTTCTTATGAAGTGCATGTATTGGCCCGTGGTCTCTCACACAGAGCACTTCGATACACTGCATGCACAGTTCGAGGTTATAGATTCCATACTATGGACCGTGAACCTAATCAAAAGACATAAAATTGTGGCGTGTTGGTCGAGGAAAGTCATGGAACAGATGACATTGACTACTATGGTGTCATACGTGACATTATCGGATTAAAATATCTGGGTGGGAATGTGACATATGTTTTTAAATGTGATTGGTGAGATATAGGCAGTGGTTGGATTTTGATACATAGGGATAGTCACTTTACTAGTGTCAATACTAAATGTAAATGGCATGAAAATGATTCATTCGTATTGGCTTGTCAAGCTACCCAAGTCTATTACTTGGTTGATCCAATGAAAGGGGCCGATGAAGATAGTTGAGAGATAGTTTAGCGAGTCGTACAAAAATTTGTGCCTCGGAATATATATGATGCATGAATGGTAGCGGATCACGACCATAGTGGAGATGAAGATGACACTTTGATTATAGAAGGCCTATAAGGAAGATAGAGAGGGTATAAATTTATTTGTTGACCTAGTTGCACTTGAACTAATCCCCTTATGTAGAGATGACGTCCCACCTATACATCTCGACCCATCCGTATTAAATGATCATTTAGTTCATTAAGAAAGTGAAAAAGAAGAATAAGAAGAGCAAGAAGAAGAAGAGTCTAAAGAGAAAGTCGATCAAGAAGACGATGATGAAAATGTTATTGAAGTCAATTCTGAAACAAGTATGAAAAATACATCAGGAGATGAAGAATAAAAGTATTATGTAATTTATTTACATAGGTGACACTACAATACATGTTTTATAAATTATTCTATACTAACTTGTTTTTTTTTTTAAAATATTAATCATTTTCAAGGATGCCACTAAAACGACAACGAAGAAATGTGTCTCCTCCCCCAAGTCTCAAACCCGTTCATGACTCCCCAACTGAGGACTTCACTCCTTAACAAGTTAATACACAGGAGACAGATAGCCAGTCAACACCTACCAATAAGAAAATTTTGTTGATAATTAATTATATTTAAATACTTTGGGGACTGTATTTAATTATTTTAAAAATATTAATTGATGCATTGTCACATCGTAGACGTGGCTACACACATGGCCTTGCTCTTGAAAGAAATAGAAAACACGAAAAAATCAAGGTCAACATTCCTGATAGCTTCACTGGAGAAGTGGATGATAGTGCAACATCGCTTGCCTCCTATGTCGGCACACTACTCCATGCTTATGCCTCATTTTATGTGCGATCATGGAGAGATGTTCCGAATGAGATGAATGATCACATTCGGAGTCGCGTATTGGTGAGTTTATATACGAACGTAAATTTATTTAAAGATGCTTTGATTTCATATATTTTACGCAATTCACTTCTTAGGACTAATTCGGCCTCAATTTTGGCCATAGCGAGGATGTGCGAACTGTGAACGAGTTGATGGCTACATCATTTCGGCGTCACAACGGACGATGCTATGACCACTTCAAAAAGTTTGAGACGTTGGAAGAGGCTGTTTAGTCTCCTTTTCAAAAAATGAAGTTAGACAATTGCAGGAGGTGTTGTGATCTTTTCGCAAGTCCAGATTATCAGGTATTTTAGATTTATTCCCTATAAGTTATTTACATCTATATTGGTTTCATATATTATATCTAACATTGTTAATTTTTCCTACAACACTGAAGTTCTATCAATGTACAGTATAGAACGGCTTTGACAATCCACCATCGCGCCCACTCAAGGTCATTCCAACATCTTGTTGATAAAATGGTAATTGATAACCTATTAATTCTCACTCATTTTTATCATATTCTTTTATTTAAGTACTAACATTATTTTTTAAATTTGCTAATGTGGTTTTGTTAGAGACGTGATGATACTGAAAATTTCTTCCTCATTCATGTCTATGCTGCTACTCACACTGATGAGCATAGTGAGTGGGTTGATCCTATCTCTAAAAATAATTATGTAAGTGATGTTATTTCCTGTGACTAAATTATGCAACTTGTACTAACATATTATGTTTGATTCCTCGTTTCTTTTAATATGTGATCTTTATTATCATATTTTTGTTGTAATTGCAAGAAAAAATGATTGAGATCCAATCAGCCTTTAAGGAATCCTCTTCTACTAATATAGACATATTCACGCAATTACTCGGGACTAAATCTGGTTTGATAAGAGGTTTGGGACGTTCTTTCAAGCGTGTTAGTTTATCCTCCAAGACCTCAACTTTGGAAATTAACAATCTTACTAAAGATTTAGATGTAGCACACCAATAAATTGAGCAAATGAAGTCGAGACAGCAGGAGTTGAAGTCTCTCTTATCGTGACCGTCTGATTTAGAGACACGTTTGCAGAAGCAACAAAGAGACCGCAATGAGAAAATGCACATTGAAGTCCAAAAGCAAGTGTAGAGTTAGATAATGGTCCAAATGGAACATGTTATGTCAATTCAGCAAGATCGCAGTGGGTGAGGAAAGAAAAAGAAATGATCAATATATCATTATCATTATCAGTATTAGAAATTTGTATTGTCTATTTTTGCAACTCTATAAGACATTATTAGTTATTACATTTATGGAATAATATGAAACAATTTGCATGTTTTTAATTTTATGAAATTACTATTTCTAATCATAACGTTCACACGTAAAGAACAAACATTTGAACATTGATTCATGTTCGAATCAACGTTCAAACAAAATGCCAACGAATTCGAACAAAACGTTCAAATGTAAGACACTCTGACAAACAATCTAAATGTTCGAATGATGAGAATTGATACATTCAAACGACAAACTAACATCCGAACGTTAAAAATGATACGTTCGAACTCTTCTCCTTTAACATCCGAATGTTACATTCAAACGTCATCGAGTTAACGTTCAAACGTAAATATCATTTGTGTGAAGCAAAAACATTGAACGTCAATTTTTTTACGTGCGAACGTTAATCAGTCGAGTTAATGTTCGAACGTCGGTTTATACGCCCAAACGTTACTTTCTATGACAGTTTTTAACTCTCATAAAAAATATCACGTTTGAACGTTACATTTCACGAAAGACTTCCAACCTTCACAAAAAATAATTTTTGTGACAGTTGAATAGTAAACCGTCACAAAAAACATTATGTGACGCCTTTTAGGTGACAGTCTCAAACCGTCACAAAAAGTTTGTGTGACGGTTTGCTTATTTTTTGTGACAGTTTTATCTGTCACAAAAACCAAATTCTATTGTAGTGTAACTTATTATTACAATTAAAAACTTTAAAACTAAAAAATTATATTACCCACGCAATACAATACCAAACATGAAATTCAACAGGGAAAGCCCCTTTTTCCAAAGGTCGCTTTTCTATTATTATTTTTGTATGGCTTAAAGCAAGGCACGTTGATTCCAGGGAGTACAAATTCTACGCACATTTGATGATGAACAAAATCGCTGAGCTCAAAATAATCTACAAAAGAAGCAATCAAATTCAAATGGCTGCATGTTGAATTGAAGAAGCATGTAAATTTATCAAACACAAAATCAAGGTTTCAAGCAAAAGAAACTCTTGAAACTCGAGATAACAATACCACATGAGGTCTACATACCAGTACTTAACTATAAAAGGCCAAAACACAATGGCCATCACAATCAAAATTCACATAAACTTATTTCCAAACTCTTTTGTCACACAAAAGTGTTTTTTATTATGATTTTCACATAGTGAATCATTTGACAGTGCACTAAAACATTTTGACTGGGACAAGGTTCAGAGGTATTCTTTTCTGCGTAAGGCCAGCACCAGTCGATTCTTCCATGTTTATGTCCTCCTCCATCCCTGAGGGCACTTTCCAATTGAAACAATACAAAAGATTCGCAAGTGAAAGCTCAACGGTGGTCGCTCCCATGTATATCCCAGGACAACCTCTTCGACCAGATCCAAATGGCAATAACTCAAAATGTTGTCCTTTATAATCGATAGAGCTATCAACGAACCTTTCTGGGTAGAACTCTTCTGGGTTCTTCCAGTATTCAGGGTCTCGTCCTAGCGCCCAAGCATTTACTTGGAGCAACGAGTTGGGGCCAATGTCATAACCGCCGATCTTAACTTCTGCCATGGTTTGTCTTGGAAGAAGGATTGCGGCTGGAGGGTGCAATCTAAATGTTTCTTTGATTATCATCTTCAGGTAATGAAGATGAGTTATGTCGCTTTCGGTGACTTTTCCTCTGTTTCCAACGACGTTTCTGACTTCATCTTGTGCTTTCTTCATCGCTCGTGGGTTCCTTGCAAGCTCCGCCATTGCCCATAGCATGGTGACTGCAGCAGTGTTGCTTCCACCCAAAAACATATCCTGACATACACAAAGAAAGATTGCATAATGATGATTAGAACAAACAAACCTAAGACCTGATCAACTCAAGAAATTAAGATTAATGGAGAAAACACGCGGAAACGTGATAAAAAAACCATGGTAGGAACGATCGAGTCCTTACGAAGAGGATGGCCTTAATGTTATCTTTAGTGAACGGTGGAGCGCCGGTGTTGGTTTGCTGATCCCTTTCTATTCTCAGCAGCACGTCGATAAGGTCTTCGTGGTCTTGTTCTGTCTTCTTGGGCTTGAGATGAAGATCAATGGCCTGTTGCAGAAAATCATCCAAACCACGAAAAATCTTTTCGAGTCTTCGAATCCGACCAGAGAGCCTGTCAATAATCCATCCCACGTATGGAAAGAATTCAGTTGCACTGAAGCTTGCAAACATGACTTCAGCCTCATGAACCACTTCTCGAAGCCTTTCATTATCCAAACCACTCCCACGAAAATTCTTTCCGAAAGCAGTCCGACAGAGTATATTTGCTGTGAGAGCCAACATCTTCTCAGAAAGATCAACAGGGGTTGCAGAAGATGCAGACTGAGAAATTGAATTAACAAGAGAAGCTACTTCTTCTTCCCTAATAAAGCGATATGACTGCACCCTAGCCACGCTAAAAAGCTCAAGAGCACAGATTTTCCTCATTTCCCTCCAATAATCACCGTAAGGTGCGAAAACTATGTCTTTGAAATTGTACGTCAGTCTCCCGGCGGTGGAAGAGACAGGTCTACTGCAACAGTCAAGATCATGAACCTTTAAGACTTGTCTTGCAGCCTCTGCTGAAGAGATGTTAATAATTGTTTTAGAACCGATTTTGAGGAGCATGATTGGGCCATATTTTTTGGAAAGTTGCGACAAAGATTTGTGAGCCAATTCACCAAGCTGGTGCATGTTCCCAATAATGGGAAGAGTAGGAGGGCCAGGTGGAAGGCGCTTCTTTTGCTTTGGACCATTGATTTTGTTTTTCAGAAGAAGCAGTAGAGGGAGAAGAAAGAGAAGGGAGAGCCTCAGCCACAGGGGCACAGCATAAAGATCCATTGAAGCCTCCATCTTTGTTTGCAATGAACTACTCTTGAGAGTGTCCATTTATAGACAGTCCTCCAAACAAGTATAAGGTGAAGAGGTGAGGGTATAGTTAGAGGAGGGTCCTACAGTTATTGATAGATATGTACAGTTTGATAAGCATTGCATTGAATAATGTTTTGATGAATGAAATGAAAGAGAGGTTTTATTCAAAAAAAAAAAAGTGATATGGATTTTAATTTGAGAATAAAATATGGCCATATTTGGAAAGTGAGATCAGTATCTCAAAATTTTTCATAATTTTATTGCCAAATATCACTCAAATATAAAATAATTTTTAATTTCAAATTGTCAACTAATCAGAGTAATGTTATACACCACACTCTGATCCTACTTTCATCTTATTAAGTAAGATATGGCACATTTATCATAATTGGATGATAAAGAAGCATCTAATAAATGATTATTTAATAGTGATAAATGTGTTACATCTTACTTAGTGGAATGAAAATAGATTGGTAGTGTAATGTATAAAATTTTCCTTCCCAAAATCTTATAAAACACTTTTAACTCAAACTATTTTACTATTATTTACAAATTATTTTACTATTATTTACATAATTTTTATCTCATCGCAATTACCTAAACATGCCTAACTATTTCAATTTCGAGATGGTATGCCTAATTTCCCATAAATAATTGGAACAGTAATTTCGTTCTCTCCGCCAGCTTCTCTCATTACTCGTCAAGGTTGTTAGGACTGGTTTGGTACGTTACACAAAATCAAATTATCTCATCTCGTATAATCATTACAATTTTTTCAAACTTCCACAAAAAATATAATAAACAATTCAACTTTTCAAATCCAAAAATAAAAATAATATTATAACAATATTTTATTTAATTTTCAATTAAACATCTTATCTCATCTCATCTAATCTACATATGTAACCATGCAGTACCCCTCCTTGTTAATACCCTTCTTATGTACCAAATTAATATATAGTTTGGACTATCCGAATTTAAAATTAGCTCGCTACCGTCTAACGAATACATATCGGACAGAAAATTATTCAAACTGCATGTGTAGGATAAGCAGAAACTTAAAAAAATGAAACGGTTCAAACATTTCAAGAAGATAGAGAATTCGAATTTAGCATAGCAGAGAAAATTCTAAATACCCATTGACAATCAGAGAATAACTATGGCATTATTGAAAAAGTAATACTCAATATATATAGTTCTATAAATGCAAGTCTCGTATACTCATTTTAAAAAATAATCGAGTTCATTATTAAAAAAATAATTTTTTTTTTTACTTGAATCTCAAATTTATCTATTTTTCTAAATAGAATATCACACTTTAAAACTGTAAATATCATTTTTTCCAGGGAAATATTATTACAATTCGAAATGCAAAACTATGCTCACAACCCAGGCTGATATTATTATAGTTATTTTTTTCTAAATGCATGGGATGGTTTATTTTTCTGATTATTTGTAAATTTCAAATGTCTTGCTTGTTATCACGATTTTCTTCCGCTATAAGTGAGAGGTATCAATAAAATTAAGGTTCGGTCATCTTCCTTAAAAAAAGAAAAAAAAAACCAGGCCGATATAAGTAAAGGAAAACAAAAATACAGAAATTTTGTTCGTAAAACCATTGCCATATCCATGGCATAAAAAAACTGAAAAAGAGATATTTGCAAAGACAGAGAAAGGTACCTCTGAGTGGAAAGATCAACGTAATTTGGTGATGCATGCGAAATATCAACGTAAAAATAATTTTAAAACTTGAAAAATCAATTCTGAATTTGCACAATTATTAATTAAGATGCAAAGGCGCTAGTTTTCAAAGGTGATGGCAGCAATGGCACAAAAAACTCTTTCACGCAAACATTTAAAATGGTGATCGAGAATTGTCCAGGCCTGGAGCCAGTGGGAATGAAGAAAGCAAGACACAGCTACCTACCGTATATATATCGCTATCCCAATTCCTGTGCGTTTAAATTCTAACCATGCTTGCGAAGCCGTCTCCATCGATCTTCACTAGTTTATTTACTGGATGCGTCCCATCTACTGGCTACTTTGACTGCATTTTCCAAAGCTACCCCCTGTACCTGCTCCCAAAATTCATAGTTCAGTCCAATAGGGCGGCGGTGTCACGAGTTGTATATAGGGTTGAGCATTCACAATAACTTCGGTAAAATATAAATTTTTGTAAAATCTAAAGAGAGTTATTCAAAAGTCCATTCCAATCAATTTTATATTTCATTTTTATTATATACTTTGCTATACTAGTCCTGCTAGATATAGAGAATACTGTTCACAACTCTAAAATATTTTAAATTAATTTCTCTCTCCTCTAAGTTTCTTTTTCCACTATTTGAAAGTTATCACATTTTCATTTCAACTCTTCTCTCTCAATATTTCATAGCATAATACTTCAAATTTCATGGCATCACTGTAAAAATAAAATAAAATCATGCAACTTCGAGTGTAGCTACATTCTACTACTAGCGTTTTTTTCTTATTCAAATGAGAGGGTGGGTATTCAGTATAAGGGTTGTTTTGTGTATTGTCTTTCCAGTTTTCATAATAGACTTTGAAAATATTCTCATAAATATAATATTTTTTTTAATTAATTTATATTTTGATTTAGCTTATAAATTTAGATTAATTTAAAATAAAACATAATTATATGATATTGTAAATAAAGACATATTAAATATCACTTTAAACTATTAGCAATACTAATGGTAAGAAGATTTATTCAATAATGGCCGCGCCGTACGTATTCGGTACTATGGTCGGATCTGTTCAGATCTGACGCAACCCAACACCAAGATGGCGACATTCTCCTGCGTTGTAGTGGTCGATCTGCTGGCTACCCATGCAGCGTACACAATCCACCCCAATTTTTTTTATATTTTTAATTTACATTTTTTTAAATTTAAGAAATTCAATATTGTCGGGTTTATTTCAATGCATAAACTTGCGCGAATATGTCTATATATGTCACTACGAGAGGATTTTCTAGAAGTTGACTACATCTTCATTATTTTTTTCTATAATTTGAAACAAAATACACAATAAGTAACGTATTAAAAGAAATACAAATAAAAAATAAATTATTCACATGTTGTATAATTTATTTAATAAAATTAACACTGCTTACATAATTATCTACAGCGACATGATCCATCTACTCACTACGCTCATTAGTGTGAGCGCAGCAGCATAGACATGAATGAGGGAAAAATTTTCAGGATCATCACGTTTCTAACAAAACGACATTAGCAATTTTAAAAAGATAATGTCAGTACTTAAATAAAAAAAATAAAAAAAAAATACTATAATTTTTTAATTACCATTTTTTCAGCAAAATGGTGGAATGAACTTGAACCGGCACGATGGTGGACAGTCAAAGTGAATTTATTATGTGCATTTGTAGAACTTAAGTGGTACAAAATTAATTAAAAATGTTAATTGTAATATATATATATATATTTACATATAATATATAGAACGAAAATAAATGTAAATAATTAAAGAATATAAATCTTGAATACCTGATAATTTGGAGATGTGAAACAATCACAACACTCGGGTTGCAGTCTAGTATGGTAAGAGGTTTGATACAATCTTTCAAGCAAAGATATTCATCCTCCTCAACCTCATTGACTTCACAAATTAATAATCTTATCAAAGATTTAGAAGTTGCACGGCATGAGAATGAGTATATGAGGTCAAGATAGCAAGAGTTAGAGTCTCTCGTAGAGCGACTATCTCAATTAGAGACGCGTTTTGAGGACCAACAGATAGACCATGAGGAAAGAATACACAGTGAAGTCCAAGAGCAAATGCAGCGAGAGATGATGGTGCAAATGGAGCGTCTTATGTCGTTGCAATAGAATCGCGATGGGCGAGAAAAGAAGAAGAAATAGATTTTATCAATTTTATCAGTGTATATAACTTATTTTAATATCTAATTTTGAAACTTTGTAAGACATTGTTAGTTGTTAATTGATGGTGTGTAATATGATACAATTGCTATGTTTTTTAATTTTATAAAATTAGTATTTCTGATCTATATGTTCGAATGTAAATGAAAAATGTTTGAACATTGGCTCACATTCGAACCAACGTTCGAACGTAATTACACAAAATTAAAACATAACGTTCGAACGTACAACTCAACGTTCGAATGTACTCACCCTCAAACGAACAAAACGTTCGGATTTTTAAACAATTAATGTTCGAAGAAACCTCCGAACATAGCACCTACGTTCGAACGCTTCTTCGTTAACATTCAAAACTAACGTCCGAACGTTATACCCGTTACGCTCGAACAATGGTTTGTTAATGTTTGAACGGAGATTCGAACATTTATTGTAGTTAACGTTCGAATGTAAATATTATAGATTCAAACTATAATCAACAAACGTCAACTTCTGGCATTTGAACTCCAATCGATCGGGTTGACGTTTGAACGTTAGATTGGACGTCCGAATGTTACTTTCTATGACAGTCGGAGTGATCGTAATCGGCACTACACTATTCTAGTATGCCTCTACAATCGGAGTGTCATCTTCATCTCCACTATTCTCGTAATCTGCACAAGTTCCTGCTTCATATATATTTCGAGGGATAATTTTTTGTACAACTCGCCAAGTAATCTCTCCACTATCTTCATCAACAGTTTTTATTAGATCAATCAAGTAATAGACTTGGGTAGCTTGACAATCCAATACGAATGGATCATTTTCGTACCATTTAGATGCAGTATTGATACTCGTAAAGTGATTATTCCTATGTACTTTAATAGTCAATATCATTTATTCCATGACTCCCCTCGACTAACACACCAGAGTTTTGAATCTTTCTATTACGTTCACGGTCCAGAGTATGAAATCTATAACCTCGAATCGTGCATGCAATGTATCAAAGTGCTCTATTTGAGGGACCACGGGTCAATACATACAATTTAGAAGAAATTGATCTGGGATCATGACCACGTTGTTCCAAAATCTAATTATTGAAATAGTATATATTTATTAAAAGTTACCCAGAGTTCAAATTTTCAAAATGTAGCATATATAATTTTAGTTCATACACGTTCTTCAAACCATTCGGGAAATTTTTCCTCGTGTCTTGCCTCTATATTTTCTACGCCTTCTGTCATAAGTTTGTCCATGTGGTCACTATTATAGGTAAATGCAAAAAAAATATATTTTGAGCACAACAATTATAGTTAAACTTCAAGAAAACTATAATTATTCGAAGCATGGAACGACATACCTGAGACAATCATCAATCTCCCGGTAATTATTTATCACATACCACCGAACTTTACCCAACTCTCTATCAATTAAATCGTAACCCGTTTGTGCACCCAAGGGTCATACATTCTGGGAAAACACTGATAGCTCACGAGGAGGCAGAGCAACAAGATCAGCATTTCGCTCTTGACGATTAAATCATGTCTCCACACCACGAAGATATAGAGAGCAAAATGTTAACCATTCATCGTGTATATAGGCCTCTGCTATTAAACCCTTAGCTATGACCTTATTCCCAACAGTGCGCTTTAGTCGACCCAAATATCTTTCAACTGGATACATCCAACGGAACTGCACCGGTCCACCCAACAGTATCTCTCGTAGTAAATGTATTGCTAAATGGACCATGACATCAAAAAATGATAGTGGAAAGATATGCTCGAATTTACATAGTATAGTAGCAATGTCTTCTTCCAATTTCCACAACACATCTCGATTTACTACCCGAGCGCACAAATCCTTAAAAAACATACAAAGTTCGGATATGGAGACACATACATTAGATGTCAGCTTCCAATGAATTCCCACAGGTAATAACTTCTGCAAATATACGTGACAGTCATGACTTTTCAATCCACTAATTTTCCAGTCATCAGGACTCATGCATCTACCATAACCATCTGGCAACTTCACCCATTGCAACCATTTGCAAAATTTCATCATCTCCTCCCTCGTCATGGTAAAATATGCATGCGGCATGATCACGCTATTGCCTTCTACCCGCAAATGTAGATTATGTTTAATTCTCATTCTCTCAAAATCTTTCCTCATCTTGATCGTGTCATTCGTCTTTTTATTTTGTTAATGCTCATCAATGTACCAAGTATATTATCACAAATATTCTTCTTTACGTGCATTACATCCAAACTATGTCGCAACATGCAGGACGACCAATACGGCAAGTAAAAGAAAAATACTATGCTTTGTCCAATTAAATTCTGCTGAGCCTCGTTTTCTCTTGTTCTTTACCCGACCTTTGCCAAAATTGTTCGCTCTAACATGTACTAGTTGTTCTATTATCTCTTCCCAGACAACACTTTTGGTACAATTCTATCCTCTATTCTCCCATCAAACTTAGCACATTCTCTTCTACATACATGATTTGCTGGTAGATAACGTCAATGACCCATGAAACACAACTTTTGAGAATATTTTAACCCCTCACTAGCAGTTTCTTTATTACACGTTGGACATGCTAACTTCCCTTTCGTACTCCAGCCAAAAAGATTCTCATATGCCGAAAAGTCATTTATGATCCACATTACCACAACATGCATTTGAAAAGATGTCGACGTAGATGCATCATAAGTTCTAACGCCTGTTTCCCATAACTCTTTTAGCTTTTCAATCAACGATTGCATGAATACGTCAAAGTCATTCCCAGGTAATCTCGGGCCGGGAATAAGTAAAGTTAACAAAAAGTTGGGTGCCTTCATGCTCCTTCATGCACCTCCATGGTGGAAGATTGTACATAATCAACACAATAGGCCAAGTGCTATAACTTGTACTCATATTTCCAAAAGGGCTGAATCCATCGGTTGTAAGTCCTAGGCGCACGCTCCGAGCTTTTATCCCAAACTCTGGGTATTGATTATCGAAAGACTGTCACGCATGTGAATCAGCTGGGTGCCTCATAAATACATCATCCTTAACTCTTTTATCATCGTGAGTTGTTTTCTTACACATATATAGTCTTTGCAACCTAGGTTTCAAGGGAAAATATCGCAATACCTTAACCGACACGTTTTCTTACCCTTCCACCTCGACTCTCCACATACAGGACATGCTTGTTTCTCCTCGTTCTCATTCCAGAACAAAACACAATCATTCTTGCATGCATGTATGGACCTGTACTCAAATCCTAATCTCTTTCTCAATTGTTTCGCTTCATAAAAGTTCTTGGGCAATACAAACCCTTTGAGAAGCACCTCGTTAAATAAGTCCAATACCATGTTTATTGCTTTCGTCGACATCCCACACAATGACTTAATGTGAAGCAACCGCACAATAAATGACATTTTGAAATGTTTTCTACATCCTAGATAAAGCTCGCACTTTGCATTTTTCCACTTTGATGCGAATTTTCACAATTAGTCCCTCCGCCACTTGAGGCATTGTCGTCAACCTCATCCATAAACATCCCGGCTATAATGTCACCCAACATCTCCTCCATCTCATCTTGCTCATAATCATCATCCATGTGCAGTAAATAATTGTGATGATCGACCAATACATCTGCTGACTGTTCATATGGCTCACCATACAGTACCCATCGGGTACACCCCAGATTCATACCGTTTACGAATATATGACTTTCAACTTCATCCAACCCTATTTGTAACACCCCGGTCCCGCACGGGTTGGAGAGTTACTTCCTAACACTTAAACTCACCTTTCAACAATATAAGAAAATAGACTCCAAATTCCCAATATCATATAGAAAATTTGATTCAAGCCACTATACTTAAATTATCTCACGCAAAACCTCAAAATCTTGATCCTCAGCTAAACCATCAAAATATTTGAAAAATATTATGGAGATAAGGGGTGAGTTATCAACAACTCAGTAAGCATAGAGCATATACTAGCATGTAAACATGAGCATTTATAAAGTTTAGTATGTAAAACAAGACATTTACTTTCAGAATGCAGAAACAACATATTTTCTTTCAGAATGTATAAACAAAACTTGTTACAAAACATCAGAGCGAAATTTTCAGAAAAACAAACTTGTTCCCAAAAAGAAAGTCCTTTGGCATATCCAAACTGAAACATTATATTCATATCATCTCATAGCATTACATCGGGACAAATACCATGTTTAACCCCCGTAGTAGGGTTATAAACCACCATTATACCCGTGGCTGGGCCGTATACCATGTTTCACTCCCGTGGTAGGATTATAAACCACCATTATACCCGTGGCTGGGCCGTATTCCATGTTTCACCCCCGTAGCAGGGTTATAAACCACCATTATACCCGTGGCTGCGCCTTAACAGAAACAGAATGGAACATCATCGAAACCAGATCACATTCAAATACAGAATCAGAACTTCATGCCAAGGTTTTCAGATGACTCATTATATCAAAACAAAATACTAAATAGCTTCAGATCATTTCACATGTTCGAAATAAACAGAATCCAAAACATCTTCATTTATTCATAGCAAAAACTTTTAGATTTTCATATTCGCTCCTTTTGCATAGTTCAGAAACAGAATGCAAAAAATTAGCTCATGTCTACACCAGTCATGACAGAAAATAATTTCTCTTATATAGAATTTATGCATATGCAGAACAACCATTTGATGTCGTTTCATATTTCTTTTTAAACAAACATGCATATTTTCAAAGTCAACCTCATTTCATTTCTTTTATGCAAAACTAGTATATGAACTCCGCTTACCTGGACTTCTTAGCTTTTCAGGATTTTCCTCAAAAATGTCGAGTCGACTATAAATCGTCACCTATAAAAATAATCACATAATTTTTGTAAGTTTTCAGTCAATCACAGATTTCGATATTTAAGCCTAATCTTCTGAAATAACCTATTTTACTTTCTCAAAACTTAAAACCCTCATAATCCCAAAATATATTATCACTTCCTAAAAATCACCAATATCCATCATGACCAACGTCAAACTCAAAACACCAATATTTAAACCCGAAACAGCCAACAAATTTCATAGCATAAACCAATCACACAAACAACTTTATCATCCAATCCAACCGACCCCCTTACTCCTTGGACTCAGTCTGGCACAACCAACCAATTAACAGTAAATATGAGTTAGCGCAAAAATACATTTAAACCTCAAAAGTTCTTTAGGAAAATACTTACATTGCTATAACATAATTTTTAAAAGATCACGGAGGTGCTAGAAGTGGCAGCACAGCAACGAAATAGTGCAAAATGCACTGTGGCTGTGGGTCTCAAAAACTCACTTTTGAACGGGGACAAACTAAGACCCGAGATTGATAGGGAAGGGCTTAGGGATGTCAGTGAAGCTAGTGGTGGTGGTGGTTGGCCGTGGATGGCAGCATAAAGGGCGGTTTAAGGCAAAAAATGTTCAAAAAGAAATGTTGATGGTGGGGCTTTACCGGTGGCAGATCGGAACTGAGGTTGAGTGCATTGGGTTGCTAGGAGATCAAGGATGAAGTGGTGAAGAAATTGTGGCCGGTGGTGGCGCGACGGCGGCGTGCGAGTACAAGGAACGCCGCGGCATAGGGTTGCACGTGGGGGCAAACGGCGACACTAGAGGGGCTGAGATTGGAGGGAGGTGGTCGCTGGAGGGTGGGGAATGCTATGGGCTGGGCAGTGTCACCGGACGGAGGCGCACGGTGGCGGGCTGGGAGAGTAAGGAAAACGCACGGGGAGAGGGAGAGAGGGACGTCGCGCGCGGGGCAGTAGTTCCGGAAGAAAAAGAAGGAAAAAAAAAAGAAAGAAGAAAAAGAGGAAAGAGAAAAAGAAAGAGGAAAAAGAAAAAAAAAATGGAGGGAAAATGAATGAGGTCTAATCCTCACAACTTGGGTCACAAATTTCCAATGAAAATTATTTCAAAACAACAGTTTAAATAAAATAAATTTAAACACAGTAACTAAGTAAAATAAAATAATTAAATCCAACAATACAATAATTTTAAAACCCACAAACTAATTTAAATTAAGAGAAATTTAAATGCAAAACAATTATTAATATTAATAAAGCATAACAAAATAATTTTCACAACTAAAAAAAAATCATAAAATACACTTATGTTTCACTCCTGTGGTAGGGTTATAAAACAAGAGAACTAATATTTAAATTAATTAAAATAATCATTCAATTAAAATACACTTAAATACGGGGTATCACACTATCACACACAAATTTTTACACCCTCGACATGGACACTTAATGTAATCACGACTATCAGCAGATGCCCGTGCAAAATCAATGAAGCTTCTTACTCCACACGCATAGGGTACGTAATCCTTTCCAAGTCTATCGCCCAGGCACATCCAATTTTTGTCCATTTCTAAAAGCATCTATCTACTAATAACACATACATAGAAAATTCACATGCATGTCATGCTCCAATTCTCATTACGTTTTTGATAAGGTAGTTGGTCCTATCTCATTCAAGATTATATTATCCATATTGCACAAATCTCGTCACTCTACTACTTTTCACACTAGTAGAAATTTCGACAGCACCTCCCCATAGTTCTCTAAGTATCCATTTTCAAATAGAGGGGGGATTGTGACTCTACGAACAGTATACGCGAAAAACAATAGAAGAAGATACCGAAATTTCAAATTAAACGTGAAAAGTAGGAGTAACAAAAATGTGCAATACAAATAATATAATCTCAAACTGTCCACACTGAACAATTCAGGAATTAGTGGACACATAAATGTACACTAATTCCCAAACGGGTCTAAGGTTATTTATGCAATGTCACACCATATCTATGAAAAAATACTACAAACAATATCCTAATGTTTTGTGTCTAGATTGTCAATCAAATAATATTGCATGTTATATTGTTAAACTAGAGAGAGATGGAAGAATATGTTCACAAGTTTCCAATCATGAGTAGATAACGAGGGAGAATGATCTTGAAGAAATGTCTTAATTTTAATCTAATTACTTAATTGTCATAGACTCTCCAACCCTTACAACTCTCAAGGTCGGAGTTGTCAAGACCGGAGGAGAGTTGTCAAGGCCGGAGAGACAATGACAATCAAGCAAATAGATAGACATTTGTTCAAGATCATTCTACTTCGTTGTTATTATATAATTGTTATATATAATTTTAAAGGTTATTATATAATTTTAATTATTATCATTCCTAAATTATAATTTTAATTATTATACTTAATTGAGTGATTTATTTATTTATATAGACAATAAATATATAATTTTTATATAAGCATTTATTTGATCCTTATTTACTTACTCTCTACTTTATTTTAAATAAGTATATTTATTTATTCCAACTCTACTTATTTGGTATGTTCAAGACTTTTTTATTGAAGAGTATTTTACTTTCTTTCTTTATATATATATATATATATATATATATTTAATAAAATAATGGTTTGAAAGTACCTCACAATGGTAAGAATATTTAATGGACGGTTTATTAATAATAGTTATTATATGTATATTATACTTTATATATGGTTAAGTTATATACTTTTTTTTTAATTAAGTTTTATACTATACTTATAATTTGAATAATAATCATACTCTAACTAAATTAGTATGAATATATTAGATATACTTATTAAATTTTAAATATTAATTCTCATATTAAGTGTATATTAAATGTTTTTAATCTTTAATTAAATTAAGATCCTAAACTTATAATTTTCTTGTTGAAGAAGAAATTCAAAAAAGGAATAAAAAATTATAATATCAAAATTTTCACATAAATCCAAAACCTAAACACAATATATTTCTAACCATATAAACATATTCAACCCTAATTCACAAACAATAATCACAATATTTCAAATCCATATCACAACAACAATAATAATATTCTCACAACAATATTTCTACACATGTTAATTCATCAATAAACACCATAAACTTACAAACTATTTATAAAATTCACAAACAATAATCACAATTACTTCAAGAGTAAGTATAAAATATATAAATATATTGCTAAAGTTTAGAAATATACCTAATACTCACAATATCCTCTTACAAATCAAAAGCTTCCAACTTGCCAATAATCACAACCAATCCTTCAAAAAAATACAACACTAACTTATTAGAAGCATATATATAACAAAAATACAAGACAAATATCATAAAATTCAAGAAAATATAAAAGACAAATAGTTTTTCCTTACCAAAATCAATGGAACTAGAGGTGCAAAATATTAATTAACCCTCTCTCACTCAACTCTCTCTCTCTCTCTAACCCACGACCCTCTCTCACTCAACTCTTTCTCACTCTAATCCTTTCTCTTTATAACCCACGAATACCCTCTCTCACTGTCTCTCACTCTGTTGCGCCCACGGGAGAAGCAGAAATGAGTCTGCTGCCTCTTGTGTGTGTATTCATTTAATCACAAAATCTTTAGATGGAACGTTAGAACGTTTAAGTTGTACGTTTGAACGTTATATTATCCCGCCCAATTTTTAGATTACGTTCGAATGTTAAAAAACTCGGTTAACTTTTCTGCAGATAACGTTCGAACGTATCTTCCTATGAAAGTCTTCTAAATCGAGCGAAAAATTTCCCGCACATTTATTTTGCATGTTCGAAAGTTAGAAAATTTACATTCGAACATTTACTCTAATGTTTGAACATAAACTTTTAACGCCTGAACGTTTCAGATCATCACAGAAGTGCCTAAATGGAGCAGGAAATTTCCCGTTTTTTTCTTCTCGTGTTCGAACATATTATAATTGTATGTTCAAATAATATCTATTAACATTTGAACGTTAGATTGAAACTTTCAAACATGGGAAGATCATCACGGATATGAGAAAATTGAGCAAGAATATAATATTAACGTTCAAACATGCATCTTTTAGCTTCATAGGTTAGTATTTATTAATATAATAGTTATATATATGTATGTTTTTCTAGATACTCATAATATTTCTCTTCAATATAATCTCTTTTTATTTTTGAAAAGTTGAGAAAAATACTAACTTTTTGTGACATGAAAGTTCTTTCATATAACCCGCTTGTTCGACATATTCTTTGTTACTTATTAAATTCTTCTTTACTTAAGGTGTGTATTTGGGCATCATCTCCAATTACTTGTGAATATGACGGAGAAAAAGGTTCATTTTTAGGATTATGAGATGCGGATGCCAAGGTGAGTAATCTGGACTATATATAGTATATAATATACTATATTTTATACATGATAATAGTATAGTATATATACTATATTATATATATATATATATAATATGATAGCATAATACTTTAAATGAAAACATAACAATATAGTATATGTACTATACTATATTTATGAATCAATAATATATAATTAATAAAACTAACAACAAAACTTATATATATATATATATAATACACTATATATATAGTACTATATATTATTTTTTATTTATGTAAAAGTTGAGAAAAATACGAATCTTTTGTGACTATTATTTGTTAATTTTAAATTTTTCTTTATTCAGGGTATATATTTTGGCATCATCTCCAACTATTTGTAAATATATATAGTGTATTATATATATATAAGAGTATTATATGTTGTCTATATATAATATAGTATATAATACATTATATATATAATGCACTATATATATGCTATATAGTAATAATTTTCTGGAATCACATCATCTGAGGGTCATAATTTGTATGACTTTCAACTTCATCAAAATATATGACTTTCAACTTCATCCAATCCAGATCCATAACGTTCATAAATATATGACTTTCAATTTCATTCAACCCTATCGCACACAAATTTTTACACCCTCGATATTGACACTTAATGTAACCACGATTATCAACAGAGGCCCGTACAGCTAAGACTCACTTAATGGACACCTATATCGATGTTTGAAGATACGTACGACCTACTTAATAGCCACAAACACAACAAATAAAGGTACGCAACTACAACGTGATCACTAAGGTAGCTAGCTAGTTAGTCCTAAATATATTTATTACTTGTAATACAATATGGAGGAGGTTTGAACATTACTTTGAAAACAAAAGGGACCGATCCTCCTACTAAAACTGCCTTGCTATTTACTGATCTAATGGCCAGTTGCGTCTTTTATCTCACTCTATATGAAAAGAAGTATTATACTTTATTTATAGTTAAGTTATATACTTTTTTTTTCTTTTTTTTAAGATTAAGTTTTATACTATACTTATAATTTGAATAATAATCATATTCTAACTAAATTAGTATGAATATATTATATATACTTATTAAATGTTAAATATTAATTCTAATATTAAATGTATATTAAATGTTTTTAATCTTTACTTAAATTAAGATCCTAAACTTATAATTTTCTTGTTAAACATATTCAAAAACAATAATCACAATATTTCAAATCCATAACACAACAACAATAATATTTTCACAACACTATTTCTACGCATATTAATTCATCAATGAACACCATAAACTCGTAAATTATTCACAAAATTCATAAACAATATTCACAATTATTTTAAGAGTAAGCATAAAATCACAACAACATGTATAAACATATTGCTAAACTTTAGAAATATAATTAGCACTTACAAATTCAAAAAAACCAATTAATCTAATTGTCATTCATTAAACAGAGTAATTTGATTCCAACTAATCTATTTAGAAATTTGTACACTAGAATTTTGGGTAGTAGATTGTAATAATAAAGTATATCGTTTTGGACTAATAATAAGAGCTTGTGGTTCTAATGTTGTTTTCATTAGTTTATAATAGATCCTATATATATAATATATTATAATATATAATCTAATATTAGATATATACTATAATATACTATATATATTATAATATAAAATTATACATAGTATGCTATATGTTATAGTATACATTATAATATATAACATATATTAATAATATAATATATTATAGTCAATATTTTGGAAAATAAATCGAAAAATGTTCGAACGTACTAAGAATTACGTTCGAACGTTTTGTGTATATAAGCCCAAAACAGAATGGTGAAACATCATTTTCACTGTTATCTAACTTTGTTCCCATTTGCATGCCGCCACTCTTCCATCGCCGCCACCGTCAAACTCCGCCACAACCGTCACTAAAAGGTAGACATTCATTTTTTAACCTCTAACATGTATTTTATTTAAAATTTGGGTTCGGTTTTGTTTAAAACAGGCCAAGTGGTGGCCGGATTTTCAACTCCATTTTCCAACCATCATGGCATGCCATTGGCCAAATAGTCACCGTATAAAAGTTTCTTGAAGTGTATACTTCATTTCTACGGTGACATTTTGGTATTTACAACTTTGTAGATTGATTTTCGAGATTTCAACATTGGCTGAGTCGACCCAGCCATTCTATGTCGTAACGTTCGAACATTTCATCAAGACGTTTGAACATACAACATTTCAATTACATAGCCGTTAAGACTTCTACGTTCGCATGTGTATTGTTTTACATTCGGACGTTATTTTTTCGTAAAATTTTTGTCCAAACGTTTAATTATAACGTCCGACCAAACTACTTTTTAAATTTATTTATGCTTCAACGTTCGGACGTGCATCCTTTACGTTTGCATGTAAAACCCATACGTTCGAACGTATAACATAAACGTCCAAACGTACGTTATTTAAATTTATTTACTGCTTACGTTCGAACATGTATGTTATATGTTCGCACGTATGTGTTTTACGTGCAAACGTAAATGATACACATCCGAACATTTTATCTGAACGTTTGAACGTTAATGCAGAGCAGCTTAAAATTAACACAAAAAATGCATCAATGTAAATAATTTTTTTTCCTTTTCTATTTTCAGAATATGGCTCATCCTCTGCATACTAGGAAACGTGGCAGGGAAGGAGCCACTCAGGACACTATGCGTATCGGGGCTCATACTGTTATGGTAGAGCAAAAGGTCCTGACTAATGAGTTCAACGAACTCATATGGAAGCAGACGAACTTGAGAGATGTTTTCGTCAGTAGAGGCTGGGGAAAGATCTGCACATTGAGGGGGAAGGTATACCGCTCAATGGTTCAGGAGTTCTATATGGGGATGTGTGACATGCCTCAGGACGCATCCTCTTACACCGTGACTGTACGCAGTGTTTCCATTGAAATTTCACCAGATGTGATCGTCGAACACCTCGGGATTCATCGAGGAGATGAGACATCTGCACATGCTACACCCCGTGAAAATGTAGGTACTTCTACATCATTTATTGACCGCCCATTTGAGCCAGCATCAGCCAGAGATGCAAACTGGTCCGAGGCCGAGGATATTGGCCTCGAGTCTCGGGAAGATGACCAAGACGAGGATTTCTAAATCCTCACTTGGAGGGACCGCATGCAGATCGAGAGGACGAACGCCTTCAACCAAAACCATCTGCTACCTTTCTTCCGCATGTTGCACCTTATTGTTGCAACAAACGTGGATCCTGTTGCACATAAAACCACATTTAGTCGGCTTCGGGCATAGTTTTTTATACGAGTGGCACGTCGAGATCCCATAGATTTGCCACTGCACATCTTTGAGAGGATCCGTTACGAGGCAAGCATCGTCTCCATGGATAATCTCTTATACGGTGTCCTGATCAGCCGTCTATTACTTGCAAGGGGAGTGCCAACCCAGCTAGAGGAGCGGGTCAAAGATTAGATGAGCCCCCTCAACATGACCACGCATCGATGTAGTATTGGACAGGCGAGGGGATGTCAGCCACCCCTGTAGAGGATCTAGTTCCTCCGACGCAGCCTGAGCTAGGTCATGTGGAGAGTAGTAGTCAGAAGCCGCCGAGTACATTAGAGGGAGATGCGCGGCCTGCTTGGGTTGATGCGGTGATCTCACAGCTGACTACGCATATCGATCGTAAGATCGATCGATCGCTCGTGGCTATAGAGGCGTCTGTCTTCGAGATCGCCCATCGTGTAGGTATCTTCAACGACAAGGTTGATACCTTGACTGAGGAGGTACAAAGTTTTAATTTCGTGAACAATGCCATCATCTGAGTGTTGTTTAAGAAATTCAATCATATTTTGTAGTTTGCTTTTATTATATGTAAAGAAAATTATTATTCAATATTTCTATGGTTTTTTAATTTCAATTCTCAATCTTCTTTAATGTTATATTTTTCATCTTTAATACTAAATCACTACACTTCAAATATATATAAACATAAGTATATATTTATATATTACAAATTGTGTATATCTAAATATATACAATTCAATTTTTTAGACTTGTTCACAAATCATGTACTATAAAAATCACATAATTTTTAAATTAGAGTCATATTTAATTTAAATTTACAATTAATGTTCGAACATTAGTAATTGACATTCGAATGTTGGTGCAAAACACTTTATGTTCGAACGTTGGCGCCAAAACATTTCACGTTTGCTGCAATAAGTCCAAAATTTTTGGAAAAAAATAATGTGCCCCAAACAAGTCTGGGGCATTTAATCTGTGCCTTCCTCACTTAGAGAACTATATTTCACTGAAATAGAGATAGAGTGAGGGAGAGAGAGAGAGAGAGAGAGAATAGCATTAGAGAGAGAGAGGGAGAGAGGGAGAGAGTGAAAGAGATACTTAGAGTGAGAGAGAGCATTAGAGAAAGGGGGAGAGTGAGAGAGAGAGTTAGGGAGAAAAAAGTTTAATATTGTGAGGTTAGTATTATACTTTTTTTTTTCTATATATTATTTAATTTTTACTCAATAGTATTGTGTTTTTGTTTGAAGGATTATTTATTGGGGAGTTTTGAAGCTTGACATTTGTTGGGAATTAATATTGTGAGGAAATTGCTAGGTATATTTCTACATTTTGTTGTGAATGTAGAAATATAGAGGCAAGACACGAGGAAGATTTTCCCGTATGGTTTGAACAATGTGTACGAACTAAAACTATATATATGTTACATTTTGAAAATTTTAACTCTAGATTACTTTTAATAAATATATACTATTTCAATTGTCAAATTTTGGAACAACGTGCTAGTGATCCCAGATCAGTTTCTCCTGAATTGTATGCATTGGCCTGTGGAGATGAAGATGACACTCTGATTGTAGAGGCCTACCAAGAAGATGAATAGGGTATTAACTTGTCTGTTGACCTCAATGCACTCAAGTTGCTCCCCTTGTGTAGAGATGACGTCCCACCTGTCTATCTCGACCCGTCCGTATTAAATGATCATTCAATTCCAGTAAGTGAGGAATAAGAAGAAGAAGAGTCAGAAGAAGAAGAAGACGAATTAGAATCCGTGGTGGAAGTGGATTAGAAGGACGAATAAGAGGTTGATGATGATGACGAAGTTGTTATTGAGGAAAATTTTGAAAAAGTATGAAAAATACATTCGAGGATGAAGAATAAAAATACTAAATATTTTATTCATATAGGTGACTATAGAATATTATCTTTTTCATAATTACTTCTAATTAATTTTCTTTGATATAATTAATCATTTTCAAGGAAGCCTTCAAAACGATAACGAAGAAATGTGCCTCCTCCGCCAAATCCAAGTCCCGAACCCATTGAGGACTCCCTATCCGAGGAATCCGCTCCTGAAGATCAAGTTAACACGTAAGAGAAAAATAGAAAAATAGTTGACATAATTAATTATATAATTAATACTTTTGTCTCAATAGCTATATAACTATAATTATATTATCATATAGTTGATTATATTATCATATAGTTGATGCATCGTTTCATTGCGATTGTGGCTATACACTTGACATCTCGCTTGAGAAAAATAGATGGCACGGAAAACTCAAGATCACCATTCCTGATAATTCCACCGGAGGAGTGGATGATAGTGCAGTAGCGCTTTTCTCCTATATTGGCATAGTAGTCTGAGCTTATACTACATTTTATGTGCGCTCATGGCGAGATGTTCCGAATGAGATTAAGGAGTACATTCGAAGTCGTGTGCTGGTGAGTTTACTTTAAGAGTACATTTTTTCACCTAGATTGGTATATCATATTTTTTACTAAATTCACTTATTAGGATGAATTCGACCTCGACTTTGGCCTTAGCAAGGATTTGAGAACTGTCAATCAGTTGATGGCTACACTATTCCGAGGTCATGATGGACAATGTCATGACCACTTCAAGAAGTTTGAGACGTTCGAAGAGGCTATGCAGTCCCCTTTCTAGTAGATAAAGTTAGACGATTGGAGAAAGTGTTGTGATCTTTTCGCATCTCCAGATTATCAGGTATTCTAGATTTTTATCATTTAATTATTTATATTTATATTCGTTCTATATATTATATGTATATATATTACAATTAACATTCTCAATTAATTTTGTACTACTTAAGTTCCTACAAATGCACAGAATAAATTTGCTCTAACTGTCCGCCATAGTGTTGGTTCAAGTTTATTCCACCGTCTTGCTGAAAAAATGGTAATTAAAAAATTATAGAATTCATTTATTTTTATGATATTCTTTGATTTAAGATATTATCTTTTTAAAATTGCTAATGTCGCTTTGTTAGAAACGTGATGATCCTGAAAACTTTTTCTTCATTCATGTCTATGTTGCTACTCACACTAATAAGCGTAGCGAGTAGATAGATCCTGCCGCTGCAGATAATTATGTAAGCGGTGTTAATTTTGTTAAATAAATTATACAACATGTGAATAATTTATTTTTTATTTGTATTTCTTTTAATACGTTACTTATTGTGTGTTTTTTTTCAAATGGCAGAAAAAAATGATGGAGATATAGTCAGCTTCTGGGAAATCCTCTCCTAGTGACGTAGACATATTCACGCAAGTTAATTCCATAGTTAGAGATGTTTTTGTATCCCCTGAACTTTCCACTAGTCTTATATCAGTAGGTCAGTTGGTTGATAACAACTATGATGTTCGTTTTTCTCCTGATGGATGTCTTTTGCAGGATTAGGAGTCAGGGAGGATACTCACGAAGGGGCCTAAAGTTGGACATTTATTTCCTCTTCATTTTTCCATTCCTACTATTCTTTCATTTTCTTGTAATACTATTAAATATAAGGGTGAAGTATGGCACAAAAGGTTGGGTCATCTTAACTCTGTTGTTTTATCTCATTTAATAAACTCTAGTTTGTTGGGCAATAAAGATCAATTTTCTTCTCATCTCTCTTTTGGTTGCTCCGCATGTAAATTAGGTAAAAGTAAGTCTCTTTCTTTTCCCTCTCATGGTAGTCATGGTGAAAGTCGTTTCGATTTGATTCATAATGATGTGTGGGGAATTTCTCCTTTTACCTCACATGCGAATTATAAATACTTTGTTACTTTCTGTGATGATTATACCAAGTATACTTTGATTTATTTTATTCATTCTAAATCTGAGGTCTTTTCTATTTTCCAACAATTCATCACCTATGTTGAGACTCAGTTTTCTTCCGGAATCAATATACTAAAGTCTGATTCTGGTGGTGAATATATGTCTCGTGAGTTTCATGATTTTCACCAACAAAAAGACATTGTTTCTCAATGGTCTTGTCCTCATACACCTTAGCAAAATGGTGTCGTTGATCGTAAAAATAGACATTTGTTTGATGTTGCCCGTACTTTATTGCTCCACTCATTTGCTCCACCAAGATATTGGGTTGAAGCATTATCTACAACAGTTTATTTAATTAATAGATTGCCATCCGGTGTCTTGAAATTTGAAACTCCTTACTTTCATCTTTATCATCAGCATCCTCGTTATCTTGATATGCATACTTTTGGTTGTGTTTGTTTTGTTCATTTGCCATCCCATGAACGTCATAAGTTATTTGCTTAATCGGTTAAGTGTGCTTTTATGGGTTATAGTATTTCACACAAAGGCTATGTTTGATATGATCCATGCACTAACAGATTTCACATTTGTTAGACCCAATATCTAGGTGGAACAGTGTGACCCAATATCTAGGTGGAACAGATTTCACATCTGTTCCACCAAGATATTGGGTCGAAACATGTAACGCTCGTCCGTATGGTGGGACTTTTTATAAATATTTTTAGAAAGGTTGACGGGAATTACCGTCAAATTTAAAACTTTTCACTTGCATACCCAGGGTGCAAGACTCCACGTTTATAAATTAAAATGTGATTTGACAATAAAAGAGGTTTACAACGAAAAACATAAATCTTATAATAAAAGGCCTCTCGTACGTTTAAAATTGGTGCCTAGACTTCCGTGCTCTTCCCCATGGGCCATGTCCGTCCTGATCATGCAGTTCCTGTGAGGGGGAGGGACATGCATAAAAACTAAAATGAGTCAAAGACTCGTAAGCATTACTTCATACCGTTAAAAATATAACAATATAGGTTTTCATTCATGCATTCAACACTCGTACATACTATTACGTGCGTGCATACGTGTCATACGTGCGTTCATTTGAAAAAGTCACTGGACGGGGTTTTTCTCTTTTAAACATGGGCTTCCTTTTTGTAAAATGTTTCTCCCGTCAGTGCCTTCATTTCTTCAAGAGTTCGTTTACGTGCGTTCTTTTGAAAACGTCACTGGACGGGGCTTTTCTTTCAAAAGGCTTTCCTTTCTTTAAGATTCGTGCATTCGTGCGTTCATACATGCATGCATATATCCATTCGTTCTTATCACTTTCATAGGCCAGTACACACTATTACGCCCCGTGCGTTTGGGGTTAGCGGTCTTCCTTTGGACCCGGATTCTGCCCGTGGCCACGGGTTGGGAATCCCTTTCATAGGGGACAGCACTGGGTACACTTCCAGTACTACTTACCCAGCATTGCAATCTGCCCATTCATTCATGTGGCCGTTAAGTATCTTCATACATTCATGCTTTCATTTCTTTCTTTGCTTTTCATTCATTCGTTCGTTCGTTCATGTCAGCTCGAAAGAGCTAGAGCTTTCATTCATTCCTTTCTTTCATTTAACAGTCCTTTCTTTTCATGAGAAAACATTTCTTTTCATGAGAAAATATCGTTTGGGGCGTAAGCCCGAAAATGGTCTTTTCGTCTTTTTGTTCATTTCAGTTCTATCTTTTTTTTAACAGTTCGTTCTTGAAAACTTTATTTGAGAACATACATGGGCTTAAAGGTCGGCTTTTGTGGCATCCCATAAGCGTCACCTTGAACGTCGTCTCTCATGGCATCCACGAGGGTCACCTCGTGGCGCACATGAGAGCGTCGGTTCGTAGGATCCATAAAAGCATCTGTTGTCATGCCTTTCATGCATCTTCATCAGTTTATGGATTTTCTTAGAAAATACATACAATAGATACAGCGTATAGTCATCCATTCACATGCGTACAATTAATACTTTGATTGTGTAAACAGGGGCTGCCAAGGAGGGGTTGTACATACTTATACCTTTTAACAATTAGCATTTTCTTCCTTAAAACATCTTTCGTTTCTTTCCGTGAGCATCTTAAAGGAAAAACGTTTCTTGCATCTTTGAAAACTCTAGAAGAGTATGAACGTAACACTTACCTGGACTCCATGCTACTTGCATGTCATGCAGTCTATTCATGGTTGTCAGATGAGAACCTACATGCATACATATAACCTTAACGTCATTCTCTATCTAATGCATAAGCAACTTAAACTATAAATAGAACTACGCTATACTTGGAACACTCTCATTCTATCCCGTTTTCTTACGTGTTCCTTACTAAGTTAAAACCTTCGAGGACCCATTACTTTCACCCCATCTTCCAACTCATGTCTTGCCTCGAGTGCTCATCCACTAAAGTGAACTCATGATTCACCTTAGGATTAAGACACTAAGGCCTCTGTCTCATTCTTCTCATTAACCTCATTCCGACGTATGACTCAAACCAACTAAGTCACGCATCCCGTCCTTAGACAGTACACTCGTCACTTTCTTCATGCATCTTAGCCCATACAAATCCTCATTCCCATCCAGACAAGCCACAGGCTCTAAGCCAACTCTGAGGCTTAAGCACCGTGTAACTGTGCTAATGACAAATTACCCATTACATATGGTGAATCTGTTCGGCACATGTGTCTAACTATATTACACATGCACCTTATCCCTTATCACCTAAGATCAACATATATAACACGTTGATCACCTGCTCGTAGGGACAAGAGCCATACTCCGATACCAACCTTCTCTTAACCCGGCTAGCATGACTCTTCATGCTACCCGTTCCTTTGACAATTCATCCCAACACTTGACACGACAAGATTCCATTCATAACTACGTCTCATGTCACATCAGATAGCTCGAGACTATTCCCAAGCTACATCGTGACCTTGTCATGTTACCCAACATTCTAGTACATAAATTCCTAACTCATCATGAGTATGATTCCTTACGTACTCCCGACACATCGTGACATCATGTCACGTTCCCATTACGCCATTCATACCCTATCACTTCACCACATGGCAAGCACGACTGTCAGTAACCACATCACGAGGTGACATTGCCCAGTCATGCTTCTGCTGCGTACTCTTATACTTATATTGCTGCTACACCCATACATCCAACCATAAGTCAAGTACAGTGACACTTGTCACCTCAGACTACAGGCCACATCACAACTACCTCGGGACACTATTCCACAGTTCTCGACACTATTCACCACGCTTTACGCCTATCAACTGCATAACCATCCTTATCACTGCGACACGTCATACGGTGTGTCGTTGCACTTCGTGGAGTACACTCCGCGCATACTCCCTTCATATACGCTACAACTCATCACCATTACGGCATACGCGCCACATGGTGCATTGTTCCTCTACATGGAGTACACTCCTCGTGTACTCCCTTCACATACGCAATGCCACATCACTATCATGGCATACGCGCCATATGGTGCATTGCTCTTCTACATGGAATACACTCCTCATGTACTCCCTTCACATACGCTATGCCACATCACCATCATGGCGTATGCGCCATATGGTGCATCGCCCCATCACATGGAGTACACTTCACATATACTCCATTCATAGACGCTATGCCACATCATCACTATGGCATACCCGCCATATGATGCGTCACTCCACTACATGGAATACACTCCACGTATACTCCATGCACGTTACGACACATCACCACTACAGTATACCCGCCGTATGGTGCGTCACTCCAACACATGGAGTACGCTTCGCGTGTACTCCCTCCATACACGCTACGCCACAATACCATTATGGCAAACCCGCCATATAGTACCTCACTCCATCATACGGAGTACATTCCACATGTACTCCCTTCATACACCTCACGCCACATCACCATTATGGCATATCCGCCATATGGTGCATTACTCCGCCACATGAAGTACATTCCACGTACACTCCCTTCATACACGTACTACACCACAGAATACACTCCACTTGTACTTATCCCATTCCACCATACGCCAGGAGGGTATATTTTACACATACTCTCATTGTCTCACATTACGCAACACACAAAGTA
Source organism: Juglans mandshurica (assembly GCA_022457165.1). NCBI lineage: Eukaryota > Viridiplantae > Streptophyta > Magnoliopsida > Fagales > Juglandaceae > Juglans > Juglans mandshurica. The sequence goes on from CM039629.1 coordinate 15,943,910, forward strand.
CACCCAGCGTGTATTCTTCCCATTCCACACAACGCCACGCCATCCATACAACACATGCCCCACAACTACACTGCACAGCACAACCACACCATAATTACAGCACAAACCCCACAACTGTATTACACAGCACAATCCACAACACTTCACAATACGCCCAACACTTCACAGCATACTACACGGCACCATACACCTCCATACAACACAGACAAGCCCAACACTTCATTACACAGAATGCCCAACACTTCATTACACAGCACCACATCACAATACCACAACTCCACAAATACCAACAGCACAGTCCACAACCTAGTCAACTAATCAATATCCAACATAATTAACGAGGGATAGAGGGTTATACCATCAACGGGATAACCCATGCATTGCTCGTTGATCGTCACAGCCGATGATGTCGACAGTGTCGTACGTTGCGGCTGACCCACGTACGTTAACTGTTTAGGCATTTGGATAGCTAGGTGTGGTCTTGGAAGAGCTCGTGATGGCCTTGTGATGATGGCAAAGAGCATAACACGGTGGATCTAGTCGTGTGTAGTGGTGGTCAATCACACGCAGTGACTGTCCATCACGTGCAGTAGTTACCCACCACATAAAGTGGTGGTTTGGACCTAGGGCTCGACTAAGGGAGGTGTGGTGGATCTCGTGGTGGCGTCGAGGTGGCGCCACGGTGGCTCACGGTGGCGGATCTGGCCATACCGCAGAGGAGAAGCCGTGGGAGACTAACAGAGAGTGTGCTTTCGTGGGTGGCAGATCGGAGCTGTGGGAGGTTGGGTTGGCTTGATGGCGGCCTGAGGAGGCTGATGACGGTGGTTACCCGCCATGGGTGGCAGAGCACAGCGGTGCAAGTGTATGAAATTCGTGCATGCATGAGGGGGAAACCCGTGTGGTGGAGAGAGGCTATGGGCCTCGGGTCATGTGGAGGAGGAAGGGGGAGGAAGAGGGAGGTCCATGGTGGTGCTGGGTGGCCGTGGGTGTCACGTACGGCGGCGCTAGAGGCCGCGCACGGTGAAGCCATGCGTGGGTCTTCTTGTGCATGCGTGTGTGCGACGAAGGGAAGGTGGCTGCATGGGAGGTGCCAACGAGCAACGCACGGGTTATCCCGTCAATGGTATAACTCTCTATCCCTCGTATTTATGTTAGATATTGATTAGTTGACTAGGTTGTGGACTATGCTGTTGGTATTTGTGGAGTTGTGGTGTTGTGATGTGGTGCTGTGTAACGAAGTGTTGGGCATTCTGTGTAGTGAAGTGTTGGGCATACCTATGTTGTATGGACGTGCATTGTGCCGTGTAGTGTGTTGTGACGTGTTGGGCGTAATTGGAAAGTGTGCTGTGTAGTGTTGAGGACTGTGTTGTAATGGTGGCATGGTGTAGGTGGAATGGAAAGAGTATACGCTGAGTGTACTCTGTATGTGGCGTAGTGTGAGACAAGGAGAGTATATATAAAATATACCCTCCTAGCATGTTGTGGAATGGGATGAGTACAAGTGGAGTGTACGCCATAGTGGTGATGTGGCGTATGTAAAGGGAGTATACGTGGAATGTACTCCATGTGGCAGAGTGATGCACCATATGGTTGTATGCCATAATAGTGATGTGGCGTGGTGTATGTGGAACAGGAAGAGTACACGCTGAGTGTACTTTGTGTGGCGTGATGAGTATGAAGGGAGTACATGTGGAATGTACTCCGTATGATGGTGTGATGCACCATATGGCGGATATGCCATAATGGTGATGTGGCGTGATGTGTATGAAGGGAGTACATGTGGAATGTACTCCGTATAACGGATTGATGTACCATATGGTTGTATGCCATAATGGTGATGTGGTGTGATGTGTATGAAGGGAGTACATGTGAAATGTACTCCGTATGGCGGATTGATGTACCATATGGCTGTATGCCATAATGGTGATGTGGTGTATGTGGAATGGGACGAGTACACGTTGAGTGTACTCTGTGTGGTGAAGTGATGTACTATATGGCAGGTACGCCACAGTGATGATGTGGCGTAGCATGTGAGAAGAGAGTATACATGGGATGTACTCCATGAGGTGCAACGATATGCCGTGTGGCGTGTCGCAGTAATACGATGGTTGTGTGATTTATGGGTGTGGAACGAGATGAGTAGAGTCGGGAACTGTGGAACAGTGTCCCGGAGTAATTATGGTGTAGCCTATAGTCTAAGGTGACAAATGTCACCGTGTTGGACTTACGGCTGGGAATATGGATGAAGTAGCGAAAAAGTGTAAGAGTATGCAACGGAAGCATGACTGGGCAACGTCACCTCGTGACGTAGTTACTAACAGTCGTGCTTGCCATGTGGTAAAGTGATAGGGTATGAATGGCGTATTGGGAACGTGACAAGATGTCACGATGTGTCGAGAGTACATAAGGAATCGTACTCATGATAAGTTAGGAATTAATGTACCAGAATGTTGGGTAACGTGACAAGGTCACGATGTATCTTGGGAATAGTCTCGAGCTATATGACGTGACATGAGACGTAGTTATAAATGGAGTCTTGTCATGTCAAGTGTTGGGATGAATTGTCAAAGGGACGGGTAGCATGAAGAGTCATGCTAGCCGAGTTAAGAGAAGGTTGGTATCGGAGTATGGCTCTTGTCCCTACGAGCAGGTGATCAACATGTTATATGTTGATCTTAGGTGATAAAGGGGTAAGGTACATGTGTAACATGGTGAGACACATGTGTCGGATGGATTCACCATATGTAATGGGTAATCTATCATTAGTACAGTTATACGGTGCTTAAGCCTCAGAGTTAGCTTAGAGCCATGTGGCTTGTATGGATGGGAATGAGGATTAGTATGGGCTAAGGTGCATGAAAATAGTGACGGATGTATTGTCTAGGATTAGGATGCATGACTTAGTCAGTCTGAGTCATGCATCGAGATGAGTTCAATAAGAAGACTAAGACAAATGTCTTAGTGTCTTAATCCTAAGGTGAATCATGGGTTCACTTTAGTGGATGAGCACTCGAGGCAAGACTTTGAGTTGGAAGATGTGGTGACTGTAAGTGGTCCCCGAAGGGTTTAACATAGTAAAGGGCACGTAAGTGCACATGATAGAAGGAGAGTGTTCTAAGTGATATGTAACTCTACTTCTAGTTTAAGTTGCTTATGCATTAGATAGAAAATGACGCTAAGGTATGTGTATGCATGTAGGTTACCATCTAACACGCACATGAATGGACTGCATGATATGCAAGTAGCATGGAGTCCAGGTAAGTGTTACGTTCATACTCTTCTAGAGTTTTTTCAAGATACAAGAAATGATTTTCCTTTAAGATGCTTACGAAAAGAAATGAAAGACGCATTAAGGAAGAAAATGCTAAGTGTTCAAAGGTATAAGTATGTACGGCCCCTCCTTGGCAGCCCCTTTTTACGCAACCAAAGTATTAATTGTACGCATGTGAATGGATGACTATACGTTGTATCTATTGTATGTATTTTCTAAGAAAATCCATAAACTGATGGAAATGCATGAAAGGCATGACAACTGATGCTTTTATGGATCCTACGAGCTGACGCTTTCATGTGCGCCACGAGGTGATGCTCGTGGATGCCATGATTGACGACGTTTAAGCTGACGCTTATGGATGCCATGAAAGCTGACATTTAAGCCTATGTATGTTCTTAAATGAAGTTTTCCACAAACGAACTGTTAAAGAAAGGATAGGACTGAAATGAACTGAAAAAGGAAAATATGATTTTCGGGCTTACGCCCCAAACGATGTTTTCCCATGAAAAGAAATATTTTCTCATGAAAGGACTGTTAAATGAAAGAATGAACTGAATGAAAGCTCCTTCTCTTTCGAGCTGACATGAATGAACGAATGAAAAGCAAGGAAGACATGAAAGCATGAAATGTATGAAGATACGTAATGGCCACATGAATAAATGAAAAAGGGTACTAATGAATGGGCAGATTGCAATGCCGGGTAAGTAGTATTGGAAGTGCACCCAGTGCTGCCCCCTATGAAAGGGATTCCCAACCTCGTGGCCACGGGCGGAATCCGGGTCCAAAGGAAGACCGCTAACCCCAACACACGGGACATAACAGTGTGTTCTGGCCTATGAAAGTGATAAGAATGAATGGATATATGCATGCATGTACGAATGCACGAACCTTTAAGAAATGAAGGCACTGACGGGGGACACATTTTAAAGAAAGGAAGTCCTTTTGAAAGGAAAAACCCCATCCAGTGAAGTTTTCAAAAGAACGCACATATGCACGTAAACATGCACGAACTCTTGAAGAAATGAAGGCACTGACGGGAGAAACGTTCTACAAAAAGGATGCCCATGTTTAAAAGAGAAAAATCCCGGTGACGTTTTAAAATGAACGCACGTATGACACGTCTGCATGCACGTAATAGTATGTATGAATGATGAATGCATGAATGAAAACCTATATTGTTATATTTTAACTGTATGAAGTAATACTTACGAGTCTTCGACTCATTTTAGTTATTATGGATGTCCCTCCCCCCACAGGAACTGCATGATTAGGATGGACACGGTCCATGGGGAAGAGCACGGAAGTCTAGGCACGAATTTTAAATGTACGAGAGGCCTTTTTATTTCAAGATTTATGTTTTCCGCTGTAAACCTATTTTATTTTCAAAGCACATTTAATTTATAAACGTGGAGTCTTGCATCCTGGGTATGCAAGTGAAAAGTTTTAAATCGGACGGTAATTCCCGTCGTCCTTTCTAAAAATATTTTGTAAAAAGTCCCAACACAAGGACGGACGTTACATTGTTGGCATGAGGCCATGGCCGAAGAGCTTCTGGCACTTCATGATAATCATACATGTGATGTTGTCCCTTGTCCTGCTAAAATTAAAGCAATTGGTTGCAAATGAGTTTATTCTATCGAGCTGCATTCTGACGGGACTCTGGATCGGTATAAGGCACGGTTGGTTGCACTTGGCAATAAGCAAGAGCATAGGGTGGACTATGAGGAGACTTTTGCTCTGGTTGCCAAGATGACTATGGTGCAGACTATCCTTTCTGTTGTTGCATCCCAAGGTTGGCCTCTTCAATAAATGGATGTAAAAAATGTATTTCTTCATGGTGATCTCAAATAAGAGATATACATGACCATTCTACCTGGTTTGTCATCCTCTTCTTCCTTAGATGTCTGTAAGTTGAGACGCTCATTAATGGAGCTGAAACAAGCTCCCCGATCATGGTTTGATTAATTATGATCCTCCTTGCTTTAGTTTTCTTTTAAGCAGAGTCAATATGGCTCTTCTCTATTTCTCTGCGAGACATCTACTGGCATTGTTCTTCTTCTGGTTTATGTTGATGTCATTGTTATTATTGGGACGTATTCCACCTTGATCACCCAACTGCAGCAACATCTTCAAGCCTCATTTCATATGAAGGATCTTGCTTCTCTTACGTACTTCATGGGGTTGGAAGTTCAAACTGATTCATCCGGAATTTTTTTCAATTAGCATAAATACACTCAGGATTTGATTGCTTTGGCTGGCCTTCAAAATACTTCTTCTGTGGATACTCCTCTGGAAGTAAACACGAAGTATCGTCGGGAACAGGGTGATCACCTTTCTAACCCTACTATGTATCAACCGTTAGTGGGTAGCCTGAACTAGTTCACTATTACTCAACCTAATATTTCATTTGCTGTCCAGCAGGTTAGTCAGTTCATGCAAGCTCCACGTCATCTACATTTAGCTGTTGTTTGTCGTATTATTCGATATCTTCGAGGATCTCCTAGCCGTGGCCTGTTCTTCCCTATTAAGACTTCTCTTCGCCTTGTGGCTTACAGTGATGCTAATTGGGCAGGGTTTCCTAATACACAACGATCTGTTATGGGTTGGTGCATGTTTCTTGGTGACTCTTTGATATCTTGGAAGAGTAAGAAATAGGACCGTGTTTCCAAATCTTCCACCGAATCCGAATACCGTGCAATGTCTGCTGCTTGTTCTAAGATTCTATGGCTTCATGGTCTTCTTGTTGAGCTTGGTTGTGTTCAGTCCGATCCTACTCCTCTCCATACTGACAACACTAGTGTCATTCAGATTGCCAAAAATCCTGTTTTTCATGAATGTACAAAACACATCATGGTGGACTGTCATTCCATTCAGGAAGTCTTGGAAACTCGTATTATTTCTTTTCCTCATGTATCTATTGACCTCCAGATCGCTGATGTGTTTACAAAGACCATGACATGACAACGTCATCAGTTTCTTGTGGGCAAATTGATGCTTCTTGACCAACCAACATCAATTTGAGGGGGATGACAGACCTTCCTATTTAGCTTTCCTAATGGACAACAAGACCTTCCTTATTTAGCTTTCCTAATCTATATATATATACTTCCTTATGTAGACAGATAATGTTCCTTATTTAGACAGATTATGTAAATAATCCTAGTTTCCTTTTGTAGATAGATTTGATCGCTGTAAATTTGGATTGATTCTAGCCTTGTATCACGCACACTTGTGCCTATATAATGAAAGGAAATCCTCACAAAGGAAATCCTCACCATTAAGGGGTTGGAAGTGCCAACAACCTAAGCTGTTCCATATTGAAGAAGTGGAGGAAGAACTGTGAGTGACAGCGAAGGTGAAGGATGTTATTGAAGGAGGAGAGGTGCTGGATTTTGTTACAAATTTAGACCAACCAGAAATTTCTTTGCATGCACTAATTGGGTCTATAAATCCCAAAACGATGAGGGTTAAGGAGAGAGTTGGGAACCAAGAGGTAGTAATCTCAATAGACTCAGGGAGCACTCATAATTTTATAGACCCCTCAGTGGTAAAAAGAAGTGAAATACTAGTCAATGTTAGGGAAAAAATAACTATGAAGGTTGCTAATGGTGAGCAGGTGACAATTGAGGGGAGATGTGCTGCCTTAAGAGTAAAAGTGCAAGGCCATGTGTTTGTGAAAGATGCTTTTGTACTAGTGCTAGCAGGATGTGACATGGTTTTGGGAGTGCAATGGCTTCATGACTTGGGGGCAATCCTATGGAATTTTAAGGACCTATCAATGCAATTTCATTACAACAGTCACTTAGTGGAATTGCAGGGGTTGATGCCAGCTAAGTTAATTGAGAAGGGGAACTTAAACCAAAACAACAAATTAGAAAAGAAAGGGTTGTTGCTACAAGTAGTAGAAGTCAAGGAGGACCTTACCAAACCAGAATGACCTGCTTCTGTCCAGTTACTCCTAAACTAGTTTGAGGTGGTCTTTAGGGATCCAAAGGGCTTACCCCCTAAAAGATCTCATGATCACAGCATTAACCTACAACCAAACACTCAACCCATATCAGTAAGACCCTATAGATACCCATATTTTCAAAAGGATGAGATAGAAAAAATTGTTAAAGAGCTACTCACTTGAGGGGTAATCCGATAGAGCCAAAGTCCCGATTCATCACCCATGTTGTTAGTAAGGAAGGCAGATGAAACTTGGAGGATGTGTGTGGACTATAGGTCTTTAAAGATAAATTTCATATTCCTGTGGTGGAGGAACTGCTTAATGAGTTTAGTGGGTCTAAGCTATTTCCCAAGTTAGATCTACATTCGGGGTACCATCAAATTAGAGTGAAACCTGAAGATGTGCCTAAGACTGCCTTTAGGACACATGAAGGACACTATGAATTCTTAGTCATGCCCTTTAGGTTGACTAATGCTCCTAGCACTTTCCAAAGTCTTGTGAATGAGATATTCAAACCTTATTTGAGGAAATTCATACTAGTTCTTTTTAATGATATTTTGGTTTATCGTGCTAATTTGGAATGTAACGCCCCAATGGAAGACCCAAACCACATGACCTATACTCCAAAAGGACTAGTCAATGATACAATTGGAGCCCCACTAGAACCTTATAAAGAGCAAGAACTTCTCCTTCCCAAGCAATGTGGCATCCCATACACCACCTACCCTTATCCATATCATATGGGGTATCACAATCTACCCTCTCAAATTCCCGATGTCCTCGTCGGGCCTGTCCATTGTAGGTGACACGGCTCAAATCCCACATTTGTGGTTGGGATAGGCTCTGATACCATTTGTAACGCCCCAATGGAAGACCCAAACCACATGGCCTATACACCAAAAAGACTAGTCAATGATACAATTGGAGCCCTACTATAACCTTATAAAGAGTAAGAACTTCTCCTTCCCAAGCAATGTGGGATCTCATACACCACCTACCCTTATCCATATCATATGGGGTATCACATGGAAGAACACTTAAAACACTTGCAGCTAATCATGGAAGTTTTAAAAAAGCACAGCTTGCTGGCCAAAAGGTCTAAGTCCAGGTTTGTTGTCCAAGAAGTAGTTTATTTCAGGCATGTGATCTCGGCTAAAGGGGTGAGGGCTAACTCAGAAAAATTGGCAGCTATGACAGAGTGGCCTTTCCCTACTACTTTGAAGGCATTAAGGGGGTTTCTTGGCTTGATGAGTTATTATCGAAGATTTATTTAGGAGTATGGAAGCATTGCTGCCCCCACTGACCCAATTGTTAAAAAAGGACCAATTTATATGGAATGAAGAGGCTAAAGAAGCTTTTCAGCTTTTGAAGAAGGCAGTAAGTCAGCCCCCTGTGTTGGCCCTCCCGAATTTTTTCCTTCCATTTGTGATGGAATGTGATGCATTAGGAGGGGCAATTGGAGTAGTACTAATGCAGAAGAACAGACCTGTAGCCTTTTTATAGCTAGCCTTTGAAGGGAAGAGTTATCAATTTGTCAACATATGAAAAGTTGTTATATGCACTGGTCATGGCAGTGCAGAAGTGGAGACCGTAGTTGTTAGGCCATCCTTTTGTGGTGAGAACAGACCATCAAAGTCTGAAATATTTGTTGGAACAGAAAGTGGGGACACCTATGCAACAGAAGTGGACCTCAAACTTGTTGGGAAATGGCATAATGGTGGAGTATAAGAGAGGGTTGGAGAACAAAGTGGCGGATGCCCTATCTAGGAAGAATAGTGGAGAAGAGGTAAAGGTGGAAGCCACTCTTGCTGCGATATCCTTACCCACTCTGGGTTGGATGGAAGAAATTAAGGGGGGATATGGTAAGGATACTAAGATCTTGGATTTGTTGGAGAGGTCTAAGAAGGGGGAGCTACCCCCGCATTATACAGATGGACTGCTTTTTTGTAAGTGAAGATTGGTGGTAGCAGAGGATGCTGCTTTCAACCAGAAATTATTACAGTTAGTGCATGCAAGTACGCTTGGGGGGCACTCAAGATTTGACAAGACACTACATAGACTCAAGAGGGATTTTTATTGGGAAGGCATGAAGAATGATGTGAAGGTGTTGATCAGGAATTGTGAAGTTTGTCAATGCGTCAAGATTGATAACACACATCACAGTGGTTTGCTGAAACCACTCCCAATTCCCTCTCAACCTTGGACACAAATGTCATTGGATTTTATAGGAGGGTTGCCACCCTCACATGGGTTTAATAGTCTATGGGTGGTTGTAGATAGACTAACAAAGTATGGTCATTTCATTCCTATTACCCATCCCTACACAACCAAGACTATAGCTCTGTTATTTACTAAACATGTCTGGAAATTAATGAGATGTCGAATTCTATTGTGTCTAAAAGAGACAATACATTTACAAGCAATTTCTGGCAGGAGTTATTCAAGATCTAAGGTAGGATTGTTCATCTGGCTTGGATTTTTTCTCGGCCCAGCCCGGAACCTAGAAAACCAGGTTCTGATTCCAGGTTCCAGGCCGGAACTCGATTTTACAATTCAGAATCCGATTTTTTTTCTTTAATTACTCACTCTACCTCTACACACTAGTTTAAGTAGCTCTAGATGTTGCAATCACTGAGCAGAAGATAAGACCCCATTAGTTAGTAAAGGATCTTATGTTGTCATAAACAACTTGAATAAAGAAAAGAGCATACCAGATTAACTGATTGCTTATGAATACATTGTAAAACATGTGTCCAACACCTAATGATTTCAACTACATCAACGGTGGGTTGAACTCTTCCACTCCTATCATCTACTCGAGAAAGTGTTCCATCATTTACAGTTTTCTCTATTTGAGTTGACATGTGTTCCATCACCTTGCTCTTTTTCATCCATCCATGTTGAGTGAAGGTCACCAGTGTAACGCCCGTACTTGGTTAAGACTTTTTATAAAATATTTTTAGAAAGGACGACAGGAATTACTGTCCGATTTAAAACTTTTCACTTGCATACCCAGGGTGCAAGACTCTACGTTTTTAAAATAAAATGTGATTTGGTAATAAAAGAGGTTTACTGCGGAAAATATTGATTTTACAATAAAAAGGCCTCTCTTACATTTTAAAACTCGTGCCTAGACTTTCTTGCTCTTTCCCCATGGGTCGTGTCCCTCCTGGCCGTTCAGTTCCTGTGAGGGGAGGGGCATACATAAAAACTAATATGAGTCGAAGACTAATAAGTATTACTTCATATAGTTAAAATATAACAACATAGGTTTTCATTCATGCATTCATCATTTGTACATATTATTACGTGCATGCATACGTGTCGTGCGTGCGTTCTTTTGAAAACATCACTAGATGGGGTTTTACTTAGTGGTCTTTCTTTTCATAAAACGTGTCTCCCGTCAGTGCCTTCATTTCTTCAAAAGCCACTGTATGGGGTTTTACTTTTAAAAAGGCTTTCTTGTCGTCAAACATTTCCCCCGTCAATGCCTTCATTTCTTAAAGAGTCCGTGCTCTCGTGCATATTGCATACATGCATTCGTGCATACATACATTCTTTCTTATCACTTTCATGCTTTCATGCATACATCCATTCATGCATACATACATTCTTTCTTTTCACTTTCATAGGCCAGTACACACTGTTACGCCCCGTGTGTTAGGGTTAACGGCCCTATGGCCAATGGATTCGCCCGTGGCCGAGGGTTGGAATCCCATTCCGTTAGGGTGCAGCACTGGGTGCACTACCAGTACTACTGCCCGTCATTGCAATCTGCCCATTCATTTATTGGGTACCCCGTATCATTCATTCATATGGCCGTTACGTATTTTCATACATTTCATGCTTTCATTTCAGTTCATTCATTCATTCATGCCAGCTCTAAAGAGTTGGAGCTTTCATTATTTTCTTATCTTTCTTTTAACATGTCCTTTCATAAGAAAACGTTCCTTTTCATGAGAAACATCTTTTAATGAGCATGTACATAAACATCTTATTTTCATAAAATTCATAAAAACATCCGTTCGTGGCATCGTAAAACATTTAAAACGTCGGCCTTCATGGCATCCACAAGCATCACCTTTAAACGTCGTCTCTCGTGGTGTCCGCGAGCATTACCTCGTGGCGTCCATGAGAGCTTCCTTTCGTTGGATCCCTAAAAGCGTCCGTTTTCATGTCTTTCGTGCATTTACGTCAGTTCGTTGATTTTCTTAAAAAATACATACAATAAATACAACGTATAGTCATCCATTCATATGCGTACAATTAATACTTTGGGTGCGTAAAAAGAGGCTGCCACGGAGGGGCCGTACATACTTATATGTTTGAATACTTATCATTTTCTTTCTTAAAACATCTTTCGCCTTTTCGTAAGGCATCTTAAAGGAAAAGCGTTTCGTTTTCATTTTCGTATCTTTTAGAAAAGTCTAGAAAAGTATGAACGTAACGCTTACCTGGACTCCATGCTAATTGCATGTCATATAGTCCATTCATGTGCTTGTCAGATGGCAACCTACATGCATACACATACCTTAGCGTCATTTTCTATCTAATGCATAAGTAACTTAAACTTAAAAAGCATAAGCTACACTTCACTTGGAACACTCTCTTTCTATCCCGTGTTTTTACGTGTTCCCTACTAAGTTAAAACCTTCGAAAGACCCATTACGGTCACCCCATCTTCCAACTCATGTCTTGCCTCGAGTGCTCATCCACTAAAGTGAACTCATGATTCATCTTAGGATTAAGACACTAAGGCCTCTGTCTCATTCTTCTCATTAACCTCATTTTGACTCATGACTTAAACCAAATAAGTCACACATCCCATCCTTAGACAGTACACTCGTCACTTTCTTCATGCATCTTAGCCCATACTAAATTCTCATTCCCATCCATACAAGCCACACGGCTCTAAGCCAACTCTGAGGCTTAAGCACCGTGTAACTGTGCTAATGACAGATTACCCATTACATATGGTGAATCCGTCTGGCACATGTGTCTAACCAGATTACACATATACTCTACCCCTTATCACCTAAGATCAACATATATAACACGTTGATCATTAGCTTCGAGGGACAACGGCCATACTCCAATACCAACCTTCTCTTAACCCGGCTAGCATGACTCCTCATGCTACCCGTCCCTTTGACAGTTCATCCCAACACTTAACACGACAAGATTCCAATCATGACTACGTCTCATGTCACGTTATATAGCTCGAGACTACACCCAAGCTACGCCGTAACCTTGTCACGTTACCCAACATTCTGCTACACCAACTCTTAACTCATCACGAGTACGGTTCCTCACATACTATCATCACACCGTGACATCTCGTCACATTCCCAATACGCCATTCATACACTATGACTTCACCCATCATAAGCATGACTTCCAATAACCACGTCACTTCTTGACGTTGCCCAGTCATGCTTCCGCTGCGTACTCTTATACTTATTTTGCTTCTTCATCCTTATTCCCAGCCGTAAGTCCAACACGGTTACACTTGCAACCTTAGACTACAGGCTTCACCTTAATTACTCTGGGACACTGTTCCACAGTTCCCGACTCTACTCATCATGTTCCACGCCCATAAATCACACAACCATCCTTATCACTGCGACACGCCACATGGCATACAGAGTACACTCATCGTGTACTCTTCCTGTTCCACATACACCATGCCACATCACCATTATGGCATACACGCCATATGGTGCATCAATCCACCACATGGAGTACACTCCACGTGTACTTCTTTTACACGCACTACCCACAGAGTACACCCTACGTGTACTCATCTCGTTCCACCATATGCCCGCCACACACAAAGTACACCTAGCATGTACTATTCCCATTCCATCTGCCACGTCACCAATACAACACATACTCCACAACCACACTACACGTCACAGTCCATAACACTTCACAGCACACTTCCCAATTATGCCCAACACTTCACAGTACACTACACGGCACAATACACCTCTATACAACACAGACAAGCCCAACACTTCGTTACACAACATCACATCACAATACCACAACACCACAAAACCAACAGCATAGTCCACAACCTAGTCAACTAATCAATATCTAACATGATTAATGAGGGATAGAGGGTTATACCATCGACGGGATAACCAGTGCGTTGCTCGTTGATCGTCATAGTCGATAATGTCGGAAGAGTTGTACGTGGCGGCTAACCCACGTACGTTAACTGTTTAGGCGTTTGGATAGCTAGGTGTGGTCTTGGAATGGCTCGTGGTGGCCTTGTGATGGTGGCAAGGAGCGTAACACGGCGGATCTAGTAGTGTACAGTGGCGACCAGCCACGCGCAGTGGCTGTCCACCACGTGCAGTGACTACCCACCACTCAAAGTGGTGGTTTGGACCTAGGGTTGGGCTGAGGGGTTGTTGGTGGAGCTCCTGGTGGCACTAGGGTGGCGCCACGGTGGCTCACGGCAGCGGATCTGGCCGCACGGTGGAAGAGAAGCCGTGGGAGAGTGAGAGAGAGTGTGCTTGCGTGGGTGGCAGATCGGGGCCGTGGGAGGTTAGCTTGGCTTGGTGGCGGCCTGAAGAGGCTGGAGGTGGTGGTTACCACTCGTGGGTGGCAGTGCACGGTGGTGGGGGGTGTGCAACCCGTGCGTGTGAAAAGGGAGAAGCCGTGAGGTGGAGGGAGGCTATGGGCCTTGGGTCACGTGGAGGAGGAAAGGGAAGGGGAGAGGAGGTCTATGGTGTTGCTTGGTGGTCATGGGTGCCGCGCACGGCGGCGTTAGAGGCAGCGCACGGTGAAGCCGTGCGTGGGTCTCCTTTTGCATGCTACAGGGAAGGTGGCTACATGGGAGGTGCTGGTTTTGCTGGAGGGTGGTGGCCGGTGGAAGAGGAAGCTGCCGTGGGAGTGGTGGCGCCGAAGGACAGCGCATGGCGGCGCTACGTGCACCAAGCCCATTCGAGCTGTGCATGGGCAGTGGAGAGAGAGAGGCTGGGCTAGGGAGGCTCGCCGGCGTGAGGTGCAGCCAGTGGTGCCAGCGGTGAGAGCTGTTCGGCGTGGAGATGGTTGCGTACTGTGTACGCTTGAGGGAGAGGGAGAAGAGAGGGCTACGGGGAAAAGTGAGGGAGACAGAGAGGGAGTCTGGGTATTTAACCCAGTCCCTTCGTCTGGGGATCCACGTAATGATCTACGATGGATCTCAAGCACAGATTTAAAATGCATTAACTAATAACTTAATTAAAAGCGCTTAGAAGAATTAAGGTAGAATATTATTTTAAACTAACTTTAGTTTATAAAATAATATTCTTCATCATTAATAAAATGATAAAGTCTCACTTAACGTATTAAAAAAAATAAAACCATTTAATTAATAAAAACTTTCAACATAATTTAAATCTCATAAACAGTTGAAATCATTTTAATAATGATATTAAAATGATTTTTGGCAATTATAATATTTTTTGGAGCTCTTCAAGAATATTATAATTGTCGTATTTAAAATCAAGCTTAGTTCAACAATACTGAAAATACTCTTTATAAATATTTCCAGTACACTTAAAACACTGGGCGTGCCCTAGAAGTCGTACGATATCCTTCGAAGACACGCCATCGGGGTTAGGCACGCATGACGAGTCGCGTAGTCGCTAGAGAGAAGGGGCGGACAGTTTACATAATTTCCGTCCTCATCACTTGCTTACGTAAGAATGAAGGAATCTTACGTCAGAAAGAAAGAAGCGTACGTAAGAAGGAAGAACTATACATAAGAAGAAGTAGCAGGGTATTACAACCAGGCTCAACAAACAAGACATCTGAACAAGAAACCAGAGAACTCTGATCCATAGCTGCAAGCAAGAGGATCCAAAGATGCGGTATTTAAAAAAAATGAAGAAAAAAACCCAGGTTCCAAATTTAAAACCCTGATTCATCCGGGTTCCGACCTTGCATTGACCCAGGTTCCGGCCCAGATTTGAAACCCGGGTTCTGGTTCGGGTACACCCAGATTCCAGGGCGGGAACCCAGATGAACAGTCCTAATCCAAGGGGTTGAAATGGCATTCATTACTTCCTATCACCCACAATCTGATGGTAGTCAGAGGCTGTGAATAAATGTGTGGACAAATTTTGGAGGTGCTTTGCTGGGGATAGGCCCCGAGACTGATCTAACTGGGTACCCTTGGCTGATTGGTGGTACAACAACACCCAACATTCATCCACATGGATGACACCATTCCAAACAGTTTACGGATAGCCCCATCCTAAGTTGCTATGTACCAGGACTATCTAAGGTAGAGGAAGTAGAGGAGGCTTTACAATCAAGGGATTACGTGATCGAGATTCTCAAACACAATCTCCAACGAGCTTAGAACAAGATGAAGAAATACTAGGATTTAAAGAGGAAAGAAAAACAGTTCAAGGTGGGAGATTTTGTTTACCTACGTCTGCAACCTTACAAGCAGCTCAGTGTAGCCCATTGCTGGAGTTTGAAAATGGCTCCTCGGTTTTATGGGTTGTTCCCCATAACCACCCGTCATTTGCTACGCCAAACTCCAAAGCTAAGACTCCTTATGGCAGACTCCGGACTTCGATTAAAATTTGGAACCTAGATATTTTTTTTTTTTTGAGTTTTGGATTGGAGATTGGAGGAAGGATGGATTGAATCGGAGATGGAGGATGAGAATGATTGTGAATTTGTGTGTTGTGGATTCTGATTTGTGCATGTGTTTGAAATTGAATGACTGTGTTTGAATTTTTCTTTTTTCGTAGTTTCTAGGTTTTTGGATTTGGAACCCTAAATTAGTTTAGGGTCCAAATCCGAAACCTCAAATAAATTGATTTAGGGGTTTCAATTGTTTCAATTGAAACCCCTAAAAGACTAAATCAATTTATTTAGGGATTTCAAATTTATATTCATTTCGATTTCATCGGTATTAATTTTAGTATTAATTGTTGTAACACCATATGAGACGACTCAAACGACGTCTACCTCCGTTGTAATATGAATTTGTGCTCAATCCTCAAATCTCAATGAGTTAATAAAAAGACTACCTGCCTGGGCCCCCCAAATGTCATAGTCAAATACTCAAACAACACTATCTTTAGATGCTTAGAATATTGAAATTTGAATCATTTGTACGTATTATGTACTCAATGATTTGTAATGCTATTACAATGTCCCTTGGACACTTTTATGTTCGTAATTTTGTAATTGTTTAGCCTTTCAATTTTGTAATAGCTTAGTTATTATTATTAGTTTATTAGGTAGTAGACTAGTAGTCTATAGTGGTAAATATTTGCATGTTAGATGTGTTGCACATATCTTGAATATAATTGTGACTAAGGGGTTGAAAGATGTTGATGACTCGGTTGCACAAGTTAGAATGGCTGTGAAATTTGCGAAGACTATGGGCATAACATCGAAGAAGTTTCTTTGTACTAATGTTCGTACCAGATGATACTCAACCTTCTTGATGTTGGAGGCGGCCCAAAAATATAAGGCAGCCTTTCAATTATTCGGTGATGAAGACATTCAATATTTCAAATAGTTTGATGAGCACGGGGGATTAAGAAAGCCTAATGATGATGATTGGGAGGTAGTTTCTATTTTTTTTATTTTCTCAGGCTTTTTTACGATGTCACATTAAAGTTATCTATTTTTTGTACCCTACAACTATGGACGCATTGATATGCACCGGAGGGCGCATATTGGATCCTTTTTGTAGGTCATTGTCTCCTACAACTGTGGAGGCATTGATATGCACACAAAGTTCGATGATGGGAAAGGATATACATGTTCCGGATGCTTTAGATTTTAAGGAGATTGACGAGGAGCGTGGAGATCAGTCTGGATCTAGACCACCTGGCAATTGTTGTTTTTATTTTATTATTTGGATTTATTTATATTCATTTTGATTTTATTGGTATTAATTTTAGTATTAATTGTTGTAGCAACACATGAGACGACTCAGACGACGTCTACCTCTGCTGTAATATGAATATGTGCTCAAGCCTCAAATCTCAATGAGTTAATAAAAAGACTACCTGCCTGGGCCGCCCCAAATATCATAGTCAAAGACTCAAACAACTCTATCTTTAGATTCTTAGAATATTGAAATTTGAATCATTTGTATGTATTATGTATTCAATGATTTGTATTGTTGATACAATGTCCCTTGGCCACTTTTATGTTTGTAATTTTGTAATTTTTTAGTCTTTCAATTTTGTAATAGCATAGTTATTATTATTAGTTTATTAGTTTTTTTTAACTTCTAATTTTATGGGCCCAAAATGGCCCAGCAGTTGTTTCTGGACCAAAAAGAAAAAGCTCCTGGGCCATTTTAAGCCCATTTCAGCAGTTTATGTGTAAAAAATGACCCAGAAACCGCTTCTGGGCCAAAGGCCCAGTAGGGGGCGGGGGGTCAGATGGATTGACCCCCCACACGCACCCAGTTATCCGGGACGGGGTACCCCGCCCCCGCACTCCGAGTGCGGGGAGAAAATCCTCCATGCAAGGGTGGGGGCCGGGTGGGGGCCCAGGGGGGGCTACCTCACCCCATAGGGGACAGGTAGCACCCCTACATTACAGAGGCTTTAATTTCTTGTAATAATGGATTTGCCACTGGGAGGATTGAAACATCAAAGGCTCGCTCTCATGGATTCTGATTTCTGTTTGTAGGAACAAGATGAAGAAATACTATGATTTAAAGAGGAAAGAAAACAGTTCAAGGTGGGAAATTTCGTTTACCTACGTTTGCAACCTTACAGGCAGCTCAATGTAGCCCATCACCGGAGTTCGAAATTGGCTCCTCGATTTTATGGGTCATTCCCCATCACGCAGAGGGTTCGATCCGTGGCTTAGATAATATATTTAATATTTATATTATATATATATAAAGAGTCTATAAGTGAAACAATGTCGTTTTGTCCATGACAAAACAACGCCTCCCCCCCCCCCTCGGTATTCTCGAACTCTCGTCTCTCTCTCAGACTCACTCTCTCAGTCTCTCGTCACTCTCTCATCTCTCTCATTTTACCTTAACCACCCGTCGTTTGCTGCGCCAAACTCCAAAGGTAAGACTCCTTATGGCTTGCTCTGGACCTCGATCGGAATTTGGAACCTAGATTTTGTTTTTGAGTTTTGGATTGGAGATTGCAGGAAGGATGGGTTGAATCGGAGATGGAGGATAAGAATGATTGTGAATTTGTGTGATGTGGATTTTGATTTGTGCATGTGTTTCAAATTGAACGACAGTGTTTGAATTTTTCTTTTTTTGTAGTTTCAAGTTTGTAGGATTTCAGATTTGGAACCCTAAATTAGTTTATGGTCCAAGTCCAAAACCCTAAATAAGTTGATTTAGGGGTTTCAATTGAAATCTCTAAGGTTTCAATTGAAACCCCTAAAAGGCTAAATCAATTTATTTAGGGGTTTTGGATTGAAATCCCTAAATTGATTTAGGGGTTCAATCCTAAACTCCTAAATTGTGTTGGCTTTACACTTTGCCATGTTTTTTCATGTGTGGTGTATTATTATGATTTGTTTATGTCTTGTGTTGCTTGATTTTATAATTTTTTATTGTGCTATGGAATCAAGAATGTCTTCTCAAAGGGATTTCAATGATAGCTCCCCTACCCCTACCAATACCCATGCCCCTACCAGTACCCCTATCCCAGAACCTAACCCTACTCCAACCCTAAGAGTACACCTTGCCCCGCCCCCAAGCCCACACAGGGCAAGAAACCTGTTTCCATAGTTTAGTCTCACTTTACCAAACTAGAGGGTGGTGACCCCAATAACCCCCAAGCTAAATGTAATTACTGTGGGAAAATATATGGATGTAACTATAGGAAACATGGTACACCCCGATTAAAGGTCCATTTAGAGGAACAATGCAAGAAAAGTCCAATATTAAGATCCTCACTGGAGAAGAGTCAATCTAGACTAGAAATTGCACAAAACAAATGACGAATGGGAGTAGTGGAGGTCCAATATTAAAGGGGTACACGAAGTGTAGATGCAAGACATTCCTCAAGTTGACTTTGTCACCAATCCGCCAAAGGGGGAGATTGTAGATGTAAAAGTTTGGCTAGAACTAAGTGACTAACTTGATAAGTTTTGATAGGATTAGGTGACTAAAATGATAGAGTTTATCCTATCATTAAGTTGGCAATTTTGGATGAATGTAAATTATTTAAAAATTTTATCTACAACAATATTAAATTTATCTTAAGAGGTATTAGAAATTGTTTAGATAAGTCATAAGTGGGAAAATCGAGTCACAAGGAATCTGCACTTATACAGAGAAGAGGTTGATCTGAAATCTGTTACTGTAGTGAAGAGTTATCGCGAAATGTCAGCATTTCGTCAGGAGACGACTTCGCGACCATCAGCAGAGTCCTACTGCAGATCAAATTCCTACCAGACTCATTCTGTCAGCAGAGTCCTACTGCAGATCAAACTCCAATCAGATTTGTTTTGTCAACAGAATCCTATTGCAATTGGAATTGATTTTCATATTGTTTATTTAAGGGATCCTATTGGTTAGGATCAGTAGATTCAGATCTGCATATTTTCTAGAGCACTTTCTAGTGCATATTTTGGTGAGAAAATTCCTTGGAGAATTTTTCATACTGTTTCTCTCAGAGAGTGATACTTGAGTGTGAGAAAATTCTGAAGTTCTCTTCAGAATTTTCTAGTGTTTTATCTCTTTTTCTTAGTGTGTGCATACTCCATGTTGGAGAATTGATTGGTCAAGCTTCAGCCACTGAAGTTCTAGGAGAAAAGCCAATGTTTGAAGATCGTCAGAGATTCTGGCTGCTACTACGGTAGAAGACAAATGGGTCATTTGTCTGGTCAAGTAAGAGTGTCAATTGACAAAAGTTTTATAATTGAACTTTAATTGTAATTGATTTTCAAATAATAAAATTGACTTTTCTGGGTTTGGCTGCCCCGTAGGGTTTTACCTTTAAAGAGTTCTTAAAGGGTTTCCCTTCGATACCAATCTTGGTGTTATGCACTTCACTTATTTTATGTTATTACTTAATTAATAAATTGATAGCATGCTCGGGGACTAACTAATTTGTTAAGTAAATTGATAGATATTTCTGCTGCGTTACAGGGGTACTTAGGTAATTTTAATAACGAAGTATAATGCCGATGAGTATAGACGGAAATTAGCTCATATGATTATCATACACGAGCTACCTTTTCAGCTTGTGGAGAGGAGAGGGTTCCAAGAACTTGTCCAAAAATTGGAACAGTTCTTGGAACCTAGATTTATGCTTCCTTCTCTCCATATTGTGGCAAACAATATTAAAAAGATATACAGAAAAGCTAAAGATGTTTTGAGGGGTCAATTGGCGGGTTTGGTAGTTTTCTCACTATCGATACTTGGACTTCTGTCCAAAATATGAATTATATGTCTTTGACTGTTCATTTTGTTGATTCTGAATGGATTCTTCACAAAAAGATTATTAATTTTTGTCAAATAACTGATCACAAGGGTGAGATGATTGGGAAGGCCTTGGAGGCCGCAATAAAGCAGTGGGGGTTGCCATGGATTTTGACAGTTTCGGTTGATAATGCATCGTCTAATAATGTGGCCTCAGGATATCTGTAGACATATCTTAGAGAAGCAAATAAGACATTCTTGGGTGGTAAATATTTGCATGTTAGATGTGTTGCACATATCTTGAATATAATTGTGACTAAGGGGTTGAAAGATGTTGATGACTCGGTTGCACAAGTTAGAATGGCTGTGAAATTTGCGAAGACTATGGGCATAACATCGAAGAAGTGTCTTTGTACTAATGTTCGTACCAGATGATACTCAACCTTCTTGATGTTGGAGGCGGCCCAAAAAAATAAGGCAACCTGTAACGCCCCGACCCCGAGGGTCCGGAGAGTTAACTCATAAAACCTGATAATCTACTCTAACAAGGCTAGAGTACTTCCAAATTCAAGAATATATCCATTTTCCAAACCTCATATCGAACGTAAATACCTCAATTAAATAAATCAAACAACCTCATTTATCCAATATTTAATCCAACAATCCCAAATAAAATCAATTCTTCTTCATGTCTCAAACAACAACTAGAACTTTTATAACATTAACAGAGTCTCCATAAATCATCTAAATCCATTGAAGTAAACTTAAAATAAAATAATTAACCTCCAACACCAACACTAATATAATAAGATACCCAACAACAAATCAATGCAAATCTTCTCCATAGACTCTAATATTGATCTTCAGCTGATCCATCGATATCATCTGAAATATTATGAAGATTAACGGGGTGAGTTATCAACAACTCAGCAAGCAGAGAGCATATACTAGTATGTAAACATGAGCATTTATAACAATTGACAAGCCGAACAAAACATTTACTTTCAGAATACAGAAACAAAACTTGTACAAAAACTTTTGAGCGAACTTTTCAGAAAAATAAGCTTATTCCAAGAAGAAAAACTGTTGGCATTTCTAAACTGAAACCTTATAATCTTATAATCGTTTGATATCACATCGGGACAATACCATGTTTAACCCCCGTGGTAGGGTTATAAACCACCATTATACCCGTGGCTGGGCCATATTCCATGTTTCACCCCCGTGGTAGGGTTATAAACCACCATTATACCCGTGGCTGGGCCATTTTCCATGTTTCACCCCCGTGGTAGGGTTATAAACCACCATTATACCCGTGGCTGGGCCTTAACAGAAACAGAACGGATTTCATCGAAAATCCGGTTACAATCATATACGGAATCAGAACATCATGCCAAGATTCTCAGATGACACATCATACCAAAACAAAACACTGAAAAGCTTCAGATCATTTCACATGTTCGAAACAAAATAAGCAAAATATTCTCATTTGTTCACAACAAAACTTTTAGAATTTCCTTATTCGCTCTTTTACATAATTTTGAAACAAAGTGCACAAAACTAGCTCATGTCTACACCAGTCATGACAGAAAACACTTTCTCTTATAATGAATTTATGCAGATGCAGAATAAACATTTGAGGTTGATCATCTCTTTCAAAAAAAACTAAACACATTTATTCTCAAAGTCAACCTCGTTTTATTTATTTTATGCAAAACTAGTATATGAACCCCGCTTACCTGACTTTTGCAGCGAATTATCTATGTCTTGAAATCGACCTCTAAAAATCTCGTCACCTATTGATAAAAACAAAATATACACTGAGCATTAAACGATAATTGACATAACGTCAATCTAATAATTAACACTCAATCTCAACCCATAATATAGCAAAAACAACTCACTAAGACCACCACATAGGAATCTGGACAACTTGCATTTCAACCCAAAGTACCATATACTAATCTTAATATTGTCCAACACAACCAATAAAACCCAAGTCAGCTCAACTCATCACTAAATCACACTTATATCAGTAGCTCATAATCTCAAGCAATCGCCAATAATTTAACCAAAACGACACTACACATCGCACGTTTATCTCCGTTCACAACTCCATAACAGAAAAAAAAAATCCAACAATTTTAGGTGTTAATCGGCACTCAACCAAACTCCCTACTATTTATTTCTAAAACACCCAACCAACTAACCAGAAATCAACTTTAATATCTCACGACAGCAAAATATATATATATATATATATAAGTGCAGACTTACGGGCTCAATGCTTAAGAGAATTCGAAAACCACTGCACAACGATACACCAAGCGCACGGGATGAACCGAAAGCCAACACCAATCCACGGACACAACACAAACTGCAGTGATGGGGAAAAAGGGTCGGCCAAGAGAGTGGAAATCAGGGTCTAACATGAAGAATAAAGGAGAGGGGAAAATTACCTGAAGGCAAAAAAATCACCAAGAAAAAGAGAGAGAATCGCGTCTAAAGAGAGAACCTCCAGTTGCATAAACCAAGGTACACGAGAGGGAGGGAGACGCACCGAACCGCAGCAACAGAGGAGAACGCGAGAGAGAGAGAGGACAATAGCTAACCTTGAAGAATCAGAAAAAAAGAACCCACGGAGCCGAAAGGATGAACTGCAAGTCTGTGTGGAACCGAAAATATATTCGTGGGTATGTGGGATGCAGTTGCACGAGATAATGGGGGAAACTTGCGGACGAAACAGAGGATTCTCAATGGGGAAGAAGAACAGTGCACGGCAGAAGGTAAATTAATCCCTCTCCAAACGGCGCCGTTTGACTAACACAAGGTGCTCGTGGGCTGGGCTTCTCCAACGGGCTGGGCTTAAAGCCTGGTTGTTACATTCTTCCCCCCTTATAAAAATTCCGTCCCCGGAATTTGTCACAAGCTATTAGGATTGTCGTCGAACAATTGTGGGTACTTGACTTGCATTTCCTCTTCTAATTCCCAAGAGGCTTCACTCATTGCATGATTATTCCATACCACCTTAACCAATGGAATAGTCCGATTACGTAACACTTGTTCTTTTCTCTCTACAATCCGTACCGGCTCTTCTGTATAAGTCAGATCTTCCTGAAAATGAAGAGGCTCGTAATCGATAACGTGGGTGGGGTCAGGTACATACTTTCTCAGCATAGATACATGAAAAACATTATGTACACCTGAGAGTGCGGGTGGTAGTGCCACTCTATAAGCCACTGGTCCAACCCGATCAAGAATCTCAAATGGTCCGATGTACCTAGGGCTCAACTTACCCTTCTTTCCAAACCTCATAACCCCTCTCATGGGTGAAATCCTCAAGAATACCTTATCCCCAATCTCAAACTCTAATTGGCGACGACGGTTATCTGCATAGCTTTTCTGTCGACTCTGAGCTGCTCTCATTCTAGATCGAATGGTCTCAATCTTCTCTGTTGTCTTCTGAATGATTTCTGGACCCAAAATTTGTCTTTCACCCACTTCGTCCCAATATAAAGGAGATCTACACTTCCTACCATAAAGTGCTTCATAAGGTGCCATCTCAATACTAGCCTGGTAACTGTTATTATAAGCAAACTCGACCAAAGGCAAGTGTCGAATCCAAGTCCCCTTAAAATCCAGCATACAAACTCTCAACATGTCCTCCAAAATTTGAATGGTCCTTTCTGACTGACCATCTGTCTGTGGGTGAAACGCCGTGCTGAAATTTAACTTAGTGCCCATGGCCTCTTGTAAGCTTCGCCAAAATTTTGAAGTGAAACGCGGATCTCTATCCGACACAATGGACACAAGTACCCCATGCAACCTCACTATTTCCTGTATATAAAGCTCGGCTAGTTTCTCCAACTTATAAGAAACTTTGATAGGTACAAAATGAGCTGTCTTCGTCAAACGGTCTACTATCACCCAAATTGCATCTTGTCTGGTCGGTGCCCGTGGAAGACTTGTAACAAAGTCCATTGAAATATGTTCCCATTTCCATTCTGGAATCTGAAGTGGTTGCAATAACCCTGCTGGTCGTTGGTGTTCTACTTTCACCTGTTGGCATGTTAAGCATTGTGCCACAAATTGAGCAATCTCTCTCTTCATGCCCTCCCACCAAAAAGACTCTTTCAAATCTCGATACATTTTCGTACTACCCGGGTGAACTGTGTAAGGGGAGCGGTGCGCCTCTTCAAGGATAAGTCTTTTTATTACAACACTGTCCGGCACACAACATCTGTTTCCAAACCTTAATACTCCATCTTCAGAAACATTAAACTCAGGTTTATCGCCTTTTTCTACCTCTTCAATTAATCTCGCCAACTTAGAATCTTCTTTTTGGGCGAGCTTGATTCTGTCTATCAAAGCTGGTTGAACTACTAGACTGGCTATTAATGCCTGCTGGTCACCCACGACTACTTCAATACTGGCTCTTTCCAAGTCCATTAATAAGTGGGGTTGAGTGGTAAGAGTTGCAATTACTGGTCCCACTGGCTTCCTGCTAAGAGCATCAGCTACAACATTAGCTTTGCCTGGATGGTAGTTAATGTTGCAGTCATAGTCCTTGACTAGTTCGAGCCATCTCCTCTGTCTCATGTTCAGTTCTTTCTGAGTGAAGAAGTACTTCAAACTCTTGTGATCCGTGTAGATTTCGCACCTTTCACCATATAAATAATGCCTCCAGATTTTAAGTGCAAAGACAACGACAGCCAACTCCAAATCATGTGTGGGGTAGTTTTGTTCATATGTCTTCAATTGCCGAGAAGCATAAGCTATTACTTTTCCATGCTGCATCAAAACACATCCCAAACCCAATCGTGAAGCGTCACTATAAACCACAAATCCTCCTCTTTCGCTAGGGACTGTTAGAACTGGAGCTGTCACCAATCTCTTCTTTAATTCCTGGAAGCTTTCCTCACATTTTTCAGTCCAAACATACTTGTTGTTCTTCCTTGTGAGGGCGGTAAGGGGAACCGCTATTTTTGAGAAATTGTCTATGAATCGACGATAATAACCAGCCAAACCCAAGAAACTCCTAACTTCATGCACATTGGTTGGTTGAGTCCAGTTAACTATTGCTTCAATCTTCCCAGGGTCTACAGAAATGCCATCCCTTGAGACTACATGTCCCAAAAATGCAATAGACTCAAGCCAAAATTCACACTTCTTCAACTTAGCAAATAATTTCTTATCCCTGAGTGTCCCTAGTACTTGTCTCAGATGATCTTCATGTTCAGCTTTGCTCTTGGAGTAGATTAATATATCGTCAATAAATACCACTACGAACTTATCCAGAAATTCATGAAATACTCGATTCATCAAGTCCATAAATACTGCTAGGGCGTTGGTTAAACCAAAAGGCATGACTAGAAATTCATAGTGGCCATACCTGGTCCTGAAAGCTGTCTTAGGCACATCCTCCGCCTTGATTTTTAATTGATGATACCCCGATCTGAGATCAATTTTAGAAAACACTTGCGCACCTTGCAACTGATCAAATAAATCATCGATGCGGGGCAACGGATATTTATTCTTTATGGTCACTCGATTCAATTCCCTGTAGTCAATACACATCCTCATTGTCCCATCCTTCTTCTTCACAAACAAGACTGGAGCTCCCCATGGTGACACACTAGGTCTGATAAAACCTTTGTCTAACAAGTCTTGCAACTGTTCTTTGAGCTCGGCTAACTCTGATGGTGCCATTCGATAAGGGGCTTTGGAAAGAGGCGCCGTGCCTGGGGCTAATCCAATAGCAAACTCTACCTCCCGCTCAGGCGGTAACCCAGACAAATCTTCAGGAAAGACTTCTGGATATTCTCTCACAATAGGAATCTCTTCTAGTTTCAATTCTTCCTTTGGTTCATCCACCACAAAAGCCAAAAACCCTTGACACCCGTCACGTATTAATTTATCAACTTGAAAAGCAGAAATAACTGATGGAGGGATACGCACCATGGAACCCATAAATCGAAGTTCCTCTTCTTCCGGAAACTTGAACACCACTTCCCTTTTAAAACAATCAATACTAGCATAACTGGAAGCTAACCAATCCATCCCCAAAATCACATCAAACCCAGTCATAGGAAAGACTATCAGATTAGCTGGCATTTCTTTCCCGTTAATAGTTATTGGACACTTGAGTAAAATCTTGTTACAAGTCACTATATCACCAGTTGGGGTAGAGACTCTCAAATTATAGTCCATCTCATCAGCATCAATGGGGCACAATTTAACATAATCCATCGAAATAAAAGAGTGGGTAGCCCCCGAGTCAAACAAAACAGTAGCCTTATTGAGAAATAAGGGAATAATTCCTGGTTACGTCATATAACCCATAGAGATAATAAGATAAATAATCCTTAATTCTCAACAAAGAAAATTTTATGAGATGGTTAGAGAATTATACCTGTGATGACATCATCCTTGTCCTCAGCTTCTCCCGGTGTCAAAGCAAACACCCGTGCAGGTACAGTCCTTCGCTGATTGTTGCCTTGATTATTCGGCCTAAAGTTTTGGGGTGGGTTGGGCCTTCTATTGTTCTCCGCAAGCAATGGGCATTCTCTAATGAAATGCCCATCCTTACCGCATTTGAAACATGATCCCACTTCCTTCCTGCACACCCCGTGGTGTATGCGGTTACAGAACTTACAGGGGTTAGGTGTATGATTTCCCTGTATCTGTCTTTGACTTGAACTGCCCCCTTCGTTTCTCTTTTTCCATTGCCCTTGATCCGAACTAGGAAACCCTTGTGGAGCAGCTCTCTTCCTCTGTTCTTGCAATTCAGCACCCCTCTTAAGATTCTGTTCCGCTAGCATCGCCTTGTGTACTAATTCTGAAAAATTCTGAATCTGTAAGATCATCACTCGTTCATAAATCCTGTAGTTCAAGCCTTCTTCAAACTTCCTAGTCTTTTTCTCCTCATCGGGAATTAAATATGCGGCGAAACGTGATAATTCCGCAAACCTTGCAGCATACTGGCGCACAGTCATGGTCCCTTGCACCAAATTGGTGAACTCTCGGGCTCTTGCATCCCTATCTGCCTTAGGGAAAAATCGATCGAAGAAACTCTGCTTGAATTGAGCCCAAACAATCACTCCAATCCCTTCAGCTTCCCTGATAACTTTCTCAGAATTCCACCATCTCTTTGCTTCTCCAGATAATTTGAAGGCTGCAAACTTGACTTTTTGCTGATCGGTACACTCCAACACACCAAATATTTCTTCAATGTCTTGTATCCAATCTTCCGCAGCGTTCACATTGCCTCTTCCATCAAAGGTGGGAGGATGCGTTCGATTAAATTGTTCGAACGTGCAACCCCCACCATTGTCGTCTTCATTCAAATCTTCAAGAGTTCGAACTCTACGACGAGCAGCCATCCTGAAAGTCTAAACTCGGTAAAACGTTCTAAAATAGAAGAAAACGAAAATAACAGGTAAATAGAAATAAATAAGAGGATAAATAAAATATGCATATAAACACATATACATATATATATATAAATCAGATAACTATGCAAATCTGGCATCACTTATTACACACGTATATCACAAGAATTCTCAAAGTTCCAAACTCAACTCCTAACATCAGCCAAATCTAAACCTCAAATCCCATCAAAATAAATCTTAATATTCTTAGAACTCAAACTTAAATATCCCCATGACTATCCTTATAATCCTCCAATTCCTATTTTGAAATTTCCACATCTTATGAACCCACAGATATCTAAACCTCCAAGGTCTACAGTATGCAGAATTCAAACCTGGCTCTGATACCAACTGTAACGCCCCGACCCCGAGGGTCCGGAGAGTTAACTCATAAAACCTGATAATCTACTCTAACAAGGCTAGAGTACTTCCAAATTCAAGAATATATCCATTTTCCAAACCTCATATCGAACGTAAATACCTCAATTAAATAAATCAAATAACCTCATTTATCCAATATTTAATCCAACAATCCCAAATAAAATCAATTCTTCTTCATGTCTCAAACAACAACTAGAACTTTTATAACATTAACAGAGTCTCCATAAATCATCTAAATCCATTGAAGTAAACTTAAAATAAAATAATTAACCTCCAACACCAACACTAATATAATAAGATACCCAACAACAAATCAATGCAAATCTTCTCCATAGACTCTAATATTGATCTTCAGCTAATCCATCGATATCATCTGAAATATTATGAAGATTAACGGGGTGAGTTATCAACAACTCAGCAAGCAGAGAGCATATACTAGTATGTAAACATGAGCATTTATAACAATTGACAAGCCGAACAAAACATTTACTTTCAGAATACAGAAACAAAACTTGTACAAAAACTTTAGAGCGAACTTTTCAGAAAAATAAGCTTATTCCAAGAAGAAAAACTGTTGGCATTTCTAAACTGAAACCTTATAATCTTATAATCGTTTGATATCACATCGGGACAATACCATGTTTAACCCCCGTGGTAGGGTTATAAACCACCATTATACCCGTGGCTGGGCCATATTCCATGTTTCACCCCCGTGGTAGGGTTATAAACCACCATTATACCCGTGGCTGGGCCATTTTCCATGTTTCACCCCCGTGGTAGGGTTATAAACCATCATTATACCCGTGGCTGGGCCTTAACAGAAATAGAACGGATTTCATCGAAAATCCGGTTACAATCATATACGGAATCAGAACATCATGCCAAGATTCTCAGATGACACATCATACCAAAACAAAACACTGAAAAGCTTCAGATCATTTCACATGTTCGAGACAAAATAAGCAAAATATTCTCATTTGTTCACAACAAAACTTTTAGAATTTCCTTATTCGCTCTTTTACATAATTCTGAAACAAAGTGCACAAAACTAGCTCATGTCTACACCAGTCATGACAGAAAACACTTTCTCTTATAATGAATTTATGCAGATGCAGAATAAACATTTGAGGTTGATCATCTCTTTCAAAAAAAACTAAACACATTTATTCTCAAAGTCAACCTCGTTTTATTTATTTTATGCAAAACTAGTATATGAACCCCGCTTACCTGACTTTTGCAGCGAATTATCTATGTCTTGAAATCGACCTCTAAAAATCTCGTCACCTATTGATAAAAACAAAATATACACTGAGCATTAAACGATAATTGACATAACGTCCATCTAATAATTAACACTCAATCTCAACCCATAATATAGCAAAAACAACTCACTAAGACCACCACATAGGAATCTGGACAACTTGCATTTCAACCCAAAGTACCATATACTAATCTTAATATTGTCCAACACAACCAATAAAACCCAAGTCAGCTCAACTCATCACTAAATCACACTTATATCAGTAGCTCATAATCTCAAGCAATCGCCAATAATTTAACCAAAACGACACTACACATCGCACGTTTATCTCCGTTCACAACTCCATAACAGAAAAAAAATCCAACAATTTTAGGTGTTAATCGGCACTCAACCAAACTCCCTACTATTTATTTCTAAAACACCCAACCAACTAACCCGAAATCAACTTTAATATCTCACGACAGCAAAATATATATATATATATATTTAAGTGCAGACTTACGGGCTCAATGCTTAAGAGAATTCGAAAACCACTGCACAACGATACACCAAGCGCACGGGATGAACCGAAAGCCAACACCAATCCACGGACACAACACAAACTGCAGTGATGGGGAAAAAGGGTCGGCCAAGAGAGTGGAAATCAGGGTCTAACATGAAGAATAAAGGAGAGGGGAAAATTACCTGAAGGCAGAAAAATCACCAAGAAAAAGAGAGAGAATCGCGTCTAAAGAGAGAACCTCCAGTTGCATAAACCAAGGTACACGAGAGGGAGGGAGACGCACCGAACCGCAGCAACAGAGGAGAACGCGAGAGAGAGAGAGGACGATAGCTAACCTTGAAGAATCAGAAAAAAGAACCCACGGAGCCGAAAGGATGAACTGCAAGTTTGTGTGGAACCGAAAATATATTCGTGGGTATGTGGGATGCAGTTGCACGAGATAATGGGGGAAACTTGCGGACGAAACAGAGGATTCTCAATGGGGAAGAAGAACAGTGCACGGCAGAAGGTAAATTAATCCCTCTCCAAACGGCGCCGTTTGACTAACACAAGGTGCTCGTGGGCTGGGCTTCTCCAACGGGCTGGGCTTAAAGCCCGGTTGTTACACAGCCTTTCAGTTATTCGGTGATGAAGACATTCAATATTTCAAATAGTTTGATGAGCATGGGGGATTAAGAAAGCCTAATGATGATGATTGGGAGGTAGTTTCTATTTTTTTTATTTTCTCGGGCTTTTTTACGATGTCACATTGAAGTTATCTATTTTTTGTATCCTACAACTATGGAGGCATTGATATGCACCGGAGGGCGCATATTGGATCCTTTCTGTAGTTCATTGTCTCCTACAACTGTAGAGGCATTGATATGCACACAGAGTTCGATGATGGGAAAGGATATACATGTTCCGGATGCTTTAGATTTTAAGGAGATTGACGAGGAGCGTGGAGATCAGTCTGGATCTAGACCACTTGGCAATTGTTGTTTTTATTTTATTATTTGGATTTATTTATATTCATTTTGATTTTATTGGTATTAATTTTAGTATTAATTGTTGTAGCAACACATGAGACAACTCAGACGACGTCTACCTCTGCTGTAATATGAATATGTGCTCAAGCCTCAAATCTCAATGAGTTAATAAAAAGACTACCTGCCTGGGCCGCCCCAAATATCATAGTCAAAGACTCAAACAGCTCTATCTTTAGATTCTTAGAATATTGAAATTTGAATCATTTGTATGTATTATGTATTCAATGATTTGTATTGTTGATACAATGTCCCTTGGCCACTTTTATGTTTGTAATTTTGTAATTTTTTAGTCTTTCAATTTTGTTTTTTAACTTCTAATTTTATGGGCCGAAAATGGCCCAGAAGGCTCAGTGGGGGGGCAGATGGATTGACCCGTCCCCCCCGTTATCCGGAACGGGATATCCCACCTCCACACTCTGGGGGTGAAGGACGGGGAGAAAAGCCGCTCGGGTCTCACATCATGCGCTTGTGGGCCGGGCTTCATGCAACCGGGCTGACTTCAAGAAGACTGGGCTTAGAGCCCGAGTATTACATTTAATCCATGCAATCAGGCCACAAGCCTTTGACAACTTAATGAAACTTATTTTTATTATAAAGTAAATCTAACGTATTATATAAAACCGTGTCAATTTATATTTATATTTTTATGAGAATTATTGTAATATTATTTTCATAAAAAAATAAAGAAAAACTCTATTTATCGTTTTCTATCATCAATATCTTGTTAAATGAATGACCAAATTTAATGGATAAGCTATTATTTATATAAAGTAAAAATAACTACATAGCTAGGTTGGTCCATCCCATTAAGGGCTTATAAGTACTTTTCTCAAATCACAATAAAGAACAACTCCAATAATACAATTAGAGTCTACTTTAGACAACGAAAGAGATATCAGATATATATGAATAATTCACGCAAATTACCAACAGAGATACGTGTCCTTCTCTGAAGCAGACAATCAGATAAAATGCAACGACAGCTAAACTTAATTAAAACAAATCACAGGGCACAAGAATCACAGAAATATACAACTGCTCTGGGAAAATATAAAATTAAATAACTATATATCCCAGTAGTCAAGATAGCCAAACATACCTGCCAAAAGATTAAAGGAATCCACATAATATATATATTGACATAATGATGCAGCCTTTCCTTGAAAAATATGTCAGTCCATTAATAATGGATCCAACCTGAAACCTGCACGTTATATAACATGAAGAACATTCATATGCTGTGAACAGATCAGTGATTCCAATTAGTATATATTATCACCAACTAATTATTGTTAATTAGAGATAAAAAGATACTTTCCAAACTTCGTGCATGATTGGGTGCACGATTGGGATTCTAGAAGGAAATATTACTTATAACTTATAGTTTAAATAATAAATTCTACTGTTAAAAAGTTATTTATTGTTTATTAATAAAATATTTAAAAAACTTTTAAATATATTACCTTTGTTTGAAAATAAATTAAATAAAAATTCTAACGTAGAAATGATGATCATTTAATTTTTAAAAATTATGATCATATATTTAAAAGTTTGAAATTGTTGTAATTATTTGAAAGTTATATGGATATTTTCGTTTATTGATAGTCTTTTTAAAATTAGAAGTATATTTTAAATTATTCAGAAAAACATGTTTGAGACCTTTGTCTAGAAGAGCTCCTTTAGAGCTTCGGAAATGTTCGTAATTGCGTTAGGGTCGGAAAAAAAATGTTTAATTAGTCTCAAAAACTTTTTAATGATAAAATTAAGTTGTTTGATTGTTATATATTAAAGTATTTTTTAATCTTAAAAAAACGAAAATGTATGTTTCAAGAAAAACATATTTCCTTCTAACATATTTTTTCAAATAACGTGTAAAGTAGTTTCGATTTTAGAGAAGATTATCAATTGGTACACAATTGACAACTTTCTGACCGTAATGGAAATACGTACACAACTTTCTGACAATTATAACTTTGCCATTTGATCTTATCATAGGTACGACAGGGACCTCAAATAAGCTTTTATGCCATTTCTATTTCTATTTTACGGTTAAAAACTTGAAAACTAAAAATTATTTTACCCGCCGCAATACAATCCTAAACATGGAATTCAACAGGTAAAGCCCCTTTTTCCAAGGCACGTTGATACGAGGGAGTACAAGTTCTACGCGCGCACATTTGATGATGAACAAAATCGCTGAACTCAAAATAATCTACAAAAGAAGCAATCAAACTCAAATGGCTGCATGTTGAATTGAAGAAGCTTGCAAATTTATCAAACACAAAATCAAGGTTTCAAGCAAAAGAAACTCATGAAACTCGAGATAACAGTACATGAGGTCTACATACCATTACTTAACTATAAAAAGCCAAATTAAACACAATGGACATCACAATCAAAATTCACATAAACTTATTATGATTCTCACATAGTGTAAATATCATTTGACAGTGCACTAAAATACTTTGACTGGGACAAGGTTCAGAGGTATTCTTTTCTGGGTAAGGCCAGCACCAGTCGATTCTTCCATGTTTATGTCCTCCTCCATCCCTGAGGGCACTTTCCAATTGAAACAATACAAAAGATTCGCAAGTGAAAGCTCAACGGTGGTCGCTCCCATGTATATCCCAGGACAACCTCTTCGACCAGATCCAAATGGCAATAACTCAAAATGTTGTCCTTTATAATCGATAGAGCTATCAACGAACCTTTCTGGGTAGAACTCTTCTGGGTTCTTCCAGTATTCAGGGTCTCGTCCTAGCGCCCAAGCATTTACTTGGAGCAACGAGTTGGGGCCAATGTCATAACCGCCGATCTTAACCTCTGCCATGGTTTGTCTTGGAAGAAGGATTGCGGCTGGAGGGTGCAATCTAAATGTTTCTTTGATTATCATCTTCAGGTAATGAAGATGAGTTATGTCGCTTTCGGTGACTTTTCCTCTGTTTCCAACGACGTTTCTGACTTCATCTTGTGCTTTCTTCATCGCTCGTGGGTTCCTTGCAAGCTCCGCCATTGCCCATAGCATGGTGACTGCAGCAGTGTTGCTTCCACCCAAAAACATATCCTGACATACACAAAGAAAGATTGCATAATGATGATTAGAACAAACAAACCTAAGACCTGATCAACTCAAGAAATTAAGATTAATGGAGAAAACACGCGGAAACGTGATAAAAAAAACCATGGTAGGAACGATCGAGTCCTTACGAAGAGGATGGCCTTAATGTTATCTTTATTGAACGGAGGAGCACTGGTGTTGGTTTGCTGATCCCTTTCTATTCTCAGCAGCACGTCGATAAGGTCTTCGTGGTCTTGTTCTGTCTTCTTGGGCTTGAGATGAAGATCAATGGCCTGTTGCAGAAAATCATCCAAACCACGAAAAATCTTTTCGAGTCTTCGAATCCGACCAGAGAGCCTGTCAATAATCCATCCCACGTATGGAAAGAATTCAGTTGCACTGAAGCTTGCAAACATGACTTCAGCCTCATGAACCACTTCTCGAAGCCTTTCATTATCCAAACCACTCCCACGAAAATTCTTTCCGAAAGCAGTCCGACAGAGTATATTTGCTGTGAGAGCCAACATCTTCTCAGAAAGATCAACAGGGGTTGCAGAAGATGCAGACTGAGAAATTGAATTAACAAGAGAAGCTACTTCTTCTTCCCTAATAAAGCGATATGACTGCACCCTAGCCACGCTAAAAAGCTCAAGAGCACAGATTTTCCTCATTTCTCTCCAATAATCACCGTAAGGTGCGAAAACTATGTCTTTGAAATTGTACGTCAGTCTCCCGGCGGTGGAAGAGACAGGTCTACTGCAACAGTCAAGATCATGAACCTTTAAGACTTGTCTTGCAGCCTCTGCTGAAGAGATGTTAATAATTGTTTTAGAACCGATTTTGAGGAGCATGATTGGGCCATATTTTTTGGAAAGTTGCGACAAAGATTTGTGAGCCAATTCACCAAGCTGGTGCATGTTCCCAATAATGGGAAGAGTAGGAGGGCCTGGTGGAAGGCGCTTCTTTTGCTTTGGACCATTGATTTTGTTTTTCAGAAGAAGCAGTAGAGGGAGAAGAAAGAGAAGGGAGAGCCTCAGCCACAGGGGCACAGCATAAAGATCCATTGAAGCCTCCATCTTTGTTTGCAATGAGCTACTCTGAGAGTGTCCATTTATAGACACAGTCCTCCAAACAAGTATAACGTGAAGAGGAGAGGGTATAGTCAGAGGAGGGTCCTACAGTTATTGATTGATATGTACAGTTTGATAAGCATTGTAGATCTAACGGATGATATGGTCGTTTTCAAAGGTGATGGCAGCAATAGCACAAAAAAACTCTTTCACGCAAACAAGGTATATTTGGACGTTGAAATGAGTTGGGTTGAGTTGAGTTGAGTTGAGATGATAAAATATTATTAAAATATTATTATTATTATTTAAAAATTTAAAAAAATTAAATTATTTATTATATTTTATATTATAATTTAAAAAAATTGTAATGATAAATTGAGATAAATTGAAAAGAGTTTAGTTTCAAGGTGATCGAGAATTGTCCAGGCCTGGACCCAGTGGGAATGAAGAAAGCAAGACACAGCTACCGTATATATATCGCTATCCCAAGTCCGGTGCGTTTAAATTCTAACCATGCTTGCGAAGCCGTCTCCATCGATCTTCACTAGTTTGTTACTGGATGCGTCCCACCTACTGGCTACTTGGACTGCATTTTACAAAGCTACCCCCTGTACCTGCTCCCAAAATTCATTCAGTCCAATAGGGCGGCGGTGTCACGAATTGCGTAAGGTAGAGGGAGAAGAAAGAGAAGGGAGAGCCTCAGCCACAGAGGCACAGCATAAAGATCCATTGTACCTTTGTTTGCAATGAGCTACTCTGAGAGTGTCCATTTATAGACAGAGTCCTCCAAACAAGTACAATAATGTTTGACAAGTACTATAATGTAATACCTCGCTCCTTCTTCTTACGTACGGTTCTTCCTTCTGACGTAAGATTCTTTCCTTCTTACGTAAGCAAGTGTTGAGGACGGAAATTATGTAAACCGTCCGTCCCTTCTCACTAGCGACTGCGAGCCTTGTCAGGCGTGCCGAACCATGATGGCGTGTTTCGAAAGATATCGTACGACTTCTAAGGCACGCCTAGTGTTTTAAATATACTGAAAATATTTATAAAATATTATAATTGCCAGAAATCATTTTTAATATCATTATTAAAATGATTTCAACTATATAACATATTCTGGGATTGAAATTATGTTGAAAGCTTTTATTAATTAAATGGTTTTATTCTCTTTAATACATTAAGTGAGACTTCATCATTTTATTAATGATGAAGAATATTATTTTATAAACTAAAGTTACTTTAAATCAGTATTTGAGATCCATCGTTAGATCGTTACGTGGATCTCCAAACGAAGAGACTGGGTTAAATACCCAGACCCCCCTCTCTTTCTCCCTCATTTCCCCGTAACCCTCTCTCTCCTCCCTCTCCCTCAAGCGTACGCAGTACGCAGCCTCTTCCCACGTCGAAGCCTCCAACGCACAGCCCGGCGCCGCCGTGCGTCGCCAGCCCTCACCGCCGGCACCACCAGCTCCACCTCGTGCCGATGAGTCCTCCCATGCCAGCCTCTCTCTCCCACGCTCCCTCTCTCTCTCCACTAGCCATGCACACCCCGAATGGGCTTAATGCACGTAGCGCCGCCGTGCGCCGTCCTCCGGCGCCACCACCTCCAGCAAAACTAGCACCTCCCATGCAGCCACCTTCCCCCTCCGTCGCACACATGCATGCACAAGGAGACCCATGCACGGCTTCACCGTGAGCGGCCTCTAGCGCAGCCGTACGCGGCACCCACGACCACCAAGCGATGCCATGGACCTCCCCTTCCTCCCCCCTTCCTCCTCCACGTGACCCATGGCCAGAAGCCCCCTCCTCCATCTCACGGTCTCCTTCTCTCACGCACGGGTTGCACACCCTCTACCACCATGCACCGCCACCCACGGCTGGTAACCACCACCTCCAGCCTCCTCAGGCCCCCACCAAGCCAACCCAACCTCCCACGGCCCCAATTTGCCACCCACGCAAGCACACTCTCTCTCACTCTCCCACGACTCCTCCCTCTCCCTTACACGGCCATTTTCCCTTCCTCCGCCGTGAGCCGCCGTGGCCCCACCCCAGTGCCACTAAGAGCTCCACCAACAACCCCTCAGCCCAACCCTAGGTTCAAACCACCACTTTGAGTGGTGGTTAGTCACTGCAGGTGATGGACAGCCACTGTACACGGCTAGATCCGTCATGTTACGCTCCTTGCCACCATCACAAGGCCACCACGAACCCTTCCAAGACCACACCTAGATATCCAAACGACTAAATAGTTAACGTACGTGGGTTAGCCGTCACGTACGATACTTCTGACATCATCGGCTGTGATGATCAACGAGCAACGTATGGGTTATCCCATTGATGGTATAACTCTCTATCCCTCGTATTTATGTTAGATATTGATTAGTTGACTAGGTTGTGGATTGTGCTGTTGGTTTTGTGGAATCATGGTATTGTGATGTGGTGCTGTGTAACGAAGTATTGGGCACTCTGTGTAATGAAGTGTTGAGCTTGTCTGTGTTGTATGGAGGTGTATTGTGCCGTGTAGTGTACTGTAAAGTGTTGGGCATAATTGAGAAGTGTGCTGTGAAGTGTTGTGGACTGTGCCGTGTAGTGTGGTTGTGGAGTATGTGTTGTATTGGTGACGTGGCAGATGGAATGGGAATAGTACACGCTGGGTGTACTTTGTGTGTGGCGTAATGTGAGACAATGAGAGTATGTGTAAAATATACCCTCCTAGCATATTGTGGAATGGTAAGAGTACACGCAGAGTGTACTCTATGTGGCGTAATATGAGTGTAGGGAGTACATTGGGTGTACTCCAAGTAGCGGAATGATGCACCATATGGTTGTATGCCATAATGATGATGTGGCGTAGTGTGTATGAAGGGAGTACATGTGGAATGTATTCGGAATGATGGTGGGATGCACCATATGGCAGATATGCCATAATGGTGATGTGGCGTGATCAGTATGAAGGGAGTACATGTGGAATGTACTCCGTATGATGGTGTGATGCACCATATGGAAGATATGCCATAATGGTGATGTGGCGTGATGTGAATGAAGGGAGTACATGCGGATGTATTATATGGATGTATGCCATAATGGTGATGTGGTGTATGTGGAATGGGACGAGTACACGTTGAGTGTACTCTGTGTGGTGAAGTGATGTACTATATGGCGGGTACGCCATAGTGATGATGTGGCGTAGCATGTGAGAAAAGAGTACGCATGGGATGTACTCCATGAGATGTAGCGATATGCCGTGTGGCGTGTCGCAGTGATAAGAATGGTTGTGTGATTTATGGGTGTGGAACGTGATGAGTAGAGTCGGGAACTGTGGAACAGTGTCCCGAAATAATTAAGGTGAAGCCTGTAGTCTAAGATGACAAGTGTCACCATGTTGGATTTACGGCTGGGAATAAGGATGGAGAAGCGAAATAAGTATAAGAGTACGCAGCAGAAGCATGACTGGGCAACATCACCTTGTGACGTGGTTACTGACAGTCGTGCTTACCATGTGGTGAAGTGATAGGGTATGAATGGCGTAATGGGAACGTGACAAGATGTCACGATGTGTTGGGTGTACGAAAGGAATCGTACTCATGATGAGTTAGGAATTTCTGTACCAGAATGTTGGGTAACGCGACAAGCTCACGGTGTAGCTTGGGAATTGACGTGGCATAAGACATGGTTATGATTGGAGTCTTGTCATGTTAAGTGTTGGGATGAACTGTCAAAGGGACGGGTAGCGTGAGGAGTCATTCTAGCCGGGTTAAGAGAAGGTTGGTATCGGAGTATGGCCCTTGTCCTTCCAAGCTGGTGATCAACGTATTATATATGTTGATCTTAGGTGATAAATGGGTAAGGTACATGTGTAATCTGGTTAGACACATGTGCCGGACGGATTCACCATATGTAATGGGTAATATGTCATTAGCACAGTTACACGGTGCTTAAGCGTCAGAGTTGGCTTAGAGCCGTGTGGCTTGTCTGGATGGGAATGAGGATTAGTATGGGCTAAGGTGCATGAAGATAGTGATGGATGTATTGTCTAGGATTGGAATGCGTGACTTAGTCGGTCTGAGTCATCCATCGAGATGAGTTCAATAAGAAGAGTAAGACGAATGTCTTAGTGTCTTAATCCTAAGGTGAATCATGGATTCACTTTAGTGGATGAGCACTTAAGGCAAGACATGAGTTGGAAGATGGGGTGACCGTAATGGGTCTCCGAAGGTTTTAACTTAGTAAGGAACACGTAAGAACATGGGATAGAAGGATAGTGTTCCAAGTGAAATATAGCTTGTGCTTTCTAAGTTTAAGTTGCTTATGTACTAGATAGAGAATGACGTTAAGGTATGTGTATGCATGTAGGTTGCCATCTGACAAGCACATGAATGGACTGCATGACATGCAAATAACATGGAGTCCAGGTAAGTGTTACGTTCATACTTTTCTAGAGTTTTCCAAGATACAAGAAATGCTTTTCCTTTAAGATACTTACGAAAAGAAACGAAAGACGCTTTAAGGAAGAAAATGCTAAGTTTTCAAAGGTATAAGTATGTACGGTCCCTCCTTGGCAGCCCCTTTTTACGCAACCAAAGTATTAATTGTACGCATGTGAATGGATGACTATACGCTGTATCTATTGTATGTATTTTCTAAGAAAATCCATAAACTGATAAAAATGCATGAAAGGCATGACAACGGATGCTTTTATGGATCCTATGAACTAACGCTTTCATGTGCGCCACGAGATGATGCTCGTGGATGCCATGATTGACGATGTTCAAGGTGACGCTTATGGATGCCATGAAAGCTGACGTTTAAGTCCATGTATGTTCTTAAATGAAGTTTTCCACGAACGAACAGTTAAAGAAAGGATAGGATTGAAATGAACTGAAAAATGAAAAGATGATTTTCGGGCTTACGCCCCAAACGATGTTTTCCCATGAAAATAAATGTTTTCTCATGAAATGATTGTTAAAGGAAAGAATGAACTGAATGAAAGCTCCAGCTCTTTCGAGCTGAATTATGAACGAACGAATGAAAAGCAAAGAAAGACATGAAAGCATGAAATGTATGAAGATACGTAATGGCCACATGAATGAATGAAAAGGGTACCAATAAATGGACAGATTGCAATGCCGGGTAAGTAGTGCTAGAAATGCACCTAGTGCTGCCCCCTATGAAAGGGGTTCCTAACCCATGGCCACGGGTGGAATCCGGGTCCAAAGGAAGATCGCTAACCCCAACACACGGGGCGTAGCAGTGTGTACTGGCCTATGAAAGTGATAAGAACGAATGGATGTATGAATGCATGTACGAACGCACAAATGCACGAACCTTTAAGAAATGAAGGCACTGACGAGGGAAATGTTTGACGACAAGAAAACATTTTAAAAGTAAAACTCCGTCTAGTGACGTTTTCAAATGAACGCACGTATGACACGTATGCATGCACATAATAGTATATATGAATGATGAATGCATAAATGAAAACCTATATTGTTATATTTTAACTGTATGAAGTAATGCTTACGAGTCTTCGACTCATTTTAGTTTTTATGCATGTCCCTCCCCCACAGGAACTGCATGATCAGGACGGACACGGCCCATGGGGAAGAGCACGGAAATCTAGGCACGAATTTTAAGCGTACGAGAGGCCTTTTATTTCAAGATTTATGTTTTCCGCTGTAAACCTCTTTTATTGTCAAAGCATATTTTAATTTATAAACGTGGAGTCTTGCACACTGGGTATGCAAGTGAAAAGTTTTAAATCGGACTGTAATTCCCGTCGTCCTTTCTAAAAATATTTATAAAAAGTCCCACCATAAGGACGAGCGTTACATATAATTAAAAGACAAATTAGTTTTCAGTTTTAGCTTCTTCTTTTTTTCTTCTGATCCTTTACTTTTCTTAAATGAAAACTCTAAAGTTTTATCCGTTGTTTGTTTTGGAGATTAGATGAAATTAAAATTAAAAATTAATTATTACAATATAATTTTTTTAAATTATTTTTATTTTAAGATTTGAAAAAGTTGAATTATTTATTTTATTTTATGTAAAAATTTAAAAAAATTATAATAATTAGATGAAATGAGATGAAATAAATTATGAAAAATTACAAAAACAAACGAAGGCTTAGAGTGTTCATTGAAGAAAAGTCCTGAAAACATATCGAAGTTGTCAAATATAATTGAATAAATATATGTATAATAGTTTACATCAAACACCCGGTTTATGTCAAAGCTCGCTACATCAACTTAAATAATATATATATATATATATATATATATATATATATATTACTATTTTATTTTGTTCTATAAACATAGCGAAGTCTTATAATTAAATTACACACCAGATTTATAAATAACATATTCCAATTAGAAAAATTCAATTCTCAAACTGGTGTACAGAGCACATTTAGTAAAATATTTATGTGACATAATTTTTGTTTAGAAAAAGTTTTAAAATTTGAATCTTATAAATCAAATCTTATTATTTAAGTGATATAAATTTTGCGTGTGAATATCTTTCATGGTTTGGTCAAATTATTGGGGATATACATCAAGTCTGTTTTCAGGGAAAGGCAGATCAGTTGGAAGCTACGTACATATACGCCTAGAGAAAGCAATGTTGTAGCTGATCAAGTAGCCAAGCTAGCATTACAAAGTGAAGAGGAGATCCACTACAAGAAATCAGGCCTTTTCAAGCGATTTTTAGATCGTCGCAAAAAGAATCGCAGCAAATAGTCCTTATTTGCGACGATTTTTAATTTGCCTCTAAATTCCAACGTAATTCATAAGACATTCTGAAACTGAGTTCACTGTTCATTTATTTGCAGCGATTTTGTACCTATTGCAGCAACTTTTTTCGTCGAAAAAAATAATTGTTATTGTAGCGGCATTTTATTTTCGTTGAAATTGAAAATTGCCGCAATATCCCTTTTTTTCGGCGAAAATAGTCGCCGTAAAATTCGTAAGCCTTTTATCAAATTTATGAGACAATTTTCGGCAAAGATTAGTCGCCGCAAAGGAGAATCTCTAACCATTTTCTTAATCGTAGAAATGAGCTTCGCATCTTTTGCGGCGAAAGTTTGAGTTTTTCCGATGATAATAACTCACCGCAAAAATATGACAAAATTTAATTTGTCCGCATTTTTCCCTTGTTCATTTCCCTCCAGCCGCTCCCCCCTCTCTCCCAAATCCCTCTTCGTCTCTCACATGGTGCACAAAAAACCTACAAGTATTTCTCTCCATCTCTCGCTTTCTCTTCACAGTAGACCCTCTCTCTCTCCACTACAGATTTCTTGTGAGTTTGGTGCTGCACGTTTGTGTTTGTTGCTGGAGTTCTGAGTTGCCGATCGGTGGTAAGGCCCTTCTCCTTGTCAGTCCGTGGGTTTTGGGGATTTTTCCTACATTTTGTGCGATACACTCCCTCCCATTTCTCATTTGCTCACGCAACACTCCTTTAACTTTATCTTTTATTTATCCTTCATCTTGATATTTTCCATGTTAAATGGCTAGGTACATACGGAGGGGAAAACTAGAAGTTGGTTTTGCTCTGTTTGAGTCCGAGTCTCTGAAATGGCCTGAGTTTGTAGAGTTTGATGATGTTAATGGAAAGGTGCTAACCTACTCTGCACAAAACAGGCACTTTGTCGGTGTTTATACAGTTTATTTATGGTGCCAAATGCACAATTATTTTGTGGATGCTAACAAGCCCATAAAATGAATATTGTACAAGGTGTTTGACCTGTGAATTTGGGTTTTGAGAACTTTTGGTTGAAATTGACTTGAACTTTATAATTCTTTTTGTTATTTGTTTTGCTTGCAGTAGTACATCCCTCTCATCTCCGTGCCCAGACTCGATCATTGAAATCACTCACCCTAATGGATCAACATCTGTCCTCAAGAATGACCATTTTGAATAGTGTGTTTCAACTTTCAAAATCTACTTGTTTCTTAACCCCTTTTTAAACGTTTTTTGAAAACCTAAAGAATTAATGGCTATGAATCCAGCTTACCACTGTGGTTGATATGTAAAAAGAAGGTGTAAAAAGTTAGTTTATGTTAGACTTAGGTCACACAGTAACATGCCCTTTTATGAGTTTATATTAATTGGATTTGTCTATGGGCATCAGTCATGCATATGGTGGCAAAATCACTCTTGAAGAATATAAATATGCAGTAGTTACACTCGCGGGTGCATTCTTGAATTTTTAGTGTTTTACAAAATTCTTTTAAAAACTTTAACAGTTACATAAAAGTGGGAATGTTTTTCTTATTATACATGCATGCTTCAACATTTGAGACCAAAACTAGCCAGGAGGGTGGGTATGGTCAAATTACTAGAGTTCTGTTACTTACAAGCCAATATATAACCAGGCCATTATCTAATCTTCAACTTTTAAACATATATTAAATATATATTATAGTTATATATATACATATATTATATATAACGGTCTCTAATATGAAGTATAGTTTGGGTATAGTTTATCAGGATTTTTGTGGGTTTTTTTTTAATTTTCTGAAATACCTTTTCCGACGAGTAAAAGTCACCGGAAATATTTTTTTTACTCGCCGTAAATATATTTTCGTATGTTAAACTTATTTGCGACGATCACATATCATTGGAAATACTTTTTTCGGTGATTTTATTGTATTTTGACGACTATAAATCGCCGCAATTGAATATTCAAAACCGAAAATTCAATTACGGCGATTGTAAAATCGTTGGCTATGTATATTTTCAGCGATTTAAGAATCGTTGCAACTTAGTTTACAAAACCAAAAATAATTTAGCGGCAATTCTTAAATCGCTGGGAATGGATCAAAAGCGATTTATAACTCAATTGCAGTGATTCTAGAATCGCTGGGAATTATACATTTACGACAATTAAGTTTCAAAACCGATTAGTCAGTTGCAGCGATGTTTTGAAAATGCTGGAAAGGTGGCTTTGCGGTGATTTTAGTCCTTTTGGTGATGGTAAAAAAGCATTGGAATTAGTCTTTCCCAACGATTATGAACTGAATTATAGATCATAACTGCGGTGATATTTTGTACTATTTGCGACAAATAAAATTGTCGGTAAAGATAACATTTTAGCAGCGATTTCTGGCTTCCGTTGGGATAGATCAGAAGTGGAGTAATAATACCAGTGAACATGCAGTGAGGTGTAAATCACTGGAAAAAGGTGGAGGCGGCGATTTATAAGACTTTTTCCAATGAAAATAATCGCTGAGAAAAGTTATTTCCCTTGTAGTGAGAGGGTATAGTTAGAGGAGGGTCCTACAGTTATTTGATAGATACGTACAGTTTGATAAGCATTGTATTGAATAATGTTTTGATGAATGAAATGAAAGAGAGGTTTTATTCAAAAAAAAAAAAAAAAAAGTGATGGATTTTAATTTGAGAATAAAATAAGGCCATATTTGGAAAGTGAGATGAGAATCTCAAAACTTTTCATAATTTCATTTTCAAACATCACTCAAATATAAAAT
The DNA here is from genome assembly GCA_022457165.1 of Juglans mandshurica. Classification (NCBI taxonomy): domain Eukaryota; kingdom Viridiplantae; phylum Streptophyta; class Magnoliopsida; order Fagales; family Juglandaceae; genus Juglans; species Juglans mandshurica. Next base: position 15,988,738 of record CM039629.1, read on the forward strand.
AATTTTTAATTACAAATTGTCAACTAATCAGAGTAATGCTATACACCATATTCCCATCCTACTAAGTAAAATATGACACATTTATCACTAATAGACGATAAAGAAGCATCCATTAAATGATCATTTAATAATAATAAATGTGTTACATCTTACTTAATGGGATAAAAATAAAATGGCAGTGTCGTGTATAAAATTTTCCGTCTCAAAATCTTATAAAACATTTTAACTCAAATTATTTTTCTTTTATTCAGAAACTATTCTACTATTATTTACATAATTTTTATCACATCTCAATTACCTAAACACGCCTAACTATTTCAATTTCGAGGTGGTATGCCTATATAATTTTCCATAAATAATTGGAACAATAATTTCGTTCTCTCCCCCATCTTCTCTCGTTACTCGTTAAGGTTGCTAAAAGTTAAAAATCTTCAAATTAGAATCCGAGCTAGAATCCTTTATAACGAGTACCCCTCCTCGTTAATAGTACAATCAAATACTTGGGACTATCCGAATTTAAAATTAGCTCGCTACCGTCTAACGAATAGATATCAGAATTTTGTATTTCATTTTTATTATACACTTTGCTACAGCAATCCTGCTAGATAGATAGGATACTATTCACGACTCTAAAACATTTTAAATTAATTTATCTCTCCTTTAGTTTCTTTTCCCATTACTCGAAAGTTATCATATTTTGTTTTCAACCCTTCTCTCTCAATATTTCATATATAGCATAATACTTAAAATTTCATGGAATCACTGTAAAAATAAAATCCTACAACTTTGAGTGTAGCTACATTCTATGAATAGCATTTTTTTCTTACAGTAGGAGGATGGTTTTGTGTATTGTCTTTCCTGTTTTCATAATATACTTTGAGAATATTCTCATAAATATAATCTTTTGTTTAATTAATGTATATTTTGGTTTAGCTTATAAATTTGGATTAATTTAAAATAGAACATAATTATATGACATTATAAATAGAGAGATATTGCAAATATCAAAAGATATGAGAATATCATTGATAGTCAGAGAAAATATTTGAAATGAATAAAAAGTATTAAAAAGTATAATATTTAACGGATATAAAGAAAAAAACAGATAAGTGATATATGGTATATTATAAAAGTCAGTATGTAAAATAAAATAAAAAAATAGGTTTTAGTGATGTATTTTAAAATATAGAATGAAGAAGCCATTGAGAATGTTCTAAGTTTGGTAAATAAAATAGAGACACTAAAAGAAAAACGAGTATTTGTAATGGATTATTTGTGATAATAATGATTATCTGTGACGAAAATAGACTCATTTTAACAAGAAATAATCATTTTCGTAAGAAATAACTGGTCACGAATAAGTAATTTTCTTATAGTGAGATGACAAATTCCTAACACATTTCACAACATATATTTTAAAATAAACTACTTTTTATAAAGTTAAGTAATTTTTATAAGTAATTTTTTTATAAAAATACGTCGTCATTTTAAAATATAGTTATGTAAATTGTTTTCAGATATTACTCAAATACAAAATGCTTTTCAATTTTAAGTCTTAACTTTTTAATCTAATCATTACAATTTTTACAAATTTTAAAATAAAATACAAAAATCAATTCAATTTTTTCAAACTTCAAAATAATAGTTATATTAAAAATTATTTTAAAAATATATATTCAAACAATTTTTTAACTTTATAATATTTTTATTTAACTTTTTTTCACTTTCCTTCCTCAAAACTCAATAAAACAATATTATTATTTCGAACGAGCCCATAGACTATAGTACTGAAGGAGATATATAGCAACGTGGGTAATGATCTTTTTGAGAATGAAAAATTATATACGCATCGAATAATTCTAATGTAAGTTAACTTTAAAGTATAGTTAGTATTAGCCATACCAGACTTATTAAGGTTTTTTAGTGGGGTTGAAAATTTACTTTAAACTATTTTTTTTTATAGGAAAACTAAAATTTCATTAATAAAAAAGAGTTTATAGACATTTATCAAGCCAAACAGCCTGAGAAATAAAGTCTGGATAACACTCATTCCACATTGAGATATTCTCAACATTCCAAGCATATCAGGCAAGAATATGAGCAACCCGATTACCTTCTGCATAGACATGTTGAAATTTGCACTCTACAAACACTCTTAACAATTTTCTTATTTCACTCAATAATGGAACTAACATTGCATCAGAAACAAGTTCATTGTTGGGCACTTGGATAGCCATCAAGCAATCTGATTCCACAATCAATCTATGGATCCCCATACTAGCACACAACTGTAAAGCACGGAAAATAGCCAGCGATTCAATAGCTTTAGCATTCCTCACTTCAAATCCTACCTTGCTTGTTCCCAAAATCACCTTACCAGCCTCATCTCTGAGCACCACACCCACCCCTGCCTTATGAAGTTCTCCAAAAACAGCACCATCCACATTTAGTTTCAACCAACCCATTGGTGGGGGGGCTTCCAATCATAATACTCCCGAGCTTTCCACTTGGGCAAATGTTTCAGATCAGTATAAGCTCTTATAATAGACAGAACATGATCAATGACCTATTGGACTGCAATATTTTTCTGCTCATGAACAATTTGGTTTCTTCTCCACCAAAATCCCCAAGCAATAGCAAAGAAAGAGGCTAGATCACCCTCTTGTCCCTGCTTTGAAACTGCCAAAGCTACTTGCAATACTGGTAAGTTTACTCCTAGTTGTTGAATGAGAGGAATAAATGAAAACCAGCTTGAATGAATTTTTGGGCAGTATAATAAAGCATGGGCTATGTCTTCAGTTTTTTTGTTCGCAAAAATAGCAGGGTCCTTCGATATTGACATGCTTTTTAAGAAGATTTTGTTGGGAAGGGAGGACCTCCTTGCATGCCCTCCAAGCAAAGACCTTTATCTTATTAGGAACTCTCATTTTCCACAAGGCCTTCCACAAAGATTGGTGTTGCCTGTCATTTGAGCAATCCCCTCTACAACCCTGTAATTGTAATGTAAAAAATCTGTAGAAGCTTTTCACACTAAAATTTCCACTCCTTTCATGGGACCAAATCATCTTATCTGGTTGCTCATTTGGATAGATCATTACTTTTAAAATATCTGAAACCAAGCTTGGATTGAAGAGAGCTCGAAGCTTAACTAAGTTACAACCTCTAGTAACTGGATCAATTAAATTGCCAATGGGAGCTTCTCTAAACTCATCAGAAATTAAAATGGCTTCCTTCATCAAAGACTGATGGCTTGGAATCCAAGGATCCTGCCAGAGCTTAGCTAGTTTACCATCTCCTATCCTCCATGAACACACTTGACTCATCAACTTCTTAGCCTCCCAAATGTCTCGCCAGGTAAAAGAAGACCTCTTACCTAACCCAGCATCTAAGAACACTCCATGAGGGAAATATTTTGCCTTGAATACTCTATGGATCAAAGAAATTGTCTCCTGCATAATCCTCCACCCTTGTTTGGCTAATAAAGACAAGTTGAATACATGCAGATCCTTAAAACCAAGGCCCCATTTCCCTTTCTGCTCACACATTTTTTCCAACTCATCTAGTGGATTCTCTTTTCATCCTTCTTTTGGCCCAACCAAAACTTAGCCATAACATAGACTAATTGGTAGGAGAAAACAGCTCATTGAATAAGTTTGGTGTGAAAGGGCCACTGCCTTGAGCAATATTTCCCTCCCACCTTGGGATAACATATTCTCCTTCCAACATTGAAGCTTCTTCCACACCTATTGTTTCATCTTAGAGAAGGCCTTTGTTTTTTATCGACCAACAGCAAGAGGGAGACCCAAATACTTCTCATAATTATGCACTTGAGAGACACCCCATAGTTGCATTAGCTCTTCTTGTCTGACCCTTGAAACATTGCCACTAAATATCATTGCAGTTTTCTCCATGTTAATTTTCTGGCCAGAGACATGATCATACCTATCCAACAAGGCTTGTATCTTCCTATTTTCACCCACATCAGCCTTACAGAAAATAATGCTATCATCCACAAATAATAAGTGATTAATGCAAGCGGCATTTCTGCAAATCTTAATTCCAGAAATCTCATGGTGACTGGCTGCATCTTTCAAAAGAGAAATCAACCCTTCAGTAACTAGCAAGAAAAGATAAGGGGACAATGGGTCCCCTTGTCTAATCCCCCTACTTGGAAATATATGACCCTTTGGCTCCCCATTAATTAAGACTGAAAAAGAGGCAGACTGAATACAATTCATAATCAACTCTATCAATCATTCCTCAAAACCCAACATACTCATAACTTCCTTCAAAAAACTCCATTCTACTCGGTCATAAACTTTACTCATATCAAGTTTGAGGGACATATAACCTTTTTTACCAGTTCTCTTCATTTTCAAATAATGGACTAACTCATAAGCTACTAAAACATTGTCAGTTATGAGTCAACCAGGTACAAACGCACATTGAGAATCTGAAATGATACATGGCAATACCTTCTTAAGTCTATTAGCAATAACCTTTGAAATCAATTTATAAATCACATTGCATAGACTGATTGGTCTAAAATCAGCCACCTTCACAGGGTTTTTCTTCTTGGGAATCAAAGAAATAAAGGTATGATTCAGAGACGTGGGAACAATGCCAGTATTCAATACTTCTAGAACAGCTGTAGAAACTGACTTACCCAGGTTAGGCCAATAATTTTGAAAGAACAAAGGTTCCATGCCATCGGGTCCTGGTGTTGTAGCTGGTTCCATCTGCTTCAAGGTTGCACACACCTCAACTTCAGTATAAGGCTTGGTTAAATCAGCATTCATCTCATCAGTCACTCTTCCAGCCAATGACCCCAAAAAATCACAATTTCCTCGCTGAGTTGTTGCTGTAAACATATTCCTGAAGTAATCAATAATCAATTGATCTTTGTGTTCTCCTTCCTTCCAATCCCCTACCTCATTCGGCAACTTTCCAATTGAATTCTTTTTCTTTTTGTTAGTTGCCTTAGTATGGAAAAACTTTGAATTTTGATCTCCTTCTCTCAACCACAAAGCTTTTGCTCTCTGCCTCCACATAACCTCATCCCTCTCTAACCATTTATACACCTTTTCCCTGGCATCGTTCTGTTCTTCTCTTCTCAGCCCCATGGGATCACAATCTTATAACAACAGAGTCGATCTTTGGCCTTCTGTAACTGCCTCTGAACATTTCCAAAATCCATACGATTCCATACTTGAAGCCTTTTACCACATTCCCCAATCCGTAACATCAAATCATCCATTGTACTTCTTCCATGAGCAAAATTTCATGTATCCTTCACAATGTTATCACAACCTGGTTCACCAATCCACATGGCTTCAAATCTGAATAATCGATCCTTCCTCTTCTCAACTTGGGCAACTTCTGTTTCCAAGCAAATGGGGGTATCGTCTGAGTATGCCACACCTCCATGAACAACTTCAGCTTGTGGAAATAAATTCCACCATTGAGGATTACCAAAGAACCTATCCAAACATTCACTCACTCTTAATTCTAACTCCCTCCCATTACACCAGGTAAATTTAGGGTCGCCCCTAAAACCAATGTCCCTAAGTAAGCACTCATCAACAACTCGTCTAAAATCTTACATCTGACTATGTAGCCTTTCTCTCCCCCCCCCCCCCCCCAACTTCTCATGATGATACAGAATTTCATTAAAATCCCCAAAAACCAGCCACCCCTCATTCTCATTTCTACGTAAAGAACGAATTAAATCCCATGATCTATTTCTATGGCTAGAATCATGGTTACCATAAAATCCCGTTATAAAAAAACTGCATTGTTCTACACCCATCCTCCATCACACATGCATCAATATGAGACTTAGAATAACTCAGAATTGACAGATTAATATCCCTCCCCCATAACATTGCAAGACCCCCACTTCTTCCCTCACTATCAATAGCTAAACAATTGACAAAACCAAGCTTAAATTTACACCTATCAAATTCACGTACCTTCAAATGAGTTTCCTGAAGAAACACTATATTGGGAGCTTCCTTCTTGATGAGATCACAAAGGATCTTAATGCCTCGTGGGTTCCCAAGCCCACTAGCATTCCAGCTGAGGCATTTAATGGCTCACGGCGGTGGTGAGGGATTAAACCAAGCCCTCGCCAATGAAAAGTCATGAGACTTCTCTGAGTCATCATCTAGGATAATAGACGCCACATTCCTCTTCGAAACTCGAATCGAAACTTCATCATCCTCCAACTACTCCTTACGTTTGTGAGTTGAAAATGTCCGTTGTGGTGAAACTAAGCTGAAGGCTGTTGTTTATTAAGAATGGACAACCTTTTCCATTTACACCCCTCCAGTACATTGGGTTTATTTAGCCCTGGCCCAACTAGGCCCATCTTGACTTCATTCCCCGTGATTGCTGGCCCATCAACAGGGCCTTTAGTCCCCACTGCAAAGGCTTCCACTATATTTACGAAGCCCATTTGAACACCATTCTGAGGGACCGTGAATCCCTCGTCCACCTTCATCAATTCGTGCGTGACACCAGCATCCATTTCCTTATCAACTTTCTTCTCATGCTCAACAATATTTGCTGGATTTATGGAATTCAACGTCTGCTTGTACCCCCCAAAACGGCTCCCTGATTATCACCCTGATCTATGACAGCATCACCTTCCTTCCTCGTAGACTCCACCGGAGAAGCCACCGGATTGCTGCCACTAGCCTTAGGTTGCATCTCCTAACGAGCCGAACGTCTCATCGATAGGGATCCAGTGCACATCCAACTTCCAGAAGGGAGACCATCTGACTCAACACTACTCTGATGCCCTTGCCATTTTGCACACTCCAAATGGACATGATTCAAGAGGCCACAAGAATAACAAAACTTGGGTAATCGGTCATAAGAAAAACGAATCCACATAGGCTCCACAAGACCAATATTCACCATCTTTCCACGTAACAAATGTTTGGAGATATCAATGGAAACCCGTACACGCAAAAACTACCCCCAAGCCATTCCACCTTTCTCAATATCCACTTCTATGACCCTTCCAATCTTACTCCTTATCAGATTCCCCACATACTCATTTCGTGCTATAAATGGTAAGTCATGCAACCTAACCCAGAAAGACGCCTCTGTGAACTTGATCTGTAACGCCCGTCCTTGATGGTGGGACTTTTTCCAAAATATTTTTATAAAAATGATGACGGGAATTACCGTCCTACTTAAAACTTTTCACTTGCATACCCAGGGTGCAAGACTCCACGTTTATAATTTAAAATGTGCTTTTATCATAAAAGAGGTTTACAGCGAAAAACATAAATCTTGAAATAAAAGGTCTCGTACGTTTAAAACTCATACCTAGACTTCCGTGCTCTTCCCCATGGGCCGTGTCCGTCCTGATCGTGGAGTTCCTGTGAGGGGGAGGGACATGCATAAAAACTAAAATGAGTCGAAGACTCGTAAGCATTACTTCATACCGTTAAAAATATAACAATATAGGTTTTCATTCATGCATTCATCATTCGTACATACTATTACATGCGTGCATACGTGCGTTCATTTGAAAACTTCACTGAATGGGGTTTTTCTCTTTTAAACATGGGCTTCCTTTTCGTAAAACGTTTCTCCCGTCAGTGTCTTCATTTCTGTAAGAGTTCGTGTATGTTTATGTGCGTTCTTTTGAAAACGTCATTGGACGGGGCTTTTCTTTCAAAAGACTTCCCTTTCTTTAAAAACGTGTCCCCCGTCAGTGCCTTCATTTCTTAAAGATTCGTGCATTCGTGCGTTCGTACATGCGTGCATACATCCATTTGTTCTTATCACTTTCATAGGCCAGTACACACTATTACGCCCCGTGTGTTTGGGGTTAGCGGTCTTCCTTTGGACCCTGATTCCACTCGTGGCCACTGGTGGAGAATCCCTTTTCATAGGGGGCAGCATTGGGTGCACTTCCAGTACTACTTACCTGGCATTGCAATCTACCCATTCATTGGTACCCTTTCCTTTCAGTCACGTGGCCGTTACGTATCTTCATACATTCATACTTTCATTTCTTTCTTTCTTGCTTTTCATTCATGCGTTCATTCGTTCATGTCAGCTCGAAAGAGCTGAGGCTTTCGTTCGGTTCTTTCTTTCATTTACAATCCTTTCTTTTCATAAGAAAACATTTCTTTTTATGAGAAAGCATTTCTTTTCGTGGATAAACATTGTTTGGGGCGTAAGCCCAAAATGGTCTTTTCATTTTTCAGTTCATTTCAGTTCTATCTTTTCTTTAACAGTTCGTTCGTGGAAAACTTCATTTAAGAACATACATGGGCTTAAACGTCAGCTTTCATGGCATCCCATAAGCGTCACCTTTGAACGCCGTCTCTCATGGCATCAACGAAAGTCACCTCGTGGCGCACATGAGAGTGTCGGTTCGTAGGATCCACAAAAGCATCCGCTGTCATGCCTTTCATGCATCTTCATCAGTTTATGGATTTTCTCAGAAAATACATACAATAGATACAGCGTATATTCATCCATTCACATGCGTACAATTAATACTTTGGTTGCGTAAAAAGGGGCTGCCAAGGAGGGGCCGTACATACTTATACCTTTTAACAATTAGCATTTTTTTTCTTAAAACGTCTTTCGTTTCTTTTCGTGAGCATCTTAAAGGAAAAGCGTTTCTTGTATCTTTGAAAACTCTAGAAGAGTATGAACGTAACACTTACCTGGATTTCATGCTACTTGCTTGTCATTCAGTCCATTCATGCTTGTCAGATGGTAACCTACATGCATACACATAACTTAACGTCATTCTCTATCTAGTACATAAGCAACTCGAACTATAAATAGAACTACGCTATACTTGGAACACTCTCCTTCTATCCATGCACTTACGTGCCCTTTACTATGTTAAAACCTTCGAGGACCCATTACGGTCACCCCATCTTCCAACTCATGTCTTGCCTCGAGTGCTCATCCACTAAAGTGAACTCATGATTCACCTTAGGATTAAGACACTAAGGCCTCTGTCTCATTCTTCTCATTAACCTCATTCTGACGCATGACTCAAACCAACTAAGTCACGCATCCCGTCCTTAGACAATACACTCGTCATTTTCTTCATGCATCTTAGCCCATACAAATCCTCATTCCCATCCAGACAAGCCATACGGCTCTAAGCCAACTCTGAGGCTTAAGCACCGTGTAATTATACTCAGGATAGATTACCTATTACATATGGTGAATCCATCTGGCACATGTGTCTAACCAGATTACACATGTACTCTACCCCTTAGCACTTAAGATCAACATATATAACACGTTGATCACCAGCTTCGAGGGACAAGGGTCATACTCCAATACCAACCTTCTCTTAACCCGGCTAGCATGGCACCTCATGCTACCCGTCCCTTTGACAGTTCATCTCAACACTTAACACGACAAGACTCCAATCATAACCTTGTCTTATGCCACGTCATACAGCTCGAGACTGCTCCCAAGCTACACCGTGACCTTGTCGCGTTACCCAACACTCTGGTACATAAATTCCTAACTCATCACGAGTACGATTCCTTACGTACTCCCGACACAACATGACATTTTGTCACGTTCCCATTACGCCCTTCGTACCCTATCACTTCACCACATGGCAATCACGACTGTCAGTAACCACGTCACTTTGTGACGTTGCCCAGTCATGCTTCCGCTGCGTACTCTTACACTTGTTCCTGTACTTCGCCCATCACAAACACGACTATCAGTAGTCATGTCACTTCGTGACATTCCTCAGTCATGCTTCCGCTGCACACTCTTGTACTTGTTCCGCTACTTTGCGCATATTCCTAGCCATAAGCCCATCACGGTGACACTTGCCACCTCAGACTACAGGCTATGCCATAACTACTTTGGGGCACTGTTCCACAGTTCCCGACACTATCCATCACGTTCTACGCCCATCAATCACATAACCATCCTTATCTCTACGACACGCCACACGGAGTGTCGCTGCCACGTGAAGTATATTCCACGTATACTCCCTTTATACATACCACGCCACATCACCAGTATGGCATACTCGCCATATGGTACATCACTATATCACATGGAGTACACTCCTCGTATATTCCATTCATACACACTACGACACATCACCATTATGGCATCCCTGCCATATGGTGCGTCACTCCATCACATGGAATACACTCCACGTATATTTAATGCACGTTACACCACATCATCATTATGGCATACATGCCATATGGTGCATCGTCCACCACATAGAGTACACTCCACATGTACTCCCCACATACGCTCCATCACCACTACGGCATACCCGCCATACGGAATACATTCCACATATATCCCCTTTATATATCATACCCCACACAGAGTACACTCAGCGTGTACTCTTCCCGTTCTACATACACCACGCCACGTCACCATTATGGCATACACATCATATGGTGCATCACTATATCACATGGAGTACACTCCTCGTATTCTCCCTTCATACACACTACGACACATCACCACTATGGCGTACTCGCCATATGGTACATCATTATATCATATGGAGTACACTCCTCGTATACTCCCTTCATACACACTACGACACATCACCATTATGGCATCCCTTCCATATAGTGCGTCGCTCCATCACATGGAATACACTTCGCGTATCTTCCATGCACTATGGCATACTCGCCGTATGGTGCATCACTATATCACATGGAGTACACTCCTCGTATACTCCCTTCATACACACTACGACACATCACCATTATGGCATCCCTGCCATATGGTGCGTCTCTCCATCACATGGAATACACTCCGCGTATATTCCATGCACGTTACACCACATCACCATTATGACATACACGCCATATGGTGCATCGTCCACCACATAGAGTACACTCCACATGTACTCCCCACATACGCTCCATCACCACTATGGCATACCCGCCATAAGGAGTACATTCCACATATATCCCCTTCATATATCATACCCCACACAGAGTACACTCAGCGTGTACTCTTCCCGTTCCACATACACCATGCCACATCACCATTATGGCATACACGCCATATGGTGCATCAATCCACCACATGGAGTACATTCCACATGTACTCCTTTTACACGAATTATCCACAGAGTACACTTCTCCGAGTACTCATCCCGTTCTACCATATGCCAGGAGGGTATATTTTACATATACTCTCCTTGCCTCACATTATGCCACATACAAAGTACACCCAGAGTGTACTCTTCCCATTCTACACAACGCCATGCCATCCATACAACACATGCCCCACAATTGTATTACACAGCACAGTCCACAACACTTCACAATACGCCCAACACTTCACAACACACTACACGGCACAATGCACCTCCATACAACACAGATAAGCCCCAACATTTCATTACACAGAATGCCCAACACTTCATCACACAACACCACATCACAATGCCACAACTCCATTAATACTAACAGCACAGTCCACAACCTAGTCAACTAATCAATATCCAACATAATTAATGAGAGATAGAGCGTTATACTATCGACGGGATAACCCGTACTTTGCTCGTTGATCACCACATCCGATGATGTCGGAAGAGTCGTACGTGGCGGCTAACCCACGTACGGTAACTGTTTAGGCGTTTGTATAGCTAGGTGTGGTCTTGGAAGGGCTCGTGATGGCCTTGTGATGGCGGTGAGGGGCATAACACGGCGACTCTAGCCGTGTACAGTGGTGGTCAACCACGTGCAGTGGCTGTCCATCACGTGCAGTGATTACCCATCACATAAAGTGATGGTCTGGACCTAGGGCTTGGCTAAGGGAGGTGCGGTGAATCTCGTGGTGGCGTCGGGGTGGCACCACGATGGCTCACGGTGGCGGATCTGGCCATACCGTGGAGGAGAAGTCGTGGGAGAATGAGAGAGAGTGTGCTTCCATGGGTGGCAGATCGGGGCCGTGGGAGGTTGGGTTGGCTTAGTGGCGGCCTGAGGAGGTTGGAGGTGGTGGTTACCAGCCGTGGGTGGCGGTGCACGGTGGTACACGGCGTGCAACCCGTGCATGCGTGAGAGGGGAACAATGAGGTGGAGGGAGAGCTTCTGGCCTCGGGTCACGTGGAGGAGGAAGGGGAAGGGGAGAGGAGGTCCATGGCGTCGCATAGTGGTCGTGGGTGGCTGCATACGGCGGCGCACAGTGGGAAATGGGTTAGAGACGCATTTCGGGTACTTGCCGTGGAAGGAGAGGGAGGACTGCATAATGGGGGCTGGCTTCGGTAGAGGATGATGGCTGGTGGGAGGGGAGCTTGCCGTGGGAGCGGTGGAGCCATTGGGCGGCGCACGGCAGCGCGGTGGCCTTGAGCCCGTTCGGGCTTCACACTTCTAAGGGAGAGGAAGAGGGAGCGTGAGGGAGAGGGGCTGCCATGGTTGAGCTCGCCGGTGTGAGCAGCAGCCGGTGGTGCCGGTGGTGAGAGCTACCGACGCACGGCGGCGCCGGGCTGTGCGGGAGAAGCTTCGACGTGGAAGAGCTGCGTACTACATACGCCGAATGAGAGAGGGAGGAAAGAGAGAGGGCTGAGGGAAATGAGGGGGAAAGAGAGGGGGTCTGGGTTTATAATCCAGTCCCTTCGTCTGGGGATCTACACAACGATCTAACGACGAGGAATTAAAATACTGATTTGAAGATGCGTAAATGTTAACTTAATTAAAAGCGCTTAGAGGAATTAAGGTAGAATATTATTTTAAACTAACTTTAGTTTATAAAATAATATTCTTCATCATTAATAAAATGATGAAGTCTCACTTAACATATTTAAAAGGGTTAAACCATTTAATTAATAAAGCTCTCAACATAATTTAAATCTCATAATATCTTAAATAATTGAAATCATTTTAATATTATTATTAAAATTATTTCTGGCAATTATAATATTTTTGGAGCTCTTCAAGAATATTATGATTGTCATATTTAAGATCAAATCTTAATTCAATAACACTGGAAATACTCCTTATAAATATTTCCAGCATATTTAAAACATTGGGCGTGCCCTAGAAGTCACACGATATCTTTGAGACACGCCATCATGGTTCGACACGTATAACGTGGCTTGCAGTCGCTAGTGGGAAAGGCAGATGATCACATAATCTCTGCCTTCGGGATTTGCTTACGTCATAAAGACGAAACATACGTCAGAAAGAAGAAGCGTATGTAAGAAGGAAGGACCGTACGTAAGAAGAAGAAGCAGGATATCAGATGATCTGATGGACTTGTTGATGTCCTTCAACTTCTTTGACCAACACCAAGTGTTTATCAAAAGACCAAGGACCATCTTTAATAACTCGATCCTTATCACGTTTATCATCAAATTTGATTAACATGAGCACCGAATTCGGTTCCCTGAACTTGATGTCCCTGACCGCGGGCCTCCAAGCTCTTTTCATCATAGATTTGGAAGCCTCCCGATTGTAGTGACGCTCAGTAAAGAGTTTGACCAACAAACATTTCCCACCGCAAAAAACAGCGTCTTGCAACTTCTGAACATCTACTTGAATCTCTTCACTCTCCCTCGTCGTGAGAGAGTTTCTTGTACATATCTTCAAGATTCACTTCCATCCTAACAGTTTTCACCCACCCAAATGTCTTCGCCAAACAAGGAAAACAAAGGAAACTAAGAACCTGTACTACGCCAAGAAAAAATAGCCTCTGCACAGAGAAACCCTAGGAGAGAGAAGCAGTTCTAAGAGCCAGTTGTCCCCAATTTACTTTAAACTATTAGGGTAGGTTTGGGAGATAAGATGAGAATTTTGTGTTTTGTTTTAGTGTTTAAAATATTATGTTTTAGTATTATTATTGTATTGGGATTTGAAAAAGTTAAATTGAAATTTGAAAAAGTTAAATTGTTTATTATATTTTATATGGAGATTTGAAAAAGGTGTAATGATAAGATGAGATGAGATGAAAATTTTATGTTTTATTTTGGTTACCAAACCTGCCCTTAGTATTAATGGTAAGAAGATTTATTCAATAATGGCCGTATTCGGTACTAGTGTGGTCGGATCTGGCCAGATCTGATGCAACCCAACACCAAGATGGCGACATTCTCCTGAGCCGTAGTGGTCTTCTGGCTATCCATGCAGCGTACACAATGCACCCCAATTTTTTATATTTTTAATTTACGTTTTTATTAAATTTAAGATTTTAAATTCAATATTTTCGGGCTTATTTCAATGCATAAACTTTGTATTTGAACGTGTAAAGGATCAGATCCTGATTTTTTTAAAATAAAAATAAATTATTATTATTATTATAGTATTATTACTTTTTTTTGTGTTCAAATTTGGCAAAAAATTTAAAATAATTTTACAAAATTAATAGTATTTTATTTGTTTATAAAATAGTGGTATTTATATTTAGAAAAAGTGTATACACGACACTACTATTTCACTTTTATCCTACTATATTTGATGTAGCACATTTATTAGTATTAAATAATCATTTATTAGATTTGCCTCTTTCTTAAAAGAGGAATTCTATTTCTGCTCATCAGCTATTATTTACTCTCGAGCAATGCTAGGTACAGTCCCCATTTGGAGGCTGTAATATAAGTCTAGACAATTTTATCTTTAAAATTTTTTAAAATTACAAAATTATCTCTCTTAAAATAATGTTTTTTCTCATTTAATAAGGGTCTGTACATACAGTCTCCACTTGAGGACTATAAATAAAATTTTTCTTCACTCTTACCTTCCATATCTACAATTTTTTTTTATCAAGTGTGGTGGTATTTTTCCTAAAAAATAGATATAGAGAAGATTTTCTCTTTCGCAAATCTCCTAAATCATACTTGGGTTTGCCTCTCTCTTTCACAAGCTTGTGGTTCATAATCAATGTGCTTGCCCAATTTTGTCATACATTTAACAATCAATGTGGTTGCCCAGCCTTCACGAATTTTGTCCATACATTTGGTTATCAATGAGCTTTTTTTTTTCTTTCGTCAAATCAGGTAATCAATGTCCTTGCCCGTAATCAATGTGCTTGCCCAGTCTTCACGAATTTTGTCCATACATTTGGCAGTTTTTTACATCTGGTTGGGAATTAAAGAAGACTAACGTTCTATATAATTTTAAGAGATCCAAGTTTTATATATTATTTAAAAAAAATTTAAAACTTATTATTAAAAAAATAATTATTTTCATGTGAATATCAGATTTATTTATTTTTTTAAAAAAAAAAATACACGAGATTTAGTTTCTATTTGAATTCGAAAACAATTTTGCTAGAGGCAACCGAGTTGGAAACCCTCGGGAGATTGGGCTAATGCCACGTGATATATTAAAAATAAAAATTGAAACATAAAACAAAGGGAAATTTCATGGAAGGCGACTTCATCTTCATCTTCATCTTCGTGAAAATGAAACAAGAGAGTTGTTGCAGTCACCGTCATCGTCTTAGTCTTTGTCTGATCCCAACATTCCATCTGTGGTCGTCGTCGTGGGTAGGACTGAATAGGGCTGTAAATGAACCAGTCTACTCGATAGCCCGCTTGGTACTCGCTCGGTTAAACTCGAATCGAACTCACCTCGTGAAAAAAAAAAAGCTCGTTCGTTAAAGCAGATACCCGCTCGAATTGTAAATGACACATACCCGACAAAACTCGACTCGACTCGGCTAAGGCTCGTTAAGGCTCGCTCGTACGTTTATGCTCGAGTCCACTCATTAGCCCGACTCGATTAAAATTCATTCATATATTGATAAATATATACATACACATATGTATATATACACACACATATATATGTAGTAACTAATAATATAAGTATATCAATTTTATAATTAAATATATAATATGTAATCTAATTACTTATGTCTATATAGTGAATATATACTTCATCGGTATATTTTATAATTTGTATAATAATTAGTAGATAAAATTTAATAATTTTATATACTAGTATATGATAACCATATATGAAATAGATATATGATATCATATTAAGTGTATGTATTAATAATATATGTAGACATATAATATATTGTTATTTTGGATAAATATAAACTAATTAGATATTAATTATTTATAAAAATTTTATAATTCAATAGAGGTTCTACTTGTTAGTTGTATAAATTCAATATTAGATCTTTATTTATTTATTTATTTATTTTATTAATTATTAAATCTTATTAAAAAAATACACAGTTCGAGCTCGGCTCGACTCGAACTAGTTTGTGGGATGAGCTCGAGCTCGAGTTGAGCGTTTAGCTTATCGAGCCGAGCTCGAACGAAGAATAAAAACAAATCTCGAGCTCAGGCTCGAGCTCGAGCTCGGTATTTTGAGTCGAACCAAGCTCGGCAAGCCAAAGACCGGCTCGGCTCGGCTCGATTACAGCCCTAGGACTGAAGCTTGTTACGGTCACCGTCGTCTGGCGTCATCTTCGTCTGATCCCAAATGTCATACCATATCTCTCTATCTCTCGCGAAGAAGAAAGACATTAAAAGATGGTAGCCATCAAAATCATTCAAACATCTTTCACGGCAACCAAACATGGAATTTTCCACACAAAAAGACCCCTCAACACAGATTTTTTTCCTGTGCCTCAGTAAGCCCAAACGATGACTCAAATTCAGAGACTTCTTCGCCCAAAGGAGATACCCGCAAGCAAGAGCTGGTTGCCAGAATAGTGAACCAGGCTCAGAAAGTCTGTCTCATAGACTACTTGGATGAAAGGTCAGCTTATCTCTCATAGCTTGTCTCTCACAATTTGGTGTGGTTGGGCTCTCGGTGATGGTGGTTTGTGGTGGCTCACAGTGGCTCAAAATTGGAGAGCCCAGTGCTCTTTTTTTGGTGCAAAAACAGGGGCCTCTTGGACATCCAATGTTGATTTGGGAAACAGTGGTGTAGGGCAGGGGTTGTGGAGCATCTTGACGTTGCACGGTGGAGGAGACTGTGACGGGCAAGGGTGGTTTGCGGCTTGGCAGTTACGCCTTTTTGTGTAGGAAGAGGCTCCATTCCTCCTTCGTTTGAGTTGCTGATTCCGCCTAAGAGTTGCTCAGACTCTGCTCGAAAGTGATGGGAAAATACATGCATTCCTCAGTCAAAGTTTTCAACAGTCGAAACATGCAAGGAATATAGAAACTCGGAATTATCTTCTTCTTTTTCCCTTTGTTTCGTCCATTTTCTTGGGAACCAAACGGAGCAAGATTTGATTTTACCTTAAATAAAGCATACGAGCATTAGCAGCAGAGCAAATCCAGTAATGTGTAGTGCAGAGAAAGTCAGTAATCAGGGAGATCTTCTTCGAGCTGAGAGAATCAGATCTAATAGTGAGAGTGCGCGAGCTAATCAGTCAGATAGAGAGAGAGAAGAGTCAATCATCTAATTGCGTTTAGCTTTTCTTGCTTGCCTTGGCAGCAATGACCTCCATTGAAGGGCAAAAGCACTTTACCACACTCGCCTTTTTTTCAGAAAGAAAAGAAGAGTAAAATAATTTTTGATTTGGGTAGGGCCGTAGGGGGAAAATGACTTGGGTGTGTCTTCATTTCTTTTCCACGTGGGACACGGTTACGCCGCGATTCTCCTGCGCAGTTGTATACATTATTTTTCATTTTGCATATGACAAAATGCCCCCCGACCGTTAGTTTTTGCTTTTCAGAAGGGATTGTTTTCTCACGGTTGTAATGAAAACTCCCCTGCCCTTCACGCAACCCTTCACCCGCTGTTACTTTAAGCACAATTTATTTATAAAAAAATATTTTATATATATAAAAAATAATTATTTAACAGTTTTGGAAATAATTAAATTTTTATTTGATATTTTACAAGATAATTTGATTAGAAAAAAATATTGTCATCTTAATATTATTATGACATATATTATAAAAATAAAAATTGGATAGGTAATTTATAAATAAATTATAAATATATTTATAAATAAAACGAAATCATTATAAATACTATGCAATAATTTATGGGACCCACATTTATATCATCCGAATCCAAATGCACAAAATTTTTAAAAACCATCTCATCTCAACAATCTCACTACTATGCACAAACCATCTCAACTCATCTCATTTCTGAATCCAAACAAGACCTTAAACACTTTATAATTACAAATGTCATTTGTCATAAAAGAAAAGAGTGGAAATTTAATATAATTTGATAGGTATCAAGGCTTGCACGATTGTATATTTAATCAAAGATCCTGTAATTAGCTATATTATAAGTTTGAGAAATATTTTAATCATAAAAAATTTCATAAATTTGAAGCAACGCTCACGTAGGCCGAGGATGAAAACATTTGGAGCAAAATGTTTTAAATTTTTTTTTTGGTCTGGTCGGTAATGCATACAGTACTCTCTCTCGAAGGAGCCGACACAATTAACCAAAGGTCCAAATGTATATAATAATAAATAGAGAAATTATTTATATCATCCTACTGTTGACTACAGAGTTAAAAAAAAAAAAAACAATCACGGTGTGTGAAGATCTAGTGTCGACTGATGTATAGCCGGGCTCTAATAAATAATTATCTTTATCATCCTCACATTTCACACACTATATTTATTTTAATTTTTTTTTCATTTCTCCTATAACAAATATGTGGTGTATGAATGATAAGTAGAACAACTCAATTAATTTAACAAGAATAAAATAATATTAAATATATAAAGTGTATGGTGTGAAATGATGAGTAACATTCCTTAACCTTTGGTCCGTTCGTCACACACCACACACTACACTTTTTTTTTAAAACATTCCTCATTTATTCATATATCTGTAAATTCAATGCAATTTTTGTCTCTCTGTAAACTAGCTAATACAAAAATCGGTGCCTCTTCAATCTTCACCATCTCCTCCTTTGTTTGTAAAGCAACATTTGCTAGATTTTGTGCTACTACATTAGTACTTCTACGAGGATATTGAACCTTCCAACCATACCAGTCTTGAAGGACCATCTTCATCTCCTTGATGATACTGCCAAAATAAGATAACCCTTCACCTGCTTCGTTCACTGCATTAATAATGACCTGAGCATCACCCTCAAATATTACTTTGTCAAAGTTGAGGTCCCTGCATAAATCCATTGCTTTCCTCAAAGCATAGCTAGTAGATCAACATTTGGTCTCTGATCATTGCAAGCAGCCATGACCTCTCCCTCTTCATTTCTGATTATCACTCCTATTCTCATCTTCTTTGCTTTAACATCCAAGGCAGCATCCCAATTGGCTTTTACAAAGCTCTGCTCAGGTGGTTTCCATCATTTTTCACCACCTACTACTCTGGTAGTCCCCTCCTGTCCCTCTGATGAAGACTGAGCTAGTTGAAATTCACACAAGGCTTCCTTTGCCGATCTGATAACATTGCTTGGACTAAGAGATTTCTTTTCGCAGATTACATTGTAACACCCCGCTAATTAACCCTTGATTAACCCTTAAGCATTTTAGATTAGACTTTTAATTTTGGGTTAATTACACACATTAAGGTTGATAATTAGGTTAATTTTGGCACTAAGTACCATTAAGCTAAGGATTAGAGAAGCGAACTCTTTAGTGATTTTGGTGAGACTTTTAGGACCTTATAGCATTCATGGGCATAGTCCAAGAAGATTTGAACCAAGCCCTTAGGAAATCAAGATTAGTTTTGGCCCACAGTATAAGGAAGGCATAAGGCCTTTAGTGTAGATTGGACCCTTAGCACTTTTCAAGTCCATAAGGCCCAAAGCCATGTTTGGACTCATTTCACCATTCAAGATGAAAAGCCCAATATACCATACTATTGGTTTCCTTAAGCCCAAATCATACCCTAAGTGCCCAAATTAAGTTTTGAAAGTTGGCTAAGACCATTAACCATCATATTTGAGGTTAGTGAACTTTAAGCCATACTTTGAAACTTAATTGTATTTAATCTTTTCTTAAACCTTTTAATTCAAAATTTTCTTGAATTAATACTTCATTACCTCAGAATTAGACCTCACTAATACCCTAGATAAACCTCCCCACATGTCATTAAGAAAAATGACATATCAAGCCCAAACTTTGCATCAATCGGTTTTGTGCATTATACCCTTTGTAATGCTTGGACTGTTTTTCCCTTAGACTCAACATTTTTATGGTTTGTCCTCAAGGGTAATATGGTCCTTAAACACCTCATGAGACCCTTCCAAACCCAGTTTGAGCCTCGGATGAAATTGGTTGCATCAACCAACTCAATGAACTAAAATCGGGTGCACCTTGGTCTAGTTTGTGTAGGAACCGATCGGGTTGTTTTTAAACCAGACATCTACCATGGTTTGCACCACCACCCCATGCCACCTCATTCACCACCCAATCCTCAAGAAGTCCCGTGACCATCATGAAGGATTCTGACTCAGATTTTCTACCCAAAAACCATGCAAAACCAAACTACTCAAATCTGCCAACTGAAACCACCTCCATCCGGCCATTTCCAAGGGTGGTTTGAGTGAACTTCTGCAATCCAAATGATGCCCCACTACTTGACCAGCCCCATAGGAGCAATGTAGCAACTGTAGAAGTGAAATCATGGTGGTCTAGGGCACTGTTTTGGTCTAAACAAGTTGACACAAACTGATGGACTGAAATCTGGGAATTTCAACCCTTACTCCACCTCCCATCTCAAACAATCACCATGGACCAAAGCCAACGCATCCTATCCCTTGGCCACCTATAAATACCTCCCTCACTTCCTCATTTCCTCCACACCTCAGCTCCAAGCTTCCTCTTGAGCCTTGAGAGCACTTCTTCCTCTTAGAGGTCGAAAGAGTGAAACCGTGTGAGTTCTTGAGTGCTTGGAAGGCCACAAAATTTGTAAGTTTTCTTGCTCTTGATCATATTTAGCATTTCAAGCTTTGTTTCCAAGTGTTGGTATGAAATTTGGTTGAGTTTTGAGAAGGTTATCATGCTTAGTTCAAAACCAGGTCAATTAAGAGATGGTTTGAATGATTAAATGATTTCAAGTGGAAATTTAGCTATGGCATGTCTTAAGCATGATTTGATATGATCTATAATTGTCTTAACATGATTATGGAAGGTTTAAATTATGGTTAGAAACATGTCATGGTGGGTTTTAAATCTATCTTGTTTTGATCATCAAATACGAATCGGTTTTGAATGAATTGGAGATTAAGGATTTCTTAGCCATGATTAAGTATTGGGATGAACTTGATAATCCAAGAATTAGCCTTCATTATGTCATTAAAAATGTTAGTGATAATTTGTGATTAAATAAAATCTCATATGCATGTATTCATAGATATCAATAGTTGAAAACACACTTAGGCATCAACTAGGATGCATGCCACGGGTTGGGATTGTTTGGGTATGTTCCACTTTCAATTTTAAAAACACAAGAGCATAGATGGTTTTAGACTACCAAAAAAATAAAGTCCATGAAATTTGGTTAAATTTGGAGTTCGTTAGTGGAAATTTAGGGCCTGAATGACAATTTTTGAAAGTCAATGGGTATTTACAATTTTTGTAAATACCCAATTTTTGAAGCCTTTGTTTGTGAACCTTATCCATAGAAGTATTAATCATAACTTAGTACGCACTTGATTTACACAGCTACTGCCTTATTTTCAAATTACGCAGGAAGTTTGTAAGTTGGCCTCTAACTTACACCTTGATAGATGTTTTTTGAATTAATGATAAATGTTTCATTCATATTTCAATTATCATTTTGAGTATAAAATAACATGTTATATGATACATTGAGAGCATAATTACATGACATGTGAGATTTTTACCATTTTTAGCATATTACATATAAATGTCATTTTCACATGAAAACTTGCTACATATGCACATGTCATGAAATACATTTTCAAGCATAGCATAAAAATAATATTTTTTACGACCCTAAAGGTTAGGATGGGGAATTATCCTAGTGGAACTCCTCTGTCCATTCTGGAATGTTTAATAATGGAGTGGTAACTCCCGGGTTGACAAAAAACAGTCAACAGGTTTCGAATGGGTACTTTTTAAAGAACACCAGAGCAAAATCAACATGTTATGACACTTATTGTTGGTGGGTGTACATGTTATGATGTTATGTTATATTTACCAATGCATTGAGAATGAGTCAATACACAACGTAATTTCAACGTGAGTCGTACCAATGCATATGGGGAACTATGACGTTACCACACGTTATGATGTTAATTATGAATTGTTAATAATGATAAAATTTTATGATGAAAGTCTATAATGAATTTATGTTTGCAAAAATGATGGCAAAAATATTTATTGAAGGAAAACCTGTGTCTCCATTTTTCTGAAATGTTGAGGAATCTGGATGGGAGACATGCATACTGATTTTCTTTCTGCATTTCATGCATTACACATTAATCATTCTTCATGCTTAATTTATCTTTGTGTACGTTGGTTGTTTAACTTACTGAGATTTCGAGTAAATCTCACCCCTTGCGGGACCACTATCATTCCACTTGGAATGATAGAAGTTGTGCCAGGTCTTGAAGAGATCAAGGTAGATGGAGCGTTGGATCCAGCTAATTGAGGAAGAGCCGGACTTTGAGAGGAGACTGGATTTAATCTTGATGTTTATAGCCCAACTCCTTCATGCTGTAGATCGCATGAAGAGAATGATTTGACTTTAACTCTTAGTTGTACTAAATCTATGCTACGTTGGTATTTTGAACTTAATGATTTCTAATGAAATTGGGATGTTTTTAGTTATTCTGGCATATTTTATACTTACATATTTTATTTCCGCTGTGATTATTGCATACTGCTAGTTGCATACTAGGATTGCATTGTATATTAACTGTCATGTACGAGGGTATGTAATCTGGTGTTGCAAGTCCCGACACTCTAAGTCTTTGTTTCATCCCAAGCAGAGGTTGGGGGCGTCACATACATGTTTCTTCTGATCCACAAGCTTCTCCTAATATCTATCATCTCTTCCATCTCAGACTTTATAAGCTTATGTGACAAAGCCAAAGTATGAGATAGAAAAAATTGTTAAGGAGCTATTCACCTAAGCGGTAATCTGACAGAGCCAAAGTCCCTATTCATCTCTCATGTTGTTAGTAAGGAAGGCAGATGGAACTTGGAGGATGTGTGTGGATTTTAGGTCCTTAAAGATAAATTTCCTATTCCTGTGGTGGAGGAACTGCTTGATGAGTTGAGTGGGTCTAAGCTATTTTCCAAGTTAGATCTACTTCCGGGGTATCATCAAATTAGAATGAAACCTGAAGATGTGCCTAAGACTGCCTTTGGGATACATGAAGGACACTATGAATTCTTAGTCATGCCCTTTGGGTTGAAAAATGCTCCTAGCACTTTCCAAAGTCTGGTGAATGAGATATTCATACCTTATTTGAGGAAATTCATACTTTTTTTTTTTTATGATATTTTGGTTTATAGTGCTAATCTGGAAGAACACTTAAAACACTTGCAGCTAACCTTGAAAGCATTAAAAAAGCACAGCTTGTTGGCCAAAATGTCTAAGTGCAGGTTTGCTGTACGAGAAGTGGTTTATTTGGGGCATGTGATCTCTACTGAAGGAGTGAGGGCTGACTCAGAAAATTGGCAGCTATGACAGAGTGGCCTTTCCCTACTACTTTGAAGGCATTAAGGTGGTTTCTTGGCTTGACGGGTTATTATCAAAGATTTGTTAAGGGGTGTGGAAGCACTGCTACTCCACAGACCCAATTGTTAAAAAAAGAACCAGTTTATATGGAATGAAGGGACTAAAGAAGCTTTTCAGCTTTTGAAGAAGGCAGTAAGTCAGCCCCCTGTGTTGGCCCTCCCAGAGTTTTCCCTTCCATTTGTGGTGGAATGTGATGCATCAGGAGAGGCAATTGGAGCAGTACTAATGCAGAAGAACAGACCTATAGCCTTTTATATCCAGGCTTTGAAGGGAAGAATTCTCAATTTGTTAACATATGAAAAGGAGTTATATGCATTGGTCATGGCAGTGCAGAAGTGGAGACCATACTTGTTAGGCCATTCTTTTGTAGTGAGAATAGACCATCAAAGTCTGAAATATTTGTTGGAACAAAAAGTGGGGACACCTATGCAACAGAAGTGGACCTCAAAGTTGTTCAGATATGACATGTTGGTGGAGTAAAAGAGAGGGCTAGAGAACAAACGGGCAGATGCCCTATCTAGGAAGGATAGTGGAGAAGAGGTAAAGGTAGAAGCCACTCTTGCTATGATATCCTTACCCACTATGGATTGAATGGAAGAAATTAAGGGGGGATATAGTAAAGATACTAAGATCTTGGATTTGTTGGAGAGGTCTAAAAAGGGGGACTTGGCCTTGCATTATACATTCAGGGATGGACTGCTTTTTTATATGCAAAGATTGGTGGTAGCAGAGGATGCTGCTTTCAAACAGAAATTATTACAATTAGTGCATGCAAGTCCTCTTGGGGGGCACTCAGGATTTGACAAAACACTACACAGACTAAGGAGGGATTTTTATTGGGAAGGCATGAAGAATTATGTGTACGTGTTGATCAGGAATTGTGAAGTTTGTCAATGTGTCTAGATTGATAACACATAGCCCACTGGTTTGGTGCAACCACTCTCAATTACCTCTCAACCTTGGACATAGATTTCAATGGATTCTATAGAAGGGTTGCCACCCTCACATGGGTTTAATAGTCTATGGGTGGTTGAGATAGACTAACAAAGTATGGTCATTTCATTCCTATTACCCACCTCTACATAGCCAAGACTATAGCTCTGTTATTTACTAAACATGCTTGGAAATTACATGGGATGTCGAATTCTTTTGTGTCTGATAGAGACAGTACATTTACAAGCAATTTTTGGCAGGAGTTTTTCAAGATCCAAGGTAGGACTGTTCATCTGGGCCGGGAAAAAACCCGGCCTAGTCCGGAACCCAGAAAACCGGATTTCAATTCCCGGTTTAGGCCCGGAAAAAATATGGGTCGGAACCCTAGTTTACAATCCGGAACCCGCTTTTTTTTTTCAATTTCTCACTCTACCTCTACACACCGGTTTGAGTACCTCTAGATGCTGTAATCACTGAGCAGAAGACAAGTCTCCATTAGTTAGTAAAGGATCTTATGTTGTAACGCTCGTCCTTATGGTGGGACTTTTTATAAAATATTTTTAGAAAGGACGACGAGAATTACCATCCGATTTAAAACTTTTCACTTACATACCCAGGGTGCAAGACTCCACATTTATAAATTAAAATATGTTTTGACAATAAAAGAGGTTTACAGCGGAAAACATTAATATTATAATTAAAGGCTACTCGTACGTTTAAAAACTCGTGCCTAGACTTCCTTTCTCTTCCCCATGGGCCATGTCCGTCCGGATCATGCAGTTCCTGTGGGGGGAGGGACATGCATAAAAACTAAAATGAGTCGAAAACTCGTAAGCATTACTTCATACAGTTAAAATATAACAACATAGGTTTTCATTCATGCATTCATCATTCGTACATACTATTACGTGCATGCATACGTGCGTTCATTTGAAAACGTCACTGGACGGGGTTTTCCACTTTTAAACATGGGCATCCTTTTCGTAAAACGTTTCTCCCGTCAGTGCCTTCATTTCTTCAAGAGTTCGTGCATACGTGCGTTCTTTTGAAAACTTCATTGGACGGGGTTTTTCCTTTCAAAAGGCTTTCCTTTCTTTAAAACGTGTCCCCTGTCAGTGCCTTCATTTCTTAAAAATTCATGCGTTCGTGCGTTCGTACATGCATGCATACATCCATTCATTCTTATCACTTTCATAGGCCAGTACACACTGTTACGCCCCGTGTGTTGGGGTTAGCGGTCTTCCTTTGGACCCAGATTCCGCCCGTGGCCACGGGTTGAGAATCCCTTTCCTAGGGGGCAGCACTGGGTGCACTTCCAGTACTACTTACCCAGCATTGCAATCTGCCCATTCATTGGTACCCTTTTCATTCATTCATGTCGTCGTTACGTACCTTCATACATTTCATTCTTTCATTTCTTTATTTCTTGCTTTTCATTCATTCGTTCATGTCAGCTCGAAAGACCTAAAGCTTTCATTTAGTTCATTCTTTCCTTTAACAGTCCTTTCATGAGAAAACATTTCTTTTCATGGGAAAACATCGTTTGGGGCGTAAACCCGAAAATCATCTTTTCCTTTTTCAGTTCATTTCAATCATATCCTTTCTTTAACAGTTCGTTCGTGGAAAACTTCATTTAAGAACATACATGGGCTTAAACGTCAGCTTTCATGGCATCCATAAGCGTCACCTTGAACGTCGTCAATCATGGCATCCACGAGCATCATCTCGTGGCGCACATGAAAGCGTCGGTTCGTAGGATCCATAAAAACATCTGTTGTCATGCATTTTATGCATTTTCATCAGTTTACAGATTTTCTTAGAAAATATATACAATAGATACAACGTATAGTCATCCATTCACATGCGTACAATTAATACTTTGATTGCGTAAAAAGGGGCTGCCAAGGAGGGACCGTACATACTTATACCTTTGAACACTTAGCATTTTCTTCCTTAAAGCGTCTTTCGTTTCTTTTCGTAAGCATCTTAAAGGAAAAGCGTTTCTTGTATCTTGGAAAACTTTAGAAGAGTATGAACGTAACACTTACCTGGACTCCATGCTATTTGCATGTCATGCAGTCCATTCATGTGCATGTCAGATGGCAACCTACATGCATACACATACCTTAGGGTCATTTTCTATCTAATGCATAAGCAACTTAAACTAGAAGTAGAGCTACATATCACTTAGAACACTCTCATTCTATCCCGTGCACTTACGTACCCTTGACTATGTTAAACCCTTCGGGGACCACTTAAGATCACCACATCTTCCAACTCAAAATCTTGCCTCGAGTGCTCATCCACTAAAGTGAACCATGATTCACCTTAGGATTAAGACACTAAGACATTCGTCTTACTTTTCTTATTGAACTCATCTCGATGCATGACTCAGACCGACTAAGTCACACATCCCAATCCTAGACAATACATCCGTCACTATCTTCATGCACCTTAGCCCACACTAAATCCTCATTCTCATCCATACAAGCCACACGGCTCTAAGCCAACTCTGAGGCTTAAGCACCGTGTAACTGTACTAATGACAGATTATCCATTACATATGGTGAATCTGTCCGACACATGTGTCTCACCATGTTACACATGTACCTTACCCCTTATCACCTAAGATCAACATATATAACACGTTGATCACCTGCTTGGAGGGACAAGGGCCATACTCCGATACCAACCTTCTCTTAACCCGGCTAGCGTGACTCCTCATGTTAGCCGTCCCTTTGACAGTTCATCCCAACACTTAACACGACAAGACTCCAATCATAACCATGTCTTATGCCACGTCATACAGCTCGAGACTATTCCCAAGCTACACTGTGACCTTGTCAAGTTACCCAACATTCTGGTACATAAATTCCTAACTCATCATGAGTACGATTCCTTACGTACTCCCGACACATCTTGTCACGTTCCCATTACGCCATTCATACCCTATCACTTCACCACATGGCAAGCACGACTGTCAGTAACCACGTCACGAGGTGACGTTGCCCAGTCATGCTTCCGCTGCGTACTCTTATACTTATTTCGCTTCTTCATCCTTATTCCCAGTCGTAAGTCCAACACGGTGACACTTGTCACCTTAGACTACAGGCTTCACCTTAATTACTCCAGGACACTGTTCCATAGTTCCCAACTCTATTCATCAAGTTCCACGCCCATAAATCACACAACCATCCTTATCACTGCGACACGCCACACAGCATATCGCTGCATCTCATGGAGTACATCCCATGTGTACTCTCTTCCCACATGCTACGCCACATCATCACTATGGCATACCCGCCATATGGTACATCACTCCATCGCATGGAATGCACTCCACGTGTACTCCATTTACATACGCTACATCACCATTATGGCATATCCGCCACATGGTGTATCACTTCGCCATACGAAGTACATTCCACATGTACTCCCTTCATATACACATCACGCCACATCACCATTATGGCGTACCCGCCACATGGTGCATCACTCTACCACATGAAGTACACTCTACGTGTACTCCATTCACATACACCACGCTATATCACTATCATGGCATACCCGCCATATGGTGCATCACTATACCACATGGAGTACACTCATCGTGTACTCCCTTCATACACACTACGCCACATTACCATTATGGCATACTCACCACATGATGCATAACCCCATCATACGGAGTACATTCCACATGTACTCCCTTCACATACCATACCCCCACACAGAGTACACTCAGTGTGTATTCTTCCCGTTCTACACTATGCTAGGAGGGTATATTTTACATATACTCTCATTGTCTCACATTACGCCACACACAAAGTACACCCAGCGTGTACTATTCCCATTCCATCTGCCACGTCACCAATACAACACATACTCCACAACCACACTACATGGCACAGTCCACAACACTTCACAGCACACTTCCCAATTATGCCCAACACTTCATAGTACACTATACGGCACAACACATCTCCACCCAACACATATATGCCCAACACTTCACTACACAGAATGCCCAACACTTCATCACACAGCGCCACATCACAATACCACAACTCCACAAATACCAACAGCACAGTCCACAACCTAGTCAACTAATCAATATCTAATATAAATAACGAGTGATAGAGGGTTATACCATCGACAGGATAGCCCGTGCGTTGCTCGTTGATCGTCACAGCCGATGATGTCGGAAGTGTCGTACATGGCGGCTAACCCACGTACGTTAACTGTTTAGGCATTTGGATAGCTAGGTGTGGTCTTGGAAGGGTTCGTGGAGGCCTTGTGATGATGGCAAGGAGCGTAACACGGTGGATCTAGCCGTATACAGTGACGATCAGCCACGCGTAGTGGCTGTCCATCGCATGCAGTGACTATCCACCACTCAAAGTGGTGGTTTGGACCTAGGGTTAGACTGAGAGGTTGCTGGTGGAGCTCATGGTGGCACTGGGGTGGCGCCACGGTGGCTCACGGCGGAGGAAGAGGGAATGGCCGTGTAAGAGGGGGAGAAACCCGTGAGAGAGTGAGAGAGAGTGTGCGTGCAAGGGTGGTAGATGGGAGCTAAGGGTGGTTGGGATAGCTCGATAGTGGCCTAAGGAGGCTGGAGGTGGTGGTCATCTGCCGTGGGTGGCGGCGTACGGTGGTGGGAGGCGTGCAACCCGTGCATGGAGAAGGGGAAGCCCATGCGTGGAGGAGGGGCTTCAGGCCATGGGTCACGTGGAGGAGGAAGGGGGAGGAAAGGGAAGATCTTTGGCGTCGCTTGGTGGTCGTGGGTGCCGCGCACGGCAGCGCTAGAGGCCGCGCACTGTGAAGCCGTGCGTGGGTCTCCTCTTGCATGCTACGGGGAAGGTGGCTGCATGGGAGGAGTTGGTTTTGCTGGAGGGTGGTGGCCGGTGGCAGAGGAAGCTGCCGTGGAGGTGGTGGCACCAGAGGACGACGCACGGCAGTGCTAAGGACAACAAGCCCATTCAGGCTTTGCACTTCCAGTGGAGAGGAAGAGGGAGCGTGAGAGAGAGGGGCTGGGCTAGGGAGGCTCGCCGGCGTGAGGTGGAGCTGGTGGTGCCGGCGGTGAGGGCTAGCGACGCACGGCGGCGCCGGGCTGAGCTATGGAACCATTCGAGAGAGGGGAAGCTGCGTAGTGCGTACGCTGGGCAGAGGGAGGAGAGAGAGAGAGAGAGCTGGGGGAAAAGTGAGGAAGAAAGAGAGGGGGTCTGGGTATTTAACCCAGTCCCTTTGTCTGGGGATCCACGTAACGATCTAATGATGGATCTCAAACACTGATTAAAAATACATTAACTATTAACTTAATTAAAAGCGCTTAGAGGAACTAAGGTAGAATATTATTTTAAATTAACTTTAGTTTATAAAATAATATTCCTTCATCATTAATAAATAATGAAGTCTCACTTAACTTATTAAAGAGAATAAAACCATTTAATTAATAAAAGCTTTCAACATAATTTAAATCTCATAATATCTTTAAATAGTTGAAATCATTTTAATAATGATACTAAAATGATTTCTGGCAATTATAATATTTTTGGAGCTCTTCAAGAATATTATAATTGTCGTACTTAATATCAAGCTTAGTTCAACAACACTGGAAATACTCTTTATAAATATTTCCAACACATTTAAAACACTGGGCATGCCCTAGAAGTCATACGATATCCTTTGAAACATGCCATCATGGTTTGGCATGCCTGACATGGCTCGCAGTCGCTAGTAAGAAGGGCAGTTGATCACAAAAACATTTGCCCTCGGGATTTGCTTACGTCATAAAGACGGAACATACGTAAGAAAGAAGTAGCGTACGTAAGAAGAAAGGAGCAGGGTATCACATATGTTGTCATAAACAGCTTGAATAAAGAAAAGAGCATACCAGATGAAGTGATTGCTTATGAATACGCTGTAAAGCATGTGTCCAACACCTGATGACTTCAGCTACATCAACGGTCGGTTGAACTTTTCCACTCCTATCATCTACTTGAGAAAGTGTTCCATCATTTACAGCTTTTTCCTATTTGAGTTGACATGTGTTCCATCACTTTGCTCGTTTTCATCCATCCAAGTTGAATGAAGGTCACCAGGCTCAACAGACAAGACATCTAAATAAGAAGCCTGAGAACTCTGATCCATAGCTGCAAGCAAGATGATCCAGAGATGCTGTATTTTGTAAACCCGGGTTCTGAATTTAAAATCCGGATTCATCCGAGTTCTAGCCCGGGTTAACCCTGTTCAGGTTCCGGCCTAAATTTGAAACCCGGGTTTCGGGATTCCCAGGTCGGAATCCGGATGAACAGTACTAATCCAAGGGGTGCAAAAGGCATTCAGTACTACCTATCACTCCCAATCTGATGGGCAGTCAGAGGCTGTGCATAAATGTGTGGAGAACTTTTTGAGGTGCTTTGCTGGGGATAGGCCCCAAGATTGGTCTAACTAGATACCCCTGGCTGAGTGGTGGTACAACACCACCCAACATTCATCCACACGGATGACACCATTCCAAGCAATTTACGGATACCCCATCCTAAGTTGAGTTGCTAAGCTATGTACCAGGACTATCTAAGGTAGAGGCAGTAGAGGAGGCTTTACAATCAAAGGATTATATGATCTGGATTCTCAAACACAATCTCCAACGAGCTCAGAACAAGAAGAAGAAATACTACGATTTAAAAAGGAAAGAACAACACAAATAGGATGAAGATTTGTAAAGAATTATTGGCTTATAGGAAAGAACAACTCAGGACCATCCACCCGGTATTGCACGTTTCCCATCTAAAAAATAAGTTGGGCCAGAGACACGTCTTCTTGGCCACACTTCCACCCACCGATGCCAACGGAGTCCTTAAGGCTGAGCTAGAAAAGGTCCTGGACAGAAGAGTGCGCAGGTTTGAAAACCAACCCCTCACAAAGTGTTTGGTTCACTGGCATGGGCAGCACGCCGATGATGCGACTTGGGAGCCGTATAATCAACTGAAAGCTTCTTACCCACACCATGTGGGCAGGGTGCTTTAATGAGAGTGACTTTGTAACACATCTAGGAAGAAGAAGGAAGAAACTGTTTGACAACAAGAAAGAAGGAGAAGTGAAGAACTGAAGTTCGGGAGAGGTCTGTCTACTTAGGGTTTGGTCGTGGAGATGGGCTGGATCAGAGGGAGATGGGCCTGTGACTTGGAGTTGCAGGTCAAGTTTTTTGGGTTGCTTTCAATAAAGGGTCGTTATTACTATTCGTTGAGAAAGCCCAGTTTACTAGACTATGGCCGTGAGGCCCATTTACATGCTTTAGTAGTTACTGTCGTTTTATTACAATTGTAGTCGTTTCATAGGGTGTTCTTGTATTGTCAGTCCTATTTGGGTGGAACGTTAGCACCCTTTTCTGTTATGCAAAATCTAAATCAGAATATTATTCCTCTCTCTCTCTCTGCGTCTCTCTCTTTTCTTCTTCATCCATGGAGTTCTTCACCCTCCAAGTGAGTTATCACCATTACAAACCAGTATCCATTTACATAAAATACTTGAAACAAAAATACTACAGTGTTACAGTGGCTTCGTGTTTACAGTGCACGGAGGTGTCTACTCGTGATGTAGGGCTCTTGGGCGGCGACGGGGACAAAGTACAATGGACAGTATCGTTTGAGGGAAATAAAGAAGAAGAAGAAGAAGAAGAAGAAGTAGAGAAGATCTGATATTCAGAGGGAATGACCAGTGAGCAAAGATCAATTTGCGAGGTCTCTTGAAGATGAAGGCCACGGCGTAGTGATCTGTGAACAAAAAAAATCCCTAATTGAGACAGGGTGGGTGATTGAAACAGTGTGGGTGGTGTGAACAGAGAGAAAAAGGAGAGAGAAGAAGAGATCTAGAGAGAGAGCCTTCCTTACAAACGTGAGGCAATTCCGGAATGCCACATCTCGAAACCTCCAAATCGCAGCAAGAAAATACAGGAAAATAAAAGGGCGCGAGAGAGGGAAGCACACTAATCTGCAAGGGATTGAGAGTGTAGAGAGGTGTGAAGTCAAAACTGAACCAACGTGTGAAGGAAAAAAAAAATTTCTTAGACTCTACTATTTATCACACATTTCATACAGTGTATTTAAGTTCAAAAAAAAATTTAGTGCATTGTGTGTGGAGAGTAGGTAGATATGTAGAATTGGTCGTTAAAAATATAAGGGATACGGGGAGAGAAAAACAGGGGAAGAAGTAACCAAAAGGGGGAGGAAACTTACCAAACGGCGCCGTTTCGTGGTCTCTAGGCCTGGGCTTTAATCTAGTCTGGGCCTCGGGCCTGAGCTTTACAGGAAATCTCAAGGAACGACTAGATGCTACAGAATAGATATTATCATGTTGACGAAGTTGATTCCAAGGCTTTTTTGTTTTTACTCCAGCAGTTACACTGGGCGGGCTCTATCTGCTAACTGCTTTCCCTAGTACTTTTTTCGTAAATGGCCCATCAATTTGCAGAATAGATATTATCATGTCATCACGTTGATGACATCATTTTGACTGGGTCTTCTGCCTCTTCTGAGACTTTACTTATCAATATTATTGGTGTTCTTCAGCTTAAGAGTTTTCCTTGAACGATCTAGTTGATAAAGGATACATTGGGCTGATGAAGTAGACTTTCCAAGACTTTTTCTCAAGTTATTGCACTTGTTCGTAAATGGCCGATCTGGAAATTTAACTTGAAGAACGCCTTTTTCTACATGGTTATCTCTCCGATATCATGTTTATCGATCAGTCCCTAGCATTCACCCATCTGTCTTTTCCTAATCACGTTTCCAAATTGAAAAAGGCCTTATATATATGGTCTTAATGAACTAACCTCACGAGCTAAGTTTGGCCGGTTTAGTTCCTTTCTACTTGCATATGGTCTCTCCAGTGTAGCTGATCCTTCCCTGTTCACTTGCCATCACTCTAATGGCTCTCCTAAATCCCACTCCACTCTACATGAAGGATTTAGATCCTTTACACTACTTTTTGGACGTTGAGGTTACACATGCTTTTGAAAGGTTAAATCTCTCCCAATCCAAGCATGCAGTACTTGACATTCTTGACAGGGCCCAAATTGGATATTGTAAGCCTATCATGACTCTATTGTCATGCAAGACTAGCATTAATGCTCAATCTGATGTTCCCTGCTCGAATTCTGCACAATTTCGTAATATTGGCACCCAGCTTCAATACCTCACCCATACATGATCTGATCTTGCTTTCTGTGTACATCATATTTCATAATTATGCAACAGCCAGGGGCGGAACTATGTTATAGGTACCCCAAAAAAAAAAAATTTAAAATTAGTCTTATATATTATATAATTATAATTTTAAGTGTAAATATTCTTAAAATATTTAAGATTCCCCCCCCAACACTCAAACACAAAGTATCTCACTCAAATATCTTTAAGTCCATTAACATAATAGTCTTGATTTGACATCTCTATCTCTCTTTATTTGCCTTTGGTGTGCATTGTGCAGTTTGTTTAGTTTCATATCAATGATATCATATAAGTTTTTCTTGTCTTTCTGAGCTTACATATATAGTTACACGATTTTTTATTTTTATTTTTCATTTGGGTCATTCTCAACTTCATTAAATTTCTTGCCTATCACCTGTACATAATCTTCATTTACAACCTTTGAGATGTTTTTAACCACATATTAATTAGTTAACTAGCTAGAAGTTTCAAGAGAGTTTGTCTAATAGTTAAAACAAATCTAGAAGATTCTTGTATATGAGAGGTAGCAAATTTATCTAGTTAGATGATTGATGAGACATTTCTAGAGAGATAGAGAGTATGTGAAGAATTTATTTTCTTTTGTGAAGAATTTATTAGTTATTTACATGCTTTTTTTTGTTCACTTATTAATAGTAATACAATTATACAATAAAAAATCTAACGACTTTTATATTATTAGATAATTTTTCAAGTTTATTCTTAATCTATAAATTTTTCTTAAAACTTAGAAAAATATGAGTAAATCGAAAAAAATTATATAATTTTATGATGTATAATTATTTTTTTATCTAGTCACGTGTAAAAAGTATATATTATTTGTGCTGACACATATCGCACACTTTGCGGATCACTCCCAAACACCAAATCCTAATTGCACCCTTGGCAACAGCCTATTAAAGTGACGTTGACGGCGCTGGTTGTCCCACCATCCACGACTCTATGACAGGCTAGTGTATATTTATTGGCAGTAACCCCATCTTTTGGTGTGCTAAGAAACAAACATTATTTTTTAGTCAAATACTGAAACCGAGTATCATGCTATGACTCAGACCTTTGCTGAACTCATTTGCCTCTCTATTTTCCGTGATCCTGATCTCCTCCAACTCTATTTTGTGGCAATATATATGTCCAATCTAGCCATGACTATTAACAGAAGTTATATAACTTTTCATGTGCGTAGTAAGCATATCAATGTTGACTATCAATATCATGTGCGGGAACGTGTGGCTAGCTGTCTCGATCTACTTCAAACCCAACTAGGTTACACACACAACTCGAATCTCATCAAAACTGGCTACTAGCCCCTGCTCGATTATTCAAAACATTAGATTGATTGAGAGAATCAATTTGCCATGCTAGTGGCCTGGTATGGAGACTTGGCAATGTATATGGAGGGTATATACAAGATGAAAAATGCTTAATGTATTTAAGAAAAACTTACAAACAATTTACTTCTCCACGTGTCAGTATCATATAAGATATATTACATTAAAGAGAAGTAATCAATTATCTCCGCAAACAACCATGTATAAGACTAATTAACCGCCATTTATTTCGCTGCAGTATATATTACAGGAAAGTAGATATTCCCGAGAAGATATTCATGTTTGCTTTCGAGTTCATATCATCATCTGATTGCCAACTTGCCACTAAAACAACTTGACTGGCACAAGATTAAGAGCTGTTTTCTTGCTGGTAGTAAGGCTAAGACCAATCGACTCTTCCATGTTAATATCTTCCTCCTTCATCCCAGGTGGCAATTTCCAATCGAAACAATACAAAAGATTCGCCAGTGCAAGCTCAATGGTTGATGTTGCCATATATATCCCAGGACAACCTCTTCGGCCAGCTCCGAATGGCAAGAACTCAAAGTTTTGCCCTTTATAATCAACGGAACTATCGAGGAACCTTTCTGGGATGAACTCTTCTGGGTTCTTCCAGTATTGGGGATCTCGTCCCATTGCCCAAGCGTTAACTTGTATGACTGATTGAGGGTTAATGTCATAACCGTTGAGCTTGAAGGGTACCAAGGTTTGTCTTGGGAGAAGCAGAGTGGCTGGAGGGTGCAACCTAAAAGTTTCTTTCATTATCATCTTGAGGTAAGGAAGGTGATCCGTGTCAATTTCAGTGACTCTTCCTTTGTTTCCAACGATTTTTCTGACTTCATCTTGTGCTCTCTTCATCACTTTTGGGCTCCTAACAAGCTCTGCCATTGCCCATATCATGGTAATTGCACCAGTGTCGACTCCACCTAAGAAGAGATTCTGATGACAGAAAAAATATTGCATTTAGCAGATGAAAACCTCAATTAATTTGTAAATATAAACCTTGAATACGAGATAATGGAATTAATAGCCATGGGGGAAGAGATAGGAAGTGGATTTATTTGGTTAAGAGGAATTTAAACAACTTTTCCATAACTTACAAAAGAACAAAAAAAAAAAATTCTAACTTTTTCAAATCTCAAAACAAAAATTATATTAAAAAATTATATTCTAATAATATTTTAACTTTATAATATTTTTTATTCAACTTTTTTTCTCTCATTTCTCAAAACCTAAAAAATACTTAATTCAAACTATCTCACTACTATTCAACCATCTTACTACTATTCGTAAAATTCTCATCTCATCTCATTCTCTAAATATTCCCTAATGTTTTCTTCAGACTACGTTTGGATGTTGATATAATCTTAGATAATCTGTGAATAGTTGTAAAAAAGTAATGAATAGTAGTAAAAATTGTTAAGATTTTTTACTAGAGCTGAGAAATTGTTTAAATAGAATATTTTTAGGATTTATTTTGTTTTTAAGTTTTTATTTTTTTTTTTGTGCTTTTTACTTTTCACTTAAATCTAAGTAAATCATTGAATAGAAAGTTGAAATAGAATTATTTCGACTTAAAAGATGGTTGAATTGAACTTGAAAAAAAAAAGGAACTGAAAAAAAAAGGCTTAACCAATCAAGACCAATTACCAAGAGGACTGCCTTAATGTTTTCTTTAGAGAAGTGAGCAGCATCAGCCTCGGTTTGCTCCCTCTCTATTTTCAACAGCACATCAATTATGTCTTCATGCTCTGGTTTTGTTCTGTCGGGCTCGAGATGAAGATCAATCACCTGTTGGAAAAAAGAATCCAACTCATGGAAAATCCTTTCCAGCTTTTCAAGTCTACCAGAGAGCCTGTCCACAATCCACCCCACGTATGGAACGTACTCAGATGCATTGAAGCTTCCCATCATGGCTTCAGCATCATTAACAACTTCTTGAAACCTTTCATTATCTAAATCACTCCCACGGAAACTCTTACCAAAAGCAATTCTAAAAGTCACATTTGCAGTGAGCCTAAACAGCTTCTCAGACAGATTAACAAAAGTTGCAGAAGAAGAAGACTTCCATATTGAATTGATAAGCATATCCACTTC
The DNA here is from genome assembly GCA_022457165.1 of Juglans mandshurica. NCBI lineage: Eukaryota > Viridiplantae > Streptophyta > Magnoliopsida > Fagales > Juglandaceae > Juglans > Juglans mandshurica. The sequence continues at coordinate 16,025,953 of CM039629.1, forward strand.
TTCTACCCTAATGGATCGATATGACTGCACCCTCTTCACACTAAAAACCTCAAGAACACATATTTTCCTTATCTCTCTCCAATATTGGCCATAAGGTGCAAAAGCCATGTCTCGATAATTGTATGTGAGTCTTCTGGCGGTGTCTAAGGGCGGTCTGCTGCAACAGTCAAGATCATGAACTTTTAAGACCTCTCGGGCAGCCTCAGCAGAAGATACGACAATATTTGGGATCCCGCCGAGATGAATCAGCATAACAGGGCCATACTTTTTGGAGAGTCTCCAGAGAGATTGGTGACGCAATTCACCAAGTTGATGCAAGTTACCTAGAATGGGAAGCTTTGGAGGGCTTGGTGGTGGATGCAGCTGCTTGTTTTGCCTTTGAGCTGCATGCTTCTTTTTCATGAGCAGCAGCAGAGGAAGACATATCAGAAGAGCAATCCACACGAGTATGTTATAAAGATTCATTGTTGAAGCTTGATCTTTTGTGTTCAACCGAGCTTCCTAGCTCTGAAATTGTTCTTCACCCCTGATTTGAATATATATAAGGAAAGTAAGCAAAAGAGTAATACTAAATACACGCTAGTGTACAGTCATTTTGAAAGAAAGTAGAGTCAATTATTAAAAAAAAAAAATTATGTGCTTCTCGTATTTATTTATTTTTTTTAAAATGATTATGCAGTATTTACATATTCACGACTGCAACTATCATTTCTCATCAGGCAACTTTCATGTATAACTTTTTTGAAATGTAATATTTAGAGTCATGTGCAAGTTATATGGGCTATCTTTAAAACAGAAAAAAGATATTTATATTTATAGAGTCATCATTTAAAAAAAATGAATAAATATGAGATTTATATATAAAATAATAATAATAATAATTTTTTAATTGTGAATCTCACTTTTTTTTTATAAAAAAATACACGCGGCATCGATCCAACCTATAATTACGTCTAACATTATTGTTTGAAAAATGTGAATCTAGATGAAAACATTTCAAACTGAGTATTTTATGATGAATAGTGATAAATACACAACACTTTATACAATACTTTTCACAACACATGTTATAAAATAAAGATATTTTTATAAAGTGATATTAATTTTATAAGATATTTTATAAAAATATCAATTCTTTTAAAACATTATTATAAAAAATATTATATAAAGTGTTGTATGATTATCATTTTTCTTTTATCACCTCATCCTAGATTCACGCTCAAATTATGACTCGTGACGATTTGTGCAGTTTAAGAATAGTTTAGAACGATGGGATTTTAGATGGGTGGATCTTTTAGTAATTTACTACTATCTGATTGTTTCTTTTCCCAAGCTATATTCTTTGTATCCTGAAAGGTACTGCGGCTCTCAGCAACACACTGCCAAAGTTGAAAATATGCATGCATATGTGAGCTGTCGTTTTTACTCAAATTCATCGCCAATGAATAAAAAAGTTTAAAAAGACCAATTAGTCTGGTCGGAAGCCGTTCTCGTGCACGGCTCTTTGCAGTATAATTCAATTTCAACTTGCATTGCTTTCATAAAGTTTTTTTTTTTTTTAAATGTTTAAAATATGAAAAAAATGAATAAAAAGAATTAAAAAAAGACCCATTGGTCTTCAAAACGGCTCTTTGCAGTATAATTCAACATGCATTGCTTTTATGGTCAAGTCATGAGGTGTGTTGGCAGGAACAATTCAGGGGCGGCTCAGGCTCAATATCTTCTCGCAATGACTTGAGTGAACTCATTTTATCATTATAATTTTTTTAAATTTTTAAATAAAATATAATAAATAATTTAATTTTTTTTAATTTTAAAATAATATTTTTAAATTATTATCCAAAATATGTAAACAATTTAACTTTTATTCTATTATTCATAAATCATCTCAACTCATTTCTGAATTCAAACTACTCGTTAAGACCATACCCACCGCTCAGAGTTGCGAGCCTTTTAAAAAAGAAATTACTAATGGTCTTTATTATGAAATAAAATTCATTAAATCCTTTAAGTAATATTGATATTCTAATTATTTAGAAAATAATATTAGAAGGCTCTCTAGGAAGAAATTTTCTAAAAAAAATAAAAAGATTTTAAAGAAATCGAAAAATCTAGAAATACTATTTTTTATTAATTTATTTTCATATAATAATATAATAAACTATTATGTTGAACATAAATACTACAAAATTTTACTTTTTCTTAATTATGTAATTATACACTAACTATTGTATTTTTTTTTGTTGATATTCATTTAGTTTTTATCTTAAGCCTTGATTGAGCTGACCCTAGACCGATGAATATATTATAGTAACTAGGGTAATGATAAGGTTATTACCTTTTTATCACCCATTTACTATTCTTAGTGATTTTGAGATTTTTTTTTTTTTTTATTTTATTTTATTTTCTTTTAAGTATTTTTTTTAACATTCTTAATCATTAAGGAAAAATTTTAAAAAAATATACTATTTCACTAATAGTCACTTCCTTAACAATTAAGTAAAAAAATAATTAAAAAATAAAAAGAGTAATAAAAGGATAGTAAAGCTATCATTATTCATAGTAACTATATATAGATGAAGACAATGGTGGACGAGATCATTGTTGTATTTTTAGGCTGTGTTTGGGTAGTGTAGTGTAGTGATCTGATTATTATTTAATATTTTATTATTATTTTTCACCTACTTTTTATTATTATTTAATATTTTATTATTACTTTTTTACTACTATTCATGAATCATTTGAAATAATCTCACTAGCCAAATGTAACCTAAGACTTTAGTAGATTAGGTACATTAAGGCTGCGTTTATATGTTGAGTTGAATTGAGTTGAACTGAGTTCTTTATGAATAATAGTGAGTTGAAATAGTGAAGTGAATTTTATAGGATCCACCTAAGATGAGTTTAAATGTGTTTGGATATTAAGATGAGTTTAAATGTATTTATGAAAAGTTAAAAAATATTATGTGTCCCAGTGTAAATAAGTGTTAAATTAAAAAATGTTGTGGATCTCACGTTTAAAAAGATTTTGAATTGAGATGAGTTTATTAATTTGAGAGTTGAGTGTTTAGATATTAGACTCTGATTAAAATTAAACTGAATTGAGTTGATCTCGAGTCTAACAACTGAACAGGACCTAAGAGCATTCACATTAGTATCCCATAATAGGTCCTTCGTCAAATTTTAGTAAAGAAAGATTAAAATTGAAAGAAAAGTTAGTTACATCTGACTCCCCAAAACTAACTTTTAATTTCAGGGTTAGTAAGTAGGGGAGTTATTACTGTAGCAAGTCTCTTTTGTTTTTTTTAATTCTGAATTCAATTATATATTTAGATATATTTGTTATTCCTGCTCTTTCTTAAAAATTAGAGACGATATCAAAAAAATAAATTTTATTATTTTATTAATGTGAGGCAGGTTATATTTTATATCTTTTAATAATATTAAATAAAATCATTTTCACTTATACATAAATTATTTTATGAGAGAAGAACTGGTCTTATTTATACAAAAATAAATCTTAAAAATAAAATTTATAGGGATATGACTGGTTGAGAGCAAGTTTTTATTTAGAAAAATTCTACTCATGATCACTACACCACATACTACACATAATTTTTTTATTTTTTTTCTCTTACTAAATATGTGATGGGTGATGAGTAGAAGAATTCATTTAGTTAAGCAATAATAAAACAAAAATAAAATAAAAAATAAAAATTATGTGTGTTATGTAAGGTAGGGTGACTCTTTTATTTATTTATTTTTATTACCAGAGCAATTTTTTTAAATTATGAAGACTGGTGTAAGATGAATTTGAAATATTATCACTGAAAACAAACAGGTATTTTAAAATAGACCATTAGTTTTAGATAAGTCTTTGAAAATTAAATAGTTAAAAAAATAAAGTTTTAAAAATGTAAATTAGAAATAAATAAATAATATTTTAATAGGATAAAAAAATAGAAAGAATGTTTTAATAGACTAATGAAATATTATAAAAAAATATTTTAATAGAATAGATAAAGAATAGAGAGTGAGATGTACATGTTTTGAAGATGTTGGTTAAATAGAGAAAATGTGGTTTTTGACTCAATTTTAGCTAAGGTTTTACAGCATTTGGATGTTGAGATAAACTGAATTGAGTTGTGAATAGTAATATTTCGTGGGTCCCATTAAGATGGATTTAATTTTTTTAAGTTGAGATAAGTATAACTTTTTAAATTAAAATATATGAAGTAAATTGAGATGAATTTAATTTTTTTTATAGGAAATTGAAAAAGTAATGTGTTTCATCAGTGATTAATTTGAAATTGATCGAGATGAATTGAGTTTGGCTCAACATCCTAACAAAGGGAGATTGATGTGAACACTCTAAGGTCTCTTTTTTTTTACAGATGAATTGAGATAAAAATTAAAAGTTGAATAAAATATTATTAGAATATATTTTTTAATATTATTTTTGATTTGATATTTGAAAATTTTAAATTATTTATTTTATTTTGTATGAAAAATTAAAAAAATTATAATAATTAAACAAGATTAAATGAAAATGACTGTGGAAAGAAACTTGACCTAAGTGCGTGCTTGAATTATACGACTCGTGACTAACGGACAATATAATTCCAATCGACAATTTAAATAAAATAATAATAACAAAGTCTGATCTCCTCCATATTTATATCATCCGACATTGTTGCAGGTATACAGATAAGGATGGTCCCACTACATTTAGTACCCTTATTGTATATATTTACGCTCTGACATATCAATTTGTCACATCGGATCCGATTAATAATTTTTTTTTCTGAAATGATATCAGTTGTACTGGGATTTAAGATTTGGGATCTAATCATAGAATCCTCATAAATAATTTAAAATTCTTTTTTCTTTCTTTCTTTCCATCTTTTTGACAATCCTTTTAATGACAAATGTTAACTAACGTCAATTTTTACTTGTTAACCCTTCTAATCCTCTTCGGGTCGAAAATATATACAATATATATATAGAAAAAATCTTCTTCACACTCTACTATTTATCACACACACAACACTCCTAGTGTAATGAGTTATAAAAAAAAAAAAAATATTGAGTGCATGGTGTGTGGAGAGTGTGGGCAGATGTGTAGAAATGCTCATATATATATATAAAAGCAGAGTCTTGTCATTCGCTAGCCTGAATGATTAGTATTGGATTCCGACTCCAACGAAATCAGATTCTTCATCTCCAACCTTTGAACTTGATTAGAGGAAGAGGTCATTTTAAATTTCAACTCTAACTCCGATTCCAATCAAGAGGCCACTCCAACTCCGGTAGGCATTGTTGGAGTCGGATTCATTTCAGAGTTGGGCCAAATCCAATAGTCGGATTGGGCTTTTTCTTAACCTACTTTTGGGCCTTCTTATATCTCTTTTCTATAACACGTTCTCCTCAATTTTTATACCCCATTGTTAGTTTTTTTAGCCAAACTAAGCTATGAAAGTCCAAATACTAAAGATAATCTAAATCCATAATATAAATTATAACACAACATGTGTAACACCCCATTTCCTTACCCCATTAGGTTAACTTAGGTTAACCCTAGATTTTAGAAGGATGGCTCGCTTACTTAGAAGAATACTGACTTTCGTTTGGCAAGTGTAGTTCGATTTCTTTCTTCGAGCTTTGATTCGAATTTTCCTTCTTTGATTATCCATTTCGAGCATTCATTAGTCATACTTGCATTTTTCTTGAGCCTTAATACAAATCATTTTGTGTGGTGACATGTCAAACCCTAAAACCATTTCATTTGGCAACCATATGTATTTTGTGTTCAATGGACCAAAATACCCTTAGCCCAGATTATTTTCAAGGATGATTATGTCTTTAGTTCCATAAATTTTCTGTGAAAAATCCTTACTGTTGATTGTGGAAAAATCCTAGCTGAAACCCTAAATATTTTCAAAATATCGATTTTGCCCTTGGGAATTTAGGTCAACCGTTATTTATTTTATTTTCTTTTTGTTCTATTTAAGCCACCTCTCAACCGCCCTATCACCACCGTTTGAGCCACCATAGAGGGCACTTGATTACACTTTGCCTAGCCACTAGAAACCAAGGGAGTAAGACAAGAGAATAAGACAAAAATTGATAACCCTTGCCCTAACCCTAACCCTAACCGCCGGTCATTAAGAGCTTAAACCCTAGTATTAATTATACCACATTTTCTCTCTCCACCACCACACGGAAACTCTCTCTCTCTCTTCCCCTTTGGTTGATTCTCTTACAACCTAGACACCATCATGCTAACCTACATGGAGAAGCTAAGCTTGAGAGGCATCATGAGCCACCACCCAAACCCCCCAATGAGAAAGCAGCCATGCCCAACGCTGCCTTCACTTCTTGGGCTATATAAACCCCTCTTCACCTCACTTCTTCCTCATCATAAGATTATTTATAGAGGTTTACATTAAGATGAAAAGCATGCCATGACTAGTTTTAAGTTCTATCTTGTTTTGATCACCAAAGCATGAATGGTTCGACTTTTAATCATGCTTCATTTGAGGAAATTAACTTATTTTACTTAGAGTTGAAATGTGAGCATTTAGAAAGCCTTCTGATTGTGATAAGAAGAATGCATGATAATTAGCTTGTCAGTGATAGGATCATACCATGCATCATTGAGGTTTAGTTAGCATTTTAGGATTTCATTTAGGCATAACTAAGTGTTGGGATGAACTTGCTCAAAATTAGGTTTTTAGCATGTCATTAAGGATTTTAGCGAGCATGTTTGTTTGAGGATTTTTGCTTCGCATGCATTCATAAGAATCATTAGTGAGTTTATTTAGGTATCGACTAGAGTGCACGCCATGCATTTCATGAGATAAGTTATCGAAGTTTCAAAGGTTTAGACAGCATGCATCATTTAGACGTCTAAGGGCATTTTCATAATTTCCCTTTTCATGTCACTATTTATTTTCCTTAAGTTAGTTAGATTCTAACTTGGTATAATTTATTTCACAGCCAGTACCTCGCTTACAACTTCAATAATCTGTAAGTTGGCATCTAACTTACACCTTGATCGATTATTTATGAATTATTGATAAATGTCATTTTTATAACTGTCATTTTTGCATGAACTGTCATATCATTGTTTGCATTCAAATATCATTTTTGTGCCACTCATATGCATATCATGAAAAATCATTTTTTTTTTCAAAAGTTTTTGCATGAAAATTATTTTATCACAACCCCAAAGGTTAGGATGGGGAAGTATCCTAGTGAAACTCCTATGTCCACTCTGGAGTGATTAAATATGGAGTGGTAACCCCTGAGTTGACCAAGAATAGTCAACAGATTTCAAATGGGCTCTTTTTAAAGAACTTCGGAGCGAAGTCATACGCTACAACACCAAATGCTGGTGGGTGTACATGTTATGATTTTTACGATGTTATGTTATATTACCAATGCATTGAGAACGTAGTTTCAACGTGAGTTATACTATGGTCACCAACAGGTACTCACAGTGTATATGTGGAACTGTGAAGATACCATACAGTACGTTAACTCCAGGATTTTTATAAGAAAAGACTAAGTTGTTATGACGAAAGTGAAATTATGTTCTCTGTAAAAAAAATATGCATAAAAAATCTATTTATTTTTTTTTAAATCTGAATGAGAGACAAATAAGATTTTTATGCATTTGCATGCATTTCATGTTTATCATTTTTCATGCATAGTCTATCTTTGTGCAAGTTGGTTGTCTAACTTACTGAGATTTAAAATAAATCACACCCCTTGTGGACCTACTATCATTTCACTCGAAATGATAGAAGTTGTAGATGCAGATGGACCCAATGGATTAGTAGATCAAGAACCAGACATCGACAAGAGACTTGATATTATTATGATATTTCTAGGCCTAACCTTTCGTGCTATAGAACGCATGAAGCAATTGGTTTAGATCCTTTTGGAGAACTTGATATTTTGTACTAAGATTAAGCTAACTGATGTTTTGAAACTTATGGTTCAATCTATATTATTAGGATGATTTAGTTATTCTGGCATCAGTTCACTTTCACCTTTACTTTCATTTGCGATTATTGCATACTGCTAGTTGCATCTTTAGGAAGCATTGCATATTAGCTATTAGGTACGGGGGTATGTAACATTTTGTTGCATGTTCCGATGATCCAAGTCTATGTTACATCCCAATATATCGGAGGTTGGGGGCATCACAACATAATCAATAACACATCTATAATCAAATAATCAAATATAGATAATAGAATTATAAAATTTAAAATACAATAACACAATCATGCAACATAATATTACGATACACCCCTGAAGACATCACACACATACTATTGAGTATTTATAACTGTATTGTATATAACAAATTACATCAAAGTATCAAATGGACCATTGGACCATTTGCTTCCTACCATCTCCATGATTCAAGACTCCACCTTCGAATAACAATTCAACATGACAACTCCAAGCTCCTATCTTCTTCCACAAAGCCCATTATTCCCTCCTATTGATCCACATCAACTCAACCATCACATATTATATAGACAACCAAACCACAACCAAGAAAAATTACAATATTATCATAATTAAAAAATTTAAGTAAAATATAGATAATTAGATAAATCATTGTCACTTTTCCAAATTCCAAGTTTTGATTTTTGTAGAGCTATCTATGAAGCTCACAATACTTGCAGAGCCAACCGTAGTACTATGAATGTCCAACACATCCCAAACTGCTCGGGAAAGGATTGTGAATTTGGTCGAATGAACCTTCAACTAAATTAAGATATTAAATATACCACTTGGTACCTCAACATCCTCTATAAAATATCGTTCAATTTCATATTTACATGCTATAATATTCCTGAATGCCTAGATTTAATTATACATTCACATCAAAACTAATGAACTCAGAGCAAGTGTGTCAACTAATGAAGATGTAGAACTGGTTGCTACACCAACACTTCAGGAGCTCCTAACTTAACTTAACTTGAAGATTGATCAATGTTGTTATAATGACGATACAACTCTTCATTATCATTTTTCAAGATTGTAACAAACTCATAATCCTTCTCATTACCAAGGACGTCCCTAATTTAGAATACTGCAATAACCAACTTATATTAGGGATAAAAAACCGTAACCATAAATAATAATCTATTTACTTTCTCAACATCTTCCAAATCTGAAGAAACATATGGTAGTAGGCGAAGGGAGCAGCTCGGGAGCTCCATCAAAATTTGTGTCTAGGGCCAGTGGGCGACCACCAGTCATTCCAGGTTCACGAGCGAGCGGAAGAATGTCGATGTGTAATGTTTGCCAAATGACTCACGAAGCAGACTATCGTCAAGCCCGGAATATGTGCTATAGATGTAAACATATGAGATATTTCGCACGAGATTGTCCCCAAGCACCCCCAATGTAGCGTACAATACCAAGAGGAGGACGTGGAGGTCTAAGGTAGCCTGTGCAAGCCATGGTATACACACTTACTCCAGAAGAAGTCGATGAGGATGCCATAGAAGTGCATTAGCTGGCGTTATCACAGGTATGAGGTTATTACTCATCTTAGTTAACTTCTTTCATAGGAACCCTTTACATATAGTAAGTAGTGGCGGTTATCACAAGGAGAGTTAGAGTGTCACACGTTTATGCAAGTATGTTGGTCAACTCGAGAGCCTCCCAGTCGTTTCCATTTCCATATTGGTTAAGATGGCCAACCTTCGGACGCAACTAATGAGCTAAAGAGTCATGGCGGCTTTACCAAATGGAGAAACAGTATCCTGTACTAAGATAGTTATGGGATGTCCATTGAAGATAGAGGGAGTACCTTTGGAGGCCAATCTAATCGTGTTCGGTATATTAAGATTTGACGTTATTTTGGGAATAGACTGATTATTTAGCAACTTTGCGAGTATAGATTATCATTCAAGAACGGTAACTTTCTAGGTATCATAAATGAAAGTTAGGACTTTTAGAGGAAGTAAACTGTACTCCCTAGCTGAAGTTATCACCTCATTGTAAGCTAAGAAGGAATTGGTAAAAGAAGTTGAGGCTTACCTAGTACGCCTGACCTTGAGAAAATGGATGCGTAAGAAAGTGGCAGACATACCAATAATAGTAAGAGAATTCCAGAAATCTTTTGAGGAATTGCCAGGGATGCCCCTTGCCAAAGAAATTGAGTTCACAATTGATCTAGAACTAGCGACTATTCCAGTCCATAGGGCACCCTATAGGATGACCCCAACGGAATTGAATGAACTAATGAATCAATTGTAGGAGTTATTTGTAAAGGGGTTCGTTAGACCCAGTACCTCCCCTTGATATGTATTGATTATTGGGAGTTGACCAAGGTGACCATCGAGAATAGGTACCCACTACATAAGATAGATGATCTATTTGATCAACTACAAGGAGTTGTAGTCTTTTTCAAGATCTATCTTAGATTTGGGTATCATCAAATGAGGATTAAGGAAGGCGATGTGTCTAAGACGACTTTCCGGACTAGGTACGGTCACTATGAGTTCACCTCAACGCTTTTTGTGGGCGCAAACACCCCAGTAGCCTTTATGAATCTTATAAATGGGGTGTTTCGACCATTCTTGAATTTATTTGTAGTGGTATTCATAAACAATATCTATATATTTTTTAAATGCTGAGGAGTATGGAGAGCACTTGAGGATAGCGTTAAGGACTCTTTAGGATCATCAGTTGTATGCCAGACTCACTGTGATGCCCTCAACCTTCGCTTGGGATAAAACAGAGACTTGGAGTGTTGGGACATGCAACACAAGTTTACATATATCCGTTCATGACAGTTAATATGCAATGCATCCTAGTATGCAACTAGCAGTATGCAATAATCGCAGTGGAAATAAGGATGATAAAAATAATTGATACCAGAATGAACTAAACATCCCAATGATTTATAAACCATAAATAGGTACTTCCTCACTTAAAAGGTCCACTTAAGTTCAACATAACATCGGAGATAGAATCTCCATAAAACAGAATCTACATAGTCAGATTAACTCTCGCATCTGCTCTATAATATACGAGCCTATAACCCGCACAATGCGCAGACCATTATTTATGCTGGATTTTATAGATATATATTTAGATATTCGTCTGTTGTAATATCTCTAATTCGTTCACCATCAACACACATTCTTGCTGCACTTCATATATCATCCATTATTGTTCGTTTTCTACATCGCACAACTATGTCATCACTTATACTGTCATTACTTTGTTTACCATCAAGACGCATTCTTCCTCCACTTCCTATATCATTTATAATCATTCGTCTTCTACGACGTGCTAGTCTAGCATTTTCCATTTTTAATTTCACTGAAGAATAGAAATAGTCACAAACTTAAAACTATTAATCTAATCCAAAAAAATATACACCAATGGCAGATCTCTTTCACGTTAGTTTTTTCGATTTCTCATATCCTGAGAAGAATACATATACTGGATATATCTTAAAATTCAAATGCATATCTAAAAAATGCAGTGTATAAATAGAAGATGTAACGATTAGTTTAACTTCAAATTATTCAACTCACAAATCTATTTCTATTTAATATATGCATTCACACCACATTTGTCGTCGAAATCACCGACACCCAGATAAGATTATAGTACCCCAAACACAGATTTGGAGAGAAATTGTGTGACGCCCCCAAATTCCGCTTGGGATTGGACGGACAATTGAAGCGTCGAGACATGCAACACAAGGTTACCTACCCCCGTTCATGACATATAAGATGCAATATTCCTAACATACATCTAGCATTATGCAATATTCGCAGCGGATAATTTTTTTCTTTAGCAATACTATGCACCAAACTGAAATATCTCAAATACTTAAAACATACTTCACATGACATACTTAAAAACTGATATCACAACACTAGTCCAAAATGATTGTGATCAAAAGAGTGCTTGAGATTGAACTCCACAAATACAAGTAGTAATTTGAGGTAACTACTATACTAACACCTACGTCGCATCGTCGCTTAGTCGACCGTTTCCAGTTGGTCGATTCTCGATTCTCCTTCAGATCCTGTAATAAGATCTACCATTCGGGGGGAATGGTAGTTGGGACTACCACAAGGAGATTTGATTACAAATCTCAGCAAGTTAACAGAAAACTTCCACACAGGTTAATGATACATGCATGGCAGTAAAAGCATGAATGCATAATCAAATCAATAGAAAACATAACATATCTTGACATAACATGGCATGAAATAATAAGTATAACGTAACTTGACATAACATGGCATGAGATAATAAGCATAACGTAACTTGACATAACATGGCATGAGCTGACATAACTTGAACTGGAACTTAAACTTAATTTGACGTGACATGACATGACATGTATGTGAACTTAAAACATAACATGAACGTGAACATGCATAATTTGAACACGAACTTGAACATAACATGAACCTGAGCATGACATACATAAATGTGAACTTGGAACATAACTTAAACATGAACATAACATAGCATGAACTTGAAACATATTCTTGTCTCATGGGATTACCATGATTGCGTGAACGTAAACTTGAACATAACATGAAACATGACTTGAACATGAAATACATGAACTTGGAATCTTATTCAATAGACTTAATCATTAAAGTGACCATATGGGTGCTACACGGGTCCCCTTGAGCCGTGTGTCCCTGCCGATTACCGCATCACAACACAGGTGTCTATACCAGCTGTGAGTGCGTTAATACGTACTCCACAGTTGTTGTGGCCCCACGTATTCTACGTGTCACAATTGCTGTGTCTCACGTAGTGTATGTTCCACAGTTGTTGTGGCCCCATACTTCATGCTCCACAGTTGTTGTGGCCCCATGACTTATTTGTTTGTGCCACACTTGCTGTGGACACACGTAACATAATGTGTGGCACCATCGGCGTTAGTGTCTGGCGTGCTCCGGTGACCAGCTAATTAGGCCCCATTCGCAACCTGTTGACTGTACTTCGTCAACCCAGGGAATTTCACACCTATTTAGACACTCCAGCGTGAACAAAGGAGTTCCACTAGGATATTACCCCATCCTAGCACTTAGGGTCGTGATTGACATGAATAACTTAACTGGCATACATGTCATTTCGTAACGTGACGTAACATGAACGTGACATAAAAGACAAAAGTCCTGACGTAGCATAATGTGACATGAACGTAAGATGACAGACATGACATACTTTGAGACATAAATGTAACAGACAACATTTCTTAAATGGCATAACATGTGACAGTGAATATTACGTGACATGAAATACATGTAACTTATGTCATACTTAACTTAACATGACATACTTGCAATGTATAGCAATACATAACAGAATATCTTGTGTAACAGATGAATAATTCATGACAGAATAAATTCTGTGTAACAGATAAATATGTAATGACTTGACATGACACATATGATAACATGCATACATACACTTTAATTCCCTTACTTATTACACATACACATTAAATTGATAGTAACTTAAAAGCTAACTTATCTCGATTTTCGCGCTTCGAGACAAAATTCAAGTGCGATCACGAGAAACTGAAAGTAGTGATTTCTAAAAATTAGAACTTAATCACTAACAATTAGGAATATGGAGAAATATCAACTTAGAGTAAAATTACCATTTTACCCTCTACATGTGAGAAAATGATCATTTTACCCCTAACTTAAGGATTTTGCATCCTAACTCCAAAAATCACCAAAATCTACATACCTTACGTAAATTTTGTTCTAAGCTCAAATATCAATTCAGAAAAATTTAAAACTAAACCCAATCATTAAAACTCTATGGGGCCGAAACTTACGAAGGCTATTTTATTTGATTTTGGTTGTAATTCCTTCAAATTTCAAAACTCATGATTAAGCCAAAATTTTTCTTCTACTATACTAATAACATATTCCTAAGAATAATCATGTTTTGAATCATGAACAAAAGTCATCAAAATCACTAAAACCATACTTGAACTTTTTGGTTTCTCTTCTAAGTTCAAAACAGATTTTTGTTTCTAACTTGTTTTGATCAACCTCTTGATCCATGATTTATAAAGATGTGATCTTCAAACCAAAAAATCACATGGTTTAAAAAGGTGTCCTAAAACAGATCCAAGCATCAAACTCAAAATCACATGGCTAAACATCAACCGAAACATAAATTTAGCCAAGAACATCATCACTTTGGCCTAATAGAATATCTCCTTGCATAAGATTTCCTATTTTCGAAACTAACAACAAATATCTTCAAAATAACATTTTAACATGTATATAAGAGGCTTAGGATCTTCCAATAAAAATATCAAAGCCATTGGAATAAGATTAAACCATAAAAGATTTAAACTTTCTCAAAACAGAAACTGTTTTGCCTCTTCTAGTTTCTAAGTTTCTAGACCTAAGAAAATATTTCACCAAAGCTTTTAATCATGCAACAAATACTCAACCAATAATCATATACACAAGTTAGCAGTACTCCATAAAAATTTCGGACCAAGATCTAATCATTAGCTTGGTCAAAAACTCCAAAAAAGAACACACTCTCCAGTTTATCGCCTAGAATGACCTTTCTGGGTTATAGACAACTTTTTACCAATCAAATGATCTCCAAATGGAACAAATAAGATATCCACATAAACTAGACTCCAAAAGAAACAACTTTCATGAAGGAATTTTGGCGAGAAATCACTTACCAAAGCTTCGAAACAGGCGTTCAAAAGAGGTAAGAAAACCTGCCCGAGAGTGTCTTTTGTATTCTATGAAGGAAAAGTGTAAAAGAGAGTTGTTTTTCGTGGAAAGTGGACTGGAGAGCCTCTTACACAAGTTATGGAAAGTGATAGGACTGAAAGAAAGGTTGAGTGTTGGCCTTTTCTTCTCATAAAAATCAGTCCTAGATCTTTTCTCAAGTTGGAGTGTAAGAGTGAAAGAGTGAGGTGGCTTTTTAGCTTTGTATTTCAAGAACCTTCTAGGCCCTTCTTGTAAAGATCTGGCCAGCCAAGTGGGGGTACAAAACTTAGCCATGAAGCAATCCTATGGTGACCAATTTCGTGGGCCTTAATGGGCCTAAACCGAATGGGCCTAAATTTTGGGGTTTAAAGAGGGTTTGGGTTGCTATCAAGCCCAAATCCAATATCATTTGGCCCAATCAATTTTTCAAAATTAACAAGGTTGGATAAAGATGTTCTAACACAAATTTGAAGGATTAATAGCATGTGGAAGTGATTTAATCAAGTGATTAAACACAATGCTAGAAATCGGATTAGAAAGGGTTTAAAGGCCAACTTTAGGGTTTTGGGGAAACCGTTTAGGGTTCCGATTTCAACCATGTTTTTGGGCTTTCAATTGGACTCCCACCATTTAGGGTTTTAATAGGTTGAGCAGATGAAACAAAGTTTTGCTTAAGTGGCATGATTTCACACCTTGATTCCTTCAAATCCATCAAACGCTTCTCATGGTGCCAAGTGTCTAATATTATTCACTAAGTGTGGCTAAGATCTTGCCAAGTGTCCAAATAAAATTTCTCTAATCTAATTTGGACATTCCACACTGTGATTTTGAAACACTGCAATTGGTGCGCTTATCGAGGTTACTATTCACTTCAAAAAAGTGAATCATAAACTTAACACTAAAAATTATTAACCTACAGTGAAAATCTTTTACAGAAATTCAACCTCGAAGTGTCCCTAAAAATAATTTCACAATTTCCAACAGACGTTTTATCCGGAATTATGAAAATAGGTTATTGCGCCATAAAATTCTAAATAATCCACTGAGTCTAATGGCTTAGACCATAACGCATTCTGACACTTCTAACCACCTCAAATAAATAAAACTCATATTTCTAGCATCATAGTGAGTGATAACACTGACTAGGTTGACAGACTAAAACCTATGCGATTGATCGATTCATAAAAACTTATGGAGTTTTTACAAGATTTCTAAAGTCAATAAAAATTCCACCAATGAATTTCTAGCGGGCTGTTACAAATTGCATATAACATCCGTGTTCTACCACACCCAGATCCCCCTTTGTAAAGTGTAACCCAAAAGAAGCCTTGGAAGATGCCAATAATCCTCAATCAAACTCAAAGATTTCACAAACCCATGTCACAATGCGACAAAAATTCGTGACTTTGAGGAAGAGAAAGAGAGGGGGAGTTGGTAATTTGTATGTCGGTGACTAAGTTTTGGGATTTAATAAGAAAAGACGAGCTAAAGGAGGTGTATGCAATTGCTATGCTATGCACTAGTCAATCTGTTTTTCAAGTAAAGAAAAAGAAGCAGCAAAATCAGTGTTTCCGCGGCGGAGCTTTTCAATCAAGTCGCCGATCTCCTTGCATGTAGACTCTCAGTCGAACATGAACCCGTACTTGGGAGAGTTTGCATAGAGCTTAACTTCCCGAGAAAGTGATGGACGGTGAGAAGGAAGATGGGGAAGTTTTGATTTACCAGAAGGAAACAGTAGGGAAGGCTCCAACACCCTTTCCCCTTCACGGCACCCTTGCCCCTTCACGGCACCCTTGCCCCTTCACAGCACCCTACACATAAGAAAACAGCACTCCCACTCACAGCAACGGCACACGCGAAACTGATTGAGCTGCATTATTATTGCATATTTTATACATTTAAAACCAATATATTTTTAATTGATTTATTATTTTATTAATAGTTTTAGATAGAAAAATGGTTAAGATGCATAAATCCAAGTTGTGATTTAAATTGATTAATAGCATAATTTATGCTTAATTTTAATACTTGTGATTCAATTTACTGATGTTTCTTCACATGCACAACACACATTTAATATTTTATTCTTCATTTTTTATATCTAGTTTTATTTTTATTTTGCTTTATTTGTTTAGTTATTTTCTTTTTCTGTTTATCCAATTTTATTTTTTTGTTTTTATTTTCTTTCTTTGGTTTTACGCTGGTTTTGCAGCACTGCCCATGCTCCTCCAGCCACCCTCTACGCTGCTGCACGTCCACGACAACACCTCCACCTACTGCGACAGCCACCCTAAAACCCTGTTGCCTCCACGTTGCCAACCGCCTAAGCCACTGCAAACACCACCGTGAACAGCCACTTTCACTACTGCACCTCACCTCAGCCACTTCGAACCACCACATCCAGTGCACCACTAGCCACCAACGCCACTGTCCCGCAGCACCACTGCACCTCCACGACTGCGATGCACCGCGCCTCGGCATGAACGTCCATCATCCTCACTGAAATCCGAGCAGGTGGCTAGCAACAAAGGCCCATGTTTTTGCTTCCCAAAATGAGCTCTTCCTATGCTTCACCAAGCGCTGCACCTCCACGGCAGCACCTTCACTTCCAGCAGCATTCATGCGCTGCCCAGCAACCCATGAAGACGGATGCTACACACGAAAAGGAAATAAAGAAAGAGGAAGGCCCACGCTGGGAGATACAGAAAAACAAATGAAGACCACTGATCACGCACGCACGGAAGACTTGGAAGATGGAGGAAAAGGCAGCATTTTTTATTTATTTGGATTCGGTGACCTGGAAGCCGGAACTTGTTGCACATGCTATGGTTTCAACTGGAGGAAGAAATAAAAGACATGAAGACCACATGCAGAAAGAACAGAAGAAAATAAAAATATGGAAGAGACATGAAGACGCTGCAACTCAAGCGAGAAAAGCACTCCCACACGTAGCAACGCCACATGCGAAACAACACTCCCACACGCAGCAACACCACACGCGAAACCTCTGTTCCTAACTTCTGAAAACAGAGCAAAAGCCTTCTCCACCTTGAACCGTTGCAAGCCACCATCAATGAGACCTCACCACGTCGGGATCCCACAGAAACCACCGCCAAAGAGTTTCCGGCACCCCCAATTTGTTACACACCTCTCACGGTCTGACTTGAGTTTCATCTCTCATTTCTTCTCAGCCCCGATACTTCCCTGCATTTCACCACCCTCATGTATTCATGACACCCTTTCCAGGAAAATGAAAAAGAAATCGGTAGATATACAGGCTCCTTCTATACAACGTCGTGCTAAGGCCCACTTTGCAAACCCAAAAATGCAGAACACTTTTACAAACATAGTCATCGTTAACAATAATCATCCAATTAAAAAAAAATGAATACCCTGCAATATGACTGTCAGTTCTTGCGAAATAACCGGACCCAAAATTTCGAAAGTAGAGAAGCATCAAGTGGAAATCAAAGCACCTTGATCAGTAAGGGGTAGCACCGCCGTCAAAAGAACCGCTAGTATTGGACGCCATGGAAGAATAAGGAGTAGAAGAGGTAGAAGCGAAAAATGGAAATCCAAAAATGAAGAGAGGATGACAGTATGGAATCGGAAGAGGAATCCAACGTTCTTTTTCATTTTATAGTGGAGTATATTTTCTTTTGCACCGCTTGACATTTCGCTTCCACTCTACAATTCCCATTTGTTCACTCGGTGCCTTATTAAATGGAATTGCGATTTTTACAGTATGAATGCCACAGAAGATAGTTGGAATTGCAGTATTGCACCGCTTGAAATTTTCCTTCCGCCTTGCATGAGCGGTTGAGAAGATGAAATAACCAATTTGTAGATGAACTGACCCAATAAAATGGAATGAACCAAGGAATCCAATTCTTGAATTTGTAGAAAGCAGTTGGGCACGTGTAGTCTGAGATTGCAAAAGCTATGGCCCATGTATTTTATATAGCCGAAAAAATTGTCTTTAATGACAACTCAAATGTCTCAAACTCAGCTTTTATATAATTAAATAGATAGAGCCATTGTTACGAAAGTTAAAATCAAGTCCAGCCTCCTCTCCAGATTAGGCTCATCCTCAATCATCTGAAGCCAATGATTCATCTTGTTCATCGAATGCTGGTCCTGACACAACTTCTACCATTTCAGGAGGAATGATAGTGGGTCCACAAGAGTGAGATTTACTTGAAATATCAGTAAGTTAAACAACCAACTTGCACAGAGATAATATATGCATGATTAATGACAAACATGAGATGCATGCTATGTAGAAAATTCGTATTTATCTCTCATCCAAATTCGTCAATATTTTTCAGAAAAACTTTAATACACGTTCTCTTTCAGAGAACATTTTTTTTCACTTCCTCATTTAAAAAATATGACATTTTGAAAGAGAATATTTCATACTTCATCATTTCAAAAACATAACATCTTTTCTTATTCTTAACAACATTAACATAACGTATGGTAGCAACACGGTTCCCCATATACACCATGAGCACATGTCGGTGGCCGTAGCACAACTCATGTTGACACTACGTCTTATTCTACAGAAATCATAACCCAATGCATTGGTAACATAAAATTTCATCATAACGTATGCACCCACCAGAATTAGGTGCCATAAATGACTTTGCTCCGGCATTTTTTAAAAAGAATCCATTCGAAACTCATTGACAGTTTTTTGTCAACCCATGGGCTACCACTCCATTCTTATTCACTCCATAGCAGACAGAAAAGTTCCACTAGAATAATTCTTCATCCTAACCTTTGGGGTCGTGACATTTGCTTGTAAAGTATGCTTCATATGAAAATGACAATTTCATATAATATACTAAAATGGTGAAAGTTACATATGTCATGTGAACAAGTAAATAAATACTCAATGTATCATATAACATGATATTTCATGCTCAAAATGACATTTATATCATGAATGTGACATTTATATATACATCATAAATAAATTATCTAAGAGTAAGTTAGAAGCTAACTTACCAACTTTCCGGATGTTAGGAAATTGGTGCGGCTGTAAATAGAGGTATTCTAAGTTAGGAATTGCATAACTAAGAAGATGTTCATAATCAAATGGTTCAAAATTTTAATATTTACAAAACTACCCCTATACTTTTCCAAAATTGCCACTTAGGCCCTAACATTTCACTATTTGCAATTGGGCCTCAAAATTCACCAAACTTCACAAACATCATATTTTCTATGTTCTAAATCCATATATGACCTTAGAAATTTAAAAGTCACACAACTACTATGTCAAAATTATCCAACCTGTGGCATGCAATTTGGTGACCATTTTGTGATTTCAAATCTATAGCTTCTATGTATGCATGTGTGATCAATTTCCATCAAATATAATCCATCAAATATAACTTAGAATAATGACATACAAGTTCATCCCAACACTTAGGCATTGAATAACACCAAATCATCAAAAAACCTCAAGCAGTGTATGCATGATGTTTCTAGCATCTTTGTCAATGCAAGTTTTAAAGCCTAAAGAAATCATGCATTTCAATGCCTAACATGATGATAATTAGTTCTTAAGGTTCATAAGGCCATCCTTGAGGAAATAGAACATGATAAGATCATTTTCATACAAGTGCAAACCGAATACTTAGATGATCAACATAAGATATGGATTTATAAACCTATCATGACATGCCATTTTCTTCAAATTTAAACCTTCAATAAATCTCCCAAGACATTAGTAAAACATATAAAATCATATCAAGACATGTTATGACTAAAATTTCATCCCAAAACAATTTATTCAATAAAAACTCCAAATATGAACCAAAATGCATCTCTTCAAGTTAAACCTCATATAACTTAATCAGAACTTCATTCTCATACCATAAATCAAAGCCTAACATGTTAATATAATACCCAACAAGAGATAAGGCAAGATCACTTACCAAAATTCGTAGCCCGTGAGCTCTCAAAACTCAACTCACTCCAAGAATCTCACTCAAGCTACTCGGTTTCAACTCTTCCTCACACTTTGAATGTTTTGCTCTCAAGTAAACCAAAGGAAATCTAAAGAGAGTTCTGTAATGAAATTAGTAGTGAATGGGGTATTTATAGGACTCAATGGAGGGTGAGAGGCAAGGAGGGGCTTTGGTCTTGGATGAAGGGAAGTGTTGTGAGTGGTGGAGGTGGGTGGTGGAGTGTTGAGTGTATTTTTCAGATTTTTCATGGCCTGGTCAGTTGAATAGTGGCCTAAATCTTCATGATTAAACTTTGATCAAGTGCTAGAAGGTGTCCATAGGTTCAGGGGGCTGCATTGGTTCAAAAATCAAAAACAAAAATTCCCAAAGAAGCAAGCCATGGCCAACGCTTTTAGTTCTACAAAGTTGCCCAGATTTTTTATCCTCTCTTGTCCCATCCTCTTGGTCTGCTTTGAAGGCATAATGACCACCATTGAGTGGCTTTCTTAGGTGGGTAAAGAGGTGGGGTTGAGTGCCAATTGGTTAAGCTTGAGCAGAATTTGAAAATGAAGCTTGAATGTGCATGAGTTTCGGTCAACATGATCAACTACACCTATCCATTTGCCAATCGGTTTTGATGCTCATGGAAGGGGATTGGCCAAGCTTGCAATGAAGTGTTTTGAAGCACTTTCTAAGGGAAAAATTGACAAAGGTGTTGGCATAGAGAGGTGACTAAAATATATGCAAAAAATTCTTGTAGAACAAGGGTATAAGGTTTGGGTCATTCTTTCATTTCCTAGGTGAATAGTGGTGATTTTGGCTTAGGTTGTGGACTTTTCTTTAGCCAACTCTTAGGTATGATTTTAGGAGACATCATGAGGTTTGAATGGTGTAGAAAATATTCAAGAAGACTTGTGGAACGGGTGTGGCTTTGATGGCTTGTTGAAGGGGTTGCTTGGTTTTGTACCAAGTAGCCGATTGGTGGGTTATGGAGGCATTGACATGTCTTTGGTTCATGAGGCATGGGTTGAGTTATCCTAACCTTCAAGAGTTTTCTAAGAGTGATGCAAAACAAGTGCACAAAAGAAAATTTTCATATTTGAAATATGAAGAAAAAGGGTTTCAAGAAAACTATAAGAAATCATGATGTTTGAGTTACTATTCATGGATGAGATAAATAGTGATCTTAACTCAAGTTAAAAACTTAACCAAGGTTGAATGGGTAACCCTAGGGGCGTGTGGTTGAGTTGTGAAAGAATGGAAACCAATGGTATGGTGTATGTGGGTCCCATTTGGATGAATTAAATGAAAAACATGGTTTGGGCTTCATGGGTTGGGCCTAGATGGGCCCACTATTTATTCCTCTGTGAGGGCTTGGAAGTGAACCGCTTTATGGGCCTCATGTCCAGATTTATTGGGCCTTTCCTTGGCCTCAAAAGTTCACTAGGTTAGGTCTCATCTTTGGTTCTTTTCTCAATTGGGCCAATAGCTTTAAACCTTACTAAATTGGGCCCAATAACTTTATGCTTACTAAGTTGGGTCTAATATCTTAGATTTAGTAAGTTAGGCTCATAGTCTTGTGTCCATCAAGTGGGGCCTAAAGTCTTTATGTTTCCCAAGTTGGACCTAAGGACTTAGTGTCTCTTCTAAGCCTTTATACTCAACAAACTTAGGCCTTTGATAAACCAATCTCATGGGCCTTCTTAAAACCATTTAGTAATTTAACCCAAATTACTAAGTCCACCAATATGCCATGTGTCCTTCCCTCATTGGCCTCTTGGCTTTCTATCACCAACATAAATAATATTGAACTAAAAATCTCCAAAACAATACTACTAAACCAATCAAGTTCTAAAAATTTCATTTTCCTCAAAATCAATATTGCACTAGAATTTTTAAAAATTCTACTAAACCAAAGCATATGGCCCTCTTTGCCAACTCAAGCTACAAAAATGTTCTTACTCCCAAATAGTCTAACTCCTAACTAACTAGGATTATAGCTACTAGGGTCAAAGCCTAAGGGGTTTTTAAGTGGGGTGTTACACTCAGCAAGTGTGAATTTTGGTTGGAGGAAGTAAGGTTTCCAGGCCATGTAGTTTCTAGGGAGGGAATCATGGCAAGGTAGAGGCGGTGATATATTGGAAACGACCCACCTCAGTATAGGAGATTAGGAGTTTCTTGAAGTTAGCCGATTACTATCATAGATTCGTGGAATGGTTTTTTAACTTGTCAAGCCATCTCACTACATTAACGGGAAAGGTGTTAAGTTCGTCTGGACAAATCAGTGTGAGTGGAGCTTTGAGAAATTAAAGAGACGATTAACCACATCTCCTATTCTATCACTACCAATACAGAATAAGACATTTGTGGTATTCAAGGACACATCGAAGTATGGCTTAGGATGCATTCTGATACAAGAAGTCAAGGTAATAGCCTATGCATCCAGACAATTGAAATATCATAGGAAGAATTACCTCACCCATGACATGGAATTAGCAGTAGTGGTGTTTGCCCAGAAGATATAGTGACACTACCTATATGGGAAAGAGTGTGAGGCGTACACGGGCCACAAGAGCTTAAAGCATTTGTTTACTCAAAGGAACCTCAACATAAGACAGTGGAGATAGTTGGAGACCATTAGCAATTATCAATGCAAGATTAAGTACCACCCGGGTAAGGCTAACTTAGTTGTCGATGCCCTAAGCCTCAACTCGAAAACTAAGGATTAGCACTCGGAGGTAGATTCATTGTTAAAAGACATGAGGCTCTTACTAGTAAAGGAAAAGTCGCCGAAAGACGTTCTCGCCACGTTATAGCATTTAAGGATAAATGGGTTTGAAGAATTGTGAGTAGTAGGAGAGGGATCGGAAGTCGTTGGAGATCCAACGTAAAATTGGTAGAGGCGAAGGACCTGCCCATGTTAGCTTAGGTGAAGATGGGATCTTGTTGTTCGAAGGGCAAAAAGCAATCCAAATAACCTGGAGATGTGTCATCATATGCCATTAATTCAGAATGAATGAAAATGTATTGAGATCTCAAGAAGGGATATTGGTGGGAATGAATGAAGAATGAAAATGCTTAGTTTATCGAGAGATGTGTCACGTGTAAAAGAGTAAAGGTGTAGCATTAGCGACCGACAGGGAACCTACAACCTTTACTTATTCCCGAATGAAAATGGGAAGATATTGCCGTAGATTTCGTGGTAGGATTACCCCGAACGCCTACATGTAAAAATGCATTTCGGTAGTAGTTGATCAATTGACTAAGAGCGCTCACTTCTTACTAGTCACTACTACATATATAATGAGCAAGCTCAACTAGTTGTATATAAGGGAAATAGTGAGATTACACTCCCCAAGACTTTAGTATCGGATCGGGACTCTAATTTTACATCTCATTTTTTTAAGATCTTAGAGCATTGACAATGGCTAAGTCCAAATTTTGATTAAAACTAGAGCTTTTAGCTAAAGTCCAAACCAATAGAGACAGTGCTTCACATTGGACTAGTCATCCCAAAGTTAAAATAATAATTATATATTTAAATAATAAATTTTTAAATTTTTTTAATATTTCACGAATACACTCCATATATTAATTAATAAAGAAAATTATTTTTTCCCAACATTAACATATCTTAAATTGACATTAGTTTGAAAAATAGGATTAATTAAAAAATAATAATGAAAGAATTTTAATTAAAAAAAATTATAATGAAATGACTTTAATTAAAAAACAATTTATAATGAAAGGATTTTAATTAACAACATTTCAGTATCAACATCCCAAAGTCAACAACTTTCGGTATCAACCAAGCTGCAGTACGTTGGAGCCAATTTTACACAATAAAATAATGTTTGGTCCTGCTATAGTAACTAGCCAAATTTAGAAAATCAGATGGAATTACTGTAGCTCAAAGTTCTAGCATTAAGCTTTGGCTAGTCCATTGTAGATCAATTTCAACACTTTTAGCTGTAATTTGATGAGCAACTGGCATTTCGCTAGGCCAATGCTAATGCTCTTACAAAGGGCAATGGACACGAAACTGAAATTCAGCAGTGCATACCATCCTCAGACAAATGGATAATCGAAAAGGACCATCCAAACCTTAGATGACATGATAAGGGCGTGTGTATTAGATTTGAAGGGACCTTGGGAGTAGCACGTTCCACTTATTGAATTTGTGTATAATAATAGTTGCCAGGCAACTATCCAGATCGCCCCTTATAAGGTACTTTATTGACGAAAGTGTAGGCCACCTATTTGTTGGGATGAAGTAGGAGAGACCTGGTTACTCAAACCCGAGAGAGATGACAAAAAAAGTCAAGCTTTACGGGCATTAATGGATACCACCCAAAGTAAGGAGAAAAGTTACGTTGATACTAAGAGGAGAGGATTAACCTTTGAGTAAAGCGATTGGGTATACCTCAAGGTATCCCCAATGAAGGGTATTAAGAGGTTTGGGGTAAAGGGGAAGTTGAGCCCAACATATATTAGACCTTACCAAGTAATAGAAAGGGTTGGCCTAGTAGCGTATCGAGTTTAGTTGCCTATAGAATACAAAAGTATTCAAAGTGTGTTTCACCTTTTATCATTAGGAGGAGTTTCAGGAACCAAAAGCCTCGAGTAATTGAACCAAATCTGGTGTAATTACAACCAAATCTTACGTATGAAAAGAAGCTCGTACGTACCATACATAAGAAAGAGAAGAGATTGAGGTCTAAGGTCGTTCCCTTGATAAAGGTGCAATGGGGAAATACGGAAAACAATGAGTTTACATGAAAAAGTGAGTGGGTCACATGGGAGCAGTTCCCATATTTATTCGAGCCCAATTATGAGATGTAATGCATGAGGAAAGGGTAAGATGGACAATGCATGGGGAAGGATGCGGCTATAAATAGGTCATCATACTCCCTAAACTCTCAACTCCAATCTACAACCCTGGGAAGACGAAATGGTCGAGAGAAAAGAACTACCATGAAGGTAGCCATGCCTCCCAAAGTCATACAATGATCATAGTGGAAAGTTGTGAGAAAGAAATGAGAGAGGTCGAACAATAACTGATAATGCAATCGAGATGAGGAGAGTGCTAGAAGGATTAGGGATCTAATATCTGAAATGTTGGATCACATCAGCACGAGCTCAGCACGAAGAGAAGGGAAAATAATGGTTCTAGAATGTGACAAGCAAGATGAGGGCAAGGGTGAAGATTTACCAACATCCTGTGAGACCGAACCTAGCCTGAGCACTAGGATACAAGATACCACTACATGTGGACTGGGTTGAAGAAGAAAACAGATGAGAAATGAGGAGCCATCTCATGTCTTGACCCCAAATGATGAAGTCCAATCTTCTGACGTGATTGAGGGAAAGCCCCATTTTCAATCGAAGGCTACTAAAGGCATCAACAGGTCCCCCATCTAAACTCGTCTCCCTTGAGAGGATCAGACAACGGAGAGCCCTCTCTGACTTCCAAGGACAAAATTCTTTATAAGGAGGGGAAGATGTGAGGGACCTACCGAATGCGAAAGGGGACAGACCATTCATAGAGTTGAAGGAAAGGCAAAGATGAGAAACACTCCAATGGTCTAAGGAATCAGTAATGGGAGATGCAAAGTGTAGCTGATCCAACAACATCTGGGCAATCAAACACCTTGTAGGAAGCTGGCTGACATATCCTAGAGCGAGGTAGAGATGAGGGTAAACACCATGGCAAGCTACAAGAAAAGTCACCTACCGTGGAGGCGAGAATGAAGAGTTGAAGGGATTGATGAGCTCGGGTGACATACGAGCTACCCGCCCAAGGCATGCAAGGACCACTTGCCAAAGAGGAACAACAATCAAAGTCTAACAAAACCAAACATGGGAACTTTTTGAGATAACACATAAGGGCTCAGAAAAGTGTCAGCACTGTACAAATGGCTCTACAATGAAAGGTGAAGGCGTGACAAGTCATGTCGTCAAGGCTCAGAAGTATGGCCCAACACCATGTGGAAAACCCTCATTCAAGAAAGGACTAAGGAGTTGGCAGACTGTAATGTGTGCAGACCATACCCTAGTCACCTACCTTTGTCATCCTACAGTGTGACAAGACAAAGATTATGGGCTTCTATCTAAGCATACTTGGAGTCTGAGATACGTCAGAAAGGATATATGACAATCCCACTCTATTTAAAGGATGTATACATGGGACAAGATCCCACTTTTGAGACTTTATTCACAAAGAAACTCGAGAAGGCGACTGCTGCAAAAAGCAAGAAGTAGAGAGGCAAAGAGATAACTCCCGATGTAGGAAGGTAAGTAATATTCTAAGACAGTGTTGTGTAATGTAGGGTGAATGTTGTGTGTAAGAGGCATTGCATTTAGGGGTGCTACTCGCACCCCTCGGGCGGGGGGATCCCATCCCGCACCTCGCTAGCGCTTGGGCAGGGGGTGGGGTTTTGCCCCCCAGCACCCACCCTCACACTGTGAGCAGAGCTGACCTCTCATCCGTCAGCCCCACCATCCCCCCCCCCCCCCCGGGGCGCCCTGACCAAATGGGCCCACTGTCCACTAGTCGCAAAACACATTTCTAGCCCAAAAGTGGGCATAAACATATTTCTACCTCGAAAAATGACTCAAAACCTTTTTTAGGATATTTTGGGCCCGGAAATTATTAAAAGCTAACTGAAAAAAATAATACAAATAAAAAATAACAATTTATGGTATTATAATAATGCAAATTAAGAATTTGTATACTACAAAGTCGCAACTAATAATCCTAAATAAGCTATTACAATAATACAAATTAATCTAAAAGCATTAGAAATTTTCACATAATTTAAATGAATAATAATAACAAAATTAAGTAACAAATTGTAGAAAGATTACAATTGATCTAGGAATATCATTTCAGTTTTCGAATTGACTTTGACATTGGAATTTGGGGTGGTCAGTGGTCACGGTGGTGGGAAAGTCAGTGAGTTGTGTTGTGAGACTGAGATCATAAAATCTGAAATATTAATACAAAAGAAATCAATTAAAATTACAAACATATATGTAAAAATTGCAAACACAAAAAGTACTAACGAAGATGAGATTGCGATCAAGATAAGAAGGAGATCATTGAGATTAGGATTGGCATATGATAGTGAGACTATAAAAGGTAAAAAAAAATACAAGAAAAACAATTAGAATTACCAAACATTATATAAATACAAAAATAATAAATGGACAAATTATACAAACCAATGGCAAATGGCAATGGTGGGTCCAATACACACGAAATCATATCGCAGCCAATGTTGATGTAGCCTCATGTATCGCTACAACAATTATATGTGAAATTAATACCAGTTAAATGAATATAAGTAAATTAAAATAACAAAAGAAATTCAATGGATTAAAAGCGATTACCAGATTCAGGATGATTACCACCCTCCTCCTCATTGACCTCCTCAAAGTTCTTCACATTTGTAATATAAATTCGGGTCCCTTTGATCCAATCCTAAGTGCAAATCAATGCCTCCTCCACAGTGATAGTAGACAATGAACTCATGAATGGATCAAATATACACCCTCCGGTGACTCTAAGGCTATGGTACTAATAGGGATGGCCAAAATACTTAGGGCTATAGCCTATGTCTCCAAGGACAGGATACTTCATGGCATTGGTTTTCCACCAAACTAAAATATCAAACCTCTGCGTAAATGGGTGCAAATCCGATGTCAAGTATCTATCAAACTCCAACTAGGCCTCTATAGGATGACGAACTAGGGGGTCCTGCTCCAACATCCTCTCATCCCACTCCAACCTACGCATTTTCCCAATCCCGGCTCCAAAAGGAGGCAGGGGTAGGTGTAGGTGCCAGAATATTACCATGGAAAACTCATCAAGCAATCTACCAAGAGTTTCCCTAACTCTGCGCCAATCCCAAGCTGTAATACCTGGGCCCAAAGCCCAAGCCCAAACCAGATGGAAACCCAGCCCTTAAGATGAAACAACGCCGTTTAGGTAAGTTTTCTCCCCCATTTCAGTTTCCTCTGCATAATTATTTTGCTTTCTTTTCTTCCCCTTCAATTTCTTCATCCCGAAAATCCCACCACCCCAATTTCCATCTTCCCCACGTCCTTACGGTTTTGATTTTTATTTTTTATTTTCTCTTTCATTTCCTCTTCTTTCCTCCCTTTACTCAGATCTCTATCACTACTACCTATTCTCTTCTCTTGCGGTTTGTTTTCCATCCTCACAAATCTCTTCCTCGCAGAGCAGCTTCACCCTTCCTCCATGTCGCGCACCATCACCATCAAGGCGCCGTCGCAAGTGGACCTCATCAACGCCGATTTTCCTTCCCCGTCAAGCAATGCCACACACCATGGTCATAACCTTTGTCGGACGCCCTCCACGCCGATAAGCCCACTTGTCATTCACTTTTTCTCTTTAAGTTTCGGATCTCTCTCTCACCCTCTCTCCCTCTCATCCTTACTCTCTGATCTCACTCTCACTCACGCACACACTGAGACTCTCATTCACTCTCAAATTTCACTCACACATACACTTCGACCCTCACTCACAATCTTTTCTGCAGATTGTTTTTCCCCATCAAACAGTGCCACCCACCATAGTTAGCACTGTCGTCAGGCATTCTCCACGTCGGTAAGCCACTCTTCGTTCACTCCCTCATTAAGATTCAGATATCTGCCTCTATGTTCATCGTATTACTTGAAATAGTGATATTTGATTTTACTTTTATTTACTTTAAATATTTCATTTAATTATTTCTACTTTACCAATTATAGAGTTGTGCGACACCTTTCTGTCCGTGTGTAAGCAGTTGCTACCAACGCCCCTATATTCTTCTCTTTCCTTTGTACACGAACTCAAACGTTGGTAAGCCCCTTTTCTGTCTCAAATTGTAATTCGTTACCCTCCTTGATTTATTTATTTTCCCTTTGTCACACAATATTCCCTCACTAACCCATGGATTTTCTCACTCGTGCAGCTCATACCTTTGTTAGAACTATAACAACACCTTCTTGCCATTAACAGAGGACTAGCAATGTAAATTTTCTGTTAACTACACATTGTATATATATGGCATATTTTGGAGGTTATGTTGTCTCTTTGGCCTATTAGAAATGGTGAATTGGGTTATTTATGGTTGAGTCATTGTTGTGAAGGGTCTCTTGATTTGTTAAAAGTCTCTTGGAGTAAGATTGGATGAGTTAGTAGTTGTGGCAGGTTATGCGTGATATGGAGTTATGTGGTTGTCCGGAGTTATTAGTGGGTTTTTTGAGCTATATGTGGGTTGTGTTAAGAGGTTTGTTCATGTTGATATTTTGAGTTTGATGTTGGTTAAGACGAATTGATAAGTTACTTTTGGGAACTGATAAGTGGTATTGTGTTGGTTGATTTGGGTTAATATGCTTGTCCTTGAGTATTTGACTTTGGGAATAAGTAGATTAACTAAGAAGTATGAATATACACTAGACAAAAGTATGGTTGCGGGAGTTGAGTTACATGACATGTTTTTGGTTGACTTGTTCTTATACGGAAACAGTTGATAGAGTTAGCTATGATGGTTTTGATTATTAAAAACTCAATGAATATTTTCCTGTTTTAGGTGGTGAAATATTTAGAGGTCGAACTCAAGACTAAGATAGCATGCTGTAAAAGTTGAGGTAAGCGGGGTTCCTATACTAGTTTTTGCATTAAAGAAAATGACTGAGGTTGATTTGAAAATTTGCATGTTTGTTTTAAAAAGAAACCTGAAAACAACCTCAGATAAGTGTTATGCATACTCATGAAATATGTATAAGAATGAAGTATTTTCTGTCATGAATGATATAGACATAAGTTTATTTTTAGCATTATGCTTTCTCAACTATGCAAAAAGAATGAATATGAAATTTATGAAATTTGTGCATGTGATGTGAAGATGTTCTAAATCTATTTTTGAATATGTGAAATGATTTGAATCTGTCTGGTACTCTGCTTCGATATGATGTAGCATCTGAAAACCTTGGCATGAATTTCTGATTCTGTATCTAATTATAATCTAGTTCCGATGCTGCTTCTGTTCTGTTTCCGTTAAGGCTTTGCCACGGGTATAATAGTGGTATACGGCCCCTCCACGGGTATAATGGTGGTTTATAATCCTACCATGGGGGTTAAACATGGTATACAGCCCTGCCACGAGTATAATAATGGTATACGGCCCCGCCATGGGTATAATAGTAGCATACGGCCCTGCCATGGGAATAATAGTGGCATACGGCCCGCCACAGGTATAATGATGGTTTATAACCCTACCACGGGGGTTAAACATGGCATCTGTCCCGATGTGATGCTCTGATATGATACGAAGATGATGTTTCAGATTTTGAGATGCCAAAGAATTTTTTAATAAGAAAGTTTCCTGAAAGATTAACTCTGATATTTTGTTACATGTTATGATTCTACAAAAATGAAAGTAAATGTTTTATTCCGCATTCTGAACTTGGTAAATACTTATATTTACATACTAGTATACTACTTACTGAGTTGTTGATAACTCACCTATTTATCTTCACAATATTTTAGATGGCTTTGATGGTTCAATTAAGGATCAGTAATAGAGTATATGGGCAGGATTAGTTGAGGATAGTAATGGAGTACCCCGGAGTACTAGTGCTATTGGTGGACTTATTTTTTTGGTAAACGTATTTCAGTATGTTTAGATGATTATGGAGACTTATGTAAACCCTAATGCATTTTATCATGTTAATTGAGACATGTGGAGATGTTGATCTCTTTTATCTGGTTTATGGTATTGAGGACCTGATATGTGGATATGTGTGGTTAAATGAATTTGAGGTATTTATGTTTGATTTGAAGCCTTTGGAAGTATATATATTGGATTTGGAAAATTTATTAGCATTGTTGAAGTTGATTATCAAGTGATAGGAGTTAACTCCCTGGACCTCCGGGGTCGAGGCATGACACAAGCCATACACCATGTCATCAATCTTGTACTGGGGATCAAGAACAACATCCACATATAGGAAAATATTCATCCTACTCAAATCTCCCCAATACTTGTCATACTTAACCCTCATGCTCAACAACATCTCCTGCAACCTAGTTTGGTCACTCCCGCACATGTTTTCCAATTTTTCTTTCACCTTACATATTTGTTGAGAGAAAGCATTGGATGTAGGGTACAAAGAATTGGAAAGCCTCGTTGTGACCTTGTAGAAATGCCTCAAGATGTCTACAAAAGTCCCAACAACCTCCCAATCATCATTAGTAGGCTTGCCTAATCCACCATCATCCTTAAGATATTTGACATATTGAATATATTCATTGCCCATTAACGCAAAGGCCGACTTATATTTTTGGGTCATCTCCAACGTCAAAAAGGTTGAGTTCCATCTTGTAGGAACATCTTGACAAAGGCGCTTCTTGCATGTTATACCCAAAGCCCTCATAGCAACTTTGAATTTCTCAAATCTAACAACTGAAGATTTCACAAATCTCACAAGATTTCTAATCCATGCAACCAAATCATCAAAATCTTTCAAACCATCACTAACAATTAGATTTAGAATATGTGCAGCACATCTCACATGCAAACACTCATAATATGAACCCGTGGGAATGGAATCCCTTGAACCCACAATCAATTTGAAAACTCACCCAAGAAAGCAAAAAATCAAGTCTTCCTTGATCTTCTTGGCTCTTGATCTTGTAACTGGCCCATCTGGAACTTGCAAATGATCTTTAAGACTAGGCCCACATTGGTTCCCATCAACTCATCACCCATGATTGACTTATTTGCCTCTCTAAGTTAGGTCTTAGGATGCCCCAATATGACATCGTTAGAAGAGGCATTGTCAGCTGTAACTGTCACAACCCGCTCCAACCCCCACTTCTTTATTGTGGCCTCCAAGGCCCTCCCAATGGTCTCACCCTTGTGGTAGGAGATTTGACAAAATTTTATAATTTTATAATTTTTTTGTCTAATTTTCAATCACAATCAATAAAATGTGTTTGGAATATGTTTGGAACCCTTTCCCCTCAAACTGAAATATGAGCTTGTCTATCATGACAATACGAGCTGGGTGTCTTCTACATTCCTCCGGATCATACTTTGTAAATCCCTTCAACTCCCCCCCCCCCCCCCCACTCCACTACTCTCCACCATTTTTTTTAAGTTCAATCTCTAGTCTAGATTGACTCTTCTCATGTAAAGATTTTAACATTGGACTTTTTTTTCATTGTTCTTCTAAGTAGACCTTTAATTGGGATATGTCATATCTCCTGTAGTGACATCCATACACATTACCACAATGGTTACACTTAACTTACGGGTTATTAGGGTCACCATGCTCTATTTTAGTGAAGTGAGTCCAAACAATTGAAACTAGTTTCTTATTTGGTGGGGGCATTGGGGAAGGGGTAGGGTTAGTGGTAGTTGTATGGGTCGGGGTATGGGTAGGGTTAGGTGTAGGGGTTGGGATAGGAGAGCTGGCACTAAAGTCTGACTAACTATACATTCTCATTCACTCTCAAAAATCTAAAATGATGCAAAAATCACACAACAATTAAAACCATGCAAAAACCACCCCCAAAAGAGAATAAAGTTTCGATATCGAAATCCCAAAATAGAATGAGGTTTCGGATTGAAACCCCAAATTAATTTGTGGTTTCAATCCAAAATCCTTAAGTAATTTAGGAGTTTCAATATTGAGCTCCCTAATATAATTAGAGTAATGCTACATACAGTCGTGGAATGCGCAAACGCCGTGTAGTCGCTTTGAAAAAGATTGGGGTCCACTATTAAAAAATTAATTTCTTTTCATCTGGGTCCCATATTTATTTACTTTTTTCAAAGCGACTGCATGGTACTTGCACACTCACGACTACAAGTATCATTTCTCATATAATTAAGGGTTTCGGATTGAAATCCTAAATTAGTTTAGTGTTTCAATCCCCTAAATTTACATTCACATTATATAATTTTTTCAAACAAAGTTCTCAATCAAATTCACACACAACAAACAAACAAATCTCCACATCACACAATTCACAATCTCATCCTCCAAGTCCTCAATTCAATCCCATCCTCCATAACTTAACAAAACAAAAAACAAAAAGAATAGACTCGGGATCGATGGGATACATACTTGACGATGATGGAGTTAGCTTTAGGCGGCAACGATGACAGTGTGCAATGGACGGAGAGTGAGAGAGAGGTTAGATCTGAGAGAGTGTGAGACAGAGATGAAAGGCATTTGAGAGTGAGAGTCTTAGGGATTGAAGGAGCTCAGTGGGTAGTTTTAGGACCATAAACAAAACAACATCGTTTTGTATACCCCAAAATGAAATTGTTTTTTTATATATAGGTTTTATATATAATATATATAAATATATGTGCGAGGCAAGGGAAATGTGGGTCGGGGCTAGGCCTAGCTAGCCCCTGCACCTGCTAGCTGGTGGACAGGGGATCCGCCCCACCGATGTAGGGGCGGGGCGGATGGGGGAAGGGTAGCTTCTCCTAATTGCATTATTTTTGTAACTTCTCCCCCATTCTACAAGCATAAATAAACATTTCAAGTACTATGTTTCTAGCTATATTTACTCACTAATTTCTTATACTTAAAATGTTTTCAATGTTTTAATTTTTTTTCTATACCTAATGACGAGACCCGGTGTGGGAACCCTGGATATCAATGTGTGTGTGTGTGTGTGTGAGTAGTCTCTATTCATGGTATGGGAGGGATAATTTTTCGGGATCATTCCGCAAAGTGTTACCACGTACATTACATGAGAAGGAGAATGTCTCGTGGGGAGTGGGGTGAAACAATGTCGTACTTGGCCTCTCTTGATAGTCGGGATGTGAGATCTCCTGGCATATCACATGCTGGTGTCTTCGAGTTGGTTGTACCCAAGTAGAGCAGCATCTCCGAGAAAACAAGTTTCAGTGTTTGTGCCTATGAGCAACTGTGTGCCTATGATGAGCAAGTAAGAGCCTGTGTGGAGAATGAATGCCTATGTGTAAAGCCTATGAGCAAATATCTATGTGACAAGCAACTGTGTGGTGAAAATAATGTTACTTGGCTAAAATAGGCCAAATACTAATTTATACAGGTTTTCTACTATATGGACATGGGTAACTCCTCGCCATAATATTATTATTGTGTTTTTATCTATTTTGTATAAAGAGAGGGCAATGTCACCAAAGGGTGATTCCTAGTCATGCCTGTGTGTGTGTGTGTGTGTGTGTGTGTGTGTGTGTGTGTGTGATTCCTTAGTAGATTTTGAGGATGCACGTAGCTGTAAGAGTGAGAGTGATACCTCTCCATGCATATACGTGTTCTTCCAGTATTGCATAAAATGTTTTCATAGCATCTTCGTTTCTCTCTCATTAGCAGTCTTGTCATAGCCCCCTAACCTACCTATAGTTTTATTCTCGGAACTATAGATTTTGATGCAAGTATAGAGCCTCGCATATGGCTTGAGGAAGAAGTTTCAATCACACAAGTCCTCATTAAGGAAACTAGGACCCGCCTTACCTCCAGTACTCGTCGTAGCTACCCTGTGCCTTTCGTAGGATATACAGCAATGAGCCTAGTGCTCATTTGTAATCAGTCAGCCACTTATGGTGACTAACTTTATATACTCTAAATGATGTAAGGTTTTGAGGTTAATGAAAGGTGAGGAGCCCCTTTTCATGAAGTTTAGTATTCTGGTACATGTTTGCTAACGTTGTCGCCATAACGTGTTCTGTTTACATTCCACTGCATCATCATAAATTGAATATCTTACACGTGTACTTTCCTCGAGATTACTACACGTCTAAATTTCCACTAGGGTGTTGACCAATTGACAAGCATCATTGGCACCACGAAATCTCACCTAGTCTTTCGTGAGGGCCGAGGCGCCACAAAATTTTTCTCTCGCCTCTCATTTCTCTCCTTCCCCGCCGTCCTCCCTTCCTTGCCTCTTCTCTCCTCCTTTCTTCTCTTGTCCCCCTTCCTCTCACGCCTCAATGGCCATTCACCATCCTCTCTTCTCTCTCTCCTTTCTCTTCTCCTCCATCTTCTCTTTTTTTCCTCCTCCTCTAAGCCGGCTTCTCTCTCCATTGTTGTAGGTCACGATTCACGACTCATGGCCAAGCCACACTCTACGATGATAAGACTACAGGTTGGTTGTGGGTCTCCACGGCTGCAACCATGGGTCTATAAGTTAAAGACCCACAGCTTAGGTCTGTGAGTTTTATGACCCATGGGCGTGGCCACAACAATGGCCCGTCGGTCTGTGCACAAATCTAAAGATTTGTGAAGA
Organism: Juglans mandshurica; assembly: GCA_022457165.1. Taxonomy (NCBI): domain Eukaryota; kingdom Viridiplantae; phylum Streptophyta; class Magnoliopsida; order Fagales; family Juglandaceae; genus Juglans; species Juglans mandshurica. The sequence goes on from CM039629.1 coordinate 16,061,988, forward strand.
TCTGTGTGATTTGTAACATGGTTGAAATTTTCGTTGGATTTGTGCAATGTTTTTATTTATATGCGATTTATTTGAATTTTTTGTGAAAAATCTGTTGTCAAATGGGGTGGTCGAACGATGGTTGCGTCAATCCTTCCATCTGGCAGGCGGATGCGGATGGTCATCCTACCCAAGCAGGTACTGTCACCCCTAACTTCAACAATCAACTTTAGTTAATAAGTAGATCTCATCATTAAGAAAAAAATTTTGAAATCTCATCAAAATTGGACCATAAATGATCCTTCAAACTCTGACGGAAGTAATTGAAAAAAAAAAAGAAAAAGAAGAAGAAGAAGAAGAAGATTTTCTCTCTCATGATACCTCTCTCTTATCACCGCACATATCTATTGTTCTTTCTTTTTTCAACCAAAAAAAAAAAAAAACCTTTTCTGTTGGAGAAAACACACAATTATCATCTTTATTTGTTATTGTCTCACATGGGTTCGCTCACATAGAGGGACCCCTCAACAAGGGAAAATGCTTGATGCACAAAATAAATTACAAAAAACTTGGTTCATTAGTTATAAAGTAGATCTAACATACCATATCAAATGATCAGTTTGTAAGGTATTTGTTTTTTATTATTCTCTTTGTAGACCTAGCAATTATCCCCATCAAAATGTACAATATTGCCTAGAATTTAAACTCCAATCGTGTTGCCATGAAATGAATATTAGCATTTAAGTTTGATTGACTAGATACTAAGATTGTTGGAAATATCAGATGGGGAATGCAAGGAAAATACAGTGACATGTTTAGTGTCAAAATTTAGAGATCCCTAAAGTAGCAACGGTTGATATGTCCATATTAATCAAGTGATTATTGGGAAGATGGGTAGACAGAAGATTTTAGGATAAATGAGGTAATAGAAAGCTTAATACCAGGCCGCAACCCAATTGATGAAAAGATGTGAGGTGCACGAAAATTTTACAAAAATATCAAATCTTAATATTAGTGATCAAAAGAGGAAAAACAATGGAGAATAACACACACTGCTTATCAACTCGATCGAGTGCCCTGACTTGGGTTTGCGTCCCATTAATCCAATATGCAGCCTCGATTAATGTTTTGTTTTGCATTTTCTTTTGATCAAAATCCCATCAGGAGGACCAGCGGTAAGAATAGTGCATTCACCATGCAACCAATAAGAGTACCTTAAGATGCTTCCCAAATTAGATCGTGCTCTAAAAATTCCCTTGACTTGAAGCATGACCCCATTGCTTTCAATCTGCTTTTGAAGCCTTAAACTTTCTGCCTTTGGAAGCCGGACCTGACTAGTCACCATATGAATATATGCAAACTTGGACTCGGCCTTTGCCGCAGAGAAGGGTTCAATATATTGGGTAGAAATAAGTGTAGTTTCATAGTATAGATTGATATACATGTAACTATAGTCGATATGTACTTTCTTGTTCGGATTTGTGAAGTTCACGAGCAGAGTAACATCAGCATTGAGCAGATGGCCCATGTCAAGATAGGCTGCATTTAATGTGACACTAGAAATATCAAAACCAGGGCTTCGTGGACGAAAAACAAGGTAGATTATCAAGACAATGAGGCCTCCTACAATTATGACAACCCAGAGAATTGCACAAAAGACTGCACCAAGCCATGTTAATGGATTGGTTCGGCGGTCAGGTGGTATCCGAGGGCCTTGTGAATGATCACCCTGTCGCTGTCGACCATGTGGCTGGGTTTGCCGATCCTGATTCTGCAGATCTAATGGCTGTTTGCCTCGAGGCTGGGAATTTTGGTCATAAGGCAGTTGTGGTCCGGGAAAATGAGGGTTGCTTTCAGGTCGCGGCTGACGATCCATGGTTGTGTGGATATGTGATGGGCAATGAATGGAGCAAGACAAGAATAACAAGAAATGATTGATTTGTTGTTATTGGACGCTAATGAATGGGGAAGGAGAGGATAACTTCATGAGAACTTAAAGGATTATTCGTGTATAGGCAAAGAATCAGACACCAAGCCAAGTATCGGAGACAAAGTTTACCTTAGAGACTAGAGCTGAAACCTTTTCTTTTCTAGAGGTAGTGAGAAAAGAGAATATTTTACTAATATTTAATTGCTTGGACATTTAATTGAGCGAATATGGGGCAAAGCTGCAGCTTGTAACCGAGATCTCACATGCAAATATATTTACAATCGCTTTGAAAACAAAAATAACAACACCATCAAAATCCACTACCCTTCTGCCTTGTCCACTTTTGTTTTGTACACGCTCTAGATCAATACCATCGTCGCACTCAATTGACTGGGCTAACTCAGGCCTCACAAAGCCTGAGAAAGATGGAGACCATTGCAAAGGAAGTTTCCACAAAGTTCTCTACGACTAACGGTAAAACCGTACACTTTTGTATCAAAGCCCTTATCCTTCCATAGCCCATAAATACACAAAACTAATCACGATATTCTATTACTTTCTACCAAAATTGCTGAATCTCATTGACAGGAAACAGCAGATGTGTGTCCTAATGCCAGCAGCATTTCTCATTGTCCATTTTGCGCTGTTAGAGGAGCCATTGTCACTGTTGGACCCAGCGCACTGCTCCTGGAGGCCGTATAGGACCACGCACTCTTGCCCGAAGTCTCTTCCTTACTCCAACCACCGTCCTGAGAGAGCTGAGCCTTCTTTGCATTTAACGCCTGACTGATTTCATCCCATGCATCTATTTCTCCATTTCCTGCAAAGATACAAACCAAAATGAGAGTTTTCCGTGCATGTACCTAAATGGTATGATAACAACCTACAGGAGGTACCTAGAGCAAGGGTAGGGGTTCGGGCAGGGGTCTCTTTGTTGTTATTGCTGACCCTGACACCTGATACAGGGGTTCGATTACCCAAAAAAACTTCATTGTACTCACCAGTCACTGTTTTTGTTGTACCCAAGTTGCCATGCTTCACAATGCGGACATCAATAAGCATTGAATAACTTACCTGTAGAAGAGCTTCAATTGTCAGCTTTTGCAAACAAGAATAATCACCATTTTCTTGCTTAATTAAAATTCTTCAGTTATGTTACCGAACCAAGAATCCCAATTACCAAAATTGAACCATATATACAAGTACAAGTACAAAACAAAACAAAAAAAGTAAAGCCTTGGATAATTACCAGAACATTGTACAGGTCAAGTCTAAATATTGTATAAAAAATGTCAAGAGTAGGAGATAACCAATCAGCTGAGTGATTCCACAGCTAAACAGTGTAATAGAGTAGTAGTTATAACCAAAACTTCTGATTTTTCAACATCAACTTAAGGCCAGATCAACCCAAGTTGATGGCTGTAACAGTAGATTGAAGCATTCAAAAAGCATTAGCCTCAATCAATTTAATGACCTACAAAATGAGAATGGTTTAAGTCTGCCATCCTCCAACCTACTGCTTAAAATGAAGCTTATCTTTCTAAATTCAGGAAATATAGAATATTTGTAATTGCCCTTTGTGCCTGTTGGGGTTCAAGTCACCTGAACACGTAAATTCATAATTCACATTCATGCTTGTCAAAAATGAAGGGGGGCACAATTAAACTAACATAAAACTGAATAGCCTGAGTACCTTTAAAGACCCATTTTCCCCATAAAGGGATGTATCTGTTATCTTCTCGAAATCAATTGGATATTCTGGAACTGTTACCAGCATAATCCTATTGGATTCAGGGATATAGCGTGATATTTTTCCTACCTGCAGGTGAAAAAATATGACAGATTAGATCCATGTTCAAATCGACTTAGAACAATTATTCAATAGCAGAAAGAGTCGTACTCGCAAGGAAGAAACCTCAGGGGTCCATGACGATGATAACTCAATCAAACGATATGCAACTACATCACCTTCCTGCAATATACTAAAAACACAATGCTTCTTATCCATAAAAAGAGAGAGAAACTTCAAGGTTGGATGAGGCACAATAATATGTTTTCCGCAGAAAAAATCCACATATCTAAGGGAAGCTTAATCAGTAAAGGATCTAAAAATAGAAAGCACACTATCACCACCCTACTCTCTCCCTCTCATTCCCTCTCCCTCCCACTCAACCTCTCCCCTGCCCGCCCTCTCTGTCTCTCTCTCTCTCTCAATAAAGACCCATGCCAGCAAATACAATTGAAGTACAGAAGAAACAAACCTTAGGCGAGCTAGTATAAGGCTTAAGCTTATCCAAATCCACAGGATTGTTTGCAGTTGCTGCTTCTCCAGCAGCTTGCATTTCAGAAATCTTTTGATTTAAACTCGCACGATCATTCCTTTTGTAAGAAGCAACTTTCTCGATACCCCATTTTTGACCCTTCTTTTTGCTAGTTATTCCATTCCACCGCACGCTCTCCTGAAGAATGGTCCGAGACAATTATATTTTTTTTTTATAAGTAACAATTATATGTCATTAATAATTCAAATATTAGATCGAACTCTGCAATATAGGAGTCAGAAACACTACGTGAATAATTAGCCTCGTTTGATTACACAGATGAGATGAGATGAGATGAGATGAGAAATCTGTGAATAGTAGCGAGATAGTTTGTGAATGATAGTAAAATGGTTTGAGTTAAAGATATTTTATGGGATTTTGCGAAAGAAGAGAGAAAAAGTTAAATAAAAATATTTTAAAGTTAAAATCTTGTTAGAATGTACTTTTTTAATATTATTTTTGTTTTGGAATTTGAAAAAGTTGAAATGTTTTTTGTGTTTTGGTTGGGAGTTTGGGAATTTCTTTTTTTTTTATAAGTGGGAGTTTGGGAAATTGTAATGATTAGATGATAAATTTGAAAATTTGAAATTGAAAAGTGTTTGTCTTTGAATGGTGTTTGGATGTTGAGATGAGATGAGATGGGGCTTAGTGAATATAAAGACAAAAGGTCAAGAACTCAAGACAAGAAGTAATTTCTGACTGGTTCCTGTCACTTTATTAGGAAAGAAACAGACCATAGAAAATTTTCAATATATATTATCATGCAGTTCTTGTATGCCTTAGAACAAAACATTGACTAAATGACCCTATCCATGTAATTGTCTAACTTCGTGAAATCATCTATGTTACTTTGCCACTCCTTCAAAAAGAAGTAAAGTCCACGTTGCCTTACAACCATCATGTTTTTATGAATTTCTGGGTCTTTGTATATCTTATAGGCACTGTAATGTCAATAAAAAAAGCCACTCGTTGTGCTGGGGGACGAAGACAAAAACCAGAATGCCACTTTAAGGCATCATACCAATGTGAACTTGATTATGCATTCATATGCATTCTTGGACTATCTTGTAATAACCTATTTCATTCCAAATATATGTATCTTTGGAGTTGTCCTTGTATATAGGCATAACTTCACCCAAAATGTTTTCAGGAAATTTCAAATTAAAATAATTAAGGACATAGCTTAACTAAATAACATATATGATTTTGGTAATGTCGCACCCCTATAGCTCTCACCCATACAGTTTGGAATTTGAAATTGCAGCTTTGCAAGTAAAATTATCTCTGACCATAGAACAAAAAATTATCCCCCTCCAACACCCCCATCTCCCAAAAAAAAATAAAAAAACAAACAATAAAATAATGCCAAGGCATATCTACAAAAAAAAAAACAAAAAAAATGAACCATGAAGAGATGGAATAATTTAATTTTAACGGGGACTTGACAAGAAAGCATATCAAAAGGCAGGGCAGCAGTAGAAATGACAAGCAGTATAAAATTAGAAATACAATAGGACATACCATTGGACTTTCATTTTTCTTGACAGCCTGATCTGCATCCACTAGAACAGAAACAATATCAGATGCTTTGCATTAACCTGGCCTTTATTTACCATTGCAGTAGGATGTGACATTTAAAGTGTAACATCCAGACCCAAAGTTTATAGGCTTTTATAAGTCTGGACCATGGGCCCAATTTTGTTAAAGCTAGAAGGAAGATTATTTTATTGGGCCCATTAGCCCGTATGTATTATTTGAGGATCTATTACTGAGGAGATAGATTGGATATGAAATTATGGACCTAGATTCAAAATGGAGTAGGTTTGGCCCATTAGGCCCATATATGGGTGGATAAGCCCAAGTATTTTCTAGCAAAAGCCCATTTGATTTTTGGCCATTAAGTTCGTGATAATTAGAAACCAGCACTTTCTGGATAAGTTAGAACTAGATTAGGTGCCAAAAAACACTCTAGATGAAAGCTGTCCACACTTAGGTAGTTATAGAAGAATTCTTGCACCAATAGGAGTCTGTTACAGCCTGCTAGGACTCTTTTGAGATAGGATTTGAGCTGTTCCAGATCTGAAGAAGTAGCCATCAGCCCCATTTATGACTCTAGGGGATGCTTGGGGAATGAGATGAGATGATAATTTTGTGAATAGTAAGATGGTTTGTGAATAATAATTAGATAGTTTGAGTTAAGTATTTATTGGGTTTTGGGAAAGGAAAAAGAAAAAGTTGAATAAAAAATATTATAAAGTTAAAATATTGTTAGAATATTATTTTTTAATATTATTTTTGTTTTGGGATTTGAAAAAGTAGAATTGTTTTTTGTTTTTTGTTTTTTGTTTTTTGTTTTTTGTTTTTTGTTTTTTGTTTGAAAATTTGGGAAAGTTGTAGTTTGAAAAAATTATAATGACTAGTTTGAAAGTGTTTGTGAATTATGTTTGGGAAGGAAACAAGATGGGATGAGATGAGATGAGATGGAAAATGTTTACAAACATCCCCTACATGGATCCAAAGAATAGCAACATATTTCCCCTAGAACACCAAGCCATTAGGATTCTTAGAACCCCTTTTCAAAACAAACTGAGTTAAATTCGTATAGCCCTATTAGTAGGTGTTCCAGGTCTCATTAAAAGGACTGTATGACCTGAAAACTAGAAAAAGCTGTGAGTCTAGAAAGTTTTTATAGCAATCCCATGTGTGTTCTTCAAGAAAACCAATCCCTTCAAGAAGACCAATCCCTAAGCCTAGATAGCTGCTGCAAATACCAATCAGCCTTGTTTTCTTGAGGTCCTTGCTTTATTTTTTAAAGAAACCCTAGGAAAGTTGCTGCAATTCCAGGAGATTTAAAAGCCAGCCTCACCCTATCAAGTCCAACCCCTTTTTCAGCAACTTCAAGCAGGTGATTATTGACGCATTTGTTACCGCTAGAAGCAAAGAGGTAAGTAGCATAATCATACCCCTGCGTGTATGGTAAACAATGTTTTTAAAATATTATGTATGTATCATTGAAAGCCCCATTTTACACACCAAGTTATGATAAAAGTGATTTTTGAATGTCATGTTATTATGTTTTTACATGCATCATGATATGTTTTCATTTATGATTACGATGAGCTATATCATTATGTGTTCTACATGCTTCATGATAAGAAAGATAAAAGACAAGTTATGAAAGAAGCTTTACTAATGGCCATAAGAGATGCATGGTACCAATAAAGTTATGGGTAGATGTGCAAGCCACGGACCTAAGTGTGGTCCACCATAGTATGTTATGATTAAGTTAAGTAGTTCTCCTTGTGGCCACAGGCAGTGGAACTGGTGTACATCCCTGCACACCAAGGGGTTAAGGTGTGCTGGCCATGAAAGAAAGGGAAAGACAAGTTTAATGAGTTATGCATACTACATGTTACATGTTTATATTAGTACAAATATGAGTATGCTCCTAAAATTTATCTCCGTACACTTCTTCTCCTCTGTTTTTGGTGGAAGTCAAAAATGGTGATTATTCCCAGTGGAGATTAGTGTGCAGGGTTTTTTTCCGTTACAGTTATAAACTCTAGTGAAGCCTTTGTTTTAGTACGAATGCACGAGGTGGTGATAGAATCCAAGTTATTGTGTTGGCTAAGGAAGGTGGTCTGCTGTGTATAACCCAGAGAGGATGGAAGGAGGAACACTCGGTGCTGTTGGGTCCAACTACAGTGCAGTGGCTTGGAAAAGTGTTGGAGGAGAGCCTGCGAGGGGGAAAGAAGGACGTGTATTTGGCAACCAGGGATGGATACCGTAGTTTCACTGCTCAACGATGCTCAAATAGTCGAGGATGGTACTTAGTGGTGTCCGAGTATAATCAGGGGGGAAGAAGATGTTTATTGTGCATTCCAAAAGGGGAGAGAGGGTGGGGATGGAGGAAGATAAGAGATGTTTTGTCAGAGGTAGGCCAGGAGAGGAAGAAAAGGGGTGGCTTGCCTGTTAGAGCGCAGCTGTATGAGGGGAGGGGTGATACGAGGGCCTTTCCTCGATCCTATAGGGAGGTGCTTTCGCCGATGGTGCAGAATCATGCTCAAAAGGAGGCTGAAGGCGCAAGGGGTACACTGACAGAGGAGACTGGTGGCGTACAAAGCCTTATTATGCATCGAGCCACTCCAATGGCAGGAAGACTGGCGTGAGTCAGGAGGCCTGGGACGTTCACAGGCTGTTGTTGGAGATGCAGGGACAGATGAGGAAGCTGCATAAGGATATGGCTGATTTGAAGTCTTGTGTCTGGCTGTTTAAGGTAGGAGAAAGAAAGGGAGGGAAAGGCACGGGGAAAAAGGAAAGGGGAAGTGGGCTGAGTCTGGGCCGGGGGCTGGGCCCAGTAAATTCCATTATTGCATTAGAAAGAAGGTTGGACCGGTCTTGAGGAAAATGGATGGGCCTGGGCCCTCTCAGCCCAGGGCCCAAAAAGTCGTCTGGGGATGGGTCTGGGCCGGGGCCTGGTCCATCCCAGCCCAGGGTCTTTTTGCGCAGTGTTGATCCTGCGACGTCGTTCAGCAGCGAGATGCCTGTTGCGACCGTGCCGTGTCGCTTGGCAATGGAGGAGGCACCGGTGCTGGGGGCACAGACAACGCCGACGGAGGTGGCAGTGACCTCCAATGAAATCCCGCCAGCACAGGGAGATCAGAATGCGATTGTGGAGTTCGGGAGGGTTTTTTGACGTCAAAGGGTGCTTCTTCTCCGTCGAGGGGTGGCCAGAAACCGCCGATGAGGTGCGACGGTGAGTTTTTGTCTCCGACGAACGAGTCTACTCACCCCTTTGTGGACTTTGAGTTGGACGTCAAGGATGGGGAGGGTTTTGAGGAGTTTATGCATTCGGTGGAAGATGAATTATTTCTTCTCGAGGATTGTGGGCAGATTGGGCTGGAAGATTTTGCATTGGGAGAGGAGATGCAGAATGCACAAATGGATAGTAGGATGGGCAATCCTACTCCACTGAATTTTTTCTTTCCAGCTCAAGCATCAAAGTGGGTTTTCAATAAGATGGAAGAGATTCAAAAAGTAGTGGGGATTGAGTGTGAAGGGTATGAAAAGCAGTTCATGGCACTACTTACAGCTATGGAAGCAGGGCACAAACAAAAAAGGAAAGGGGAATCAAAGAAGTTGAGGGAGCTTAAGAGATTGACATGGTCAATGAATTCGGAGGGGAGTTCCAGCAAGGGAAGGCTGAAAGGGAAGGGGCTAGCGTTTCCCCAATGAAACCCAAAATTGTGTCATGGAGTGTTCGCGGGCTCAATGCGGTAAACAAGCGCCTTCGGTTTAGGCACTTGCTTCGTGAGTGGAAGGTGGACATCGTGTGTTTACAGGAAACTAAGTTGAAGACAATTGATAGGAAAATAATATGCAGTTTGTGGAGTGGTTCTCACATGGATTGGGTGTATATGGCCTCTAATGGGGCATCAAGAGGGGTAGTAGTGATATGGGATAGGAGGGTGGTGGAGAAAATGGAAGATTTTATTGGGCAGTATACGATAGCATGCTCATTTAAAAGTGTGTCGGACAATTTTTTGTGGGCTTTCACAGGTGTGTATGGGCCTAATATTGACTTCGATAGAAGAGTATTGTAGGAAGAATTAGTAGGGGTGCACAGCTGGTGGGACCTCCCTTGGTGTATTGGAGGTGATTTCAATGTGGTTAGATTCCCAAACGAAAGTTTCGGAAGTAGAAGAGTAAGGCCTGCAATGGTGGAGTTCTCGGAGTGCATCTTTGACTTGAACTTGGTAGACTTGCCTCTTGTAGGAGGTCCGGCTACATGGTCAAATAACCAAACTTGGTCCAGGTTGGATCGGTTCCTAATTTTTCTAGAGTGGGAAAGTCATTTTCCGGATGTGTGGCAGAAGCGGTTGGCTCGCTTATCTTCGGACCACTAGCCTATATTGCTTGATTGTGGAGGTTTGCGGAGTGGCCGACGGTATTTCAAATTTGAGAATATGTGGTTGAAATCGGAAAGGTTTGTGGATAGGGTCAAACAGTGGTGGTCATCCTACCAGTTCCAAGGTACCCCTAGTTTCATTTTTGCAAATAAATTGAAAGCTTTAAAAAGAGATTTGAAGTTGTGGAATATGCAGTCTTTTGGAAACATAGGGGAAAATAAGAAAATTAAGATGGTGGAAATTCAAGAGATAGAGAGGTTGCAAGAGAGGCGGCCTCTTACACAGGAAGAACAAGAGCAGAAGACATCGTTGGCTGCAGATCTTGAAATGATGATTTAACTAGAAGAAGTGTCTTGGCGTCAAAAATCAAGAGCTTTGTGGTTAAAGGAAGGCGACCAAAGTTCAAAGTTTTTCCATAGAATTGCAAATTCTCATAGGAGACAACAACATTGAGGTGCTGAAAATTGATAAGGTTGAATGTAGAGAAGATATGGTAATTCACAACCATGTAGTTGATTTCTTTGAGAAACTTCTAACTAAGCAGGTGGGATGGCGGCCTACACTAGATGTTCTTGTCTTTGATTGTGTTGGGCCGAGTGATGTGATTCGAATGGAGAGGGCTTTTGAGGAGGTTGAGGTTTATGATGTAGAGCGGAAAATGGTCAAAGACAAGGCACCCAGCCCTGATGGGTTCTCTATGGGTTTCTTCCAAGAATGTTGGGAGGTGATAAAGGAAGACTTAATGAAGGTGTTTCAGGAGTTCTTCACGGCGGAGAAATTTGAGAAAAATCTCAATACCAGCTTTTTAGCATTAATACCTAAAAAGGTGGGGGCTACGGTGATTACGGAGTTCCGGCCTATTAGCCTAGTGAATGGGGTCTACAAGATTATCTCAAAAGAGCTTGCAAACTGTCTTTGCGAGGTAATAGGGAAGATTATCACTAAACCTCAAAATGCCTTTGTAAAAGGTAGGCAAATCCTTGATGCGGTCCTTATTGCTAATGAATGTCTTGATAGTAGAATGAAGGATGGAACCATAGGGATATTATGCAAATTAGATATGGAGAAGGCGTATGATCATGTTAATTGGGATTTCCTTCTCTATCTACTGGGGAGGTGTGGTTTTGGGGAAGGTGGAAGACATGGATCCGTTGGTGTAGTTCTACGGGGCTTGAGACAAGGGAATCCATTATCACCTTTACTATTTTTTATTGTTATGGAGGCGCTAAGCAAGATGATGTCGGCTTTGGTAGATAATGGTTTTGTAAATGGCTTCTCGATTCGAACCCCGGATAAGGGTATTATTACTATTTCTTATTTGTTGTTTGCAGATGATACGCTCATTTTGTGTGAAGCCGATCAGAATCAAGTGCAAGCTTTGAAAGCCTTGTTATTATGTTTTGAAGCAATTTCTGGCTTGAAAGTGAACTTTGACAAATCAAAGATGGTGCCACTTTGGGAGGTTCCTAACTTGCGCCAACTGGCTAGAACACTGGGTTGCAAGATTGCTACGTTGCCCATGACTTATCTGGGACTTCCGTTGGGGATTGCATCGAGGGCGTCCTCCATTTGGGATACAGTGATTGAAAGAATTGAGAGGAGATTGGCAGGATGGAAGAGAATGTATTTGTCGAAAGGAGGTAGGATTACTTTGATCAAGAGTACACTCTCTAATCTACCAACCTATTTGTCGTCTCTTTTCCCTATACCGGCAAGAGTGGCAGCCCGTATTGAGAAGTTACAAAGAGATTTCTTGTGGGGAGGAATGGGGGAGGAGTTCAAGTTCCATCTAGTTAAGTGGGAGACGGTGTGTCGTCCTATTTCTAATGGTGGATTAGGTATAAGAAATTTGAAAATGTTTAATCGGGCATTACTTAGCAAATGGTTGTGGAGATTTAGCAAGGAACCAAAGGCCTTGTGGAAAATGGTGATTGAACATAAATATGGTGGTTTATGGGGGGATGGTGTACTAGAAAAGTTAGGGGGGCTAATGGAGTAGGCATGTGGAAACATATAAGAAAAGGGTGGGGAGTCTTTAATCGACACTCTAGACATCAGGTGGGTGTAGGAAACAGGATTAGATTCTTCAGAGATGTTTGGTGTGGTAGCAATGCTCTACAAGAGTTGTTTCCTTCACTTTTCCAGATTGCAAGTTCCAAAGACATCACAGTGGCAGAAGTGATGGGGAGCTCGGGAGGGTGGATTCATTGGAATATTAACTTTAGTAGAGCGGCACAGGATTGGAAAACGAGCAGTTTTGTAGATTTTTATAGCCTAATATACTCCATATGACAGAACATGCAGCATGAAGATGGTATGTGGTGGTTACCTACAAGGAAAGGCGTCTTTTCTGTCCGCTCCTTTTATAAGGCTCTAACTCCAGAGCTAGATACTCAGTTTCGTTGGAAAAGGCTCTAGAGGCACAAGGCACCCCTAAAAGCCTCTTTTTTTGTGTGGACAGCTTCATTGGGAAAGATCCTCACTACCGACAACCTAAGGAAAAGGAGGGTAATCATCGCAGATTGGTACTGCATGTGTAGAAGAGGGGGTGAGTCTGTGGATCGTCTTCTTCTACGTTGTGAGTTAGCAAGGGAACTCTGGAACGAGGTATTTGGTAGACTAGATCTAGCGTGGGTTACGCCGAAGACCGTGGTGGCAACGATGGCATGTTGGACTAACATCAGAGGGATGCAGCAGATCAAAACGGTCTGGAAGATGATCCCTCTATGCATCATGTGGTGTTTGTGGCAAGAGCGTAACGAGCGGATGTTTGAGGACAAGGAGAAATCGGTGGATGAGCTAAAAGTTTTATTTTTTATAACTCTTTGTACTTGGGCTATTGTTGTGGACTTTAATGGCATGGACCTACATGATTTCCTTGCTTCTAATGCGCCTACTTAGCTAGGGCATAGGAGTTTTTTGTAATTGGCATTTTGCCCATTCTTTTGTTAATAAAAGGTTTTTTTTTACTTCAAAAAAATTAAATATAAGTATTGTGTGCACGCTTTTCAAGAAAACCCTATTTTACTGTATAATGTACTACTTATTAACTATTTGATTCATTTTAATTGTTTTTTTTGTTTTTTATGTTTCTAAAATATTCAGGTAAAGAAGAGTTGACAAGTTTATGGCAAGGCATAGATCATGTGTTAAGGGACTTTCAGACTTGGTTAATAAGTGTATTTTTTTCCACAAAAAGATTAGTTTTAAATTTTCTTGCTATGAGATAATATTTTTATTTTTATTTTTTTGGGAATTTATTTGCGATAAATTGGGTATTTTTATTATGTTGGGTCTCTTTACCGTGCACAGTTACGTAAGTACATAACACTCCTAACCTACGGGAAGTGTAACGCCCCAATGGAAAACCCAAACCACATGGCATATACTTCAAAAGGACTAGTCAATGATACAATTGGAGCCCCACTAGAACCTTATAAAGAGCAAGAACTTCTCATTCCCAAGCAATGTGGGATCTCATACACCACCTACCCTTATCTATATCATATGGGGTATCACAATCTACCTCCCTTAAATTCCCGACGTCCTCGTCGGGCCTGTCCATTGTAGGTGGCACGGCTCAAGTCCCACATTTCTGGTTGGGATAGGCTCTGATACCATTTGTAACGCCCCAATGGAAGACCCAAACCACATGGCCTATACTCCAAAAGGACTAGTCAATGATACAATTGGAGCCCCACTAGAACCTTATAAAGAGCAAGAACTTCTCCTTCCCAAGCAATGTGGGATCCCATACACCACCTACCCTTATCTATATCATATGGGGTATCACAGGAAGGGTGTTACATAAAATCTCTCTATTTATCTCTCCTTCGTGGGAGGCTCATTATCCGAAGTTATGTTAGAAGAGGTTGCCTCAAGTTAGCTCCAATCACTTCCCTATTCTGCTAGATTGTGGAGGCATTCATGGGGGTTGCCAGTACTTCAAATTTGAAAATATGTGGCTAGCAGCTGATGGTTTTGAAGAGAGTGTGCGTGCTTGGTGGCATCGTATTAGTTCGAAGGTATTGATGGGAGACACCTCGGAGGAGGTATTATTGAGGAAGAGTTCGGTTGTGACTAATTTGGAGAGGGTATTGTTGGCAAAGGACACTTCATGAAGACAAAAATCCAGGGCCCTTTGGCTAAAAGAAGGTGATAAATGTATGAAGTTTTTCCATAAAGTGGCTAATTCACATCGGCGTAGTAATGCTATCGAGACACTTCACACAGGTACTCAAGTGATTTCTTCTCCCTCCGAGTTCGAAAATCATATTGTGCAGTATTACGAGAACCTTCTGGAGGTCGAAGCTTGATGATTTGTTGTTTGAGGTAATTGATTCACAGAGTGCAAGCTACTTGGAGAGACCTTTTGACGAAGATGAAATTTATAAGGTCATTACCGGTATGGCCAAGGACAAAGCGCCGGGTCCAGATGGTTTTTCGATGGGAATATTTCAAAAATGTTGGGACATTGTGAAAGGGGATATGTTGCAGGTTTTTCATGAATTCCACTCTTTTAAAAAGTTTGAAAAATGCCTTAATGCGACGTTCATTACTCTCATTCCAAAGAAACATAGGGCTATGACAATTGAGGATTTTCGTCCTATAAGCCTAGTGAGGGGGGTATACAAGATCATCTCGAAGGTTCTTGCTAGTCGATTAAGTCCTGTTTTAGAACAAATTATTTCCATGTCTCAAAACGCATTTATTCGTGAGAGACAAATCCTTGACTCTGTTCTTATTGCAAATGAGTGCTTGGATCACAAAATGCGGGAAAGAGTTACAGGCATCATTTGCAAGCTTGACATGGAAAAAGCTTATGATCATGTGAATTTGGAGTTTCTATTATATTTGCTCGAGAGGTGTGGCTTTGGCGACAGGTGGATCTCATGGATTCGACATTGTGTCTCCACTGCCCGCTTCTCAGTACTAGTCAACGACACTCCTGTTGGTTTTTTTTACAGTTCTCATGGTTTGAGGCAAGGAGATCCCTTATCTCCTCTTCTGTTTGTTATAGTTATGGAGGCACTTGGTCAGATGGTGAAGGCCGCGGTTGGAGGAGGGTTCATATCTGGATTCCAGGTGGGTAATGGCACTAATGACTATTATCATCTCACATCTTCTATTTGCAGATGATACATTACTTTTTTGTGAAGCGAATTATAGCCAGATTCAATCACTTCGAGCACTGTTATTATGTTTTGAAGCAGTGTCGGGACTTAAGGTGAATCTTGGTAAGTCTGAGATGGTTGCGGTGGGCGTGGTGCCCAACATCAATAGCTTAGCAAGCCTTCTGGATTGTAAGGTGTCTTTGTTGCCTATGAAATATTTGGGCCTTCTGTTGGGTGCAAGGTTTAAGGCTAGAGCCATTTGGGATGGGATAGTGGAGAAGGTAGAGAAGAGGTTGGCGGGTTGGACAATGATGTATTTATCGAAAGAGGGTCGTCTCACTTTAATAAAGAGTACCCTAACTAATCTCCCCACATATTTCTTATATTTGTTTCCTTTGCCGGCAGGGGTAACGAATAGGATTGAAAAACTCTTCCGAGCGTTCTTATGGGGGGGCATGGGGGAGGAAAAGAAATATCATCTTGTTAATTGGCCTACTGTATGCTCCCCAGTCTCGAATGGGGGCTTGGGAGTATGCAATTTGAGAACATTCAATACAGCTTTATTGGAGAAATGGTTATGAAGATACCACTTGGAGGGGGAGTCGTTGTGGAAGGAGATTATTGACGCTAAACACAGAAGTGCTTGGGGGGATTGGTGCTCCAATGGAGTGAGGAGGGGTTATGGTGTGGGATTATGGAAATTTATAAGGAAGGAATGGCCATGCTTTGAAAAACATATACGTTTCGTGGCCGAAGAGGGTACTAGAATCAGGATTTGGCAGGATGTGTGGTGCGGAGATTGAGCTCTAGATAAGGTTTTCCCAGCCCTCTATCGTATTGCTACTAATAGGGATGCTTTAGTGGCGGATGTGCGGGTATCTTCTCACGGCTCTTACCAATGGCATATCCTTTTAAATATGGACTCTCATGATTGGGAATTGTCCACGGTGTCAGATTTTTTCAGATTGATATACTCCATGGGACACCTCACGGCACAACGAGATAGAATGCAATGGAGGCTCAATGATAGTAAGAAATGTACAGTCAGGGTGTATTACAAAATATTGACATCACAAGATAACACTCCCTTCCCTTGGAATAATGTTTGGAGGTCTCGTGTACCTTCTAAAGTAGTTTTCTTTGTATGGACTGCTACTTTTGGGAAGATTTTAACCACGGATAATTTGAGGAAGCGGGGATGTGTTGTGATGGATTGGTGCTATATGTGTAAAAAAAGTAGAGAATCAGTGGATCATCTCTTATTGCACTATGAGGTGGCAAGGGCGCTATGGGATGACATCTTTAAAAGGGTTGATAATGCTTGGGTAATGCCATTGAGGATGGTGGATCTATCGGGTTGTTGGAAAATGATCCAAGGCTATCCCAAGTGGCGACAGTGTGGAAGATGTTCCCATTGTGCATCATGTGGTGTCTTTGGTCAGAAAGGAATGAACGATGTTTTGAAGACAAGGAGCTGCAGAATTTTTTTGTACACACTTTACTGCTTTGGTTTTCAGCTATTGTACTAAATGGGAACAATGTGCATGACTTTTTGTCTTTAATTTACCGTTCGTAGAATGTATTTAGGTGTTATTTTGTATATTTCTTGTGTACACGGGCTATGCCTATTCCATTCTTATTTATAAAATTTATCTATTACTTATCAAAAAATAAATAAAGTCACTATGAAATAAAATGCCAGAAACATACAGCTATCCACCTCAGCTGACAAAGATACACACACACACACACACACACCTTTACCAAGACGCTCAAATCGAATGTGTCCTGGTCTAATTACAACTGGGACAACCTCATCCTCTTCATCATCATTTTCATCCGGTTCTTGATGTTCTTCAAAGACTTTCTGATTATCCTTGACAGGTGATTGCTCACCGTCCTTTGTGAGCATTTGCCCCTGATGAAGTAGCTATACAATCAATTATGATATATAAAGAAGTTACGACTGAATTATATAATACAAATATCCAATACTGGCTAATGATTCCAACCCTTGAATCATTGCATTTATCGGCTTTCCATGCAGATCAAAACATGCCCAAACTTGCACAAATCATAAAAAACAACTTTTTACATGTAATCACTATTTCACCCAGGTACCTTTTTCTTCTCAATATTGACCTGTTCCCTCAACCACAGCCTTTTCGCCTTTTTACGCCGAGCACTTCTACTAGGGAACTGACCAAAAAAAAAGAAGGTTTTGCAAGAGTTAGAGCTTAGATTTGACCTTTTTGATACGTAATAAGACTTCACTAAAAGGAGCAAACGGCGCATCATGAGTTAACTGATTTAAGATCGTTGTAATATAAAGCCTACCAAAAGGTAAGAGTTAAAATTTCAAGTTCCTGGCATCGTATGGTTCCTTGCATTGGGTATAGCGGCACAGTTTTGGGCTCATGGATTAGACATGAATGGCCCATATCCTTAACTACAGGAGATGGATTGCAATGGCTAAAATGGATTTTTACTATGGTGATGCTACATATTTTTGTATTTCTTTTTATTTTGTTAAGTAACCTTATAAAAGTTTGACTTTCTCACTGTACAATTATAATATAATTGGGAATCACCAAACATCCAGTATGAATATCACATCCCAAAGAGGAAGACACGTACTAGCAGCAAACTACATTCCATAGAGAAAATGACTAAGAACAAAAGCAAAGATAATTTTCACTTGAAGGATAGTATAAAAGCTTTGTGAGGTAGAAATTTCTGATCAGATCAAACAAATCCCTACTAAATTGGCAGCAAAATAAATAAATGAAAAGCAACCAACATTCACCTTGAATTAGACATAGAATGTATAGTTTTTTATTAGGGATGGAAACTTAACGGCTTACTCGTGTTTTCCTACCTTGCCTAACCATCAATGGGGCAGGTTTAAGAAGTCTAATTACGTCTATATACCCTTTGATTATTCCTATCCCTCGTTTTGTTGACTCATTTTCATTGCCACCTCCAACTATGTAACTACGGCAAAAGTATGATTTGCACATGAAAAAATTGACCTAATTACTGCTACATGCAAAAGTTACCCACATATATAAAAAAATATTAAAGATAATTGGAAGCAAACTACATAGCAAACAATGTTCTTCAGCCACCTTTTTGGATTCACCGGGCTTACAGGATATGTCTACACTTCTTCCGCCGTTTTCTTGAAGCTGGCAAAATCTAAGCAGATATGCAGGAGAGAGCATGAGAGATTAATTGAAGCAACTATATGCAGGTATGGCAATAAAATCTAGGATTTTCTTCCTTTTTGCATTCCATCATACTTCATTTGTCATTAATACAAAATACCTCTTTGCACTAGGTGCAGATTTGGTAGTGTCATTACTTCTATCATCACTTTCGAGGGCACTCAATTTATCCTGCTCATCAGGTAATTTCGATAACTTATTCTGTTTGAGACTCTTTTTTGGGAGGACTACACGATGATGAAGGCTTTGATTCTCCTCTGCATGGACATCTTTCTGATCAACTTCAGCAAGAACTGGACATTTTACAGTAGTAGCAACCTTATTTTTCTTCCTCCTGTGATTTAGAAATAAAATATTGAGATACAAACCAGGACATTGCTTATGAATATCTCAAAAAACCTTCACTACTAATCAAAAAATAATGAATATCCCAAAAACCATGTGCAAACAGGACCAGCAAGAAATGAATACCTTAAACATAAAGGATGGAACTTTTGGAAAAATTAAAAGAACTACATACTCAGGAAGGAAATAAAAGGATACTCGTAACTTTCAAAACCATAAGAAAAAAATTTCACCGTCCAAACAATCTGTGAAAGGGAACAGTCAGAGCAAAACTATTTGTATTGAACAAATTGATGCAATATATAAGATCATATTCATGCTTTTAATCGAGTCCATGATAAAGCACATAAGATCAGATAAAAACCAACATCTAAACCCATATTCATAACATTGCTCCCAATGGATTTCTGTAAATCAGATAAGATTATTGTTAACACATTTATACTTAATACTGAATGTGTCACTACCAAGATTGATGTCTATTACGCTGTTACAATAACCACATGTCATTCAAACGGGTGATCTAATAGGCTTATGACTTTGTTTGGATTGCAGATTTTCAAGAAATTTTCTGAAATCACTGAGAAATTTTTTTAAATGTTTTATTTTTTTGGGAGTTCAGTGAAACTGATGGCGCCAGTGGAAAAATATTTGTATTTTTGAAAATTTTTTATATATGTTTTTACTGAGGTTTTTAACGGTAGTGGAGCACTGAAAATACTTGAGAAAAGAATTTTATGTCATGTGTTTTATTGGATTTTTGTAAAAAAAAAAAAAAAAGTTTTGTACATGTGTGTGTACACTTGATGGAAACAGAGGAAAAGTATTCTGAGAAATGAAAATTGTTTTTGGCATTTAAAAGACGTATATTGCATGTAAAAAAAACTTTCTAAGAATTTCTGAAAAAGTTTTTAATCCAAGCATAGCCAGAAAAAAAAAAAAAAAAAAAAAAAAAAAAAAACAAAACAAAACAAAACAAAACAAGAAAAAAAAAAACAAGCCAATATCTTGAAGGAAGTGTCATGTCAGGGTTATTTTAAACCACAGCGCAGGCAGCAAGATAATGATTAATTCACAGATGGGATGCCAACTATACTTTTTTTTTTTTTTTTTTTTTTTGCTATGGTTATTTTAAACCACAGCACAGGCAGCAAGATAATGATTAATTCACAAATGGGATGCCAAATATACTTTGAGTTCTGAAGTTTCTTCGATGCCTTTCTTTTCCTGGAAACCATGTATTCGCGTACACTGGCATCATTTTCATCATGTTCCTTTTCAAATTCCTCATTTGACAAAAGTTTCACACCTTTAAGCACAGGTCGCTTCTCCACATTTTCTTCTACCTCAAGAGAGTCAAACCCTTCACCTGCCTGGATAGTATTCACCACTGTATTCCCCTTCCTTTTCACACTGTTTAGAAGAAAGGAAAAAACCCAAAGTAAGACTAACACCTTACACAAGGACATCAGTAAATGTTAAGACAAAAATAAAGGGAAAAAAAAAACAAAAAGCAAAAGGTTCCAGTCATAGACTGACCAGACGATATCTCTATCCTTCAAAATGTATGTTGACTCAAAAGACGGTAATACAAAGCCATCCATCTGGAAGAAAGATCACGATAGTGTAAATTGAGAGTATCAAAGAACGGAAAGAGCATTAGAGGCAGAAAAGGCGACTAAAAGCAATAACAAAAACGGAGTTCCAGTATTGAACATGTTCATGTTTAGCATTGTATTGTCTCAATGATGCACAGGTAAAGCAGTATAGCACAAATAACGCAAGTAATAGCAAGCACTTTTTTTCATGATATTAATTCCCCCACTAGTTAAACAAAAACTGACAATAGCTACAAAGTATTATTATCGCAGTGCTTTGACTGGTTACCGAGAAAATTAAGGGAAAGAAAAAAACAGCCAAATACAAAAAATGATACCAAAAAATAAAATCTCGTAAGTGAGACTCAGTCAGGGTGCAGCATTTCCAATTTTTATATAGAAAATCAACAATTAAAATTTCATGACTAAACGACACCAAAAGAGAAATCCTTAAACTTTTTCATTCTTTCTGGGCTTCCTGAACTTTGTCCCAATAAAAATATTTTCATAATGAAATTTTCGAGAAGAAAAAATTAAAATTAGCGGCATAACATTGTTTTGAGCTGGAAATTAGGGCACAAAGAAGGTAGAGAGAGAGATTGTCTTACGGAGAGGATGAGGCCACTTGGGCAAGAGTCGTGGAGGTCGAATGCACGGAGGAGATAGGCGGCGAGGTCGGAGATGGTCTTCATTTCCGGTTTGAGGAGAAGCCAACTTCGCCTGAGTCCCTCCTTCAACTGTGATTTGTTCATAACGTTCCGGGGCTCGAAATCCAAACGAACCCTCAAGCTCTCCATCGAAGCACACCGAGAGCGATCAAGCGAGCAAGTGAGAATTGAAATGGCAAGGGAGCAGATTTGAGAGCAGTGTAGTGTACCGCTGCAGTGCAGGCCAGCCAGGCCCTCCTCGGTTTCTTAAACCCTCAGTGGTTTCCGTTTCATGCACTGCTTGAATCCACACAGCAACTCACTCAGGGGTGGCAATTCGAGTATGCTGTCACGATTTTAGATAAAGTTAAAGTTAAATAAAATATTTTTAAAATATTTTTTTAATATTATTATTATTTAAAAATTTAAAAATGTTGAATTATTTATTATATTTTATATGAGAATTTGAAAAATTGTAATGATGAGATAAAACTATTTTACTATCCAAACGGAGCCTATTATATAGATTAATTTAAGGGGGGCAGCAGAGCCCGCCCCCCGCTATCCCACCCCGCATGGAAGTGTCAAGATCCCAACAAAAATTATCCTAGGACAAGGTCCTAGGCATGCATGGGTAGCCGAGAGCAGGCCACTTTCAGGGGCAAGCCTAGCTTTGGAAGACTTCCCTAGGAGTCTAGTGTATGTCATAGGAAGATTGTAGGAATGACACAAGTCAATTAGAACGTGGCACACGTTTCCCTCTTGATCGTGCCATGGCTCAGCCCTGACAGCCCCTTGACACAGCCGCTGACATGCCATGACAGCCCCTTGACACTGCTGCTGACATGTCTTGACCGCCCCACAAGTCATGCCTTGACGCTATCGCTGACATACCCTAACAGCCCAATGACATACCCTGACAGCCCCACTGGCCATGCCCTAACACTGTCACTAACATGTCATGGCACACCCAGCAACAGCCTAGCACCCAGCAAAGTGCCCAGCTACAGCCCAGCACCCATCAGCATGTCCAGCAAGCTGCCCAGCGCCCATCAGCTTGCCCAGCAACATCAGCATGCCCACAGGCATGCCATGACCCCTACCATGGCACGCCCAGGACAACCCCACAGACATGCCATGGCTCCTGCCATGGCACCCACCTAACAGCACCATAGGCATGCCATGGCTCCTACCAAGGCACGCCCATGACAGCCCATCAGACATGCTATGGCCCCTACCATGGCACGCACTTGACAGCATTGTCGGCATGCCATGGCACGCCCATGTCAGATGCCATGGCACGCCCATGTCAGCACCACAGACATGCCAATGGCATGGCATGCCCAGGACATGCCTGCAGGCATGCCACGGCCCCAGCCTTGGCATGCCCATGACAGCCCTGCAAGCATGCGCAGCCATGCCAGCAAGGCAGCGGCCCCATACGCCTAGCCCAGGTCACCCAGCAGCCACTTGCCTTGGCCATGCCACACGCATCATCAATATGCAGCACCCATGCCATGCGCACAGCAGCAGCAGCCCATGCTTAAGCCACCTGCCTGGGCCATGACAACACAACACCACTAGCAGCAGCAACAAAAGGCATGCCCAGCATGCCATGGCAGCCCAGCAGCCCCAGCGCCCAGGCCCTTGCATGGGCCATGTCAGCCACGCACCAGTGGGCAGCACTAGCAGGCAGCCCCACACCTAAGCCCATGCCTGGACCATGCCAGCCACACGCACAGCATGCCCATGGGCCAGCTTAGGCCACCAAGGGCCCCACACCACTATCACTTATTTATTTTATTATTTACTTATTTTATTTATCAATGGACCTATTAAGGTTTCCACTTTGTAATCTCTATAAATATGACCCTTAGCATCTTAGTTTACATCTTTTGATCATTTGACATTTTTCCTTTGTGAATGGTTTGGTGTGTTCTTGAAGAACACTTTCGATGCTTTTGCACTTGAGCTCTTTTGGGTGAAATTCATGAATCCCAAAGAGAGGATTAACATTTTGCGATTCGTGAATAGGTATTGTCCATTTATCTATCTTTGATTCATCACCTTGCAATTTGTGAATAGGTGTTGAATCACTTATCTTTTTTTTTATCGATCTTATGTTTCATCACCTTGCAATTCGTGAATAGGTGTTGATTCATTTTATCAATCTCTTGTTTATGTTTTCTATTCTATATTCAAAAATCTAAAAATACATTGTTCTTATTTTTTCTACTTGTTCATAAATTTTCATTGCATGTCCTCGCATGTCAAACATATCCTAAGCCATATTCTCCATATTCTTTAGTTTTTCAAAATATTCATATAAACCAAAAAGAGAGTCTTCATAGTCCAATCGGCAATCATAGATTTACAAAAACCCCAATATCTCAAAACCCAATCACAAAAATCCTAATATCACAAAACTCAATCACAAAAACTCTAATATCACAAAACCCAATCACAAAAATCATAGTAGGCTAGTATGTAATTTCAAAAAAAAAAAAACTTACCGTGGGGGCAGAATCGCAGATCGGCAGAGAGACTGAGACAGGGGCCAAGAGTTGAGAGAAGAGAGATTAAGAGCGACGAAAAAGTGAGAGACGAAAGAGTTGAGAGACGAGAGAGTGAGAGACGAGAGAGTGAGAGATGGGAGAGTTGAGACTGAGAGCAAGAGATGAGAGCAGAGTCAGTCACGACTCACGGGCACGAGAGACGGAGAGAGTGAGCCACTGAGCGCAGTGCGCATGACGGCACTAGAGACAGAGAGAGCAAGAGGTGAGAGCAGACTGCTGTGTGAGACCGAGATGAGAGGCAGAAATGGAAGTCTGGAACGACGATTCACGAAAGAGATGAGGATGATATAGGGTTTTCAAATTGAAAACGGAGCCGTTTGGCCTTTGGCCCTTTAGTATTTAATTAAAGTTTAATTATTTTCAATGTGTTTTTTTGTTAAATGATAATTAAAATTTATATATATTTATAATACATTTAATAGACTATAGTGATTATAGTGATTTAATATAATATATATATTTGTAATACATTTAATATACCATAGTCTAATAGTATTAATATTGGCGTATTAATATAGTTATATATTAGTATTAGTTATAGTAATTTAATATAACTATATTAGTATAAGTATAACTATAGCCTATAATCTATATTAAACTATTAGTATTAGTTAAATAGTTATAAACTTATATATTAGTATAGCTATATAATATATTAGACTAGTCTAATAGTATTAATATTAGCCTACTAGTATAGTTATATATTAATATTAGTTATAGTGATTTAGTATAACTATAACTATAGTTTATATTAAACTATTAATATTAATTAAATAGTTATAGACTTATATATTGGTATAGCCTATTAATATATTAGATTATATAATAGTATTAATATTAGTCTATTAATATAGTTATATATTAGTATTAGTTATAATGATTTAGTATAACTATATTAGTATAACTATAACTATAGTCTATAGTCTATATTAAACTATTAGTATTAGACTATTAGTTAAATAGTTATAGACTTGTACATTAGTATAGCTATATAATATATTAGACTATATAATATTATTAATATTAGCCTATTAGTATAGTTATATATTAGTATTAGACTATTAGTTATAAACTATATATTAGTATCAGTTATAAACTTTTAGTGATTTAGTATAGCTATATTAGTATAAGTATAATCATAGTCTTTATTAGACTATTAGTATAGTTGTATACCAGTATTAGTTATAAAATATATATTTAATATTAGTATTAGTTATAAACTTTTAGTATTAATTATAAGGATTTCGAGGTGTTGACCATTTACTTTAAAGACCCGACCATCCCTAGGGTACTCTATTTCTACCGCCCTATTTTTAAAAACATATTTCACTACAAAGAGACCGGTCCACCTAAACCGAAATTTTCCTGAGTGCTTGTGAAGTCTAAAATCATATAAGTATACTTGGTCATTAGATTTAAATGTGTTCCTAAGAATATTTTTTTATCATGAAACTCTTTCATTTTAGCTTTATAAATTTTAGAGTTCTCATAAGCATCATTTCTCAACTCCTCTAACTCGATTAACTGAAATCTTCTATATACCCGCCTCTCTTAGGTCAAAATTAAAATGTTTGATAGTCCAATAAGCTCGATGCACTAGCTCTACGGGTAGGTGTCAAGTCTTTCAAAAAATGAGCCTATAAGGTGACATACCTAAGTGAGTTTTGAAAATTGTACGGTAGGCCTAAAGTGCATCAATTAGTCTTAAAGACCAATCTTTGCGATCAGGGTTTATTGTTTTCTCTAGGATTTGCTTAATTTTCCAATTGGAAGGTTCTACTAGTCCACTTGACTGAAGGTGGCAGGTAGTAGAAATTTTATGAATAACCCTATATTTTTTCATCAAAACCTCAGATAAACGGTTGCAAAAGTGTGAGCCCCGGTCACTAATGATAGCACGCGGTATACCAAACCGAGACAACATCTTTAAGAAATTTAATTACCATCTTATTATCATTGCTCCTATAAGTTGTTGTTTCTACTCATTTTGACACATAATCTACTGCCACAATAATACATTGGTATCCAAAAGAAGGAAAGATCCCATGAAATCAATGCCCCAATATTCAAAAATTTCAATCATTAAGATCAGGTTTAAGGGCATCATACTACAACGGGACAAAACTCCTAGCTTTTGACACTTTTCATATGAGCGACAATAGATGTTTGTATCTTTGAATAAGGTGGGGCAATAAAATCTACACTGTAAAATTTTTGCAGCGATTTTTCTATTGAAAAATGACCCCTACATGCTAGAGAATGACAAAATTCTAATACGCTAGCAATCTCATCATCAGGGTTGCAAAGCCTTATAATTTGGTCAGGACAGTATTTGAAAATAAAAGGGTCATCCCAATAGAAGTTGCGTACCTTAGTCATGAACTTCCTCTTGTCTTACGCGCTCCAATCTGTCGGTATTTCATCTGCAACCAAATAATTCACAAGATGAACAAACCATGGTAAAGAAGTAATAGAGAATAATTGCTCATCTGAAAAATCATCCCTAATTAGCATGCGGTAGGTGGTGTTCTCAAATGTGAGCCTCGAGAGATGGTCAGCCACTACATTCTCCACTCATTTTTTTATCTTTGATGGTGATGTCAAATTTCTGCAAAAGTAAAATCCACCATACTAATCGCGTTTTAGCATCCTCCTATGTGAGAAGATACTTAAGGACTGCATGATCTGTGAGAATTATAATAGGAGAACCAATCAAGTAAGCACGAAACTTTTCCAAATAAAAAACTACAGCTAACAATTCTTTTTCAGTGGTTGAGTAATTCATTTGAACATTATTTAGAGTTCTACTAGCATAGTAAATGACATAGGGTTTCTCTTCCCATCACTGTCCAATGACAACACCTACAACATAATCACTAGCATCGCACATAATTTCAAAAGGTAATAAATACCCAATCAGGAGGATGCATTATGGGTGCAGAAGTAATCTTGCCAATCAGCGTTTTAAAGGCCTCTTGACAGGCTTGTGTCTACTCAAATGAGGCATCTTTAACTAGAAGATTGCATAGCGGTCTAGATATGGCAGAAAAATTCTGTATGAACCTCCTATAAAAACCCGCATGACCAATAAAGGATCTAACATTCTTTACTGTCCCTCGGAAGAAATAATATGCCCTAGGACAATACCTGAAGGTAACATAAAGTGACATTTTTTCCAATTCAAAACCAGTTCCTTTTCCTCACAACGGGTCAACGCTCTCTTTAAATTCAGCAAGCATGCATCAAAATAAGTTTCAAAAACAGTCAAATCATCCATAAAAACTTCCATGCAATTTTCAACCATGTCACTAAAAATGCTCATCATGCAGCGTTGAAAAGTAGCAAGGACATTACCCAATCCAAATGGCATTCTATGGAAAGCATAAGTACCAAAAGGACAAGTGAAAGTGGTTTTATCTTTATCTTCTAATGCAATTTCAATTTGATAATAACTAGAATAACCATCCAAAAAATAATAAAATGGGTGACCAGATAACGCTCAAGGATTTGATCAATAAAAGGGAGCGGAAAATAGCCTTTTCGAGTGGCGACATTCAATTTTCTGTAATCAATACACATCAACCACCCAAGTTTTGTAGTTACTAACTCTCCCAATTCATTATTCACTACAATAATGCCTGACTTCTTGGGGACAACCTGCGTAGGAGTAACCCATAGATTGTCGACAATATAATATATAATTCCTACATCTAACAGTTTTAACACTTTATTTTTTACCACTTCTTTCATGGTGGGATTAAGTCTACGTTGAGGGTCTCTACGAGGATTAGTTCCTTCCTCTAAACTAATTTTTTGGGAATAGATTAAAGGGCTAATACCTTTGATATCTGAAATGCTCTCATCTATGACTGGCTTATGCTCATTTAAGGTTCGAAGTAATTGCTCATCTTGAAATTCAGACAATTCAGATGAGATAATAACAGGAAAAGTATCACCTGGACTAAGGAAAACATGTTTTAAACCCTTAGGCAAATGTTTCAATTCAACTCTTGGTGCTTCCATACTTGAATGAATCTATTTTTCACTTTTTTTAGGCAATTTCTCAAATTTCGGTTGCCAAGCCCTTGTGCCATAATCCTGAATTTCATAAAAAATAGGACAAATATCAACAATATTAGATGAATCGCTAATAGTATTAAATTTAGAATTAATAAGAAAATATTCAAGGGAATTAGAATCATGAGTTGTGTGAGCTCCATTATCTATGAGTGCGTCAATCATGTACGTGTGGTGGCACTCATCATCATCTTTTGGCTATTTTTCAATATGAAAAATATTCACCTCTAAAGTCATATTCTCGAAAGAGAGTTTTATTAGATCATTCATGCAATTAATAAGGGCATTAGCAGTAGCGAGGAAAGGTCTACATAAGATGAGAGGAATTTTAGAGTCAGACTCAACAACTGACTGAGTATCTAAAATTAAAAAATCAACAGGGTAGTAAAACTTGTCAATTTGGATCAAAACATCCTCAACTATCCCTTTCGGTTTCTTAACTGAACAGTCAGCCAATTGAAGCACAACAAAAGTGGGCTTAATTTCACCCAAATCAAGCTACAAATAAATGGAATAAGGCATCAAATTTCCACTAGCTTCTAAATCTAGCAACGCTTGCCCAAACTCATGATTCCCAATAATACATGCAATGGTTGGACAACTAGGATCCTTGTACTTAGGAAGAATTCGATACTCAATTAGAGCACTAACTTACTCTGTCAGGAATGTTGTCTTCTTAACATGGTGTTTTCTCTTAACTCAAATATTTAAGAACTTTTGCATAAATAAGAACTTGTTTAATAATATGCAAAAGAGGAAAATTGATTTTAACCCGCCTGGGGTTCTCCAAGATTTCATTGCTAGAATCCAAAGCTCGCATACCAGATTTTAAAGTTTAAGGAAATGGTACATTAACTGGGCTCTTGATTACCTCGACTTCCTTGGGCAACTCAGCACTATCATTGCTTTGTTCCTCTTCAACATTCTCTGGCTTATCAATTGTTGGGATGTGTAAGGACTTACACTTCGTGTCACAATGGCATTGACCTCCTTCAAATTTTCTTGAGCCATATGTTGACCTTGGGGTGTGAATTAAGGTTGAGAAAGGAACTTGCCACGCACATTCACACTCAAATAGCTCATCAACTTGGATACATGGCTCTTTATCCTTGGTTTCTTCAACAACTTGCGTAATCAAAGATTTAAACTTTTGATCAGTTTTACCATGTGCCTCAATAAAAACATGTAAAGTATCTTCTAAGAAGTTCTTAGAAGAAGATGATACATGATACGGTGTAGGATAAGCTTTAGGTGGTTGTGCAGGCTACTGGTTTTCAAATTTTTAACTAAAATTAAGGTGATTACACCACCCCAAATTGTAGATATCGAAAGAAGGTGTAAAAGATTTCTTGTACATACCTAAGACATTACATTGTTCCTCATACATTCCTCTCATTTTAGTAAATGTGGGGCACTCTTGAGTTAGGTGATCTATCACACCACACATAAAACATGGTTTAAAGGACTCAACACGAGTAGCCATGTGTGTTGGCTTAATCTTTAATTTTTAACACCTCTAACTCCCTACTAAACATCTTTACCTTAGCTTTTAGGTTATCATATTCCCTAAGATGGTAAATTCCACCACCATTTGGATTTTCAGCAAACCGTGACCTATTTGTACTCTCAGTAGCAACAGGTCCGGTCCAAGTGTGAGCTTTTTCAGCAAACTCATTGAGATATTCTATGGCCTCATCTGGATTGTTTTACAAAAATTCACCATTATACATCATCTCTATGAATTGACGCTCTCTAGGTGTAAGTCTCTCATAGAAATAACTAATTAAGAGCCTGTTCTTATACCCATGGTGGGAACACTTTCTTTTCAAAGAGAAAAGAAAGAACTTAAGTCTCACAATATTATCTGTAACATTATGATTATGGAAAGTCGCAACTACTTCCTCAAACTCCCTAATGTGCAAATAAGAATTTTAATTCTCTAAACTATGAAAAGTGGGAAGTAGTTGTATCATCCCTGTTTTAAAATCAAGTTGACGAGTGTTGGCTGGAAACATGATGCATGATGGTGTGGTTGCGCGTGTAGGGTGGAGGTAATCCTTAAGAGTTCTAGTAGGTTAATTTTTGTGTTCACTTATTTCTTCGGGATTAGATGAATTGTTAAATAAAGGATTTAAAAAATTTGATTTTGACTCTCGCACAAGCCTGCAAGCAAATCTACCTAATGCATCTCTATATTTGTGCATGCAAGGTAAAAAAAAAAATTAATGCTAAAAACTAAAAATACTACGAAGAGAAAAAAAAAAATGCAGCAAACTAAAACAGGGAACGAAATTACTGCCTTTACAAACTACTGAAATAAATTATTTGTATCGATTCTTCTACCGTCTCCTCAGCAACGACGCCAAAATTTGATTTCGCCCAAACTAGTACACAGTGTTATAGTATATAGTTCAGAGTGTCGATTCATATGGAGTCGGAAGAAACACAACAAGATGCAAGCTTAAAAAAAAAGATTAAATTACAATATGACAATAATCTAAAAATTCTACCTAAAGCACATAATTAAAATGAGATTAAGGCACGTATAAGAAGGCAAGTAAAGCTTTGGGCTTCCATTAACCGGATCTAATACTCTGACTTTTTCAATCCAAACGATATACACAATTAAAAATTATAGCACCAAATTCCTAATTGGAATATATATCATTATATTTATCTACTTTCTTAAATTTAATTCTAGAATTTACTCTCCCTTTACAAACTACGGTTTTCATATATAAAAATGAATATCAGATCTTAAGACGACACTATGTTCACAAACAACAATACAGTAAAAGATCACATAAATGGCATGAAAAGCCTATTAAGTCACAATCATATATTCATAATCCTATAGCTCAACAAAATCAAACCATAACAAGATTTAATATAATTGTCTCAAACATATAATATCCAAAACAAATAGAGAATTGAATCCTAGAATCTTAAATAGTAAAGCTTAATCTATGAATTGAAATATAATCAAAATATTTTCACCAATCAATTTATGCTCTAAGTTGTACCCAAGATTTAGTTCAATATAGAAGAACTAAAAAATAAAAATTGTATTTTTGTCTTCTCTAGATCTGTGCCTCCTCCCTTCAAAAACTCTTCAATTTCGTGCTAATGATATGCTTGTATAGGGTAGGAAAGAAACCCTAATATTTTCATGATTCCCGCAAAAATAATTATCTAAATTTTAGGACTTATCTTGGTACCCACGTACATATTTTAGGAGTTCGAATTTAGAAATCCTTATTAGAGACAAAGTTGTACCCCTTTAAGATAGCTTTCTAACGCATCAAGAATTACATCAATCTAATTTGTGAGTGGAACATTACGATCAAAATACTAAAATATGTCCAGACTATCTCCTAGTGAATTTCGGACTTGGACTTTTTGCGGTTTCTTTTTGTGATTTTTTTTCTTAATCTGAATTGCTCTCAAACTCCATCATTATCTTTATTTGAAGAGTTCTACACTCGTTGAAAGTTCTTACATTGTTCCAACGTCTTGCCTACTTGAAAGTCCTCATTTGAATCTGACTGGGTTTTGACTTGCTCTTTTATATATTCTGAAATTAAACATAAAAATCTGTTTATGAGTGTCTCAAAGTAATAGAGACTCAATTAAAAAATACACATTAATTCCTATTATTTCTATTTATATTTTAGCATTTTAGTCCAATAATAGGGTATTTAGAGTGCACTTTCGTACACTCATCTGCGCCCATAGTTCTATATAAAGGTTTTATAATAATTAACACATACTAGTATAGTATTGAATTAATTATACTACTATAGTCTATATAAATTAGACTATACACTTTTTATATGAGTATATATGATCAAAGGTGTAGAAATGTATTTATCAAAAAGAATATATATTAAAATTTATTATGCCATAAAACATATTTATCCATGATATATATCACAAGTAGGTTTATATTAATAACTTAATATTAATATTCATGTCTAAGATTAAAATTTTATGTTATATTAATTTTATGTTATAAGATTAAAATTTATATGTTTTATTAAATGTTAATTAATCTTATATTATTAGATTATTATACATAAATAATAAGATTTTAAAATTTCATGTTATATTAATTAGGAATTTAGTATATAATATATAATATAATATAAAAAATTATATATAATATAAAAAATATTTTAAATATGATATAAAAAATTAAATTTTAAAATCCTAGTTATGTTGATGCTTGACCTAATACAAGAGAAAAGATGCTTGGTTTCAGAAAAAGCTTTTAAGAGAAATGAGATTGGGTCAATCGGCAGATACCTAGTCTATATGACATCATATTGTGTGTTTATCTTATAGTATCGTACTAATTTCAGAATTTGTCTTGTGAATAACGGTAAAAGGCAAAACTTGGCATCCAAGGTCTTCTAAGGCGCCATGTGGTTTGGCCCTAGTAAAAGATTCAGATCTAGTGTTGCATTCCTAAAGCCAAGTGTGTTGAGCAAGGTTATTGGCTTAGTCTACAAGTTCGGGTAACTTTGGCCCCAAGTTTGTATGTTGGTCTAGGATTTGTTTGGACTTTGGGTTGGGCCTTCCCATCAGGCCTTGTTGTTGAGCCTTATGTCTAGCTTGTTGGGTCTTTCCTTAGGCCTCACTATCTTACTACATTGGGCCTCAACTTGAGCTTCATATTGGACCTCATCTTGGGCCTTGCCTTGGGCCCATCTTTGTCCTCTTTTTTTAAAATTTTGATTTGTCATTTAACTAAATTTGAGTCCTCCTCATATCCTTCTAAGATCCATAATACGCTATAGGTTCATCTCCAAGCCCATTGATCCAGGAATTTCTCAAAGATCATATCTTAAGTAATGGAAGTTATTTGACTACATCTTAACTCTAGATACTCAAAATGATATTTTCTTTTAAAAGTCAATATAATCACTCAACCCAATTTGTTAATCACTATTGCCAACATCCCAATTTCTTCTAGGTCCATTTGCATGATTTGGTGGGGTGTTACATCTAATGAACATGATATTCAAGCCATATCCAAATTCCTTTGTGGTGATGTTTATTGACAATGTTTTTATATCATTCGAGGACCAAGAAACCCACAAGGAACAACTCATACAAGTGTTGGGAAGATTGAGAGAACAAATTGTATGCCAAGTTGAGTAAATGTGAATTCTAGTTGGAGAATGTGAAGTTCCTTGGCCATGTGATTTCAAAGGAAGGGGTAGCAACAGATTCAACCAAAATAGAGGTCGTAGTTAACAAGTAATGCACGATGTATGCTTACTAGATTAAAAGTTATTTAGGTCTTCCAATTGTTATAGAGTCTTGTGGAGGGTTTTTCCAAATTGTTTGGACTACTCACAACACTGATTAAGAAAAACATAAAATTTGTATGGTCTAACGAGTGTCAAGCTAGTTGTCTGGAGCTGAAGAAAAGATTGACGACAACTTATGCATTACTCTGAATTGCATAACCGACTGATGGTATATATTGAAGCACTTAAGCATGAACTTGGGTGTGTGGTGATGCAAGAAAGTTGTGTAGTAGCTTATATTTGTCATCAACTAAAGGATCACAAGAATAACTACCACACCTATGATCTGGAACTTGCAACAATAGTCTTCACCTTGAAGATATGCAAGCACTACTTATATGGTGAAGCCTACAAGATTTATTCAGATAACAAAAACTTATATTTGTTCGATTAGTAGAGTCTGAATATGCGATAACGGAGATAGTTAAAAATTATTAGTGACTATTAATGGGAGATTATGTATCGCCTACGAAAGACAAATCTAGTAGCAAATGCACTGAGTCACAAAACACATACATATTTGGCCGATATGGCTATCGACATGACATCCATATAGTGTCATACATAGACTATTGCTAGGAGATTCGCCGCAAAAGGGAATAATTGAAGTAGTGCACAAAGTGCAGTCAGTGGATTATTTAGAATTAAATGAATTGCAAGAAAAAGACTCCAAATTAGTGAAAGTAAGAAGGAAGGATAAAAAGGCTCCACTTATTTTTTATTCATTATAGTGATTGATGTACGATGATCGATAATGGCATTGAGTATTGTGTGTGTATATATTATGATATATCATATAATTATTAACGCTTACAGTAAAGATAAATATAAGTATATAGTATATCATTTTATGATCATAATATGAAAGAATTGTATAGGCACAAATATATGTGTGTGAGTGAATGAGTGTATGTATTGCAGATATAATGACCATGCCAAAGGCGGTGATCGGAGTCGGATTATATAGCAAAGCTGGAGTTGGAGTTAGAGTCGGTCGGGAAAAACAACTGCCTCACCTCTGCCTCTGATTGGATTTTGTGAAAAAAATCTGACTCTGCTTCCATTTTATTCGAGCTCCGACTTCGTTGATACAGATCTGGTGCTGGATTTCAGTGAGGCAAAGTTTTGCACGCCCCTACATATGAACTTGAGTAATATGAATATCCAAAATTAATGTTTACAAGCTTAATTTCAAATACATATTACGGGTATACAGTGATTCTTAGGATGTAAAAAATTACAATATTTAAGCATGCTTTTGTAAAATAAATTGAATAATTATTTTTAATTACGAAAGTAAATTATTTTCTTAAGGATAGGCTACATTAATTACATAGGATATCAATCAAACTCTCATATTTGATTTAGGTGACCACATATGTAGAGAAATTGTTGGATTAATATTATGAAGTAAGTAGAATGTAGAATGATCATTCGCTTCATATATCCTAAACTAGGTATTTTAAATTATAGTACAAATGGTCTTCCCTTGACAACCCTTTTTAGTGCCATGTTGTGATTATGTTAACCGTTAAATAAGTAAGATATATCATTTTATGATGTAGTGAATGCTATTAATCATGTTACATTCTCATATTATGCTTTTATACCATTTATGATTTTACGTTAGTCATGCTAATTACGTGAATTACATTTCTATGCATCTCATATGTCCTAAAAAATTATTAAAACTCTCATATGGTAAGTATAAGAAAAAATAAGAGTAAGAATGAATATTTTTTAAGAATGGCCCTAGAGATCCATGGTACCAATACAATTATGGATGAATGTGTGAGCTATTGATCTAAGCGTGGTTCACCATAATTATGTTATGATACGATAAGCTGTCCCCTTTGTGGCCATAGGTGACATAATCGATCCACAAACTTGAACACATGGTTAATGTATATTGGCCAATAAGATAAGATAAGTGAAAACAAATTAATAAGCCATGCATGAATGTACTAGTAGTCATCATGTTCTACATTGTTTACTTTCATATGATATGTTGATGATGCAATTATGATTTTAAGAAAATCCCTATTTTAAGGTATGCTTATGATATAGTGTGCGCTTATTGAGTTTTGACTCATTTTATATTGTGTTATATATTTTAACCATCCAAGTGAGGAAGAAATTAAGACGAGCAGACACGCTACGCTTAGATGGAAGAATCTAGTACCGAGGAGGTTTACTCCAATACCTAGAATAGTTTGTATAGATTTATTATTAATTGGTCATTTTGTTTAATTCCTTAAGGCAATCATGATTGTGGTTATGTTTTCATGTTTAGTAACTTGTTTAATCTAAAAATTAAGTATGATTTAATAAAAAAAAAAAATTATTGTGTGAGCCTCTTGTCTATATAAGTTATGACGAAAGTCACAAAACTAAAGTTGACGAAATGATGTAGTACGTTGATTATGCAATATGGGAGCCATTTTTAATTGGGGACAAGCTCTAGAAGTTAAGGTTAGGGTTCTTAACAATGAATCGATACGATTTGGGATTTTTTTTTTATCACGTGGAAATATGTTTTTGATTTGACGTTATGAGCTTAAAGTGATTCAAACTTGCTCGTTACCCTTTTTAACTTCTTATTCATTTATTTTTTGTTTAGGTCTAGCTTGGCAGAGCTTATCTATCAATATATCAGGCGAATTTGGAAATAATTTTCATCTCATCTCATTCCATTCCATTTCATTTACTTCTCAAATATCATTTAAATTAATTATTAAATTTTTTCAAATTAATCATTACAATTTTTTTAAATTTTTAAATAAAAAATAATTCAACTATTTCAAATTCTAAAATAAAAATTATATGAAAAAATTATATTTAACAATATTATAACTTTATAATATATTTTTTTAACTTTTTCTCTACTCTTTCCCAAAACCTAGTAAATAACTCAAATAATCTCACTATTATTCACAAACCATCTTATTCTTCTCATCTCCTAGATGCTTCGGCGCAAGGCGTCCACATGAATTTCTTGTGGTCAAGTAAAAATCAGAGACGTTTTTCTTCTATTGAATTTGTTACGACAGTTATGTGCCAATAGAATAGAATCTTGATGGGTGGACCATTTTAAAATATGATGCTAACTATGGGGACTAATTCGAAACTTTCTAAATTGTAGGTATTAATTTATAAAAATCACAAATATTAAAGACTTGAGTAGGGGTGTAACGGTCTAGTTTGATTCAGTTTTAGACAGATTTTGAAACCGAATCGATATACATCGATTTTGGAAATTTAAGAATCCATACGGATTGATTTATCACTGAAACTAGAACTTTTAGTTTTTTCAGTTTCGGTTTGATTTGGTTCCATTTTTCTGATTTACATGTGTGACACTACATAAATTGAGACTTAAGAGCTGGTTCTCTAATGCTTGTTCTCCACAAAGTAAATTTATATTAATAACTTAAATATTAATATTCATGTTTTTTAAGTTATATTAATTTTATGTTATAAGATTAAAATTTATACGTTATATCAAATGTTATATTAAAAATTATAAGATTAATTTCATGTTATATCATGTTTTATATTAAAATTTATAATATTAATTTTATGTTATAAGATTAATAGACATGAAAAATAATATTAAAATTTTATGTTATATTAAGTAACAATTTAGCTTATAATATATATAATATAAAAAACTAATATATATATATATATATATATATATATATACTGGTCCAATTCGGTTTTGGTTCTTAATAACCATAATGAAATGAACCTGCTACGAACTGGACCGAAACTATTGATTTTTCAATTTTTTTACACCCCTAAACTTGAGCAATAATTCTCCTATCGATTGATAAATAAAAGAGTGAAAGGAGACGGAATGATGGATTTTATGAAATTTCAGTTCAACGAATTTATTTAATAAGACAATTAATTGAATTTTATATTTGGGTTAATTACAAGATCAGTCTCTAGTTTTTGGTCTATTTGCAAATCCTTCACTCGATTTCATCTTTTTAAGATTTACTGTATGAATGCAAAAAGTTTTGCAAATAAATTTTATGTTACATTAAGTAGCAATTTAGCTTATAATATATATAATATAATAAACTAATATATATATATATATATATATACTAATTCGATTTGGTTTTGGTTCTTAATAACTATAACGGACTGACCCGGTTATGAACTGGACTGAAACTATTGATTTTCAATTTTTTTACTCTCCTAAACTTGAACAATAATTCTCCTATCGATTGATAAATAAAAGAGTGAAAGGAGACGGAATGATGGATTTTATGAAATTTTAGTTCAACGAATGACGAGATTGCCATATGACAACCAATCATAGTTCGATACAACGTCGACATTTAGGCGTAGTTTGGATTCAAATATGAGATTGTTTCATTTTGTACGGAGAGATACTCTCCAATCCAAACACTTTGTTTTACTTTATTAGATTAAAAATCATCTCACTTTACTAACGACAAAGCGAAGTTCTCACGGTGATGGAGTCCTCTGGGCAAGAAACTTGCCAACTGTGGTGAGGTGAGAAAATGGCTGTGGTGGCAAGTAAGCATGTTGTGAACAAGGGAGGGTGGTGAGGGCCTTCCATGGTTGAGGAGCACCTCGGCCACTTCGTGGGGGAAAAGCTCGTGACCGAGGGAGAGTGGCGAGATCCTCCTTGGGCGAGAAGCTTGTGGTGAGATCCAGAGTCTACTACTGTGCGACTGGTGGGGAAGGTCCCACCGACGCTTTTTGTTGTCAAGGACCATCACGTTGGCGATAGAAAACACCGACATGTCTAGTTGTAGCCACTGGCAGCCTCAGTAGAAAACTACTAGTGGGGAAGCTGGCGGTGACTGCGTCGCCTGAGCAGTCGACAAACACCTTGCTGATGACAGAAAATGTCGGTCATCCTTGTGTCGGCCGGTGGTGGCCTTGCCCGCCCACGGAAGCCACGAGGAGGGCATCTTTGGGTGCACAACAATGTGCACCCATTGCCCGCCCTTCCTCTCATGGATGCATTCTATGTTCATGGCCACCGTGGCTCGGGGCCACGACGAGCACGACCTTCATGGGTCAGTGACCATTCCCACTGTGACAGAAGGCACCGACAGTCACCGGGCTCACAGTTGGAGGCTCACGGTGTTACGTGCACTTTGGATTCTACTGTGCATGCAGTGGGTGGTGCATGTGATACGTGCGCAATGGGTGCATGTGATACGTGCACAGTGCAAAAGTTAATTTATAAAACAAAATTATAATTGGTAGGACCCACATGTATCAAATCTCCAAAAAGTTAAAACCATCTCATCTTACTTCCTAATTCAAATACAAAAAATTTTCAAAAACTACCTCATCTCAACTCAACAATCTCACTATTATTCACAAACCATCTTCACTCATTTCTAAATTCAAACAAGCCCTTATTGAAAAATAGTAAAACAAACACTCTAAGAATAAGAATAAAAATTCAAACAATTTTAAAAAATTAAGATAATTATTTTAGAAAGGGTAAATATTATTTAGACATGTTGAAAGTATTTCAAAGAAACTTCAAAAATATTAATAGGATGGGGTATAAAAAATGAAACTTAAAATGCTAATCTTAAAATATAAAAATTGTTAAAACAAGCAAATTAAAACTAAAAAATGTTAATAATTAATTTAAATACTAATAAATAAATAAAACTAATTATTTTGAAATTATAAGAATAAAACTAGATAATTATTTAAAACTAGATTAGAAAATTTAGAACATTATGAAAAATATTTGAAGCATCCTAAATGTTAATTTGAAAAACAAATTTACAAATATTTAATAATTTCTAAAAAATAAATAATAAAAAACAAATAATAAAAATATTAAAAAGAATAAAAAAAAAAATAATCTTGACTGAGGGGGTTCCCCTCTTCCCCATGTGGGGCCTATAAATCTTGACTGAAAGGGACCGCTCTTCCCATGTGGGGCCTGTAGCGACTTGGTTGGTGAGCCACCTACAGTAGTTTAGGGGTTGCGGCCACCCGCTGGTGGCTTAGCTAGGAGATCCTCTTTCACGTGGTCTCCCTCAGAACTGTTTTTCTTTTTAAAAAGGAGAAGATTTATTATTTATTATTTATTATTTAATATTTATAAATATTTTTATCTATTTTTTTGTTTTTCAAACTTAATTTTTAATATTTAAAATTTTCTTATTTTTAATAAGTTAATCACGTGGTATCTATTGATTTGTCATGAGTTACAACTTTCTATTAGACGAAGAGATAAGACTATAAAATTTTTTATAAAAATAAATTTGCATATAAATATATTTTTATATAAAAAATGCTTGGGTCTTGAATTCGGGATTTGTCTCGAATAATTTTTTTTTATTTAATAATTAAGAAATTATTTTTTAATGATATTATAAATTTTTTTATTTTTTTTAATATTTATGATGATTAAAAAAATATATTAAAAAAATAAAAAAGTGAAATGTACTATTCGAACTCATTTGGATCACTTTTTCGGTGACTGTAGCATGACTCTTTTTATATAATATTTTAGATTATTTTATAATAAAAATAATTTTATAAATTTTTATTCTACATCTATAATTTTTTTTTTTTTTATAAAATTTACTAAGATACGGCAGTCATGTGACAAAACCAATTTAAACCCCAAAAAAATGTAGCCAAAAGACCAAAATACAGAGCTGGCTTTCAGTCCGACGCGAGCCATGGTGGAGCTCAGGCACTCAATCTCGATCGGGAGCCGAGGTTCTTCCTCTCCGATGAAGCGAGATGGCGACTTGTCCCCTTTAATTCCAGATAGCCAGCCTAACGACGACGACGATCACGATCGCTACTCCTCCAAGGATCGTGACCGCCCGTTCTGGTACCATTTCCACTCCATATGCCCCTTCTTCAACGACGATGCTAGGTTTTCTCCGCACAACTCCAGGATCTGCCTCGTCTTCCTACTCCTCCTCCTCCTCGCTGGTTTGATTTCAGTTTTATCAATCGTAAACCGATTGGTTAGTATATTATCTCCTGGTGCTCTGCATTTTGGGATTTCGACGTGGCACTCTCGGTTTTCCTTCTATTATGTGCGTGTTTGGTTACTCAGAAATTTTGAAAACATAGGCTATGGAACTCCACTGGGGAGAACGACTGAATTAGGCACCATTTACTGGTTTTATGTTGTTTATTACTTATTATTTCTCGTGTTGTTTTAAACGCTTTCTCAGTAAACAGTCTGAGTAATGTTGAATTTTGACTATGTATGATTTTAATAATAAGAGATTAGGATTTATTCTAGTAATTTGAGGGTGCTTTGGACTTCAAAATATCTGGATTGATAAGTTCTTTAGCATCACCCTTCTAAACTGGATTGGTCTCTAAAGCATGACAGTCGAATGTGGATGTTACTGCAAAATGATTATATACATTCCTAATTGATTTGTTTTGGGTTATGTACGTTGATGCATCTTTTTTTTTTTTGCTTGGGCTTTGGTGCATCTTCAAATGAGATGTATTGTCTTATGTGGTAAAATGCTGTGGATGATTTAGTTTTGGTTATTGTCACACTTTTGGTTCCTATCTGATTTGCTCCTTAGTTTTCCTTGTTGACCCATTTTTCATAGATAGCGAAATACACTCATTAATATGATGAAAAGGTCATGAGGGCCGAGAATTATGTGTGATATGAAATTACCAACATGTAGAGGATAAATAGGTGCCAGCATTCTCACATGTGTTCTTTGCATTCATAATCTGTATTCCTAATTCTCCTTTCAACATATTGTAGAATGCTCCTTACTTGTGTAGAAAAGATGGCATTGTTCTGCACTGCCCACATGTAAGTTAAAGGACCTTCTTTGGTCATTTCTTTCCTTCAGTTCACATGTGCTTGTTGATTTGTGCCAAATGTATATATAATTTCCTATTTTTAGGTCAAGGAATCTCCTTCACTCTGGGAGAATCCATTCTCAGCCACCACATCCTGGAAGCCTTGTGCTGAGCACCGTGATGGTGGAATGTCAAGTAAGATTCAGTTGTCTTCAATAATATATGCTGGGTATCATCCCAGTTCATAGGGCCATTCTCTTATCTGCTGTTAAATCTACAGTCCATTCATTGACTAGTAAATGCAGTACGCTTTGGGTGGGACCCATCATAATCAAGTGGGGCTATCTAGTGTTCTGGGGGTTGTGGGATATTTGGAAAAGAAAGTAGAGCCATAGTGTATTACTGGGGTTCGCACACTGCCATAACTCCTGTTTTGGAGCTAATGAATGTTCTCTTCTTCTTCTTTTTCTGTTCTTTTTCTTTTGGAGAGATTATTAAGGTTGGAGATCTGGTGTGCATGTTGTTTGCCCTATACACTGAAAATCCATTAAGACGATATGTTTCTTTTATGCACAGGTTGAGTCATTATGACTGATCACGGAGTTAAGAGATGAGTTGACTGAAATATTTAATTTGAACCTGGATTTTTCTTAATTCGCTTGTGTAGAAAAGATCTGGATGCTATTCTCTCTTCCCTTCATTTGATACTCTAATCAAGTTTAGCTCCTCTTCTACTTTTCCGTTATATTCCTTTGTATCCTAGCAACTTTCTTGGCTCTTTGCAGATCTTCCATCTGAAAATGAAACAGCAGGCTATATATTCATCCATGCTGAGGGTGGTCTGAATCAACAAAGAATTGCTGTATGACTTCTTTTCTTTCTGGACAATTGAAATCTGATTAAGAAAGTTCCTTTTCCCTCTATATTGTTTTCAATCTGCACATTTATTTCATGGCATAGCGAAAGTAGTACTTTAACATTTACTTGTGTTTCTTTGGCACCTTCTTAATTAGGGCACACAATGTTTCTTGTATTTGTATCAGGCTTTGCCTAATTCTTTGATGAATAAAATTTGTTTACCTATAAAAAAAAACATTTACCTGTCGAACAAGAAGTTTACAGATACTTTTTTAGTAAGTAATAAGTCTTTATTAGAAAGTGCAAAAGGTGCAACCCAAGTACATATATTACCTATATAATTTCTGAAGCATTTCCTTCGCTCCACCAATCCGCCGTAGCATTTTCCGAATCACCTTAATTTTTTTACTATTTTATTGGTTCCTTAATTTTATTATTCTCTTAATTACAATGCCAACTTTTCTACTTCCTCTATTATGATCATTCACTTACTCATATCTCTTACACTCTGCCTACTATTTAAATGACCATTTGTTGCATAAAAGACCCTTCAATTTTCAATTCCAAAAAGACCTTTCAATTTTCACTTCTAAAAAGACCCTTTAGGTTCCACTTTAATTGAAGTTACCACACAAAAATTAGGGTTCCACTTCCAATGGATTCCCCACTCATACACATGCAACATCAAGCAATCAATGATTTACACATGCAGCACCACTCTTACGCATGCGACCACTTAATTATCTACACCCTCTTCCAATATACGGTGTGGTGTATTTCATGGTTCTTCAACATGTGTTGAGAAATTAATGTGAACATTATGCATCAATATAAGCATTAGTCTGTGGAGTACATATGCATAGGATTATTTAACATTGTATACGGAGCTTGATTGTTTTTTGAGAGAAAGTTTAGAGAGAGAAAATCCTCTCCGTACACATTCTTTCTCAGTATTCTTTTTCGAGTGAAATTAGTTTAGAATGGTGTTCATGATTGGTTGAAAGTTTGAGCTGTGATTGGTTGGAAGGAGAAATGGTTTCTGGGAAAACTATTGCCATTGAACTAAAATCTTTTGAGATTTCTAGGGAGGGTCGATGGCTGATTCTTACAAAGAGAGGGTGGGAAGTTTGTGAAAAGCATGAAAATGGAGTTAGCCACAACACGATGGTTCTGCAGAGTCCTGGAGGATGGTGTGAATGCAAGGAGAAAGGGGTTTTATGCTAGCCATCGTGAAAGGGGACAGGGGCTTCACTGTGCAGAGGTGCTCAAATTTTCAAGGTGCATTCATGGCACCTGAAGAGCACCGAGGGAGTGGGCGTCATAACTGTATTTTTGTCCCAGATGATAGAGATGAGAGGGGATGGAGGAAACTTGCTGAGGTCTTAAGGGAGGCTGCTCATTTCGGTGGGCAGGCACCACCAACGATGGCTAATGCTTTACTTTTGAAACCTCCTCAGTTGTATAAGGAGGCTCTCCAAATATCAAGGTCTGTGGAGATATCTCGTCAGTTGGACAGGAGGGTGGCTAGTGGGGATGATAGTAGCATTGTTTCGGTAGGTACTCAGGGACGTGAGGAGGTTGGTAGGAGAGCTGGCCTTCAAAAGGAAACTATCATGCGGGTATTGTCTAATATGCAAACGCAGATTGGGGAACTGCAAGGTAATATTATTTGGCTGAAATGGTGCGTTGAGGATCGAGAGTGGGGCTTGATTTCTGGTTTGGGCAATGGGCCTGTTATTGGGCAGTTAAAGGGCCAGGAGCCCAAGGGTCAGCCAAAGGGTGAGGAGTCCAAGGCACTTCCGTGTGGGCCTGAAGTTGGTCCCTCTTTTGGGCCTACAAAGGGGAAGGGCCCATCCAATGGGCCTAGGCCCTCCAGGTTAGCATTCAGACCCACGGGGCCTGTGTGGAGGAGGTGCGGGGCTTCCCTTCCACCCGCAGCTGTGGCTTGCGTCGAGGGTGGCGGGGGCCTTGCT
Organism: Juglans mandshurica; assembly: GCA_022457165.1. Taxonomy (NCBI): domain Eukaryota; kingdom Viridiplantae; phylum Streptophyta; class Magnoliopsida; order Fagales; family Juglandaceae; genus Juglans; species Juglans mandshurica. The sequence goes on from CM039629.1 coordinate 16,105,672, forward strand.
CCAGTGCCGGCAAAGGCTTCGGGATTTCCGGCGAAGGTAGCGTCACCTCCGTCGGAGGGTGTTCAAAGGGGTGGCTCAGGCGATGCGATTGGCGGAAACGCTGAAGGTGGTGTGATCTCCTGCACTACTTCACGTGACATGGACGTGCTGGGTCATGCATAGACTCGGTCGATTGAGGTTGTTGGGCCTTCGACGGCTGTCGTCCCCCCTGTTCAACCACCTGTGACTGTATTAGCCATGATTGCTGGAGATGCCGAAGCTGATGTGAATTTATGCACCACCTCACATGGCTTTGCCGTGCTGGGTCATGCACAGACTTGGTCGACTGAGGTTGTTGGGCTTTCAATGGCAGTCATGGCACCCTTTCCATCGCCGACGACTATTCTATTTCCTCTGGAGGTGTTGTGTGAAGCAGTTTCTCTGTTTTTTCCCCAACAGAACAGGTCGATGGAGCCACAGAATAGGCCGATGGAGTTAGGTGAGTCCTCAACGGCAGTAGTAGCCTCATCTCCTCCGCAGGTGGCTGTCTTACTTTCTGAAGGGGTGCCGATGGACATGAAAACTCATTTTCAGCCTCAGCCGTGGGATCAAGACTCGGTTTTGGTAGTGACCAATCTAGACAATGGGCCTTCTGTTGAGGGGATGGAGGAACTAGCTCCTTTATGTACAATTTTCCCTAACCTGGATTTATCTGCATCGGATTGGGTGTTTAAGCAGGTGGAGGAGATGTATTTTGCTCTTGGTATTTCTTGTGTAGGTTATGAGGATCAATTTAGAGCCCTTCTCATTGCTATTGTAAATAGTCGTTCGAAGTCGACCACAAAGCGAGACAAGGAACTTAAAAGGCTTTCTTGCACTATCAACTATGAAGCTAAAAGAGGGGGGAGGGGGGTGGAAGAGATTGACCGAAAGGGAGGGTCTCTCTTTGTAACTATGAAGCCTAAGTTATTATCATGGAACGTGAGGGAGCTGAATGATTGCAATAAACGTCTTCGTATAAGATCTTTATTGAGGTCATGGAAAGTGGATGTAGTGTGCTTTCAAGAAACTAAGTTGAGGGTAGTCGATAGAAGAATAATCCGTAGCTTGCGGGGGAGTTCTTTTGATGTGGGACAAAAGAGTGGTGGAGTCGGTTGAGGAATGTGTTGGGAATTTTTCGGTTGCTAGTCGCTTTAAAAATACTATTGATGGATGGGAATGGGCCTTTGCGGAACTTATGGTCCAAATGTGGATAATGAGAGGAGGCAACTATGGGAGGAGTTGGCGGGTCTTATTTATTTATGGGAGGTGCCGTGGTGCATGGGGGGAGATTTTAATATTGTTCGCTTTCCCAGTGAGCGTTTGGGGACTCACCGCCACTCGGCAGCTATGGAGGAGTTCTCGGAGTTTGTATTTGATTTAGATCTTATGAATCTCCCTCTCATCGGGGGCGAGTTCACATGGTCTAATGGTCGGGGATGGTCGAGATTGGATAGGTTCCTTGTCTCCCCGTCGTGGGAGGCGTACTTTCCTGAACTTTCTTAGAAACGGTTGCCCCGTGTGTGCTCCGACCATTTTCCTATTGTCTTGGACTGTGGAGGTATTATTGGTAGATGCAGACCTTTCAAGTTTGAAAATATGTGGTTAGCGGCGGAGGGTTTTGTAGAGAAGGTGCGTTCTTGGTGGTCCTCTTATATATTTACAGGCAACCCTAGTTTCATTTTAGCTTGTAAGCTCAAAGCTTTGAAGCAAGATCTAAAGAAGTGGAGTTTGGAAGTGTTTGGCAGCATTGACAATCAAAAGATACTCTTATGGAGGAACTACAAGATTTGGAGAACAAGGAATTGACGGGAGACCTCTCGGAGGAGGCCCTTGCTAGAAAAAGAGTGGTTGTAACTGATCTGGAGAAGGTGCTATTGATGGAAGAGATTTCGTGGCGACAAAAATCTAGGACTCTTTGGCTAAAAGAGGGTGATAAATGTACGAAGTTCTTCTATAAAGTGGCGAATTCACATCGATGCAGTAACACTATTGAGTCACTCCACTCAGGTACCCAAGTGCTTTCATCCTCTGATGATTTGGAAAATCATATTGTGTAGCATTTTGAGAACCTCCTTTCGGAACCGGTATGCTTGAGGCCAAAACATGATGGCTTGTCATTCGAGTCTATTGATTCACAAAGTGCTAATGGGTTGGAAAGGGCATTTGAGGAAAGATGAGGTGTGTAAGGTTATTAGTAGCATGGTGAAGGACAAGGCACTGGGCCCAGATGGTTTCTCGATGGGTTTCTTCCAGGCTTGTTGGGATGTTGGAAAATGTGATATTATGCAGGTTTTTGCAGAATTCCACTCTTTCCATAAATTTGAGAAAAATCTCAATGCGACATTCATTGCTCTTATTACAAAGAAACATGGGGCTAAGGTAGTTGAAGATTTTCGCCCCATAAGCCTAGTGAGTGGAGTTTACAAAACTATCTCCAAGGTCCTGGCAAATAGGCTTAGCTCAGTGATGGAACATATTATTTCTAAGCCTCAAAATGCCTTCATTAGGGGGGGGGGGACATATTTTGGATTCGGTGCTTATTGCCAATGAGTGCTTGGATCATAGGTTGCGGGAAGGCGTCCCAGGTATTATTTGCAAGCTTGACATGGAAAAGGCTTATGACCATGTGAATTGGGATTTCCTTCTTTATTTGCTTGGTAGGTGTGGTTTTGGTGACAGGTGGATTTCTTGGATCCGTTGTATATCTATCGTCCGCTTTTCAATATTAGTTAATGGTACTCCTGTTGGGTTCTTTAACAGCTTACGTGGTTTGAGGCAGGGGGATTCCTTGTCTCCTCCCTTGTTCATCATTGTTATGGAGGCACTGGGGCGGTTGGTGAAGGCTACTGTTGGCGGAGGTTTTTTATTCGATTTTTCGGTGGGTAATGGCACAAATGGTCCTACTTCACTCTCTCATCTCTTATTTGCATATGATACTCTCTTATTTTGTGATGCGGATACTGGTCAAATTCAATCTCTGTGTGCTCTCTTGCTACGCTTTGAAGCGGTGTCGGGGCTTAAGGTTAATCTTAGTAAATCCGATATGGCTGCGGTGGGTGTGGTGCCTAATATTAACAACTTGGCGCGGTTGTTGGATTGCAAGGTGTCGTCCTTGCCTATGAAATATTTGGGTCTTCCGCTGGGGACCAATTTTAAGGCTTGAGACATTTGGGATGGGGTGGTGGAGAAAGTAGAGAGGAAGCTTGTTGGGTGGAAACGGATGTATCTATCGAAAGGGGGTCGACTTACTTTAATTAAGAGTTCATTAACCAATCTCCCCACTTTTTTCCTTTCACTCTTTCCTTTGCCTGCAGGGGTGGCGACTAGAATTGAGAGATTATTCCGGGCCTTTTTTTTGGGGGGGGGGGGGAATGGGGGAGGAAACCAAATTCCATCTAGTTAACTGGAACAAGGTTTGTTCTCCTATTCCGAATGGAGGCTTGGGGATATGCAATTTGCGAACGTTCAATAAAGCTTTATTGGATAAATGGTTATGGAGGTACCACTTAGAGGGGAACACACTATGGAAGGAGATTATTGATTTTAGACATGGGAGTGGATGGGGAGGATGGTGCTCTAAGGAAGTAAGAGGGAGACATGGTGTGGGCTTATGGAAATTTATTAGGAAGGGTTGGCATTGTTTCGAAAGTCACATACGACTCGTGGTGGGAGATGGTTCCATAATCAGGTTTTGGCATGATGTTGGATGTGGAGAGTGCGCTTTATACAGGGCATTTCCTGCACTCTATAGTATTGCAGCTAACAGAGAGGCCTTTGTTGCAGATATGAGGGTATTCTCCCATGGATCTTATCAGTGGAATATTCTTTTTAATAGAAATATTCATGATTGGGAACTGCAGGCTGTATCTGATTTCCTCAGGTTGCTCTATTCTATGGGAAATATTACGGCTCAAGAGGATAGGTTGCAATGGAGGGCTAATGGTAGTAAAAAATGTACAGTCAGGACCTACTACAAGATTTTGTCAACCCAAGGCCATGTATCATTTCCATGGAAGAGGATTTGGAGATCACGGGTGTCTACTAAGGTAGCTTTCTTCGTATGGACTGCCGCTCTTGGGAAGATCTTGACTACGGACAATCTGAGAAAGAGGGGAATCATAGTGATGGATTGGTGCTATTTGTGCAAAAAACAGGGAGAATCTGTGGATCACTTACTTTTGCATTGTGAGGTCACGAGGGGGTTATGGAATGAGATCTTTCAAAGAATGGATATTACTTGGGTAATGCCTCCGCGGGTGGTGGATTTATTGGCTTGTTGGAAGGAGCTTCAAGGCTGTCCCCAAGTGGCAGCAGTGTGGAAGATGATCCCATTGTGTATCATGTGGTGCACATGGTCCGAGAGGAATAAGAGATGTTTTGAAGATAGGGAACGCACAATGGAGGAGTTTCAGAATTTTTTTATGCGCACTTTAATGCTATGGTTTTCAGCCATTGTACTTGATGGAAACAATGTCAATGACTCTCTTTCCTTAGCTAGAATGTAATTAGGTGTTTTCTTTTGTATACTTCCTGTGTACACGGGCTATGCCTGTTTCATTCGTATGAATAAAATTTTTATTACTTATCAAAAAAAAAAAAATGACATTGTACCTTGGTCAAGATTTGAGGGATTACTTGCATTAAACTTAACTAATGATATGGAGCAATCAGATCTCACTCACAAAACTAATGAATTAAGTTCAATTTCTATCGCTTGCTATCTTTCAAACTGGCATAGCAATGTATTGTTGAACTTGGCTGTGTTGCTTGTTATGTATTTGGTCAAAGTGGATTTGAGGATATAGAGCCACATTTTGATTTCTATTAATTCCTTTGTCTATACATTTTAGAATCGATATATCAGGATCTGAAATCATGATGTGGTGAACAAACACCAAAACAATGTTTTAGAAGAATCATGTAATAATAGTTGATTGCAGACGTTCAAAGGTTTGCAAGCAAAAGGAAGATCATCGTGTTACTGTTTTTCCCAAATAAATCTATAATTCGCACTGAGAGTAGGAAATAGAAAGCAACATGTAATAATTAACTTTGCTGCAATTAACAGATTCCAAGTATATTAATACTTGTTCAAACAATCAAAAAGAAAATTATAGTTGCGACTTGCCTTGTGAAAAAGCTTCACCACTACCCCTTACTGTGATTATATTCAAGTTTAATATACATCATTTTGGAAGAATCGGTACATTATCAAAAAATTTTTTTTGGCTATTGTCTGTGTATCCTGCTGAGGTATAGATATTTTTAATGCGTAAACTGGTTTTGCGTGTTATGGTAATCTACTACTTACACAGAATCTTATATCTTTGTAAATGGAGTCCAGCAGAATGGTTTAATACAGTTCTTAAACAGAAGTGTTATTTCTGAAGAAGATTAAACTTTTTCATTCCTTGATTGCAAGTCATGGTGCTAGTTTGATGTTATGTTTCCCACTTAAATTGTCATTTGTATTAGGTGAGGTTCTTTGAGTGACTTCTCTATAGAATTGCTTTATGTTTTTTTTTCTTGGACTTCGGTCATTGATTGTAACTGGGATAGTTTCCCCAATTTGCTTGTATCCATTTCTAGTCCCTCGATGATGCTAGGTGTCTTCTGTGTATACTTTTTGTGTACTTGGGCTATGCCTCTCTCCTTTTAACAAGATTTTATTCTTACTTATATATATAAAAGAAAACATTGCTTTATGTTTATATATGAAATAGCTTATAATTTCAGAACTATTTACACTTGGTGAATCTTTCTTGTGTACAGATATGCAATGCAGTTGCTGTGGCTAAAATAATGAATGCCACCCTTATTTTGCCAGTGTTGAAGCAAGACCAGATCTGGAAAGACCAAACGTGAGACATCTTGACTGTTACATAATGCTGTAACCTCTTTGCTCATTCAGTATACTAGCATATTTAAACAACACTACAATATAATCCATGATACTAGTCGTTCCCACTTCCATTCTATCATGAGAAATTGTTATTGTAATATTTTCAATTCTATTGTGTTTTCTTTTTTTTTTTGATAAGTAATTATATTGTGTTTTCTTATAAGCTTTAAGAATTTGATAATGATTTTACCATTGAAGAACTTTGGGGATTGGAATGTTTTTCTAATTGAATAAAGTAAAGAAAGACCAGGAGTACCAGCGTTGACATTGACTTTCTCCCAACCCTGTTCTATACTCTGATTTTTATAGTTTATGTCTATGCCTCTGCCTTTACTGTGCTATATATTAGTTTTGTGAAGTTCATTGTAAAAAAACTCAGCAAGAAATTTGACAGACCATGTTTTTGATATACACTGAATTAATGCACAATTGTATCATGGTGCCTATTTAGCATCTTTTATTCATTCATATATGAAAAAATATTAGGAAACTACTTTGTAATCATTTACCTTTTAGTATGTTTGTAAAGTAGATAATTAGTTAGATTATATTACTCAGTATCCAGATGAATCTAATTGGGTCCTCAAATTCAATTGGGTCTAATTACAGCTCAGAAAATTGCACTGTTATTATCCTCACCACTCCAAGAATATCCTCGGCTACTAGTACCACTCCAGCACTTAAATTTTCAACTCCACTAGCACTTTTGTTTTATAAGAGTTTATTAGTACCAACTATCAAGTGCCACGTCTTCTGCTTCTGACATCATTGTTGTCAGCCCTTTTGCCAACACCCTCAAAATATACTTCCCATCGACACTATTTCCATTGCACCCATCAGAACCACTCATTGGCCACGATGCTGCCGCAACCACCCATTCCTATATCACCAACTTTGGCAATTCATGATGTATGGGTTGCAAGAGCAGAACCCTCAATTCAGTGAGACTTATTCATTGATATTTTTAAGACATTCCATTAGAGCAGATCACACTTATCGAAAACATTTAGAGCAGATCACAGTTCTTATATCAATTCTGACTCTTAGACATGATAAAAATGCTTATTCAATTTGGTTTCAATTACTGAAATTTACTTTGCCAACTTTTAAAGTTTAAATTGAATTATTGTCTAAACTGTTTCTTTTCTCACAGTGGTTCCATTCTGTTATCAATGGTACATTTCTTAGTTGCACACTGATTTCGAGAAAATTCCCATATTTTGTTTTGGTCAATGAATACTACCTCTGCAATTGAGCGCTGGATGTTGGTATGTTTTCATTGAAAAGTGTACATGTACGCAGTCCTGCACTCACAATCTCATCGTCATCCCATTAGTGTGTTTGTGCTAGAGCTCATTGGTATTACACGGTAACTTTTTTCTTTTAAAAGAGAACCACCTATCCTTACTCTTCTTTTTAAATATATGCAGGAAATTTGAAGACATCTTTGATGTAGATCATTTCATTGACTACCTAAAGGATGATGTGCGAATTGTCCGTGATATCCCTAAGTGGTTTACAGACAAATCAGAGCTTTTCACAAGTATAAGGTTTAATGGATTGATACGTTTCTGGTTTAGAGCCATTAACAATCACAATAACCCAAAGTCAATAATCACATGTTCTTCTGCTGCAGGATTTATAGAATGTTGTCTTTAATAGTTTACTAGAGCCATCTCTAGTTTTAACTTTCCGTTTTTTTTATCCCTTTTTCCTTTTGATAGTTAAGTGGATTTTATGTATATGTTCTGTGTACCCATCTTTGCACTAACCTCATGAGATTTGTCCCTTGACAAAATTGTTCATTCTGAATACTGAACTTTTTATTGAAATTGATTCTGCTTTTTATGACAAGCATAGAGGGAAGTGAAAAATGACTTCAGGATAGTTTATTTAAGGTTTCACTTAATATGATATGTGTTATAAACTGTAATGCCATCAATTGTGATCCAGTAGAACCCGATCAAAAATTGTGATCCAGTAGAAGACATATTTTCTTGAGATTTAATTTATTCCAATTTGTTACAGCTGTTATTTATTAAGATTTTCATTATTTTTTATAGACGGACAGTAAAAAATATTCCAAAGTATGCACCAGCACAATTTTACATTGATAATGTTCTGCCCCGACTCAAGGAGAAGAAGATAATGGCACTAAAACCTTTTGTCGATCGGCTTGGGTAGGTTATGGATTTTTTGTTTCAAATATATGTTGTATTGCAGTCACATTTCTGCTTTATAAATGAATGGTTCTGACACGCCAATCATCTGGGTTCAGGTATGACAATGTTCCTCCAGAAATCAACAGGCTAAGGTGCAGGGTGAATTATCATGCTTTGAAATTTCTTCCCGAGATAGAGCAGATGGCTGATTTACTGGCATCAAGGATGAGAAACCGTACGGGCAGTTCAAATCCTTATATGTATGTGAAGTTGGTGTGTGAAAGTTTTTTGAAATATTCTGGGTCTTGTTAGCATCCATCTGTACTAACAATTTACATCAAATAGGGCTCTTCATCTTCGGTTTGAGAAAGGGATGGTAGGCCTATCGTTCTGTGATTTTGTGGGAACAAGGGAGGAGAAAGCCATAATGGCGGAATATAGAAAGAAGGAATGGCCTCGACGTTATAAGGTGACCTGCAATGATACTACCTTGTCAGGTTTCTGTGTAGAAGTTAATAGAAACATCGGTGACATGTTTCTCACCATATGGTAATTTGATGTGCAGAATGGTTCCCACCTATGGCAACTGGCCCTGCAGAAGCGGAAGGAAGGCCGATGCCCTCTTGAGCCTGGAGAAGTGGCTGTGCTTCTTCGGGGAATGGGCTATCCCAAGGAAACTCAAATTTATGTTGCTTCGGGGCAGGTCTATGGTGGGCATAACAGGATGGCGCCCCTCAGGAACATGTTCCCGAATTTGGTAATTTTAATTATTATTTTGTTTAAGCTATCCCCACAACTTGTTTTGACAAAGCACAGCCGCATAATGGTTTTTCATTTTTTGGAATTGTTTTGCACAACCCCACCCACTCCCATTTGGCAGGGGCAATGGCTGCCAGTTTCTAATGATAATTTCTCTTCTCAGACTTCAAAAGTTTAGAGTGGAAAAAATTAGCTGAAGTATTGTATATTTATTGGATTATAAAGAAATTAAAAATTTAGAAATTTTAAGGCATGATTTGACATGGTAGAGAAAGGTGTTTCTGGTTCTGTGGGCATGGGAAGAAATTCATGGAATTGAACAAGGGAAGATTCTTGTTGAGTTCTCTTCCATTTGCCTGATCTGAAATAATATGGCTCATCTTGAGTATTCATTACAGGTTACCAAAGAGGAGTTAGCAACTAAGGAGGAGTTGGTTGGTTTCAGGAAGCATGTGACAAGCTTAGCAGCCCTCGACTTCTTGGTCTGCTTGAAATCTGATGTGTTTGTGATGACTCATGGAGGAAACTTTGCTAAACTGATAATCGGGGCACGCAGATACATGGGTCACCGTCAGAAATCTATAAAACCCGACAAGGGGCTTATGGCTAAATCCTTTGGGGATCCGTATGTGGGCTGGGCGACCTTCGTGGAGGATGTGGTTGTCACCCACCAGACACGGGCTGGATTGCCGGAAGAGACATTTCCCAACTATGACCTCTGGGAGAATCCACTGACTCCTTGCATGTGTAAAGCTTGATCGCAAGGATTTCCACATATGAATGTTTACCACTGGAGCATCTCCTTGACCAACAAGTTCATTCTCATTCGAAATGCAAGTTGGTTGGAGCCCAATGTCTGGAAGAGAAGAAATCTGCAGGGAGTGGCTAGAAATTTGGAGATGCAGTGGAGTTACTGGCCAGCAGGACTGAGGTTCTAACGTACATCATAATAATGTGAGCGGGTTCGCCTTCAGATCATCTGTTTTACCCGTCCCGTCCTTGGGCAGACACTCGGCAGTTTTGACTTCTGATTGTTCGATAATCTATTACCAGCTTTTTGAACACAAAGAACTATGTAATTTTTCATGTATCACTCCAAATCAATGTAAATCTTTTTTTGAAGTGCAGGTCAAAACAAAACCATTAAAAAAAAAACCTCTCCATTTCACTTGAAATGGACAGTATTAATTTAGTAAAACATGAGATACTTTTATTATTTCACATTATGTTGGCACTTTGACAAGTAAAATGGCCAAAATATCCATTGTTGTACAATAGATACTATCCGTTCCACTCAGAATAGATAGCATCTAAAATGGCCAAAATATCTCATGTTATAATATTATCTTTTTCACCTGAAATAAAGAGCATATTTGTCACCTCAACTCAAATGACTTACTACGTGGTGGATAAGAAGGTGCATATAGGCCGGATAATGGGCCCGCCTAGTGGAGGGTGGCCCTATGGGTGGCCGCCAAGGGCCACCATGTGGCGCGATTGTTGGCCAATCCTTTGGGCAGCCCAGATCGAGGTGGTAGCCATCCCTTAGGTGGTTTGATCTACCTTGTCACGTTCTATGGTGTACCCCTTGTGCGTGACTATGTTGTTGTAGTTGTTGTTATTTATTTATTTTTTATATGATACTTGATAAAAAGAAGGCCTAAAAAGTGGTGCACAGAGGTAGAGATATGGCCAATGGACTGTGCCACCCATTCGTCCATCGAACAGATGGGGCTAGGGAGTATACGGCGGCGGGGACGGGGTGCGATAGACAAAAATGACTCCCCACCCAAGTGGGGGAGGGGTGGCTACTCACTTGTGTACACAAGACCGGGTAGCACCTCTACGTTCTCTTGCTAGCTTCTCTCCTTAATGATAGAAAAATCGTTTTAGAAAATCTTTACATGCTTTAAAAATACTATCAATTAAAGACTCAATGTATCTACTGTTAAGATGCTAATCAGAATCAATACAAATTTCATGCCTAAGGTTGAGAACTCATCCTAGTACGTTCGGGGTCCAATGGGAACATGCACTATAAAACTAAAAATGCAAAGGTAACAATTTTTTGGTCATTGACAAAATACAAGTTATATAACAAGAAATATTCATTATAGTCAGGTAGTTTGACCTAAACTAATAATGTATCATGTTGAATTATAAATTCCTAAACACGTACAAGTAATATTTTTCATAAGAAAATCATTTAACAATTAATTGAAGTAGTTTAATGAATAATTAAACTAACCATTCTGAAATAGATGTATGGAAAATGAAATTCAACATCAATCCGATTAATATGCAATAATAACCAAAAGTCGGTACTTAGATTTACCTATAGTATCCAAACAAATAGACTTGATTAGATAATGAGGAAATTGAGTCTATAAGTTCAAAAAAAAAAAAGGAAGTTGAGTCTATAAATCTAATTATTAGGTCATAAGTCTAGTAAATGCAAAATTATGAATAGGAAGTAGACCAATATATGTGTCTATCAAGACTATGAAAGCACCCATGGTGCATATATTTACCCACATATATTCCCATAGATTCTTTGTAAAAATGGTGGAAATTCAACAATAACCTTAAAAGGGAATGCTTGGATAATTAGCTTAGTTACAAAATCTTCTGATTTCTTAAGGGATAGCAATATAAGTTCTTCACGATAGTATGATAAAGAAAGCAAATTAATTGTGGAAATATTTATCAAAATATCAACGTTTCTGTTGGACTTTATGAAGAAAGTGGAAACAACAAACTAGATGATTTGCTACATCCCTATGATCAACAAAATTAATTTCGACCATTTTTCCTTTTCTTTTACGGAGGTTCGGTAAAAGTCTATTAAGTTCTGTTTGAATAGTGAAATGAGATGGTTTTAGATAAAAGTTAAATAAAATATTGTTAGAATATTATTGTATTTTATATGAAAATTTGAAAAAGTTATAATAATGAGATGAGTTAAGATGATTTTTCAATCCAAACGGGGCTAAATGTTTTTGCACGATAAGTAAATGACCAATATCTTCTTGAACCACACTTATAACATTTGTCTTTCTAGATTTTCACATGTTTATTTTTTAAACCTTTGTTTTAATTTTACTTCGCTTCAGCGTGGTTTCACTTCTAGTGGTATTGTGCATTTTGATTTAAAAAATTATGCTAATTTGATGTCTAAACCACTTTCCACCACATCTCTATCCACGACCACAATTTGCTTAATTTATGACTATGAAATGGCATATCCTTTACATTAGAAAATGTAAATGGACTGATTGATCTCATTGTTTTGTGAAATCACCAATAAATAAGATGTAGTTCATTATATTTTGTCAGCTTGTGCTCTCAATATTGTTGTTAGTACATTTAAGTATGAAATATGGTATATTGTTTTTCTAACATACTCTCATTTGTGACATTTTTTCTACATAATTTCAATTAGATATATGAATAAAAGGATTACATAAATATAATTAGATATTAATATAATCATGAGTTTGTTTTCAAACCAATTTATAATTTTTATTATTATTTATAAACAATAAATTATATTGGAAAATGGTAATACCAAAGAATGAGTTGAATATCAAATAATGAAAGCCAGTGCATAGAATATATCATTTAATTGTTCATATTATTTAAATATTAAGATTTGATTTGTAAAATTTAAATTTAATTTTTTTTTCTAATTAAATTATTACATATAATAAGAATTTCTACGCAGAGACTTAAAAATAAAATTTCTCATTAACGAATTGAACTAGATTTTGATCCACCAAGCCAAATATACGAATACAATTATCCCAAAAAAAGAAATACAGTTATAAATAAATCTCATATGGCGGAAGAGTAATCCAAAAAAGAAAGAAAAATGCCCATTTTTTTGTTTGATTTGGGTTTTTTATTTTTATTTTTAGTTTTTTTTATTTAATGAATAAGAAAATATTGTTTTATAATATTATAAATTCTTTTATTTTTTCGGTTTCTTAATCAATAAGTTAAAAAAAAAAAACTAAAAAAAACAATAATAAACCCAATGCTTAAAAAAATAGACGCAATTGCTTTGGCCCAACGTTAGATTTTCCTCACAACCTCATTTCGCCGCACTACAACCTTAAACACTACCTCCCCCGCTGTCTGTCTGTCTGTCTCTCTCTCCTGTAATCCCCTCTTCTTCTCATGTTCCCGGAGCTCCGGCTCCACTAAAGGAGCCCCGGCTCAATAATTGAAAAAGAACATTAAAGGAAAAAAGAGCGTAAACCAACGATTTCCCATTTATTATCTCTCTCTTCCTATTTGTAGCCAGATCTTGAGCCAGAAAGGAGATGTCGACAAAACCCTGGGGTAACATCGGAGCCTGGGCCGCCGATGTCGAAGCCGAAGAGCTCGAGGTTGCGGCGGCTGCCGCGGCCGCGGCCGAGTCCTCGTCCCAGAGCTTCCCTAGCCTCAAAGAAGTCGCGACCGCCAAGCCCAAGAAGAAGAAGATGACCTTATCCGAGTTCAACATGGCCTCCTACTCCGCGTCGTCCGGTGGCCGCGGCTCAACCCAAAACAACCAAGGGTTGACCCCCGAAGAGATGCTCCGGCTCCCGACCGGTCCCAAAGAGCGCTCTGCCGAGGAAATGCAGTACGGTAGGCTCGGAGGCGGGTTCTCTTCGTACGGGCGGTCCGGTTCTTTATCGGGCCGGGGCAGGGACCGGGACGACGGAGATGGTTCCTGGGGCAGTGGCTCCCGTAGGCCCTATGGTGGATTTGATCAGGAACGTAGGGGTCCCCCTCCGTCTAGGGTTTCGGAGTTGGATCAGCCTTCGAGGGCGGACGAGGTCGACAACTGGGCATTGACGAAGAAACCTCTGCCGCCTTCACTCGAATCGGGTCGGAATAATCGGTACGGGTCTCTTGGTGGCGGGTCGAGGGCTGATGACATTGATAATTGGGCGGTTGGGAAAAAGCCTCTTTCTGCTAAATCTTCCACATTCGGCTCAGGATTTCGAGATTCGGGTCAGGAGCCCGAACGCTGGACTAGAGGAGGCGGAGGGTTTGGTGAGGGCGACCGGGAACGGCCTAGATTGGTATTTGATCCCCCTAGAGGGGATTTGGGCGTTAATGAAACGCCGGTGGTCGTGGTGAATTCGAATAAGCCGAACCCGTTTGGTGCAGCACGCCCTAGGGAGCAGGTTTTAGCGGAGAAGGGTTTGGATTGGAAGAAGATGGAATCGGATATTGAGGCTAAGAAAGCTAGTACACCGACAAGTGCACACTCGAGCAGGCCTTCCAGCGCACAGTCAAGCCACTCTGAGGGTCAAGGGCTGCAGCAGGTTTTTGAGAATGTGGTCAAGCCGAGGCCTAAGGTGAATCCTTTTGGTGATGCCAAGCCTAGGGAGGTTTTGCTTGAGGAGCGAGGTAAAGATTGGAGGAAGATTGATCTTGAATTGGAGCATCGCAGCGTCGACAGGTCCGTACTATTGCATTCTTTCTGACATTGCATTGCTAAATTTTCAAGTTGCTTTGCTAGTGATTTTGATAAGTTATCCCAAGCTGGTTGTATGTCATCGAGTGGAGCTCGTTAAGATTTGTTTGCTGTAGATTAGCCGAAATAATGTCATTGATTAATTTGGAAGATAAGAATGTGATGAAGGACCCTATAGTTATCTTTACAGTTTCGTCAACCTTAAAAAAAAAGGGGCTATCTTGTATTTGCTTCCTTAACTTGACCTTTATTTATTTATAGGTACGATGAATTTTATTAATAATCAAGAACAAGGAGCATAGGCATCAATTTTGACCTTTTGATACGGCTAAAATAATTTCACCGAAAAGCTTGTGCCATTACTTTGATGATTTAGTATATAGTTTTAAGAGGTCTTGATACAGTGAGTTTAGACATGGTTTTAATTAATTTCGCCATGAATTTGATGTGTGCTTTATCATAATGCTCTCAAGAAGTTTCCTTCACATACTGTTGGGTAGCACTCGTGTTTTTACATATGCATGCTTTTCAATACATTCCTAATCTATCAGAAAGATCACCTTCTTTTTAAATGTACTGAACTATGTTCCAAGCAATTGCTAAGGCATTGTGGCAAAATGTTTACAGCTTGGATATAATTATGCCTGGATGGGCTAACTCCATTTCTGCAGTGTAAGCCATGCTGAATTGATGAATGACTCACCATAATATACAAGGGTTTCTCTCTTTTACAGTGGTTTTCTGCTATTGTATTGAAGGGTGAGAATGTCCATGAGTTTCTATCTTCTTTTCAGCTCACTAGAATGTAATTAGGTGTTTCACTTTGTATACTTCCTTTGTACTTGGGCTTTGCCTAGTTTCATTCAATTCAATAAAGCTACTTATTTACTTATAAAAAAAAAAATTGAAGCTCTTTTATCTTTTCAGCTTTGATCTGCTTGCCAAGTTTAATTGCTTGGTGAAATGGCTAAATAGGATGTGGAACAATAAGAGGGCTTGGGAAGCTTTCCTTTCTTTTTGAGAGTAGTTTTCTTTGACATGTATGCATTTAGATTTAATGTTTGATTTTAAAACTATATAAAGCATTTTTTTCATAATACCCTTCTCATGTGGACTTTTCTACATACATTAATGTATTTTTTTCCTTCTAGATGTCTTTCTTACGTACTTCCTGTGTACTTTGGTTGTGCCTTTTGATTATTGATAATAATAAAATAATAGGAGTAGCCCAAGTACATGTAACCAGGGACAGAACCATAACGAAATGGGGTTGAGTATGTTTAATCCATTACCCCATGCGGAGTCCAAAATTAAATGAGTATGGTGGGATATTGACCTACTCTTTTGGGTGAAATTTTTTTATTTTTCAGATAAAATTATTATCTAGTTTTCTTTACAACTTTCCATAACGTAAATACTTGTATTCGTATTTAATCAAAGAGAGCATAAAATATGTATATGCTTTATAACCCACTCAAATACGAAAATTTGAGAAACACAAATATGAAATCAACCCACATCAAGATGTTTAAATCCAATTGTATTAAGTAATGATTACAACAAAACAACTCAATAGGATTGAAATTCATTTGGGAAATTAAAGAAACATAAATAAAACAATATCCCATACCATACATTAAATTGATTTTTTTCTATACACAGTTTATAATAGACTGTAGGTTAAACATGTTGAATTTTTTACAACTTCCCAACTATATGGAGATGGCTTTTAATTTTGATGAGACCAAATTTAATTTTTTTTTCAATTTTATAGTACATTAAATACTATAAAAGTAATTTTTCAGTTATATATATATTTATACACATTTAAGTAATTAAAAAAACCAGGGGGGCCATGGCCCCTGTGGTCCCCCTGGTTCCATCTTTGCATGTAACACCCAGACCCAAATTTTATAGGGTTGGATAAAGATTTTATAAGTTTGGGCCACGGCCCCAATTTTGTTTGTTAAGGCTAGAACGAAGATTATTTTATTTGGCACATTAGCCTGTGCCTATTATTTGAGGATCTAGTTTGAGGAAATAGAATTGGATATGAAACTATAGACCTAGATTCAAAATAGAGTAGATTTGGTCCATTAGGCCTGTATATGAATGGATAAGCATAAATATTTTCTAGCCAAAGCCCATGATTTATAGCTGTTAAATTCGTGAGAATTGGAAACTAGCCAGTAGCCCTTATAAGTTAGAACCAGATTAGGTGCCAAGAAACCCTCTAGCTGAAGGCTATCCACACTCGGGTTGTTTTAGAAGAATACGTGCATCAATAGGAGTCTGTTACAGCCTGCTAGGACTCTTTTGAGATAGGATTTGAACTGTTCCAGATCTGGAGAAGTAGAAATCAGCCCCATTTATGACTCCACAAAATCGTCTGGGGAGTGCAATCAGTTAGACATCATGAAAAATATTTGAGTTTACCTTCTTTTGTGGGCAGATAAAAAAAGCACATTTTTCAGAGGCATTAAGGAAAGAGCTAAGTTACAAGGCTGGAAGGAGAAACTCTTGTTACAGGCAGGCCGGGAAGTACTTATTAAGGTAGTGGCACAGGCCATTCCTAATTATACAATGAGTTGCTTCAAACTGCCTAAAGGTTTCTGTAGGGAATTTGAGAGCATGTTTGCAAGATTCTGGTGGGGACTGAGGGGAGACGAAAGAAGAGTCCATTGAGTTAGTTGGAACAGATTGTGCATCTCAAAGTTCCGAGGACGAATGGGATTTAAGGATTTTGAGGCATTCAAGTTGGCAGAGAAACAGGGCTGGAGACTCATCCACAACACTAATTCCATCTTCTATAAAGTGTTTTAAGGCCAAGCACTCTATACCCAACAAGCTCATGCGCAGACATTACTGATAACAACCTGGTCGAACCCATGCATTGTGCTTGGCAGGCAGAGTCGTAACTTTTATCATTGCAGTACACAATGGTCCTTTTAATTGCCCCTCCCAGTGCACGCATGTACACATACACCTACACCCACGCATGGGTGTGTGCACATGCACACAAGTAATTGATAATTACGTATGCAAAATGGTAATGAGGACCATGATGCAAGGGTAACAGCACCTGAAAAGGTGACGAGTTCAAAAATTTGTTTTATAGATCTCCACTCGGTATCTCAAGGAAGAGCTAGGGTGGTATGTTCAGTTGAGAGAAATTTTGAGAATGTTTGAGAATTTTTTTTGATGTATTGTTTATTGGGTTTTGTGATAATAGATGGGAAAATTTGAATAATATTTTTTTTTCTAAGTATGTTTTGTATTTGATTTGTAGTGTGGATAGATAGAGTTGAAAAGTTGTTTTATAATTTTCTTAGGGTAGTTTTTGTAAAAGTTGTTTTAATTTTTGTGTTTTTTACTTTTCACTGAAATTTAGGCAAATGATTGGATGAAAAAGTTGAAATATAAACTTTTTTGATATTGAAAGATGTTTGGATTGAAGTTGATTTTTGTTTTGATAAGTTTTTTGAAAAACTTTGAAATCTTTTTAAATAAAAATTAACCAAACATGGCCTTAGTGTTCTTGCTTTATATCCAATATGGAATGCATTCTCAGGCAGAAATTTAGAAAGATTGCATAGAATCCTCGGGCTCGGCATACATTCTCTAGTGTGGCTCTAACAGTTAATGAAGGTTGTATACTCCCTGTGTACTTGGGCTATGCCCAATTACTTGGTTTAGTAAATTTCTTTAACCTAAAAAAAACAGTTAATGAAGGTATGTGGTTTCAGCAATATGGTGGGTGGGGGTAGCAAAAGGGTTTCATTGCCATTTTGGAAGAGCTGGAAACATCTAGAAGTCCTTTGGAGCTGTGTTGGTAAAAGCGTGCTTAAGTGTAAATTTTTAAGGCTGAAGTGCTTTGCTAACGACAAACAAAGTGTGCTTTGTTTTTATTTTTTTTGTGAAAAAATTGTAAATAAATCAATTTCGACATTACTCTCTTTATGAATCATTAATTTAGAAGTTGTAGTTGAGGAATATGATGAGGGTTACAAATCTTTTAATAACAATGATTTTTTTTTTTTTAATAGTAAAAACTTATTAATACCAATAGGCGTAGCCAAATACATTGGATGTATATAAGAGAAAACACCTAGTTGGGGTGCAAAAAAGATACAAGGATGATGCTCCAATGCTTAACGATGAGGATGATTATACACTTTAGGATCGTATTGTGTTGCTTATGTAAGTATAGAAGTCAATGTCTACAATTCTTGTTCTTTTTTGGTCATTGCATTCAACCATTACTTTATTTTGATTATGGCTATTAGATTTTATGCATATTTTGATTAGTATGTAGAATATTATCTTTACATTTTGTACAATTAGTTGATCAACTTGATTGTCATGAATTTGTTAAGAGGCTAAATATTTTATTACCTTGCTTTTTCAATCGTTTATATTGTATTTTATGAAACTTTTTATTAGAAAATATTAAAAGGAAAGGAAAAAAAAAAGAAAAAAAATATTTTTAAAATGTGCACTTTACTTCGATTAGGCATGTGCTTGCGCTTAGGCTCCAAGTGACATTTGCATAAGGTTAGGTTTAGATAGTGAGTTGAGATGAGATGAGTTGAGATGAAAGTTAAAAGTTGAATAAAATATTGTTAGAATATTATTTTTTAATATTATTATTGTTTTGGGATTTGAAAAAGTTGAATTGTTTATTGTATTTTATGTGGGAATTTGTGAAAGTTGTAATGATGAGATGAGATGGGATGGGTTGAGAGTGTTTCTCAATCCAAACCTAACCTAAGTGTGCTTGGTGATTATACCAACACTGCTTTGGAGACGAACTCCACAAGGTTTAAGCTTTCTTCCAGACATTTGTGGACTCTATTCCAAAGAATAGTATCTCCACAGAAGATTAAGGAGAGGTTTGGATTCAGAGATGAGTTGAGATGATTTGAGATGGTTTGTGAATAGTAGAATAAAAGTTGAATTATTTATTATATTTTGTGTGGGAATTTGGGATAGTTGTTTTGGGATTTGAAAAAGTTGAATTGTTTATTATATTTTGTGTGGGAATTTGAAAAAGTTGTAATGATGAGATGAGATGAGTTGAGGTGGGTTTTGAATCTAAACCTCTCCTAAAGCATGTCAAAGACAACGAAACAGGAATCTTCTTTGGGAGCTGTGTAAAATGATGTTCTAGAATTGCTGCCCAAGGTGGCTGGCAAATGGTCATATGCAAAGGTTCTGAAGGGTCATGGACTGTGATTGTATTTTAAGATTCTGCATAGGGGTGTTGTGGGGAATTCCAAGGAGAAAAAAGCTACACATTTTCACGAACAAAGATTCTGAAAAGTTAAGCTGGTCATTCCAAGGTTGTCGGTCAATCCAAGGTAGTATGGAGGAGCGAGGCTCCCTTGAGAACTGTTTCCTTTGTTTGGATGGCTGCATTTGGTAAGATCCTCATGTAGGATATTCTGAAAAGGCTCTATGCATCATGGTGGTTGCATGATGTTATATGTATATGGGGGCAGGGAATATGTGGATCATCTTTTATTACACTGTGATGTTGCTGGCACATTATGCAAAGCTGTTTTCAATTTTTATTATTTTTTGGCTGATTTGGGTGATGCCTAGAAGGATGGCAGACCTATTAGTGTGTTGGAAGAGATGGCTTGAGAGATACCATAGTGAGATATTAAGGCAACCCTGGTTTGCTTGATATGGTGTATATTTAGGGAGAGAGATGGCTAGAACTTTGAAGATATCACAAGCAACTCTGAAGGATAGTAGTAGATTTACTTTTTCAATTGAATATGAGTGGCTTGGGTAATGCCCAAAAGGATAGTAGTAGATCACTTTCCAATTGGAGAGGACTATTATGTGGTAGTCCCCAAATTGGAGGGAAAGGAATGATAGAAATTTTGAGGATCAAAGGACGTTTGAGGAGTTTAAGGCTGTGTTTGGTAAGTGAAGTAGTCCAATTGGAGAGGACTATTATGTGGTAGTCCCCAAATTGTAGCAATGGTCTCCATTTTTTTAGCATGTTGTATTTAGAGGGAAAGGAATGATAGAAATTTTGAGGATCGTGAGAGGACGTTAGAGGAGTTTAAGGCTGTGTTTGTGAGACTACTTCACTACTATTCACAAACAGTTTGCTACTATTCACAATTCGCTACATTTTCACTACTATTCATTACTTTTTTTTACTACTATTCACAGATCATCTCATCATCCAAACGTAGCCTTAAAACTTTCTTTTTTATTACTTTGTTCCATTGCGTAGCTTCTATAGAGTTTACCCACCCATGGGTAGCCCAAGTGGTAAGGGTGAACTTGTGTGCATGTGCCCCATGTCACAGGTTTGATTCCCCCTAGGATCAAACTGCGATTTAAGTGGGAGGCCATGGCAGTGGGTTGCTGTGCTAGTCTCCCCGGGGGTTTAGGTTCCATGGGTGGGTCCTAAAGGCTCTGCCGTGGGGTGGTTCCCCATCATCATAAAAAAAGGGGGGGCTGAATTTCCATAATTTCCTTGTCTCTTTTCCTATTTTTGATTAGGTGAACTCGTGTATACTTCCTGTATACCAGGGCTTGCCTTTTGCCTTGTGAAAACCTTGGATGACTTAAAAAAAAAGTTTTTCTTTGTACTGTTCCTTTTTTGGATAGGTGCCTTTGTACCATTCTAGTTCCCAGTATCTCTTTGTATACTCCTCCAGTGTTTTGTGCAGGTATAAACCATTTGTAAAGTATGCAGGGGCTTTTCCCCTCTATTTACCAGAATTCAAAACAATGAATTTCCTTAATTTGTTATTATTATCCTGCATCATGATGAAAATACACCATTGGGTATTCATCCAATCAAATTTTTTATTCTTGCATCTATACTATTTATATTATACTGATTTACTAGAACCTTTTCTAGCTTTTGCAGCTTGAGGCTTCATATCTCTTTAGTGATGTATCATTTTGTAAACTTGGCCCTTTGGTTGATTTTGGATGCCCTTGCCTACATGCTTGTTTGTGCACACAACTGCTTGTCAATTTTGTTTGATGTTATGTGAGGTATGGATCTCCTATGAACATGCAGTGTTTAATTGTAAAGGAAAAATGCTGCAGGCCTGAAACAGAGGAGGAAAAGAAATTGAAAGAAGAATTATATCATTTAAAGCAGGAATTTCAGAGGGAATCTACCACGGAAGCAAACAGGGAATCTCTGCAAGAGTCTAGTGGAGACCAATCCAGTTTATGCAATATAATACGTCTCAAAGAAACGGAATTGGAAGCACTGATTCATGATTTGGATGTCAAAGTTCGCTTTGGGCAGAAAGCGGTTGAAAGGCCTGGTTCCAGGACTGGTTCCAGGCCTAGTTCTGGAGCAGGCAGGGTGGCTGGCTTTCCTGAGAGGCCACCTTCTCAATCTGGGTCAATTGAGGAAACGAGAAATCTGGAGTTCATGGATAGGCCTCGATCGCGCGGCACAGGGGATGTGTGGACAAGGTCTGCTGATGGCAGAAGATCCTTTGGAGCTGGAAGGGATAGAGGATTTCATGGTAACCGAGACTTAGACAGGTATGGATATTCTATCAGATGCATTGCTTATGTTGATTTTCTCCTAGAATTTTCTGTTGTAGAAAGGAATTTATGATGTTCAGATGTTCAATATTGAATTCAGAAATTGAAACAGGGGCTGGAACTAAAATTTTTATCAATTTCCTGAAATATAACTGGAGAAGTTCTGGAATTGGTTGAGATACAGAATCCTGATTAGAACTGTAAGGATATGAAGTTGTATTGTGGCAAGTGGGTAACACCGAACTTTATTTGGGTGGGGAGTTATATCAAGTAGAAAGATAAGAGTTGCAAGAGCCGTGTGGGGAATAATTGGCACTTAAATTGAAAATCCAGAAATCTTTTTTGCTATCAATTCTGGAAGCTGATAAACCTTCAGAAATGCGCACACATTTTTCTTTTCTTCTCTACAACTTGTGTGGTAGATGTACCTTTTGGTGGTGAAATATATTTCGAAACGTGCCGAAATGCTACTAATGGCGTTGCGCTTCGATATTTTGGCAGGCCGAGGCCAAGGGAGAGGTGGTGAACAGAAGTGTGGATTCATTGAAATATCTTCTAGTTTTGACAAACAGGAGGGACCAAAAATAATATTTTGTTTCTTTTTTTTGTTTCTTGGTTTTCTTCATCTTGCTCTGGGTAGTGGAGCAGAAATTGTTGAGTAACTGATACTGGGAACTCAATGCGTTAATCTCTTACATTTTGAAACTATGTAAAATTACACTTTTTTTGTTTTTTTATTTGTCTGTCTTATTAGATTAACGAGCCCACATTGTTTGTAGAACTCAGTTTTAGTTGAACGGTATGGGACTCTGGTTTACTTTTGTGACACTCACTCTGAGCGCTATATAGTTAATTGGTTTTATTGTGCATCAAGACTTTCAGTCTTATCTTACTGTGTATATGATATTGCTGATTATATATGTTCTTGGCTTCGTTTTCCCTCCTTTTCTGAATTCAATCGACTGCAGTGCACTCTGGACTTGGTCGGTTGTTCACAGCCAGTGCCCAGAGAGGGATATACAGCATTTGGCTGTTTTCCACATTTATCTTGTCAAAACAATAAAGTCCCGTTTGGATTCAGAATTGATTTCAACTTATCTTATCTCATCTAATTATTACAATTTTTATAAAATTTTATATAAAATATAATAAACAATTTAATTTTTTTAAATTTAAAAAAAATGATAATATTAAAAAATAATATTTTATTTAATTTTTAACTTTCATATTAACTTACTATCCAAACGGACCCAAGAGATGTTATTCTTCATCTTTGATTTTGTCATCTTCTATTATGCTACTGAGTACGTTACATTTAAAATGGATTTTCATTCAAGTGGTGGCCAATAAAATCACAAAAACACAGATATATAATTTTTTATTTTATTTTTAAAAAAATAGATAGTTAATGCTTGGTCAATGCCTTTTTCCTCAAAATAAATTCAACCCTCAAATACTATATTTGGGAGAACTACAAACAACAAACAATAGGAGACAATCCAACCAATGCAATATTCCAACAAAATAAAATATTATCTACGTACAGTCATATGATTGGAGAAATCGATAAATGCGACAAAGATATCCAATGTATGACATCACATGACCATCGCGCATGAGCGGTCTCCTCAATGTCGCAATGACAAGCCATCCAACGGTCATACAGACCTCATTATACCACTATGGATATCTACAGACTACGATGTCATAACGAAGACATAAAATATGTCACAAAGATCAAATTATCACTAGTACAAGAATATAGTCCACAACATGCTCACAAAGTTTCAGATTCTAAATATGAATTCACAAATATATATATATATATATATATATATATATTTATATATATATATATATGCAAATTGTCAAGACCAAGCTCAGCATATTGAATTTCCAGAATTTCCCCATTCCCCTGGAGCATTAAGAAAGTAAGAATAAATTAAGATGCATGTAATCATGGTACAAGAAAAATGTTTATTTGTAGCTACTTATTTGCTATGAAAATAATCATTTCCTACCAAAATGAGTCCAATCTTATCCCAAATAACTCGTCACAAATATTCATTCTTGTATATAAAAACTCATAGATGCTGAGAAATTAAATCCAACAGAACAAGCTTTCATCAATGCCTGGAATGTCCATTAACTCAGTTGGCATGATAGCCATATTTGATAAAAAAATAATGCTATATATCACACTCTCATCCTATTTTGATCATACTAAGTAGTATGTGACACATTCATCACTATTAGATGATAAAGAAGAATGAAATAAATGATCATTTAATGGTGATAAATGTGCCACATCATACTTAGTGGATTGAAAATGGGATGGTAGTATGATATATAGAATTTTCCTTGATAAAAATCCCTTAAAAAGCACCTTAATTATTACTTCTTTGTTAATCCTGCAATCAAATGCTGATCTTGAGTTTAGACCCAAACCAATATCAAAACATTAATGTCTTAACCAAGGATAAACAATAAGCCTGCACTTGAAATTGATTAGTGTAACCTAAAACAAATCGGGACAATTACAACTATATTGTAAATCTACAAATGTTAATTTATAATGACAATGCAACCCAGAAATTCCCAAAATTGCAATACACCATATGCCGTACAGTATTTACTGAGGAATTAGTACTCAATGTATCCTGATCCTCTGAAAACAGCCCAATTTTATGATATTAACAACCCCAGCATTTTGTTATTCGTGGACTCACCAGTCATCAATAGTCTTTCATGGCCGTAGTAATTTATAGTACTAATACAAGATAGTCATATTCATAATTAATAAGTTAATATATATATATATTTTGAAAATAACTACTCCATATATGTGTATGTGCTATGCTTTCTAATAAAGCACATATATATAGATATATATATATACTAACTATGGAGTAACGTGCTAGGCACGTTTGCCTAATTGGGAGAAAACCTTTTTTAGAGATTTCTAATGTCCACAATGGGCAAAAATAATATGATTTTTTAAATAGGCTGGCTCTACACCCACCGCTCCCAGTCCCACTGGGAGCCACACATAGTGTAAAATGTAGTGTTTTTTTCATTTTACTTTTTTATACATGTATTTTTTTAACACTATAAAATATTTTTTAAAAAAATAAAAAAATTATAATATCATTAAAAAACACTTACTTAATCACTAAGTAAAAAAATATATTAAAAAAATTAAAAAAAAGTTTAGCGGGAGCAGGAGCGGGAGCAGTGAGAGTAGCATTATTCTTTTAAATAATATTGATTAGTCAATAGTCTAATGCATAGGGGCAGAAAAATAAATTTTAACAAGCATCTATAGATAATAATAACTAAAACATAACGGTACTATGAGTAATATGGAAACTAAAAGACTTTGGATATTCTAGCAATAGTTTTCTCAGCAAAATATATGAATAAAATAAACTTAAATAGTCAGATTTGTATACATAAGTTTGTCCTGATATTCCTTCTATGAAGCACTCTCCACCCAAAGAAAACTCAGTTTGTGCCATCATCATCTCTTTGGTTTCCTCCTTCTCGGGAGTAGGCTAAATTGGCATCCATGAACATCAGGATGAGGTAGGAGATCAATAGACAAAGATTCACATTCAAGTTTCTGGTAAGGATTTGAGCATCTTTCATATATGGAAATAATGAAATATGTGCACAAAAGCATCTTTTGCCCCACATCTAAATTATAATCATTAAAATAATAAATTGTGAAATAGTGGATCAATTCAAATTCAAACGAAGGAAGCAGGAAATCCCTCCCCACACCCCCAAAGGAATTGACCTTGAAAAAGGAAATAAAGAAGAATAAAATGCCATTTTTCTCTAGTTGGTATGAATGTGCAAATTCTTCTTTCTTTTCTCTCTAGAGAGGAGGTGAAGTGCGAAGGGTGCGCGAGTGGCACGTGAAGATGGTTATAACGGAATTTTGGCTTTAGGGGGGACCACGGTGAGGGGCATTTGAGTGGAAACAGACATAAAAGGAAAAGGACACTGCTGGTGCAATGCAGTGGCTGTGGAGGTAGAAGAACGTTTTGGTGGGTTTCGGAAGGTCAGAGAGTTAAAAACCTTTGCGGGAACGACATGGATGGGTTGGAGGAGAAATGGAAGGGATTTAGGCTGATGGAGGAAGAGCAAGTTGATATTGAACTTGAGGAGGATCTCTCGGCTGAGCTGGCGAGCAAAGAACAAAGGAGTTTGCTGGGGAAGATTTGTTCCTTGAGGCCAATTAGTAAAGAGGTGATTGGGTTGACACTTGCAAAGGTAAGGAGAATCAGTAAGGCAGCGAAGTTCATTGAGGTAAGATAGAATGTTTTTGCCATAATTTTTGAGACCTTAGCTGATAAAATGAGAGTGTGGTATAGAAGGCCCTAGTTGTTTGACAACCAACCAGGGTTGTTTGACAACCAACCAGGTGCTTATTCTTAAGGAGTTCGGGGGGCTATACCCCTCTACATAGAATACATTCTGACACAGAGAGTTTTTGGCTGCGTATTCATGATCTGCCCCTTTCTTGTATGACAAAAGCTAAAGCTGAACAAATAGTAGGTACGGTGGGCAAGGTTGAGGATGTAGAAGTTTAGGAAGATGGGAGTGGGTGGGGAAACTTTCTGAGAGTCCAGGTTCATTTGAATTTGACCCAACCTTTAGCTAGAGGGAGAATTGTGAAAATGAGAGGATGTAGTTCTTGGGTTCCTTTCACTTATGAGAAGTTGCCCAAGATATGTTTCTCATGTGGTTGCATAGTGCATGGAGTGGATGGCTGCAGTAGTGACAAGATCAGTGGTGAGGGGTATGAAGAACAATATGGCTCTTGGTTGAGGGCAAAGTTGTTGCAAAAATCTAAGGGTTACAATGGTGGTACATGGAGAAAAAAGGAGGGTAGTAGCTGGAGAAGGGAGGAAGTAAAGGTGAATCAAAATGGAGGGGAGAATAATGAAAGTGAGGATAATATTGAGAGAGAGGCTAGTTGGGCAGTGAAAGACGTTTCTGTTGAAAAGATGGGGGAGGTGAATGACAGGGAGAATGTGGTGATGGAGGAGAGTAGAGGGAAGGAGGTGAGAAAGGAAAACAAAAAGGATGAAGGGGTAAACTACACAAATGTGGAGGGGAGAGGGATGGATAGATCATTTCCAGAGAAGGAGCGGCTGAGTGTTGAAGTTGCTATTGAAAAGAAGGGGTGGAGAGTGATAGCAAGGATGGGATGGGGGAGGAACAAACGAAAAATAAGGGAGAGTGGAAGAGGAAGGCTTGAGCAAAAGGAAAGCAGATTGGGCCTCTTTCTAGAACCTGTTCAGAAGAAAAGAGGGGGTGATACTTAGGTGTCAGATGAGAGAGAAAACATGAAAAAAAGGGAGATGGGTCAGGGAAGTAGTCTTGGATGTTGTGGCGGTGGCTGGGTCTCAGCCCCGCCAATCATTATGAAAATCATTAGTTGGAACTGTTGAGGGTTGGGGAACTCTCGAACAGTTCAAGATCTTTGCAATATGGCAAAGAAAAAAAAACCCAACTTAGTTTTTATAATGGAAACTAAGTCTATGAAAAGCATATTTGAAAATATAAAAAGAAGGTTACATATGGATGGTTATTTTGTAGGTGAAGCAGTGGGGAAAGGAGGGGGATTGGTTCTGTTTTGGGACTCACATGTGAGTGTAGAATTAGTAAATTACTCTCAAAGACACATTAATGTGTGGGTAGAGGATGAAGGGGCGAAGGGCTGGCTGCTGACTTGTTTCTATGGGCATCCTGATACTGCAAAAAGAAAGGATTCATGGTAGTTGCTTAAATCTTTTAAACCAGTAGGTGATGGAGGATGGTGTATAGTGGGTGATTTCAATGAAATTCTCACTAATGATGAGAATTTTTTTTTTTGGGGGGGGGGGGGGGGGTGGGAGAGAGTAAGGCTATAAAGTCAAATGGATCAATTCAGGTCAATCATGCATGAAGGTAAATTGTACGATTTGGGTTGGAAAGGAGAAAAATTCACTTGGAGTAACTCCCATGGGGATGAGTCTTTTACCAAGGAAAGACTGGACAGGGCTATGGCTACTTCAGTATGGTTCAACCTTTACAAAGAAACACGGGTGGAGGTATTGGCAGTAAGAACATCAGACCATAAGCCCCTACTGATGCACAGTCTGAAGCTGAAAGATAAAAGGTGGGAAAGGAAGAGATGTTTCAAGTATGAGGCATGTTGGGCACTAGAAGAAGAATGTGAGAGGATCCTAAAGGAAGTATGGAAGAAGAAAGTAACAGCAACTACTCAAGCCAGCTCTGTGATGGGTTTACTACAGAAAAGTGGTGCAACTCTACAAAGATGGAACAAAAAGAATAGACTGGGAGGAGATAAGGAGATAGAAGTTAAAACCAAACTGTTATAGAGATTACAAAGTGAGGAAAAAGGCAGTAATATCAATGAGATAAGAAGGGTAAAAGAAAACCTGAATTTACTCCTGGAAAAAGAAGACCTAAGATGGAAACAAAGGGTAAAATGCAATTAGTATAAGCATGGAGATAAGAATACAAAATAATTCCATGCTTGTGCCAACCAAAGAAGAAAAAAGAACTTTATTAGCTCAATGTATGATGAAGACAACATAAGAATGGAGGGTTTTCTAGATGTTGAAGCAACTTTTAGAGCATATTTCAAAAATTTGTTTCAGTCCTCAGCACCTAGTAAGGAAGACAGAGGAATGTTTGGTAGGGATGGAAGCAAAGGTTTCTTCTGAAATGAATGACTCACTGATGAGAAGTTTTTCTAGACTAGACGTGGAAGAGGCTTTAATGCAAATGGCACCATTAAAAGCTCCTAGACTTGATGGTTTTGGACCATGTTTTTATCAGAATCATTGGGAAGTTGTTTCTGAGGAAGTGTGTCGAGCTGCATTATCAATCCTGAATGGTAATTCCATGGAACCCTCTCTTAACTATA
The DNA here is from genome assembly GCA_022457165.1 of Juglans mandshurica. Lineage (NCBI taxonomy): Eukaryota > Viridiplantae > Streptophyta > Magnoliopsida > Fagales > Juglandaceae > Juglans > Juglans mandshurica. The sequence continues at coordinate 16,134,471 of CM039629.1, forward strand.
CCTATATAGCTTTAATCCCAAAGTGTAAAGAGCCAAAGAAAGTAAGTGAGTATAGACCAATAAGCCTATGCAATGTAATGTATAAAATAGTTTCCAAAACTATTTCCAATAGGCTTAAAAAGGTGCTTTCAATTATAATTTCTCCTACACAAAGTGCATTTCTGCCAGGAAGACTGATTAATGACAACATTATGGTGGCATATGAATTGTTACATTCTATGAAATCTAGAAAAAGGGGGAAGGTGGGTAACATGGCCATTAAGTTAGACATGTCAAAAGCGTATGATCGAGTAGAATAGGTCTTCTTGGAGGTTGTGATGAAGAGACTGGGTTTCAATGAGAAAAGGGTGGAGTTTATAATGGGATGTGTGAAGTTTGTTTCCTTTTTAGTGCTCATAAATGGCCTTCATGGCCATAAATTATGGCCTAAAAGGGGCCTGAGACAGGGTGACCCTTTGTCACTTTATCTCTTCATTATTTGGTCTGACTAATCTTCTTAATTTTTATGAAAACCAGAAGCTAACAAGGGGAGTGCAAGTGGCTAGAGGGGGTAGTACCATTAACCACTTGCTATTTGCAGATGATTGCATTCTTTTTGGAAGGGCTAAGATAGAAGAGTGGTATAGGCTTCAAGAGGTGTTAAAAAAGTATGAGAAAGCCTCGGGGCAATTTCTCAATAAGGAGAAGACCTCTGTATTCTTTAGCAACAACACTAGGGAAGCGGATAGAAAGGTGATAGTGGAAGCTGGAAATTCTATAGCCTGTGGTAGTTATGAGAAGTACTTGGGTCTTCCTACCTTGGCGGGAAGATCCAAATTCAATACTTTCAGATTTTTAAAGGATAAAATATGGCAGAAAATCTCAAGTTGGAAAAACAACTTTCTTTCCTAGGGTGGGAAAGAAATATTGATTAAAGCAGTTCTCCAGGCCATCCCAACCTATACTCTGTCAGTTTTTAAACTCCCTAAAAAGCTTTGCCTTGAGATTAACATGCTGTTATCAAGATTCTGGTGGGGTTAACAACAGGGAGAAAGTAGTATCTGTTGGAGAAAATGGGAAAAGATGGGGGAGCAGAAAATAAAGGGGGGGGGGATTAGGTTTCAAAGATCTGGAATCTTTCAACATGGCTCTCTTAGCTAAGCAAGGATGGAGGTTGAATAGGAATCCTATGTCATTAGTAGCTGTAGTTTTTAAAGAGAAATATTATAGATTGGCAGATTCAACTTTCGACTTTCATCTTATTTGTATAAGGTGGAGAGTGGGTGATGGCAGCAAGATAAAAATATGGGGTGAGAAGTGGTTACCTTCTCCCTCATCTTTTTCTATACAATCACCTGTTTCTATTTTGCAGGCTGAGGCAAAAGTTGAGGAGCTGATTGATAAGCAAAAAGGGGAATGGAAAGAAGGCTTGATTCGAACAATTTTCTCTCTTAATGAAGTTGAGCAGATATTGAGTATCCCCTTGAGTAGAGGATTGGCACAAGACAAACTGTTTTGGGGCCCTTCCAAGAAAGGTGATTTCTATGTTGGTAGTGCATACTTCCTACAAATAGACAGATTAAAAAGTTTTCAAGGTGAAAGTTCAAGGTAAGGGTTTATGGATGAAAGGTGGAGTAATATTTGGGATCTTACAGTGCCTAGTACAGCAAAAATATTCCTATGAAGGCTGGAAACAACTTACTGCCAACTAAGGAGAATTTGTTTAGAAGAGAGATAGTGACAGAAAAATCCTACCCAATCTGTTCTGCAGAATCTGAAACTATTATGTATGTTCTTAGGGAGTGTCCAGCAACTAATGATATCTAGGTAGAAACAAGATGTGATATTCAAAAATAGAATAGAGAAGAAGCTGACTTCATGCTACTATGGGAGAAGATGATAAACAAGTTGAGTAAGGAACAACTAGAACTTGTGGCAGTGTTGTTCAGAAGATAGTGGATAAGAAGAAATTTGTTTGTGTTCAAAATGAAGGCAGTTTGTCCCAAAGTCCTACTACAGAAGCAAGTGAATCTTTAATTGATTACAAGGCTGCTCAGGCTCTTCAAAAACATGCAAAGCAGGGCCAAGTGGTTGGAAGGGATATATTGAAATGGGAAAAACTAGCTCCTGGCTTAGTCAAGATAAATTGGGATGCTTCATTGGATGTGAAGGGTAGAAGAATGGGAGTGAGAATCATTATTAGGGATGAGGAAGGGGAAGCTCTAGTTGCTGTTTGTGACCAAATGAACCATGTTGAAAACCCTATGGTGGCAGAGAGTTATGCTTTCAGGATGGCTTTAGAGCTGTGTAGCGAACTTAACATTCATAAGGCCATTTTTGAAGGGGATGCAAAATCTGTGATCATGGCAGTCCAAAAGGAAGCTGAGGAGCTATCTATGGTGGGATCTATAGTTGAAGATATTAAGTTCTCTTTTCACAGGATGCCTGATTGGCAATTACATTTTGCTTTTAGAGAGAAAAATACTATAGCACACATGTTAGCTAGGAAGGCTTTGAGTTTTAAAGAAAAAATAGTATGGATAGAAGAGATGCCATAATTTATTGTAAATGATATGGTTAGAGACAGAATTTGTACTTCTTGACTTCTATCAATGAAATATTGAGATTTGATTTCAAAAAAAGAAGAAGAATAAAAAGCCACCCACTGCACACAGTTGATATATGTGTCAATATTGATGTTATTGATAATCAACAAATTACTTTGAACACATATATGTACTTCTTGTTACTGGAGAAGTCCTGCGCTTCTTTGAGATTTACAACATGTTAGGACAAGTTATTAAATTAGCTTTTGAAAGAAGAAACTAATCAATAAAGAGAAATTCTATTTGCATTCCCCAAGTGAGGACTGCGTGTGCAGACCCATTGATATATAAATGGAAATTATTGTAATTTGAAAGGGATATTATTGTAATTTTAAAAAGTTTTTAAAGATAAAATTATCCAAGCTTGCATGAGCAGTCTCCATTTGGGGACTGCACGTAACATTACTCATCAATAAATTATCTAACAAAAATAACCAGTAATTACCTGCTAGTTTTCATCTGTGGTATATGCCTCAACCACAATTTTGCAAGGGTCCTTATTAGAGCTATCAGTTAGGATTAGAATCAACACATTCAAAATTTCAGTATCTAAGAAGAATACAATTTCATCATGAGTAAGTCACTATTTACTTTAACTTGTCCAGACAAGACAAGATTTGAATATAAACACAGTGAGAAAACAAATGAACCTTAATTTAGTTTTAAACACAGAAATATAATTTGAATTTCAAATGGAACATCAAGACACTTTTAAGTGTTCAGATAAATGCAGATGTTTGAATGTTAACATGTTATCCTTCAAGCTATTAGCAGCAAACGCAAAAATAAAGAAATGCTTTTGTAAGAACACTGGTGAATAATTTTACTTTTAGGAGTCTGCAATATCTTTATAAAAAATTCAAGCACTAAAAACTCCATATTAAAACCCATGGTAATATTACCTTTAGGAGTCTGCAATATCTTGGACCATTACGCCAAAATATACACTACCCTTGTAGTGCATATTTTATTCGGTGTAATATATGTTCTCCACATCTCGTTTTCAGCAATGCAAGACAAAGGAAAGAAAAATGCTTAAATATGTCTTTACATTACAGAATCGATCGTTTGTTCTTTTGAAAAGGAATTATTCGTCTACATGATGCATACTTGAATGGTGGGATTGTAAGACAAAGGCATACCTCTATCATCGTCTTCATTAGAATCCCAGTAAAGAGGCAAAGTCGATGGGGTTTCGCTTTCTGCTTGCTCAAAAGACCACCATTCTGCCAATGCTTCCCCAGATTGGCAACGCTGTCCGGTTGAAATTCCCTCCACAAACCTTCCCACTCCAGACTCCTCATCTGTAGTTGCCGCCGTTGCCCACTCCAAAACTCTTTTGACCACATTGCAATTCCACTTGTGAGCCACTAAGTGAACCTATCATATTTGCACGACATATACATCAAAGTACACCAAAGTATTCGCTATTTATCAATAGAAATTAACCAAAATTCCAAAACACTGGCAAAATAGAAACAATTGTAGATGTTCGTTTAAGATATCATAGGCCCGTGGATTCTATCACTACAACAGATCATGTCTTTTGAGACAAAAATTTTTGTCCTAAAAGATTGGGTTTTTGTCCCGTATATTGGGACAAAAACAAAGCGTCTCAAGGTCGTCTCAATATCACTGTCCTAAAAGTATCTCTTGGGACAAACATTTGCTCACCCGTTCGAACGGCAATTTTTTTTTGGGACGACTGAATTTCTTCCCAGAAAGATGTTCGAACGCCAACAAAAAATGTTCGAACGGATATGTATGTTTGAATGTATCTTAGATGGGTGGTTGATTGATACTAGTTCGTTCGACCAAATAGACATGAGGGAACGTTCAAACAAACAAATTGATGATCGAACATAAATTATATTTTTACAATTTTACGGATTGAGTAAGCTGCTTGAACGTATAATGAAAGGATCGAATGATTTGCCAATTAACAGCCGTTCGAACGGTTTATTGTGATGTTCGAATGGTTTTTGGCGATGTATCCTGTTCGAACGTTTCATGAACGTTCGAACGGTTAATTATTTATTTTAACCAAAAATTTAAAACAAAATAGGCATAATTAAATAATATTTAAAACAATACATTACAAATTGTTCAATACAAATAAATCTAGTCATAAGTCTGAACTAAATAAAGAAAGTAGTAATAATACTAACACTATAATTCGTAAATAACTTTATAATTAAATCCCAAAATGCATGCAAAACATGAAAATTAGTTGCTTGGAGGCTTGAAATGTTGCATAAGCATCTGCATTTGGAGTTGTATCTCTCTTCTGAACTCTTCTTGTTGTTCTTCTTGCTGTTTCATGCACATCTCCATGTCTCCTTGTTTCGCCAATTGAGCCTCTAACTCATGCTATCTTGCAGTCAATTTTTCGATCATGGAATTTGCATTCTCTAACACTATAGAAGTACTTGACGTTAAGGAAGAGATAGAAGGCTTTACACAGCGACCCAAACCCCTCAAATATCTTGAACTTTGACCCAGAATTTGTGTAAAAATTTCAATATCACTTGTTAAGGAATTTTGATCTGACACAGCTTCAGCACGTAGGACAACCATTTTATCTTACACACAATATAAAGAATTAAAATCGTCACAAATATTCAAATATATTTAATTAAAATATATTATATATTTACATAATTTTCACCAGCATCGGGATGAGTCCACTCTCCATTACGATCAGTATGTGATGCAACATATAATTTTGTCAGATCATAATTGGTGTTTGACTCTTGCTACAAGAGACATTGTTAAGATATAAAGTCAATATTAAAATTAGTGCCTCCAACAAATAAACTATATAGAATGAAAAAATAAAAAATATATTACCACTTTCATAGAGAGGTGATGGAAAGATCTTGAGCCTGCATAATGATGAATCTTCAACTTCGATCTATTTGTTTTATTTATAGAACTTCGCTCCTGCATAGAAGTTGTAAATATTAGTAAGCAAAAATTATAAATAAGACTCATAAAGAATTCATTTAATTTACCTTATACGATGGGTCCTCAATATGTCGCAAAAGTTTTCCCAATTGGAAGGTTGGACATCCTGAAAAGGATGCTGGCGTGCATATTTCTTGTTCTCGTACTTATTGTATGTAATGCTCATGACACCTCCCTTTATACTTGTAGAATACATTACACATATGCTCATCGATAGTCTTACGCTCCTCTCTCCGACCAAAATTTAGTTTAAAGTCATCATTGAAAAAATATATACGCAGATATTATCATTTAGAATATTAAATAATATTAATATAAATTTATTATTAAAATAATATGTACCAAACAACGTTTCTTTATAAGCTCTTTCACATCTTGAGGGATTTTATGCCATGAATTCGAAGCCAAATGTGCATAAGTCCGTGTAAGAGCACTCACATGCGATGCAAGCCAAGCTTCTTGTTGTCCCTGGCCTCCGATATGGTCGTCAGGAATGTTAACCTTAATCTTACCCACTTTACGATATTTCTCTAACGTCACGCCTCTAGTAGTGTCTCGACCTTAACGAGATTGTACTATTAACTCTATAAAATATTTAGTTATTTACCTTGTATCAATTATCAGTTATCTTAATTGAAAAAATGAGTATTAGATTAGATATTTACCTTGTTCTGTAGAGTCAGTTTCTAGTGGTGAATTAGACGGAGTGCTAGGAACAGGTGGAGATGGGATGCAAACTTCCTTTCTCTTCGGTGGCTTAATTTTGAGATACTGTGTATTGTGAGCACAAAACTGGTCAATCATCTGTATCAATTTCATTTGTAGATTCACTCTCATCATCTGTAGATATTTCAGATGACTCAACATTTTGCTCAACTGTCACATCAACAAATTCAGCCTCAATATCTTCCTACATAATGGAATCATCTCATACTGGCTCAAATCCACAAATAAGTTAAAGACAGGTTGACTCTCTTGCTATGCTTCTTTAGTAGAGGAATCATCTTCTTCTTCATCTTGTCCCTCTACCTCATGGATAACGTCATATATATTTCTTGGAGAAAATTTTTGTACTACTTGCGATTCATTCCCTAACTCAAGATCGTCTAAGTAGAATACTTGAGATGATTGGGAAGCCAAAATAAAATGATCATCTTCATACCGTTTTTTTGATGTATTAATACTAAAAAAATATTCATCATGGCGTTTTCCCCTTTGAGGATTGTTTAAATTCCAGCAATCACACTTATAGATACACCACAAGCTCTCCCAAATATCTAATTCTAATTATATTGACAATAATCCCATAGAAATCAAAGTTGTCTTCGTTATGACTTCCTTCGACTAGGACACTACTATTTTGTATTTTCCTATAGCGTTCTCGATCCATTGTGTGATACCTACTTCCTCAAGAAATACATGTAGAATATCGAGCAGCCCGTCTTGAGGGGCCACACGCTAGTGCATACAGTTCGTCCGATATATCGTTTAGATTACTCGCATGTATTTGTATAACCTACATATTAAATAATGTATAAACATCTAAAAATAAACAATCCAATGTATTTTTCTAATTTAGTACAAACTCGCATCTGTAATGTCATTACCCATTGTTCAAACCATTTTGGGAACTCCTCTTCATGTTTTTGGTCTATATCATTTACTCACAGTTCTTTGAGCACATTAATATGATCACTGAAATTAAATATTACCAAAAAAATTATATTCGTATAATTTTATAAAATAAATTATAATATTAATGAACAGATATTGTGAATTTACTTCAAGTGACTTTCTATCTTGGGACAATTGTTTAGCATGTACCACTGAGTTTGCTCGAACTCTTTTCTACACAAATTATAACCACGCGTTGCACCAAGTGGACATACTTGTTCGGAAAACACTGAAACCCGTTTCGCTGTCATGCTTTGTCAACATCAAAGTTTCTTTCCAGCCGATCAAACCTCGTATCAATGCCTTGGAAGTATTTGGAGCAAAATGTATGCCACTCATCATCAATATATGTTTCTGTAATTGATCATTCTGGGCGGGCCTTGTTACCCACTGTGCATTTCAACTTCATAAGGAACCGTTCAATGGGATACATCCATCTATACTGGACTGGTCCTACGAGTCAAACCTCATGTTGCAAATGAACAGTTAAGTGAACCATGACAATTAAGAATGACGATGGGTAAATACTCTCCAGTTTATACAATATTATAACAATTTCTCGTTGCATACTATCCAAAACTTCTACATTCAACGTTTTAGCACATAAGTCTTTAAAAAATGCACCAACCTTAGTCAAAGCCACCCGCACATATCTCGTCAAGTACCCACGGATACCAACAGGCAATATATGTTGCAAAAATACATGACAATCATGGCTTTTTAGTTAGTAATTTTTTAGTTATTTGTTCGCACACACTTTGTTAGATTCTAGGCATACCTGTCCGGTAATTTAATCTTTATCAGCCATTCACAAAATGTAGCCCTTTCGTTCATTGAGAAAGTATACCATCCAATTAACATGTAGACAGACTAACCACTTTGTTGCAAGTGCATTTCTGGTCTTATTCCCAATTACTTCAGATCTTTTCGTGAGTTTATATTATCTTTCGTTTTGCCTTCAATTAACATCAATGTTCCCAACACGGACTCGTAGATAATTTTCTCAATATGCATAACATCGAGACTATTCTGCAATTTTAACGTCAACCAGTAGGGGAGTTCTCAATATGGCATTGATTGGGTGAAGTTTATGATACTGATCGCTCGTATGGTGCCTATTGAAATAGTGGGCTATATATTCAGTAGGTTTCGATTAGAGGCTTCCTACGTTACTACAGATATTTTGTCTTTTGGGATTTTCATCATGCGATTTATACTTTAGGTTGGGTCTTGCAGATATTGCCGAGCGTATCTGGGAGCTGATTGGACCGATCAACTCCTCCACCCTGTCACAGAGAACGAGGCACTTGAGACTTCGTCATCGTGCTCCTAGGGATGAGCCAGAATACTCAAGCTAGAGGTGCATACCCGACAGATCATGGAATATCGGACGGTGAGACATCCACACAGCCCGAGGCCTCACGCATTGTTACTCCTGACCAGATTGCTGATATAGTGCGTGCAGAGATCTGCGCACATACTTTAGAGATTGTCGCTGCAGTGCTTACGAAGATCCAGACTTCCTTCTCCGAGTTACAGATGGAGATTGATCTCCTATCTGAGAGGCAGGAGACGATATGTACTCGACTTACACAGATAGAGGCATGCCTAGCTTCAGTCGAGGATGTGTGTAGAGACTTAGGATCTTAGTATGTTGTATTTTTAATTTTTAATTTCTTTTATTTTTGGTATGGACAATATGTGATGTTTGGTAAATTTAATCAATTATGAATTAAATCTTTTTTTTTTATAAATTAATTGTTAATTTCTATTATATATTCTTTAATTAAAATTAACGTTAGCATTCGAACAACAAATATGCCATTTGAACGAAAAATAATAGTTCAAATTTGTTATCTGAGTTCGAACATTGATGATCTACATGTTCGAATGTTCGAACGGTAAAGTGGTATGTTCGAACGTAAAATCAAATTGCTGCGCTTAACCCACCAATTTCATTTCCACGTTCGAACTGTTATTTTATTAGGGATGAAATTTATTGTCCCTACATATAACGTTCGAACGTGTTCGAACGGTCAACATGTTTCAGTCTTTTTTTGGAACGAACTCTGAAATTCGTCCCTATATCTCATTTTTTGGGACGATTTTCATTTCGTTTAAAACAAAAATCGTCCCAAAAACCAAATTTTGTTGTAGTGTATAGTCTACAATTTAAAAATTTTTAAAAATTCTAGTCAAGCAAAGAAAGCTCGACATTAAAAATTCTCAAAACTAAGACCCCTTGACGCCAACACTCCCGGAGAAAATATCAGTAAACTCTAGATTCAGATGTCGAAAAAAATAAAGTAAATAAGGATTTAAATGATTTCAAAAAATCAAAGAAATTAAACCCAAAAACCCTAAAATGCAAAACCATCTTGATGGACCCAATTGCATGAAATATAAGTCCACGTTTATGCCCTTGTGTGGGTGACACGACACTATATGCTGTGATCTGAGGTAAACTGGAAGCTAGATCTGTTGTAGACGATGGTTAGCAGCTCGATGGGTCTTCCTTACGGTGAATGCATGACGGCTGCGGAGAAATCGAGAGAAAGCTGCTGCTGCTTGAAGAAGCGCTACTGTCCGACGTGCTTTGTGGGCTGTTGACGACGGCAAGGGTTGTGAGGTGGAGAGAGAGAAAATATTTGGGGTCTAAGTTGAGAGAGAAAATATTTCGAGAGATATGCTATAGATAAGAAAAAACCCATAAACCAAGAACCCTGCCCTCCAACCCTCCAATTGAGCAAGTTGCGAAAACATCTCCTCACTCTGACAGAGTCACACCAATACATTGTAAAAAAATCAATTATTGAGAAAGCAACAAATGAGGAGCAAATTTGGTCTTTAAAGAACCAAACAAACCACGATGAGGAAGAATGAAATGGAAGAACCAAGATGATAATCCGTCATCCACGAGCCGGATGAACCAAATGAACCACAAGAGACAGAAAGGTCAGTCACATAGGAAGAATATGACGGATAGGAAAAAATTGCAAGAAAATTATTAAACCAATAAACACTATTCATATACGTATAGGAAAAAGGAAAAAACCTGTGTCTGATACATGGGCAATAAACGTGATAAAAAAAAAGGATGAACTATCATTGTTCATGAGATATAAAAGGCTCACAAAATGAGAAACGAAACAAATAAAACTCACTCGGACAGGCAAGGACGACATCACATTGTAGGGACAAAGAACAAATCACATAGGGGCACAACCGTACTTACATTCAGTCACACAGGGATATAAGCGACTCAGAAAGTGTCAAACAAAATTCCTATTCATGATTCCTATTCATATGCTGATAACGGCTTTTAAGATATAAGATATATATATATATATATATATATATATATATAATATCATGTAGTTTGTTAATTATAAATACATATAATATATACGAGAGAACTAACTAGTTGAGTTGAACTTTATATGAATGAACTTGTTCATATATATTAATCAAGTCAAGCGAGTTTTACATGAGTTTGTATTGCTTAATAATTGAGCCTAATTTCACTTTTTCAAAAAACCTATTTAATAATGGAATCGAGCTTTACTTGAATTTAACTTGGCCAAATTCAAGCTGGCTGCCATGTAATATTGTTCACTTACAGTAAGAATGTTTATTTGATACCTGGATTGAGAATAGGAATGTGGTGAATGAAATCCTACATAGCATGTAGAGAGGAAGAAGTTCAAGCCATTTATAGTGATTCCAATTAAAGGTGCTGTAATTGTAACATAATTGAGTAGTCATTTTGAATTATAGTCCCAAATGTGAATTGAGCTTTCTTTGTGTTGTTACAAATTGTATTAGAGCTAAACTCAACCAGAAATGTAGGATTTCAATAGTGCCATATAATGGAATGGACTGACGAGGACGCCAGAGATTTAAGGGAGAGATTCATATAATACTCTGGATTGAGTATAGGAAGGTAGTAAATGTTACATTACTTGGGATTACTCGCCAGTAAGGTGGTTTAGTCGAATTGTTGGAGTATTTCAGATCATGTGTTACAAACCAATAAATGATTGTGAAGACTATAGTGGCTGCTCTAACTACATTAGACGTTACAAACTGAGCACTTATCAGCAAGACCAATCTGAGGGTGAGGAGAGCGAATAGAGATCTCCTAGAGTTTTCGACCGAACTCCATTTCATGTATGTGTTTATCTCTCTTACTTTTAAGTCTTAAAGTTCGGCCAAGAACTCAAAGGGATCCAAATTCAATGAGAGCTGCACGTACAAGTTTCTCAGCTACCATCGGTGTACTTTGACCTCTTATTTCTTTGTCTATGTTGCAATCATGTGGCTTCCATGATTCCAGACAAGTGTTGCGACATAGGAATAGTTGGATCTTAAAACCGTATTGAAATTTACCTTGATTGCATTAGGAGGAGAAGGTAACCAATTAAGGAATCTCATTACTTGCATGTATATTATCTTTTCTTGTATTCAATCAAATTTGCTATTATGAGCTAATGTGCTTGGGAGATAGGATTTGGAGTTGTACTTTCCAAGCTTGTCTTGCTTCTTGTTCTCCATATCATATCTATTTAATTCACTACAACATAATTGCTTTTTAGTGATGGTTGGAAAATTGTAACAGTCCTCAAACCGTCACTAAAAAGTATTTTTTGTGACGGTTTCTCGAAATCGTCACTAAAGACAGATGAGATTTTTTTGATGTTTGCACGGAGGGAAAATTTACGTTCAAACGTCACATATATGTTCGAACATTGTGACTACTTACGTGCGAACGTCAAATATTTTAGTACCAACGTTCGAGCGTTAGTAATTAACGTTCCAACGTTAATTGTAAATTTAAATTAAATATGACTCTAATTTAAAAATTATGTGATTTTTATAGTGCATAATTTGTTAACAAGTCTAAAAAATTGTAATATATATTTATATATACATAATTTGTAAAATATAATTATATATTTTTATATATAAATATATTTATGTTTATATATATTTGAAGTGCAATGATTTAATATTAAAGTTGGAAAATCTAACATTAAAGAAGATTGAGAATTGAAATTAAAAAATAATAGATATATTAAATAATATTGTTCCATATATATATTAAAAGCAAAATACAAAATATGATAGAATTTCGTAAACAACACTCAGACGAACGTGTTGTTCATGAAATTCGTACTCCGTATTTCCTCAGTCAAGCTATCAACCCTCTCGTTGAGGATACCTACACGATGGGCTATCTCGGCGACAGCCTCCTCTACAGCCACGATCTGTCAATTGATATGCACAGTTAGCTGTGAGATCAACACATCAACCCAAGCAGGCCGTGCATCTCCCGCATATGTACTCTTCAGCTGCTGACTACTACTCCCCACACCGGCTCCGGGCTGCATTAGAGGAACTAGATCCGCTACAGGGGTGGCTGATGTTGAGGATACCCCCTCGCCCGTCCAATGCTACATCGATGCGTGCTCATGTTGAAGGGGCTCATCTGATCTGTGACCTGCTCCTCCGGCTGGAGTGGCACTCTCCGAGCAAGTAATAGCCGGTTGATAATGACATCGTATGGGAGGTTGTCCGTGGAGACGACGCTTGCCTCGTAACGGATCCTCTCAAAGATGCGTAGTGGCAAATCGATGGGATCTCCACGTGCCACTCGTATGAAAAACTGTGCCCGAATCCAACTAAATGTGGTCTTATGTGCCACATGATTCAGGTTTGTTACAACAATAAGCTGCAACATGCGGAAGAAAGGTAGCCTTGTCTCGACCATCATCCTGAGCCTCACGGTCAGTAGCCTTGGCCTCTAACCGATTTGCATCTCTGGCATCATCTACTGGCTCAATTGGGCCAGTAGATGATGCAGAAGTGCCTACATCTGCATCTAGTGTGCCGTGTGCAGATGTAGATGTGTGAATCATGGCTGTGTCACCAGTCTGAGAGTCAGCTGTAGTCGATGTCTCAACTACTCGACGAATCTCGAGGAACTCGGCGATGACATCCTGTGAAATCTCAAATGGAACACTGCGTACAGTCACGGTGTGAGATGATGCATCCTGAGACATGGAGCACATCCTCATATAGAACTCCCGAACCATTGAGGGGTATACCTTCCCCCTCAATGTGCAGATATTTCCCTAGCCTCTACTGATGAAGACATCTCTGAGGTTCGTCTACTCCCATCTGAGCTCGTTGAACAAATTGATCAGGACCTCTTGCTCCACCATAACAGTACGAGCCCTGATCTAAGTAGTGTCCTCAGTGGCTCATTCCCTCCTCCATTTCCTGGTATGCAAAGGATGAGTCATATCCTAAAAATAGAAAAGGAAAAAAAAATTATTAGTACTATTGATGCATCTTTTGTATTAATTTTAAACTACTCTGCATTAACGTTTGAACATAATATAACATATATTTGAACGTTCAGATAAAACGTTCACACGTATGTGTTTAATGTTCAAACATAACAATTGACGTTTGAACGTATAATATACATGTTCAAACTTTAAGGGCATAACGACTAAGAATTTTGAAATGTGGTACGTTCGGGCGTATGTGTTTTACTGGGAGAACGTAAAGATTTATGTTCGAACGTGGAAGGCAAAATGACGAGTAAATTGAAAAGTAGTATGTTCGAACTTTAACATTCAACATTCAAATGTAAATGCTAAGAAAAGTAAAGTTCGAATGTACAAAATATATGTTCGAACGTGGAAGGCATAACTACTATGTACTTGAAACGTCGTACAGTTGAACGTTTTGTCGAAACGTTCGAATGTTATGACAGAGAATGGCTGAGTCGCCATTCTCGAAAATCACGTACCATGGTTCTAAGTGGTAAATGTCACCATAGAAATGAAGTATACACTTCAAGAAACTTTTCTACGGTGACCATTTGGCCAATATCAACCCGTCATGGTCAGAAAATGGAGTTGAAAATCCGGCCACCTCTAACGTTCGGTTTACAAGTTTCCTATTAAATTTTAAAAAAAAAATATGTAAGAGGACAAAAGAGGAATGCATACCTTTTTGCTATGGTTGAGGCCGGGTTTGACAGCGGCGACAACGATTTAGTGGCGACATGCAACGGTGGACAGATAACAGTAACGACGTGAAACTGACGTTTCCCCATTTTGGTTTTGGACTTATATACATGAAACGTTTGAACGTTATTCTGAGCATTTCGCGATTGAATTTCTAAAAATATATTAATAATATATGTTATATATTTTAATGTATACTATAACATATAACATACTATATCTAATATTATATTATAATATATATAGCATATAGTATATATACTATATATATTCGTATTAGTAACAACATTAACATTTTTAGTAATTTCAAATTTGTTAAAAATGTAAAAATTAATTCTCAATAATTGATATTAGATTTTAAGAATATATTATGTTCTTATTAAGTTGTCTGAAATAACATTACATCAAACACATCAAGTGATTTAGCATAAATATGTGATATTATTATTATATTAATAAAATTATTATTGTTATTTTGATTAATTATGCCGTTTTGGCCATTAGCAAATCCTACTTGTAGGTTAGCTGTCTAATATTAATATTAATATTACTATATAGTATATAATACTAATATTAATATAGCAATTACATAATATATAATACTAATATACTAATATATAGTATTACTATATAGTATAGTAATTATATAGTAATGCTATTAGTATATAACATATAATTTAGATTATTAGTATTAGTATATATATTAGTATTAGTTATAGCTATATAAGAAATCATTTGAAGATCCATGCTTTAGGAAATAAGAACACAATGTAATAACAATATAATCACCAATGGCTCTGATACCAAAGACGTAAATCCCAGGTAATATATAATAGATAAAAAGACTAATATCAAAGACGGGTAATAAAATTAATAATAAGCGGTAAAACCAGCCATATGCATGATTGCAGAAAAGGCAGGCGGTATAACCGACCATATGCATGAGTAAGTAAATAATATAGAAAAGAGATATGAAATAAATTTCTTCATTAAAAATATAATACTTACAAGGAGTCTAATTCTCAAAAGAGTAGGAAGCTGAAGACATAAGGAAAGGAAGATTGGAAGATTTACAGAGTGGGGAAGACTCGAGTGGTTTGGGTGAGAGAGGAAGGGATTTCCGATTGGAATTCTGAATACCCTTCCTTATTCATGAACCCTTTTATATAGACACTTAAACAGTAAATCTAATAATACATGAACAGTATCGGCTACACTAAAAACAAGAATAGTATCAGCCGATGCTAAAAACAAGAATAGTATCTGCCGACGCTAAAAACAAATACAGTACAGGACACGTAAACTTGTATGTACAATAATCTTCTGGAGGGATAATATTCCTGACTAACTTCTATCTGTCATGCTGACTAATCGAAAAGTAATAATCTTTTGGAGTCACATATTCTGAGGATCGTAAATTGCTAATTCAAGTTCAAATGGGTCTTGAGAATCCATCAGTTGTACTGGATGATAAGGTGAGTAATCTTGAGAGGGAGAGGCGGCTTGGTTACTTTGGGAGGCCTGTTGAGAAGGAGAGGCCTGATGAGCTGGTGATAATACGGATTGCTGTAGTGGAGATAATCTGGCTTGGTGTTGTGCTTCTTCTTCATCGTCACTGTTTGATACTTGTGACATTGCTTCAGCTAATTTTTTCAAATCTTTCTTGTTGGTAATGGATGCTAATTGTACTTGAAATCTGCTTCGTTGGACTAGAACTTCTGGAGTTTTGGTAACTTTTGAAAACATCATTAATACATGATCATAATTGTATTTTTCCCACCATTTGAAGGAAACTTGGCGGGCTAGAAACGTAATGGTTTTGAGAGAGGGATGAGGTTTAATGACATATTCCCATTTCATAATCCAATTTAATTTGGTTTTGAGAAAAAAGAGCAGAAGAGGTGAACAATGGTTTAATGATGGTGGACTGTCGTTTTGTGAAATAAAATTTCGGAGACTTTCTTGAAGGGGAAGAGGAAGGAGAAGAGGTTCGGGTCCGTAATATTCCCACCATAGTGAGAACCATTTCGGGAGTGTTTTGATTTCTTGTAATTTGTCAAAATGAAGGAACCAAGAGTGACGCAAGTTTTTATTTTGCTTGAGAAACATTTTTGTCCATGCGTGCTGATAATCATAATAATCATAATAAGGAGGATCATAAGGATGAGAGAACTTTCTTGTTAAATAGGAATTTTTTCCCCATTGTTCCAGTGTGAGGACCTGTTTAATGGTGACTTTATGAAAAGCAATAATTGGAGATGCAGGTGGAGAAGGTTGAGTTTGAAGAGAACAAGGAATTTCAGAGAGGATAATTGAGTCGGTATCTACTAATATGAATTCATAAAAATGTTGAGTTTTCTTAATATTTTGCAGAACATAATGCCAATCTGGTAAAAGAAATGCATCAAATAATTTCTGGGGGTCAGACATATGTTGAATTTTGGATTCAATAGGAAAGATTGGGTGTCAATGAGACTTAATGATCATGGGAGATGAAGAAGCCTGAGACAATAATGGAGGATTGATAATTTGGGAAGGAGAAGAGGAAGATGGAGAAACTGCTTTGGAATAGGTTGGTAGTTTTGGGGAAGCTAATGGTGAAAATGGATTGTAAGAGGGTCTAATGTTTTGCGGTAATGACCCCAATATCGTATATGGTCTTGGAGTTGCATAGGGACAAAGTGAAGGATAAGGAGGAGATGGTGGCCGTGCGTATGAGGATTTGGACTTTACTTTTGACTTTGAAGATGACATGATTTTCCCTGTAAGAATTCTCGGGATAGAAAATCAGGAAGAGAATTAGACTCTCCTTTAATATGTTCAATATCAAAATAAAAAATACTTAATATAGCTTGCCATCTGGCAAATATTTGCTTAGCAGCCATGCTTTTTACATCTTTAATCAAAACTTCCTTGGCTGATTTACAATCTATTCTAAGTAAAAACTTTTGATTCAGTAAATCATCTTGAAATTTAGAAATACATAATATAATAGCTAAAATTTCTTTTTTAATAGTACTATAATTCTTTTGGGCAGGATTCCAACATCCTGAATGGAATCGAACAAATTGTTCCAAATCAGTTGATAATTTTTGTTTCATAATTCCTCCATATCCAAGATCAGAGGCATCTGTTTCAACAATTTTGAAGGTATGTGGTGATGGAATTCCTAAGCATGGTAATTTCTTAACATGAGCTTTAATTTGTTTTATGATATTAGTATGTTTATCTGTCCATGGAGGTGGGTTATTTTTTAATCTTTTAAATAATGGTTTACATAATGGTCTGAGAGATTGATAGAAGTCTGCGACATAATTTAGACTTCCTAAAAATCTCTGTAATTGGTTTTTATCTTTTATTTCGTCTGGAAATTTATCGGCAAATTCTATAGCTCTGCTAATCGGTGTAATAGTTCCTTGATAAATCTCATGTCCAAGGAATCTAATTTTATTTTGAAATAATTTTATTTTAGGTGATGAAACTACTAATCCATTTTGTTTGATGATTTGAACAAAAGTATTTAAATGTTTCCAATGTTATTCAATAGATGAAGAAAATATTAATACAGCATCTATATAAACTATCGAAAATTGAGTAAAAATGGTAAATATTTCATTCATAATATTTTGGAATTCGCTAGGGGCATTTTTTAATCCAAATGGCATAACATTCCATTCAAAATGTCCAAAAGGAACTGTAAATGTTGTTTTATATCGGTCTTTTTCAGCAATTTGAATTTGCCAAAATCCATTTTTCATATCAAATTTTGAAAATATTGTAGCATTATAAAGTCGAGATAATAAATCTTTTTTATTGGGAATTGGATATCTAATCCATTGTAATACTTTATTGAGAGGTTTATAATTGATGACTAGGCGAGGAACTCCTCTTTCTAATTCTGCCTGTTTCTTAAATCCTTAATTTCTTTTTTACAGTATTCTAATAATTCATTATTCATTTGGATAGGTCTGGCTTTGGTTGGAATATTTTTCTTAGAAAAATCTTTTTCATAGGGTAATTCAACTATATGCTGTTTTTTATTCCAAAAAGCATTAGGCAGGTTAGAGCATACTTCATTTTCAATTATAGTTTTAAAATTTTCAATTTTTTGGGTTAACAACGGGTCTTTTAGTTGTTCTTGGATTCTTTTGTATTTTAATTTTTGTTTTAAAAAACTTATCTGGTTTTCTTTTGTTTTAATTCTATTTTGTGTTAAAAAATTAATTTCTTTGGTTAATGAGATTTCTTTTAAAGAGTTAATTTCTTTTGATATTGGAGGAAATAAGAATCTAAATTGGGTTTTCTGTCCAAGTATTTTAATAGAGATTCCTTCTTCTGTTACAGAGAAAGGATAGAGTAGAACAAGAAAATGATTTCCTAATATTACTTTAGTATTAATATTTTTTACTAGAATAAATGTTGTTTTAAAACAAATTCCATTATTACAAATGTGTGCATTGGATAATTTATAATTTATATTTAATTTTGATCCATTAGCTTGGGATAATGTTTCTTTTGTCTTTTCAAAATATTTAGAGGGTATTATTCATTCTTGTATACAATTTAAATCTGTTCCTGTATCTAAGAGGGCAATTGTCATAAAAGAAAATTCTTGGTTAATTGAAATTGTTACCTTAGTATACCATTTTTGAAAATTTATCTTTTCAAGAATATTAATGAAGTTATCTGTTTCATCTCTTATAACTAAAATTGAGCATTCTCCTTGTTCTTTATCATGTTCTTTATTATGAAAATTATTTCCATTCTTCTGTATTTTTAATAGTATAATTTCTTGTAATAAGTGTTATTTGAAACTTCTAGTTTAAGATTTGATGTTTTTAAATTTTTAATCTCCTGCTTTATCTCATTAATTTCTTGTTGTATATCTTGTATCGTAATTTTCTGTTTGTCGGTTTTAAATCTTCCTATTATTTCTGAAAAATTATAAGGTGTTGTAGATGCTGTTTCTGAAGAACTTTGATTACTAAAAGTATCCTTTAACTTTTCTAAATAATCTTTTCTTTCTTGAGGATTACTAATTTTATCTATTAATTCTAATATAATGTCTTCCTGTTTTGAGAGTACATTAATGGTTTTGTTACAAATACACTTATCCTTATTTAGACAATTACAAATCTGCACTTCATCTTCTTCTGATTCACTATTAGAAGATTGTTCTGAAAAACTTGATTATTTTAATTGATAAATTTCTTCTTCCTCTGGAGAACTATCTTCTTCTTCTTCGCTTGAATGTATTATAAAAATATCTAATAATCTGTCTTTTAATGCTTCGGATATATCTAGTTCATTAATCTGTTGTTTGACTTTACAATTTAATTTATAATGTCAAATTTTTCCGCATTTGTAACAAACAATCTGTTTTTTCTTTTTATTAGTCTTTTTAGGATTTTTTTGTGGCTTATTATATATTTGTTTCTCTTTTATCTTTTTATAGGGTTTTTTGTATTTTCGTCTTTTATTAGAATAATTCTTATAGACCTTTTGCCCTTTTTTATGTCTTCTTGAAGGGGCTAATAATGAAGTATAGCCAAATTGTTCACAAAAGGTACCTAATTCCTTTCTAGCAAATTTCTTTTCTTTCTCCATTTGCTTTTTTAATCTTAAATCATTGCACATAGTTAATGCAGTTCTATTAATTTTACTTATTATATCACCATATGTAAGATTATGAAAATCAATAGTATCATCTGGTCTTAGTAATGATTTTCGTACCTTTTGGGCGAAGTAATATGGAAGTCCGGCTATGAACTTTTCCTTCCAGTATGGTTGTTGACAATCATTTTTGATCATAACTTTAGTTAGAAATACATATTTATACCAACGAAAATCAGATAATTGTGGGCATTTCAAATTAATTAATAAATCACTAGTTCTTTCTTTGAACTGAACAGGATCACCAACAAAGTGTTTAGTTAATGCATATATTAATGTGTTTACATCATCTTCTATAGGTAAATCATTTTCAGTTTTAATCATTTGCATGTTTTCATCATATTTATAAGCATTTAATATATGTGACTTTTGTTCATATGAAAGATAGTGATTCCACCAGCCTTTTAGTTGGCCAGTAAATTATGTGACAATAATGTGTGCTACTTGATGATCAGTCTTTCTGTTACTTTTATAGACATTGACAACCATAATCATCACTTGGAAATGATTTAATATTTCATATTCAGATAATCCATCTATATTCCATTCATATAATACATCTGGTGTGAAAGCAGATCTTACTATATGTTCTATTTCCTCGAATTGCATATCCGGATGAGTGGATCTAAGATACCAATTTCGAGTAATAGAAACATGATGTTTAGAATCTCTAGCTGAAAAGCTATTAACATGATCTCCTCTAATCTTATTTATTTGTAGGTCTAAATTTTTTAATTGGTTTTCAATATTACTAATTTCAGAGTCAGATAATACAGGTGAGTCTGTCTTACTTAATACGTTAATATGTGGTTGTTTTGAGGTAGAAGTAGAATTATTAATAGTTAATTTTTCTAATTTACTAGAGATTTGTTCTAATAAATCATTTTTGCTTTTAGAATAAATAGTTTTTAAATGAGATGGAATCTCGTGGGGAACAAACAAAGGGTTTTCTTTTTCTTCTTTAATAGTAGGTTTTATAGGAGATATTTGGGGTTCGATTCTTTCTAAGTGTTTGCCCTTTTAAATATAAATTGGTATAATTGTTTTGTTGAATTATATTATCAAAATTTTTATCAGTATTTGTAATATTATGTTTTTTTATTGGTGAGGCTAAAATTTGAGTGTTTATTTGATTGAACTTGATAGCTTCAAAATGGGGGTATTCTTCATAAATAGTTTGGTTATTTTCTCATTTAATCCATTGGTTTGTAGTTCTGTTTATGGTGGATAATTGATTTGATTTATATATTTCGAACCATGTAAAGAAAGGTATATTAGTCTGTATTTTTTCTAAATCCTCTTAATATTTTTCTTGAATATAATCTCTTTCTAATTTTGTAAAAGTTGAGAAAAATATTATTCTTTTGTGACTATTTTCTTCTTTTATATAATTTTGTTTGAGATATTCCCTGTTAATTTTAAATTCTTCTTTATCCAGGGTATATATTTGGGCATCATCTCCAACTACCTGTGAATATGTTGGAGAAGAAGGTTCTTTTTCAGGATTCTGAGAGGTGGATGCTTTATCAGGATGGTTAACAGTATATACTGGTGTATCGATAATATTTTCGGGAATAATTCCTCGAATCTGTGTGTCCAAATTCTGGGATCTAGAATCAAAAGATCTGATGTCAGAATTTTGAGATTTATTTCTAGAAATTGATGTAAGAATAGATCTAGGTGTATGATAACTGGAGGGTGCCAGAGAGGAATAATGTGAAAATGATCTCCTGAAGGGTTGAAAAGCTATTTGAACTGTTCCGTCTGTTTTTTGTTCTATATATTCAAGATCACTTTTAGAATTATTTTCTATCTTAGATAATGGGATAATATTTTCTAATTGCCATTCGTTTGGAAGTGTTGATTCCAATTGATTTGTTTAGGGATTTGTATACTAGAGTTTTGTGTACTAGATTGTAATAGTAATGTATAACCTTTTGGACTAGTAACAAGAGCTTGTGGCTCTAATGTTGTTTTCATTAATTTATAGTGGATCCTATAAACTACTGTTAAAGGATGTGATCCTTTCATCATATGATAACCATTTGTTTTAATATTTAATAGTAAAGAATGTAAGATATTGGTATCAAATAATGGAAGGGAATAATTAGGATAACAGTTAAAATAAACTGGTCCTTCAAACAGACTTGATTCTACCATTCCAAGTAAGGAATCATGAAAGTTATAATGCCTTCCATCTCTTAAACAGAGTAATACTGAGGTATTTAATCCACTTCTAGTAAGTGGTTTTATAGCCACTTGTACTAATCCAATATGTATAAAAGAATATCTCTGTTCTTTGTGACGATTAATTATTTCCTTGGTTAATAAGTGTAACGATTCATAATCATTATTTAAACTAATAGTGTTTTCTATTGTTTTGATTGTATAATTAGTAAGAAATGATATTTTAGAAAAAGTAGATTGTTTGTATATCTGATGATTTGAAACATTAGGAATTGTCCAGTCTTGTAAGTTTCTTTCTATATCTATTATACTATAATCTTCCTGGTTGATGTTATCAGGTTCTATAGGGATACTAATGGTAGATTCATTATATTTGAAGAAATTCATTGAAAATGGTTTAAGCAAAGATTTCCTATCTCCAAAGAGGATTAAGTAGATTAAGAACTTGAGGGAACACCACCGGGACTACCCTAAAAGCCTTCTGGCAATAGTGGGCTGACCATCGGTTTTTCATGGCTTACCATCATAAGCTTCCCAATATACCTTATTCTTTTTAGTTATAGGTTATCTTTGTAAAAATCCGTATCAGTGATTTCTTATTATATAGTATAGTAATTATATAGTAATGCTATTAATATATAACATATAATTTAGATTATTAGTATTAGTATATATATTAGTATTAGTTATTGCTATATAATGTATTAGACTATATAATAATATTAATATTATAGTATTAGTATAGTTATATATTAGTATTTGTTATAAACTTATAGTGATTTAGTATAACTATATTAGTATAAGTATAACTATAGACTATATTAGACTATTAGTATTAGTCATAAACTTATATATTAGTATTAGTTATAGCTATTTAATATATTAGACTATATAATAGTATTAATATTATACTATTAGTATAGTTATATATTAGTACTAGCCATAAACTTATAGTGATTTAGTATAACTATATTAATACAAGTATAACTACACTGTATATTAGGCTATTAGTATTAGTTATAAACTTATACATTATTATTATAGTGTAATATAATAATAACTAGTATATTTGTATATATGTTACTATATACTTACTGATATGAACCCGTGGGAATGGAATCCCTTGAACCCATGATCAATTTGAACACTTATCCAAGAAAGCCAAAAATCAAGTCAATGGATGGAGAATCTAGACCCGTTGAGAACTCGTTTCTAGAACCTAAATTATATTAAAATCTAGACCCGTTGAAGAACCTGTCTCAAGAACCTAGATTATAAGGAGGAACGCCACAAAAGTTGTGATTTACTTTTGATAAGTTCAAAAGTTCAATAAAAAACAAGAGGAGTAAACTCAACTGACAATAAAAATTCAATATTGTCTAAAAAGCTTGTGTTGGACGGCTACAAGGTATTTAAATACCTAAACCCCAATGAATCCTAGGCCAAAACAATGTCCCTTTTACCCAAAATGCCCCTGGATGAATAGTGCCACGGCTACAATAATGCGACTATAGTAACTCTTGACACCCTAGTTCAACAAAATAAAATATATGTGGGCCAATCATCCTCAAGCCTGATTATTCTAAACTAATTCCTATAACTAATAAAATAAATCATTTAAATGATTTAAACAAATTGAAAGCTTTCAATAACAATAGGCCCAAACAATAACTCTAAGTCATTTCTTCCACAGCTTGTATCAAGTGGGTCAAAACTGGTTATCTTTCTTTCAAGCCCATCTTGAATGTTGGGCTCTTGCTAGCTTCATCCCAAGTGGATTTCACCACTCCTTGCATTGCTTCCTTGAT
This sequence comes from Juglans mandshurica, assembly GCA_022457165.1. Classification (NCBI taxonomy): domain Eukaryota; kingdom Viridiplantae; phylum Streptophyta; class Magnoliopsida; order Fagales; family Juglandaceae; genus Juglans; species Juglans mandshurica. The sequence continues at coordinate 16,158,405 of CM039629.1, forward strand.
CATCTTAGCTCTTGATCTTGTAATTGACCCATCTGAAACTGACAAAGGATATTTAAGACTGGGTCCATCTTGGTGCCCATCATTCCCCCTCTCCTCAAAAGGATTTGACCTCGAATCTCCACCTACATCAAAGGGAAAAATGTTAGTAACATTGAAAATAGCAAAAACATGATACTTACTTAGAAGATCCACTTGATATGCATTATTATTAATTTGTTCAAGAATTTGGAAAAATCCATCCAAGCTACTCTTGTCATCAACAGGTAAATGTATTAAATCTGAAGGAGTAAATGGATTAAGTCTATAAACAATTTCAAAAGGTGAAAATTTAGTAGTAGCATGAACACTCTAATTATATGTAAACTCAATGAATAACAAATAATACTCACACAAATGTTCATGAAACACATCTAAAGTCTTCCTTACACCAAAATGACCACTCTAATTATATGTAAACTCAATGAAAGACAAATGATACTCCCGCAAACGTTCATATAACAAGTCAATGAATGAAAAATGATACTCCCATAAACGTTCATGTAACACTTTTAAAATCTTCTTTACACCAAAATGATCCATCATACCAAATCTATGCACAAGCAACTCACGCACAAGACTAGTAGGCTCACAAAGTCTATTCTCTTTAAACAAATACCAATCTAGTCTGTAGAACTGACCAAACGATGCTTTCTCACGTACTCCATACACACTAGCCAAACCATCATCATTAACATACAAGTTCTTATCATATTCAAGTCTTAATAACTTTGCATCTAAAATGATGACGAGGACATACATTCTTGCTAAAGCATCATCCACAAAATTTTCCTTACCTTGTGTGTACTTGATTACATGAGGAAAAATCTCAATACAGTCCTCCCACATAATATGCATTCTAGTCAACAACTTACCTTGTCATTTCAAGTGTGTCAATGACTCATGTTTTTCAAAGAAAGGTTGGGTAGGAATTGTCGCACCTGACACAAAATCAATGTGGTGTTCTATCTTTCTAATAGGTGGCAATCCACTAAACACACTGTTAGGAAACACGACCTCATATCCCTGCAATAAAGAGACAACAATACTAGACAAAGATACGTCAAGTTCGTTAGTATTAAGACTTGCCTTAGCATAAAAACTCACTTTTCTCTTTGTTTTTATCTTACTTTCTTCACTCTCTCTTTTCTTTCCACTCTTTTTTTTCACTCACTTTTTTTCTGTCACTTTTTTTGAACTCTCGACCTCACAATTATTTTTCAACTCATTCTCTATTTTTCTTGAGGTCTCAGTCTCATCCTCATCTTTTTTCTCACTCTTTTTTCTCTCTCTCTACTTTTCGGCCGCACTATTTCTTTTTTTTCTCAATCTCACATTCACTCTTACTTTTTAGCTCAATCTTACTTTCACTCTTGCTTTTTAGCTCAATCTCCTTTTCACTTTTTCTTTTTTGATCACTCTCACTTTCACTATTTCTTTTCTGATCACTCTCATTTTCACTTTCTTTTTTGAGTAACCTCACTTTTCAGTTTCAGTTGGTCCCCATGGATCTGTGTTAGAGTTAAATGAGCAAGTTTGATTGTTTTTACATCATTTTCAAAACTGTACATGTTCCTTAACCCATCATGGATCACCTTCCTATCATACTGCCACGGCTTCCCCAACAAAATATGGCTAGCATGCATAGGCACTATATCATAAAGCACCATATCTTGGTATTTTCCAATTGAAAAAGAAACTAGCACTTGCTTATTTACCTAACCTCCCCACAATCACTCAACCACTGCAACTTGTATGGTCTTGGGTGTTTCAACGTAGGTAAATTCAATTTCTCAACTAAAGTAGTGCTAGCCAAATTAATACAACTCCTCCCATCAATGATCATACTACATACTTGTTGTTGATGTGGCATCTAGTATGGAAAAATGTTATCGCTGTGCTGCTCTGTATCATCCATCTTAATTTTTGTATTGAGAGCACGTTTGGCAACAAGAGACTCACCATACTCTTCATTCTTACACTGATGTTCAATACTAGACTCACGCCTCCTCCTATCTCTCTCACCTTGTAGTTTTCTACACACAACATCTCGTTGAACCTTCCTATCCCTTACTTCCCCCCACACCAAATTGAACCATTCAAATTGTTGTTGCATGGCATGCAACATAAAGAATGAGTTATCTGCCATTCCCTTTGGTGATGAGTCACTCTTGTGGGACATCATAATGAGATGCATAAAAAGAATGTTAGTGGAAAACATCACACACTCCCTGACGTGTTTATACTCGAATAATGACACTCCACTTGTGTTTCACTCTTAATTGGCTTTTTTTTTTTCTCTCTCTGATAATAGTCTCACACTCTCTTGCCTTTTACCTCAATAGTTTTCCTGCTCAAGTTTTTTAAGAATTAGTTGAATTAAATCAAGCAATACAACCTTGTATTATTCCAACCAGCAATAGGTTCAAGAAATAAGAACAAGAAACAATGAAGAAATAAAATGACAAGACTCAAGGAATTTATACGAGGGAACGAGTAATTATAAAACAAGATACCAACTAGAAAGATGTATTCAACCCCTTTGATGATAAAGCTCAATCAACAAATGTATTTCTTTTTCTCGGTTGTAACTATGTAGCAACCTTTTTATATGCTACATTTTCTTTTCTTTTCTTTTTTTCTTTTTTTTTTTCCTAATTTTTTTTCTTTTATCTAATTCAATCATAGACAACAATATTCAATTGTGAAAATCAAGCAATTGAACTCAAGTACACAATAATTGACAGTGAAGTAGAAGAGAATTAATGGAATGACACTCCAAGCAATTGACAAACTTAGAGATGAAAGAAACCTTAAGATTTTGAAACCCTAGGTGATGCAAATTTTAGCCAAACCAAAAACCCTAAGAGTTTCGACAACCTACTTTTTTTTTTGTTGTTGTTTTTTTTAACCCTAGAACAATGAAGTCTTAGAATTAAATTTAGAGATGTAAAAACTAAAAAATAGAATCAGACCTGATTGAAAACCTTGCTCTGAATACCAAATGATATGAACTCGTGGGAATGGAATCCCTTGAACCCTCAATCAATTTGAACACTCACCCAAGAAAGCCAAAAATCAAGTCAATGGATGTAGAATCTAGACCCATTGAGAACTCGTTTCTAGAACCTAGATTATATTAAAATCTAAACCCGTTGAAAAACTTGTCTCAAGAACCCAGATTACAAGGAGGAACGCCAAAAAGGTTGTGATTTACCTTTGATAAGTTTAAAAGTTCAATCAAGAACAAGAGGAGTAAACTCAACTCACAATGAAAATTCAATATTTTCTAAAAAGCTTCTGTTGAACGACTACAAGGTATTTAAATACCTAAACCCCAATTAACCCTAGGCCAAAACAAGGCCCATTTTATCCAAAATGTCCTTGGATGAATAGTGCCGCAGCTACAGTAACGCGGCTATAGTAACGCGGCTACAGTGACTCTTGAAACTCTAGTTCAACAAAATAAAACATATGTGAGTCAAGCATCCTCAAGCCCGATCATTTTAGACTAATTCCTATAACTAATAAAATAAATCATTTAAATGATTTAGACAAATTGAAAGCCTTCAATAACAATAGGCCCAAACAATAACTCTAAGTCATGTCTTCCACAACTTGTATCAAGTGGATCAAAACTGGTTCACATTCTTTCAAGCCCATCTTGAGTGTTGGGCTCTTGCTAGCTTCATCCCAAATGGATTGCACCACTCCTTGCATTGTTTCCTTCATCTTCTTAACTCTTGATCTTGTAATTGGACTATCTGTAACTTGCAAAGGATATTTAAGACTAAGTCCATCTTGGTGCCCATCACTTACTATACACTAATACTATATATTTATATACTAATACTATATATATTAATGCGTATACTAATTAGTACTTATCTTAATACTATTAGATATATACTAATACTATACACTAATACTATATATATAATGGAAAAACAATTCACAGTATAATTAAATTCATGTATGCTTTTATAACAAGACATACAATCATTTCTATAATCTTTTCGAAGACCATATATTAAATGAGGAATATTTTTATAAAATAATTTATAAAAATAACCATATTTTGCAAAAATATTCTTAATTTAAACATAATTATATAATTAATTGTATGGAAATACAAAACCGTTCGAATGTTATTGTTGACGTTCAAATGTTGAAATGCTATGTTTGAACATTTATGGATTCCATCGTAAATGAAAAAATGGTGGGAAATTTCCTGCTTAATTTCAGGAACCATAATTCCACCAATGCCCGAACGTAAATTGACTGCCATTCGAATGTTTTTTGTGACGTTCGAACGTTTAAATGGTATGTACGAACGTATATGGATTAACGTTCGAATGTAAATGAAAAAATGGAAGGAAATTTCCCGCTTGATTTCCAGGAACCATAATTCTACCAACGTTCGAACGTAAATAGACTAGCGTTTGAATGCTTTTGGTGACGTTCGAATGTTGAAATGGTATGTAAGAACGTGTATGGATTAACGTTCGAAAGTTAATAAAAAAATGGTGGAAAATTTCCCGCGCGATCCATTGGAACCATTAGGGTCTCAACGTTTGAACATAAATAGACTAATGTTCGAACGTTGCGGCACTTGATGCAATGAATTTGCATTTAAAAAGTCGTTGCAAGAAGTGTATTTACTAAACAAAACGTCGTCGTTCTGTTTAGTAAAACCTATTGCAGCGACAAAAGTCGGCGACAAAAGTTGCCGCAATAGGTATAAAAAAAAAGAAAATATAGATGCCCCAGATTAGTCTGGGGCGTGTTTAAGGAATGGGGAAGAAACATTTCTTCCTCATTTCTTCTTCCAACGGACATAAATATAGCGAAGAGAGAGAGAGAGAAATCCTTGGTCCCGTGAGGAGAGAGAGAGCTTGTGAGAGAGAGTTTGAGTTTGAGAGAGAGAGAGAGCTTGAGCTTGAGAAAGAACTAGAGTTTGGTATTTTTGAGAAACCCATTTCGTGATAGGGAGAGATAGGTGGGTTTGTGTATTCAAAAGTTTTTGTGTATATTGATTTGTATTCATAGTAACTAATTTGTGTTTATTTTGAAGGAATAGAATTAGTTGGAGCTTGTTTCATGGTTTAGTGAAGATTAAAGTTTGTTAACAAAAGTTAGGTATTTTCCTAAACTTGATTGTGTGAATATATGTTGGAGTGTTGGATTATATTTTTGTGATTATTATTGTTGGATTATATGTTGATTATATTGTTGATTATATGCTGATTATTAAAAAGTTGATTATTATTGTTGGATTATATGTTGATTATATTGTTGATTATTATTGTTGGATTATATGTTGATTATATTTTTGATTATATATTTATTATTATTGCTGGATTATATTGTTGATTATTATTGTTGGATTATATTGTTGATTATTAGTTTTCATAAAGAAAAACACTACTATGCCCACTCCATTTGATACCTCCATTTGACCGCTTGTCTTTTTTTTTTTTTTTACTTAGTGATTAAGGAAGAGATTTTAAATGTATTGGTGTATTTTTATTTTTATTTTTTAAATGTATTTAAATATGTTAAAAAAATGTGAAAAAGAAAAAAGAATAAAAAAAACTTTTTTACGCTGGGCGATAAGCCCAACGGTCAAGATGCGGCGGCATAGTAGCCGCACCCTTTAATAAAATAGACTACCGTTAGTTTTAATAAAATATACAATATTGTTAGTTTTAATAAAATATAGAACGAGTGTGTTTTAAAAAATATAGAATATAGTGTGTTTTAGTAAAATATAGAACTAGTTTATTTTAATAAAATATAGAACTAGTGTGTTTTAATAAAATATAGAATATAGTGGTTCTTGTGGATTGTTGAAAGATGGTGATTGAAAGAGGATATTGTGATTGTTAGGTATATTTCTAAACTTTATTAATATGTTTAGAAATATTGTTGTGAGAATATTGTGAATATGTTGTGATATGGATTTAAAATATTGTGATTATTTTTTGTGAATTTTGTGAATATTTTGTGAGTTTATGATGTTTATTAATGAATTAATATGTTTAGAAATATTGTTGTGGAAATATTGTGAATACGTTGTGTTATGGATTTGAAATATTGTGATTATTTTTTGTGGATTTATGTGAATTTTTAGATATAATATTTTTTGGAATTTGTTCTTTCTTAAGAAAAATATAAGTTTAGGAACTCTATTTAAGTTAAAATTAAAAAAATTTAATATACATTTAATAATGAGAATAAATATTTAATATTTAATAAGTATATATAATATATTCATAGTTGTGTTTCATGGGTTATCGACGTTATCTACCAGCAAATCATGCATGGAGAAGAGAATGCGCTAAGTTTGATGGGAGAGTAGAGGATATAATTGCACCAAATGAATTGTCTTTGGGAAGAGATAGTGGAACAATTGGTACATGTTAGAGTGAACAATTTTGGCAAAGGTCGGGGAAAGAACGAGAAAACGAGGTGCAACATAATTGAATTGGACAAAAAGTAGTATCTTTTTTGACTTGCCGTATTGGTCGTCCTACATGTTGCGACATAGTTTGGATGTAATGCACATAGAGAAGAATATCTGTGATAATATACTTGGTACATTTAGGGTTGTGCAAAATTCTGAAAATTTCGACTCCGCCCGACTTCCGCTCTGACGGAGTGGTAGGAATCGGAGTCGGAGTAGCTCCGAATAGGGAGTTGGAGTTCGGTGGAGCTCCAAGAAGCTCCGAACTCCGACTCCGATTTTTTTAAAAAGATCCAGATGTAAAATGACGTTGTTTTACATCTGGATTTTAAAAAAATATATTAAACGACGATGTTCCACTTCATGTGGAATGACGTCGTTTCATTACATGGGGGGTCCAAAATGCAAGACCCCCATTCCCTTCTTCCTTCTCTCTCAAGTCCGAACCAGTGAACCTCGTCGCCTTGCCGCCTCGCCACCTCTTTCCCTCTCTTTGCTGCCATACTCTTTGCGCCTCCTTAGTGCGCAACAGGATTCCGAGCTTCAGCCTCTGGTGAGAGTACCCGATTCCGAGCCCTAAAATTAAATCATATCGTTGGGTTGAGACTTGAGATTTTTGCCTAGACTGCCTCTCCGAGTTGGTCTATTTCGGTTTCTATTGTGTGGCAAGGGTAAAAATTCCTACTTTGCCTTGTGGATTCGATTTGTATTTGTATTGGTTGATATTTTTGAAACTCATTTGATCTGTGGTGCTTTCGATGCATAATGTTTAAAGTGGGTGCTTGCTTTGTGGTCTGATCTGTGCTTTCTCTGGAAATATTCGTTTGTAAATTTTGAAGGTTACTTCATAATTGAACTTGAATGGGTTATTTCAAGTTGCTAGGATTATTTGATTTGATAGTTGGCAAGTATGGTTTGGTCATAAAAGTATGGAAGATTTTGTGTCAACATTCTGAACTGACAATGAAGAATGGTTTGGTTGGGTGATTGTCATCGTGGGTTGGCTATGCTAAAATGAAGCTGGTGTGTTGTCTGAGTTGAGTTTATTTTGAGTGAAGTACAATTGAGTTTTTTCGAGTCTATTTAGTTTAATGCATGTTTCAGTAAAGAGAAGAGTTTGAGCAAATTGTGGGTGATAATATTTTTGACTAAGTTCTGGAAATTAGAATACAGGGATGATATTTATGAGGAAGTTTATCAAAAATGATAATTCATTGGATTGGTTTAACTTGGGAATGCCGATGGTTGCTATGTTGGTTGAACAATGAAATAATTGGGGCTGTGAGGATTATTCACTTGAGGCATTATGGACTGAGGCTTGATCTCTTGCATAGTTTTGTTATCTAATACATCATGTCGTTATTTATAGTTTTGTCAAGAATAAATACTATGCAATTCACTTGAGGCATTATGGACTGAGGCTTGATCTCTTAGATGGGTTTCTAGTAGATTTTTCTTGGTATCGACGCTGGGAACATATCTTCTTTGAATCAGAATGTAATTAAAACGCCCCGATCCCGGAGGTCCGGAGAGTTAGCTCTTAATACTTAAAATTAACTTAAATAACACAACTATAAAATCCAGAAAATCCCATAAAATATTAATCCATTTAATCAATCCAAAAATCTAAGTTCATCCATTGCGAAAATAAAGAAATCCCTAATAACATAAATTAGAAATTCTCCAAAAAAAAAAACTCGAAAACATCCTCAACTCATTAAATCAAATACCTGAAAAATAAATTAGTTTACTAATTACGACTCTCACATAAGTATTTGTACCCTCAGACACTTATTCCACTACGATCATCACACCTTGCTAAACTTTCTACTCTTGTTCTCCAGCTGAACCATCAAAATTATCAGAAAAATATATGGAGATAAGGGGTGAGTTATCAACAACTCAGTAAGCAGAGGACATATACTAGTGTGTAAACATGAGCATTTACAAAAATCAGAATGCAGAACAAAACATTTTTATTTTCAGACTGCCGAAGCAGAAAATATGATCAAAATATCAGAGCGAAAATTCAGAAACAATTTCATTCAAAAACATCATTTGGCATAGCATAAATGATCATCATCATCATCAAAACATCTTATCAGAACAGAAGCCATGTATAACCCCCGTGGTAGGGTTGTGCATCTGCGGATAGCCAAGCAGAACATAAATCACTCTGTCACCAAGGTGTGCACTCAAAACAGAGACCACTACTATAACCCGTGGCAGGGCCGTATCCACTATTATTACCCGTGGTTGGGCTGTATCCACTATTATAACCCGTGGTTGGGCCGTATCTACTATTATTACCCGTGGTTGGGCCATATCCACTATTCTAACCTGTGGTTGGGCCGTATGCCACTATTATCACTCGTGGCAGGGCCGTAACTGAACAGTGCGGAAATAGAATCAAATTCAGAATCAGAGAGTCATGCCAAAGGTCTTCAGAAATCACGCCTTATCCAAACAGAATATTGAACAAAATCTTTGGAACAGAACAAAATCATATCACAACATAATTTATGCACAAATTTCATATTCGCTCTCTTTTTCAAAGTTTAGAAACAAAATGTCAAAAATAAGCTCATGTCTACACTAGTCATGACAGAAAATAATTTCTTCTTAAACAGAATCTCATGAGTAATGCAGAACAGATAACTGAGGTAGTTCAAATTTCTTTTCATAATCAGATATGTATATTTTTCAAAAATAACCTCAACTCATTTTATTTTAATGCAGAGTCTAGCATAGGAACCCCGCTTACCTGGACTTCTTAGCTTTTCAAAAATTTCCTCAAAATGCCGAACAAATATTAATCGTCACCTATAAAAAATCACGTAATTCCCGTAAATTTCCAATCAATCACGTATTTTGATATTTAAACCTAAATTGCTAAAGGAACCTATTTTAAGTCCTCAAAACCTAAAATTCTCATAATTCCTAAAATACCATAATTTCTCAAATATCCCGATATTAAGAAAAATCTTTGACTATTTAAACTCTGACTTATTTATTTCCGGAAGCTAACTATAAAATTAATACTAAATAATAAAGTTATAAATTTGTAATTACTATCTGTTATAACACTTTTTAGACTAAATTAAAAAAAATGAGCGAGAGTACATTTTAATAAAAATAGAAAGAGTTTTATAACTTGAACGGTACAAATGTGAAAACGCTTAAAAAAGGGTTTGAGGTGTTTTACGAAAAAAATAATGACCAAAATGCTTGATGGCATTTTCGTAATTACTAGGGATATGAAGACCATATACTTTAAAACTATCTACACGTTAATATTTCAACAAGTCCAAAGCTTCTGCTTGTTTCTAGGGAAAACTGAAAACCCGGTAAAAAGAAGAGGAAACCGAAAGAGGAGGTGTGCGATGGAGGCTCACCGTGATGGAAGGTGTGCGACGCTGGGTGCGGTGGAAGGTGGTGAACTTGGCGGCTGTGCATTGGACGAGAGAGAGCAAAACGTGAGGGAAAGAGATGTAGCTCATCATGAGGCGCGACGGACTGGGGGTGTCGGAAAGTCCGTGGCGGTGGTTTCTGTGAGGTATCGACGGTGGAGATCGAAGGCGACAGTGAGGTGCAACACCTAGTGAGAGGCCAATGGAGGGGGGCTCGATGGACGGCTTGAGCAAAAACTTGCTCTGTTTCGGGGAGCAAAAACAGGGGTGTTTGTGGACGTGCCATGATGGCTCGCGGTGGTTGCCCTGGACGTGCACTCGGGCTGCGACATGGTTGTAACACCCCGTATTTTAGTGTATTTTTACTGAATGAATTATTTTTATGGATTCAAAATTTATTCTTTTATTTTAAAATTATTGGATTTTAATTGGGTTATTTTTAGGATTTTTAATTTGGTGAAAATTAATTTTTATGTGCTTTCTTAATATTTATTTATTGTTGTGCATTTAAATTACTTTTCATATTTAAATTAATTACTGTGGGATTTAATTATTTCAAATTGACTTTACCATTATGTTTAAATTATTTTATTTAACTTGTGGTTTTAAAATCGTTTCCGTTGGATCATTTTCGTGACCCAAGTTATGAGGATTGGACCTCATTTCTTTTCCCTCTATTTTTCTTTTCCTTTTCTTCTTTTCTTTTTTTTTTCTTTCTTTTCTTTTCTTTTCCCTGCTGGTTTCCTTCCCGCGAGCGAGTTCTCCTCTCTCTCTCTCTCTCTCGCCGTGCGTTCGGTCCTTTTCCAGCCTGCCGCCGTCCGCCGACGGTGGTCGACACCGCCGGGCTCCTCCCCTCCCCCTGCCGCCGGCGACCACCTCCCTCCAGTTCCAGCTCCTCCATCGCCGCCGTTAGCCCCCTCGAGACCCACAAATCCGCGACACTCTTTCCGCCGTTGCGCCGCCGTCGCACCGCCATTGGCCACCATCTTCCTACCACTTCATCCCCGACCTCTTGGCAACCCAATGGACCCAACCCCAGCTCCGATCCATCACCGGTGAAGCCCCACCAAGTCCATTTCCGATTTGTACATTTTTGGCCTAAAACCACCCCTTGCGCCGCCACCCACGGCAAACCACCACCACCATTGGCTTCACCGACCTCTCTAGGCCCTACCCTATCATTTTTGAGTCTTCGTCGAAAAGTGGGTATCTGTGACCCACGGCCACAGTGTATTTTACATTGTGGTGTTACTCAGACGTCACCACTTGCAGCTTTGTGATCCTCCGGAAATTATTATATTGCACTGTAAGTATTTCTCCAAAGAATTCTTGTGAATTTAATGTATTTTTGCACTAACACATTTCACTGTATTTAATCTGATGATTGGTTTTGCCGGATTGAGTCCGAGGAGTACGGGAGTCAGTTGTATTGGTGATTGGGTTGGTTTGGTTGGATTTGATTGGTTTGGTTATTGATGGTTGTGGATTTGTGTTGGTACATGTACATCTCATTATTTCATGCATGATCATGTTTGTAAAGAAAACTGAGTTTTCGTGTAGTGCATTCATGCTCATGTGTGATTTGGGAAGTTATGATTTTATGTGAGAGTATTTTTGGGTGCGTGTGTATCACGACCCCAAGCCGAGATGGGGTATTATCTCGGTGGAGCTCCTCTGGTTACTCGGGAGCGGAATAAACTGAGTAACGTCCCCTGGATTGTCGCTAGGCGACGATGGGATCGGACGAGAGATTGGTGCCGACTCCGTGGTCCTTCTGCTGGCGGGGACTAGAGAATGTCTGGCCATGTACGCGCTGGGCGCGGAACTGGGCATCGCTTGTGCGTAGTGGGTATTCGGCCATGTACGCGCTGGGCACGGAACTGAGCATCACTACGAAGCCAGGACGTGCGGATGGTCCCTAGAGGAGGCCATGGTGCATAGGTTAATAAAGGATTAAATTGGCTATTTTCTGGAAAAATAGTGTGCGTGGATTTTTGTGTAAACCATTTTCTGGGAAAATATTTTACGGATATTTGGGCCAATGAGATTTTGGCGTGTGTTGGAAATTATCATTTTCGGAAAAAATGATGTTTTGAGAAAAATGCATATTTCATCATATGGATGCATGTTGGTTGCATTAAATGCATTTTATTTCTTGAGGATTATTTGGGTTATACTTACCTGCGGTACCCTTCTGTGGTAACGCAGATTTTGATGCAGATGAGGAGGAGAAGGGCGAGCCTGAGGAGACGGCTCCGCCCGAGGAGTGATCTGGGATCACTGGTTTATTTATTTTATTTTGCTTATTGTATTTTCGGGGCATGTGTTAACTTTATTTTAGAAGACTGTATAACTGCTTTTAAACCTCTACTGATGTTTAGTTGTGTTTAAATTCTGGTACTTAGTTGACTATCCGCTGCGTTATTTTATTTGTACACCGTTGCATGTACACACACTGGCACTTCGTTGGGATGTGTGACCTTGTTGTCACCATCCTGGTGTCTCGATCCCCGTGTATTTCTATAAGGGGGATTGGGGGCGCCACAATGGTTGTACTCGGTTTGGGCAGGGTGGTTCCGTATGGAGTGGACGAACGAGATTTGTATTTTTAAGGAAACGATGCACAAAACAACTACCAATTGTTTATCGGGCTGGGCTCGACTGCGATGCCTAGTGGCTGGGAATGGTTTCGAGGAGGAGTTTGGGAGATGGCAGTGATTCACCAAGGAGGGCAGACGCTCTGGGAAGTTTGGCTGGCCGAGGTCATGAAAGGAGGGTAGCGGCAACTTGGCTTCATTATGCACAAGGGATGAGTGTATCTGTGTGTATATATATATGTGATGAGAAAACCCTAGAGGGATGAGGGAGACGTGCGTGTGTATGGAGTGGAAAAAAAAATACACTTAGAGACGTGTGTGATCATGGATGGAAGGGTAAGCCGTGTGTGTGCATGCATGCTGTGGGCGACGGAAATAAGCCGTGTGAAAAAAAAGTAGACGGAAAGAGAAGAAAACAAAAAAATAAAGCATGCGGGGAGAATAAAAAAAATAAACGGCCAAGATCTCCAAATAAAAAAAAAAATCACTACTCAAGTCCGTAATATAAAAACCTAAAATATCAAGCTCAAATAAATAAATAAATAAAATCCATAGTCCAATTATACCAATTTTGGGTCCGGGTGTTACAGTAATGTTGTGTATCTCTGATTGCTTCCCCATGCATGTAAAATGCCATACACAAAATTTTAGTACTAACTTATGAAGAAGTCCCCAAGTATTGGTGCCATTTTTTCTGAAGTATTCTTGATTTTATGGAAAACAATCCATCAAGCATTTAACTTAGTTGCTTCTAATACTTAAATCACTTATAGTATAGTTATTCTATTGTTTTACTCTTTTTGATAAATGTGTTTGAGAAATTTTATGAGGGCTTTCTAATCATCTAGTGCAATGCTTAGTCTTAGCCCAGGTTTGCATGCTAATTCAAATGTTTTGAGTTTTAAACTTTTGTTGAAGCTAAAAATTGTCTAGTGAAAAAGAAAAAGAAAAGATTTGTAGACTTGCGTTTGTTATATTTCAAGGCTAAGTCAGTGTTGTTATTACGTTATAAATGAGACTGTTATAACTTATGGCTACATCATACATGTTATTTAGTTTTTAAACTATTGTATTTAAGCTTATTTTTTTTGAACTTTTCAGTATTATTTTTACAGGTTTGGACTTGGGCTTTGGTGATCATATTTATGTAGTTACATTACATTGTGCTCGATCCGAGCAAAGGCTGAAACAATGACCCACCACATGATACTCTTATTAGTCTTATATTTATTTTTAGATCAAGTCGTAGACACACCTACCTCTATTAATAATGCTATGTAATGTAATGGATCAAATTAATTTTTGCATATAATTTATTTAACAAAAGAAATTGACCACATTATTATATTAATATATTTGGAGACAATATTACAGGGTTAATGTTGGTTGATATTATATCATTTATCATGTCAATTAGACATCGAACCTGATCAGACCCCCAAAAATACAAATTAATTAGAGAGCAAAAATACAAAAAAATGGATCCCAAGATGCCTTAAATTGATTGATTGCTCTTTCTGTACTATAATATATTATATAATGTAAATGTAGCAGTAGGACACTTGGACCACTTAAATTCAATTATGAAGATTTGGACGGGAATCTACCAACCCTTTTGTTGAACCCATATTCATGGACACATGTATGCTGTATGTATGTCATCATCTCCACAAAAGTAGTTATATATAAATATATATATATATATATATTTTAGCCCAATAGACGATCGGAGCTCCGAACAGAGTTCGGAGTTCCGACCTCCGATCTGAGTTGGACTCTGACTCTGACTCTATTTGGAGTCGGAGTCAGAGTAAAAATTTCACTTTGCCTCCCACTCAGCCCTAGGTACATTGATGAGCATTAACAAAAACATGAAGGACACGATCAAAACAAGAAAAGATCTTGAAAGAATGAGAATTAAACATAATCTACATTTGAGGGTGGAAGACAACAGGGTGGTCATGCCGCATGTATGTTTTACAATGACGAGGGAGGAGATGATGGACTTCTGCAAATGGTTGCAAGGTGTGAAGTTGCCAGATGATTATGCTTCAAATATCGGTAGATGCGTAAGTCTTGATGACTGGAAAATTAGTGGATTGAAAAGTCATGACTGTCATGTATTTTGCAGAAGTTATTACTTGTGGGAATTCATGGGAAGCTGACATCTAATATATCCGAACTCTGTATGTTTTTTAAGGATTCGTGTGCTCGGGTCGTAAATCGAGATATGTTGCGGAAACTGGAAGAAGACATTGTTACTATACTATGTAAATTCGAGCAGATCTTTCCGCCATCATTTTTTGATGTCATGGTTCATTTAGCAATACATTTACCCCGAGAGGTACTATTGGGTGGACCAATGCAGTTTCGTTGGATGTATCCAGTTGAAAGATATTTGGGTCGACTGAAGTGCACTGTTGGAAATAAAGCTAGAGTTGAGGGTTCAATAGTAGATGCCTATATACACGATGAATGGTTAACATTTTGCTCTCTTTATCTTCGTGGTGTTGAGACACGATTTAATCGTCAAGAGCGAAATGTTGATCTTGCTGCTCTACCTCCTCGTGAGTTATTAGTGTTTTCCCAGAATGTACGACCTTTGGGTGCACAAATGGGTTACAATTTAATTGATGGAGAGTTGGGTAAAGTTCGGTGGTATGTGCTAAATAATTGCCTAGAGATTGATTGTAACGAATCGTACCCGAGGGTCCGGAGAGTTAACCCATGTCACTTAAAAATCATTTTCCTTCCACATAGTACATATTCTAATCTTTCCCAATCGCACAAAATACTCATATATTTACATCAATTACTACAGAATAACTATTCTAAAACGATACAAAATTTAATATAAACATCAATCTCTCAACAAATCACATCATCAGAGCACAACAAGCTTACTGAATGAAAATCCTCAATACCCATATAAACATTTTATGCTTAAACCATCATTCTTAACTCTTCTCACCCATACTCCATATCCTTGATCCTCAATTGAAACATTCAAATCATCTGAAAAATATTGTGGAGATAAAGGGTGAGTTATCAACAACTCAGTAAGCAGAGAACATATACTAGCATGTAAACATGAGCCTTTTCAGAAAGTTCAATATGCAGAAACAAAACATTTTATTTTTATATGCAGATCTCAGAAAACGTGTTATCAGAAAATCAGAGTGACTTTTCAAACATTTCATACTCAAGTCAACAATTCATATTTAAGGATCCATTTCATATTCAAAAACACTTTGACATAACATAACTGAACATCTCCATCTTATCATGTCATATCATATACCATGTTTAACCCCCGTGGTAGGGTTGTGCTATCCCCAGTGGCCAAACCAGGCAGTATCATGTGGTGAACTTCCCATTTTTCAATCTCGGAGCCCCGAGTGTGCACACAGGAAAGAACACGTAAAAAGACCACTTTGTTTCCAAAGTGGGTGCACTCATATCATATCATGGTGGTACCAACCATATCACGTGAACAGTATCATCATATTAGAACCATATTCAGAACAGATAAGTATGCCAAAGTTTTATCATATCCATATCATATCAAAACACGTGCGAAACATATTCATATCATTTCTATTTGATCAAAAACAGATCCATATCATTTCATATCACATGCATAAAAATTTCAATGATATCATATTCGCTCTTTTGCATATTTCAGAAACATGTCAAATATTGCTCATGTCTACACATTTCATGTAAAAAACATTTCTTTTCTCTTTCATATGTATCTCATGAGGGAATGCAAAACATATACTGAGGTTGTTTTTCACTTTTTCTTTTTAAAACAACATGCACATTTTTTACAAACCAACCTCAGTTCATTTCTTTTTATGCAAATCCAGCATAGGAACCCCGCTTACCTGGACGACTTAACTTTTCCAAAAATTTCCTCAAAAATGTCGAGTCGACTATAAATCGTCACCTATAAAAATAATCACGTAATTTCTGTAAGTTTCCAATAGATCACATATGTCGATATTTAAGCCTAAGCTTCTTAAATAACCTATTTTAAATTTCTCAAAACTTAAAACCTTCATAATCCCAAAATATATCATTACTTCATAAAATCACCAATATCCACCACAACCCACGTCATACACAAAACACCAATATTTAAACCCGAACAGCCAACAAATCTCATAGTCTAAACCAATCATACTAACAACTCCATCACCCAATCCAATCAACCCCGTTACTCCTCGGACTCAGTCCGGTAAAACCAATCAGCAATTAAATACAGTGTAATGTGCTAGTGTAAAAAATACATTAAATTCACGAGAATTCTTTGAAAAAATACTTACATTGCTATATAATAATTTCTGGAGGAACACGGAGGGGCAAGAAGTGGAAAAATAGTTGCAGAACAGTGCAAAATACACTGTGGCTGTGGGTCACAGATACCCACTTTTCAACGGGTGCAAACGAAGACCCGAGATTGATAGGGTAGGGCCTAGGGATGTCGGTGAAGCTAGTGGTGGTGATGGTTGGCCGTGGGTGGCCGCGCAAAGGGTGGTTTAAGGTAAAAAATACCCAAAACGGAAATGGAGTTGGATGTGCTTCACCGGTGATGGATCGGAGGTGGGGTTGGGTTCAATGGGTTGCTTGGAGGTGGAGGATGAAGTGGTGAAGAAATGGCGGCCAATGGTGGTGCGACGGCGGCGCTGGAGTGAGGAGAAGGCCACGGCTTCGTGTGGCGCGTGGAGGCTAACGGTGGCGCCGGAGGAGCTGAAACTGGAGGGAGGTGGTCGCCGGCGGCAGGGGAATCGAGTGGGGTGGGCGGTGTCGCGCACGGCGGCGCGACGGCGGCGGGCTGGGTGGAGAGAGGGGACGCACGGGGAGAGAGAGAAGGAGAGAGGGCTGCGCGGGAGGAACCAGAGAAAGAAAGAGAAAAGAAAGAAAAGAAAGGAAGAAAAGAAAAAGGAAGGAAAAAGAAAAGAGAAAAGAGAAATTGTAAGGAAAGAAATGAGGTCCAATCCTCACATCTTGGGTCACAAAAATGATCCAACAGAAACGATTTTAAAACTGCAAGTGAAATAGAATAATTCAAACACAGTGATTAAATTGAAAATAAATAATTAAACCCAACAATAAGTTAATTTAATTCGAGAAGAAATTTAAACACATAACAATAATTAATTTAAAGAAAGCACTTCAAAAAAAATAATTTTCGTAAACTAAAAATTATAAAAATAGTCTAATTAAAAATCCAATAATTTTAAAACAAGAGAATAAATTCTGAATCAATAAAAATAATTCATTCATTAAAATACACTAAAATACGGGGTGTTACATTGATGACTATCTCAGGTATGTCGTTGTATGCATCGAATAATTCTAGTTTCAAAAGTTTAATTATAACTTTTGTGCTCAAAATAATATTCTTTTGCACTTATATACAGTAAGCACATGGACAAACTTAGGACGAAAGGCGTAGAAAACATAGAGGCAAGACACGAGGAATAAATTTTCGAGATGGTTTGAACAACGTGTATGAACTAAAATTATATATATATATTAGATTTTGAAATTTTTAACTTTGGGTAACTTTTAATAAGTATATACTATTTCAATTGTTAGATTTTGGAACAACGTGCTCGTGATCCCAAATTAATTTCTCCTAAATTGTATGCATTGGCCCGTGGTCCCTCAAATAGAGCACTTCTATATACTGCATGCACGGTTCGAGGTTATAGATTCCATACTCTGGACCGTGAACGTAATAGAAAGACTCAAAATCATAGTGTGTTGGTCGATGGGAGTCATGGAACATATGATATTGACTATTATGGTGTCACATGTGATATTATCGTATTGAAATATCTGGGTGAGTCTGTAACATATGTCTTTAAATGTGATTGGTGGGATCTAGGCAGTGGTCGGATTTCGATACATATGGATAATCATTACATTTAATTGGTACGAATATGATCCATTAGTATTGGCTTGTCAAGCTACCCAAGTCTATTACTTGATTAATCCAATGAAAAGTGCTGATGAATATAGTGGAGAGATAACTTGGCGAGTCGTACAAAAATTTGTCTATCGAAATATATATGAAGCAGGAATGAGTGTAGATTACGAGAATAGTGGAGATGAAGATGACACTCCGATTGTAGAGGCCTACCAGGAAGATGTTGAGGGTATTAACTTGTTTGTTGACCTCGGTGCACTCGAGTTGCTTCCCTTGTGTAGATAAGTGTCCCACCCATCCATCTCGACCCGTCTGTATTAAATGATCATTCAATTCAAGTAAGTGAGGAAGAAGAAGAAGAAGAGTCAGAAGAAGAAGACGAAGAAGAATCTGGGGAGGAAGTGGATAAGGAGGATGAAGAAGAGGTTGATGACGACGACGAAGATGTTATTGAGGGAGATTATGAAACAAGCATAGAAAATACATCGGAAGATGAAGAATAAAAGTACTAAATATTTTATTCATATAAGTGACTATAGAATATAATACTTTTCATAATTTCTTCTAATAAATTTTCTTTGAAATAATTAATCATTTTAAGGATGCCGCCAAAACGACAACGAAGAAATGTGCCTCCTCCGCCAAGTCCAAGTCCCGAACCCATTGAGGACTCCCCACCCGAGCAATCCGCTCCTGAAGATCCAGTTAACACGCAAGAGAACGACAGCCAGTCAATACCTACCAAGTAAGGAAATGTCGTTGATAATTAATTATATAATTAATACTTTTGTCTCAATAACTATAGAACTATAATTATACTATTATCTATTAGTTGATGCATCCGCTCGTTGCGATCGTGGCCATACACGTTGCATCTCTCTTGAGAAAAATAGAAGGCACGAAAAACTTATGGTCACCATTCTTGATAATTCTACTGGAGGAGTGGATGATAGTGCAGCAGTGCTTTCCTCCTATATTGGCACAATAATCCGAGCTTATGCTCCATTTTATGTGCGATCATGGCTAGATGTTCCGAATGAGATTAAGGAGCACATTCAGAGTTGTGTGCTGGTGAGTTTACTTTGAGAGAACATTTTTTTCACCTAGTTTAGTATATCATATTTTTGACGTAATTCACTATTAGGATGAATTCAACCTCGACTTTGGCCGTAGCGAGGATTTGAGAACTGTGAATGAGTTGATGACTACATTATTCTGACATCACAAGGGACGATGTCATGACCATTTCAAGAAGTTTGAGACGTTGGAAGAGGCTGCGCAGTCCCCTTTCTAGCAAATGAAGTTAGACGATTGGAGAAAGTGTTATGATCTTTTCGTAGCTCCAGATTATCAGGTATTCTAGATTTATATCCTTTAATTATTTACATTTATATTCGTTCTATATATTATATGTATATATATTACAATTAACATTCTTAATTAATTTTGTAGCACTTAAGTTCTACAAATGCACAAAATAGATCCGCTCTGACTGTCCACCATCGTGCTGGTTCAAGGTCATTCCACTGTCTTGCTGGAAATGGTAATTAAAAAATTATAGAATTTATTTATTTTTCTGATATTCTTTTATTTAAGTACTAAAATTATCATTTTAAAATTGCTAATGTCGCTTTGTTAGAAACGTGATGATCCTGAAAACTTTTTCCTCATTCATGTCTATACTGCTGCTCACACTAATGAGCGTGGTGAGTGGATGGATCCTGCGGCTGTAGATAATATGTAAGCGGTGTTAATTTTGTTAAATAAATTATGCAACATGTGAATAATTTATTTTTTATTTGTATTTATTTTAATACATTACTTATTGTGTGTTTTCTTTCAAATTGCAAGAAAACATGATGGAGATGTAGTCAGCTTCTGGGGAATCCTCTCCTAGTGACATAGACATATTCACACAAGTGCTTGGGCCCATGTCTAGTATGGCAAGAGGTTTGGGACGATCTTTCAAGCATTCCGATTCATCCTCCTCGACCTCATCGACTTCACAAATTAATAATTTTACCAAAGATTTAGAAGCTGCACGGCGCGAGAATGAGTATGAGGTCGAGATAGTAAGAGTTGGAGTCCATCTTAGAGCAACAATCTCATTTAGAGACGCATTTGCAAGACCAATAGAGAGACCGGGAGGAAAGAATACACAGTGATGTCCAAGAGCATGTGCAGTGGGAGATGATGGTGCAAATAGAGCATGTTATGTCATTGCAACAGAATCGCAGTGAGCGAGGAAAGAAGAAGAAATGAATTTTATCAATTTTATCAGTGTATATAACTTTTAATATCTAATTTTAAAATTTTATAAGACATTGTTAGTTGTTAAATGATAGTGTGTAATATGATACAATTGGTATGTTTTTAATTTTATGAAATTAGTATTTCTGATATGTACATTCGAATGTAAATAAAAAACGTTTGAACATTAGTTCACATTCGAACCAAAATTTGAACGTAATTACACAAAATTATAACATAACGTTCGAACGTACTCAACCTCAAACGAACAAAACGTTCGAATGTTTAAACGATTAATGTTCAAACAAACCTCTGAACGTACCACTTGCGTTCGAACGCTTCTTCTTAACATTGGAATTAACGTCCGCACGTTATACCCGTTATGTTCGAACGAAAATTTGAATGTTTATTGCAGTTAACGTTCAGACGTATAAACGTTCGAACATAAATATGATACATTCAAACTATAATCAACGAACGTCAACTTCTGTCATTCGAATGCCAATTGGTCGGGTTGACGTTCGAAAGCTCGATTGGACGTCCGAACGTTAGTTTATATGACAGATATCAACTGTCACAAAAAAGGAGAACGTTCAAACGTTACACCAAATGGAACATGTCCAACCGTCACTAAAAATATTTTTAGTGACGGTTCAAGTAAACCGTCACCAATTATTTTCTGTGACACATATTAGGCGACGGCCGTGGTGATGGTTTCAAGCAATCATCAAATGTCTTTAGTGATGTTTTGGTTATTTTTTGTGACGGTTTTCTCTGTCACAAAAGACAAATTGTGTTGTAGTGATTAATGGCATGCATATATCCTGTAGTGGTGGGTCGTTTCCTAAAAGGGAATATTTAATCTGCTACATGACGTTGGAGAATCATCTTGATCTAGTCTTGCATGGGTGCTTGCGCAAACATAGGGCTGTCGAGTAGCCATGCATGGAAAAAGCTTAACAAGTAATATATTATCGCAAATAAGCAATCCAAAATAGGTGCATGGCCGAGTTGATTCCATGCATGATTGACGAGAGATCATTAGTTGAGATATTGAGGGAGTTGTAGGCCAGAAAAGTGGGCAAATTTATACCTTAATTCTGCGCAGAAGATCATTCCATGCATGCATGCTACCTTTCAAAATAACATTTTTAGCCGCTCCAAGATACATAATTTATATATCTGACACCATTTAATAGAAGGGTGGGTCGACGTCGACGGATTTCACTCTAAATATTAATGTTTCAGCTAGTCGACGTTTTAGATAAGCATAAAAACTTGTTCCCACTTGGGTGAATTTGACCAAGAAAAATTATTTGGATTCCATTAACGTAAGGTATGATAATATTAGGGGTCCTCAAATCTTTTGCATTTTTTTAACGGATTTAATTAATTAGATGTATTATCACTATTCCATATATATTAATATATTGATGTGGCAATTCAATTACCCTAAACATCTGATCTGGTCTTTGTCTTATAGTTTGTTTCTATTATATATTTACTAATCTTGCACTCCGGTTAAAAGCCATAGAAAATTTTAGCTAAAAATGGACCTTTCTTCAAGCCATGTACGTAGTTTTCGTGGTCTTCCGTACGACTAGCTTCCAACAATACTTCATAGCAGATCAAGCACGACCTTGCATTCCTTTCCAAGTCCTAAAAATGAGACGGGCCACAAGTTTACAAGTAAAGACAACAATATAAAGTTGGGAAGAAACAACAGTTTAGGACGTGTGTTAATTGGTAGCAATATCGAGATCAGAGCTGCATTCTTTGGCTGTCAAGGTGCAAAAAGTGCATATTTCAGCCAAAGAACGTCTTGTCCTTCATCAGTCGGTATCTTAAAATGAAGCGCATGGGAATTGCCAAATTGTATTGCCTTGCACTCGTTCTCGCCTTGGCCCTGGGCCTGAGCAGCCCGGCAAGGGCTCCCCGCTTGAAGAAGCGCGTGCAGTACGTGAAGTTCGTCAACCAACTTGACAACAAAGTGCTTAACGTCAACTGCAAAAACGAGAAACCATACATCGATCTGACCCTTCATATTCTTTTGCCAAAGGAGGAGTATGAGTTCAAATACAATGTTACACGCGACATGAATTACAGCTGCGATCTGCGACATGGGTTTACAAGCAAAGTTTTCACCGTCAGTGATCCAATAACAAAGAGAGAGTGCGGTGGAAACCATTGCATCTGGAAAGCAGAAGATACTGGAATCTCCCTACTTAACCGCAAAACGAACCAGTACAAGTTTAAATATGGCTGGGGAAAATAATGATTATGCCCATGCATTATTATTAGGGTACTGATTATAATGTCATGACTAGGAAGATAAAATTCTCAAGATATGTGTAAGATCTGAGCTATCAATGCTTTATTTTATCATGGTAATAAAATAAATAAAAGATCAGTAATTAAGTTTATCAAAGTCGTTGCTTTCCTTCCTCTTCCTTATTTTTTCTTGAGTTTGGTATTTTCTTTTGACTTTGTCATGGCATATATATATAGATCAAGATCAGTTGTTTTCTCTTATTTTTTCTTTTCCCGTTGTTATATATGCTTGGTTGGATCATGAATATAGCATACCCAAAACCAAATTTAGATCAGTACGTACTATAGTCTGTACGTACAACAGAAATAAGCATGCAACATGAAAAAAAAAAAATGGTTTCGACGATCGACATGAGTACTCCTTTAAAGCTATATATATATCTATCTGGAAAAATTAACATTTGCAATTACGATGTGGTCAACATGATTTGTGAAACACATTAAGTACATGCAAGCTGTGACAAATTAGCTAGTTGTTTGTCATACCAAATACCATAGGACTAAGGATTCGGCTTTCTTAGTACGTACTTTAATAATATTAATTTGGTTTGGATATATATCAAATATATAATTGATTAATTGAAACGGAATTTATATAAGAAATCAAAATTTTTGCTTTCTTTTTGAGAGCATTAAACTTATAGCTGTTGACTTTTCACAAAAATCAGATATTCAGAATTCAGGAATATAACATGATCATATACACAAAACAAATTAACAACTAGTTTCCATCAAATTATCAAATTTCATGGTTTTTTTTTTTTTTTTTTTACTTTATAAAGTCGAAGAGTAGCTAATCAATCGAGCTATATATAATATTATTGATATATTAAAGTTCTCACTATGATTTGTTATAAGCATATTAAATATATAATTCTATCCATTTATGAATTTGGGCTTCATGATATCATATCCAGTACTAGAGATTATTTATAAAGAACACTTAAAGAAGAATTTAAAATAAAAAAATGAACACTGAATAGGTTAGTTCTAGGACGTCCAAAATTATTCAAGAATTGGAGATCAGTGAAATGGGAAAGCTACCAACCATATATATATATATATACACACACACAGACACATATAAATATATATATATATATACACATTGGGCATGCACTACAACAGAATCATGCATATTTTGTGTCGATTAAACAAAAAATCTTCACAATTTTATTTATTTATTTATTTTATGATGGCTCGATCGGTTCCGTCACAAAAGATGTTTTCGTGAAATATTGATTTTGTAGCAATTGATTTCCTCCCAAAAATAACGCTTGAATATCGGGTCCAGACCAAGCTAGCGTCGTTAGAACGTATTGGTCATTCTCTCTGCTGCACCGAATCCAAACGCTACCACACGCCGCCGTCAAAGCCACCATCCACTACCACTCTCCAACCCGCAATAGGTATGTGATCACCCCAACCATTTGTCCCATTATTTTAATATTTAATCCGTTTTAAAAGGGTTGAAAATGAGGTTCTGGAAATGGAGGCCGGGATGGCTCTATGGTCATCCTCATGGCCTCTCGTTGTTGTTGTTTGTGGAAAACAGAAAGGGATCCACTGATTCCTTTTGGTTTTGGCAATGGCTGAGTTGACTCATCCATTGCTGAGCTCGAATAAAGAATCTCCATTCGAACATGTCTTAGACGTTCAAACGCCACATGAATGGTTAACATTCGAACCAATATTATATTGTTCGAACGGTAACCTATTATCCTTCAAATCCACTATATAACTGTTTGAACATGTAGCTAAGCATTTGAACGGTACATTTCTTATTTTAATTTTTTATAGAGTTGAATAGATAATGTAACATATATTATATTGTTAGATACAATTTCCTTGATCTAATTATAATTATGATATTTTGTAATCATTGTCCTTAAATTTTATAAATTAAATTCAGCATCATTCCAATGGCTTCTCGGGAAAAGAAGCGGGCCAAGTTAGGGCAATCCTTTAGCGAAGAAGTCCGAGAGAGGACTCTTTTGTTGGAGTGGCAGGTGAAGATCGATGACTTTAAGGATCTTCTGTGGGAGAGACGTTCTCTGGCATCTATTTTTCTCGATCGTTGTTTGACACCGATTATCGACCAGAAGGACGAAGGGATGGACAAGATCGTTGCCTACATTGATATTGTATTTGAGTTCTATATAGAAGAACTTGGTGGTGCCGGTCAGGATGATGAAGCATACACCTTCGTTTGGGGCGTCTCAGTACAATTTTTAGTTGATGCAGTCGTCGATTTTCTTGGTATCCCTCGACTGCCCACTGCATATCCTAGCATGGTGCCTAGGGAGTCTACACTTGTAGGCGATGAGGAGACTGTTGAGAAAGAGGATATTGTTGTAGTAGATGAATTCGATGGCCTCGATGATCATGAGTTTTGTCAGTTGGTTGTGGGTCTAGATGCTCCTTCCTATGATGGGAGCAAGAGCATCAAACAGGCGGACTTATTTAGCTTTTTCAAGATCATGAACATTATAATTGTAACGTCCCGTTCCCGGAGATCCGGAGAGTTAGCTCTTAATACTTAAAATTAACTTAAATAACACAACTATAAAATCCAGAAAATCCCATAAAATATTAATCCACTTAATCAATCTAAAAATCTAAGTTCCTCCATGGCGACAATAAAAAAATCTCCAATAACATAAATTAGAAATTCTCCAAAACTCGAAAGCATTCTCAACTCATCAAATCAAATACCCAAAAAATAAATCAGATTACTAACTACGACCCTCAAATAAGCATTTGTACCCTCAGACACTTATTCCACCATGATCATCGCACTTTGCTAAACTTTCTACTCTTATTCTCTAGCTGAACCATCAAAATTATTTGAAAAATATATGGAGATAAGGGGTGAGTTATCAACAACTCAGTAAGCAGAAACATATACCAGTGTGTAAACATGAGCATTTACAGAAATCAGAATGCAGAACAAAACATTTCATTTTCAGAGTGCGGAAGCAGAAAATATGATCAAAATATCAGAGCGAAAATTTAGAAACAATTTCATTCAAAAACATCCTTTGGCATAGCATAAATGATCATCATCATCATCAGAACATCATATCAGAACAGAGGCCATGTATAACGCCCGTGGTAGGGTTGTGCATCTGCAGATAGCCAATCAGAACATAAATCACTTTGTCACGAAGGTGTGCACTCAAAACAGAGACCACTACTATAACCCGTGGCAGGGCCGTATCCACTATTATTACCCGTGGTTGGGTCGTATCCACTATTATTACCCGTGGTTGGGCCGTATCCACTATTATTACCCGTGGTTGGGTCGTATCCACTATTATTACCCGTGGTTGGGCCGTATCCACTATTATAACCCGTGGTTGGGCCGTATCCACTATTATAACCCGTGGTTGGGCCGTATGCCACTATTATCACCCGTGGCAGGGCCGTAATTGAACAGAGCGGAAGCAGAATCAAATTCAGAATCAGAGAGTCATGCCAAAGGTTTTCAGAAATCACGTCTTATCCAAACAGAGTACTGAACAAAATCTTCAGAACAGAACAAAATCATATCACAACATTATTTATGCACAAATTTCATATTCGCTCTATTTTTCAAAGTTCAGGAACAAAATGTCAAAAATAAGCTCATGTCTACACCAGTCATGACAGAAAATACGTTCTTCTTAAACAGAATCTCATGAGTAATGCAGAACAAATATCTAAGGTTGTTTTCAAATTTCTTTTCATAGCAAAACATGCACATTTTCCAAAAATGATCTCAGTTTATTTTATTTAATGCAAAGTCTAGCATAGGAACCCCGCTTACCTGAACTTCTTAGCTTTTTCGAAATTCCTAGAAAATGTCGAACAATAATTAATCGTCACCTATAAAATAATCACATAATTCTCGTAAATTCTCAATTAATCTCTTATTTCTATATTCAATCCTACACTTCTAAAATAACCTATTAAAATCCTCAAATTCTAAAATTTCAAATTATTACCTTCTAAAATCATCACTGTTGATTTAATAACTATGACTAAAACATATAAAAGTCAGACCTATTTATTATTGAAAACCAATTATAAAGTTTAATACTGGATAATATAATTATCCCAAAATATTTTAAAAAGAACCATAATGATATTTTTCAAATAGACTAAATTATATCTAAAGTGTAAAAATAACATTACACTAATATTGTTTACCCTATAAATAACTTTACTTAATAACAAGTTAAAATACTTAAGTGATTTTCTATAAAATTCTTATACTTCCTACAAAGACTATGTAAAAAAAAAAAAACAGATTTAATGTAAACATAATACTAAATTGAAAGCACCCAATAATAAGGGTAATATTGTAATTTCATATCCAAAAATATGAAATAACTAACTTTACGTAAATTCTTTGAGAAAACACTGAATGAGTTTATGGTGCAACAGTCGGTGACTCACCGAGAAGAGAACGAGCGACGTAACGACAGTGCTGGGCGGAGGTCGAAGGTGGTCCACACGGCGGCAGAGCACTGAGATTGAGAGAGAGAGTAACACGGTGAGGTAGACAGAGAGTGAGGGAGAGACAGAGAAAGAGAGAATGAAGGCTCACCGTGATGCAGCGAGACGTGTGACGGTCTGGAGCTGGGCGTTGACCAGGGCAACGTCCAATCACGGGTGGCTGGGGCGTCGGCGTCGCTTGTAGCTGCGGCAACAGGTGGGGTGGTGGCTTACGGGCGGTGAGTTGGTTGAGCCATGACTGCTCTGTTTCGGTTGTCTAAAACAGGGGAATTCTGTGGTTTGCAATGGAGACTGCGGGAGGCGTTAGGCGGAGGCTTCGTGTGGATGGGCACGGTGGCTTATGGTTCCACAAGGGGCTGGGCAAAGGCCCGAGGCTTCCGTCGTGGCGAGGATGCGGCCTGGAGTTGAACGGCAGCTTGGTGGTCACGGCTAGGCAGCCCAACACTGGCGGCGACGGTGCTCGACTGGTTTGCGTCAAATAGCAACAAACAGAAAAGGAAAAAATGCTCTGTTTTCGGGGACAAAAATAGAGGTTTATTCAATGGCTTGAATGATGGCTTAGGGCGGGGCGCGATGGTAGCGTTGAGTCTGATCCGTGGGTTGCTGCTACGGCAAGGACGCTGGTGGCAGCGGCTGGATAGGTGAAAGTGCATGAAGGGTGGTGCATGGCAGTGTGCGTGATACAATGGTTGGGCATGACAGGGTGGTGAACGTGGGGTTGAGGAGCCTTGGGGAAGATGAATACAACGGCAAGAGGGGCTGGGCTGGCTTGCGATTCGAAGTGGTGCGGCGGCTTGTGTTTGGGAAGTAGTTTTACTAGCATGGAATAACATGTGTCTATAAATATAGTGCAAAAACCCTAGAGATAAAAGAGACGTGTGTGCGGATGGAAGGGTAAGTCGTGTGTGTGCATGCATGCTGTGGGTGACGGAAATAAGCCGTGTGAAAAAAACAAAAATAGACGGAAAGAGAAGGAAAAAAAAACATGCGGGGAGAAAAAAAAAAAGGGCCAAGATCTCCAAATAATAAAAAAAATCACTACTCAAGTCCGTAATATAAAAACCTAAAATATCAAGCTCAAATAAATAAATAAATAAAATCCATAGTCCAACTATACTAATTTTGGGTCCGGGTGTTACAATAATAGCCAACAACATCAACTCGTCATTGCACAAGACTAAGGTTAGCATGGACCGGACACGATTTATGTTACGGGTCGCTCGTGGGGTGCTTATCGACCTAGCAAGATATATCTTCACTAGGATTTGATCAGAGGCCACCTATATTACGATAGATATATTGCCATTTGGGGTCCTGCTCACGTGATTTCTTTTAGCGAAGGGAGTCAAGCTAGATGCGTTTGAGTGTGTTCGGGAGCCGATTGGACTAATCAACTCCACGACCTTGTCTCATTCCACGGGACACTCCAGATTAAGTATTCGTGCACCCGCTATAGAGGCGGTCGATACTCAGGGAGATGCACAGGGTGTATCGGGTGAGGCATATGCACAAGGCATATCGAGTGGGGCATCTACACGGGGCACATCACCACTGCTACTCGTGAGGAGATTGCAGATATCGTGCGTTCAGAGATGTGCGCAGAGACATCAGAGATCATTGATGTAGTCCGGGTCACCCTCGTAGATACTGAGTCGAAGCTCATGTCTCGGTTGACAAATATTGGGACACGTCTTGGTGGAGTTGAGATGGTGCTACAAGATCTAGGCCAACAGTGTATATATTTTATTTGCATTTTTTTGATTTTTTGTATGGATGATCATGACTATTGTATTTTGTATAATTAATTTAAATATTTATCTTCTTTTCATTTTCTAAATTAGTTATATATTGAGTTCCTTTCTAAGTTACTTATTGAGTTCCTTTATTTATTTATATTATTTAAATACAATATTTATTATATAAACTAAATATTTACCTAAATTAATAAGGAAATTTTTGGAAATTAAAAATGGATCATTGTTCGAATGGACAGATAGAAGCCTTCGAACGTGTTTTCTACTCCCGCCATACTTTTATTCATCTAACCCGCCAAAATTTTCGTTCGAACCATTAAATAACGTTCGAACGGCAACTTCAAACATCCAAATTAACTGTTCGAACGGTTACTCAAATTCCTGCTATAATTTTGTAACTTAACCCGCCAATTTAATGTTCGACGGTTCTAAATAACCGTTCGAAGGTTCACTTTATTTTGGTTTAAACGGTTAAGTACTCGTTCGAATGATATTTCAAACATGGACAAATGTGTTCGCCCCAATATATTCTGTTTGAATGGATAACGACATCCGTCAACTTTTTGGTGCGAAATCTGATTTTTGTCCCTAAAAAACATATTTTGGGACGATTTTCATTTCGTCCCAAAAGCCATGACATAAATAATTTCATGAACATATGATACTTTCAAATATTCAATACTACTTGTATTCGATCGCATACATGAGCTTTTTCTAAAGTAGTTATCAATTAATTAGTCCTGAATACGAAAATGTAGTACTCTCTTTCTACTATGGGATGCTCATTCATACTGCAAGGGTATCTACTAATTTTTCCTTACGGCTTGTTTGGGAGAAGTGAATCGAATTAAAGAATGCATATATAATTCTTTTAAAATATTCCATTATTTGCCTTTTTTGGGAGTTTAAATAAAAAGAAATTAAAGGAGCATTCCCTCATTGGAAGTTTTATAAAAGGGAGATGGAGTAGATATAAGGGAATACTAGTGATCATTCCTTTCATTTCTTTCGTAACTTAAATTTTTATTCGCTCTGAGTTTGGGGAAATGGAGGGGATGGAATGGAAATTAATGAAAGAAAACTAATCATAAATAGATCTTTAGTAACTTTTATTGTTTGTTTGCAAAAGGGTTACACATTGATATGATTTTTTTATATACTCCTCGTGTGAAATTATATTTGAAAGAGTTATAATATGAAAATTGTAGTTGAAATCATCTCAAAACACAATTTTTCAATAGAAAAAATAAAATTTAAGAAAAGGCCATAATGGTAGTATTACAAAATATTTATTTCCATTCATTTTTATTATACTTCTAAACAAAATTGGATTTAGATCTCCTAAAGTTCCTATTCGAACTTATAGGTCATATTAAATATTCAATAAATATTATAGGGTCTACTTTATGTGGCTATCTCTCTATTTCATTTAAGATCCACTAGGAGATCTAAGTTGGGCAAGGTTATATGCTTTCTTCTCATTTATGCTCCCTTTTTGTAAAGCATGCAACACAAGAAATATTGAGGTATGATTAATATAGAAATCCATTTTATAGAGAAAAGGTTGACTACACACAAGATTTTTACTCTTCTTTGAACTAATTCTATTTATTCCATTCTACTCACAAAGTAGTGTTGGGGGAATTGAGGAATCATATCTTATTGAATATGGTTCGATCAATGATGGCACAAGCTAACCTACCAATATCATTTTGGGATGCTCTTTTAGCTGTTGCCTACATTTTGAATTATGTGTCTTCTAGGTTTGTTCCATTAGCCCCATATGAATTATAGAATGTCGCAAAGCCAAATTTGGAATATTTGCAACCATAGGGCTCTGCAGGTTATGTTCACACCATTTCCTATATATATGGGAAACTTACCTCTATGGCAAATAAACACATCTTCATAAGATATTTAGAGAGTTCAAAGAAATATATAATGTATGGTGAAATAGAGTCATGTGATGTCACATTTATTGAGAATAATTTTCTCAATCTTGGGGAAGCAAAGAAAGATCTTGAATGTTTTGAGTTGCAATAACTCAAGGGAGTTACAATACCATCTTTTGGCGAGGGTGGAGAATTATCACATCCTAAAATCGTACAAAAAAATAGGAGTAACTTGCCTCCGAGTGGGAGTGTACCACTAGAAAGTGACTAAAAAGACTCTCAGTTACGTAGAAGTGAACATGGAACCATTCCTCAAGTCTCTTTGAAATTGAAGGAGAATCTTTCATGTGTACTTTATGTGACCTTAATGAGCCTGCTTCTTATGAGGAAGTACTAAGTTCACATGCTTTAAATAAATGGCTAGCTGCATTGAGAGATGATATGACTTCTATGGCAAAGAATCAAGTTTGGGAGCTAGTTGATCCTCCACCTAGGTGCAAACCTATTGGAAACAATTGAGTTTTAAAAATTAAGCGCCGGGTAGATGAATCATTTGACAAGTATAAGGCCTATCTAATGGAGAAGGGCTATACCCAAAGAGAAAGTATAGACTATGAAAAACATTCTCCCATGTGGTGACATTTGCTTCATCGCCTCATTCTAGCTATAGTTTCACATCTAAGTTTGAAACTTTTCTAAATTGATGTGAAAACTACACTTCTCAATCGAGAACTAGACGAGAAGATTTTCATGGATCAACTTGTGGACTTTAACGTTGAGAAACAAGAACATAAAGTATGCCAACTGAAACACTCCATTTATGGCCTTAAACAATCGTATAGACAATGGTACTTCAGATTTTATGTGGTCATTACTAGTTGGTTTTGAGATGCTAGAAGAAGACCAATTTATGTATTTCAAATGTACAAGGGAAGAGTTTTTTAATTTTATGTTTGTACGTGGATGACAGTGTATTGGCTTAAAATGATATGTACATAGTTGTCGCCACAAAATTATGGTTTGTTCTCTACTTTTGAGATGAAGGATATGGGTGAAGAAAATTATGTGCTTGAGGTTAAAATTTCAAGGGATAAGTACAGCCTAGAACATTGCCCTTAAAGCACAATGTTATGTACACAGCTTGACATTTGTTTTGCAATTGGATTGGTTAGCCATTATCAGAGTGGCCCAAGACTTGTTCATTGGCAAACAATTAAGAGGATTTTTCAATACATTCATCAAAAAGAAAATCTCGCTCTTTGCTACCAGGGTGGACACATGCACGAGATTGAATGTAAATTCACGACTGGTTACGCATTTATGCTTATTGTGTTTCTTGGTATAATAAGAAACAATCATGCATTGCTTTATCCACAATTGAGTCGGAGTACGTTATTTATTCATCAACTGTAATAGGTTGTTTGGTTGAGAAGATTTTTTTAACACCTAGAGGTTATGACTCTTGTGGAAGTAGTTAAGATATATAGTGATAATATGGAAACTTTGGCATATGCCAATGATCGTAAATAGCATGAAAATATCAAACAAATAGATATTCATCTTCACTACACAAGATGAGGTGGTCCTACAACATATCTCTAAGTAAGATGGTAACTGATCCTCTAACTAAGTCTATTAGGCTGCTAGTAGAAGTATTTTTCAAGCTTAAGTTAGGAGTTTGGGAATTCATTAGATTTGATATATGTTGTGTTAATAATACCTTACTGACTTTACTGTACATTTGATACTGTTAGTATTTATCGCGCCAACAAGATTATTATTTTTATCTCATATCATAAGTTAATTGATTCTATGTGAAAAGCGTACATTATAAATATGTCCCTAGGTAAAGATTAGTCCACTCACATGGATGATCACTTTGGCACTTGAATAGCGAGCAAGATGAGACAAATTGATTATTTTGGCTCTTGGAAACGGGCAAGTAAACATATTGATGCTTTGGAAGCATTCAAGATAAATTTAAAAAATATCGCCTTAGCTTGGCTAAGATGAGACTTACAAGATCTAGACATAAAGTATGTGCACAATTTCATGAAGCCTAATTAAAGCGGAATGTGAGATTTCGGGTAGGAGATAGATGAGTGACTGTGCTAAGAAACTCAAATTAGAGCGCCTTTATGACGACTAGAATGAGATTCCTACAATGTTTGAATGGGACAAGCCCAATTGAGTGGGGATTCTGCCGTAACATACATTTCATACTGTATGTATTACAGATGATCGTATGAGGAAGTGATTGGATGGGTACTTGCTCCATCATTATATGAGCTCTATTAGGTCAATAGATGATCTATTCCTATGCTCTTGAACTTGAAACTATGTCATGAGATGAAAACTTGATATTGCTACTTCAGCATGTTATCTCATGGTCACGAATAATACGGTCTTGTGGAGCACGTCTTGGAAGGCGATATAGTGTGATTGAATTAACATGATCAGTGTCTAGAGAAGATTATTTAGATTCTTGTTATTTTATGACACAAAGCCCAAACTATTATGTCCTTTTAATTTTATATAATCATTAGTGTATTATATAATATGAGGTCAAGAGATGCTTAAAGTTATAAATTCATAATCTTTAAGTTATAAACTCACGAGGGTTAAGGACACCTTTTTTTTTTTTTTTTTAATTTTTTAAGAAAGAGTGAGCAATCACCTATCCAATAGTGACGCCCTCCAGAATTTATTAATAAAACCCTTGCTTATGGCGGAGGAAAACCGTGGTAACAAAAAACAAGGCCTGCAAGAAACCCAAGCCCAAAAAAAAAAAAAAAAACTCTAAACAAACCTATGAATATAATGAGTAACACAACAACCGAAAACAAAAACAAAGCCAAAATTAATAACATCTTAAAGAAGGAAGTCCCAAAAAATCCAAACTTAACAAGCCTCTAAGGACCCGAGGCACTAAAGAAGTATTTGTGTAGACCAAAGTAGCACCATTGGCCCCATCTTTGGCCAACCAATCCACTACTTTATTTCCTTCAGGTAGAACATGTTGAAATCGACAATTAACGGAATTAGACAGACCAACTATCTCTTCCCAATAATCCTCCAGGTACCAAACCCCACAGCGTCCTCTATGCCACCAAGAAATCATCACCATGGAGTCAACCTCAACAACCACATTAGAAAGCTGAAGGGACATGCACAACCACAGGCCATTGAAGTGCAAGGAGTTCCGCTTTATTATTAGAACCAAACCCAATTGGGGAGGCAAACGCTCTCACAAGCCGTCCTGTATCATTACGAATAACACCACCAACACCACTAGAACCCGGGTTACCAAGACTACTGCCATCCGTATTCAATTTAAACCATCCTGAATGAGGTTTATGCCATTGGACTACCTTACACCGCCTCTCTTTTGAATGAGTGGGATTGATCCGTAAGGTCTCAAGGATCATGCCATCAAAACGAGATAAACTGTGAGAGTTATCAATCGACTGGCCACGGGAACCAATCCATATAGAAATAGACTTGACAACCGCTTCATGCGATTCAAAGATGCCCTCCATTCGCGCTAGACATCTTCTCCTCCAAAGTCTCCAAGTAACAATGATAGGCATAAGGCCAATTATAACACCCATCTGAGAAGAGGACTTAGTGCGCCGGAACCAAGAGGAGACTTGGTATTTCCAATTGCTACCAAGTGGAAGCCCAAAGAGATTGCAAAAAAATTGACCAGATTTTTTTAGGGAAATCACCCTCAAAGAGAACATGGTTAATGTCTTCATAATGCCCTGCAGGACAACACTCACATTTAGAAACAATGGGAATGCCAATATGACACAACTTGTCATCCACACTCAAAGCCCTGTGCCAATCCTTCCAAAACTGAATAGACATTTTTAAGGGAAGCCTTTTATGCCAAATCCAAGAATGCCCATCAAGAAAGGAGCCCCTAACTCTAATACAATGCCATGTAGATTTAGTGGAAAGCATACCTGTCTCAGTATGGGTCCAGACAAGAATATCCCTACCTGAATTAGAACCAGATAAAGAGACTAGAATATCATCAACATTTTCCAAGCCAACCAAATTCTCTAGCAAATTCATATCCCAGTTGTCTGACAGGCGACACTCTTTGATCTTCAACAAAGGCTGACCCACAACTGGCAAGTCATTAATCAAGGGACCATTATTGAGCCATTTGTCATACCAGAAAAAAAATATCTCATTCTCTAACTCTCCATTTAGAATTATCAAACTCCAAAGGGATGCAGTATTTTCTAAAATCTCGTCCCTTTATCAATATCTAAAAGGAACCAAGGTTTCGTACCCACATATTTAGCCTTAAAAAAAGTTGCCCAAAGGAAATTACCTTGTAGAAGGTTCCAGGCAAACCTCATGTGCAAGGCTGTCTGAGTATCCTGAAGAAGCCTCAGTCCGAGATCTCCTTTTGCCACAGGCCTACAAATGTGCTTCCAAGCAACCTATTTCTTCTTATCTTTTCAATTTGACTCACCCCAAAAGAATGAGCTCATCAGCTGATGGATCTTATTAATTACAACTTGAGGGACCTGTAAAACAACAAATAGGTGAAGGGCCATACTTGAAATAACATGACGTAACAAAACCAGTTTCCCTCCAGAAGACAGAAGCCGCATTTTCTAGCCACTGAATTTATGCCTCACTTTATTCATCATGCCATCAAGATGTACTTGCTTCAGACGATCAAGAATAATGGGCACTCCGAGATATTGGAATGGGAAATGCCCCTCCACGAAACCAGTCCTCCGGAAAAGATGCCTCTTACGAGTAGAGGAGATTTTACTCGAGCAATATAGAGCAGATTTTTGTTTCCTAATAGCTTGTCCTGACCATCTCTCATATTGGCCCATAATATTTAGAAGCACCCGAACCGATCTCTGGCTCCCATTAGAGAAAATAACCACATCATCAGCATACATTAAATGAGAAATAATAGGCGTACCTCGGGCCTGATGGAAATGTCCAAATCTATGCTCAGCCACACTCCTGTGAAGCATCCGGGAAAGAATCTCCTGTTGGATAATAAATAAGTACGGGGATAAAGGATCACCTTGTCGAAGGCCATGGCCACCTGGGAAAAAACATTTTATTGTCCCATTCATCATAACTGAATACCAGGGGCTAGAAATACAGAAGAAGATCAAGTCACAAAATTGAGACGAAAAACCAAAACTCAACATGACCTTTATCAAGAAGTTCCAATCCACGCGGTCATATGCTTTAGCCATATCAACTTTTAGCATAATATTGCCACCATGATTCTTCTTATTAATAGAATGAACTATTTCCTGTGTGAGACTTATATTTTCAAAGATACTCCTACCTGGAATAAAAGCTCCTTGCTCCAACGAGACCAGTCGAGGCAAAAGACTGGTTAATTGATTCACAATAATCTTGGAACAAGTTTTATAAAAAACTGAGCAAAGACTGATTGGACGAAACTTGTTAAAACCTGTTAAGAATCCACCTTTGGAATTAGCACTAAATAAGAAGCTGTAAAAAACTTGGGAAGAGACTTAGATGCAAAAAATTCCAACACTGCCTTCCACAAATCACTTTTAACCACCTCCCAGCAACTCTTATAAAAACCAAAGCTGAAGCCATCAGGGCCAGGAGCACTGTTAATCGGAATATAGGACAAAGCAGCAAATACTTCCTCCAATGAGGGCGCACTAACAAGGGAGGCATTTTCCTCCACATAAATAATTGGATCAATAAGACCATCAAAGTTTGGTTGTTCAACCGGAGGCTCACCTTGGAGAAAAGAAGAAAAATAATCAACTGCACCTTGGTGAATGCTCTTTGGAGACTCAAACATCACATCATTCAAACGCATATTTAGTACCCTTTTACGTTGTTTCATGGCTAGGTAGGCATGAAAAAAGGTAGAGTTCGAATCACCATCCACCGCCCACTATAGCTTTGCCATTTGATTCAGACGAATGTCTTCCCGACGCCGCCATGTAGCCAAGTCCACGTTTGCCACCTACAACTCCCTATCTAAATTTTCAGCCTAGTTTGATTGAGACTGGAGTTCAAGTTCCTCAACCTGTTTTTCAAGATCTAAAATCTGGCCCAAAGTATGACTGAAGACCCTTTTATTCCAATCCCGTAAGGCAACCTTAGTCTGTTTTAACTTCATGACCAAATTCTGAATGGTTGAACCACCCTCTCTAGATGACCAAGCTTGCCAAACACAATCCAGAAAATTATGGTGATCCACCCACATCTGTTGGAAACGAAAAGGGGCTGGACCATAAGACAAAGGATCCTGCTTGAACTCAATAAACATAGGTGTATGATCCGAAGTAGAACGTGGAAGATAAGAACAAATAGCATTAGGAAAAACAGAAAGAAAAGCGGCATCCATCAGAACACGGTCCAACCGTGCCCAAGAATGAGCAAGGCCATATTGCCCATTACACCAAGAAAAAGCACTCCCCTTCAATCCCATTTCAATCAAAACTCCCTATTGAATCCAATTGTTAAAATCTTCTATAGTTGTAAGAGGTCGAGGCCTACCTCTTCGTCTCTCTGAATCATTTCTGATAATATTAAAATTACCAACAAACATACACGGATCAGAGCCCATATTCAATATACCAAGAGCATCCCACAAAATGCGCCGTTCAGCCATGGTACATTTTGCGTAAATGACAGTGAGCAGAAATTTATCTGCACCTTCGTCTACCTTGAGAGAAATATATTGCCCCCCGATACGAACCAAACTCACCTCTAGGATACTATCCCAAAAAATCCAAATTTTACCCCATCAACCTCATTTGAAATAAACTTATCGAATTTCAAAACACGACCCAATCTCCTAGCAGCATCAAGATTTTGAAAATGTTCTAACAAAGCAACAATCTTCGGTCTCAACTTACCAATCAACTTTTTTAATCTACCTTTTGAGGTCCCAACTCCCCTAATATTCCATACAAGAATGGGATCAATCATTCAGAGGGATTAGAGAAATGAGCAAGAACCCGAGAAGAACTTTTCATTTTAACAAAACTCTTTTTCTTATACTTTCTTTTACCTTCCTTGATCTTAGATTTTGTCAAGTAATCCTTATCTTGAGGGAAAACTTCCAGGTGTAAATCTCTGGTTCAGAAACAGTGTCATCCACAAATGGTTGCTCCTCATCTGGTCCATCTTCCAGTGCCACGACATCCACCTCAGTCTCCTGGACTACAAGCGGGTCAACAGTCCTATCCTCCCTCTCAACTGAAGCACAAACAACAGTCTCCGAAACCATTGATGCATTTTCTGTGCCCGAAACCATAGCAGTGTCCATGTCTCGTGAGGCAACAGCATACGCCCCACTAGGCCTCGAAGTCCCAACAGTATCCAAAATCGTATCAGAAGCAGGAGCTATCGGAATAGCAGCTACCTGCACCATTGTGAAGATAGGCGCCATTTCTCCATCTTTCTTTGACATATCCCCCTCCGGGTCAATAACAGAAACCTCCCCAACTGGACTGGGGTCTATGGTATCACACGGAACCACATTTGTCGACAGACACACAACATCACTCGTAACCACAGTATCACTCAAAACCACAGTTGTACTCGGACTTGCAATTGCATTTAGCACTGTCTCAGAACTCACATCAGTATTCCCCTTCCCATCCAAATCTCTCTGCCCTTTCTTGCCTACCCATGCCTTCCCCAGCTTAGGATGATCAACTTGACAGGTCTGTGAGTTGTGGCCTTGCATTCGGCACTTACAGCAGTATGCAGGAAGTGTTTAAAAACAATTTCTTGTTTCCTACTAGATGGCAGACCCGGAGCTCCAATCCAAAAATGAGAGAGAGGTTCTTTGGCAGCATCAACCTCAACACATAGCCTCGCCCTATCCGTTCGTGTGGCACAATCCGTAGGATTATCCCGACGGATGAAAGTGCCAATAGGAGCCATAAGAATACTCAAAAAAGCTTTAGTATAAAAGTTAGGAGGGAGTCCTGGAAGAGAGATCCATACTGGTACTCGAGAAGGCTCCTCATCCTCTATGAATTATGGCATCCATCTAAACACTCGATAAAAAACTCCATTGATCTCGTATACATCCCTTGACAACGCCTTTGTGAAATCTGCCTCGTTATTCATAAGTACGAAAACGTTCCTGGGCCGTCTCATTGAGGAAACAACCGTAGCGGAAGAAAGTCCCCAATGATTATGTGTAAAAGATCACACGACATCTAGCGACGGACACTGCTTCAGAAACTTCAGAATCATCGAGTACGAAAGGGTTCCGCTGACTTGGTGATCTCCTCACGTGAAAACTGAAAATAGACTTCACCGTCCAGCACCTTCGGTGGTCTATGCGGCAGCACCATCTCAGGGATGGGCTGGGGGACAGTGGCCACCTGATCAGCAAAGGAAGGCCGACCAGAGCCACTATCTATGGCTGCCATGCAGCCAGCCATGGAGGCTCACGCAAGAGAGGCAAACGGAAATAGCAACTGATCAGCTTTTAATTTTGACTTCCAAGGGTAGAAGCTGTCAAAGTAATACAAGGGTAAATCCCAAGATCGAATTCGCAGGGACAATGGGAATTAAGCAA
Organism: Juglans mandshurica; assembly: GCA_022457165.1. Lineage (NCBI taxonomy): Eukaryota > Viridiplantae > Streptophyta > Magnoliopsida > Fagales > Juglandaceae > Juglans > Juglans mandshurica. The sequence goes on from CM039629.1 coordinate 16,198,160, forward strand.
ACATTTCATATTCGCAAGACAACATATTACCGTTTATGGTGACAAGAAATTTCGAAAGGATAAACAAATTAAACTAAAAGATCTAGCAATGAACAAAAAAAAAAAAAAAAAAAAAAAAGAAATGAGAAATAAATTTCAAAGGTTGACCACTATCTATATCGACACAAAAATGGGGCTATTTACTAAGGGAGTGTGGACTGAATTAAGAATGAAATTGTTGGTTGGTCTGAATGTTTAAGCACGAGTAAAGCTGAAAGTAAATGTGAATCTATTTTTCTAAAATTACTAAGAATCAAGAGATTTAAAGGAAATGTATAGAAGTTGACTTAAACTTGTAAGAAGCAATAAAACAAACACTTGGGATGCAATTTTCGCCCACTGATTTGGTGATGGATTTACTTCTCTTTTCATCTTCTCTCAACCATTCTCTCATTCCTAGAAATCATGGTCGGATAATATAGCAATAAACCACAATTTTTAATCTACTAAAACTACTTGAAAAATTATATGACAACTATAAGATAGTGAAAGAAAATCATCAAAGTCATGTTACTTGTTCAAGTATCAATTGTGCCTTTACGTCTACAATTGAGCTAAACCAAGAACAAAGAACTCCAATCCTTTCTAGATGCAAATTGAAATATAATCCATCAAGTTAATCATCAAAAGTACAAAATATTGAAGAAAATCCAATCCCAAACAGTTATGGGTTACTCCTTGAATCCCAAGCGAAAAATCTAGCCTATCATCTCTAAATTAGCAAAATGTCCAGAAAGATTAAATTCCAACATCTCTAGTTACTGCTCTAAACGAAAATGCTGAATCAAAAAAATCAAATTGCAGTAGCTGAAAAACAACTAAGAGGAAAAGCGGAAGAAAAAAAACGAAGCAGAAAAAAATCGAAGCTCCGGCTCACCACCAAGAATTTTCTTTTTATACTCTCTGCGTTTTGCCTCTCGCGTTTCATCTCTTTTCTCTGCAGTGCGTGATTCCCCTGCGGTGCGCCTTGTTGTTTCGCGTCTCAGCCCAGCATCAGTTCACCTCCAGCCTAGATTCCGCGTGCTGCTCTACACCATTTCACCTCCAGCCCCTGTAGTTCCACGTGCGTGAGTGTGTTGTTGCACGGCTTGAGGCCAGCTGCTACTTTCCTCATTTTCCTTTTTCATTTTGTGTTTCAAATCCCTAGCCCCTTAGTATTTGGGTGCTGCACGTTCAATTGGTGGGACTCTTCCAAAAATACCCTACATAAAATTTGGACTAAGTGTTCAAAATGGAAAGGGTAAAATTGAGATATTAATTCTGATGGAGTTTAACAGGCATAAATCTTTTTAAGAGCAAAACATCATGATTTAACATTGAGTCAAGTACTAAAAGCTACTACATAATTAAGTGCTTAATTCATTTTTTTGTTAAACAATTCATTCACTTTAGCAGCTTAATCATGTAGTTTTTAACACTTTATCAACAACCCTAATTCGCACATAGAGAGAAAAAGGGCAAAACTGGAAAAGTGTTTATTCTGGGTTAAGGACACTTGAGCTAGTGAAATCAAATAGTCTCGGACACGGACAAGATGTTGTGAGTGATATACTATGTTAGTAAGATGGTGACTTAATGTAGTACTTCTACCATTTACTGTATCGTCAAGTCGCACGCTTCATTTTTGTATGGGGGACAATTGATTCAAAAATTAAGATGAGACTTTTAATAGGCATAACACCCATGTGGACAAGAGATAGATGTTGGTAAATGGGCACCCCAAGACCCATGTATTGTTCACTTGGGTGGGGAAGTTAAGCAATTAAACAAGTCCACACCACAAGCAGTTAATTAACTTGAAGTGAAGTTATTTAACCACCCCATCGAGAGGCTTTTAAAAATAAGAATTTTACATACATTAGTTTTGAGAATTTGAGTGAACGTACAAACAAAGACCTATGCTCTCTTTATACAATTTTCTAGAATAATCATGATCTTGAAGTATGGAATCATTTAAGGGGATTCTAGTAGCTTCAATAAATGATGTAGATGTGCAATCTCAACAATTTGATGTGGGCTATAAGACCAGCAAAGATCCGAACTTGTAAGAATTTCACTCCGCTTGAGATAACTTGAATTAATTTTATCTAACGCATTTAATATAATTTGGCATATGTAGTATCCAAATGTGAATCAACCTGGAGATACGTGCATAGCAAACATGAGGAAGGAGAGATTGGACTGATCAAGAGAGGATTGAGAAGGTATTATCAGTCTGTTCCAAAAATTTTAGGGTCAAAGCTTTTAAGTTTTAAGAGAAGTTCTAGACATTTTAGAATTAATGCTAAGTTTTGAGGTTGGACAAGAACTTAGATACATGTACTTTTAGAGTAGGGCTATATTTTTAAGTTTTCTTTTTTTTGGTGGGGGGTACTAAGAGGGCTATCTCAAATTTTATGCAGGCTAAATATATTCTTTTTAATTTCCTTGCATTGGAAATTAAGGGGAGAGGAGAATTACTGGTCTACACAAAAGTACTACAAAAATAATTTTATACACTAATATATTGGTAATTTTTATTTTGAGTTAAATTTTTGGGTTAAACTTTTGTAGACGTAGTAAGGCAATCGGGGCATTGACCACGATGGAGGTTGAAGAGGAGAAGATCCCCCTCCATTTTTCTTGTCAATTTTTTTCAAGATTTTCTCATACTAGAATCATTTAAAATAACATATACACACACACTCACACTCATATACCTTCACTTCACTCAATAAATGAGTTGATCAACGACTTGCTTCACTTCGCTTGTACCCCATAATACAAACATATTATTGGCACACTTTCAATATTGCTACAGCCTAATTAGAGTGCCAAAAACTACTCCAAACACTTCTTGAAACACTTACCAAAGTCAGTGTCTAGCTGATACTATACCAAACTCAGTGGCTCAGCTTGATGAATTTGAAAATTTTCATGTTTGCTTGTTAGTTTGGATTCTTATTCCTCTTCAATCGTAGCGACTTCCATTTGAATTTAGATTATATATTTGCCCACCATTCAGCACATACGTTTAGCAATAAATGTCGTGTTTCATTTGAGTGTAAATTAATGTCAATGCGAGTCCTCACCCACATATATAAGCTGACTACAAGCATTCTAAAAGAAAAATACTCTTGTTACGGTTTTTCACTTTTTGCTTTTTATTATTAAATCATTACTCACTACAAGAGATTGCATTTTTTTGGGACGAAAATTTTTCTCCTAAAAAAGTCTTGGAGATGGTCATCCCTAAAAGACCGCCGTAGAATGTATTTTGGAATGAAAAATTTAATTTCGTCTCAAAAATATTTTTAGGGACGAAATGGGTCCGATCCTTTCGAACTAGTTTGAACAAAAAATATTTTTAGGGATGAAACGGTTTCGTCCCAAAATTAAGTTCGAACTGAATATATATTGTTCAAATTTATGATTAACTGTTTGGCCGAATTAGTAATCCAATTTGAACGACACGAATTCGATTGCTCCCGTTCAAATGAATTAAGTGTTCGAATGCTTTCTTGTTGTTTGAAGGTTTAAGTTTCTATTCAAATATAGATAATCCGATTGAACACCCATGAACATAGTTCGAACGAAACTTTGTGTTCGAACATTTAGACCGACGAAATAAGTTTGAACGTTTGACTTACCGTTCAAATATTGATGAGTTTAGTTTGAACGAATTGTATGCGTTCAAATGCGCATACATGCAATGTGTTCGAGCTTAGTAGCAATCAATTCAAATTGGATTGACAATTTCATTTTCATTCGAATAGTTTTATGTTGGTCGTTTGAACGACGGCGATAAATGTGTTCGAATATTAATAAATAATGATTACTGTTCAAATGATAATCAATGGTACAGTAACTTTAAATTTAAAATAATAAAACTAAATTTAAAAATTATAATTAAAACGTCACAATTGTTCAAATTTTGCATTAAAACATCTTGTAAACTTAGTACAATAATTCCAAAAGACATAAAAATTCAGAAAATAATTCTAAGTTGGTGGTAGCATAAAGTTCTGGGACATCACTAACTGCATCTGTTTGAACATTTTTTAGGATTGAATTTCCATCTCCCTCCACAAGTCATGTTGTTGCTGTTCTCTTAATCGCAAATTCATATTTGCTGCCTAATGTAATTGATCCTCCAACTCTAATTACTTTGACTTCAACTATTCGATCTTGCGCCTTGTTTCCTCTAAGTCCTGAGAAGTGTTATTGAATCTGCTTCAAGAAAAGGATGAGGTTGAGGAGGAAAGTTTCACTCAATGTCCTAAACCTCTCAAATATCCAGAATGGGGTCCAAGAACTTGAGTAAAAATCTGAACATCTTTAACGAATGATTGATCAGACGCAACATTTTGCCAAAATGCAACTATCTTCTCTTACATAAAAAGAACAAAGAAAAATCATTAAATGTAGTATAAATAAATAATATAAATAGGCAATAAAAATGGATTAAACTTAGATAATTTGCTTCTACTTTAAGACTAGTCCAAACACCATCGCTATTTGTATGCGATTTAGCATACAGTTGAGTCAGATTATAGTCAGTAGGGCTATCTTGCTCCTGCAAAATGAAAATATATGTTTAACATTTAATAAAAAATATTGATAAATTAATATTTAATGGGTAGTAGTATAATATTACCAATTTCTTTGATAGTCGATAAATAAATAAAAAAACTCGCATGATGATGTATCTTTAAATTTGACCTATTATCTTTGTTAACAATACTCTGTTGCTGCAAGAAAAGAAACAACATTAACATAATGAAAGATAATAGCGAAATTACTTGATATGTTGGATTTTCAAACATATCACAAAACTTCTCCCATTCGTTTGGGCGCATGTCTTGGAATGAGTTTTGATGCACCTCTGCTGCACTATTAAATTTCTTATAGTGTGCATGACATCTTCCTTTGTACCTCTGGAATACATTATTCATCAACTCATCAACTGCTACTCTCTCCTCTCACTAGTCAAAATTAAGTTTAAACTTATACTTGAAATAATTATGAACGATAAGAACATAAACAAATTACTTATATATGACGTAAGTCAAGCTATCGGATCTCTCTCACCGATAAGGGTACCAACATAGGAAGCAAGCCAAGCTATTGGATCTCGTTGTCTACCGGTGTGATCATCAAGAATATCAAGTTTAATTTTTCTCATTTTTCACACTTTCTTTAGCCAGACACCTCTTATAACACCTTGACCTTGGCGATGGCTTACAAAAACTATACAATTATTCAAGAATATAATATCATAAACTTATTTTAATTTAAAAACACTACTACTTAAATCACAACATAAACTTATATGGATATCTAACATACCATGTTTTGGGTCAAGTAATGTTGGCCCATCATCCATGGCAGATGAACCAATTGGAGAGTCAATAATGAATGGAGTAGGCAAACGAGTTGCTTTGCATTTGCTTGACTACTCGCCCTCGTCCTTACTGGATATTTTAGTTCACTCATGATCTTCTGACAAGCCTCCATCAATTACTTATGGTTCAATATCTTGTCTACGCAATGGAACCATGTCAAATTGGCTGAGATCAACAAATAAATTTATGGTTGATTCGTATTCTTGATATGCTTCTTCACTTGTTGGATCATCAAATTTTTCGCGTTGTCCCTCCACCTCTGGAATGTAATCATATATATTTCTTGGTGCAAGCTTTTGTACCACTTGCCATGGGTTTCCATTTGTTTGGATAGCGAGAACAAAATAATCATCCTCATACCATGTTTGAGATGTATTGACACTTACAAAATATTCATCATTATGCACTCCCAATCTAGGATTGCTAAAAAAAAAAAGAAAAAAAAATCTAGGATTGCTTACATCCCACACTCAAACAATCAAAATATATGTTCTCTTAAGCACTTTAACCTAATGATATCAACGATGAGTCCATAAAAGTGAATATTCTCTTCCCCATGGCTTCCTTCGACAAAAACCTACAATTTTGAGATTTTCTATATCATTCTTTGTCAGTCGTGTGAAATCTATATTCATGCACTACACATGTATAGTATTGAATGACTCGCCTTAATGGACCATGTGCCGAAGCATATAGTTCATTAGACATAAAGTTTTCTAAATTATCACCATATCTCGATACAACTTACATTAATAAATTTAATAACATCAATTAACACAAATAGAAAAAATCTGTTCTAGTGATTATTACATTTGTAGAGAGTAAGACACTGTTTTAGTAATAGCATTTGTTCAAACCAAGTCGAGAACCCTTTTTTGTGCTTCTTTTCTACATCAGTTACACCCTCCCTTCAAAGTTGACAAATGTGTTCACTGCATCACCATTCAACATTCTTCCACATGTTGCTATTGATTGTCTCACACAATATTGATATAAGAAGACACAAGATAGATTTCAGCATTGATCGGGCTCGATTAATATTACTGATAGTATGAGCAGAGTCGATTGATCTACCTCTATATTTCCTCATCCGCATCCAATCCGAGTCATGGTATTTGATTGGAGGTAGTCTACCGTATATATACATTCATAATCACCAACCTTCTAGTTAAATCCGGGGGCCGGTGGGGGGGACAAGGGTTGCATACTCCTCTCATTAATTTAATCATAATAATTAGGTCAGATTTTGATATCACTATATATTATGACCCTTCATAAAACGAGTAATTGATTGTGTTCAGAATCTCACGTTGTCAACTCTACTTGCAATGTGTAAGCTCCCTATCATGTAGCATGCAAATGTAAACAATGACGAATAAAAAAAAATGGATGAAAAGGGATACTTTAAGAGAACATACAAAATACATAAATGAGGACGTAAAATGCAACCCAACATTCCAATCTATTGTCATATATGCTAGGTACATATTATTGTTAAATATTTTAACATGAACATTTATAATTGGATCTTCAATTTTTTATAATCCATGATAATAAAATAATAACATTTAAAAGACGTACCTCTCTCCATTTGAGCTTGATGAAGAATTTGACCTAACTATAAGAGAAGAATCACCATAGCAACTTCACCTCCAAGTGTTTCCTAATGGCTAGAGTCACAATTATGTTGTAGGTGATACCCTTTTACCCCTCAGTACTATTTATAGATTTATGATCATCATGAAATCTAGAGATATTCGTGTCTCACTATGAATAAATCTAGAGGTATTCATGTACTCCTACTATGATTAATTAATTAAGTGATAATATTTTAACTAGTCTAAACCTATTAGGACATGGGTGTGTGGGACATAGAGTTTTAATAAAACTCTTACATTCTCCCACTTGGCCCATACGCCCATAAAATAATATTTTTCGATCATGGCCGGGTTTATTATAGGAAATTAACCGTACTACGCACGTTCAGTTCCAAAAAATTCTCCTATCAAAATACATTATATGAGTTTCGTAATATCAATGACAAATTAGCTACCAATGTGAGTCATGACGATCTTTTGTTATATAACCAACAACTTTTCTTCCATGTACCACAACACTAATAACTTAATGTAATATGATATTTAATTGGGGCAATTAAGATGAATACTATAATGACTTGGGTTTCAATTCATGTCCATTTCAGGCATTATCTTGTCATTATTCATCCATACCATTTAATTCACACATAAAATGGAAAGGCAAGACAACATAAACAATTATAATAGGTAGGCCTATGCAGAAAACCTTTATGGGCCCGACCCGCCTGATCCGACCCGCCCTATAAAATCAGGTTAAACTTACATGCGGGTTGGACATCATCCAACCCGATGATTATCGGGCGAAAAACCATGGCCCGAGCAGGTGAGCACTTCTCACTTTAGTTTTTGTATGCCGTTTGTGTTTCAGACTCTCACCATCTCTCTCTCTCTCTCTCTCTCTCTCTCTCTCTCTCTATATATATATATATATTTCCTCTTCTGCCTCTGGATCCCCAAACCTAGGTCTAGATTTATAGTAATGGTAGTCATTTCTGTGTGGGTACTGTGGGAGTTTATATTTTTTCCTTCATTGGGTCTGAAGTGCTTTGTGTTCTCTCTAATTTCACTCATTTCAAAATTAAGCCAATCAAATCTATGGATGTGGGAGTTTACTATTGTTGTTGTTGGGTTTGGGAAATAATTGTTGGTGGAAAAGAGAGGAGTTGAAGTAGTTCAAGAGACCTAGCCCACCGGATTGTGAGGGATTTGGGTGCTGGTGTTTTTGCTTCTTGATCTTCTTCTTCTTCTCTTAATTTTGTTCTGTGGTCAATGATCAATCTGCAGGGAGGTTTTGGTGGGTGGTGGGATTTGTTTGTGTGCTGCAACTAACCAATCTAAAGCTTTTGAAGGCTTCGAAAAAAAGAAATGTGGTCTGAAGCTTCTGATAGGTTTTTCTTGTACTAGATTGATCTATTTGCGTGAGACATTACGGTACCAAAAGAAGGGGGTAATGTACAACCACTTCACATAATTAATATTTTGTTTCTCCTTTTTTATTTCTAAAAAAGCACAAAGTTTTGTTCAGATCAGAATTCCAACCATCCAAAGTTTATTGAGTTCATTCTTCTTCTTCTTCTTCTTTTTTTTTTTTTTTTAATTCCCTCTGTGATATATGTGCATTCAAAGTAGTTTTTGCCATTGTAACAGTTCCATTTATTTTGGGTGCAGTCTCAGTCTATTTGACATTATTACTTTTATTCCTTTTTGGCATGTGTATGGGGATAGCTAGCTAGATTTGGGAACCAGCTTTTAACATCGAAAAGCTAATCTCTGGCGGTAAGATTCCACTATGATCCATCTCCAAAAAGAAAACCTCCAACACTTTCGGTACCATATATATAAACGTTGTCTAGCTATGTCTTCTTGTAGTTATTAGAAATATTGAAAATCAAATATATAATACATGTTTCTATGTTTTTTTAATTGCATGACTAAGTTCTGTTTCTGCTTATTGAAATGAAGTTGGTTACTATTTTTGCCATGTTTGTACTTACACATTGGCTGAAACATTTTTCTGTCATTAACCATTTTTCTGGCTGAAATATAACACATTCTTTGTAAACTAATTGATATTTGTTTTGCTGGGTTCTAGGCATATAATCTTAGATAATGCAAGCTCATGCCGAATTATTATATTTTCTTATGTTTTTATATGATAATTATATGTCAATTCATATCAAGGATTGCTTCAGAAGAGATGATGAGATTACTACTCCTATAGCTTCAAACATCAACTTGTCTAGTAATAGTAACACCAGTCACCCTCCTAAAAGGAAGGCAAGTAAGGACCCCTCAACCGTGTGGGAACACTTCATAAAAATAGATGGGTCTTCATTAAGTAACCTAAAAGCGGGGTGTAATTATTGCCACAAGATTTATGCTTGTCACCCTAAAAAATATGATACATCAAGTATGCTGTGTCATGTTGGTGTTTGTAGGAAAACCCCTAATAGAATGAGACCCATGGATCAACAAACTACGAGTCATGAGGGAGATAACAATATGAGTGACATGGCAACTACACATAAGTTTGATCCAAAATTGGTACGGATGGCAATTGCAGAGATGATAATTTGTGATGAGGTTCCGTTTAGGGTGGTGGAAGCACAAGGATTTAGGAAAGTATATAAATCACTAGAACCAAGGTTCCAAGTACTATCTCGAACCACTACAGCAAGAGACTGTATTTAACTATTGAATCTAATTTAAGGAACAAATCGGAGATTGGTCAATACTTGGAACTTGGTTGTGAGGCATGAGTTTCAAATTTTGATCTTTTGGATTTGTGGAAGATCAATGAAATAAAGTATCCTATTTTGGCAAGAGTTGCATGGGATGTGGTGGCCATTCCTGTTTCCATCGCTTCTTCTGAGTTAGCCTTTAGTGTAGGGGGTTGTGTGCTTGACCCATTTTGTTGTTCATTATCTCCAAGATCCAATACCCATTGATCTTTGTGTCTCATTTGATAATGTTGAAAGTTTTGAGGCAGAATCGAGTAATGACCATATTTCTTATTTAGATATTTATTAAACTTTTTCATAATGTTTATTTTTATATCATTAATAATCATGTGTTTTTTTTAGCATTTGATCCAAAATCAAGCTTTATTTATGTTGATGAGGAGTGACTCAAGGCTTACGGTCTGTATCATGGTATGATTTTCATTTTCACTTCTTTGTTAGAGTTTGAATTGTTTTCTTCATTGATTGGTTGGGAAGAACTTGAGTTGAAGCTACATTTTCTCTCTTATTTGGGCCAATATCCATTTCACTTCAAAAAATCTCTCTCACACATGCATAACCTTATAATTCTGATATTACTTTGTTTTTTGTCATAATTCCTGTCTTGGAAATGAAAAGCTAGAAGTTCTCTAATTTATACTGATTGTAATGAGGAAAACAAATGGATGGTATTTTTAGTCTACTAATAACTTATTGTTCTCCATGATCTTTCTTGTTCTAATGCAAGATTTAGTTCATGAGCAAGTGCAAAAAAAAAAAAAAAAAGAGCTGATCTTTTTTACTCGACTTGAATGTGTCGAGTCGGGTTATTTTAATCTTGTCTGGTTGTTGGGTAGGGTCGGATCGGGCCCAAAAGTGCCTTGGGCGGGTCGGGTTGCAGGCCTAACAATAGATATCTCTCAATGTGCAGTAAAAAATATTCAGCATATCAATGAGCTTTTTAACATGTTCACATCATGGGTATAAGCATAATATTCATATTTTCAACATGTTCTTTATGATATACATTAACACAATATTGATATGGATATTATTTGTTTCTGTGCTTTCTCCTTAACATTTAATATTTCATTAAATACTCATCATTCTGAGAAAAATAATATGAAGAATTCTTGTCGTACGTTCTCAACGGCTTGGCTATAAAGTTGACAATTCCAAATCCTAAGATAAGTTTCCTCGGTCATATACCATATATGTGGCCTCAAAGCATACCACAAATTCAGTCTCTATTACAGATGAAGCAGTAAGAAATTTGTCTTATACTTTTCCGTAAAATAACACTACTAGATAATAAAAATACATAACGATAACTATATTTTCTATCATTAGAGCAATCCCAGAAAAACAGAGTATGAGTATCCAATTACCTAAACAATATCAGTTCTTCTAAAGGTAACAATATAGTCTTTAATTTCTTGTAAATAACATGACACTCTTTTCATAGTCTTTAGGTCAAACATTCTTGGGTTACTTTAGTAACAACCAAATATGCCAACTGAAAAACTGATATTCGACCTTATACAAATTTGTGCAATCATTAGATATCTTGTAACGATCATAAACAAAATTGTTTTAACAACCTAATCAATTGTAGGATATTGTAAAATACTGAGCATGTCACATTTTGTTTTTAAAGTGTCTATTGACCAACAATTCCTTATGCAAAGTCTTTTAAAATTCTATGCGACTATATATTGAGACAATCATAACAGTTCTCATCTTGTTATTAAAATTCAATTCCACTTACGAATGATGTCTCATTTATATATCTCATTTTTAAAGTTTTTTAGAGACATAACTTTAATGTCACAAATTATCAAGTTTCAGATACTATTTTTCAAAATATATTTTACCTTTTCTAAGTAGTCATTTTATTCATTTCTTGTAGACTTCAAACTTTCACTATACAATTATTTTCACATCCATTTGATGTAACTTTATATCATAATGAGCTATTAATGTTATAGTGGTCCTGAATGAGTCCTTTCAGGTTTATTAGAAAATCACTCTTTCTGATCAATGCTCATTTCTAAGTAAAATCTTTGATTACAAGTCTAACTTTATATCGTTCAACATTACTTTTAAAGTCAAGGTTTTGTCTCCAAGGCCCATTTACATTTGAATTTTTATACTTTTCAGACAATTTGATGAAACTACAAACTTTATATTGATTCATAGATTTCAATCACTATTTTATGCATCGATCTTTTATAAACTCACTTATTTCTATAACTTATGAAAACATATGTGAACTTTTATTTATTTTTATGTCAAATTAAAATTCTGAAAATACACCACGTTACCTAACCAAATAGCAAGTTAAGAAAATTACATGAGGTTACCTGTTCTGATGTCTCCATGGCTAATTCTTCAGTACTGTTTCTCTGATGAGGTGGATGATTATTTGCTTGTTTTTCCATATTATCATTGGGATAATCAGAAAAAGGAACTATAAGAATTTTCAAAGGTACAAGAATGCGCTTCACAACAATCACATCTCTACTTTCTATACTCCAACTGATTTTGCCAATTTTAAGGAATTTGACATTTCAATTTCCTCAATACTGAGATCATGATTAGAACCAATGCACCATATATCGTTGAATCTTCTTGAGTAATCAATAATGATAATGTAAGGCCCGGGTGTTGTGAGGCCCAGACCAATGCGTGAAAATGGCCCAGCCATTTTAGTGCCTATTGGGACTACCGAACGACGTCGTTTTAGAGAGGTGAGTGTTTCTTCTTCAACTTCCGTTTCTTCTTTCCGCATTTCCGCATCTTTCGTTTCTTGATTTTTTTATTTTTCTTCCGCATTTCTCTCTCCCACGTTAACTCTTTTCTCTTCCGTTCCATTTTAGTTTTTCTCCTCGTCATTTTCAGTTCCTATTGCCGAAACTCTTGCCCTTAACCTCATCATTTTCAGTTTCCCTCAAAATCAATTTCTCAGCTGTCGAGCCTCTCCATTGCATCAGTACACAGAGTTCCTCTCTCGCATTTTTCGTGTGCGGCAGTTGGTGTTCTCCTTACAGGACTCGGCTCCTCATTTCTTCTTGCACTACGCTTAGCCTTCAGGTATGACCTCTTCTCCCTCCATTTTATTTCTGCAACAAGACTCTGTTTTGATTCATTCTCTCAGCCGACCCTCTCTTCCTTTGCTCTGCAGTTTTGATTGTTGCCGTGGGGTCTGGGTGTTGTGCGTGGTGAGTCTTCGGGTTTGTGTGTTTCATGTAGTCATTGAAGCCTTTGCTGGAGTTTTTAGTTGCCGTAGGTAGGTTTCTTGCCTCAGTTTCTCAGACACACTCACACACACTTCTACCTCTAGCCTTTTTCAATGGAATTTATGGGTCATGTGTTCATTTTAGATTAGTTCCGTGGGCGGCTCTTTGGGCATTTCTTGCTATAACGAGTTTCTTGTTGTGGAATGTTCTAGGTTTGGATTATTTGAAGTTGCATTGTAGTTGAATTGTTGGATTGGTGGTTGAGAAAATATTTAGAAGGGAATTTGATTTCTTTGTTGAGTGCAGTTTAGTATTTTGAAGTATTGGGTTATATTTTCTGTTATGGAGTTGTGAACAGAAAGAAATGGGCAGTGTGTGGTGTTGTTTTGGGTTAAATTGTTGATAATTGTTTGGGATTACGAGCCGCTGAAATAAGTATGGTTTAGTGATGAATTAAGTTGACATTGGCTTTGATGCTTGTAATGGACAATACTGAGATTGGTATAGAATATTTTGGGTCAAAGTGTGGGCTGTCCAGACTGTTATTTGGTTGTTTGAGTTTGATTAAACTTGCTGAATTATAGTCTAGAGTTTGGGTCTTATGTGGTCTAAGACCAATTTTGTATTGTTGGACTTTAATATTTAGTTTATATTATTTTTATGAATAGGTGACGAGACAGATAGAGACCGTATTCAAGTCATAGATAATACGCTACATGAGTCAAGTAAGCGGGGTTCCTTTGCTAGGCCTTACACGAATTATTTAGACTGAGGTTGATTTTCTTAAAACTTTGCATATTTTTGTGATGAAATGAGAACGTGGGAAAAACAAAACCAACCTCGGTCGTTTATTTGCATACTCATGAAATCTGTACGAAAAAAAGAAAAATATGTTTTGACATGCATTGTGTAGACATGAGCTAAATTCTGTCATGTGGTTTCTGAAATCTGAAAAATGAGCGATATTGAGAATATGAAAAGTTGTGCATTTATTTAGAAAGATGTTCTGGCTTTTGTGTTCAGTGTGTGTAAACTGTCTGATTCTATTTTGGTACTCTGTATATTTTGATATAACATCTGAAAACCTTTGGCATGGTGTATTGGTTTTCATATCTGACTCTGTCTCTGCTTTGCTATGGTCTGGTCTGTTTGGGTTGGTACCAACTTCTCTGTCTCTGAGTGCACCCACTTTAGAAACAAAGTAGTTTTATTGTGGTCTTTCCTGTGTGTACACTCGGGGCTTCGAGAAGAATAAAGGAAAGATTTTTCCTCTGTCTCTGCCTAGTTTGGCCACCTGAGTAAGCACAACCCTACCACGGGGGTTAAACATGGTCTCTGCTCTGTTTTGATCTGATGATGATACTTAGTCTATGTTATGCCAAAGTACTATGGGTTTTTACTTGTCTTAAAACTATCGCTCTGTTATTTTTGAATATATGTTCTGTTTTGCATGATAACTCTGGAAAATATTTTGTTCGGCATGCTATACTTTGTAAATGCTCATGTTTGCATGCTAGCGTATGACTTCTGCTTACTGAGTTGTTGATAACTCACCCTCTATCATTACAATATTTTCAGATGATGTGGAGAGTCCAAATGAGGACCTGGATTAGATTGCTGAATGTGTTTAAGCTGAGGAGATGTTGTTAGAAGAAGGACTTCTGATGTTCTTAGTTTTAATGTCATTGAGTTTTATTTATATCTTGGGTTTCAGTAAGATTTATGAAATTATTGGTTGGGTTGTTATGACTACCGGGAGATTTCGGACTCCTTAGTTTATTTAGCTGCAGTAATGACCTTGTGGAGTTTTCAATGTGGTTATTTAGAACACTTGATATTGAGTTTAGCTATTAAAGATTTGAGATTTATTTTAGTTGTGTTGGAAAATAAGTTCTTAAGAGACAGGTAGTAAGTCTCCAGACCAACAGGGTTTGGGGCGTTACATTTGGTATCAGAGACAGGTTTGAATTCTGCATACTATAAACCTTGGAGGTTTAGATTTCTGTGGGTTCATAGGACGTAAAGATTTTAGAGTATAGATAGTGTTTAAGAAATTATTTTCAGATTTATTATGATAGTAAAGTGAACTATAGGATTGAATATTGTTGATGTGGGAAGTCTTAGAATTAGCAGGCTTTAGGAATAGCTATGAGGTGTGGTATTTGACAGGTCTATGAACTAAGTTCATGTTGATTAAGGTTTAGTTTAATAACGGAACCTTCTTAAATAGTTAAATGGGTTAAAGTATTAGCTTTTGGAAATTGATTATTACTACGGTTATATGTACTTTTCTATTCTCCGTTATGGGTATTCTTATAATTTTGAATTATAATATATACGTTTTGTTTTTTACAAATACCACTAAATTTTCTATGTTCTTATAAACTCTATTTTTGAAACGATTATTAAAAATTCAAGTTATTTTGTCTGGATGCCACCTTGTCGTAGAGAACGAAGCATGTCGGATCTGAATGCGAACGAGAATGAAAGGGAAGCAAACCCGAGTGCTTCCGAAGTACTGTGAGCAGGTGCACATCAAGTAATTGATGACCTTGTGCAGAATCCCGCAGGTCGCCAGCGTAACTTCAATGAAGGGGGTTGTACCATAGAGCAATTCAATCGAATGCACCCTCCTTTATTTGATGGGAGAGGCGATCCAACTCTGGCGGAGGATTGGATTCAGGACATTGAGGAGATTTTGCGAGTCCTAACCTGTACTGATGAGCAAAAGGTGGCATACGCCACATTCAAGCTTACTGGGGAAGCGAAGAGGTGGTGGATTTCTGAAAGATCTATCAGAGAAGCAGAGGGGACAGAGATAGTCAGTTGGCTGCACTTCAAGCAAATCTTTCTTGAGCGCTTCTTCCCTAGCTCGTTCCGTGAGGACAAGACTATGGAATTTGCCACCTTGGTTCAAGGAACAATGACGGTACATTAGTATGCTGCTAGGTTTACTGAGTTATCCCGTTTTGCTACTTATCTGATTCCCGATGAGGAAAACAAGGCACGCCAATTTGAGCAAGGACTGAATGAGAAACTGTATGAGCGTGTGGTGGGTTTTCAGATTCGGAACTTCTTAGAATTGGTGAATAAAGCAACAGTTTTTGAAAGAACCCTTCAAAGAAGTGCTGCATTGCATGAATAGAGGAAAAAGACTACTCCTACCGGGTACCATTCTGGCATGGACCAGGGACTGTGGAAAAGGAGGAGTGAAGGTAGTAGTTCGGGAAAAAGGCCGGTTCAGAGCAACCAACAGCCCTTTCAGTGTAGGACATGCAATCAAGTGTACTCCGGAGAGTGCAGAAAAGGGGCAGGATTGTGTTTTCGTTGCGGCAAATCAGGACACTACATCAGGGACTGCCCGATGCAATATAGAAGCAACAGACGATCATATCGCCACCTCAGAGAAATGAAATACCAGCTCGGGGCAGCAACCAACGTCCTACTGCGCCTGCTCGAGTTTTTGCACTGACACCTGGAGAGGTTGAGGGTAGGAATGACGTGATCATTGGTATGACTCTTTTGTTTTGCTTTAAGAATTTTTATTTACTATTATTTCTTTTGATTGGTTTTGGTTAAGACTTTGTATATTCTTGGTTCATGGATGAGTTCGAATGTGATCACAGGTACTCTTTCTTTGTTTTCTAATAATGCTTTTGTGTTATTTGACTCAAGAGCAACACATTCTTTTGTTTCCACGGCGTACTCTAGATTTTGCACTTTAGATACTGAAAGCTTGAGGAACAAGTTAGTGGTTGTGACCCCAACAGGGAATTCGGTAGTCTGTAGTAAGATTTTACTTGGATGCCCTCTTTCTATAGAGGAAAGACTGATGCCAGTAGATTTAATAGTTTTCCACATGGTTGGGTTTGATGTGATTTTAGGTATGGATTGGCTGGCTTCCTACCACGCCAGTATTGATTGTGCTAAAAAGGAAGTGGTGTTCAGACCCCCTAATGAAGGTGAATTTCGGTTCACAGGGTCAAAAGTGAGGTTGGCTCCACCCATCATTTCTGCCATTCAGGTTGGAAAACTGTTGCGTGATGGTTGTCAGGGATTCCTAGCCTGTGTGGTAGAAGCACCAAAGGGGGAGTTGATGTTGGAACAGATACCTGTTGTGAGAGATTATCCAGAGGTCTTCCCTGAAAATTTATCGGGACTTCCACCCGAGCGGGAGGTAGAGTTTGCTATTGAGTTAGTTCCAGGCACAACACCCCTTTCGAAAGCACCTTATCGCATGGCGTCGTCTGAATTAGCGGAACTCAAAGAGCAGTTGCAAGATTTGTTAAACAAGGGTTTCATCAGGCCCAGTGTTTCACCTTGGGGAGCTCCAGTTCTCTTTGTGAAGAAGAAGGATGGATCGATGAGAATGTGTATTGATTACAGGGAACTTAATCGAGTGACCATAAAGAATAAGTATCCGCTACCCCGTATAGAAGATTTGTTTGATCAACTCTAGGGTGCTCAAGTATTTTAAAAAATTGATCTTCGATCGGGTTACCATCAACTGAAGATCAGAGCTGAAAACGTGGCTAAGACGGCGTTCAGAACCCGATATGGCCATTATGAGTTTTTGGTCATGCTTTTTGGCCTGACTAACGCCCCAACAATATTCATGGACTTGAAGAACAGGGTGTTCCATGTGTTTTTGGATAAGTTTGTGGTTGTCTTTATTGATGATATACTGATATACTCCAAAAGCAAGATCAAGCATGAAGAACATTTGAAGTTGGTACTTGGGACACTCAGAGACAAGTAGTTGTTTGCTAAGTTGAAGAAGTGTGAATTTTGGCTTGATTCAATCACGTTTCTGGGACATGTAGTTTCGAAGGATGGTATTCAAGTAGACCCAGGAATAGTGGAAGCAGTGGTTAATTGGTCGGCACCGAGGAATGTTCATGAGGTTAGAAGCTTCTTGGGATTGGCGGGGTATTACCGTCGATTCATTGATGGGTTTTCCAAGATAGCAGTTCCTCTCACTGCACTCACCAGGGAAAATAATAAGTTTTAATGGACAGCAAAGTGTGAAGAAAGCTTCCAGGAGTTGAAACAGAGATTAGTGACAGCTCTGGTGTTAACAGTTCCCACAACTAGAGGTGGATTTGTTGTCTATAGCAATGCATCTAGGCTTGGTTTGGGGTGTGTACTGATGCAACATGGGAAGGTTATAGCTTACGCCTCACGCCAATTGAAAGTGTATGAGCAGATTATCCCACTCATGATCTAGAACTCGCGGCAGTCATTTTTGCACTCAAGCTTTGGAGACATTACTTGTATGGGGAAAAGTGCGAAATTTATACGGATCACAAGAGTTTGAAGTATTTCTTTACCCAAAAAAAATTAAACATGAGACAATGGAGGTGGCTTGAGTCGATCAAGGATTATGATTGCACCATTAATTATCACCCAGGCAAAGCTAATGTTGTAGCCGACGCTCTAAGTAGGAAGTCAATCGGACCGACAGTTGCAGCCATCACCACTCAACATAGGTTGTTGATGGTTTTAGAAAGAGCTGGTATTGAAGTCTTTTCTAGTGATACAAATGCTTTCATTGCCAGTTTAGTGGTTCAACCTGCTTTGATAGATAGAATCAAAGCTGCTCAGAAAGTGGACTCAGGGTTGGTGAAGTTAATGGAAGGGATCGGAAACGGGGACAAACCTGATTTTTGTGTTTCCAAGGATGGAGTTTTGAAGTTTAGGGGTAGAGTATGCATACCTGCTGATGATGAACTAAAAAGGGTAATTCTTGAATAGGCACATCATTCTTTGTACACTGTTCACCCAGGGAGTACCAAGATGTATTGGGACTTGAGAGAGTCCTTTTGGTGGAATGGCATGAAAAGAGAAATTGCTAAATTTGAAGAACAATGCCTAACTTGCCAACAAGTGAAGGCGGAGCATCAGAGACCTGCAGGGTTATTACAGCCACTCCAGATTCCAAAGTGGAAATGGGAACATATCTCCAGGGATTTCGTGACAGGTCTACCAAGGACCTTAAGCGGACAAGATGCTATATGGGTGATCGTGGATCGCTTAACAAAGACCGCCCGTTTTGTGCCCATTAAAGTTTCTTATAAACTAGAGAAACTAGTTGAACTGTATGTGCGGGAGATAGTGAGGTTGCATGGAGTACCGGTATCCATTGTGTCGGATAGAGATCCTTGTTTTACCTCTAAGTTCTGGCGAAGCTTACAAGAGGCAATGGGTACTCAGTTAAGTTTCAGTACTGCTTTTCACCCTCAGACAGATGGACAGTCAGAAAGAACTATTCAGATTTTAGAAGACATGTTGAGGGCATGCTTGATGGATTTCAAGGGATCTTGGATGCAACATTTACCATTGGTTGAGTTTGCCTATAATAATAGTTTCCAGGCTAGCATTGGGATGGCACCTTACGAGGTTTTGTATGGCAGGAGATGTAGATCTCCATTGTATTGGGATGAAGTAGGTGAAAGAAAACTTTTAGGGCCAGAGATTATTCAGCAGACCACAGAAAAGATAGATACCATTCAAGCTAGAATGAAAGCAGCTCAAAGCCTACATAAGAGTTATGCAGATAAACGCCGCCGTCAGTTAGAGTTTGTGATGGGAGATAAGGTATTCTTGAGGATTTCACCAATGAAAGGAGTTATGAGATTCGGAAAGAAAGGTAAGTTGAGCCCTAGATACATTGGACCGTTTGAGATTCTTGATCGGATTGGACCAGTGGCGTACAGGGTGGCTCTACCACCGGCGTTCTCGGGAGTGCATAACGTGTTCCATGTGTCCATGTTGAGAAAGTATATCCATGACCCCACTCACATCATAAATCATGAACCCTTGCAGATTCAAGAGGATATGACCTACACCGAGGAACCATTGCGGATTCTGGACAGGAAAGAGCAAGTGTTGCGGACTCGAACTATTTCTTTGGTTAAAGTATTGTGGAATAATCATGCTATCAATGAAGCATCATGGGAATTCGAAGAAGAGATGCGAGTCAAGTATCCTCACTTGTTCGAAGAGAGTTTTTATAACTTATAGCAAATTCCGAGGACGGAATTTTTGTAAGGGATGGAGGGTGTAAGGCCCGGGCGTTGTGAGGACCGGACCAGTGCGTGAAAATGGCCCAGCCATTTTAGTGCCAAGTGGGACTACCGAACGACGACGTTTTAGAGAGGTGAGTGTTTCTTCTTCAACTTCTGTTTCTTCTTTCCGCATTTCCGCATCTTCCGTTTCTTGATTTTTTGATTTTTCTTCCGCATTTCTCTCTCCCACGTTAACTCTTTTCTCTTCCGTTCCATTTCAGTTTTTCTCCTCGTCGTTCTCAGCTGTCGAGCCTCTCCATTGCAGCAGTACACAGAGTTCCTCTCTCGCATTTTTCGTGTGCGGCAGTTGGTGTTCTCCTTACAGGACTTAGCTCCTCATTCCTTCTTGCACTACGCTTAGCCTTCAGGTATGACCTCTTCTCCCTCCATTTTATTTCTGCAACAAGACTCTATTTTGATTCGTTCTCTCAGCCGACCCTCTCCTCCTTTACTCTACAGTTTTGATTGTTGCCGTGGGGTCTAGGTGTTGTGCGTGGTGAGTCTTCGGGTTTGTGTGTTTTGTGTAGTCATTGAACCCTTTGCTGGAGTTTTTAGTTGCTGTAGGTAAGTTTCTTACCTCAGTTTCTCACACACACTCACACACACTTCCACCTCTAGTCTTTTTCAATGGAATTTATGGGTCATGTGTTCATTTTAGATTAGTTCCGTGGGCGGCTCTTTGGGAATTTCTTGCTATAACGAATTTCTTGTGGTGGAATGTTCTAGGTTTGTATTATTTGAAGTTGCATTGTAGTTGAATTGTTGGATTGGTGGTTGAGAAAATATTTAGAAGGGAATTTGATTTCTTTGTTGAGTGCAGTTTAGTATTTTGAAGTATTGGGTTATATTTTCTGTTATGGAGTTGTGAACGGAAAGAAATGGGCAGTGTGTGGTGTTGTTTTGGGTTAAATTGTTGATAATTGTTTGGGATTACGAGCTGCCGAAATAAGTATGGTTTAGTGATGAATTAAGTTGACATTGGCTTTGATGCTTGTAATGGACAATACTAAGATTGGTATAGAGTATTTTGAGTCAAAATGTGGGTTGTCCAGACTGTTATTTGGGTATTTGAGTTTGATTAAACTTGCTGAATTATGGTCTAGAGTTTGGGTCTTATGTGGTCTAAGACCATTTTTGTATTGTTGGACTTTAATATTTAGTTTATATTATTTTTATGAATAGGTGACGAGATGGATAGAGACCGTATTCAAGTCATAGATAATACGCTGCAGGAGTTAGGTAAGCGGGGTTTCTATGCTAGGCCTTACACGACTTATTGAGACTAAGGTTGATTTTCTGAAAACTTTGCATATTTTTGTGATGAAATGAGAACGTGGGAAAAACAAAACCAACCTCGGTCGTTTATTTGCATACTCATGAAATCTGTACGAAAAAGAGAAAAATATGTTCTGACATGCATTGTGTAGACATGAGCTAAATTCTGTCATGTGGTGTCTGAAATATGAAAAATGAGCGATATTGAGAATATGAAAAGTTGTGCATTTATTTAGAAAGATGTTCTGGCTTTTGTGTTCAGTGTGTGTAAACTGTCTGATTCTGTTTTGGTACTATGTATTATTTTGATATAACATCTGAAAACCTTTGGCATGGTGTATTGGTTTTCGTATCTGACTCTGTCTCTGCTTTGCTCTACTCTACTCTGTTTGGGTTGGTACCAACTTCTCTGTCTCTGAGTGCACCCGCTTTGGAAACAAAGTGATTTTATTGTGGTCTTTCCTGTGTGCACCCTCGGGACTTTGAGAAGAATAAATGAAAGATTTCACCTCTGTCTCTGCCTGGTTTGGCCACCGGGGTTAGCACAACCCTACCACGGGGGTGAAATATGGTCTCTGCTCTGTTTGATGCTCTGTTTTGATCTGATGATGATACTTAGTTTATGTTATGCCAAAGTACTATGGGTTTTTACTTGTCTTAAAACTATCGCTCTGTTATTTTTGAATATATGTTCTGTTCTGCATGATAACTCTGAAAAATATTTTATTCGACATGCTATACTTATTAAATGCTCATGTTTGCACGCTAGCATATGACTTCTGCTTACTGAGTTGTTGATAACTCACCCCCTATCATTACAATATTTTCAGATGATGTGGAGAGTCCAAATGAGGACCTGGATTAGATTGCTGAATGTGTTTAAGCTAAGGAGATGTTGTTAGAAGAAGGACTTCTGATATTCTTAGTTTTAATGTCTTTGATTTTTATTTATATCTTGGGTTTCAGTAAGATTTATGAAATTATTGGTTGGGTTGTTATGACTACCGGGAGATTTCAGACTCCTTTGTTTATTTAGCTGCAGTAATGACCTTGTGGAGTTTTCAATGTGGTTATTTAGAACACTTGATATTGAATTTTGCTATTAAAGATTTGAGATTTATTTTAGTTGTGTTGGAAAATAAGTTCTTAAGAGACAGGTAGTAAGTCTCCAGACCAACCGGGTTTGGGGCGTTACAGATAATGTACCCAATAACTGCTATAAGACTTAACTTTCTTTCATTTGAATTATTAAGTCCTGCTTTAACTTGAATATGCATACATGTATATGCCTGAAATCTGTCCACAACTCAAAAAAAAAAAAAATTCATTAAGACTACATTACTAAGAACACGATATAAGTTCTACACCATTATTTCTATGAGTTTTACTTCATTTTTTCAAGAAGTCAAGAAAACAGGTTAGGGTTATGGCCTGACTCATAATACTTTTCATGGTACTCACTATTTTAATCTAATTCAATGATTTTCACCTTTCTACCTAGCTGCATTTCCTCCCCATGAGAAGTACCTCAAGAATTACCAATGACTTGGAACTTCTCATGTAGCAAATAGATACATCCATACCATGAAAATCATATATGAAAGTAATAAATACTTTTATCTATCAAACATTATAGAGAAAAAGGTTTACATGTGTCTATATGCATTATCTCAAGAAACTTTATTCCTTGTGGCATTTCTTGATATGTTTGATTTGCTTTCCTTTAATACAAATCAACACACATCCGAAGATTAGAGAATTTAAATGAAAAAAATATTTTATTTACTAACCTCTAAATTTTTTTTTGGAGATATTCTCTAAACTTTTATGCCACAAATTATAAAAGTTTTTCATCAATTAGTTTTCATTTGGTTTCAGTACATGCCTCATGAGTGAAAACGAAAAACTTTTAATAAAAACATTATTATGAAGGCAAAATAAAAATTGTATTGGAATGAAAAATGGAACCAACATAAATGACATTTCGAAACAAATTCAAATATGAACATTTGTACTCAAATTTAATCACAAAAAAATGAAGTATCAACATTTATAAGATTTGATTCGGGACTTACATAGAAAAAAGTTTGCCATTGCATCCGAATCATGTCTTATGCTTAGGGCACATAAACCTTCATGTGTCATTGTTTCTTTCAAAATTCAATTGACACAATTCTTGTATTATCATAACCATCATTTCATTCCTTTCCCAGAAGATACAATTGCTTTGCAATACAAATTAACAAAATTAATGTGTATCAATTTAACAACCATACTATCAACTCGTTCATATGTCATTATTTCGCCGAAATAATAATACATTTGGAATAAAAAATTCTATACAAAATAAGAAGATTTCATAATTTCCATTCCTAAAGTTCAAAATTTGATATTTAGTAATTAATTCTATCTTCTTAAACATTGTGTCTTTTTTACCCTTACCACTATTTTCAATATTAATTGATTTTAAACTTAAAATAGGTAAACTAGGGTCTAGAACTTGAGCCATTCCCAAACGAGGCTTTAGTGAAAATCTGATATGCTTATATTTCTCTAAACTAAAGTCATTCTGTACAAAAAATCTTGTAATGATATCCACATACTTACTCCAAGAAAAACATTTTGATCATATTAATGCTTTGAGTTTGACACTCATAAATAATAATAGAATTTAAACTATTAAGGATGAACTAATACTGTTATTTGAGATCTCTCCTCTGAGAGTGAACCCCAATACACAAAATGTTATTTCCAGTTTTAAATTTAGAATTTAAACTATTATGGATGAACTAAATAGTATCATCGAGACCCCACCTTTGGAAGTGAACCCCAATACACAAAATATTCCCTCCAATTCTAAATTTTGTGGATAAACTAGTTGTATCATCAGAATTTTCCTTTGAAAGTAAACTCTTATATACAAAATTATGTTTCCTCCAGTTTTAAATTTTGTAGATGAACTAGTTGTATCATCAGAATTTTCCTTTGAAAGTAAACTCTTATATACAAAATGTTTCCTCCAGTTTTAAATTATGTGGATGAACTAGCTGTATTATCATAATTCTCCTTTGGGAGTAAACTCTGACATACAAAGTGTTCCCTCTAATTTTAAACTTTGTAGATGAACTAACTATATCACCATAATTCTTATTTGGGAGTAAATTATGGCATCTAAAGTGTTCCCTCAAGATCCTCATTTGGGAGTAGATCTTGACACACAAATTGTTCATTCCAACTTTACTTTAATGGATGAACTAGTAGTGTCATAAAAAACCTCATTTGGGAGTAGATGTTGACATATAAATTATTTACTCCAACTTTACTTTAATGGATGAAATAGTAGTGCCATCAAAATCCTCATTTGGGAGTAGATCTTGACACATCAAAATCCTCATTTGGGGGTAGATCTTGACATATCAAAATTGTTCACTCCATATACTCATCTTTACTATGGAGTTTAATGATTTTTCCATCAAAATTAAGAAAAATATTGTATCTTTAGGCAACCAATCTTTTCCATCAAATTTTATCTATGAGAACCGAAAGAATAATTTAAAATTTCCAAACAACAACATGAATTTTCTCTCTGATCAAAACAACGATAACACTAGGTTTTAAGCCACAAAAATCCAAGAGAAACATGCAGAGCCCATATAAAATCAAAACATATTTATTATATCTATACGATATATTTTATCGAGATCATAAAATATCTATAACCTGAAACTTTGATACCACATGTTAAATATTTTAACATGAACATTAATAATTGATTTCAATTTTTTATGATCCACGATAATAATAACCATTAAAAAACGTATCTCTCTCCATCTGAGCTTGATGAAGTATCTGACTTGACTATGAGAGAAGGATTACCTTAGCAACTTCACCTTCAAGTGTCTCCCAATGTCTAGAGGCACAATTATGTTGTAGGTGAGAATCCTTTAACCCCTCAGTGCTATATATATACTTCTAGCCATCATGAAATCTAGGAATATTTGTGTCTCACTATGACTAAAACTAGAGGTATTTTTGTCCCACTATGACTCATTAATTTAGTGCTAATATTTGAACTAGTCTAAACCCATTAGGACATGGGTGTGCGGGACATAGAGGTTTAATAAAAGTCTTACAATTATATCATGAGGAGACTCTTTCAAAGCATTAAATTTAGTCACATAACCAAGCAACTACACATTCCCAATTAGAGTTCATAAACAAATAGAATAATGAAGTATTCTATTTGTTTATTGAGTAAGTTATATATAGTTAGGGCAACCAATGTGCTTAACTAAGTACTCCACACTCCCATCCATACTGAAGTACACAAACAGATTATAATAAGGTTTCAACGTTATAAACTTAAGTTAAAGCTGAAAATGAAAAACCTACTATCCGAAGAAGAATGATCATCAGTGCAATAAGCTTGCATACCTGAACTGAAGTACAAGGATCATGGAAAAGCCAAATTAATGGAATAACAATCACTTCATTCGTAAAATGACCTGCTCTCAGATTCTAAATGATATTTTATTAGCATAAGTCCATGGAGTGACAATCAGAAATTAGGTATCATAAACTTAACATTAACCGAGAGACACTTCTTAAGCAAATGCAAGCTGCAGCACCTACATCAGCAATATCATTAGTTAGTGCATTAGTCAGCAACTTCAATGCCTGTACACATAAGGACATATTAGTGCAGTTACTTTATTATTAGTGTATTAAAGTTATTTTTAATAACCTATATGCACGTGCACTTTAGTTAGTGTGTTATTTACTTTTGTACTATATATTGTTTTTACTTTTCTGATGAAATACACTTCAGTATTCTGGATTCTTCCATTTCATGCCCTATCTCTCTCTATCTCTCACCATGGTATCAGATGTAAACAAACCCTAAAAATTTCATTAGTGTCATTTCGCATCTTGAATGACTTATGAGTCTTTGCCTCCCCCTTCTTCCGCTGATCATTCTCACCACTCTGAGGATTATTCTAATCTCTTCTATCTTCAACACGGTGACCATCTCGGTGATATTCTTATTTCTCAGCTGCTCAACGGCGATAATTACCTTACTTGGAATAGGTCTATTTCCATGACCCTCATTTCCAAGAATAAGCTTTGCTTTGTGAATGGTGCTCTACCACCACCTCCTACCTCTGATTCGATGCACAGTGCATGGATCCGTTGTAATACAGTGGTTTTACCATGGCTTCTCAACGCTATGTCAAAGGTGATAGCAGCTTCTGCCATCTATATCGATTCTACCAAGGAGATGTGGAACGATCTGAAGGAAAGGTTTGCTCAAAGTAACTGTCGCATTTTTTAGATCCGAAAGAACATTGCTTCTTTAACTCAAGAAACTTCATCTGTAAGTTCTTATTTTACCCGTTTAAAAAGTTGTTGGGAAGAGATGGTTCATTTTCGCCTTCTGCCTCCACGTTCTTGTGGAGCTATAAAGAAAATCGCTGATTTTCAACAAGAAGATTATGTTCTATAGTTCTTGATGGGCCTCGATGAGTCCTATGCTCATCTGTGAAGCCAGATTTTGCTTTCTGATCCATTTCCCCCAATTAATAAGGTTTTCTCTCTTGTTCTTCAAGAAGAAAAAAAGAGAGAAATCGTATCTGACTCTTTGTCTACTATTGAATCTATTGCTATGTTTTCGAATCGTGATTCTACTCGAGATTCTAATCTTGTATCTACTGGATCTAATCGATCCAAACACAGTAAGTCTTTTGTTCCTTGGAAGGATCGACCATACTGTTCACATTGTGGTTTATCAGGGCATAGTATTGATAAGTGTTACAAGATTCATGTGTATCCTCCTGGATACAAACTGTGATCTCAAAACCCTAATGTCAATCAAGTATTTGCTAGCCAATCTAATGTTTCTGATTCATTTTTAACCCAATCATTTCCTTTTTCTCAAGAGCAGTGTAAACAACCTATTACAATTCTTCAAAGTCATCCTAACGTTTCATCTGTAAATCAACCAGATATAGTTTTTGCACCTTCTAGTTCTTTTGTACCATCCACATCCGATCCTTCTTTTTCAGGTACCTTTAGTAATCTCATTCCATCTCAATCCTGGATTCTTGATTTGAGTGCAACCGATCACATGATTTGTAACAGCCCACTAGAAATTCATTAGTAGACTTTCTATTGACTTTAGGAATCTCGTGAAAGTCCCATAAGTTTTTACGAATCGACCAATCGCTTAGGTTTTAGTCTGTCATCATAATCAGTGTTATCACTCAATATGGTGTTGGAGTTATGAGTTTAATTATTTGAGGTAGTTAGAAGTGTCAGAATGCGTCATGGTCTACACTATTAGACTCATTGGATTATTTAGGATTTTATGGCGCAATAGCCTATTTTCATAATTTCGGACGAAACGTCTGTTGGAAATTGTGAAGTTATTTTTAGGGGCATTTCGGGGTTGAATTTCGGTAAACGATTTTCACTATAGGTTAATATGAATATTTAGAATTTTTCAGTGCTAAGTTTATTATGCATTTTTTTGGAGTGAATAGTAACCTCGATATATGCACCTAGTCCAGTGTTTTCAAAATCACAGTGTGGAATGTCCGAATTAGATTAGAGGAGTTTTATTTGGACACTTGGCAAGATCTTAGCCACACATAGTGAATGGTATTAGACACTTGGTACAAAAAGGAACCATTAGATAGATTTGTGAAGGAAATCAAGGTGTGAGATCATGCCACCTTAGCAAAACTTGTTTCATCTATTCAACCAAATTGTGCCAGACCAAAGAAGGTTTCAATCCTAGTAAAATCCTAAATGGTTGGAACCCAATTGAAACCCCAAATGCTTGATTGAAACCAAAACCCTAAAAGGTTCCCCAAACCCTAAAGTTAGCCTTCAAACCCTTTCTAACCCGATTTCTAGTATTGTGTTTAATCACTTGAGTAAATCACTTCCACATGTTATTAATTAATCAAATCCTTGTTATGACATCATTATCCAACCTTTTAAACCTTGAAAATTTGATTGGGCCAACAAAAATTGGTTTCGGGCTTGATAGCATCTCAAACCCTAACCAAACCCCCTTTAAACCCCAAATTGAAGCCCACTTGGTTGGGGCCCACCAAGGCCCACGAAATTGGCCACCTTGGCAAAGCTTCTTGGAGAAGTTTCCTCCCCCACATAGCAAACCATCCACTGCCATTGGCTGCACATAATAGTGCCTTGATGTGAAAGAGAAATCCACTCCATCAACCTCTATCTCTCACAGCTGCTGCAGGTAGTCCATTCCTCTCACTATTCTCCACTTTATGTCACATAGGCAATTCCAATCAAGGGTCATTCAAGCCCACAACTTCCCCCTCCAGGAGTTTAAAGTCGTGCAAGGCACATTTCATTTCTTTTTATCACTTCTTCACCCCGTTCTTAGAGAGAAAACCCAAAAGAGCTCTCTCGGACAGATTTCTGGGTCTTTTTACATGGCCATTATCGACCCTTTTCAATTATTTTCGCACAATCCTTCCTTCACATAAGTTGTTCTCCTTTGAGTCTAGTTTCCGTGGATATCTTATTAGTCTCATTCCATTCTAATTTGATTGGTCAAAAGTATTTTTAACCATGGAAAGGTTATTCTAGGCGTGAAACTGGAGAGTATGTTATGTTTTGGAAGTTTTGACCAAGCTAATGGACATATCTTGGTCCGAAAATTTTATGGAGTGTTGTTAGCATGTGTTTATGAATGTTAATTGAGGTTTTGTTGCATGGCTAAAGCTTTTGATGATAGCTTTCCTTAGATTTAGAAACTTGAAAACTGGACATGGAAAAGCAATGTTTGTTTTGTGAAAGTTGAAATATTTCGTGGTTTGATCTTATTCGAAAGGCTTTGATATTTGTATATGATGATCCTAAGCCTCTTATATACATGTTAGGATGTTATTTTGAATATATTTAGTATTATTTTTGAAGATATGATTTTCTATGCAAGAGGATTTCGGTTTGGCCTAAGATTTGATGTTTTTGGGTTAGATCCATGTTTTGTTGAATTTTAGCCATGCGATTTTAAGTTTGATGGTTGGATATTCTTTAGGACACATTTTTAAACCATTTGATGTTTTATTTTGAAGATCACATGTCTTTACGCTATGGATCAAGAGATCGATCAAAATTAGTTGAGAGAAAGTTTCTGTTTTGGACTAAGTTTAAAACCAAGAACTCCAAGTGTTGTTTTGTGATTTTTGGTAACTTTGTTTGATGACTTAAAGCATGGTTGATCTTATGATGATGTTATGAATATGTTAGAGGTAAGATTTGATTTTGTTTTGGAATTCTTGGAGTTTTTTTTTAAGGTCAAAACTTGTGATTTAAGGGTTTACTTTTTGTTAAAAAGTTTGGGTCTTTTTACAAAAAGTTTGGTGTTGATGATTAGATTTTTCTTAATGGATATTTTAAGTGTGTTTTCAAACTTAGGATAGGAAGATCTTTGTTGTAAAATTTTGGTTTAATGATGAGTTTTGAATTTTGAAAGAATTGAACCAAAATCAAGATCAATGACCTATGTAGGTTTCGGCCATAGTGAGTTTTCCCTAGTTGTGAATGGTTTTAAATTTTTCTGAGTTGATATTTGAGTTTAGGACAAAATTTACATGAGGAATGTAAATTTTGATAATTTTTGGAGTTAGGATGTGAAATCTTTAAGTTAAGGGTAAAATGGTCATTTTCCCACATGTAGAGGATAAAATGGTAATTTTGCTCTATCTTGTCTCTTTTCACATTTCTAATTGTTAGTAATTAATTTCTAACTTTTAGAATACCCTCTTACAGTTCCTCGTGTTTCGCGCCTATTCTCTTAGAACGCGACTATCGAGGTAAGTTAGCTCTTAACTTACTATCAGGTTACTGTGTATGTGTGATGGGTAAGGGAACTATAGTTTATGTTCCTATGTTGTTTTATATGCCATGCCATGCTATATTAACCCATGTTTATCTTTTACACGAATTATTATGTCACGAAATACTTATCTATTACACAATATATTCTGTCTCATGTTACTATCTGGTGCAAGTATGTCACATTACGTATGCCATCTATTACATGTATGTCATGTCACGTAATATTCACTGTCACATGTTATGCCATGTTATGAAATATTGTCTGTTACATGTTATTCCATGTTATGAAATGTTGTCTGTTCATTTATGTCTCAACGTCTGTCATGTTTGTCGTCTTACGTTCATGCCACGTTACGCTACGTCAGGACTTCTGTCTTTTTGTATTCATGTCATCCAGTCTCGAATACAGTTTGTGTACCTCGAGAACAGTCTTGTTAAGTTATTCATGTCAATCACAACCCTAAGCGCTAGGATAGGGTAATATCCTAGTGGAACTCCTTTGTTCACGCTGGAGTGTCTAAATAGGTGTGAAATTCCCTGGGTTGATGAAGTACAGTCAACAAGTTGCGAATGAGGCCTAACTAGCTGGTCACCTGAGCGCGCCAAGCACTAACGCCGATGAAGCCACTTTATTTTACGTGTGTCCACAACAAGTGTGACACAAACAAATCATGGGGCCACAACAACTGTGGAGCATGAAGTAGGGGCCACAAAAACTGTGGAGTATAAACTACATGAGATATAGCAATTGTGACACGTAGAATACGTGGGCCACAGCAATTGTAGAGTACGTATTAATGCACTCACAGCTGGTATAGACACCTGTGTTGTGATGCGGTAATCGGCAGAGACACACGGCTCAAGGGGACTCGTGTAGCACCCGTATGTTCACTTTTTAATTAAGTCTACTGAGAAAGATTTCAAGTTCATGAATTTCACGTTTAAGTCATGCTTCACGTTATGTTATGTTCAAATTTACGTTTATGTCAAGTTTCAAGTTTATGTCACGTCAAGCTAAGTTTCAGTTTCAGTTTAAGTTATGTCAGCTCATGCCATGTTATGTCAAGTCACGTTATGCTTATTATTTCATGCCATGTTATGTCAAGTCATATTATGCTTATTATTTCATGCCATGTTATGTCAGGTTATGTTATGTTTACTATTGACTTTGATTGTGCATTCATGCATTTATTGTCATGCATGTATCATTAACTTGTGTGAAGGTTTTTTGTTAACTTGCTGAGATTTGTAATAAAATCTCACTGTGGTAGTCTCAACTATCATTCCCCCCGAATGGTAGATCTTGTTACAGGATTTGAAGGTGAACCGGGAATCGACCAACTGGAAACAATCGACTAAGCGACGGTGCGACTTAGATGTAGTTGCCTTAGGTTACTACCTATATTTTGTGGAGTTCAATCTCCAACACTCTTTTGTTCACAACCATTTTGAACTAGTGTTGTGATCTCAGTTGTTTAATATGTCTTTATGTATGAAGTATGTTGTAAGTATTTGAGATATTGTAAGTTTGGTGTATAGTATTGGTAAAAAAAGAAAATTATCCGCTGCGAATACTGCATAATGCTAGATGCATGTTAGGAATATTGCATCTTATATGTCATGAACGGGGGCAGGTAACCTTGTGTTGCATGTCCCGACGCTTTAGATGTCCGTCCGATCCCAAGCGGAATCTGTAGGCGTCACATGATTAGTTTTTTGTCCCTATTTTCCTCTATAAATTTATTTGTCAATATTTCTGTCAAATTAGCTAGAGGTGTAAATTTAAATCGGGAAACCGGAAAACCGGTCCGGACCGTACCGAACCGGACCAGTTGGTCCGGTTTTGAACCGGTCCGGTCCGGAACAGGTTCCTATTTTATGAAATCCGGCCAGATCCGGTCCGGTTCCGATTCCATAGTTTTCGGGACCGGTCCGGTTCCTATTTTATGCTTAAAACATATGATCAATTATATAATATATAATTATATGTTAAATTTTTATATATAATATATATAATTATATATCATATATGAAAAAATTGCATATTATAATTTATAAATAATAACTTAAAATGTTAATTTTAAATATGAACATTTGTAATTTATTTGATCATATGTTATTATTATAATTATATATAAGATAATGTTGTTATAATTTATAAAATAAAAGTTTAATCTTAAAGATGAAAATTTAATTGATCATATGTTTTAAACATAATATATATATTAAATTATTAATAACATTTTATCATAAGAAGTAACACTTTATTATATGTTTTTTACATTTAAAAAAAAACCAGAAAATCGGACCGGACCGGAAATCGGTAAAACCGGAGGTACCGGTTTAGGAAGGTAATCAGGGTGTAATCAATTTTGAAAAATACAAAACCGGTACATACCAGTTCGGTCCTAGATTTTGTCCAAAATCGGACCGGTTACACCCCTAAAATTACCTAATGTGTCATATACTCAAGTACACATATGGGCACGGTTAGACTCTCGGGTTCCTTTATTCTAAATGATGTTGTGTATGTTCCAGCATTTACTTTCAATCTTATTTCAGTTAGCAAATTAGTTTCACAATTATCATGTTTTCTTTTGTTCTTACATTATTTTTGTTATATTCAAGACCTCTCCAACTGGAGGACGATTGGAGTAGCGCTATGCAATCACAAGGACTATATCATCTAATGCAAGTACCAGACACTACGTCTGTTTCTTGTAAATCTGTTGATACTGGTATTTTTCTTTACTATAATTCTGTTAGAAAGAATTTTTACATATGGCACTGTCGTCTTGGGCATATTTATGATTCTCAATTACATGATATTGCTTCGATCTTTCTAACTTCACATCTTAGCATAATAATCATTGTGATATATCTCTCCAACTGTAGGACGATTGGAGTAGCGCTATGCAATCACAAGGACTATATCATCTAATGCAAGTACCAGACACTACTTATGTTTCTTGTAAATCTGTTGATACTTGTATTTTTCCTTGCTATAATTCTGTTAGAAAGAATTCTTACATATGGCACTGTCGTCTTGGGCATATTTCTGATTCTCGATTACATGATATTGCTTCGATCTTTCTAACTTCACATCTCAGCATAATAATCATTGTGATATATGTCCTCTTGCCAAACAAAAATGATTGTCTTTTCCTTTGAGCACATCTCATTCAACATTAGTGTTTGAAATTGTTCATTGTAATGTATGGGGACTTTTTTCTATACCCTCTTATAATGGCTTCAAATATTTTTTTTAACTATAGTAGATGATTTTAGTAGGTGTAATTGGATATACTTACTTAAATCAAAATCTGAAACTCGATCTTACATACAATCATTTTTCTCTTTTGTTGAGACTCAATTTAATTCTAGAATCAAAATTGTTCGTACTAATGATGTTTTGAAATTTAAGATGAAAGCATTTTTTGCTGATAAATGAATTATACATCAACTTAGTTGTATATATACTCCTCAACAGAATGCTATTGTTGAAAGAAAACATCAACACATATTAAATGTTACTCAAGCTCTTAGATTCCAATCTCATATTCCTTTAAATTTTTGGAGTGATTGTGTTTTAACTATTGTTTATCTCATAAACAGAATACTAACTCCTATTCTTTCAAATAAATCACCATATGAGGTGTTATTTTCTGTTAAACCTCAATATAATCACCTTAAAGTTTTTGGTTGCCTTGGTTATGCATCCATTCTCGGTTGTTCTTTAACAAAATTTTCTGCTCGAGCTCAAGCTTGTATATTTCTTGGATATCCAGCAAGCAGAAAAGGGTATAAACTGTATAATATCCATACTTACAAAATATTAATTTCAAGAGATGTTATCTTTCATGAGACCATTTTTCCTTTCAAATCGGACTCTACTTCTATAATTCAATTAGATTCTGCTTCATCCTATTTTACTAGCCCCTTTATCAAACACTGTTCTCAATCCTTCCCAATATAATATTCCCATCTCATCATCTAATATTCCCACCACATCATCTCATATTCCCACCACTTTAGAAACGGACTCTGTTTCTATTCCCACCCGAAAGTCTACAAGAAATAGGAGACCACCTGATTACTTGCAACATTACCATTGTTCCTTGATCTCAAATAATGAAATTACTCCTTCTCCTCTTGTTGATGGTTCTTCAGCAATAGGTACTATATATCCTATTTCTTCATACTTATCATATTCCAAATTCTCCAATTCTTAAGGCAGGTTTAGGGGTGAGATGAAAATTTTGTGTTTTGTTTTAATTTTTAAAATATTATGTTTTAGTATTATTATTGTATTGTGATTTGAAAAAGTTGAATTGGGATTTGAAAAAGTTGAATTGTTTATTATATTTTGTATGAGAATTTGAAAAATGTGTAATGATGAGATGAGAATTTTGTGTCTCATCCCACCCCCCAAACCTGCCCTTACAAACACTTTTGTTCTTCTGTTGATTCTCTATATAAACCTAAATTTTTCCATCAAGCCATCAAACATCCTCATTGGAGGGATGCAATCGCAGCAGAAATCAATGCTCTTGAAACTAATAATACATGGGTTTTAACTGATTTACCTCTTGGCAAGCAGTCTATTGGTTGTAAATGGGTATACAAATGCAATTTGAAATTTGATGGCACTTTAGAGAGATATAAGGCTCGTTTAGTTGCCAAGGGTTATACTCAACGTGATGACATTGATTATTTTGATAATTTTTCTCATGTTGCAAAGCTCATTACTGTTCGTTGTTTTCTTGTTTTGGCTGCCATTCACATCTGGGAATTACATCAACTGGATGTAAACAATATTTTTCTACATGGGGAATTAAATGAAGAAGTTTATATGAAACTGCCAACTGGTTTTTCAAAACCTGGAGATTCTCTGGTATGCAAGTTACTCAAGTCCTTATATGGTTTAAAACAAGTTTCTCGTCAATGGTTCTCCAAGTTTTCTTCCACTTTGATTACCAATCGTTTTAATTTGTCTAAATCTAATTATTTGTTTACAAAGAATTATGGTGATTCTTTTATGGCACTTTTGGTGTATGTTGATGATATTGTCATTGCCTCTAATAATTCCACATCTGTTGTTGATCTTAAGGTTTTTCTTCATTTGCATTCTAAGCTAAAAGATCTTGGAAATTTTAGGTTTTTCTTAGGTCTTGAGGTGGCAAGATCTACCAAAGGTATTTCTCTTTCTCAGAGAATATATGCACTTGAGATTGTTTCTAATTCTGGTCTTCTTGTTGGTAAGCCAGCTACGTCTCCTATGGATCCAAATTTACAGTTGCCCAAAACTGATTCTTCTGTCCATTTACTTGATGATCCAGCTTCTTATAGAAGGTTGGTTGGTATACTTCTATATTTGACACTCACTAGGCCTGACATTTCTTATTCTGTGAACACTTTGTGTCAGTTTTTGGATCAACCTCGCCAATCCCATCGTGATGCTACTCTTAGAGTTGTAAGATATGTTAAGGTTACTGCTGGTCAAGGGCTATTTTTCCCCAGTTCATCCTATCTGCAGCTGAAAGGTTTTTGTGATTCAGACTGGGCCACATGTCCTGACTCCAAACGATCTATCACAAGTTTTTGCATTTTCATTGGTCATTCACTAATTTCATGGAAGTCCAAGAAGCAAATGACTGTTTCCAAATCCTTTGCTGAAACTGAGTATCGCTCAATGGCTTCTGGTTGTTGTGAAATAAAATAGCTTATTGCTTTACTTGTTGATTTCAGAATTATGTTTTCTTCTCTATCTGTGTTGTGTTGTGATAGTCATGCAACACTACATATTGCTGTTAATTCTGTTTTTCACGAAAGAACTAAACATATTGAGATAGATTGTCATTTAGTTAGGGACATGATTCAAGATGACACTGTAATTACTTTACATGTTTCTTCTAACATCAATTAGGTATTTTTTTCACTAAGCCTGTAGGAACAAATAGATTTCATAGTCTTCTCTCCAAGCTGGGTGTTATCAATTTACACACTCCAACTTGAGGGGGCCTATTAGTGTATTAAAATTATTTTTATTCACTTGTATGCAGGTACACTTTAGTTAGTGTGTTACTTTTTTTTTATAGAAGAGCCGAAGTCACCTGTCCATGAGTGACCCCGTCCCAAATTTTATTAATAACCCTCACTTGTGGCGGAGGAATACCGTGGTTACAGACCGACACCTAGTATTACAAACAATATTACCAGATGTCAAAATTACAAAACAAAATTACAATCCTACTAAAACGGACAAACATTACACAAGAACAAGACACTAACGATAACGTAAAGAAGGCAAACCCAATTTATCCAAACGGATTAAACCACGAAGCACCCTAGGCACCTCCCTAACAAATCTCCACTCTGAATTAAGACCCGACGCACCACTCTGAGCCAACCAATCCGAAACTTTATTTCCCTCTCTATAAACATGACGAACAACGCACACCATAGAATCCATGAGAGCCAACGTATCTTCCCAAAAATCTTCTAAATACCACACACCACACCTTCTCCTATTCCACCACGAAATCACTACTTGCGAATCTAATTCAATTTCCACAAAATTCATCCCCAAATCCTTACATGCCTTGAGCCCCTGAAGAACAGCTAACAACTCCGCTCTATTACTTGTACTGATACCAATAGAAGAATTAAAAGCATAAACCATAAGACCACGATCATTCCTAATGATACCGCCCACCCCTGAACAACCAGGATTACCCAGACTACTCCCATCTGTATTCAATTTAAACCACCCATGAGCTGGCTTTTGCCAAGCCACTGGTTGTAAATGCTTTCTAATAGGAACCAAAACAGGAATATTCAATGACTGTAAAACCTGTGAATCATGTCTAGAACAATTACTAACCTTTTTCATATCTCGAACTACAACTCCCATCCATTTACTAATAGAAAGCCGAACCGAAAAAATAGACTGGAACCTTCCCTCCATACGCGCAGCACAACGTCTAGTC
This sequence comes from Juglans mandshurica, assembly GCA_022457165.1. Lineage (NCBI taxonomy): Eukaryota > Viridiplantae > Streptophyta > Magnoliopsida > Fagales > Juglandaceae > Juglans > Juglans mandshurica. The sequence goes on from CM039629.1 coordinate 16,235,351, forward strand.
CATAGATGTCAAGTAATAATAGACGGTAAAATCCCCACTATTATTCCCAGTTGAGAATTAAAAGATGCCCTTCGAAACCAAATTTGTACCGTCTCCCTCCAAGTACGACCAATAGGAATACCAAAAATAGATCCATAGAAATGCCATAAAGCCGATGCAAATTCACCTGTAAGTAACACATGATCTTGGTCTTCATAATTACCTTCATCACAACAATCACAACGAGAAACTATCTCGATCCCAATGCGCCGAAGACGATCATCAACACTTAATGCCATGAACCACACCTTCCACATTAAAACCGAAACTTTAAGTAGAAGTAATTTATGCCATACCCAAGGCATATATATATATATATTTAGTGTGTTACTTACTTTTGTACTATATATTGTTTTTACTTTTCTGATGAAATACACTTCAGTATTCTGGATTCTTCCATTTCGTGCCCCATCTCTCTATCTCTCATCATTTATCTCTAATATGGCTAAATTGCCCATTTAATCAATCTTTAACCATTTTACGATGGGAAACAAAACTGAAAAGAACATAATCATTAGCACCAAGTAGAAACTCACATACACACACACAAGAATAAATAAATGGAAGTACTAGTTTCCTGGAAAAGCTTTGTCAACCGTTTTAGCTACTCACTTCTCAAATATAGCACTTTTTTGTTACTGATAAAAATCGGTGCTCTTCCAATTCCTAACAAATGTTTTTGTCTACACCCAAAATAGAGAGGGAGTTCATCAGACGATTTGATACTATGAAACCATTCTTCACACTTCAGTATGTAGCTCAGATGTTACTTTAGTGGAAAATCTTGCAGCTAAAAAGTAACAAGAAAGGCCATCCACATAGATAAACTTCAACATCACTTATTTAGCTGAGTGTTAGAAGTCTATCAAATCGTGCACTCATGTACTCATTGGCAACTTTGAGCAAATAAAAGATGAATAAAAGCATAATAAAAGAAAATAATTACAAAGTTTTTTTAAAACTTCGGCCGAAAACTTATTACTCTAACCAGCCCAACCTAGGTTGGGTATCGGTATGATATCCTCGTACTGAATTTTTAAACCCGGTATACAATTTTTATTAAAAAAATTGTTAAAATCAGTACCCACACTTCCCCAATCTGTCCTCTCTTGTCTCTCTCTCTCTCTCTCTCTCTCTCTCTCTCTCTCTCTCATGCCGCATTAACGAAACTCTAGCCAAGTTATGCAGCTGTCTCTCTCGTTGCCAGCCTTTCAGCAAGTCTCTCTGCCCCCTCCTTTTCTTCCATGTTTGAACTATGAATCCTTTCATCGAGAACTTTTTTTTTTTAGAGGTCTTTCATCAAGAACTTTTGATTTGATGAAGCATTGTGGGTCTGCTATATGCATTTTAAGTAGGCCTGTTCAAAAATTACTCTGACCCACACCCACCCGATAAATCCGTCCGACCCCACCCGTTAAATGCGGGTTCAACTAAACAACGGGTTGGAAATCATCCAACTCGCTGTTTAACTGGCGAAAGAGCAGCCCGATAGAACTTCAATCTCATTTCCTTCCTCTCCAAACCTAGACCTCTCTCTCTCTCTCTCTCTCTCTCTCTCTCTCTCTCTCTCTCTCTCTCCTCGATCGTGCCCCCAAGCAACCGAGTACTCCAAACAAACACTTCACCTGCCTGCAGAAACCCTAGTCAGTGGCGTTCTCCGTCGCCATTCTCTGACACCGTCTCCATTGCCGTTCGCCATCACCGTTCGGTCGTAGCTCCAAGATCAAGTCGATTTGCTAAGGTATGTTTCGTCTCCATCGGCATTCTCCATCACCATAATTTCGGTCTAATTCTTTCTTTGTTAATTTGGGACCGTTGGGTTTGATTTGTTGTGTTATGTTTCTCTGGTAGATACTAGATCGTATGAATGGTAGAGAGGTTTGATTTGTTGTGTTATTTTTCTCTGGTAAACCGCAATGACCATCTAGTGATTATGGTCGTTTGAATGAAGCTCTGAGGGTTAGTCTTTGACAAAGAAACAAAGGATAAAAGGACAAACAGAAAAAATTGTGATACAACATTAAAAAAAATTGCACTTTTTACTTTATGAAAATAGAGATAAGGAAAAATAGGGAAACCCCATGAGCTTTGAAGGTTGGGATTTGGATGAATCAACCCTAAAATAATTGTTCACCAAAGAACCTGTAAAGTGTTTGTGTTAAATTCCCACAATCCCAAGAGCTGCAGTCAGTGAGTTGGAGTTCCTAACTTCAGTTTAATTTTTTTTTAATTGATGTGATTAGAATTGAGACACCTCCACCATGATTTGTTTTTTAATTTTGTTTATAATTTGATTGTAGAGTTGATCCAGTGGCCAACTGAATCATAGCCATGCTTTGTTTCAGCCAAACTGAGATTGTTTGTTTTATGTCTTTTCATCTGTTTCTCTTTAGCATTTAGAAAAAATTGAATTTACATTGTTCAAAATAGTATGGTATTCTTACTTTCTCATGCTTTTATTATATGTCAGTTCATATCATGGATTACTTCTTAAGTGACACTTCTACAAATTTAAGAGACGATGAGATTACTACTTCTTTAGCTTCAAACATTAACTTATCTACTAGTAGTAACACCATCCTCCCTCCCAAAAGGAAGGCAAGTAAGGACCCATCAGTTGTAATACCCGAATCCTACTATGTAGGTCCTTACGTCATTTTATTAATTCTTTAAATTAAATATTTTGAGATAAAGATTTTTATTACTTTTTATTATTTTATTTTAAGATGAGTATGCTTTATTTTTTTAAAACATGATTTATTAAAAATAAATCAAGGGTATTATTTTTAAGACTTTGAAATATTTTCCCTTAAGCCCTTTAATTGTATTTATTTAGGAAATGACCCAAGCTCTATCTACCATTGGATGGGTAGGTAAAGGAAATACCTTTCGACATTTAATCTCCACCCTTCATTTCCCTGGCTTATGGGATAAGCCTTGATCAAACCCATTGACTTTTCTCCCCCTTTGAACCTATAACTTTCTCAATAAGCCAAAGAATTCCCTCTTTCTTCCCTTATATGTTGGCTTACAAGAGAAGAAAACAAATTCTCTGTTCCTCTTGCACCCACCGACGTCTAGAGCAAGGAAAGGAAGAAAATTCTTCCAGCCCTCACCGTGGCACTACAAACCCTTCTCTCCCATTTCCATTTCTCTTCCAATCTCAAGCCAAGCATCCATTTTCCTTCTCCTCAAGAGGGAAATAACAAGGTACGAATACCCTCAATCTTCTCCCTTGTGTATTTCGAAATATTAGCCATGGTTTAATCAAGTAGGTTTTTCCTTTTTGTGAATGTTGATGTTCGGTTTTGGACTTCCAGCTAAGGGTTTCGTGTACGCTCTGTTTCCTAAGCTGAATCCACCTTCCTCTTCACCATTTTCGTATTTTGGGAAGGATTTACCCAAAGGTAAAACCCCTAACTTGACCCACTCGGCTTTACTTGATTTTGGAAACCCATTGAGTTGTTTTAGCTTGAATCTTAATTTTTAGTTGTTGTCTATGTGTTGACAAACATCAATGCTCTGTTCTTTTGGTAAAACCAAGCATATTGAAACTGTTGTGCCGTGTATTCTTGTACCCTTCGAAAATGGTATATTTCCTATTTAATTTGGTTAGTCACAAGTGATGGTTAGCTGATCTGTTGGTATATAGATGAAGAAGCCGTGGGTCATGTTCTGTTTTGGTGTGTTCCAGTCGTGTGGTTGCAAGGTAGATTTTTGTAGTTCTTTCTTGTGTTTTCTTGAGTTAAGCCATGTTTTAATTATGTTTTTATGTGTTAAATTAATGAAGTTGAGGTTTATAGTTTTAGATATACTTTCCTCAAGTTTATGGCCTAAGTAAGCCATTAAGAATTTCTAGTTAAACTAGCAAACTTTTTTTAGAAATCTTAGGTTGCCAAGTGTTGTACTCCTTTTATTTATGCTATGTTTTCAGAAAATATATGAGGCTTTTCTTGAGTTTTCTACAACTCTAATATTGCTTAATTGTGTAGTTGAGATTTTGCCTAAGTGAAGGATGTTTAAGACCATGAATATGTTTTGTTTTGAAGCCTAAATCAGCCCAATTCATTCCTTGCTCAACTTCACCCTTTTGTTCAACCAAAGATAAACTTTAGTATGAAAAACCCTTGAAGAACAAGTGACAAAAACCAACCTCTTGTAAGCATTATCTCTTGTTGGATTACTTCCCACATGATGTTACAAAGCTGTCAAAATGCCATTTTGATAAAAATTCCAGATTGGTAGTACCTCCTCGTTCCCTACCATTCTTAAATAAATCCCTACCGTTTTATACATTTTAACTTATGATTTCTATCTATCCCTTATATATAAAACAATGGCCTTTAAAAAGGGACGGCAAGCAAGTTATGTACTTTCATGGGTTTTTTTAAATATCGGAATGAGCATACCAATGGTTGACTTAGTGCCATGTATGTAGCTAAATGGGTTAAGGAAAACACTTTAATTCCAATTTGGAATTTAAGTGAGCATGTAGGGGTGTCGGATAGTAAAGCTTAAAGTGAAATGAATATTAATATGTTTATCCCATTTCATTGAATATGAGTTTATTTTCAAGATTCAAGGAACCTACTAGTAAAGCATCGAGGTAAGTAGCTATGACCATGCTTCTTACACCAAGTTCTCTTTATGAAAGAATGTTTCTCTCTCTTATTGCAAATGTTCTTATAAAGAAAAGAGTAAATAAATATAGTATGTACAAACCCTTTCTTGATAACCCCTGTTAAGCACCCTATCGATTATAATCGTGTGTACGTGTATAAGGTAATTCATGCATGTAGGTTCTAAGTCATGAGATTTCCATACATGCTCTTTCAATAAACTTATTGATTATTCCTATATGTAGTATAGCATGAAAAGGTATATTTTTCATAAAAATGCATGTGCATCGAAGTAAGAAAGATGATGAAAATGTTTTGATTGCAAAGGAAATGTAATGAATGTCTCATGCCTTATGCTCCAAGTGATGCTTTAAACGAGTTTTAAAATGTCCCTATTAGCTAATGCTTTAAATGATGCAAAGAAAACGTTTTAAGATATCCCTATGAACTGATGTTAAATTGTCTCTATGAACTGACGTTTTATGGATGCCATGAAAAATGATGTTTAAGCCCATGCTTTTAAAATGATGTTTTTTCATGAATGCACTGTTAAATGAAAAGAAGATATTAAGTTCATGCTTCTAAATGACGTTTTCCATGAATAAACTATTAAATGAAATGGACTGAAAGGACTGACATGAATGAATGAAAGAAAGGACTAAATGAATGAATGTTTTAATATATGAAAATACGTAACGGCCATATGAATGAAAAGGGTACCAAAGGAATGGACAGATTGCAATGCCGGGTAAGTAGTACTGGTAGTGCACCCAGTGTTGCCCCCTGACTGAAAGGGATTCCCAACCTATGACCACGAGCGGAATCCAGATCCAAAGGAAGACCGCTAACCCCAACAAACGGGGCGTAATAGTGTGTACCAGCCAAAGAAAGTGAAACATGAAAATATGGATATTTATACATGAAAGCATAGTTATTTCTTAAATGTTTATGTATGAAAGTATGGCTTATCTCTTAAACTGTTATGCATGAAAGCATTGTCAAGAATTAGAAAAATGTTTATGTATGCATGTTTTCAAAAGAAAAGAATAGATGCCTAGTATGTTAACTGCATGGTGTACTACTTACTGAGTATTCGACTCACTTTTGTTTTAAATGTTTTAAACGTCCAGGTAATGACGAAAAGGCTGGGGAGCAAGGCATTACTGCAGAGAGAGAGGCAGACGCTTAGGATCTTCCCTAACCAGAACAATTATGTTTATGGATGATGAGTAAGGTTTATGGGTGTTGCTTTTATGTTGGGACGGGGTCTCTTCTTAACTAGAACAGTTATGTTTTCATGAACGTATGACGGACTTTGAGAGTCTCTTATGGGTGAAAGTTTGAATAGAATGTCTATCAGGTGTTCCCTTTATTAAATTAGAAATTTAGAGTACACATGTGTCATGTCCATGCCAATTGCATATTACTAGAAAAAGAAAAAAAAAAAGAAGAAAATAAAAGATAAAGGATAGGTATGTACGTCGCGATCCCACCCTCTCCGAGGCGGGGTTGTGACAACCTCAGCGGTGTGGGATCACTTCACAAAAATAGTTGGATGTTCATTAAGTGACCCAAAAGTGGGGTGTAATTACTGCCACAAGACTTACGCTTGTCACCCCAAAAAACATGGTACATCAAGTATGCTGCATCATATTGGTGTTTGTAGGAAAAACCTTAACAGAATTAGAACCATGGATCAACAAACTACACATAAGTTTGATCCAGAAGATGTACGAATGTCAAATGCAAAGATGATAGTTTGTGATGAGGTTTCGTTTAGGGTGGTGGAAGCACAAGGATTTAGGAAGGTATGTAAATCACTAGAACCAAGATTCCAAGTGCCATCTCGAACCACTGCAGCGAGAGATTGTATTAACTATTTAAAAAAGAGAATGAGAAGTTGAGAAAAGTATTTAAGGCAGTTGGGTGGGTTAATTTAACTACTGACACTTGGACGTCCAATCAGAACTTCAATTATATGTGTCTTACTGTACACTTTATTGATTGTGAATGGAAATTACACAAAAAAATTATAAATTTTTGTTTGATTCCTAATCACAAAGGGGACACTATTGGAAAGCATGTAGAGTCATGTCTACAGGATTGGGGAATTGACAAGATTTTTACTGTTACAATTGACAATGCTTCAAACGATGTTGCCATCGATTATTTAAAAAGGTTTGTGGGAGGTCATTTGTTGGAGGGGAAGTATATTCACATACAGTTCTTCTACGGGCAGGTAAGTTTGCGTAGGTGTTGCACATGAAAGAATATTTTATTCCACATCAACTATGATTAAAGAAATAAAAAGAGAAAATAAAAAACTGAGGTTGAAACACACAAGGAACTGAGAGTGAAACTGAGAGTGCTTTGTCATTCCCTGCCCATCTCTCTCATTCACGTCTTCGGCATATCCTGGTAGTATTTCCTGGTTGTATTTTTTCTTTTGATTTTTTTTTCCTGGTTGATTTAAGATAAAATGCAGATTGTATGATTTTTTTTTTTTTTTGGTACTTTTTGAGTGGAAAGAGTAAGAGAGTGGATCATTTTGAAAGCCAGTGAGGACAGAGCAGAAGCTAGCCATGGATTTGGTTTGATGTGCTACAGATTTTTGTAATATGGGAGGGATGGACGTTCATGAATCTCGATTTTATAACATTGTATATTTTTTGAGATGTAATTCTTAAGTTTTATTTATGTAAAAGGTGAAGTATCAGCTCATTTCATAACATTAACTGGAAAAACCCATTCCATCCATGAAATCCCAACAAACCAAATTTAAATCTCATTCTTCAACGATTTTTCTATTTTTTCAATTCCGTAACTTTAACGTTGAAAATTGGGCAATGTTCAGAAACCCATGGGGAATCTTCGGAGAGTAGAATGGTGGGTTCATTTCAGAAAACTGGGCAATGTTCAGAAAATTGGCCATATCGACTTGGGAAATCTTCGGAGAGGAGGAGAGTAAGATGGAGAAGAATGGTGGGTTCATTTCACCTGGGGAATACTTCGGAGAGGAGGAGAGTTAGATGGAAGAGAAACTTTGGGGGAGATGGAACTAAAAACATGAAGTGGATTTGTGCGAGACCTAGGGAAGCTTTCGGAGAGGAAGTGAGGTGAGATGGAGGAGAGGCTTGCTCAAACGGAATTGAGGTTTGTGCGAAACGCACTGTTTCCTTTTCCAAGTGGACCGTTCGTGCGCATTCCTTGTCTGAAATCTCCTGCATACATCATTTTCCATTCACATAAGGTGTTGCACCCATATTATGAACCTTATTATGAGTGATGGGCTAAAAGATTGTGATGATTCAATCACAAGGGTGCGCAATGTGGTTAAGTTTGTTAGATCATCTTTTGCAAGAATGGAAAAATTCAAAAAGTATATAGAGAATGAGAAAATCAGTTGTTCAAAATCGGTGTGCCTTGATGTTCCCACCAGATGGAACTCCACTTATCTTATGCTAGAAGTTGCAGAAACATTTTAAAAGCCATTTTTGCGATTGGAGAATGATGATGATTATTTTTCTCGCTATTGTCGTAGTGTGAGCTTGAGCCCCCCAAGTTCTAGTGATTGGGTGAGAGTTAAAATAATGATTAAATTTTTGAAGATTTTTTATGATGCTACTGTGAGACTTTTTGGCTCTTTGTATGTCACATCTAATGCATATTTTCAAGAGTTTTGTGGCATCCAATCGCATTTATAAAAAATGAGTCAAAATAATGATCCAGTATCGAGAGATATGGCTAGGAGCATGAAGAGTAAGTATGAAAAATATCGGGGATCACTTGAAAAGATTAACTTGATGATATTCATTGATGTTGTTCTTGATCCAAGATGTAAATTTAGTCTTTTACATTTTTGCTTCAAAAAAATATATGGTGGTAATTTAGTTGAAGAAATGATTGCAAAAGTGAAATAATTGATGATTGACATGTACGGGGAGTATACTATTATGTATGGGAGTTCAAGTGGAGTTTCATACTCTGAGTCTCCTTCCTCAGTTGATCCTACTATAATTGATTCTGATTCTCAACAAAGTTTTTGGGTTGAGTATGAGCAAGAAATTATTGAATGTAATTTGAGGAACAAATTAGAGATTGATCAATACTTAGAACATGGTTGTGAGGCACGAGTTTCAAATTTTGATATTTTGGATTGATAGAAGATCAATGAAATAAAGTATCCTATTTTGGCGGGAGTTGCATGTGATGTGATGGCCATTCCTGTTTCTACTGTTTCTTCTGAGTCAGCTTTCAGTGCAGGGGGTCGTGTGCTTGACCCATTTCGTTGTTCATTATCTCCAAGAACAGTTGAGGCACTTGTTTGTACTCAGAATTGGTTAAAAGATCCAATACATATTGATCTTCGTGCCTCCTTAGACAATGTTGAAAGTTTTGAGGCAAAATGAGATAATAATATATTTCTTACTTACATATTTATTAAAGTTTTTCATAATATTTATTTTTATATCATTTAATGATTTTTTTTCAGAGTTTGATCCCAAATCAAGCTTTATTTATGTTAATGAGGATTGACTCAAGGCTTATGGTCTACATATTCTATATTTGTTGTTAAAGCTTCATGTTTGAGGACTTTTTTGGGTTGTACTCCTTTAAATTATGATGTTTATTGTACTCCTTTATGTAGCAAAAAGAAAAAAGAAAAAATATGTTATGATGCATTAGGGGTTTACAATAATATAGATTGATCGATTATATTATAATTTGTACAAATACTTATAAAAAGAAAAAATATTATAATTTGTACAAATGCTACAAAAAGAAGAAAAATAATCTGTTATATGATATTATAATTTATAAAAAAATATTTAAAAAAATGATTATTTTACCCGACCCGAATGGTCCGGGTTGGGTTATATTGCACTGGCAATTGTTGCTGGCTACGACCGGACGGGCCAAAAACTATGTTGGGCGGGCAATTGCACACCCCTAATTTTTAAGTACTTGCGTATGCCCCATCTAGCGTATAAATATAATATTGTCATGGATTTTCGGTCTATGCATGTGGGTGTGTGGTTAATATGGTGAGCTGGGCCATCTCCTTCAGAACAACAACAATCAGGCATATTGCCTGGCTATCATTGTTGCTGGGAATATTTGTGTTCATCAAGATTGTAACAGAAGATTTCTTGAGAGACATAGCTGGGTTTTGCAACCTAGTTAGGTGAATTCGAGTCTTTGGGCCTAATTTAAATGAAAATAAAAGCCTCCTATAAGAAAGGGAGGGAGGTGATGTAGACCTGAGGGCTGGTTTCGTGCTTCTTTCCTTCCTTGTATTCCCTGAGGCATTATGTCGTTTGCTTTGTGATCAATGTTTCACCTTTCTGGCTACCCAATGATTGCTTTCTTCGACTCTTTGAAACCCATCTGCCGTTTTTACCGGCATGAATCCTGCATTGCGTTCTCTTAAGTGAGAGAAAAAGGATACATAAATAATTATGAATCTTTTTCATCTAAAACTGTTAAGTTTGGATTAAAATTTTAAGACGTTTATTTCCTAATTCATTTAAATTAGTATCAATTTAGATTGGTTCCTACGAAAAGAAAAGGAAATTTGATTGGAAATGTCAAAAAGAAAAAGAAAAACAATCTTTTACAAGTCAAAACATTAAAAAAAGGAAATACCTTAAACATAAAGTGATTATACAAAAATAAATCTACAAACTGATATGATTTGATGTGATATTTCAAATTATAAAATTACTTTTATTATAAAATATATCTAACAGATCCTAAAAAATCACATCATTTATGAGATTTTTTTATATAATCTCATTATTTATGATACAGTTCTCAAACATTAATTTAGGTGGTGGACCAGGATGTGCAAGAAATGTCGTCCTTTGAAAGAGGGGGGAAGCTAGTTTTATAGCCATTGGATTTAAAGCTTCGTGCAAATTGTGGACGACAATGGCATTGAAATGTCGAACGACTTGGCCAATTGTCATGGCCTTGATCATGACGTTAATTACGATAATGTCGGACTGTTGACATGTCAGGTACTCCCCGAGGCTTCAGTTTATTAAAGAGAAATGCTAGTAGACAGATAGTTTATCGACCATTTGTATGTATTTGTTTTTTTCATATTTAAAAAAAAAAAATAAGAATGTACTAATGGATGCATTCTATCAATCGATCTCTATAGAATATTTTTTTATTAAATAGATTTTAAATTCAGACAACAACGTGGATAATGAATCCGCCTATTTTTTGGGTCTTGATTTTTTTAATATATAAATGATATTTACAGTTTTAAAATAAATAAATTTGTCATATTTCTTTTGAAGAAAATAGTTAAACCTAAGATTTATATAAAAAATTAGTTTTTAGTAAACTCCATTTAAAGAAAAAAAAAAAGGTATAGGCAGCTTTGCACATTTTAAAAGTATGAATAATGCTATTATATATATAGTATTTTTTAAAAACTATATCTACCATTATTTTTCTAAAATTTCTCCAACCAAGCTTAAGTCTGGAAATTTAATTTGTAAGGAAAATATAATTTTTGACCAAATCAAATCTTATCACCTTATTCGTGAAGATGCGTATCATTCAATCGATTTATAAATTAATTTGTTTTAAAATTCTTAAAATTTCACTAATCATATTGTTTATTTGTGGCCAATGTCATAAATGGGGCCCCCATCAATTTTAATGAATAAATATATTTCAACTAGAACTCCAAAACCAAACACAACGACTGTACCTCTTCCCATTATAATATCAAACACAATTGTGCTTGACCAGTTATGCTTAGCGCAAAGACGTGGGGGTAGATTTTGATAGGTTGAAATGAGATGAGATGATATAAAATGAAAGTTGAATAAAATATTATTAAAATATTTTTTTTATTTTGAGATTTAAAAAGTTTAATTATTTATTGTATTTTGTATAAAAGTTTGTAAAAGTTGTAATGCAATACTCATACCTGTTAATAATCTTCCAATACTGATGACGAGTTATTTACGATAAGATCAATGGCTATTTATAATGAAAATAGACTCATTTTAATAAAAAATAATTATTTTAACAAAAACAACCAGTCACAAATAAGTAATTTTCTAATAATGATTTTTGTTTTATTTTTTTATAATTTCATATCCTCATCAATAAAGAGGTAAATAATTAGCAAGATAATAGAAGTTTTACCTTTCCCTTCCGGAAGGACCGGAACCCTTTCTCTCACTCTAAAAAAAATCTCCAGATTTGAGTTTCGTTGGAGGAGGGGAAGCCTCATTTCCCCTCTCCTTCCCTCCTTTCTCCTTTGACATCCTTATTATCCTTTTCATTCTCTCATTTCTTAGTTTAATTTTCTTCTTTCAAGATCGGAAAAGCTAGATCTACAGTTTTTCGATAATTTTCGAGAGACATGCATAGTACAAGAAGACTCCCAGACTGCAAATCATTCAGAGGATAACGGCGTTTTTGTAGAAATCACTGCGCGTGGTTCTCATGCGCCGCTCACAACTGTGTGTGGCGCTCAAACGCCACCCCTACGGCAGCTCTTCTGGCCATACGTGCCAGATCACTTGAATTTCCGCCACTAGATCTGAAAACTTTTGTGGCTAAAAAGAGACAATCTTGTTGCCTTCACGCGCTATCAAAGTCTACCGGAGTTGACCCAAACTGTAATCCATCATTTTTCCTTTTTATTTTCTTTATTGTATAGTAAAAATAAAAAAGAAGCTTGTCTCTTGGACGGTTTGTCAGTAGAAGTTTAGTCATCTCTTTCTATGAAGGATGAGGTTGAGTATCTGTTTAGGTAGAGTGTTGTCTTTTGGACGTTTGTCTGTTGAGAGTATCAGCAACAGTGAAGTCCAAACCAGTCTAGTAATGTACTGGTGGAGCTCTAAATGGTTGATATGAGGATATCCTCACAAGTATTCGATCATAAATATATGTAAATTTTTCTTGATGAATGAATGATGACATTTCCCTTAAAAATAAATTAGCAAGACTTTCTAATTATACACGGCTAGGATATGAGCCTATATAATTAATACGCAAATGCTAAATCACCCGAAAATGTGTCTCGAAGATGTGTCCCGAAACTTTTTTTTTTTTTACTTAGTAATTAATGAAGTGTTTTTTAATGTTATTGTGAATTTTTTTATTTTTTTTATAAATATTTATGATGATTAAAAAAATACATTAAATAAAGAAATAAAAAATAAAAAAATATGTTTTGCCTGTTCGGTGGATTTTCGGGCTACATCTCTCGGGAGATGTAACACTGCTCTAATTAATATTTAACACTTAAAAAATAATATTTATTTATTACCATCCACGTAGAACCGATCAGATATTATATCATAATTTTTTTTATTACAATGAATTTATTTAGATTTTTTCATTTATTTAGGCTTTCTTTGCTTGATTTCTTTTTAGTATAATTTCGTTAGAATGCATTAATGAGTAATGTTACTCATCATCTTAATTTTTATTATCTTCTAATTATTTTATAATGTGTCATTAGATGATTAAAGACCATTTATTATATTTTACTTGTAAACATATCATCTAATGTTACATCATCAAATGATGAGAGAATGATAAAAAATAGATAATGAATAGATTTTTTGTTAATAATATATTGGGTTCATTTATTGATCAACTATTGATCAGGATTTGAATCAGGCAAAGCTCCACATTCCAAATTTGAATACTAATAAATAGATGTTTTAACTTTTATGTGAAATTATGTTAATCAAGTCAAATGAATTATGCGTGTTAGTTCAACATATTTACATTAAATGGATTTAAATGAGTCATGTCATATTGATCTATTTCTAATTAATTATTAAACAGATAAAAAAACGGGTGACAAGACACGACCTTTAATCTAAATGGATTAGGTTAGAGTTTGGAAGTTTGATAAGTTTAGCTTAACGGGTCGGATTCGAGTTGACCTATATAATCAAATGTTAATAACTTGACACAACACGAATACGACTCGAAAATACGAATTGCCAACCCTAGTTATAGGGTGTACAAGTTTTGTATAATTTATTGAATAAAAATGGGATCCACTATATAAAAAACAAATTTTTTTATGTCGACTCCAAATTTTTTTCACTTTTTTTAAATGGAAAGAAAATACTAAGTAGCCCCTTGATTTTGCCCTTAGATTGAATGCTCATGTGTTTTAACTTTTTTTTTTAATAATTAACAAAGTGATTACTAGTGAATTTATTTATTTTTAAAAAAAAAATTAAATATATTTAAAAAATATTTAAAAAATAAATAAAAAAGTTGGAAATGTTCTAGGAGGCATGCCGTACATGCTGAGCAGCCCCCACACATTGTCTTAAATGAAATGTACTTGACTTGCACATCCTAAAGCTGTCCACATGATTTCTTATTCCAAAACTCCTATCTTACATTGTATTAGATTTCAGTCTACACGAACCTCTATATATCCTCCAGCTGCTATTTTCTCTATGGCATTTCATTCCTCTGCCTCTACTATCAATTTCACTCACTCAAACGCTCTGTCCCTTATCCATCCTCATCATTTTCATTTCCCTAAAACTCACGCGAGATAGTTTCTTCCTCTGGAAAGCACAAATGATCCCTTGTCTACGTGCTTTGTAGATGGCAATACTTCTCCTCCTTCTGAAACTCTTGTTCAATCTGTTCAAGGTGTCAACATCTCTATCGCAAAGCCTGCCTATCTCATATGGCTCCAACAAGACCAAGTTGTTCTCTCCGCCATCATTTCTTTTCTTTTTGAGTCTGTCGTCACTGAAATTGTCGGTCTCACGACATCTCGAGATGTTTGGGTCACTCTTGAATGTATCTTTGCTCCCAACTCCCAATCCTGTATCATTAATCTCCGTTACCAGCCATCAAGAAAATGGTGATTGATGATATTGTATTATTGTGGATGAAACTTGAGATGAATCCAAGTGAGACCAAATGACTTTCATCCTAAAATTTGTTCGCGTAGAAAGCTTTGCTTAAAAATACGTTTCTTTGATCGAGTGCTTATAAAAGATACGTTATATTTTATTTATAAGTTGGTGTAGATAACACATCAAGTAAAGTGCTTATGTGATATAATCTGATTTGAAAGATATATTTTAAAATCCGAATCTTACAAATCAAATCTTTTAAATTATATGAATGATGTGATCTACACACCTGCTTAAAAATATAATAACTCCTGCGAACTATTAAAAATAGTCAAGGAATTATCCACTTATTCTCAATATGGGAATGTCAATGCTGCATGCATGGCGATGATGTTATTTGAGCATGTTTTTATCCATTTATTTAGGCATTGCATTAAGAAGTTTCAAATATTTCGAATGTTATGTATTTAGTCAAAACTAGAAATTGCTCAAAAGCTAAGAGGAGTAGTTGGGAAACTTCTTTTAAGAATGTTAAATTCATTCATGAAAAACATATTGATTGGTTTGTTGTGTACAAGGTAGGTTGGGGCCGGTAGGTATCACCATCAACAAGTACTTAGTTAATTCAAGTATCATTATTGAATCCATACATTTATGCCCATTATAGACTCTCCATTAGAAGAGTTGATGAGAAAGCAATGAAACTTCTTCTTCCTCAATTGTTTTTGGTAAATGTTTACAACCTAAATCCAAACATTTTTTAAATGTAAAAAAATTATCAGTTTCTTAAAAAAGCTTTTCATCTAATCATAAATCAGGATGTTGTGAAATATTAAAAATATTAAAATCAAGATAACAATCACAAAGAACATCTTTGACAAAATTATAGCCATACAATTAGTGACGGAACCAACAAATTTTTTGACGGGATAACAACTGTTCTACCGTGTGACACATTTGTGTAAAATAAAAAGATTCAAAGAGATTAAAAAATCATAAACACATAACAATATATAAAATTAAAACTCAATAATTTGGTAAATATACATAAAAATAAAATTCTAAAAACATAATTTAATATATGTTTTAAATTTCTAACGATAATCTTTTATGCAATAATATTTATCTAATATTATTTTTGTAACGAAATATATAGAATTTATTTTCTTCATAAAAATTATCAATTGATCTTTTAGAATGTCATCTTTCATTCTAATATATAAGTTAGTTTATCAAGTTTCATGTAAAATCTAAATATTTTCGTGTCACATTAAACATATAATGTTATAATTGAGGTTTTAAATAAATTTTTTCTTGCTCAGTGAAGTCTAGAGGATAAAACTTCTCAACAATTTTTCATATAGATTATCAACCTTAAATGATTTTTCTTGTATTTTTACTTTGGATTTCATATTAAGAAGCCTAATATTATATAAGAAAAAATTTTGAAATCCATATTAATAAGTTTATTATTTATCCTAAACTTAGTTTTAATTTAATTTTGTTGATGCATCCTTAGAAATAGATAATATATAGAAATTATACAAAATTTTGGGACTACAGAAAAAAATATTAGAGAGAGGCAGTTTTAGGTATATTGAAATTTTAAAAACTTTTAGAGAGCATATGGTGATATAAATTTTTTAGGGGGGCATTTTATATATTTATAGAATTATGAATAAAATCCAGGGGATATTTTGAATTTTTAAAAAAATTAGCCCCCCTAAGCTTAATAGAGTACACACCAAATGTGCACACCAGTGCAAATTATTCTTTTTTTTCCTTTTCTTTTAAGCATTTTCTTAAACATCCTTAATTATTAAAAAAAATAAAAAAAAAATAGAAATTCACTAATAGCCACTTACTTAATCATTATGAAAAATTAAAAGAAAACATAAAAAAATTAAAATATATGAAAATCACATATAGTGAGTACATTTGCTAATCATACTAACATGTTCCATTTTTTAAATATACCTATTCACTTTTACAAATCCCAATACAGAAATTTATATCCTCTCATATTATTTTTCAACTTTCACAAAATTCAATAAAAAGCACGTCTCAAAACTTTTAGAATTTCTCAAACTTTTCAATGTTGCTTCTCCATCTTGGTTTTAAAATAGTTTTCAAGCTTAGTCCCATATTATGTTAAGAATTAGTTAGTTGGAAAGTTTGAGATCTATTGTTTGATCGATAAATACATCCCCCTTTTATTAAATCTTATAGTTTCAACATCTTCTAGAAATATAAGAGTATTTTGGCTATTGATTATTGTTCAAATGAGGTTTCGTAGTTAATACAAAAGGGGATAGTAACACAAAGTACTTTCACTTTTGTGCTACTCAGAGGAAGAAAAGGAATCAGCTAAAGAGGATTGTGGATGAAGAGGGACATGCGTATACCAATCCTGAGGAAATTGGCCATGCATTCACTGCATATTATAAATCATTATTTACTTCTTCTAACCCTTCCAATATTGATGTTTGTCTAGCCCCTTTAATAGAAAAAATAACTACTGAGATGAATGAAAGACTGTTGCAGCCTTACAAAGAATCAGAGATTGAAGATGCTCTATTTCAGATGGATCCTCATAAAGCTCCTATGCCATATGGATATGGAGCATGTTTCTTCTAAGATCATTGGGCAATAGTGAAAGAAGAGGTATGCGAAGCTATACTTTCCTTTTTGAATTCAAAAAAGTCAATTGATGCAGTGAACTTCACTCATCTGGTCATGATTCCAAAGAAGACTCACTTCCAATCTATTACTGATTATAGATCGATAAATCTTTGCAATGTCATGTATAAGTTGATATCTAAGGTTTTGGCCAATAGATTGAAAGTGATATTACCAAGGATCATTTCACCAACTCAAAGTGCTTTTGTACCTGGATGTTTAATATCTGATAATATTTTAGCAGCTTATGAAACCCTTCATACAATGGATAGCATAATGTTTGGCGATAAGGGTTTTATGGTACTAAAACTTGATATGGGCAAAGCTTATGACCGTGTGGAATGGAAGTTCTTAGAAGCTGTTATGAGAAAGCTAGGCTTTGCTGAAAG
This sequence comes from Juglans mandshurica, assembly GCA_022457165.1. NCBI lineage: Eukaryota > Viridiplantae > Streptophyta > Magnoliopsida > Fagales > Juglandaceae > Juglans > Juglans mandshurica. The sequence goes on from CM039629.1 coordinate 16,252,952, forward strand.
TTGGATACATTTGATCATGGAGTGTGTCTCTTCTTCATCCTTTTCAATTCTAGTAAATGGATCCCCTCAACAAGTTTTTAGACTACAGAGAGGGTTAAGACAAGGCTGTCCTCTCTCACCTTACTCATTCATTTTATGTGCTAAAGTATTATGTTGTCAATTGCATGCTACTGAAGATCATAAGTTGATTACTGGAGTATCAATTGCTCGAGGGGTGATGTCTATGAATCACCAATTCTTTGTTGATGAAAGTTTAGTCTTTTGTCGAGCAAATATGGAGGAGTGGGATAGATTGAACCAGATCCTGAGCTTGTATGAAGAGTCTTCAGGCCAAAAGCAAAAGAGAGAGAAAACATCCTTGTTTTTTAGCAGGAACACTAAAGCTGCAACAAAGGCCTATCTTATGGAAATTGCTAGGCTCCAAAGCACCTCTAATCTTGGTAGGTATCTAGGCCTACCTAGTTTGGAAGGCAAATCTCGTTGTAATGGCATTTCAGAGCATCATTGATAATGTTAGGAAAAATATTGGAAACTGGAAGAACAAATTTATATCTCAAGCAGGAAGGAAAGTCTTAATTAAAGCTTTACTCCAGTCATTGCCAACTTATTGCATGAGTGTGTTCCTCTTGCCAAAATCTTTGTGTAAGAAACCTAATGCTTTGGTGGAAAATTTCTAGTGGGGTGAAGCAGAAGGTAAAAATAGAATGCATTGGGCTCCATGGAATGACTTATGTACTGGAAAACAGGTGGGAGGCTATGGTTTTAGAGACTTAACAGGTTTTAATCATGCTCTACTTGCTAAACAGGCATGGAGATTTTTATATACACCAAATTCTTTGCCTAGCAGAAATCTCAAAGCCAAGTATTTTGCAACATCATCAATTCTCCAAGCTCAATTGGGGTCAAAACCATCTTTTGTGTGGAAATGAATATGGCAAGCACTAAACTTGCTAAAGGAGGGGCATATATAGTGTGTGGAGGATGTCAAAACTATACAGATATGGCAGGATAAATGGATACCAAGGGGGAGATCCTGTATGATCCAATGTCCTAGACAATATATGGATCCTAATGCTCTTGCAGTGGAGCTGGTTGATCAACAATCTGGTTGGTGGAATGTGGAATTGGTGAAAACAGTATTTAATGCAACTGATTCTACTGCAATTTTACAGCTTCCAGTGAGTATCCTTGGTAGAGCATATCAGCTAATCTGGAAAGCTACTTCTAATTTGGGGTACAATTCGGTCCAATTAGGTGTGGTCCGGTTCGGGGGGTGATGGACCGAGATTTTTTGTCCATCATTTTTCCTGGACCGGACAGGACTAAACATCCCTAGGGACCGGACTGGACCGGTAGCTAACTTATTAAGTAAATTATTAATGTAGATTATGTAACTAACTTAATAAAAAAATATTTTATATGTTCAATGATAATAAATTAGACTTCATATGTATATCATATGAAATTTTTTCTATTAGGAGTGCCTATCATATGTATATGGCAATGAAGTTGGAAAGAAATGGTGAAACTTTAACCAAAGGGGATTCTGTGAGGTGTTGGAAATAGCTTTGGTCATTACCTATAGCCAATGCAGTTAAGAACTTTTTATGGAGAGCTTGTACTGATTCTCTTCCCCCAAAAATGAATCTTCAAAAGAGGGGTTTTATTGATGACCCGTTGTGTCCTATTTGTTTAAGAGAGAATGAATCTACTGGCCATATACTATGGTCATGCCCTACTGCTATGGACGTTTGGTTGCTTGGCTCAAAGAGTTTGCAAAAACTGCCTATTGTTCAGCTTGATTTTGCACAGATTTTTAAATAGGAGTTGGAAAGATTGAAAGGGATGGATCTGGCCTATTTTGCATACATAGCTTGAGCCTTATGGACTAGAAGGAATTATTTCATTCATGAAGGCAAATTTCAGCATCCATCATCATTGTTTTAGTATGCAGTCAATGACTGCAATGCCTATCAACAAGCCATGGAGACCATTTCAAACACAAGTGGACCAGCTTTACCTTGTATCACTCGGTGGGAATTACCTCAAAGGGATTGGGTTAAGCTCAATTGAGATGTGGCAATCCAAAAAGAGGTACATAAGATTGGAATAGGTATTGTGATAAGGGATTGGGTTGGTGCAGTGCTTTTGAGCCTGATGAAATCCCTGAATTATTGTTGTAATTCTACTTTGGCTGAGGCAAGGGGCTATGGGAAGCAGTTAAGCTGTGCAAGGAATTGAGCCTTAGTAACTGTTTGTAAGAAGGGGATTACTCTCAAGTAGTTAAGGCCATTCGTCATCAGGATGACAGTGTAGGAGGCCAAAATCCTCTTATTGCAGATATTAGAAGCTTGTTAGAAGGGACTGGGTAGCAACTTCAACATGTCAAGAGGGAGGCAAATCAGGTTGCACATGTTTTGGCTATGGAGGCTTTACAGCTTAATATAGAAAGGATAGATGTTGATGTTGCTATTCCTTGTATTTGTGCACTTGTTATAATTGATTGTAATTATCAGTAATCTATGAAGGTCTTTTATCTAAAAATAAATGAGGTTTCTTAATCTTAAAAGAAATTAAAAAAAAATTATATTTTCAAAAAACAAATCACCAGACCCCATTGTCATGAAGATTTTGTGAAATTGTTGTGTTCCGTTATCTTAATTTTTATGTATGAGTTGACAAGATATACTTACTGAAAATACTAATGGAGACCCGACGGCTACAACTCCCAATATGGAAATTGAGCCAATTACTCCTACAGCACAAGAAGATCCAACAGCTAAAACACCAAATATGGCAACTGAATACACCGATCCTCAAAGGATCACCAACGGCTACAAGACTCTATATGGTAAAATATCCTAATTGTATCCCGTATTCTACTCCTTTTTTAAAGTTACAATACACCATGTCTTCTCAACAGACACCTTTGTACATACTCTATATAATTGGAGACTCTCATGTACACTCTCATGATGAGTGAAGCATTTTTAAAAACAATTGGTTCTCAATAGTTTTTATGGCATCAAGAGTCGTGTGAGTGCAAGAGAGTCTTCCTCTCAAACACCATGGCATCCATCTCTTTGAGTGTCAACAACTTTGTCACTCTTCGACTCAATCAAGGGAATTATCCCATGTGGAGGGAGCAATTGTTGGCCTTGGCTGAAAACCAAGATCTCATTGGCCACCTCATGGGTGACTCCCTTCCACCACCCAAATATGATGCCCAACCCGATAATGACTCCCTCAATAGCAAGAGTTGAGTCAATCGTACCTCCAATGGCGCAAGGTGAATCGCCTCCTCCGTGGTTGGATCATTAAGACTCTGACTGAAGAAGCTCTCGGTCTTGTAGTTGGTCTGGACACTTCGCATCAGGTCTGGGAAGATCTCACAGTAGCGTATGCCCAAGTTTCCCAAGAAAGAGAATTTCATTTAACTTAACAACTTTTGTACCGACGACCTCCCTTGAAGAACACCTGCGAAAATTCAAAGGGATGTGTGATAATCTCGTAGCTATTGGGCGATCGATGGAGGACAAGATGAAAGTCTTATCTCTTTTTAACCACCTTGGATAGAAATATGAGCACTTCACCACCTCCATGCTCAAGCCACCGATGCCAACATATGCTGAACTTGTGCCTTTTCTCCAAGGTTTTGAGCTTCGTTCCCATCTTCATGATTCTATTTCTATTCCCTCTGTTGTTTTTTATGGTCACAAAATAGGCACCCACGAGCAACGCCTTTTTGGTCGGAATTTCACCTCCAAGGGTTGTGGCTTCACCAAGTCCAACCAGACCAATCGACAAACCACCAGTGTTGCCCACCATGGTCCCTCTAAAAACTGACCTTTTGATGGAACCAATTCGGCCCGAAATGAAATCTATCAAATATGAGGAAAGAAGGGACACGTGGCACTCAAATTTTGGCATCGTTTAACCATGCTCTTCAACCCGACGATGTTCCACAAGCCTTGGTTGCTCTTACCCTAAACGATATTGTTCAGGATACTAAATGGACTGCCAACACTGGGACTTCCGCTCACAGGACAAGTAACTTAGGTATGCTTGAAAATCTTCGTTGTTACCTTGGCAAATATGTTGTTCTTATTGGTGATAGTACTTTACATGAAATCACACATATTGGTGATACTATTAGTGGGTCGCTAGTAAATCCCAAATTAAATTAAGGATGTTTTACTCGTTCCTAATCTTGCAAAAAATATTTTATCAATTAGACAATTAACATCTAATTATCCTTATATGTGTGAAATTATGGTGTTGGTTTTTCTACTAAGGAAAATGCGACCAACGGTACCCTCCTGAACAGGCGACGGAAGGGTAATTTGTATGTCTTGTCCCCTCCTCTTGAAGCTCACTTCTCCACTCAGTTCCGATCGGTTCCTGCAGAAGTGTGGCATCAACGGTTGGGGCATCCTCAAGCCTCTACACTTCAAGTTTTCCGCTCCAAAGGGCTTATCCAAATTCATGGCAAACAAACAGTGACTTCTTTATATGATAGCTGCCAACTTGGCAAAATGAGCAATTACCTTTTTTACCCTCATCTCACCCAAGTCACAATGTATTTTATAAAGTCTATTGTGACTTGTGGGACCCTGCCCTTATTCTCTCTGTTGGAAAATTTCAATTTTATGCATGCTTAGTTGGTGGCTTTTCAAAATACATGTGGTTTATTCCTCTTCGGAAAAAATCTAATTTTTTTATTTCATTTATTTTCTTTGAAAAATATAATGAACGACAATTCAGCAAAAAAATCAAAGTTTTTCAATCCGATGGAGGTGGTGAATTCGCCAACCATCAATTCAATATGCATCTCCAACAGGAAGTTATTTTACATAAGTATTCTTGCCCTCATACTCCCGAGCAAAATGGCTCAGTAGAACGGCTACACCGCATCATCCGAGAATTAGGTACGACTATACTCTTTCATAGCAGTGTCCCTAAGCGCTTCTGGGTAGAAGCTTTTGCTGCTTCTATTTTCTTAATTAATCACCTTCCTTCCACCGCCATCAACCTTCAATCCCTTTTTTCTATCCTTTATGATCATTTTCCTGACTATACCTCTCTTTGTGTTTTTGGGTCCGAATGCTATCCATATACATGGGACACTAAGCATAATAAATTTGACCTTAAAATACTTCCATGCATTTTCATGAGTTACAGTGATCACCATCAAGGTTACAAATTTTATCACCCTCCCTTTTGTCAAACCTTCATTTCCCGTCATGTCTTATTTGACGAATCCATGTTTTCGTTCAAACAATCTGGGAATCTGCGTCTCACTCCTTCTGCTGCACAGGTATTATCTACTTTTCATGAATGGCGCTATCCTGTTCCAAATACTAACACTACAGATGCTGCTAGTCATTCTTCCTTGCAGGTCACTTCCCCAGACTCTATTCCCATTCCATCACTTGATGTGTTTGCTCCACCTCCTGAATCTCTCACTCCTCCGTGTTCTATAAGTTGGCGTGACGATCCTCTTGAGACTGATGACTCTGAGACTCCACCTTTGTGTTCTACGAGTTCCTCACCACATTGCCCACCTCGCCACAACATGGTCACTCAACCCAAGGTTGGGGTTCATAAATCCAATCCTAAATATGCTAATCTTCATACAATTCGCTCTGCTCTCAAACATCTTGGGTGGTACACGGCTATGCAAGAAGAAATCTAAGCCTCCACGACAACCACACGTGGACTCTTGTTCCTCGCACTGAATCCATGGAGGTTATCGGCTGCAAATGCGTCTTAAAGACTAAACTCAAAGCTTACAGCTCCCTCAATCGCTTGAAAGCTTGCCTTGTTGTGAATTGCTTCCATCAAACTGATGGTGTCGACTATACTGAGACAATATCTCCTGTTATTAAACCTAGCACCATTCGAATTGTTCTTAGCTTAGCTATGGTTTATCGCTGGGATATACGTCAACTCAATGTCAAGAATGCCTTCCTTCACAACGATCTCCAGGAAGTTGTCTTTATGGACCATCTTCCAGGTTTTATCCATCCTACTCTCTCTACTCATGTGTGCAAATTAAACAAGATTTTATATGGTTTAAAACAAGCTCCTCGTGCCTAGTTTGATAAGTTTAGTAATTTTCTCATCTCTTATGGTTTCAACTATAGCATCGCTAATCCTCTCTTTCTTTTTCACAACTCTACTGATGGTAGTCTTTTTCTCTTGTTATATGTTGACGATATACTTTTAACTGGCTCAAACCCTGCTCACCTTACTTCCTTCATTAATGTTTTGGTCAACAATTTGCTATGAAAGACTTTGGTCCCCTTTATTATTTTTTTGGGTATTAAGTTATCTGCACTCCCGATGGTCTCGTTTTGTCACAAGACAAATATGCTCTTGACATCCTCAATCACGCCCAAATGCAAGATTGCAAACCCATGGGTACTCCTATGATGCCCAAAACTAAAGGCCTCACTAGTGATGCTCTGTACTTTGATCCTGCCCATTACCGTAGTCTGGTTGGCACCCTTCAATATCTTACTCTCACTCGTCCTGACTTGTCCTATAGTGTTAACTTTGTTTCGCAATTTATGCATTCACCCTCTATTGCTAATTATAAAATGGTGAAACACATTCTTTGATATTCACATGGCACAATTGATCTTGGCATTCACTTTACTGCATTTTTCTTCGTGGCAATTGTATCTTCTGGTCTGCCAAGAAACAACACATTGTTTCTCAATCTAGTTCCAAAGTTGAATATCCTGCAATGGCTCACACTATTGTGGAACTCACATGGATCTCATTTCTTCTTCATGACCTTGGTGTTCACCTCTCATCGCCACCTATTCTTTTTTGTGACAACTTGAGTGCACTTCATATGACGGTTAATCTTGTCTTTCATGCCCGTAGCAAATACATTGAGATTAACTACTACTATGTCCATGAACAAGTTGCTATTGGTCTTCTTCAAACTTGGCACGTTCCTGCACCGCTCCAACATGAAGATATTTTCACCAAACCCCTTAGACGACCTACTCTCTATTCTCTCCATACCAAACTTGACCTCCTACCTCAACACAATTTGCGGGGGAGTATCGAAAATACTCAAGGAGACCCAGTAGCTACAACTCCCAATATGGCAATTGTGCCCATTACTCCTATAGCACAAGAAGACCCAACGGCTAAAACACCCAATATGGAAATTACTGAATACACCGATCCTCAAAAGAGCACCAACATCTACAACACTCTATATGGCAAAATATCCTGATTGTACGTATCCTGTATTCCACTCCTTTTGTAGCATTACAATACACCATGTATTCTCAACAGACACCTTTGTACATACTCTATATAATTAAAGACTCTCTTGTATGATCTCACGATGAGTAAAGCATTTTTACAAACAATTGGTTCTCAATAGTTTTTAATACTTCGGTATGCTCATTTATAATATTATAAAAAAAGAGTTTCCTTTATAAATTTAACGAGTCTTTGGAAATTATTTCCTCCACTGTTAATGCTAAAAATTGCACAACAAACCGGAAAGGAAGAAAGAGTCATCCCTAACCCACGTTAATGATTCAGGCTTCGATATAGTGCTCGTCGCGTTCATCCATAACATAAATAATAAATAAGTGAATAAAAGTAAATAAAAGAGAGACACAGAAATTTATGTGGTTCGGCATAAAAGCCTACATCCACGGGTTGTTGGGGGCAAAATCCACTATATCAGGTGATGATTTTACACTGTCTCATGGCCTCACATATCGCTCAATACAATGGGAGAACTTAGTCGCAAATGAGTCCCTCTAGAGAATTGGTGGGGAGTGCCTGGAGAGCCTATAGAGAACCTGTCCAGAGTCCCTCAGATTTGTGGGGGAGCTACTCCTTATATAAAGGTTATTTCCTTGAAGTAATAGAGTCCAACTTGACATACAATATCTTTTCCTTTTAGAAGTCTGAACCAACTTCTTTGCCTTATCTCTTGGCTTTATCTTTTCCCTTAATGATAGGTTTCCAAAGGGTTTGACCTAGTCAATTTAGTCCCTAAAAGATGCCCTCAATTCTTAAGGTCACTTGTTTAGCAAGAAGGCCTTGAGAATCTTCAAGTCAACCGTGGTGGAGGTAACCTGCAGAAAAAGAAATTCTGGTAGTTGGTTCATGATTTTTCACCGTTATGCAATGGAGATCTCCATGAGTGGTCCTCAAGAAGAATTTGTAAAATTTGTAGTAAGGGCCTTCGAGGATGGGCCCTTGTGAAGTTTGTTTGTAAGAACGTTTGCTTAGTGATTGTATGTGAATGTTTATCGGTAGTAGAGTGTGTATACTTTCGTGCTCGGTGATCGTTTTTGGGTTTTTGGTGGCCTTAGTAGATTTTGCCCCATGCTGTATTTTTTGTTGGTGTTTTTCCGTTTTGATATGGATGTAAAAGTTTGTTTGTAGTAACTCGTGCTGAAGTGGTCAGGTTGCCCGTCAACCCCCTAGATCCATCTTAGGCGGTTGCTGAGCTCGTCGACTTGTTCCTGAAGGATACCCGCGCGAGGTGGTTATAGAGTTTGGAGGCTCATTCCCGAAGGTAACTCGTTGGCGGCGGTTGTAGCGAGTGGAGACACTCGGATGTGAGTGTAGCAGGAGATGCATCGATCGCGTAACTCTTGGCGATGGGAGTAACGAGAGAGATGCTCGACCTTGTAACCTTGCCGATTGGACAAAGGCAGGAGAGATGCTCGACCTCTCAGTTCTTAGCGAGAGGGTGTGGTGGGAGTGATGCTCGATCGCATAACCTTACCAACTGGAGAAAGGCGGGAGAGATGCTTGACCGCATACTTTTTGGCGAGAAGTGTGGCAGCAATGATGCTCGACCGCGTAACCTAACTGATTGGAGAAAGGCAGGAGAGATGCTCGACCGCTCAATTCTTGGTGAGAGGGTGTGGCAGGAATGATGCTCGACCGCATAACCTTACAGCCTGGAGAAAGGAGGGAAAGATGCTCGACTGCTTACTTTTTGGCGAGAAGGTGTGGTGGGAGTGATGCTCGATCGCGTAACCTTACCGACTGGAGAAAGGCGGGAGAGATGCTCAACCGCTTACTTTTTGGTGAGAAGGTGTGGTAGGAGTGGTGCTCAACTGCGTAACCTTACTGATTGAAGAAAGGCGGGCGAGATGCTCGACTGCTTAGTTCTTGTCGATCGACATAACGAGAGAGATGCTCGACCGTATGGCCTTGGCAAGGAAAGCATGGTGGGAGGATGACTCTACCGTGTTGATGTTAAAGTTAAGGTCAACTACTTCATTGTAGTAGGACAAAATGCGACCGCACTCTTTGGCGGGAGCTAGAGCTCTCCTTGTGTAAAAATAAAAACCAAATAAGTTAGATTAAATAATCCAACTCACAAGTTTGAGATTTGCAAATCGTTCGATGGCAATCTTTGGAGAGGGTCATGTGATTTTCTGACCTCCACGCCTATTCAATGGAGATCTCTAGAGAGGGTCGTGTGGTCTTTTGACCCACACGCTCGTTCGTTTGCACCGCGAGTGTGTAACTCGACTTTTGGTTGCACCACGTCCTAAGAAGTTCTCACAAAAAATAAAATAGGTAAGTGTAATACAAATTACAAGTTTGAGATTTGCAAACCTTGGTTATCTTGCTCATACTATCGTTGAGTAAAATTCATGTGAATGACGTGGAAAATAATGTGTATGGCGAGGGCCCTCTGTATGGTGTGCAACTGGCGAGGAATACCTCATGTGGTGGGCAATTGGCGAGCAGAACTTTATGGGCGAGCAATTGGCGAGCAGCACCGTGTGGGAGAGCAACTGGTGAGGAACACTCTGTGTGTTGGGTGACGAGGGGACGGCGAGGAACACTGTAATGGCTACGGAAAAGCAAGTCTTTTGGTGGAGTATTAAAATGTCAACAACAAGAAAAATAGCAAAGTTGAGGAGATCTTATCTAATGTTTCGATGACGATCTTGTGAGTGTAGAATTCACATCGTGTTGGGGTGTGGCGGGCAGCATATATATATATATCTGTTTATTATTTTGGAGACGATTTCACTAACCAAAGAATCTGAACTTTTGGAAATGATCTTGTGAGTCGGAGAATATCCTTCTCCCAATTCCAGTATAGAGAAAAAGTCGATTCTACAGACGGCACCAACTGTTAATGTCAAAAATTGCACAACAGACCGGAAAGAAAGAAAGAGTCATCCCCAACCTATGTTGGTGATTCGGGCTTCGATACGGTACTCGTCGCGTTCATCCATAACATAAATAATAAATAAGCGAATAAAAGTAAATAAAAGAGAGACACAGGAAATTACGTAGTTCGGCATAAAAGCCTAAGTCCACGGGTTGTTGGGGGCAAAATCCACTATATCAGATGATGATTTTACACTGTCTTATGGCCTCACATATTGCTCAATACAATGGAAGAATTTAGTCTCAGACGAGTCCCTCTAGAGAATTGGTGCAGAGTGCCTGGAGAGAACCTGTCCAGAGTCCCTCAGATTTGTGGGGGAGCTGCTCCTTATATAGAGTTTATTTCCTTGGAGTAATAGAATCCAACTTGACTTGTGATATATTTTCCTTTTAGGAGTCTGAGCCAACTTCTTTACCTTATTTCTTGGCTTTATCTCTTCTCTTAGTGATGGATTTTTCAAAGAATTTGACCCAATCAATTTAGTCCCTAACATCCACCTTAGAGAAGAATCATGATATATATCGCCACTTCGGCATGATCACTTCTTGAATCTGCTAGAAAGCTATGAAAGTCACAAACTTTGGAGGCTGATAGTGATATGGTAGTAGGTAGTGTAGTAGAATAAGATGATGTGTGAGAGAGAGAGAGATGGAGGTAAATAGGACTGAAATGAAAAGAAAATTGACTGTAGTTAGAGGAAGATCATGAAGATCAGAAGAAAGAAAAGAAAAAAAATTCACAAGGTCCCTGTAAACTACCATTCAGTTCGCAATTACTATCAATCTTATTTTTTAACACCCACTTCCAAACTCTCCAAAAATTATAATGCGTCTATTTATAAAAAATAAAAAAAAATAAAAAAAAATAAAAAAAAAAATTGAAAAAATGTCCTTAATGAAAAAGTTAAAAATCAAAAAAATAAAATTAGCTAATTTTTAAACTTTTGCAGGATAATTTTGTGTTTTTAAAAGAAAGAGGGGGCGGGCATACAATCTTGATATTATGGGGGTATGCAGATTACCGTACTTGATAGCTTCGAAAGAAATTTCAAAATTTAGTAGTAGTTTGAGGAAGATTTATGTGCTTTCCACTAAAATAAAAGTGGAGGTAGAGGAATGGGGTCCTTCTCCAAAAATGCTCCAAGCTGGGGGTATGGGAGTTGGTGGTGAGGTTGATGGGGTTTGGAGCTTAGAGACATGAGAGAGCGCGCTCCTCTCTAAAAGGTCGTACATACATATATTAAAATTTTATATACTGTTATTTTTACGTATTTTTTGTGCATTCCATTAATGTGATTGGTTGTATCACTTTTTTTTAAAATAAAATAACTGTTTTGACCAATCACATCAGTAAAGTGCGAAATGAATACTAAAAAATAACGGTATGTAGCAGAACTCGTCAAGTGGTGCTCCAAATAAACAAGCACATAAACCAGACGCACTTACTAAGTCACACTGTCACAGTGCTCTCATTCGTTGTAATGCACCACTCTATTAATCATTCTACCCACATATCTTTTAAATCCAACCTCCACCAAGTCTCATGCCCTGATACATGAGTGGTGGTTCATGTCCATTAAGGTGAAACCAGAAGTTCATTTGTCGGGGAGAGGGGAGGTTGGTGGGTTATTAAAAAAAAAAAATTGAGTGGGGCAAAAGTTAATTTATGTAGACTTTGAAAGAACTCATTATTGAGAGAGAACGTTTTTCCTCCTTTCATTTCATGTTCTCTACATGTATATATACTAAAGTTGTAGATAAACTATACAAGGTAACTTAATCTATAAAATGTAACAAATCAACATTAAACTATTATCCATTACAAGAGATTAATATGCTGATATGGTGATGCTAATATTCTGGAGACTTGAATGATAATTGATTTGCAGTGACATCATTTGATCTGTCATTTTGATTTCCTTCATTAACGAACTTTACCTTTAAAAAATAAAATAAAAAAATGATTTGACTTTGCATATATTGCCAACCTTATGTTTAGTCTCATCCTAACTATCTTATTAAAAATTAATTTTTTTATGTGAGTTTCATATTTATTTATTTTTTAAAAGAATTACGTGAAATTTGTATAATCTATGATTGTAAATATAATTTCTCTTTTATAATATATAATTGACAATTGATTGCAAAGCGCCATTGTCCATTGCTGACTAGGCAAATGAGCTTAAACTCGGAATTAGGATCCACCATCAACTTTTACTATTGGTTTGTAACCAAGTTTTTGGATCCAACTACTCATCTTATAACTTTAATTTTAATTTCAACCTAAAGTTGCTTTTAAAAAAACAAAACAAAAACAGTCCAATCATGTTCAAACACGGGAAAACAAAAAAGAGTTGCAACAAAACATACTTATAAGATCTTTCAATGATTCGAACCCCCCATTTGGTCACTTAAAAGCTGCATACCAAAGGTGCTCCAGTGCTTCAATTTTCAGATTATTGCTCGTGGGCCAACCAAATCGTCCAATTTAAATTTATTTTCTTTTAGAACTTTTCCTTTTTCCTATCAGATTTTTCTTGCAGAAAATTGTTATTCAAGCACCAAACTCGATGATTTTTCCTTTTTTATTTTTGCTGTTCAAGCACACTTTATGGGTTGAAATTTTTTTTTATCAGCCACTATTACTATTTACGACTTCACACTTTACATCTTATAAAAAATATTCATATATCTTATGAAAAACATCCTCACACCTTATAAAAAAATTACAAGTGTAAAATGTGAAAGTAAATAGTAACTGATGCTATTTCAAAAAAAAAAAATAGTAACTGATCCATGTAATTATTCTGAATTTTTTTTTTTAATATTTGTGAGCAAAACCTAAAATGTAAAGACAACATTCAAAAAAAAAAAAAAAAAAACAATCATATTCCTGTCGTTTGTCGCATCTCTCACACACTCTGATCTCTCTCCCTCCGTGTGTTGTAGTTGGGGAGTTGTTTCGGATCTCCTTGTCACAAACCAACCAATAAATATAGATGGAACAACAGGGAAAGTAGATTTGTAACTTTTGATTTTGGTGCTGTAGATAACAAAAACAACATTTCTTACCAAGATATTTGTCCTTCTGATCTGATAAATTCCCAACCAAAATACAATACCAACCAAAACTTAGCCATAAAGAATTCTGCAAAACCTTCCCCGTCTCGTTCTTTTTTCTTTTCTCTGTGTTTCCCTCCCGTTCTCAAAGGTGACAGTTAGGGATCTCTTTCTGCCAAGGTTAGGGATTACCTTTCTCTCTTTTTAAATTTTTTTGGCCGGCGAATTCCTCGTTTATTCTTCAGCCCATTTTTTCAAGCACGGTTTTTTTTTTTTTAACTTTCAAAGGAAAAGGCGATCACGACGTTGGTGATTTTCATTTTTCGGGTTTCTCGTGAATCGTGATTCTGGGCTTTCCAAACGGCTTCCCCTTAACCGGATCTTTCTCTTTATTAGGGTTATATTCCATCCAGGTCCGCTTTTATCCTCCTCCAGTCCTCCTATATATTTCTGCTTGTAATTCACTTTTCGGCTTGGCTTCTCAGTTTTTTATTGTTTTGTGTTTTGGGAATTTGCTTTTGTCGTTTAAAACCCCAGAGAACCGGAAAAAAAACTGCAGCTATTCCAGTACGACGCTTTAGCTTCGGTTTAGGTTCCAAGTTTATTCCTTTTGTTTTGGTTTTTAATTTCTTCATGATTTCTCTCGGTAATCTAGGGACGGCTGTTACTTGTTATGGTCTTCAAATTATTATTGAAATTAAAAAAGTATTGGAGTTTCTTTCTTAAAATAATGGCCTTCTTGGTTCGGAGGGATTGCAGATTTATTGATATCTTTTGAATTAAAGTTGTGATTGCTTCAGGTTCGGTCTCTATTCCGAAATTGCTATCCTACTCTATCGGAGATATAGTTTTATATAAATGAAGTCAAATAGTAAATGTAATCGCGATGCCTTTTGTAAATACTGATTGCGAGTATTAGTTTTTTATTCCTGAGCTAACTTTGTGCTTGGGTTTTTGTTTAGTTGTTTATATTAACTAGAACGCTTGGTAAATGGTTATCAGTGATTTAAGTAAACTTTGGGTCTGTGTCAAAAGTTCGCAAAAGGTTGCTTAATTTGGGGACTCAGTTGAGGGTTTGAACGGATCCTTTGGTTTATGTTTGTTGTTCCTAGGTTGTTGTCTCAAGGAATCACATGGTTGCTTGGTTGGTTGAGGGTAATGTGGAAGAATCACATGGTTCCTTGTTCATGGTGTATCACATATAGTGCCTGAAGAATGGCGACCTGCTGGTTTTAGGGTGCAAATTTTGGAAATTGTTTATTTCCAAATATTGAAGTGTTTTGAGCATTAGCGGCAGTCCTAGAGTTGCCTCTTATTGGGGTTTTGTGATTGTATATTGCCCATTTAAATATGCAAGATTTATTTTGTAAAGGACCAACAGTGAGATGTTGTTGTTGTTTAGAGCTTCTTATATGAGCTTCCAAAACTTCTGATAGAAATACGTGGGTAGCAATGCTAGGTTGCAGCCCAAAATCTCACAAGTTTTTCTCTGCATAAAGAGTGTGTTACTAAATATACCTACACAGATAATATGCACACATGCATACATCTAATTTATATTTCTTATCTGCTACTTAAGTCATGCTTAGTTGAGATTTATACAGCTATTATTTGTTATTGCTGACATAGAATTCCTATCTGGACTCGTTAATTGGAGTACTTAAACTTATGGTTATAAGATCTTATACCAGGTATTGGATTTCTTCCATGAGGGTCTCTGGTACTTTCATGGAGGATTGGCTTCTCTAAACTTGTTAGATAAGGCAGATCAGCTCCCGCTTTCTACATTGCAGCTTATTTTTTGGTGAATATATAGTCAGAAGATTGTAAATAAGATGAGAATCCTTGCACGCAGGTTCAGTATTTCTGATGGCATATATCGATAGAAAGAGACTTTAGAAACTTTACTTGGCATGATTATGTATGAGAATAATTTCTTCATATAACATTTGATCTTCTTGAGTGCAGTGCAGTTAGTAGAAAACCAAATGAGAATATGAGGCTTATTGTTACTACTTTCGTTGGAGTAGTTTTTGGCTTCTTGATAGGAATATCATTTCCGACATTGTCATTAACTAAGGTACGTAGAGTTTGAACTATTTTCTTCTTTTCTTTGTTGTATGCATGGTTGTGCTTTCTTATAGATTTTATACAGCTAGACAATGGAACATTTTTTGATCTCTATATTTTTCAGGTGAATCTCCCGTCCAGCCTTCTTCCTACAATTGATGTCTCATACATTAGAAATAAAGAATTAGGCATTCGAAATGCTTGGTCATCTTTGCGTAGTAATAATAGCAGCTCAGCTCAAGCTCAAAAGTTAAATGATTCATTGAAGGTAAACCTCATTTTCTATTAGTGTTATTTGAAATATATGAGGTTTCAGGTTTACATTGTATACTTGGATGATATTCAAGACGTTAGCAGATGCATTTTGGAACCAAATATGTATGTGCATTTGAGACTTTTGACATTTTTTATGTACTTTCTTGGAAATGATATTAATATGAGATTGCTTGGATAAACTTGGAATAGTGGGGTAGATGGAATTTATGGAGTGGGCATAGGACAGTGAAATAGAGTAGAAGAGAAAAGAAGTTCCATTTAGTCACTTTACACATATCGCCATACATCTAGAATTTGTTGTTGTGTGTGCTTATTATTGATGAGAGCAACAGACGAGTATTAACCCCTAGGGGTTGGCTCAAGTGGTAAAGACCTTGGGCTTGGGGGTATGCTCCCCTCAGGTCTAAGGTTCAATTCCCCTTGGGTGCAAACAATCTCTAGGGGCCATCGGACTGGGAGATTTTCTCCTTGAATTACCCGAGGTGCACTTGCGGGAAACTTCTTGCCGAGGGCCTGTGCACCCCTGGGATTAGTTGGGACGCTATTCCTTGACATAAGGTGCCAATCAAAAAAAAAAAGAAGAGAGAGTAACAGACGAGCATTCTTTTCTCAAAGTAAATGATGGATTAAAGTAGGGCATGGTTTCTTGTATCTTTCTTGGCATATTTGGTGAGTTTTCAGAGAACAGCTATCATCTTGAGCATCAATTGTCTGTAAATCCATAATTCTACTACTTAATTCATGTCTACTTCGTAGCTCCTAGGAGTGGGCTTAAGCGGTAAGGGCCTTGGCCTTGGGGGTATGGTACCCTAGGTCTAGGGTTCAAACAATTTCTAGGGGCCATGTCCTATTGGTGAAAAGCTGATGCTTACCCAATCAGTGTGATATAGGGGTGTTACAAGGGTTTGGAAATTAACTGGGTAAAAGACAAATTACGCTTGCAGTCTCTGGGGTTCCTAATAAAAAAATCATGCTTGTTTAGTGTTGTCATGTTGGAAGTAGAAATAGTGCATATCCCATAAATTCTTTAGAAAGAGAAGTAGTGCATATCTATACTGTTATGCTCACTTTTCCCCTCCTGCACTCATGATTCTGCTGCAGATTTGGGTTCCCTCAAATCCTAGAGGTGCAGAAAGACTACCTCCAGGAATTGTTGAAGCTGAGTCAGATTTCTACCTGCGAAGATTGTGGGGGAAGCCTAGTGAGGTGTGTATTCTTCTGCAACTTATAGTAAATCATACAAGCATACATTCTGCATGCCGGGTCTGCATGTGTCTGTGCCACGCGTATGTGTAATACATTTTTTCACTGTACCAAATATGTAGGACTTCATATGAATTGATAGGTGACGTCTCAAACTTGAATACTCATTTATTTAAATCCATTCTATCGTCTACCATTCTACTGGATTCTTTGGTAAAACTGAATATTAGAATAGCATAACCTTGAAGGAAAGGAAAAAAGAAGAAAAAAAAAACCATGGTGTTTGATCAAGATGGCATTTGCAGGACTTGACCAAAAAACCACAGTACCTTGTAACCTTCACTGTCGGATATGATCAGAGGAATAATATTGATACAGCGGTGAAGAAGGTCTCTCTCTCTCTCTCTCTCTCTCTCTGAGTATGATTTTCTTTCTTTTTCCTTATGTTTATGGCTAATATGTCATTCTCACAGTTTTCAGATAACTTTACAATCCTTCTATTTCACTATGATGGCCGAACAACTGAATGGGACGAGTTTGAGTGGTCAAAGCAAGCCATTCATATTAGCATTCGTAAGCAGACTAAATGGTAAGAAACTATTGTTAATTGTTCAAGTCTTAGACTTGCATGTGTACATAAATAACTAAATTTAGAAATAAATAATACTGTATGCAGCTAAGTTAGAATACATCAAGACATTATAACATACTAAGAAAATCTAAAAGAGCATAAAATGAGAAAAAAAAATGGACACGCTTTGGGAAAACTAAAAGAATACTAACTTTTAATAAAAGCAGCCGTTTTTCCATCTAATAATAATGTAATTTGATAGTTGATGACATGGCTTCATAGGAGTAAATTTCTGTCTTAAAAATTATATAGATAAATAGATGCATTGTTGATGTGACAATTTCTCATTGCTATGCTGATAAGCTAACACATACTTAAATTACCCAGAAAGTTGCTTATGCATACTTTATAGGTGGTTTCTCCAAATTATGCTTATAGGTTCTAAAATTCTTTGCAAGGTGGTATGCCAAGCGATTTCTGCATCCTGACATAGTGGCTCCATATGACTACATATTTATTTGGGATGAAGACCTGGGAGTTGAGCATTTTAATGCAGAAGAGTGAGTGTTGGATTTGAAATAGCAATTCTATGATAACTTTGCTTCAGTCTACTCAGCAATTTGTTTTGCCCTTTTTTCATTCATTTTAGATACATAAAGCTAGTGAGGAAGCATGGCTTGGAGATTTCGCAGCCTGGTTTGGAACCTAACAAAGGATTAACATGGCAGATGACAAAGAGGAGAGGTGACCGTGAAGTTCACAAGTAAGTTTGTTTTGGCCCTTGTATCAAAAGTCTGTTACAATTAACAAACATTAAAAATGATAATTGTATGAAAGAACGTTTATATTGTTATTTCTTTCTACCAGACAAACAGAGGAGAAACCTGGATGGTGCAGTAGCCCACATCTGCCTCCCTGTGCAGCGTATGAAATTGTTTTAGACATGTTGATTATATGCTATGGTTCTTGGCCGTGCTCTTTTTTATCATGGAATTTAACAAAATTGTCCTGATAAATGTAGGTTTGTTGAAATCATGGCCCCGGTATTTTCGCGAGATGCATGGCGCTGTGTGTGGCATATGATTCAGGTATCCAGCATTGTTCTGAACTTTTTTATTTCATATAACTTGGTGGTCCCTGATTGTTTTCTTTGGGCATGATGCATTAGATTAAAGTTGTGTTCCTTTGCGAATTGCAGAATGACTTGGTCCATGGTTGGGGTCTCGACTTTGCCCTTCGAAAATGTGTAGACGTGAGTAACCTTCCTCCATCCCCCACCCCCTTCCTGGTGCCTGTTTCTTCTTTAATTAATAGTTCTAGGAGTGGTTGCAGATGCAATGCTTTATTATAATGTGTGTGCGTGTGCGTGTGCACGCACTTTTTGGCTGTCAACTACATTCTTGTATGTGCAATAATCTTTTTATACCTATCAAAAATAATCTTTCTATATCTGTCAAAAAAATAGTGTGATATACTATATATGTATGTATATTGTCTTTTTCTTGGAAACAGCCTGCCCATGAGAAGATTGGAGTTGTAGATTCACAATGGATTGTGCATCAAACTGTTCCCTCCCTTGGGAACCAGGTAAAAGGAAGATCATTGGCTATGTTTATATTCTCATTTGTCATATATAAATTAAGCATTCTAGTATTAGAAACTAACTACTTTTCACTTCATTTTCATTTTGGCAGGGAGAATCACATGATGGGAAGGCACCATGGCAAGGGGTATTTACAGCCTTTTCCTGCTATTATTGTTTTTTGTCCCTCCCACTGCTCCCTCCCGCTTCTCCCTTTATAAATCCTCTTCCCGTCTCCTCTGTCTCTCTCACACACAGGCACGCATGTTTCAGCTTGATACCGCAGTGACTTGTGTATGAAATGTGCTGATATGTTTTCATTTTACCGGTGTCAGGTAAGGGAGAGGTGTAGGAAAGAGTGGACAATGTTCCAAGGTCGACTGACAACAGCTGAACATGCATATTTTAAAGCAATGGGTGTCGATCCTTCCAATTCGACAGCTCATTAGGGAATAGCAACAACAGAAGATGATCGCATGCTACCGGCAGCACCACCTGCTGCTCAGAGTTTTACATTCAGTTTGTAAAATTCTTTTTTTTAGCTTGTAACAATATTATTTTTGTACAATTCCTTGAACACATTGAAAGGCATAGAGTTTTAGTGCCGACTAGAGTTAGTTTGGAGGCACATTCCACTATTTTGCAACTATTATTACGTAAATAATGCCAACCCCACTATATCTTTCTTTATTGCCGATAACTACAAAAAATTTACTAAATACCAAGAAGCAGGGTGCTACAAAGGCTCGAGGCTGGGGGTATGGGATGAAAAGGCTTTAAAACAGAAATTCACTATTTGGTGTGTTTCCAACGAAGAACATGCTATAGATTGTACCTTCATTTTACTCTTATTTAATTGCACTGATGTGTTACTATCAACCATTGAATTTGTTACTTTTAAGGAAAATGCTAAATGAATTTAAGAAAAATTTAAAAAAAAAAAAAAAAAAAACTTATATTTGTACGTGTTGAAAATTATGAAATTTGAAATTTAAAACTAATAAAATGGGTATTGTAAGGAAAATTATAAATATTGTAAGTAAAAGTGTAAGTACATATAGTACTAAAAATGAGTTTGTGTTAATACATCACTTATAAAGGGATTTATTATAACTTTAAAAAGATTAAAATATCAATACTTTTTTAACATAACTGAATTGGACTTGCATAAAATGAACTTAATTTTGAACCAAAGTGCATGTAGGCTCGTCTTAATCGCTCGCATAATTTTATTTTGAATAATGATAGGGTTACTATTTTATTACTATCCATCTACTATTATTTTTGTATTTAATTTTTTTAATTTTTTATTTTACTTAATGATTAAGGAAGTGAGTATTAGTAAAATTATATATTTTTTTAATTTTTTGTTAATGATTAAGGATGTAAATACTTAAAAGAAAATAATAAAAAAAAAAAAAAACTTGAAATACACTTAGGTAGTAGATGGGTAGTAATTGGGTAGTAAGCCTATCACTACCCTTTTATTTTTACAAATTTACTTTAGTCTTTATTAACTCTAATTAAAAGCCATGTGTTTGTTTGAAAAGATGACACAGAATTTTCTTCACTAATGTGCAAGTTTTTGCTTAAAGTTATTCACGATGTAGTGCATAAATGTGTGGTGAATTTAGTTTGTTTTAGAAGTGTATAGATACAATTTATCTAATAAGCAAGGATGATATAAACGTTAATTAATTTACCAATCAATGATCAACGTAAATTTGTTGGTTTATAAATACAATTTTTATGAGCAATTAATTTAGGGGTATATAATTTGGCTAGAAAATGAAACTTTTTCAAATAATTATGTTGATGTATACTCAGTTACCGCGTGAGTCACTTGTATTTATTTTTTTTTTGAAATAATAATAACTCATTTCCATTCAATCAACCCAATGGGATACAAGGAGGAAAATCCTCCAAAGTTACAATATGATCATGATTGGATAGAGCATCTTTTGCTAACAAGTGAGCTATAGAGTTGTCATTTCTCCTTACATGAGAAACCTCCCACTTAGCAAAATTTTCTAATAGCTGTTTAGCTTCACTAATAAACATGCTTGCACTGTTAGAGCCTTCCTTGCCACTTCTAAGCTGGTTGATAACTTGGAGGGAGTCTCCTTCAATGATCACTTGTGTAAGGCCAAGCTCCACACCAAATTGTGCAGTTTTAAGTGCACCGAATGCCTCAGCTAACAAAGGGTCCAGGAATAAAGGCTTCTTAGTCCTCAAGGTTGCAATTATTGAGCCTAAGCTGTTCCTTACAGCCACTCCCACTCCAACCATTCCTCTAGCCTTATCCACTGCACTGTCCCAATTCATCTTGACCCAATTTGTTTGTGGAGCCTGCCAAACCTCTACTGAGTTACATACCATACCTACTTTACATCTCTCCTCAACCAGCTCATCCAAAATGAATCTAGCCTCTTGCACAATTACCTTCGGGTGAACAAAAGCACCTTTAAAGATTAAGTTGTTCCTTCTCCACCATATTTTACTTGCCACCACAGCAAACTCCTGGATGATCTTGCTTTCCATGGTTTGAAATAAGGCTTCGAGGAGTTGTTTCATAGACATGTATGGAAAATGGCATTCAAGCTCTATATATGTTACTAGATGATTCACTCATAATTGCAGAATATTGTCGAGCCGTGTATCAAGGAGCGTCTAGCTGTGGTGAGGGACAAGGCCAAGTTTGGTCCAATGAGAATAAAGAGTTGAGTGGCCAAGTGGCTTGGTGAGAAGATCAGCAAGTTGGAGCGATGTCAGGACATGCTAGGTGTGAAGAAGGCTGAGTCTAACACTCGCAATGCAAACCAACTCCGGAGTCTAAGACTTGCACTGCACAGTAACACCTAAAGTTACTCCGGCCAACGATCCTTGCCTAAGGTAATCAGCACTAGAGTCTAACATTCATGCTATAAATAAGCTCTAGAGTCTAACACCTGTGGCACAAACAAGCCCTAAAGTCTAACATTGTGCCACAAACTAGCGCTCAATTCTAACACTCACGTTGCAGGGTAACACCTAAAGTTACCCCGGCCAACGACCCCTGTATAACACAAGCAAACACTAGAGTGTAACATTTCTAGAGTCTAACACTTGCATCACCAACAAGCATTAGAGTCTAACACTCACGCCACAATTGAGCTCTCAAGTCTAACACTCATGGCACAAACAAGCGTTCAAATTTAATACCGTGGGGTAACACCTAAAGTTACCCCATCCAATGGTCCCTGATTAAGGCAAGCAAGCGCTAGAATCTAACACTCGCACCATAAACAAGCACTTGAGTCTAACACTTGTGCTAAAGGATGATACCGTGTACAAAAAGGGGAATAACACGAGAATCACCAAGCAAAAGCGCAAGAGAAAAGCAACAAACACTAGAAGGAAAATGGAAAGCGAACTCTATAACAAATATCATTATGAATGGTCCAACACAAAAGAATAAAACTAAAACAACTAAAAACAATCGCAAAGTCTAAACTTAAAACTAAGCCTCGAGGTCGCTACCATGTGGAGGAGGAAGCGGTTGGGCAAAGAAGGCGTTAGACATTACATCGATCCAGAGAGTCCAGGATAAGCTAAGTTGCAGAATCGGAGAATACCACACAAGTCCAAAGTGCTAAAGTCTATCCTAGGGTTGGCCAACAAGAACCTCCTTAGCGTCAAAAGCCTAAAGTTTTAGCTGAATATCACTTGCTTTATGTTACTTTCACATTTTTGTATGTCAGTAAACCATTTTTGGCATTATCGCATCCTTGCTTTATCTTTATTTCTTGGCATTCCTTACCCTTTCTTTTATCCTTGGCAATAGGCTTCCAATGAGTTGGACCTTAGTTCATTTTATAGGCAAAAGAACCCCGCGATTCTTAAGGTTGACTTGTCCCACAAGAAGGCATTGATAATTTTCAATATAAAAGTCAATCATGATAAAGAAAGAATATGAAAATATATAACACGAATTTTCACTTGATTTTTCGTTATTGTGTGCTGCAATAAAGGTCTCCGAGGGCATGCCTCAAGGAGACTTGTAAATTCCCTTGCAAGGATCTCTGAGGATAGACCTCTAGAAGGCTTGTTTGTGCAAACACATAACCAATGATTGGCGAAGAGCATTGTAGATCAAGAAACGTGCAACTTATTGCTGGTGTGAAAAATGTATATTTCGTGTTAGGTAATTGTTTTTGTTTTTTTTGGCTCTTTGTGTTTTCCCAATTGATGGCAGTGGATTCCTTGTCCTTTGAGGTGTTTCAAAGCAACGTTATTGTTTGGCGTTAATGTTGGAGTTTGTTTTTATATGTTTATTGTATACTTGAACTAAGTGAGTAGAGAACTCGTCGGCCCCTGGATCCTTCCTAGGCAATTGTTGAACCCGTCAACTTGTTGATTTATGAGAGGAATAATGTTGTTAACCAAACCAAGATTTGAAGAGAACACATCTTGTGTGTTGATTTGATGATAGATAATATCTTGCTAAAGGATTATAGGTGTTAGTTGTTGGGACACAAGATCTTTCTAAGCAAGTATCATGTGCCTTCTTTGACTAGTGTCAAAGAGTCTTGGTGGAGGTGCACTGCTAAAGAGCTAATCTCATTTAATAAAACTTGGAAATTTTGACTAAATGTGTTGGAGATCAATAGCTATTTTACGTAGTTTGGAGAATTTGTTGGAGATTTGTCGAGCAGGCTTGATTCTCGCAAAACAAACTGCTTTTGTGTAGGGCTTGTAATTGAACCAACTTGTTGCCTACTTTCTTCCCATGGTGTCTTTGTAAGAAAATAAATTGAATGGAGATAGGAAATAATCGAGAGGCCAACTTGCCTTCTTCTTCTGCTTCATTTGATTTAAATATTACACTAGCATTTTACAGAACAACTTTATGTTAAATATGGAAGTGTACAGCTTTACTAGAGTAACTATGGTAATGTACAAAATGGAGATACAAGGGAAAATCAGGGAGACACATCACGTTGATTTAGGATGAGATTGAGGAGCAGATTGTGCTGTTGCTTTTAGTTTGGGATTTCCATGTATAGCAACTCGAGATTGAGGAAGAGATTTGATTGTTGTTCGTGTTGTTTTGGAAGGTCCATGTATAGCAGCTCCAGTTTTGGGATCTTCATGAATACTCTGTCTAACACCCCCCCCCCCCCCCTCAAATTTACCGGGATCAAGATCACCATTAATTTGGATCTGAGAAAAGCAAACCGAGGAGCAGTTTGACCCTAGGTGAAGATATCACCAATTTGATCTTGTGTAAAAATGTGTTTCACTTGAATGTCTTTGTTGAGAACTTTTTCTCGAATTATTGCTCATTCACTTACACATGCCCAAGACCTTTTCCATAGGCAATGTGAGATTATTCCTCAACACCCTCCCTCACGTGCAGGCTAGTATTTTTTTTCCATAGGCAATGTATGATTTTCCTTAACACCCTCCCTCACGTCCAGGCTAATATTTTTCCTAGTCCTTCTCACGGGGTAAGTAGTGTGAACCCTCATTCGTCTTGTGGCAGGCTATGATACCATGAAGAAATTCATGGGCTTCATGGTTCTAACTCATCTCATAAAACTGGTTCTACAAGAGATGATTGATCATTCCTTATAAACATGCCCAAGACCTTGTCCACAGGCAATGTGAAATTATTCCTCAACACCCTCCCTTACGTGCATGCCAGTATTTTTCCTGATTCTTGTCATGGGGTAAGTAGTGTGGGCCCCCATTCGTCCTGTGGCAGGCTCAGATACCATATAAGAAAATAAATTGAATGGAGATAGGAAATAATCGAGAGGCCAACTTGCCTTCTTCTTCTGCTTCATTTGATTTAAATATTACACTAGCATTTTACAGAATACATCTTTACAAAGCTAAATATGGAAGTGTACAGCTTTACAAGAGTAACTATGGTAATGTACAAAATGGACATACAAGGAAAAATTAGAGAGACACGTCACGTTGATTTAGGAGGAGATTGTGCTGTTGCTTTTAGTTTGTAATTTCCATATATAGCAGCTCGAGATTGAGGAAGAGATTTGATTGTTGTTCTTGTTTTGGAAGGTCCATGTATAGCAACTCCAGTTTTGGGATCTTCATGAATACTCTGTCTAACAGTCTTTACTTTACTTTTTCATGGCTAGATGGAGTTAATGCAACAAATGTCTGTGTAAATGTTGTTTGATGTGCATACAAAGGATTGAGGGTGTGGTAAAAAAAAAGGAAAAGTAAATAAACTTGAGTTGCTTAATGATATGTCTAGTGGTTGTTCTTTCAACTTGCGCACATTCATGGTCTCAGTTCTCCTTTTATCACTGGAAATAGTTCGCAACTGGTTTTTCTTCTTTTGTTTTTGGAGTGAGACCTGGGCTTCAATGGCTAATATAGAGCACTCCACTTTTACCTATAATATTTAGGCTTTGTTTGGTTACTGAACTCAATTGAGTTCAATTGAGTTCAGTCTAATTTTAAACTGAGTCTAACATCAAAATACTCAACTCTAAAATTACTAAACTCATCCTAACTCAAAACCTTCTTACACATGGGACCCACAACCTTTTTCAACTTAAAACATCTTTATACGTGAGACCCACAACCTTTTTCAATTTCCCATAAAAAGTATTAAACTCATATTAACATCCAAACACACTTTAAACTCAGTTTAGATGGGTCCCACGTAATTCTTTTTACTACTCAACTCACTACTATTTATAAAGAACTCAACTCAATTGAGCTCAGTTCAACATTCAAATGCAGCCTTAAGGTTCGTTGGCCCCTCCAAATAGGTCATATGTGTCTACACCCAATGCTTGTCTCATACATCTTTCGAAGGGGATTGCCTTTATAATAGTCCCCCTCAAAATGAATGATATATATTATAAACATTCATCTTGGACAACAAAGAATGAAAAACATTAGAGCCAAGAGGCTTAGTTAACAAGTCTGCAAGCTATTGAGAAGAGGAAACATGCAGTGTTCTGAGCAATCCAGCTTGAATTTTCTCTCTAATAAGGTGACAATCCAACTCAATATGTTTTGTTCTCTCATGAAAAACAAGATTGGCTGCAATATGGAGTATAGCTTGGTTGTCACAAAATGACAAAAATGGCTAAGAATGAGACTGACGAAAATCACTGAGCAAAGACTACCATGTTAATTCACAAACTGCATAGGCCATAGATCGATACTCAACTTCTGTAGAGGATCTTGATACAGTAGTTTGCTTCTTGGATTTCAAAGAAATCAGTGATTTACCAAGAAACACACAGTAGCCATAAATAGACCTTGTATCAGGGTAGCTTGCCCAATTCGAATCAGCAAAAGCTTTTAAATGAACTTTAGATGATGCTGGAAAACAAATACATTTGCCTAGTGCCATCTTTACATATCTAAGTATTCTGAGAGCAACTTGCATGGGAGGAACTCGAGGAGATTCTAAAAATTGACTCAAGTAATGAACTGAGTAAGTGATGTCTGGCCTAGCATGAGAAAGGTACAATAACCTGCCTATAAGTCTTCTGTAGGCAGTTGTGCCTTCAAGTAATTTTCCACCAGATTTAGAAAGTTTACAATGAGAATCCATAGGGAAATTACTTGGCTTAGAAGACAATAAGCCAACATCAGATATCAACTCTAGTGCATATTTCCTTTGGCAAATAGAAATGCCCTTTTTGGATCGAGTTATTTCCATCCCTAAGAAATACTTTACAGGACCTAAATCCTTTAGTTTAAAATGTGCACTTAGAGACTCTTAATAGTTTGAACAATAGAAATGTCACTACTGGCCAATAGTATGTCATCTACATACACCCAAAGAGCAACAAAACATTCATCTGTTTGCTTTGTAAATAATGAATAATCTGATTTGGATTGTGCAAATCCCAAATCAACCAAGGCTGCAGTGAACTTTGAGTTCCACTGCCTAGAAGCCTATTTCAATCCATACAAGGATTTATGCAGCTTGCAGACTCTAGTGTCTCCCTTTCTAAGAAATCCCAGTGGTGGTTTTATATAGACTGTTTCATCCAAGTCACCATAAAGAAATGCATTGTTCACATCCAAATGCACTAGATGCCAATTATGAATTGCTTCCAGAGATAGAAAACACCTCAATGTCACCATTTTTGCAACTGGGAAAAAAGTTTCTAAGTAATCAAGCCATTCCCTTTGAGTATAACCTTTGGCAACTAATCTTGTCTTATACCTCTCAATCGAGCCATCAGCGTTAAACTTAGTTTTATATATCCACTTACAACCAATGGAATTTTTATCTGGTGGAAGGTTAGTAAGAGTCCAGGTATTATTTGGTTCTAAGGCAACTAGCTCAATTGACATAGCATCTCTTCAATGAGGATGCTTAACAGCTTGATGATAAAATTCAGGTTCTTTTTTAGATGAGATAGAATTGCTAAAAGCTTTATGAAAAGGAGACAAATGCTTATATGATAAAAATTCATAAATGCTATATTTGTTAACTGAAGTTGTATCAATTGAGCCAAGAGATGATATGGTAGAGGTAGAAGTTGTTGAAGATGCTAGATTGCAATGATAATTTTGCAAATAAGCAGGAGCTTTGTCCTGCCTAGTGGATTTTCTAAGAGGAGGGAATTGGGTCATATATTGTAATGAAGGAGTATGTGGAATCTGACTTGCATGACTAAAGGATTCTGGTATAGAAGTGGTAGAATATGATCTGGTATTGGAATCATTTAACAAGCAATTATTATTTGTAATGTTTGAGGATTGTGATATATGATCTGTAACTGGATGAGGTAATACAAACTCAGATGGTAAGCAAGTTTACTGTGAAGAAACTTTAGTCTGAAAAGGGAATATATGCTCATGAAAAACAACATCTCAAGAAAAAAAAAAACTGTGAGAGT
Organism: Juglans mandshurica; assembly: GCA_022457165.1. Lineage (NCBI taxonomy): Eukaryota > Viridiplantae > Streptophyta > Magnoliopsida > Fagales > Juglandaceae > Juglans > Juglans mandshurica. Next base: position 16,280,787 of record CM039629.1, read on the forward strand.
CTAGATCATATAACTTGTATCCTTTTGTTCCAAAAGGATAACCAACAAATATACACTTTCTAGCTCTAGGAGAGAATTTGGATCTGTCATTGCTTAAGGTAGAAGCATAACATAGACAACCAAAAACTTTAAAATGATTGTAAGAAGGAATATCACTATAAAGAGTCTGTTGTGGTGATTTATTGTTGAGAATATGAGATGGAATATGATTAATGATGTGGGTTGCTCTTAAAACACATGCTCCCCAAAAATTTAATGGAGCATTTGATTGATATTTTAAAGCTCTTGTCACATTCAAAAGATGTTGATGTTTCTCTTATTAGAAATTCTAAGCCATTATCTGTTCTTATACATTTTATTTTTTGATGAAATTGTGTATAGACCAAATTGTAAAAGGCTATAAGAATGTGTGTAACCTCACATTTAGATTTCATTAAGTATACCCAAGTTGATCTAGAATGATCATCAACAATTGTTAGAAAATACTTGAAACCATCATGAGTAGGTACTAAAAAAAGGACCACATATATCACAATGGATCAAATGAAAAGATGAACTAGGTTTGTAAGAATGAACTAGAAATGATAATCATTTCTGTTTTGCCAAAGGGCAGATTGTACAATGATGTTCATGTACAAGTTTATTTGAAAGAAAATTTGGAATTGATTTTGGAAGGACTAACAATCTCGAAGATGATGGATGGCCTAATCTACTATGCCACAGATGGTAAGTAGAATCTAGTGTGGATGAAAACATGGAGTTAGTAGTTGTACTGACTGATGGTTGTTGCAGAAAATAGAGAACAGCTCCCTTTCTACCCTTCCCAATCATCTTCCATGGGGTAAGGCCCTGTGTATAACAAATCTCAGGTATAAACACAAAACAACAAGTCTGATCAAATGTAAGCTTAGTTACTAAAAGAAGATTATATGCAAAATTGGGAACACATAAAACATCTTTCAAAACTAGGCCTTTTGATAAATGGACAGTACCAAGATGCGTTACTGTAACATTTTCTCCATTTGGCAATTTAACAAATGTATTAAGAACTTGTGTGATTGTTGTAAAAAGGTTAATAGAATGAATAATGTGGTTTGTAGCACCTGTATCTATGATCCAAGTGCTAGAAATAGATGTTGAATTCTCATTTTTCTTAGATGAAGAACTTGAATGACAAATTGTTTTACCTGAAAAAGAAGGCAAAGGATTTGATGTGGATAGTACATTAGCTGCCTGATGACTATTTTTGGGTGGTTCAGTTGATGGTGGTCGAATTAATGCAAGTAGTTGCTGATACTCTTCTTGAGAGAAAGACATGCAATTCTAATCAAAGGGTGTACTCGAGCATTGGGTCATAACTTGGCTTGCTCATGAAACTTTCCCTTTTTGTTTGAAACTTGGAGGATATCCATGTAACTTAAACACTTGTCTAATGTGTGATTGGTCATTCCACAGTGAGTGAATAATACTTTTCTCTTATGTACTGTTCTTTTCCAGTGTTAATCTTTGGACCTTCAACTCTTTTGTTCATGAAGGCTACATTAGGTTTGAAACCTACTCTTCCCATAGAGCCAACCTCCCTTTGTTTCTCTTCTTGAATCACCAAAGAAAAAACTTTAGTAATTGATGGTAAGGGTTCTATAAATAAAATCTGACCCTTAACATGAGCAAACTCCTCATTCAACCCCATAAGAAACATGATTACATGTTGATGTTGTTGATATTCAAGAAACAGACAAGCAGCACCACAATTAAAGTTTTTATATGCCCCACATGTGCAACTAGGCATCTGATTATAGTTCATAAGTTCATCCCACAAATAGTTGAACTTTCGATAATAGACACTCACCGAGGTTTGATCTTGAGTTAAAGAAGACAGCTCCTTTTGCAATTGGAAAATTCGTGGTCCATTGCCTTGAGAGAACTGATGCTTCAACTCATCCCACATATCTTTAGCAGTTTTCACATAGACAATGATTTCTCCAATATCTCTGGACACAGAATTGAGAATCCATGATAAAACCATGTTGTCACACCGACCCCATCTAGGATACGAAGAATCTGTTTCAACTGGCTGAGTAATCGCACCATTGATGAAGCCCATTTTGTTCTTGGCCTTCAAAGTCATTTTCATTGATCTACACCAACTATTGTAGTTGTCTCCTGTAAGGAGATTAGAGACCAAAATCGAATCAAGGGAATCTCCATTTTGTAGATGAAACGAACTAGAAGAGTCCTCTGCATTCAACAAAACAGATGAAGAGCTAGCCATTCTTGCAACGGAAAACGAATCTTGTAGTGAAACTGAAGCAAAACCCTAAGATTATTGCTCTGGTACCATGATGCAACTTCAATCAAGAATGTAAAGATTGAAGAAGAAGATTAAAAAGGAAGAAGAAGACTTCTGATTTTATTCAATGTGTTACTGTACATCGAGTTACCCTCAATTTATATACAATAAGTTAACTAACTCATAGTAAAAATACTAAAAACAAAAAGTAACTAAACTATACAATAAGGACTAAAGTGGAATTTATAACTTAGACTAAAATGAAATTTACAACTTTACAATATTTATAATAATACTCGCATAAAAAATTAATTTTTTAATATTATATTTCATTTTTTTTTTAAATAATTACACTACACTTATACAATCGATCGTATATAGCATTACTCGTGAAACCGGTCACCACATTGCAACTACAAAGAGTTTCCTGGGCACGCAGCTTGAAATTTACCCCTTTTGTTCCTCTGAAAATGCCAGCACAACCTCTGTTTTCCTTATAACTCATCAAATCATCCACCACTATCATTCACAAACCCTACACGTGTTGCCACGTGTAAGAATCGACCCCACCATGGTTGCTTCACTGACCAGGGTTAATACATCAGTGGTTAGGATGAGCTTATGTATTTATGACCTTCGCCCAGGCTGCATTAACGTTGTTGGTGAAGATTTGGGCTTGATTTCCCTCTTTCTGTTTCCTCACTCCTGCGACCACTTCAACTGCTTTAGCTGTCAGAGCTTTGGTGCTAGCTTTAGCAACGAAGTGCATTTTCCTCTTTTGGGTGTTTGGGAAACAAAAGATCAAGATCATTAATGGGGCTCTCGAACTTCTTCCCCAGTGTATCTGAGGGAGTGCTTCCTGTGCTGGTAATGAACACAATTCTCTCGGTGGCTCTTTTGAAGAAAATGGTGAAATCTGTGCTCGAAATGGTGGGTGCAACTGGGAACCCTGAAAATGCAGAAGAAGCAGACGACCCAGAGAATATTTCAAGGGATCAGAGATCAAGAGTTTCAACGACACGGTTCGAGTCTTTGTGCCACAACTGCAACATTGCAGGTGTTGGTGCTAGTATTGGTAGCAGAGTTTCAATGGAGTGTTGTGTTTGTCTGTGTAGGTTTGAAGCAGATGAGGAGGTGAGTGAGTTATCCTGCAAGCATTTCTTTCACAAAGATTGCTTAGAGAAATGGTTTGAAAACAGGCCGCATATTAATACCTGCCCTCTCTGTCGCTCTTTGGACTAGATTTCCATGGTTTTAGTGGGTGGAAGAAGGAATGCTAGCTAGCTCGTGTCTTTCATTTTTCTCTGTTGCACTTTCTTCTCTCTGTTTCTTTCTTTCTTTTTTTCTCTACCTTCATGTTTAAGTTTATATATTTGAATGAGAAATTTAAAAAAAAAAAAACAGAGACATCTTTGTTACAATCTTGCATGCTTTGCTTTTGCGTGGGACTGATCGAATGGTGTTCGCATATCTTTCGTCCTCGCAAATCTTGTCTTCTGAGAGTTTTGGGAGCATGCTTCTTTGTCGACGTTTGTTCTGTGATGTAAGAAATGTATGCGTTTTTTCCTTTCGTTCCTCCTGAGGGAGATGCTGAGCGCATTGCTGATGCAGCATCCGGTTTCGTTATAAAAGACTTTGCATGCATTATGGATTACGTGGGGAAGTGTCAGATTGCCTGATGTAATATATTTTAAATGATTTTTTAAAGTTAATTATTTAAATAAAAGTACTTAAAATATTTATGATTGGAAAATGCTAAATCTACCGTTCCCCATTTCCGTTTTTCTTCCCGCTTGAGGTGGCATGCTTTTTTTTCTTTTTCTTTTTTTTTTTTTTTTGCTTCCTTTAATTTTTCTTTCCACGTCGTCTTCCCCATTTCATTTTGTCTTCTCCATACTCGCCAATCATCTTTCTCTTTCTCTCATTACCTCCCTCAACTTGCACTGTGCTACTGTTCCCTAACTACTTCCCTCACTATTCTTTTGTAATTTATTTCTTGTTTTTCTTCATTCTCTTTCAGATCTCCTCAAATACTATCATCCAATTGATACTCTAATTACCTTCTATCCATCCTTTTTTGTTTTCATTTCAGTTGTACATTGTCTTTAGGGCATAAATGCATGCCTCCTTCATGGGTTTTCTTTCAATTTCTTATTAGATTTGCATTTTTGCTGCAGACCCTATTTTTCTCTTTTGATTTCCTAATTCTGAATGGTATACATGCTTTAGTTTTGATAATTATTGGACGGGTATTTTGGAAAAGAAAACATTTTCTAGACATAAATTCCATGTGTTCTGCTTCTGCGCTGTCTTGCTCTGTTTCAGCGACATACTTGCTCTGTTTCAACGACATATGGATGATTTCATGCTATCCTTTGATCGATATGCAATGGGACTGTGCTTTGCCTTTTTACTTTTTTTTTTTATCTCACGTTCCTTTCTTGAGGTCATACAGCCATTGGGTTGGAGGAGGAAGACGAGATGAGAAGGGAAAAAAAAGGGAAAGCAAAACTAAAGGAAAAAAAAATGCAGAGAGATAAAATGGAATGAGGATTCGAGAAGATGAAATGGAATGGGGAAGACTACTTGGGAAGAAAAAAAAAAGGAAGCAAAAATGAAAGAAAGAAAAAATTCAGAGAGACGAAATGGAATGGGGATTCTGGAAGTCGACGAGGGAAGAAAAACAAAAAAGCAAAAATGATATTGAATTAATTATAAAATATTGAATAGTAATGAAGTAATCTTACCACTATCCAAACCAGCCGTAGACTCTTATATGTGTTTTTGTTGCTGAGAATACATTATATTAATATTAGTATTTGACTATATTATAGCTCAAACTATTAATTTCTTTTTTGTTAATATGTAATTTTATTTTATATTATTGTTGTGGATATTGATAATAAAATATTTTATCATGAATCAAATTCTAATTGTGAGTTATTTATATAGTTATCTTTGTATTATATATGAAATTATATTTATTAGGTTAAAAAATAAATATACGGATCAACTCAACTCATTTATATGAAACGAGTTGAAGCGGGTTAAATGGATTAAATTAGTCGTTTCCAGATTAATCTAATAAAAATTAATTATTAAACAAATTAAGCGGATCATGTCGTGTCACCCATTATAAACGGATCAAGTTTAAGTTGACTTATATAGTCTAATTTTCATGATTTGACCAGATGATATAGCCTAAGTTTCATGATTTGAGGAGATGAACATAATCAGCAAACGCGAATTGTCACTCATGTATGCATATGAACTAACGCAATTTTCATTTAATATTAAAAACTAAAAACTTTATTGGCTTCATTAATTATTTGAAAACGATCAAAAAAACACCATGAAACTAATGGTTTCGCACTATAAGAGATTTGACTTTTAGGGACGAAATTTGTTAAGGATGAATTAAATTTCGTCCCTAAAAGTCATTTTTGGAGACGAAATTCGAAAAAAGCCTGAGCTACTAAATTCGTTTGAACGGATAAATATCCATTTGAACAAGATATTTTGTGACGAGAAAAATAGTCTCAAAAAAGGAAAATCATTCGAACGGAATAAAATAGATTCAAGTATGAAATTAATGTCTCTTCAAACAGTATATAATCTGTTCGAATAATAAAATTGGCGTGAAATTAATTTATTTTTCCCGGAGAAAGTTAATAACTATTCGAACTTAAATTTCTCTGTTCGAGTGGACATTTTTTTAATTAATTTGTTTATTAGTATGGATTTGTGCATATATTTTTTCCATTAAAGTAATAAATATTTTTTCCATTAATTTGTTATCATTTTCAAAATATAAAAATGTGTATATATTATATATTATGATTTGCGGTGAGTTAAAATATTTATAAATTCATAAATTAATTTTATAAATGAATTTTATGTAATTAATTGCAAAACTTTATAGTGATTTCTTTTATGTTAAATTTATATAAATATAACTTTAAATATAGTATCATTTTTTATATTATCATAAACGGCAAGTAAAATGAAAAAAAATAAACGAGGTAGCAAACACGAAAAATAAAAACCATACATTAATTACATCCCAAACATATAATGTTTAATACAACATAAAAAAAAAAAGTAAAATAATAACTAAAATGATCACTATTGCCTAAGTAGATCAACATCCTCTTGTAACATTTTAATGTGTCCTTCCAGATCCCTAAGCTTCTCCATGATGGGCTCAATAAACACCACAAACAGAGCTTGTACCTTATCCAAAGTAGCCTCAAGGCTATCTCTCAACAGCGGCAGTACTACTAGAAGCTGGATCTATGGGAAGATCACTAGGTTGTTCTGGTGCAGTCTTCCGTAAATGCCCATTGTTCTTGCTGAATGTGATCTTGTTAAGGAGCCCCATCTGTGGCGACCTCCGCTCAGTCACAGACACTGTAACCCCCGATTGAAGGAAGAGGTTAGATATCAGCAGTTCAAATGGTAGACTACCTCCATTGGAAAAGCGTGACTCTGATCGAATGCGGAGGAAGAAATACACTGCCAGAACAATGGGGACCCCCGTGCTATCCGCAGCAAAAATCTGGCACGATCGATTACGAAATCAGTCTTGTATTTTTTCGGATCGATAATATAGCTAACAATCAAATTAAGCATTCTGAAAAATGATATACAATCTGCCTGTCGGATCACCTTGTTCCCATCATATGGAGGAGCCGAAGGGTCTCGCACTAGCTGACGCACCTGATCGTCTATGAGACCATCATCAGGTAGATCCTCATCCTCACTACCATTCTGAAATAGCATCCGACTCTACATTCGGGGCTAGCGTGGAGTATGCGACGGATGTGTCGGAATCAAATGGTGCAGCAACTGGTCCCCGTGTAGCCGCTACAGGATATGCGTCGGCCACACACGAAATGTCAAGGAACTCAACAATAATATGGAGAGAGAAATTAATACTCACTCCCTGGACCGATAAGGCATAGAACAGAGCATCATCGTTATCTTCTCCTATGGCGCTATAAAAATCACCGACCATCTCTGAATATGCAGTCCCCTGCTGTTGACAAATTGGCTCCACTCGGTGAAGATGGACTGTATGCTCCGTCCCTCCCATGAAAGATCGGAGAAGTCAGACAAAATGATCTCACGCTCGACAAGTATAGGCCTCGTCTCCTGAGCATGAGCTGCTCCACTACTTTGGCTGGACTGATCTCTCACACGTTTTCTTCTGCTTGACGCTATTAGTATACTATTTAACCATAAGGAAGTAAGAATATAATTAACTATAATATTTAAATTATATTTTTAAAGAATTATACTATATTGAACTGAATTGAAATAATTAGTTCAAACGGAACATATTTGTTCGAACTAGTAGAAGCTATTAGAGTGGACTGTTCTATTCATTCGAACCGGCAATCTTTGTTCATTCGAACGAATTCCTTTTGTTCGAACCGAAATAATGATGTTTGGCAGCTGAGCGTTCGAACGGACTAGAATTATTTCGAACGGGAACAAGCCAAACAGCCATGGCTAAGTAGACTCAACCCTGAACTTAAAAACCCAATCTAGATGTTATCCTTTGTTTTAATCGGTCGAAATGATTAAGGAGTGAAGCACAATCATTTCTACTGATTATTTTGATGTTATTTCTACGTAATACACCCATGTGGTTCACCTTCCATGAATAGTGAGCCAACATCACCAGGCCCAGAACAAGGTATTTTATCAAATTAAATATCACATTTTATATCAATTTAAGTAATATATCTATAAAATAAAATAATTTAATTAAAAAGTTATGCTTTAAGTACTATATATATAGTTTTTGTAAGCAAGCGTCGAGGTAGAGGCACTACAAGAGGTGTCTGCATAGAGAAAGTAAGGAAAGTGGGTAAAATCAAGATTGATATTCCTATGATCACACTGGTGGCTCCGAAGATTCGGCAGCGTGGCTTGCTTCTTATGTTGGTACGCTTACTCGCACGTATGCACCGATTGCTACATCCTCTTGGTCTAAAGTTCTCCAAGATGTGAAAGACCACATCAAAGAGCGTTGCTTGGTAATAAGCTACATCTCAAGCAACTACATATATAACATGTTACTTTCAAGTTACTTTGTATTTATACTAATTGTTTATAATTTTTGAAAGAATGAGTGTGAACTTAATTTTGGCCGACAAGAGGATCGATTGACGGTTGAGGAACTGATGTCAAATGCATTTCGGAAGTACAAAGGTCAATACCATGCACACTATAAGAAGTTCAGTACTACAATAGAGGCAAGCCAAAATCCATTCCAAGCACTTCCACCAAATGAATGAGAGAAGGTTTGTGATATGTTTGAAGATCCTACTTATCAGGTAATATCGCTACTATCATTTTTTAATAGTATATAATAGATGTATTAAACATATAGACTAATATTTTTTCTTAGCAACAGAGTACTGTGAACACAGCAAATAGATCAATTTTAAAGATAAATCATCATGCAGGTTCTTGATCTTTTTATCGTTTGTCTAATAAAGTAAAATGGTAAGTTATTTTAGTGCCCGTTAAATATTAACATATAATACACTTTTCTGATTTAAGTTATAATATACATTTTCCTTTTGCAAAAAGAAGAAAGTACTGCTGACTATGATCTTACCCAATTGTATTCTAAAGCACATAAAAATCATGATGGTGTTTGGGCCAGTTCCGAAGCAGAGGCAAATTACGTAAGTTTAAGTTCCTTTAATTCCTTTGTCACGTAATATTTTTGTTACTTATACTAACTTTAATCTTTTTGTTTTTGTAGGACAAGACGATATCTCTTAAGAAAACTGCTTCGGATCCATCTGATGCATCATCTGTCAATGATGCTCAGATCATTTCTCAAGTTCTTGGGTCATGTTCTGGATATTTGAGAGGCTTAGGACATTGCGTAAAATCATCCTCAACATCATCATCCTATTCTCGAGCCAGATCGAATAACGACAAGACTAAGAAATTGGAGGAAGCAACACTTGAGATAGAACGATTGAGGTACAAGGAAAAAGAGTTGTTGACCAGACTAGATCAAGCAGCAGATCTTGAGGCGAGATTAGAAGAGAGGATGCAGTTGAATAACCAAAAAATGTTTGAACAGTTCCAGTCAATGATGTCCCAAAACTCTATGCCACCACCATAGTCTTAAAATTTATCTTTTCGTTAATTGCATTTATATTATGATGTTCCAAAACATTTGAACAATTGATATTTGAATTATAATTTGTGTAATATTAGTATGGTATTTTTAATTAAATTCTAATATGTATGATTAATACCGTTCGAACGGTAAATAACTAGTTCGAACGATAAATTACCATTTATAACTCCATTCGAACCAAACCCGACCCATTCGAACGACAATTGAGAAATACAGACATTTGAATAATAAAATATTTGTTCGAATAATATTAATATGCAAAACCCCGTTCGAACGGATATAATTTCCGAAAATAAAATTTTTGTTCGTACAGACATAATTTTTATTCAAACACAAGTCATTTGAAAAATTTCTTAGTTCGAACGCATAAATTCTGTTTGAACACTCCATTCGTTCCAACATGGTTAAATATGATCATTAGTTCGAATGAATATTTCATATTATTCGAATGGACGTGTCAGTTTGAACTGAGAAATATTCCATTTATTGAGACGAAATCGGTTCGTCTCAAAAAAAATTTCCGTTCAAATGGTTTCGATTGGATCCGCACTTTCATCTCTAAAAATGATTAAATTTGGGGTTTTTGAGATAAAAATTTTTGTCTCAAAAAATCCAACCTCTTCTAGTGTCGTGATCGAGTTGTGAAAGTGAAACACCTGCACACAACAATACATCCAAATGGGGCAAAAACCGTGATAGTCTAGACTTAAAAAAGAAAAAAAAAAAAAAAAAAAAAAAAGAAGCCTCCTACATCTAGACTTTTACTGCACATATATCATTATTTCTCAATTATACTAACACCACTGTTACACACTTTTTACATTACAAACATGGGATAGATGATAAATAATTTCCTGTGCTTTATTCGATTTGTGATTAGGTCCTTGTGCAATTATTTTAGGATGGATCCCCCCTTCAAGATGGAGAGTAGATTGAGTGTACTCCCATCTTGGTGATGAGATGTTGAAATTGTTGATGACCAAGAGGTTTGGTTAGCACATCAGCAAGTTGATGATGAGAAGCCAAATGAAAGGGCTTGAGAAGAGGACCTTGAATTTTGTCACTGATGAAGTGGTAGTTTAGTTCAATGTGCTTTGTTCTTTCATGAAAGACTAGATTGGTAGCAATGTGTAAAGCAGCCTGACTATCATAGAATAATTTAGCACTGTTAGGATGTAATATACCAAAGTTAGAAAGCAATGTAAGAGGCCAAACAATTTCACAAGTAGCGATACCATCGAACGATATTCAGCCTCTGCTAAAGAACGATAAACAATAGATTATTTCTTGGTCTTCCATGAATCCAAGGAATCTCCAAGAAAAATACATGGCTGTCAAGGCAGGAAGCCCAATCTAAATCAGCAAAAGCTTGAAGGGACAAGGAGTTAGTAGCTAGAAAGAAGAGACCATGACTAGGGGTACTCTTAATATATTGCAAAATTCTATAAGCTGCTGTGAGATGATGCTGCTTGGGCTGAGCTATGTACTAACTAAGGCGATGCATAGAATAGGACAGATCTGGTCGTGTCAATGTAAGGTAAAGAAGTCTGTCAACTAGTCTACGATAGATAGTAGGATCAGGGAGTAAAACTCCTTCTTCTTTACCTAATTTGATATTTTGCTCCATTGGAAAAGAAACTGGTTTAGAAGCAAGAAAACCACCATCTTGAAGAATTTCTAAAGAATATTATTTACGCTAACATAAAGATATGCCTGTTGAAGATCTAGGCACTTCTAAACCAAGGAAATATTTGAGCTGACCAAGGTCCTTAAGCTTGAGCTTATCATCAAGCAAGGACTTCAAGTGCTCCACAGAACTCACATCATTACTAGTTATGAGAATATCATTAACATAAACAAGAAGTGCAATAAAGGAAGAACCTGTAGTCTTGGTGAAGAGAGAATAATCAGCTTTGGATTGCACAAAGCCCAAGTCAATAATGGAAGTTGAGAACTTAGAAAACCACTGTCTTGAAGCTTGTTTTAAACCATAGAGAGATTTGTTGAGTTTACAAACTCTGGACCCCCTTTAACATTAAAGCAAGGAGGGAGTTTCATATACACTTCTTCATATAAATCCCCATGTAAGAAAGCATTATTAACATCAAGTTAAGTAAGATGCCAACCCTTGACAACAACAATAGCTAGTAATGTTCTAACAGTAGCCGTTTTAGCTACTGGAGAAAAAGTGTCAGAATAGTCCAGACCTTCTTTTTGGGTATAACCCTTAGCAACCAACCTTGCCTAGTAACGTTCTATGGAACCATCAGCACGATACTTAATTTTGTAGACCCATTTGTAGCCTATGAATTTTTTGTCAGAAGGGAAGGGAAGTAACAGTCCATGTATTATTATTTTCCAGGGCTATAATCTCAGCAATCATAGCATCTCTCCAATAAGAATGCTTAACTACTTCATGATAGAACTCAGGTTCGGTATTAGCAATGATGGACAAGGCAAAGGATTTATTAGCATAAGAAAGACGAGCATAAGAAGGATAATGTGAAATATCATATTTGGCGTGTGTCAAAGGAGAAGGAAGAGTGAGTAGATGACCAAGAATTACAGTGAAAATTCTGCAAGTAACCAGGAGCTCTTCTAATTCTGGTGCGTCTTCGAGGAGTGTGAGGAATTATTGGAGAGGTGGGACATGGAGGATCAGTATGAGAAAGAGAAGAGGAGACTAAATCTTAATGCTCTAATGATGGTGGATCATTAGAAGAATTATTAAAATGATTCACTGTTGAAAGGCACATAAAAAAAATCTAATGTTGAAGATGTACAAGGAAAAAGAAAACCTGTAGAAGGGATTGAAGAAAAAAATTTTGAAACGAAGGGGAAAATGTGTTCATTAAAAACAACATGTCTAGAAACATAACATTAATTTGTGTTGAGGTCAAGAAGTTTATATCATTTCATGCCAAAAGGATAACCAAGAAAAACACAAGCTCGAGCTTTAGGATCAAATTTGGTTTTGGATCTTTGTAAAGTTGAAGCAAAACATAAACGACCAAATGTCCTTAAATGATCATAGGAAGGGGAAGATTTGAACAGAATTTCAAAAGGAGATTTATGATTCAAGATTAGAGAAGAAAACCTATTAATAATGTAGGTGGATGTTAAAATAACATCACCCCAAAAATGAATAGATAAGTGAGATTGAAACATTAAGGCTCAGGCTACATTAAGTATGTGTTGATGCTTTATCTCCACAACAGAATTTTGTTGTGAAGTCTCAATACAACTACGTTATCGTAAAATGCCTTTTGAATTAAGAAAAGAAGAGACAGAAAATTTTGTACCACGATCAGTGCGAAATGTCTTTATCTTAAGACTAAATTGAGTCTTGATCATTTAAAAAAAAAATTAATGATTAGTGGTACTTCAAACTTATGTTTAAGAAGATAAACCCATGTGGCACGAGATACATCATCAACAATAGTAAAAAAAAATCTGTAACTTTCAACAGTGAGAATAGAATATGGTCCCTAAACATCACAATGTACAAGATTAAATGGAGCATCAGATATGTGAACAACACGAGGAAAGGACAATTTTTTTTGTTTAGCTAATGGACAGATTATACATGGAGCATTTGAAACATGTAGATTGGGAACAAATTTATTCACAAATAACATCCTTAAGTTAGAAGGATAACCAAGTCTATTATGCCAAAGTTTAAACAATGAATACTTGGATGATGCAGAACAAGTATGTATATGCATGCTATTAAGAGAGCAGGCATTATATGAGATAGGTAAAAAGGTAGATTTAGAAGAAAAAAAGAGCTTGGTTGCTGTAGTATATAAAGGCCTCCTTGCTGTCTACCCACTCCAATCAACCTCCAATGAGTTAGGTCCTAAATGAAACAATGGTTAAAAGGAAACAAGAAACAACAAGTAAGTGACTGAGTAAGTTTACGAATAGTGATTAATTTAAATATGAAAGAAGGAATACAAAGAACATCATTTAAAATAAGATGTTCAAAGACTAACAGAGCCAACGTGTGTGACAGACACAGATTGACCATTGGGAAGTTTAACAGAAGAATTTACAGTATTGGTAATAGAAGTAAAATAATCAATGGAAGGAACCATATGATCCGTGGCTCTCTTGTCAAGGATCCAATAGTTTGAATCAAATGAATTAGACGTTGTGGAAGAAAAAATAGAATGATTAACATTGTGAGAGATTCGAAGTTACTGCATTAACAGCATAAGAGGACTTATCAGAACTGTTCAGAGGAGGAAGCAAGGACAACAATTGTTGATACTGAGCCTCAGTCAAAGAGAAATGAGAAACAACCGAGGAATGGTTGTCATTAAGAGCAACCTGATTAACCACAGACTATTGCTTAGGCTTTGGCTTGTAGCCAAGTGGAAATCCATGCAGCTTATAACATTTTTCAATTACATGACCAGTGATTCCACAATGTTTACACACTAGTCTTTCCTTCTTAGAGAAGGATTTAACAGATCTAGTAACATCAGTCCTAGATACAAAAATATGTGAATCAACAGTTTGAAGAGGAACAACAAAAATTTCTCGTTGTTGTTCTTCTTGTAGAACAAGTGAAAAGACTTTATTAAGAGGAGGCAGAGGCTCCACAAGCAATATCTGAGCACGAACAGAGGCAAAAGACTCATTCAGTCCCATTAAAAATTGTAAAACATGCTCATGTCAAACATAATAGGTTAAGGTGCGTATTGCTCCACAAGAACAAGCAGGAACATGTTTATAATTTGCTAACTCATCCCAAAGAGATTTTAGGCGAGTAAAATAAGTGCTCAAAGAAAGCTGCCCTTGAGAGAGAGTAGAAATGGATTTCTGTAACTGGAAAATGCGAGGACCCTTTTTTTGACAAAAACGTTCCTTAAGATCCAGCCAAATCTCATGCGCAATAGTTATATACAAAATGCTAGCAGAGATATGAGGGGAAACAAAGTTTAAAAGCTAAGATATCACCATATTATTGCAGCGAAACCACGAGGAGAGAAGAGGATCAGCTGAATCCTATGGCTTGAGGATGGAGCCATCAACGAAACCTAGTTTATTTTTCACCGACAAAGCCATGGCCATGGAACAACACCAAGTATGGTAGTTGTCACCGACTAGTGGCTTAGTAACCAAAAGAATATTAGGGCTATCACTAGGATGAAGAAAGAAAGGACTTATAGAATACTCATAGACAGATTTGTGACTCGACGGCATAAGAGAAAACTTCTGATACCATGTAACGATGAAACCCTAGAAAAATGAGGATGTTGCTTACAAGTCTAGAAATGGTCAAAACCCTAGCAAAGGAAAAGTCTAGAACGTCTGCAAGGGAGAAAATCCCAAATGTAAAACTGACTTCATCAATTAATGCATGTTGCTTACAAGTAAAATAGAAAAATGAAGTATTTATACTATGTACAAAATAAACACTAGTTTTTACATGACACGTGTATTATGATATAAAATATATATGTGATACCTAGCATTCCTCAACTTGCAGAGAAACAAAGACAGTTGAGTACAAAGCTCCTACTTAAAGCCCTCCTTCAATAATGCTGAATCAGTCCCATCAAGAAATAAAAAAGAAGTCAATCTGCACACTGCTGATGAATCAATCTCCGCCATTTGTCATGCTAGCTGCTTTTTTCTTGAGTTCTGCTACAGGTACCCATATTTTGGGTACCCGTTGCGGAATCACTGAGGTGGCGTTAGCCTCGTTAGTTTTATAATATATTAAAAAAAAGTAGAAAGAAGAAGACGGAAAGGGGAGAAATGAGCGCCAAACTTATTTCTGAAAGCCTGAAACCAGAAAGCATTTTGCGGTGAAACCATTCTGCGCGATAGCCGTTCTTCATCGTGGTCCGATTGCGCTGAAGACAAAAGCACCATAAACAAGTTTGCGCTGAAAAGAAAAGCCCCATAAACCATTTTGCGCTGAAGAAGAAAAGCAACAGAAATCATTTTGCACAGAAACCATTCTGTGGGTTCCGAGTTCTGAAACCATTTTGCTGCGAAAAGAAAAGCGGGTTCGCCGTTCTTCAAGTGAGTGTCGTCGTACCCATTCCATGTTTGTTGAATTTTTTTTCTATTTTTCTTGATTTTTCTTCATCGTGTTCCATCTTCCATGGCCAGATGAGCATTTATTTATTTTTTATTTTTTTATGTTTTATGCATCTAAGTTTTTTGTTGTGGGTATGAGCATTCTTTGCTCTGTTTTAGTGATTTTTTTTCTATTTTTGTATATTTTTTGCCACCCAGTGTGACAAAGCTGCGATAGCCTTTCTTCTACTTGTATATTCCTCAAGAAACGACACCCTCAGGAATTTATTGAACCTGTGTATTCATAAACAGAACTGGTTTATCCGAACTAATCCTAGAATCAAAAAAGTCTAGCACTTTCTGTAGAATGCACTTCACTTGTTATAGTAGGTTGGCTTAAGAGACCCTCTTCGCCGTGGTGCTGATGATCATGAGCTCAAGGAAATAATTGGGGCAAATTATTATCCTACTTAATTGTGTCTTCTTACTTGACAAAAATAAAACCTGTTTACTTGGTGAGGAAGTGCAGTAGGTTCCCATACTTCAAAATTTACCCAAGTCCACATACACAGCCACCCATTCATTTACATTTACATATATATATTTGTGTAAGCATGTTGCATTGTTGTTGAGGTCATTGATTACAAACAGAGATCAGTCCCCTCTCCTCATTTCTTAATATACAATTTTAAAAACTATCAAATGTGCTCTGACAGTACACAAAGCATTGGATTTTTTTTAGATGTCGATGATATTTCATAATCATGGACTTGAACAAAGATGAAGGTGCAAGATCGGGTGGAGATATAACTCTGTGAGGGGCAATCTAGAAGAAAAACAGTAGCTTGTACTTCAAATGAACATGCTCTTATAGCTTGAGACTTTTGCAAGATAGTAGATGGAATTGGGTAGTTTGAATGTTCTTTTTGCTGTGGGAGGCCCCTCAAAACTGCTCCATTGATCTCCGATAATGCCCCATATGTAGTATCCCTGATTAGTCAAATGATGCCTCGCCTTGGATTTGTAACTTTGCACTTCCATAAACTCATCTTCAAGACCCTTGTACATATGTATAGTTGATTGATAGAATTCTTCAGGATAGTTTCAGGCTTTTACCAGCTAAAATCCATCATTTGGTACAAATAACACAAGGGGAAAACACTTTTTAATCTTGTATTGATAATATCCATTTAGATGTCTAGCAGACATGGGAGCTTTGAAAAACAAGAAGGGGTAGTAAATCTTCAAGGCAAAAACACTCACAAAAAAACCTATGTAGCACACAACTCTGTGTTACCTTTATATCAGAACAATTATGCATTATTAAATGGAGAAAATAATGACTAAAAAGATTCCCAAGGTAGGTGTAATATTGTTTATTAAAAGGCTTAGGCCCCGTTTGGTGCCTTACTCTCTCCCATCCATGCTTCCAAAGAGGTTGCATTCAGCTTCCTTCCCCTGATTTAAGTTTAGACAGGTATATTTTATGTTTTAAAATAAACCTTCCAATTGGGGTGCAAGTTGATGTCGGGCTTGTACTCTTGGTAAAGTTTTTGCAATGTTTGAGCCAATGATGTCGGGCTTCCTCCCATTCAAACCCCAACCCGATACCTTCATAGACTAGACAAGCCCCAATGATGTTGTGCTCTTGGTTGTGGGTGCGTCTCAATGGTTGGCTGATTCCATAGTGATTTTCCCTCTCATATAAGTTCCAAAACCAACACCTTTTTTTCTTTATTGCTTTATTGATCTGTTTTTTTCTTTTTTATTTTTTTGAAGAAAAAATAATTTGTGGAATTATGCAGTTTATCTCCTCTCGGCATGGGAAAAGGGGAAGAACACTCATCTCTGCAAACACCATCTAGTTCAAATTCCCCAACCGCGGTATGTTATATTTTTTAAAAAATTACTTTATTTCTGTGTTGAGTTGATATTTATTTGCAAAATACATAAATAACTTGTGTAATAACATGTTAGGATATACCATCAAGTAACCGGTACTTTGTAGATTACACCAGTGCTGGTTACTACGGACCACTTCCTGCCTGGCCAATGCCTTTTCCGCCATATCCAGATGGCGGCCAATATCCAACAAACATTCAAGTGGTGATACAATTGTGTTCTTGTATTTTTGTTTGTATAAGTTGGCCTATTTTTTAGTTTAATTTCATTGATTTTTTTTTTCTTTTTGCAGAATACTGATTACCCGACTCCTCCTCTCATGACTACAAGCTCCGCTATGAGTGGAGCAGTTGATACAGAGGAACCACCTCTGTGTAGAGAAACTGATATTCCATGTACCTCTAGAATAGTTGAAGAAAGCAAAGAAGATAGACCAAATTTACAAGAAACTGAAGAAGGCATTGTTGGGACACCGCAGTTAGAGGATGAAGTTGGTGGTGATATCATTGAAGAGCCAAAGTCGGGAATGGAGTTTAATTCTTTTGAAGAATTAATGGATTATTATAAGCAATATGCTAAGAAATTAGGGTTTGGGGTAATGATAAGAAGGACTGATAAGGGGGATGGTGAGACTGTCCGATATATCACGCTTGTGCCCGTGGTGGGAAGGCCCGGAATAGGACGTTGAATGTCGCCAGACCACGTCCAACGGGAAAAACAGAATGTAAGGCAAAGATTAATGCCTTCAAAGTTGATGGAAAGTTCCGGATGACAACAGTTCATAATATTCATAACCATGGCCTTAGTCCAAATAAATCTCGCTTCTTTCGATGTAATAGAGAAGTGAGTGACTCTGTAAAAAGAGTCCTAGATATAAACGATATGGCTGGCATCCGAATGAATAAGAGTTTCAGATCTCTCGTCGTTGGCGCTGGTGGATTCGAGAACCTTCCATTTTTAGAAAAGGATTGTCGTAATTATATCGACAAGGCAAGACATCTAAGGCTTGGGAAAGGTGGTGCTGAAGCGTTTTGAGAGTATTTTTGTAGGATGCAGTACAAAAATCCTGGTTTCTTTGCACTGATTGATTTGGATGATGACGGGAGGTTAAGGAATGTCTTCTGGGCAGACCCCCGTAGTAGGGCAGCCTACCAATATTTCGGGGATGTGGTCACATTCGACACTACATACCTGACAAATAGGTATGAGATGCCCTTTGCACCATTTGTTGGGGTAAACCACCATGGACAGTCAATTATGTTGGGAGCAGGATTGATTTCCAGTGAGGATACAGAGACCTTTGTGTGGTTATTCCAGACGTGGTTGCAGTGTATGGATGGTATCGCTCCGAAAGCTATTATCACCGATCAGGACAGAGCGATGAAAAATGCAATTGCTATTGTCTTTCCTGAAAGCCAACATCGACTTTGTTTGTGGCATATATTGAAAAAAGTTTCCAAGAAGCTGTCCTCTTATGCTTCCTACAAAAGTGGGATGAAGAATGCATTGATGAAATGTGTGTATGATACGCAAACTGTTGAAGAGTTTGAGAAATGTTGGGATAATTTTAACACCTCTTACAAGTTGCATGAGAATGCCTGGCTTTCAAGTTTATACACTGAGCGTGAGTATTGGGTGCCGGCATTCTTGAAGGACTGTTTTTGGGCTGGGATGAGTACAACGCAACGCAGCGAGAGCATGAATGCTTTTTTCGATGGTTATGTTCATGCTAAGACAAACTTGAAAGAGTTTGTCGATCAGTTTGATAGTGCGTTGAAAAAAAAAAAGTTGAGAGTGAAAATAACGCGGACTTCCATTCATTTAGCGTTACCATTCCTTGCATATCTAGATCTCCTATCGAAAAGAGATTTCAAGAACTATACACAAATGCTAAATTTAGGGAAGTTCAGATGCAACTTACTGGCATTATCGATTTGGATCCAGAGTTACTTAAGAGGGATGGTGCAATAAAGACCTATCTGGTAGAGGACGAAGTTCGGGTTGAAGAGTTCACTAAGTTGGTTACGTTTTCTGTGGACTTTAGTGAGGAAGATGCAGATGCTAAGTGTTCGTGTGGTTTATTCCAGATGAGGGGTATATTGTGCAGGCACATTCTCGCTGTATTTAAATGTAACGGGATAAAATCTCTGCCAGAGAAGTACATTTTAGACCAATGGAGGAAGGATATCAAAAGGAGATACACGTTAATCGATACCAGCTATGACGCAGGGGATCAACGGCCAGATGCTTCCAGATATTCAAGTCTATTAAAAATCTGTTATCAAATGATTACTCATGCAGCGGGTTCAAAAAAACATACTGAGGATGCCACACATAAGTTACACGCAATGATTGAATTATATACTGAGAATCAAGAACCCCCATCGATGACCGTCACTGGTTCGAATGTTGGTTGTACTCAAAATGACACAGCCACAGTGGGTAGCTCAAAACAAGTACTCAGTCCATTAGTTGTCAGAGGGAAAGGCAGACCCCCATCCTTGAGGAGAGCATCCAGAATGGAGAAAGATATGCAGAGAGTTAAAGGAAATACAAAGAAAGCACAATTGAAACGGAAACAGGTGCTCATTATTGAAGCTTTAAATATACATGTTTATGTAAATAAATTTATTAATGCAAAAACTTACTTATTGCCAATGATACTTGTTTATTAGAGAGAAGGCGGAGATACACCAGTGCAGGACACGTGCAGGAATTTATTTGGCCCATCAGAGGTAGATATTTCTAATGTTGGTTACGTGCAATTATATTAGTTTTGGTATATAAATTTATTTGAATTGTTATATATATGTATTGATTTTTTATTTATTTATTGAAGCTTGTCCAAGAGAAATCAACTAATGTCATTGGTGGAACCCAGCTCGGAGAAACAATGGTTGGAAGTCAAGAAAGTGTAATATTTCTACACTTTTCAATTGTTAAGAGTAATATTGACAATGCTGAAAAATTTTGCATATTAATCCTTACAGATACAATTCAGATTGGATGGATCACAACCGGTGCAAATTGGGTTGGATGAATGACAAGTGGTTCAACCGTCGTGTATGTTTCTCTTTCTTTGCCTGTATTTTTGGGGCTGGGAAGGGGTTGGGTGATCAGTTGGGTTAGACCTTTAACAACCGTTGACAGCTTGAAGGAAAAAAACTTCTTCAAATTTTAAATATTGGTTGCACCCGTGCAGATCTTTCAAATCAATAAGAATGCTTGTGATACGTGTTACCTGCATCCTTGGGAATTATTGGCGTTTGAGGTATATTTATAAGATGTAGATCTACATAGTTATGCTCTGGTTGGAGGAGTAACTTGTCTCCCAATCTACAAGTAGGGTGATGTTCACTTTGATGCATAATGATTATGCAGCACTGTAATTCTCAACAGAGATATATGCATCATGTGGGAGTTTTAATGAGGCATCTATCTTCCAAACAGTTGTCAAGCTGCAATTATTTTTTCTTTGACTATATTTTCATTCGAATCAAATATAGTCAAAGAAAGATTAATGAGCCATATATCATTTGTGTCTGATGAATTCGACATGTAACCAAAACATTTGAAAATTGGGAAGGGGTTGGGTGATCAGTTGGGTTACACAGTATGTTCATCTCTAAAATGGGTTAATGAACATAAATGTAACTCAATCAAGTCTATTATCACATAAATGAACATAGGTGTGGTGAAATTTAAAAATGAGTTATGTTCGCTAGGAAAGAATTGTATCACAGCTTGACAGTTCTAAATGTCCATGTTTAGCAATTAATTCTATTTTTTCTTACTTCACATGCAGGAAACTTTCCATCAACTGTTGTCATCCGGAACCATTTTTTCACCGTAACTTTGAACATGCAGGATTCTATTTTTCAAACCGCTCACTAGATTGGCATTGATCAGTTATTTTGGTTTTTTTTTTTTTTTTTTGAGAAGAAACAAGTGGGATATGATTGTAAGTCATGATTTTGTTCTTGTAAACTATAGCAGAATTTTTTATGTAAACTGTAAAGTGTTTCACTGATCATGATTTTGAGATGTGCTTCACAAGATTTCTGTCGGGATGCATTTCTGTCTGGATAGTTTTTCAATCCTTTGGTTCAATCTCCACGCCAATATTGTTACTAAATTCCATTGAGGTTGTGCATGGTGTACTAATATGCCCATTTACTAGGATTGAAGAAAAGACTATGAGAGTTGCTGATATTGCAGCAACGGATATAGCTTGTACTGGGTTCGGTTTTGTTCATCCTGATGAACAAAATTATATAGCTTCTTTTTTAATTATATAGCTTGCAACGGATATGTTTTGGCATGAATTATATAGCTTGATTTTTAATTCTTTTTGCTCAAAAGTAGCTTCTTTTGGCATGTCAGGTAGCTTCTTTTTTTAGTAGCTATAAAGTAGTTATAGCTACTTTATCACATAGATGCAATTTAAAAAGAAACTACTCAACTGGGTATAGCAAATATTTCACCACACCTAACTATCAGATGAAAACAAAAGTGGATATTGTTGAAGCTGCTACAATATTCTCCAAGTCACATAGTATAGCAAATATGTAATGGCCTCTTAACATTTGTCGAGAAAAAAAAAAAAAAACACAAGGGGAATGATCGACTACAGAAACTATGCAGGATAACTTGTTGCTGGGTCAGCTCATAGTGCAAGCAACGAATGAATGAATGCCTGCATGTTTACATTCTTATGAACATGCACTCCCCGTCCAGTGCTGAGTGCATATAATATGTGCAAGTACTTCCTGAATTAAAACTTAGCACTTCCTGAATTAATAATGCAAGTACTTCCTGAATTAAAACTTAGCACTGGACATAGATACACTGGACATGCAAGTACTTTTCCTCTAAAAATTAGCACTGGACATAGATACTTCCTGAATTAATAATGCCTTACACAGACACAAGTAGCTACTTCCACAAGTAATTAACATAAAATAGAATTAGACTATATAATCAGACTAAGTTCTAACATCACCAACCAACATATAAACAAAGAATATATACATAGCAATTAACTTCCATCACTAATCCTAAGTAACTTATTTGCAAGACAAGTAACATGCTACAACAAATGTGGCAGCCCAATACACCCGGAGTAATTTGCATGAACGTCTTATTTTAGCTTCGCAAACAACAAGTGCCAACTCTTTGTTCACAACCTTATCATTTCTATTCGATAACACCATCTCTCTCATCTCGATCTCATCCGCGCTCTTACGGAGGTCAATCTTGCTCTTTTCGATCTTGTCGAGTATCTTCTCCAACTCTTTCTTGGTTCTTAACAGTTGAAAATGAGTTTCTCCAAGATCGTAGTTTCTGTATTCATCCGCTTCTACCCACTTGAAATACTTACAATATGGTAATCCCTAATCATTTTAAACATCTTTTCAAAACTTCTTAGATGCACATAATATTAACAAATTTTATTGAACATGAATGTAGTTACCTTCGTGTTGCACTTAGGACACCCTAAGAAGGGCCGTCCTGGATTTTTTGCAGTAGATGAGTATCTCAGTTGGGCTTCAACTTCACAGAAGCATAATGGTCGACACAGAGTTCGTTCACCAAAAGATGAAGAAGAGTCCGTGGTGAATGATGAGATATTCTTAAATTTAATCTAATAGAGACAAACAAACAGTTAATCAATTAACACAAACAATCAACATGAACCAGAGTATATCTGTATGTGCATATATGCAAATTTCTCTTTAAGACTATATTAATGCCGGAAGTTGGAGCAATATTAATGCCTACAGATGGTGTCGAGTAAATGAGTACATAAATCATTCTACTGCAACTCAAACTGAAAGGAGAAGAAGAAAACAGAGAGAGATGTTATGGGCTGAAGAAACACTACCAAATCAAATAAACCGGGTGCAATTTCCTTATAAATGTAATTGATATTGTCTAAATCAAATAAATTAGTTGCAATTTTGAATCTAAAACAAATGTTATTTCGAATAAGTGAGAGTTTCCAAATAAATCATTTACGGTTAGGGTTAGGGTTTCCAGAGATTCAAAAAATCAAATAATCATGTACACATTCAATATTTCTAAATCAAATGCTATTTCGAATCAATGAGAGTTTCGAAATCTCCCATTTACGGTTAGGGTTAGGATTTCCAGAAATTCAAAATTAAACCCATACCGATTCGGTGATTTTGAGAAAACCCATCTCGTTTTTGGGCATGCGAAGTGTGAAAATGGATCAAGGATTCAAGAGAATGAGAACAACCTGTGACTCCCTTCATGTTTCGTCTGGCAGCACATTGGTGGGCAAGGTTGTTTGATGAGAAGTTTGTGCCCACCCATCGTAACTTTGTGGGGAAATGGAAATCGTAGCAAGCTTGGGAAGCTTGGAGCTGTTTATAGTGAGAGGTGAAGATTGGGGTTCTTCGTCGGCTTCCATGGGTGTTTAGGGTTCGTCTTCAGAAAATGGAAACCAAGTGTTTTGGGGTTCTGCGGGTTCTTACTTGATTTAGAAACAAGTTTGCGCTGAAACAGACCTAAGATCGAAATGGACCGTTTGACTTAAGGTGCAAACACACCGTTTCAATAATGCTGAGTTGGAACCGGGTACGCGGTGTGTCCCCGTCCCGGGTGCAACTAGCATTTTTTTTCTTCGTATTAGCTAGTCGTATGACCTGATTCTCAGGAATCATTTTAATAAGATGTATTTAAAAGGATTAAGATGCCCTCAAATTTAGATAATAAATCAAGATATCTGCGTATCAATCTTTTTCTGCTTTTACTTCTGTTTATGAGTAATTATTACTTATTCTTCATATATATATATGTAAACATGTGACTCATTATATTATAAGATGTCATTTCAATTAAAATTAAATTTTATATAAAATTTTAATTACATGATATGTTGTGGTAAGATTAGAATACCACGTTGCGTGTATTTCAAAGGTACTTAATAATTTTCCTCGATCAGCACTGAGAATATATATAGAATAAAGAATCAAGGGACTAGCTGAGCCATGCACATCTCTTTTGAGCAGAAAATTTATATAGGACCTCTGTCTTTTGAGACTTTTGGTGGGTCCGTCTTATGCTTTTTCAAATGAGTAGCCAGAGGGTAAAGTTTGGCTGTGTTAAGGATTGTCTACTGCAAATCAACACTTCACTTTCTATTCATCATATTTTGGATCTCTTGCTATTTTTTTCATGATTTATGCTAAGAGAAACGTTTCCCAACGGTCCAACTGAAAAACCCACAAAAACAGCCCTCTATTCACCTAACTCCATGTAAGCCAACACATTGTAAGAGAAATACAATCCACCACAGGGAATCATGGTCACATGCTACTAGCCCTTTTGCCTGCCTATCTCTGCCCCTCTCTGCCCCTCTTCCTCGTTGCACCTCTTTGCACCGCCGTCAGTCCGACGCCGATGCCAGCATCTTAGTCCAACGTCGACACCGACGTCGACGCTATCTTCCTCGCACCGCCCCTCTTCCTTGCACCGCCCGACTCTGCCCCTCTCTTCCTTGGTGCCTACACAGTCATTGCCAACCATCTCCATCTCGGAAGAGATCTTTTTTATATCCTCTCCGTTTTCGTTTCTCGGATCAAGAAAACCAAAATCCGTTTTCGTTTCTCGGATCAAGAAAACCAAAATCCAAGCAACAGATATTTTCACGAGGAACAATTTGTCGAATTACACTCAGGGCGGCGAAGACGAGGTTGATGATTTCGACCAGTACGATCCAACGCCGTACTGGGGCAGTTACGACATCATGCTCACCTACGGTCGGCCTCTCCCGCCGTCCGATGAGACCTGCTACCCTCTCTCCTCCTCCACGCCTTCTGATGACTTCAACTATGATCGCCCCCAGTACACCTCCTACGTTGAGCCCTCTGCCTATCACGACGAGGTCCTTGAGATTGAATACAGCAGCTACGCCTGTCCCAAGCCTCTGCCTGCGCCCCCTCCACCCAGTGAGGGAGATTTCGGAGGAGGTTAGTATGGGGCCAGGCCCTGACGTTGGTCATGGGTTCCCTCCTCCTGGGGTGAACAGGCCCGGATATGGTGAGCTTGAGTATGGATCGGAAAGGCCCAGATCTGACCTACTGCATGATCATAGCTACAAAAACTTGTAACCAATTCCAACGTCGACTGCAGCTGGGGCTTCCTTTGGGTGTCTTAGTCGTGGACTCGTGGGGTTGAAATCAGCTTGGGGTTTGGGTGCGAGGGGTAAAGGGGCTGAAATTGCGAGAAAGAAATTGGATTTTTGGTGTAGTGCTACTTCAGGAGAATTGTGGTAGAAGGCTTACGTGTTATCATGTGATTGGAAGGCTATTTTTTTAATA
The DNA here is from genome assembly GCA_022457165.1 of Juglans mandshurica. Taxonomy (NCBI): domain Eukaryota; kingdom Viridiplantae; phylum Streptophyta; class Magnoliopsida; order Fagales; family Juglandaceae; genus Juglans; species Juglans mandshurica. Next base: position 16,306,534 of record CM039629.1, read on the forward strand.
TAATCAGCCCGACCGGTTGTAAGGATTTCCCTTATGCTAAATATTTTGACTAATAGATTGCCCTTTTTGTTGCCTAAGCTTATATCTATTCAATGAGGTGCATTTGTAGAGGAGACGTTGATCTCCGAGTCAATTGCACTTGCTCAAGAACTTACACAGCTTGGGAAGGAAGACAAGTGGAGGTAATTTTATACTGAATCCAATAATATGAAGCAATTGACATGAAAAATAATAGGTTATTAACAATTTCTAGAATTAATAGGAAAATAATAGAACAAAAGACGGTCTTAGTGAATGCAGTACACGCAGAAGCAGCGCTCCAAATCCATGAACAACCTTTTTCTCTCAAATGACATGGAAAACTAATAAGTAGTAACAACAGAAGATTAAAAAACTGGAAGATGGAACAAATCAAAGAGTTATAAAGAACGCATATGAATAAGTTTGTCTCATAAACAAAACTTCCAAAAATTAGGAACAGTACATGCCCTCAAGTTATTTTCTATGTGGGGGAATCAGGACATATGAATGCGAAATAAAACACAAGCACCCTGTTTCATAACGAGCTCAGCACTGAGTAAATGGGTAGGCCTCTGTCCTAAATGAATCTCAACTCCAGAAAAGAGAACAAAAAGTTATGTACAGAATGTTGCCCAAAGAATCCCGGAATTTGTCTACTCGCCCAAACATTTCCCAAAGAATAATATAATATAGCCAGACAAATGGCAAGGCTGAATCAGTAATGCACCAGTTAATAATTGTTCAATTAGAACCTCCATGACTGCAAGTCCCAGTAACCTGTACAATAACAGACATCTTAACATGTTGCAGATGATCAGCCACTTTCTCTCTTGCAATTCCCAGGCAACAGAAATTTATACTTTTCTGCATTTTCCAAAAGATATGATGGAAGATGAACAGCTGAGAAGGAATGAGGAACGGGTCCCATTTTCCCTATAATATCTTTAAAGGTGTACCCCTCCGGAAGCATATCAAATAAATCAGCCCCCTTGCAGATTACTCCCTGGACTCTTTCTGGGTTCAAATAGTGGGAGAACCTGACTCTATCGTAATGGCTGTATGCTTTCATCTTAAATATAAACTCACTGATCCGGCGGAAGCAAAAGCTACAATGCCAACCTGCATCTGCCAAGATGTCATCTGTCTGACGATAATGTGCATACCTTGTTTTACCCCTTTGATACCTGTGGACTGAAGCTCTCCAGCTGTTATCATCCACATGGAACTCAAAAGAGTAAAGATAGTTCTTCAGCTGAAGATGAAGGATTGGAGGTATATCATCACACCACCTCAAGAGATTGATAGTGTGTCTGCTTGGGATCTCATCAACATCAGACATTATCAACAAGTCATCGTCATCAATACCGGCTTTTTTGAGAAGCACATCCAATGCCACTCGCTGATATGCCTCCTCGATAAATGGGTTTTCTCCTTTCTTAAATCTCCCCCCAATGGTCCCATAAGTCAATCGGGGCTCAGCAAATTTGAACTGATCTCGATGACTAGCAAAAAACAAAGGCTTTGGCAATCCAGTGAATGTTGAATTTGACTCGAGGAGAACAAATTGTGTCACATAGGGATACAATTCTTTCCATCGTACTTCAAGGATTTCCTTCTCATTACTGTACAACACTGCATCAAAAACACGCCTTGGGAACTCACGAACTCCCCAACCATGAAGTTTGCACTGGTTCTCCATCGACACATTCTCATGATAATAGTGAGGAAGTACATGAAATGGTTTGGGTGGTGATTCCCATAGTGGCCGCAGGAAGTACGAGATCTTCTGCCCATGCAAATAGATGAAAAAGATGCATGTGGGAACGAATGCGAAAAGAAATATTAAGGTTTTCAGGTCCAAGCCGCGCAGAACACAGCGAAGTCTTGACATGCTTAAAAATCGAGTTGATTCCTGCCACATCAAATAAAAGCATATTTAAAACAATTAAAATGAGAAGGATGAACAATGAAGCACATTGACATGACAACAGTAAGCATCTCTATTTACAATAAGCAAAAGAAGAGAAATTTGCTTTTCTTCACTAATTATTTAACTGCTCGTTAACTTATCTCTCATACCCACGAGACTGTAAAGATACAAACATGACCATAACAACAATTAACCTGAAGCAACAAAAGATGTAATACCTAAAATCAAAATAAAAAAATTCTAATTTTGCCTCAGTTGAGCGACACCCAGTTCCATGGACCTAAAAGCAGCGAAAACTGAAGTAATAAAGTTCAATTTAGGCACTACAGAAACATTCATTCTATAATCAGCCGCTTTGAGTGAAAATATCAAAAATATTCTTATAAAACAAACAACGCAAACAGAATAAAAATAAAATTGTAATCACTAACTCTAATTCTAAAATATATATCCAAATAATAAAAAAAACCTACACCACTAAAATATCCACAAGCGTAGCATAGCAGAGAACTTCTACAAAGTAGATCATGCCAAACCTCCGTTTGAAAAATGAGGAAAATCAAATAATATATAACAAAAATATTTAAACCTTATTTTGTAACTCCAAAAAAAATGGAACTTGAATGGGTGAAAAAAAAAAGTTCATGGACTCTGATTAAACTAAAGGGTTATCGCATACTGCATGAACTTCGAAGATCCACTTCTTCGATTTTCCTCAGCAACCAAACATTCTCAAAAAGCAAAACCCAATCACATAACTATCTTAAAAAAATAAATTAAAAAACAGAAACCTTTACCGAACAAACAGATCAATGGTCTATATGAAACACTTAACCCTAATTTGAGAGAAGCATAAAGAAATAGGGAACTACCTGACCACAAACATCGCCGCAAATATCATCGGTTTTCTTTTTACAGTAATGACCTCCGTTCTCACCCATCATCCACCACATTTTTCTCGTTCTGTCTCTCACTATCTCACAAAACCCTGTCGTTGCACTCTCTTAGCGATGAATAAACCGGATCGAACTTGGTGAAATTGACCCAAAATCCCGTCCCACACCACCGGAGGCAAAAAGGAAACTTTCCAGATTCAGTTCTGTCCTCCGATCTATCTTCTCACTTCCCCCGTCTCTATATTTTCGATTCCCACAGATGAATACTAATAAGAAATTTCAAAACCCCAGACCCAAGAATCGAAGAACGATAATGTATTGAGGGAAAAAGAAAAATGATAATAACAGCAACAATGAGCTTCTGATCTGAAAAAACAAAGAATATTTAGGGAAACACTGCGGCCTCTGTGCAGAAGAAATGGGTGGCAGTTGTTAAAGACTACCCACAGATCACGATTACAAATGGAGCCGTTTGCCTTTTTTTTATTGCCTTTTGTCCTCTCTTTCGTATTTATATATCGATTGCTGTGCCTTACTCTGCTTTACGTAATTGACCATGTCTCGCGTGTTTTGGTGACCTAGCAAATAAGGGTGCGAGGGTCATTTACCGAGGATGGAATCATCCTACGTTACACGCGGCAATTGAATGGCTCAACACAGCTAGCTGCTTGTCGTGTTCTTTGTCGTGTCTCTTTCTATCTTCCTTCTACTAATAATAATAATAATTCACTATTCTACATTTTACATCTTATAAAAGAAAATCTCAAATATAAAAATAAATAATAACTGATATATAATAATAATTATCCTATATATATAAGTTGGGCAAACGCAAAACATTTTTTTTTTTAAAGAAGAGTGGAATATACAATTAATAAATTATGTTTTTTTATATAAATTCTTTATTTACTTATTTTTTAAAAAAAAATAGTACATATTATGACTTTAAATATTATTTCTCTAACTCAATAATAATGGTATACTTACAATTTTATTTATAAGACTCACTCATTTTATTAATTTTTTTAAATTTTAAATTTTATAATTTTTAACATATTAATAATTAACACGTGAATAAATAAATATCTTTTAAATATATTTAGTATTTTCCTATTAATAATTGTCTTTAATTTTCTTAAGTTGGCCGAAAAGTCGTTCTCTCGCTCTCGCTTTCTATTTTTCACATTTCTCTCTGTTTTTGTTTTTTGTTTTTTTAATTATATAACGGTCAAGTTGTATGACACTCTGTCACTTGACTCGTCCAAATTCTAACTTAACGCGTATAAGCAAGCTATCATCAATTCAATTCGAGTTTTTCTGTATTTATTATTTTTATAATATTATCTTTAAGTTTATAATATATTTAAAAATACAAAACAAAACATGCTTTTAATACAATATGGGTTGCTTTAATCATTCTAAATATAATCATTAATCAAGATAGTTTATATGCATAAAGAAATTTTTTAAAGAAAAATGTTTGGTATACATCAAAATTTTATACAAGTAAGTTTATAAAATTGACGTGTTTAATGTAATACAGCATACTGTAAAACTCTTTTTTATTATAAAATAAATTCAACGTATCATATTATAAGCTACATCATATTTATGTGCAGAACGAACACTTCTCTTTTATTAAACATAATATTATTTTTTAAATTTATATATGAAGTTATAAGATCTAATATAAATAATTTATTTTATTAAAATTAAATAGTTCACAAATAAATTTCTATTCATGAATGTAAAATCTAATTCGAGCACCACTCATGTTCATATAAAAACTAAATAATAAAAGAAAATATTTCATCACATATTATTTAATATTTACTTAAACACGGCTCGTTTGCATTTATAAATTTTCAATCTATAATCCAAATACCATCCTTACAAAAACCATAATCTTATCATTAGCTCAATGTTAAGGATGTTGTGTAAGATAAAAAATAAAAATAAATAAATAAATGTAAAATCCAAATAGTTATGATTTTTTTTTTCATTTTTGAATTGGAGGCACGAGGCACGAGAGTAATTTATTTTTAGAAAAATGTTATTTTGTCCCCTCGGCTTGTCCCTCGTTTTGATACCTCATATATTTTAATTTTTTTTAATCTTTTTCTTTACTTAATAGTTAAGTAAGTAACTATTAGTGTATTGATAATTTTTTTATATTTTTAAAAAATATTTTAAAATGATAAAAAAAAATATGAGAAAAAAATGAAAATATCAATTTGGCCTAACGGTCACTTGGAGCAGTGTTATTCAAGCGGCAAAGTAGCACCGCTCTTATTTTTAGAATTTTGTTATACATCAATCACTTTTCATCTCCACACCCCCACACTTGACAGTTTTTTATTTTTTTATAAGGTGTGGTGTGTGGGGTAGTAAATAGTAACTACTAGGTAGATTAATTCTTATTTTTATAAAGAAAATGTTAGAGTGCACACTAAATATGCACTTCAAATATCCATACTAGTGTAAATAATTTTTTTTAAACATTCTTAATTAATAAGAAAAATAAAAATAAAATAAAATTAACTAATAATTATTTTCTTAATTATTAAAAATATAAAAAAAACTAAATAAAATTAAAATATATGATTCGAAACATTTAATAGACACATGAATTCATGTTAGTATTTTACTATTTATAAATGATGATTAATTTGGGAACCAGGCAGACCGTCTATTATACAGCGAAGCACAACAAGAAGAGAAAATATACTTACAATCGTGAACTGCGTAACCGTCGCGTAATCGTTTTAAAAAAAATGAATAAAATATAGGACCCACATAAAAAAAAATTAATTTTTTAATAGTAAACTTTACTATTTTTCAAAACGATTACGCGGCGATTACGCACTTCACGGTTATATATAGAATTACTCCAGCAAGAAGGGTAGGCTAGGCCTTGATCCCATGATTTTAGGAGATTTCCCGTCAAGCAGTTATGAGTCATGACGTGACCGTCGAGTTGGGTTGGCTGTAATTACCAATTAGTCGTAATGCGGGTCCTACCACGAGACTCTCTCCTGACATTTGGGCGCCTGTCGTTTGTTTGATAAAAGTCCGTTGAGAAGCCATGATTTATCATTTACCTCTATCAACGCCACATGGACTACTCATTGATCACTGTCATTTCCAAACCCTCTATCTTTTCTTACATTTTAGGATATAAGAGCAATTAGTTAAATTTAAAAGATATTTTTTTTAATAAATATAAAAAAAAAATTAACCTTTAAATATTCCATTTATATAAATCTCAATATTAGAATAATTATTTTTTTATTATATAACAATAAAATAATATAAGATAAATTTAGTTTTGATTATTCATATCAAATATCTATATTGGATTATCCATTTATTCATTATATAGTAATGAGTAACTAATAATTTTAAAAATATTTAAATTTTTTTAATTATTAATTTATTTTATTTTATCATATTTTACTATTCTACTTATTATATATTAATTAATAATCATATTCTAATTAAATTAATATATCACTAACTCAAATTAATATATCAATTGTGATAAAATATGTGATAGGAAGAAATGGAGAGAGAAATAATTGATAAAAAATATATTTGATGTATGTACAGTAACATTTAAATTTGGAAAAACTTTTGAAAGTCACTGTAGCTAAATTTCAATTATTTGGAATATAGCTAATCTATTGTGAGCATATTTTGCTCTCTAATAGCTAAATACTCAATGGATTTACATTGATGATGCTCTAAGTAATTTTTAAAAACCATTATATTTTTAACTTAGCATATAAATTATATTTAATACGGTATTTATGTGACATATTTTATTTATAAAATAAACTTTAAAATCTAAATTTTATAAATCAAATATTATCATCTAAGTGACGGAGATGATGTATTTTACATACCAGCGTAAGAATAAAATAACTCATAATTTTATATTTCAACTAGAGTAATAAAATTTAGAACAAAAGATAGCACTAATCTGAATTATTATCTCTAATTATATTAGTTTGTAACTTCTCTAATTATAGTTCTCTTTAATTTTTGTCATTGATGATTAATTTGAATGGCTATGTAATGTCTAGGTTTGGGAGAAACAATTTCAGTTCCATCACTATCACCACTAATAAGTGATGTTTGTTTGGAATTATTCCATAGTATGCTTCTTTTATTTTTTATTTTTTATCTATATTTTCATATTTTAATTCACAATTAAGTAGGAGTGTCACCCGTTCGATTATTGAAATCAAATATTATCATTATCGAAATCGAAAAAGAAATTTTGTTTTTATTTATTTCGATGTAATTTGGTTCGATTTACAGGTGTGAGTCGATTTTTGAATTACCCAACTTCAATCTCTACTCATGAATTGAAACTATCAATTTCAAATTCTAAACTCTAATCTCTAAAATGAAAGGCATTCAAGCAACCGAAAGAGTAATCATTTATTCTCAAACTTTGATTCTTTCTATGGTTGTTGACCCCAAAAACGAGTTTCCAAATATGCTTGCGGTCTCAGTAAACGTCAGAAATCCTTACTCCATTCAATACACTAGACAATGTTTAGAATGATTTGAAATTGACAAAGTCAATGAAGGACTTGGCTTGGCCAATCTGATTTTTTATTGAAGTTAGAGTCGTAAGATGTGCGGCATGTACTTTGTAAGTGGATACAACGGACACGTGTTCCGCATCCAACGAATCTAGTTCCAACCCATCATGACCTCAAAATAGGCTTTGATAAGATTAAGAAAGAGTAATTTTTGGTTTATTAAGAAATTATTTGTAGAACGAAAATCAATCATACAAAAATTTAAAAATTCAAATTAAAAAAAAATAAAAACAAAAAAAACAAACTTGAATGAAATGCCACGGTCACGTTTTATAAAATAAATTCTAAGATAAATTCAAAAATAATGGTACCAATTTCATTATTCAAAACAAGAAGGGTTATCGCTTCATGAAGAAATGGCAAAAAGAAATGGTCGTCGTGTTGATCAGTTTGTGCGTTGGCCAGGCCAAGCAGATCATGGCTTGGACGCGACCGCGACCGCGACCGCGACGCGCTTTACTGATCGGTATAATTAGCTGGGGCCCGAGTCTCCAACCAAACCAGGTAAACCATGTACGTGGTTGATTAGTCAATCAACATTCCCGTAGAAAGGTTCAACAGCACACCATTTGGATCCATGGATGTCATAAATATATGGTTGGGAATTTATGCCTAGACATCACGTCGATGACCATCATGTTTCTTTGGGAGAAAAGAATGAAAATTTTTATATATCATACTAACATCTCATTTTCATCCCATTAAGTATTATGTGACACTATAAAAAAAAAAGAGTTTTTATGACCAATTTATTGCAATCAAAATACTATTTACAACCAATTTTAATTGTAAATAGTAGCTGAAATTAACTAGTCATAAATAAGTAATTTTCTTATAGTGACATATTTATTATTATTAAATGATCATTTATTACATATTTTTTTATCATTTAATGATAATGAATGTACCACATAACACTTAATATATTCAAAATAATATGAGAATGTAGTATATAACATTACTAAAAAAAAAAAAAAAAAAAATTTCTCTTCGTCTGTGGTTGGGATAGTGGACACTCCATTCCAATTATCCCCACTCATAAATGGGGTGGTACCACCGTACCACTAGGTTGAAAGGTAATGGACAAGTAGAGTGATTCCATTTCCATATTTATGTGAAGTTAATTAGGATTTGAATTGATTTTTAAGATATAAATTTAAAGAAATGATACTTGCAGTCGTGAGTATACAAGCACCGTGTAGTCATTTTGAAAAAAATAAATAAATATGAGATTCACATGAAAAGAAATTACTTTTTTAATAGTGGACCTCATTCTTTTTCAAAATGATTGCACGACGTTTGCATATTACACGACTGTATGTAGTATTACTCATAAATTTAAGGGTGAGTAGTTGAGTTTTTGCAATTCCATATTTAATTTTTAACTTTTACAAAATTCATACCCAAACTAAAAAAAAAAAAAACTCGTAATTGGATAACTTCGTTAATTTTCTGTTATAACATATATAGGTGCGTGCTGCATATCAAAGCATTAGCATTGGTTTCATCAAAAGCCTAATCAAATGTAAAATATGATGAATTTCATCAAAATAGAGCAGCATTGGATTAGCCAAAGATATAAGTATGAAGCTTTGAGTTACAGTAAATGGATGAGTTTCTTCAAATTTGAAAGGCTACTATTCACTAATCAAATCTATTTTTTATTAACTTTTAATCTCCATATGTATTTTTTATTCACGTTTAATCTTCAACCGTCTTGTAATAATAATGTAAAAATCAAATTAAATTATTAATTAACATATGATTAGTCTAATTGTAAAATATGAAAAAAAATAAAAATATTTTTATTAAAAAAAATATTATATTATTATTTTGATGAATTCAATGGCTAATTCAATGTGAGGTTATGATTAGAGAGGTTTTGGATTTATAGAAATCATATACTTTTCATCAAATTTTAGAGATAACTTTGATGAAGTACTCAATGCTAATGCTCTCAGTCTCTACAAGAAAAATGGGCTTTTGTGACCATTTAATTACGGTGAAAAGACTATTTATGATCAAAATAGACTCATTTTAATTGTAAATAATCATTTTGCTGGAATGTAATGATGTATGGTAGAAAATGCGTTAACAAATGATCTTTCAAGGTTCAAAGGATGTGAAATTGATGATTATTATTAATAAAAAAAAAGTCATCCACTTAAAAAGTTTAATTACTCTGACTAATGGAGAAAATTAATTAATGATCAAGTGACACGTATTATTGGTTGAGAAGAAACACTCACTCAGTCAAGTAAGTAGCAACAGAAATTATATATATGTATATATGAAAGACTAAAATTCTACATACTGATCATGATCATGATCATGATGAGCTTTTTTGTTTTCTTCTCATAATTTTACTGACACTTAGTTCGTTTATACAAAGATTAATCTCAAACACCATGTGATCTCTACCTTCCTATTCATTTTTAAAAGTCATCCCAACTAGCTAACACGACATGCACTTCCTTCTTCAATCTTCTACTTCTTATTAAGGATATTCTTAAAAGAGAGTATACGAGATTTGCATGTGATTTTAAAACTGTATCTAACATTATTTATTTTAAAGTTATAAATTTAAGGATAATATCAGGTATTTTTCTAATCTTTCTTGGCAAAGCAGCTTGGACGTGCATGCAGGAGGTCCCCCGGGACAGAAAAGAGACCATAAACAGTGCCATTGCTCGGCTTTCCAAGAACCTCTCACGTGCTTTACATTCATTATAGTTCCTTCCTTACGAAGAATATGATAATGGGAGCTAGCCAGGGCCACGTACCGGGGGGGGGTTTAAAGCGCATTTTCCCTCCAGCTGGATGACAAGCATGCAATGAAAGCAACAATATTCCCGTGGATGCCGCTAGGGTAAAGACTTTCTTTGGGGTATGCATGCATACAACAATGCCACCTAAGTAGTTGCTGGTGGAACAAATAAACCTTTTATGGGTTGGCATGAGAGAATCCAGCTCGTGAAATATTTTATAGGTTTGACAATCAATTGCCAGATCTTAATCCCCATTTTTTGCATTATTTCTTTAAATAATTTATGTCCCTTGAGTACCTTCCAATTAGAACTAATTAAAAACTATATATATATATATATATATATATTTGTCACATATATATACTAATTTTGACACCATTATGTACCACCTAATTAATCAAAAGTACGTTGGACCCAAGAGAGAATAATAAAGGAGTAAATTGAAAGATGGTTTCACCTCCAACTCGGGGAAATGCAACAATGAAGAGCGATACATAATTTAAGAATGGTGGAATTTTCTGATAGAGTTGCATATTGTACCACAAAAGATTAGAGCAATTTTGAGATTGTATATCTATTACTATATATATATATATATAAAAGCCAAGGTTTAAGATCTGACTTGACATTTAGACCACATTAATCGGTATTTCCTCACTCCCAAACGTCAACCGTAGTGATATGGCACGGAAATTGCATACGAATAACCGTCTTTATGCAAGTTCATATGCCATTTCAGGAGGATGGGAATAGATTTAATGCTACTGCGTCGAATGGAGTAGTTTAGAGAAAATGGCCCCAAGTATTCGTACATTAATATAACCGTAAACCACAATAATCATCAGCCTCACCAACCTAGAAAAAGCCCATAATTTTCAACAATCAAGAAAAAAAATCGAACCATTCTCAAAGAAAGACTGTAATGAACTAAGACTGTTCATCTGGGCCGAAATCCGGATTGTCAAAATCCGAACTTGTCCGGTCCGGATACGGGTTTGAAACCCCGATGTCGGATTTTAAATCCAGTACCCGGGTCTTTTTGAAGAACGATAGCTCGAGTCTCAAAGTCCATGTTCTAAAAGACTGAAACAATCCTCACACCAGTTACAAGCTCACCTGAACCCCAACTCCGAAGAGCTCAACTCTTCCTCCCCCATTAAAGCTCTACATGAGTTCCAGAGTCCAGACCGTGTCGGCTCTAGAGTCCAGATCGAGTCCGACACCATCCTTTCCAAGGACCCGAAACTCTCCACCCTCTCCCCCATTAAAGTTCTGCAAGAGAACATGTTTCTTCGAAGAAAGAGAAACTGGCGCTTAGAGAGAGAGAGTGGCAGACTGTATTGTAGCTTTATCTTTTCACCATAGAAGAGAGATAAACAGCGACCCATTTTGACAAATATCTCCCTCTGATCAATGCCTCTATTGCACTCTCATTTATTCTCATCATTTTCTTCCTTTTTTTCGTATTGTATTGTCTTTTAATTTTCACATCACACTGACACACGGTAAAGGTGTAGTCTGGTAAAAAGGACGGAGAGAAGAAAGGGTGTCAGCGCCTCTGCTGCACTCTCATTTATTCCTCATCCATTTCTTTTTTTTTTTTTTTTTACTTTTTGTTTGTTTTGTCTTTTAATTTTAACATCACACGGTAAAGATGTAGAGAGGACGGAGAGAAGAGAGGGTGTTTGCGGCCAAAAACAAAAACCCAGAGTAGAGGAAAAAGGGCATTGGGCATGCAGCCATTTACCATTAGCTGTTTGAATTTTTTTTCCTGTCATTTACGTACAAAACCAAACACGAGCACACTCTATCTTTGCTCTCTAAATATCTTTATGTGGGTAGGTTCTTTGTGCCATTAAAAAAGTCTCAAGATTCGCATCAAGATAAAGACCACAAGACTCCCTCATTGTTCAAGTTCAAGCCCTTACCCAGCTTCACTTTATGAGGACTAGAACAAAGCACACCAGCAAATGAAAGAGAAAGTAGGTCCCTTGGAGAAGAGAGCTTGCCCCAGAACACCACCTACATCAACAACAATAATAAAGAAGATGAAGAAGCGGCCAAAGCTACCACCTTTCTAAAATCCCATTTTCTTGGTATGAACTTTAGTCACTTCAAAGTGAAAGTTTGCTTCATCCAATTGTTATTTTTTCTAGTTTCCTTTGATTATCAGAAGTCTTTGGCCATATTTCATCACATGAATATATGCTTGTATCCCAAAAAAAAAAAAAAAAAAAGGATTAAACCCGGGTTTGACTCGGATTCCAAATTTAAAACCCTTGTTCATCCGGGTTCCGGCCCAGGTCTGACCCGGGCTAACCCGGTCTGGGTTCCGACCTGAATTTAAAATCTGGATTCCGGTCCGAATATATCCGGATTCCTGGATCGGAACTCGGATAAACAGGCTTATAATGAACCATTGTACGAATGGGACAAGACCCAATTACGAAAATGAACCTGCAGCGCGAATTGCTCTTCATGTTCCAAAGTGAAGCCAAATCCAGGAAGAGACAGTGGGAAAGAAGAGGGAGAGGCAAAAGGAAATCTATTTTTATTACTATATATAAAAGCAGAGTCATATGACTCCTACATGACATTTTAGCTATAAAAGTAGGCTATTATTGGCAATAATTAGAATAAAAAATAGAATCTTGAAGCGTTATGTTTATGAAGCGGTAATCATTTTAAAAGTAATGTTAAATTATGAACTTTTGTAACTTTTAAGTTTCATTTTTTTTAACATATAAAGATATAAACCGATTCTAGACTCCACCCAAAGGTACTATTTCAACATTTATATTGTTTCATCAACCTTTATATTGTTTCATATAACTCCGACGTGACATTCTACCCAGAAAAGTATGCTATGGTTGGCAATAATTGGAATAAAAAGTAAAATCTTGAAGTGTTATGTTTATGAAGCGGTAATCATTTTATTTCTATGGTTTCATTATGAATTGTTGTAACTTTTAAGTTTCATTTTTTTTTACATATAAAGATATAAACCGATTTTAGACTTCACCCAAAGGCACTAATTCAATTTTTATATTGTTTCGTCAAAATAAATCGCCCTATAAACCGTTTTGAATTTCTCTATTATAAAACCTTGCCTCTCTCTAGATCTCTCTCCCTCATACACAACGATCTGCGAATTGCGTGGATTATAGGCTCGTTATTTATTAATACAGGATATGATTTTGCTTCTTCTCTCTCTCAATGGGCCTTAGTATACTTTAAATAATTAGAGTTTTGCTATCTATCTGCCTACATCTCACACTACATATGTTTTAATTTTTTTTTCCTGCTAAATTAATTGAGTTCTTCTACTCATCTATTAGTTAAAGGAAAAAAAATAAAAAGATCAAAAGTAAAAACAAGAGTATGGTGTAGAGATGATGAGTAGAATCTTTAAAATAATTATGGGCCCAAATCTTCCATTGGCAGAAGAGATTGTGTTTGTTAGGTTAACACCAGCCGGCCTTTTTCTTAGCCCTGGATTAAACAAGAACTGATGAAGCCCATTCATAATCATCAATCACTTTAGAAACCATTTATAATCTCCGGCCCCAAATGAGTCCTCCTAGTCCTATTGTCTATTACAACGTAAAATTCTTTTTAAAGCATTTGTCTTTAATGAGATTTCTTCTTGTTAATAGACGCATGATTTTGAACTAAATTATTATAAGATGTCCTTTCATTATTGAAATTTGTTACTAAATTTATTTATAGTTTTGGATAAAGCTCCAAAAAATGAAATAAGTTATTTCGACATTGATAAAAATGTATTAAAAATCACATATAATAATATCCAAGTATTAAATATAATGTATAAAAGAGTATAAAATATAAATTCTTTGACTAGTTTCAATAAAAATATCATATAAATGTAATTAGTTTCAATAAACGTGTAACTCAACTCATATATTTAACCTCAATTGCCAACATTTTTTAGCCTCATGTACAAAGAAGATAAAAAAAAAAAAAAAAAAAAAAATACTAGCACATGGTAAGGGTAGTCTTTTATGCACACCCACAAATTTAATACAAAATACTCATTCTTCTCTTGATCTTTTTGTTCAACTAAAGAAAATAAATAACTACAAGCTTTATCTTTCAATTCTCTACTATTTTTATTGAATACAATGTTGAAATAATTAATGAAAAATTCTATACACCATACTACCATCCCACTTTCATCCTATTCAGTATGATGTGACACATTTATCATTATTAAATGATCATTTATTATATGTTTCTTTATCATCTAATGATGATAAATGTGCCATATACCACTTAATATGATCAAAATAGGATGAGAGTGTGGTGTAAAACATTACTCATAATTAATATATGTTTAGTTCTAATATTTTGTACAAGAAAATAAAAAGAAAGACTCAATTACCATACAACTTAAAAAATAATAACAGTTTTGAATCGATTGGAATTTGTCTGAAATCAGCTAGAATCAGTTTGAATCGTCCAATAGAAGCAATTAGGTTAACGATTCAACAAGTTCACTAAAATCAATTTGGTTTCTAACTTATTCAATTTGAAATCAGTTGAATCAGCTTGAATCGAATAAATTTTTCACGCGATAGTTTTGGCCAACACATATGATTTGATTTTATTGACTCATATATTTTAGTTTTGCAACTAATTATAGATTAATAAAGGTTATTGGATTTTAAAAGAAGTTAGAAATATACCTATAAATTATGACTCTTGAGGGGTAAAATTAATTCAATTATAAAAGGATTGTTTGGCCCATCTCTCAACTCAATTAATGTTTGTAATTTCTCGTTACTGAAATTCAAACATAAAAGAAAGTAAGAATCGACAGCGTATGCGTTCAAACAAATTTTGGAGATGGAGGTACCTACCCACATTGAAACTCGTTTAAAAAGCTTTAATTGTACAAGGTACGTTAACATAATTATAACGATTATTTGTAAGGGTGGCTATGCAGTCACTGCTGGCCTCCCTTTAGTTATTTTGTTTGCTTGCATGTATTTTTTTTTATTTTTAAATATATTTTTTTAAATTTATAATATTATTAAAAAAATACTTACTTAATCCTTAAGTAAAAAAAAAAAAAAAAACCAGCAATAGCCCCCAACGGAAGAGCATTATTTTCTTATTTTTAATTCATCATTCTTTTAATCTTCGTCATTGAAAAGTAATATAAAAAAAAAAAATTAAAAATAATAAATAGCATTCTTCATTATTGACTTTTAACTATTCTTACAATAGAGTCATGGAATACTACAAAGTATAGGTGAAAACGTAAACCAATGTCCTGCACGTGCCACTGCCGATGCATTGTGTATTGTTTATCTGTTTTGATTTTTCTGTTTCTTTGTTGTTCCGTTTCAGTGTTTTGTTGTTGTTTTGTTTTTCTTTCTTTTGTTTTTTTGTTGACCTGAGGTATTGAGCTTTTGGATCGGACGCAATCTAGGGCAAGAGTTGTTCGAGAGTGGTGGACGATGCTACGGCCAGTGCTCGCGCGTAGGTGCTGCATGCACAGTGGAGGCTGTTTTTGTCCGTACGTGAGCTAGGTGCTTAGGGCTCGAGATGCCGATACTTGCGGTGGGCGTGACGTCTGGGGTCACACCAGTGCTTGTGGTTCTGTAGTTGTTAATGTGTTTATTTGAAGTTTTTTTTTTGTTATTTTAGTGATTAATAAAATAGAAATAGGCTATTGGATTTGGTGTCCATAGCAGTGTCCCGTACTCTTCCTCTTTGGGAGGACAGAGGGAGCCTTTAAGTTCTGTTTTATAGAAAGCTTTCTCTGTTAGGAGAGAGTTTGTCGAGAAGTTAAGACAATGTCCGCCACAATGGAATTTGTGTGTGGTGAAATCCCAGAGCTGATGCGTAGTTTGACTTATAGTCTGGATTTTTCATGTATTGATAAGTCATAATTGTAACTTCGGTTCATTAATGAAATGAGTCTGTTTCCATAATAATAATAATAATAAAAGAAAAAGATCTCCATCTATGCATTTACCTTGGTCCTACCCTATAAGGGAACCTCAATAGTAAAATAAATTATTTGTTTGTTTTTCCAAAACTTCTCAACTCACTCATCTCATTATTATAATTTTTTCAAATTTTCATATAAAATAAAATAAACAATTCAAGTTTTTCAAATTCTGAAATAAAAATAATATTCTAACAATATTTTATTTAATTTTCAATTTTCATCTCATCTCACCTTATCTGGTTTACGAAAACAAATGAGACTTTAATTACTTGGTCTTTGTTGGATGGGAAAGCCCATGTGAACCACATAGATAATTTGGTAATTTCAAATAATAAGAGTTATGCTTTATAAGTGATGTGGCGTGTGTGTTGGTTTGTGAGAGAAAAGAGCAAAAAAAGAGAGGGGGATTTGCGGCCAAACGTATGTTATTCTGATTGTGAGACCTTTGTTTTGACTAATGTTCATCGTTGAAAATTCCAACTTTGTGAGATCTTTCTTATTATCTTGATTGATATCTACTTGTATGATGATAATTATACCTCTAAATATTGCTCTAGAGAAAGTTAATTGTAAACTCATTATTGTCAATATTTTTAACTAGAATAGATCATATGATTTTTCCCTTTGCAACGAGGATTTTTCACTTAAAAACCTTGGTATATTGCTTGTGGGTTGTCTAATTTTTTTTATTGGGAGGATGGAAGGGGGTTTTCAGCTTTGTTTTATAGAACGCTTTTTTTTTTTTAAAAGAGATTATTGAGAAGTTAAGACAATATCCGCCAAAATATGTGCGGGGATGCCTCAGAGTAAATGCGTTAGTTGGTTTATAGTTTGGATTTTCTTGTATTGATAAGTTATATACTTTAATTTATTGAATGAAATGAAGTCTGTTTCTAAAATTAAAAAAAAAAAAAATCTTCATCCTGCCAGACGTCAGTCTCCTGCGTGCAGATTGATGAGCCTAAAATTTACGTCGTAATTTCGACCTTAATTTTTTTTTTTCTTATTCCCATGGTTTTTCGTGGAAAGAAAAGGTAGACATTACGTAAGACTCGCATCCTCCACGGAAAAAAAAAAAAATAAAAGGAAAAAAAAAAAGAAAAGTCTTTCATTTAGGTCGTGAGCGGGCCTTGGGACCAATGGATAGATCAAGACTGAGAGCCCAACAATTGCCAAGGAAGTCCAAATTCACCGAGATTTTGATTCTTGATGAAGCCCTAAGATCAGGTTAAACAATTTTTGTAGGTAAAGGCTATTCTTGAATGGCCCATTTCAAAAGAGAAATGATAGCTACAGTTGTGAATATGCAAGTGCCGTATAATCACTTTAAAAAAAATCAATAAATACGGGACCCACTTGAAAAAAATTAATTTTTTAATAGTAGATCCCACTTTTTTTCAAAATAACTGTAGGGCACTTGCGCACACCACGACTGCATGTAGTATTACTCATTACAAAAAGTAACACCCAAACCTTTTATTGCTAGTTCTAATGACACAAGTGATAAAGAATAATGACTTCCAATTGATAGAAAAAGGCAATAAGAAGCTCAAATCCAAGCTAGTTGTGCTGGTCTTTGCCACCTTCTCCAAGCCCTTTCAATATTTAGTGCATTGCCATGATAAGCTGAAACTTGAGAAAATCAGCAAAACATGTTGAGGAGGAAAATGATTTGTATAGTGTTAGGGTTTGCTAGCCTGAATAGTCATCATTTAAAAAAAAAAAGTAGTGTAAATCTAAGATTCATATGAAATAATTCACTTTTTTTTATTATTTTATATATATATATATAGCAAGAGCCACATAGTATAAAATGATTGTGCCAAGATTGCACATCTTAAAACTATATCTAGGATTATTTTAGCAAGGATTGAGTAGTGCAAGTTGAGGCCAAGCTGTTTCGAAAAAGGGAAAATGATGCAGGAGCATAATTGATAATGTGGCATGCTAAGGTGCCAACATGCATGCTGGCAGACAAATTCTTTAATTATGCTTGTCGTGTTTAATTTTCAAGATGCAATCCTCTTTAATATGGTGTGATTAGGGGATTTTCATGTCTATAATTAAGCTGGGCCGTTAATGGGATGTTGGTAATTGAAGGCTTAATGATGTATTTCCTATGGAAAATGTATTTCCTAGGGTAAATCGACCGGACCAAACTTTTCAGTCCGGATCGGAGCGGACCGGATTATGGACCAGTCGGTTTCGGTCCCAAAATATATGGACCAATGACATTTAGTTCGGTCTAGAGGTTTACAAATTTTAGACCAGACCGGACCGAACCCCTATATATATATATTTAAAAAATATTTTTAATAACTTCATATATTATTTTTATATAGTAATTATATAAGTTAATAATATAATTTTCATCTAATTTATTATCATTGACTATATAAAACTTAAAATAATATATACTATCAATTAATAATAAATCATAAATCAAGTGATAATTTATGTCATTATATATAAATAGTTAATACATCATATATTCATACATACTCTACTATTTATACTTAATTAAAATAATTAAGTAATTTTTTTTAAATACCAAAGTTGCAAGCAAGCATGAATAATCTATGAACAATGAAATTATTTGATATTCATTAACATTGGCTCGAACGGGGTGTCGAGCGTGATATACCCCTAGGGTTGTAAATGAACCAGTGTGTTTGATAGATCGCTCGGTACTTACTCGGTTAAACTCGAATCGAACTCGACTCGTGAAAAAAAAGCTCGTTTGTGAAAGCAGACACCCGCTCGATTTGTAAATGACACATACTCGACGAAACTCGACTCGACTCTGCTAAAGCTCGTTAAGGCCCGCTCGTTTATGCTCAAGTTGACTTGTTAGCTCGACTCGATTAAAATTAATTCATATATTGATAAATATATATATATACACCTATGTTTATATACATATATATGTATTAGCTAATAATATAAGCATACCACTTTTATAATTAAATATATAATATGTAATCTAATTACTTATGTCTATATAGTGAATATACTTCATAGGTATATTATATAATTTGTATAATAATTAGTCAATAAAATTTAATAATTTCATGTACTAGTATGTGAGAACCATATATAAAATAGATATATGCTATCATATTAAGTGTATGTATTAATAATATATGTAGGCATATAATATATTGTTATTTTGGATAAATATCAACTAGTTAGATATTAATTATTTATAATTTTTTTAAAATTTTATAATTTAATAGATGTTCTACTTGTTAGTTGTATAAATTAAATATTAAATCTTTTATTTTATTTATTTATTTATTTTATTAATTATTAAATCTTATTCAAAAAATAAAAAAATAAACAATTTGAGCTCGAGCTGGGCTCGACTCGAACTCATTTGCAGGATGAGCTCGAGCTCAAGCTCTAGTTGAGAGTTTAGCTTACCGAGTCGAGCTCGAACAAAGAATAAAAAATAAATCTCGAGCTCGAGTATTTTGAGTCGAGCCAACCTTGGCAAACCAAAGACCAGCTCGGCTCGGCTCGATTACAACCCTATTAATACCCCCTCATCCTCTCCAGTCCTCAGGTATACCCATGGCTCCAGGTCTAATTATGAAGCCGCTTGGCCGCCGCTAACTAGAAAGAGAGCTTGGTAAGTTTTCCGTTGCCGACGATGAGCTCGGACCCTAGTCCCCTCGTCCTTTTCTTGCAGAACCTTAGGTCCTTCTTGAGTCGTGAGTGGGACTTGCCTAGCTTCACATACGAATTCTCTGCTTTGTCCTTGTCCTTGTGGAGCACAATGTTCTTCACTTCAAGCGCCTCCATCTCAAACTGAAGCTTGCCGATACACTTCTCCAAGTCACGGCAGGCTTTCTCGGCTTCTGCCAATGAGGTGACATAGCGTACGCAGTGATCTTATGTTGCCTTCAACTCCTCCTCCAAGCAAAGTGCCCACTTTTGCTCCAGGTGCTTTTCCTCTTTGGCGATCTTGACTTGGACCGGTAGCGAGATGACTCTTGTCTCAACTCCTCCCCCCTCCCTTCAAAGGTTAGACACTTCCCTACAGAGGTGATCGATGATCTCCAGCAAGGACGAGTTGCAAGCCTCAACTTCAACAAAGGCCTTCTCGGCATGTTCCTTTGTGGCCCGAAGCCTGAACATTTCGTGAAATGCCCACTCAGTGAGACTACACAAGGTGTGAGCCTCGTTCTCCACCTCGGCTCAGCCATCCACAACCCAGGCTACAAAGAAATTGAATCCCTGCCAAGTTAAACTGGTTAGACTATAAAAACAACAAGAACTATTAATACACAAATTGAAGAGAAACAAAAGTCCTATCAGATAAAGGATGCTCATGAGCTAATCGGCCACATTTGTATGGCCTCGGCCCTTACTCCATCAATCCCTAGCCCCGATGGGTGAGACGTGGAAGGGCCTTCCCTACCTTGAGGAGCTGAGCCACCCAGTGGCACAAGGGAAAAGGGTTGGGGGGGGGGGGTGTCGGATGCTCGTGATGTTGAGGGCCCTTTGGAAGCGGGCTCGTTGACCACCCCACCCTCCTGCTACAAAGGAGTGCTAACATGTGCGGAATCGACTTATGGTGAAACCTCCTCGAAGGCAGCAGTCATGGAGGCATCTTGCTTAACAAACTCCCTGGTCGAGGAGGAGGAAGCTAAAGACCCATTCTCACTTAGCATCATGGGGTCTTCACGAGAAAAACCCTTGGGGGTAGCAGGCTCAGGAGGCGCCTCACTGTTAAAAGCTGTAGCATGGCTAGGGCTCGAAGGACGTGAGTTGTCATCAACATCGCTTCGAAAGGTCCATTCTCTCTAGCGGGAAGGATACTTAGGAATCATCGGTCCCCAGGTAGGCAGTACCCAATGCAGTGGGGGCGACATCGATCTTCTCAAAACCCTCCACAACAGTAGGCTCTGTGGGCATGCCAGGTGTCTAGTGCTACAGAGCCTTAAGAGTGACCGCCTCTAACTCCACGATGTCTAGTCGAGACTAGCTGCCTCCTTCTCCTGGTCGCCTAGCAGGCCGCTGGGTGGAAGGGATGTCCAGGTTAGAAGGACGAGTGACCTCCTCGTCCTTCTAACGTGGCCATTTCTCCCCCCACCCCCACCCCGACGACGAGGCATCAAAAGGCCTTCTCAAGCCTTGAGAAGCAAGGGCTAACTCCAAAAATGGCTGCTCGTCACAAGAGACCGATCTGGTGCCACTAGGAACTGGTTTATGTTGTCCTTGGTCAAGAGGGAGTCAGTCCAAACTTCCTCCTGGTGTTTCTGGACGTAGGAATACAAGTTGTATGCAAGCCCGCCCTCGCTCATGAAGATCCACCGCGATCATTGCCATCGGGGATGATCCCCGAGTCGAGCCAATCAGGAAACTCTTGGGGGGTAGCTTCATTGGTAGGAAACTCTTAACCCTTATCCGACAGGAAGAAAATTTTGCACTGCCATTGGTTGGCATTGGAGTGGTGCCCCTCGAAGCGGGCGAGTAGGAATTTGGGATGGGAATGGAAGCTACAAATGTTCCCCTCCAGAACTCGAATTGCTTGGGTAAACAGGAACTTCAGGGTTGTCAAGTTCAGATACCCATCCCCTACAGCCTCTAAGACCATGCACCATGCCACACAACACGACGTTAAGAGCCTCCAGGTGTTGGGATGTATCTGAGCCGAGGCCAGACTCAAGTAATCCCTACATCGAGGACTAGGTCACAGAACGGAAGCCTTAATCCTTTGAAAAAAGTGTCGGCGTGCAGGGCAACCTTCTTGAATTCGCCCTCTAGGTCCACAGCCTCGCGATGAGGCTCTACGATCTTGAGAACAATGGAATCCGAGACTCCATACATACTGGGAAGCATACTAAGAGCTACAGGGTCCATGATGGTAGACCAACCATATCCGTCAAAGAACAGAATCTCATGACAGGAGGAAGATTCGGGTCCCTTCTAAGACTCACCATGACGAGATGAGCTCTTGAGAGCCATTGAAGGTACATCTAAATAGTAGAGAAGAGAAAATGGTCAAATTTGAAGAAAAGGGCTTCAGTTGAGAGAAGCAGAAACTGGAAACAAGATAAAAGTCATTCAGGGAACCAGAGGAGAACTTAAATAGGAGGAAGGCGGCGGTTAAGAAGATTTAACTGGAAGTTGACAAGACGTATAGACGTGACCATTGTGCTCATTCCCAAGACGTGGGAATATGTTGCGACACATTGAATTTAAGGAAGGGAAGTTGAAACGTGCTGAGGGATAAAATTCCCACCACACCCACGTGGTAGAAATTTGCAGGATAACTAGAAGGGAGTTTTTGTACCCAGTCGAACCAGGCCCGGCCCACTTCGCCGAAGCGTGAGGCCCGTGACTTGGCAGGTCAGGAAATGAAAAGGAGGCAACCCAAGTAGGCCCAGGAAGGGAGAAGCACGCAACATACTCTCAGACACGCCGCATTAATGAAAAAAAAGGCCAGTTGGGATCCAGCTGCATTTAATGCGACGCCGAGTGGCCAGCACCAGAGGTTGAGTTTTTGTTGCTGACAGGAACGACCACATTAAATACATCGCCGGATGCTATCCAAAATAGGAGGTCATCATTATAGTGACAAAGAAGCTAGAGATCTCTCAAGGGATGAGAGTACAAATAGAGAGCAAGCAAATGAGACATGCTAATCATTCTGAACAAATTCTTAACTCTTTCTCTTTTTTCTCTGGTGAAAATATATTCTGACTTTGACATCAAAGGTGACTCCATTCTTTTCTTTTACAAGCACCTCGATGCGGTTTGGAGCTAGTGGTTACAAAATACTGCTTGACAATAGGGCTACTATTTGTCAAGAGAAGTCACTAGCCACAAATAAATTGGTTACAAAAGAGCATCACATTTCTCTTAGCAAGAATAATGGAACTCATTTTCCAACGTGGGGTTTCAACGTGCACACCGCAATAATCCTATTTCACAGGGCATGCATTGGGCAATTTCATTTTTTTTCTTAAAAATAAATGGATTTAGTAGCAGGTTCATTTCACCTGCTACTCCTTGATGTCACATAATATTTTAAAGCTAGCAGTCCCCATCACGTTAAAAAAAATTGCTGCAAAATTAGAACTCCCAAGGACAAGCCCATAATGATGATCAGTACCAGATTACTTACACAAAAAAGGCTAACCTTAAACCTAAGGGAAAGAAGTTAGAACGGTTGCAATTTTTTTTTAATCAAGTAAAAGGAAGTAAAGAGAACAAACCCTTTCATTAAAGGAAGAATTGAAGAGAGATACACTCGCAATTACAGTCCCATCAGTTCTTTCTTTCCTCCCCCACTACGTTAAAATTGACCGACACTTAAAAGGGTCACTAACAGGGTTTGGAGGCCGAATGATTACTCCTTTCTTTTCTTTCTTTTTTTATTTTTTTTATTTAGTTATTTATTTCTTTGCAATGTTGATATATATATGTTTGGGCCTGTTATGATAGCAATTCTAACCCGGTAATAAAGTTAGAACTTGAAATTTCCGTTTGTTCGTTGTTGGATAGAAAGCTAAAGAATTGGAACAAATCGGGTCAGGGCCAGCGAAATTTGGGTTTGATTGAAAAGTATTTTATGTAGAGTAATGCTATATATAGTAATAGAATGCGTAAATTCCGGATATGATATAACTACCAATATCATTTATGTTTTAGAATCCCTAATCCACTAAGTATTCAGACAGGGTGTTTGTCTTTTGAAACACAAGAAGGGATTGGGACAGTGAAAGTAGTAGAGAGTAGGGTGAATTAGGGTTAGGTGGATTATTGATAAGTAGGGATTAGGCTCAAATTTCATGCTTCTAACTTTAGTTGATATAAAAGATGACCCCTTTATTGGGATTATGAACCATATTTGAATAAGAATCGTGTAATGATGAAAACATGGAGTCAGAAAAGCTTAGGGGCCGGCAGCTGGGAGAGTTGAACGACACATATGCTTCATCTCATCATCATCGCCAAATTCAAGTTTATCTAATTAATTAACCCACAACAGAATAGTGAAAAGAAATTGCTTTTTAGTACATATTATTATCATCTCTCCTGCCTTTAATAAAGGTAATATGAGTTGAATCCGTGAATAAAAAGAATCATACATAGGTCAAGATCATCTTGGTACGTACCCCTGTTTCCAAACCTCTAAAATAAGAATAAATATTGTCAATGTAAAAAATTGCACAACAGATCGGAAGGGAGGAAAGAGTCATCCTTGACCCACGAGATGATTCGGATGTCGATATGGTACTCTTCACGTTCATTCATGAAATAAATAATAAATAAGCAAATAAAAATAAATAAAAGAGAGACACAGAGATTTACGTGATTCGACATAAAAGCCTACGTCCACGGGTTGTTTGGGGACAAAATCCACTATAACAGGTGATGATTTTATAATGTCTCATGGCCTCACATATCGCTCAATGCAATGAGAGAATTTAGTTTCAGGAGAGTCGTTCTAGAGAATTGGTGGAGAGTGCCTAGAGAGAACCTGTCAGATTTGTGGGGGAGCTGCTCCTTATATAGAGGTTATTTCCTTGGAGTAATAGAGTCCAACTTGACTTGTGATACATTTTCCTTATAGGAGTCTGAGCCAACTTTTTTCTCTTATCTCTTTCCTGCCTCATTTCTTGGCTTTATCTATTCCCTTAGTGATAGGTTTCTAAAGGGTTTGACCTTGTCAATTTAGTTCCTAACAAATATATTTGCAAATTTTTTTATTGATACCCCTAATATATTGTTGATATGGAAACTCACCACGTCAACTTGCATAGAAAATATTGATATTTTGAATGAGTTTCACAATAAGTGATTTGTTACACACTACACTTATAAATAACATAATTGATGAACAAATACTATAATATATATATATTTTTTTCCTAGTCATTATTCTCTCCACCTGTCAACCAATAAAAATGCCATTTTATTCTGTTGGAGTTGGGCCAAGAAATTTAAAATCATTCTTCGAGATGCATGTGCAATATATAATTGTTTGTTCCAATATACATATAAATGGATTTGAATATTCTAAAATTTCTTTCGAACCATAAAGTTATGAGTGTAGAAAAATAGACACATACATTAAGTGTGTATTGTCTACATGAACTTCTCGTACATTTATATATATATATATATATATATATATATATATATATATATATGCTTTGATGTTGTGGCCCTCCGGTATGTGTGAGTACTAGAGCTAGGGTAAGCACAAGACCTAAATTTAGGAAGGACCCAAGAGTTTTGCTTCAGATGTTACTATATATATATATATATATATGTATGTTCAAGAGGTTGACTTTGGTATAAGGAGAGTGGCAATTTTACCGCGAGAATTGGGAGAGAATCATATTCCCACCAAGTTTTCATTCAAATGCATTCTCAATTTTTACACCTTGTGTTTAGGCCTTTTACGGCAACTTGTTTTCGTGGGAAAAAGACACTTATTACAACGAATTAGCATGGGCTGTAGTGACGTTGATGCAAAAAATAGTTTAGTATGTCACGGATCGACCTTGTGGGATCAATCAAGTATTTCCCACCATGGTTTACCTTGAAAAAAAAAAAGTTAGTGGAAAAATGCCTATTATGTTGTAGTGACTGCCAGTATAAAATGATGATATTTATAATTATAATAGTACGTACGTTGCTATTTATTTAGGCATGCAATTACCATCGTTATGCTCTCTCATTTTCAATTGAAAGTGCATGGAAGATGCCGGGACAATTAGTCAAAATGATCGAAGAGATAAAAAGCTTGAAAATTACAGTAGTTGTTGTACGTTAATTAGCATGGGTAAATATTGATCATGAATATGACATTTAATAGATAGATATCTATGACTTTTTCTATGTTGGTCAGACGAAACTCCCAAAATTACCCAACATTGTTACTTTTATTTTGTCAAAGATTCGCGTGCAATGCATGGATGGACACCATGAATGAATGTGACAGGACAAAATGGGAATTCAGCATTAGCTTATTATTGCCTGTGAGGAAAAAAAAAAAAAAAAAGGGATGGGCACGATTGAGATATATATACATATTTGAATGATTAATATTAATTCCAATCATAGTGTACCCCAATATCTTTTCGTAAGTGTTACTTACTTTCACATGAAAACTACACATCGTGCTTTTAATTTATTATTTGGCAGAGCGAAATTCGATCATGTTTTTTCGTTGTGACTATCTTTGCTCTCAACATTCCATGATGTAGTATCAAATGACTAACCTACAAATTACATATAAAAAATAATCTCCAATCATTTAATACCACTTAATAACAAGATAGTGGAAGATGGTGATAATTAAAGGCCGATTGGTAGATATATAGCATTACTCTCTACGAATGCATCGATCTCAAAAATAAATTTACGATTAATGTAATTGGTTGTGATACATCAAATTGTAAAATTTATTTTCTTTAGTTATCATTCATCTTATAATAAGAATGGCACTAATTTTGATACATAAGTGGAAGGTGGGGATGGTTTTATCTCCCTAGTTTATGTATGTTGTATATATATATATATAGGATGTTGGAAGCAAATATTCATGTGCACATGACGTCATTTCAAGATGTCATAGGTAATTAGGCTTTGTTTGGTTACACATATGAGATGAGATGATAAATCTGTAAATAATAGTAAGATATTTGTAAATAGTAGTCAAATAGTTTGAGTTAAGATTTTTATAGGATTTTCGAAAATGAGATAGAAAAAATCAAATAAAAAATTATAAAATTAAAAGATGGTTAAAATATAATTTTTTAATATAATTTTTATTTTGAAATTTGAAAGTAGTTAAATTATTTTTTTTCGTTTTGCTTAAAAGTTTGAAAATTGTAATGATTAGGTAATGATTAGATGAAAAGATTAAAAATTTGAAATTCTAAATTGAAAAATATTTATATTTAAATGGTGTTTAAATGTTGAGATGAAATAAAATGAAATGGGATAGTTTCAAATGTTTGTAAAACTAAATGAGACTCGATTCCGTCATGCTTTTAAGGGAAAGCCGTGGAGAACTTGAAAACCAGAAAGTAATTAATTAGCAACTTGTTTTTATAATGGGCGGCCAAAACCATCAACCAATGAGTTGTTTAGTTCTAAAAGAAAGAGTTAGTTATCCTATTTTTAGTGTGTGAAAACATTAATATATTAGGAAAATTATTAATAATTATAAAAAATAGTTAAAATAATAATATTTCTTTATAGTAATTAGTCTCACAAAACTCTAAACGTCGTCATCATGATGTTATATATTCACGATCAGTGTGTCAATAAATAAACTTATAAATATATATTTTTTAAATTAAAAAAGAATAAAATAAAATGAAAAGCCACATAACATATATTTATGAGCAATGCTAGATACAGTCTTCATTTGGGGACTGCAATGCAAGTCTAGGCAATTTTATCTTTAAATTTTTTTAAAATTACAAAACTATCCTTCTTGAAATGATGCTTTTTCTCATTTAATAAGGGGCCTGCACATGCAGTCCCCACTTGCACATGCAGTCCCCACTTGGAGACTACAAATAGAATTTCTCTATATTTATTAACGCATGCCTTTCGATTTTCTTAACTCGTATCTTTTTTATAGTTTTGTAGTGAATGCAGGATTATGCATGATAATGGAAACGTTTATACGTACGTACGTATAATGAAAGGGACGTATAATTCAAGGAGAAATGATACTTGTAGTCGTGAATGTGCAAGTGTCGTGCAATCGATTTGAAAAAGTAAATAAATATCGGACCCACATAAAAATAAATTAATTTTTTAATAGTGGACCCCACTTTTTTTCAAAGCGACTGCACATCGTTTGTGCATTCTACGACTGTATGTAACATTACTCATAATTCATGCGATTCATTGCGCGATGGCCACAACATTGTGGGAATTAATGTCAGTAGTATTGCCACTACAACAGAATTTGTCTTTTGTGACAGAGAAAATCGTCACAAAAAATTGCCAAAACGTCATTAAAGATATTTTGTGATGGTTTGAAACCGTCACCACGACCGTCACCTAATGTGCGTCACAGAAAACAATTGGTGATGGTTTACTGTTGAACCGTCACTAAAAATATTTTTAGTGACGGTTGGAGGTGTTCCGTTTGGTTGAACGTTCGAACGTTCCCTTTTTTTGTGACGGTTGAGAACTGTCACAGAAAGTTAGGTTCAGACGTCCAATTGAACGTTCGAACGGCAACCCGACCGATTGGCATTCAAATGAGAAAAGTTGACGTTTGTTGATTATAGTTCGAACGTTTATGCTTCCGAACATTAATTATAATAAACGTTCAAATTTTCGTTCGAACATTAACGGACCAATGTTAAAATATAATGGGTTTAACGTTCGGACGTTATTTCGAATGTAAATGAAGGAGCATTCGAATGCAAGTGGTACGTTTGGAGGTTTGTTCGAACGTTAATTGTTTAACCATTCGAACGTTTTGTTCGTTTGAGGGTCAGAACGTTCGAACGTAGAGGCTTACATTCGAATGTTACTATACAATTTTATGTATTCACGTTTGAACGTTGCGAACCGACGTTCGAAAGTTTTTACTTTACATTCAAACGTACAGATCAGAAATACTAATTTCATAAAATTTAAAAGCATACCAATTGTATCATATTACATAACATCAATTAACAAATAACAATGTCTTATAAAATTTTAAAATTAGATATTAAAACTAGCCACCACTACTGATAAAATTTATTTCTTCTTTTTTCCTCGCCCACCGCGATTTTGTTGCAATGACATAACACGCTCCATTTGCACCATCATTTCCCGTTGCACTTGCTCTTGGACTTCACTGCGTATTCTTTCCTCATGGTCTCTCTGTTGGTCCTGGAAACGCGTCTCTAAATGAGACTGTCATTTTAAGAGAGACTCTAATTCTTGCTGTCTCGACCTCATATACTTATTCTCACGCCGTGCAGCTTCTAAATCTTTGGTAAGATTATTAATTTGTAAAGTCGATGAGGTTGAGGAGGATAAATATTTATGCTTGATAGATCATCCCAAACCTCTTGCCATACTAGACTGCGGCCCGAGTAATTGCGTGAATATGTCTATATCACTAGGAGAGGATTCCCCAAAAGCCGACTGCATCTCCATCATTTTTTCCTACAATTTGAAAGGTAATGATAGTTAATAAGTAACGTATTAAAAGAAATAGAAATAAAAAATAAATTATTCACATGTTACATAATTTATTTAATAAAATTAACATTGCTTACATAATTATCTACAGCGACATGATCTATCCTCTCACTATGCTCATTAGTGTGAGTAGCAGTATAGACATGAATGAGAAAAAAGTTTTTGGGATCATCACATTTATAACAAAGCGATATTAGCAATTTTAAAAAGATAATGTTAGTACTTAAATAAAATAATATCAGAAAAATAAATGAATTCTATAATTTCTTAATTATCATTTTTTCAGCAAGACGGTGGAATGACCTTGAATCGACACGATGGTGGACAGTCAGAACAGATCTATTCTGTGCATTTGTAGAACTCAAGTGCTACAAAATATATTAAGAATGTTAATTGTAATATGTATACATATAATATATAGAACCAATAAGAATGTAAATAAGTAAAAGATATAAATGTAAAACACCTGATAATTTGGAGATGCGAAAAGATCACAACACTTTCTCCAATCATCTAACTTCATCTTCTGGAAAGGAGACTGCGCAGCCTCTTCCAATGTCTCAAACTTCTTGAAGTGGTCATGACATTGTCCCTTGTGACGTCGGAATAGTGTAGCCATCAACTCATTCACGTTTCTCAAATCCTCGCTACGACCAAAGTCGAGGTCGAATTTATCCTAACAAGTGAATCAGGTCAAAAATATGATATACTAATTTAGGTGAAAAAAATGTACTCTCAAAGTAAACTCACCAGCACACGACTTCAACTGTGCTCCTTCATCTCATTCAGAACATCTCGCCATGAGCGCACATAAAATTGAGCATAAGCTCGAACTACTGTGCCAATATAGGAGGAAAGCGCTGTTGCACTATCATCCACTCCTCCAGTGAAATTATCAGGAATGATGATCTTGAGTTTTCCGTGCCTTCTATTTTTCTCAAGAGAGATGCCACGTGTATAGCCACGACCGCGACGTGCAAATGCACCATCTACATGATAATAGATAGTATAATTATAGTTATATAGTTATTGAGATAAAAGTATTAACTATATAATTAATTATCAACAACAATATTTCCTTACTAGTAGGTGTCAACTGGTTGTTGTTCTCTTGCGTGTTAACTTGATCTTCAGGAGCAGATTCCTCGAGTGGGGAGTCCTCAATGAGTTTGGGACTTGGACTTGGCGGAAGCACATTTATTCGTTGTAGTTTTGGCGGCTTTCTTGAAAATAATTAATTATATCAAAGAAAATTAATTAGAAGAAATCATGAAAATTCAAGATATTTTATAGTCACTTATATGAAAAAATATTTAATACTTTTATTCTTCATCTTCGGATGTATTTTCCATACTTGTTTTAGAATCTCGCTCAATAACATCTTCATCATCATCATGCACATCTTCTTCATTCTCTTTATCCACCTCCTGGCCGGATTCTGGTTCGTCTTCATCTTTTGACTCTTCATCTTCTTCTTCCTCCTCACTTACTTGAATTAAATGATCATTTAATACGGACGGGTCGAGATGGACAGGTGGGACATCACCTCTACACAAGGGGAGCAACTCGAGTGCAACAAACAAGTTAATACCCTCTTCATCTTCCTGATATGCCTCTACAATCGGAGTGTCATCTTCATCTCTACTATTCTCGTAATCTGCACTTGTTCCTGCTTCATATATATTTCGAGGGACAAATTTTTGTACGACTCGCCAAGTTATATCTCCACTATCTTCATCAGCACTTTTCATTGGATCAATCAAGTAATATATTTGGATAGCTTGATAAGCCAATACGAATAGATCATCTTCGTACCATTTAGATGCAGTATTGACACTCGTAATATGATTATCCCTATGTATCAAAACCCGACCACCGCCTAGATCCCACCAATCACATTTAAAGACATATGTTATAGACCCACCTAGATATTTCAATCCGATAATATCACGTATGACACCATAATAGTCAATAGTATCTGTTCCATGACTCCCCTCGACCAACACACCAAAGTTTTAAGTCTTTCTATTACGTTCACGGTCCAGAGTATGGAATCTATAATCTCGAACCATGCATGCAGTGTATCGAAATGCTCTATTTCAAGGACCACAGACCAATACATACAATTCAGAAGAAATTGATCCGGGATCACGAGCACGTTATTCCAAAATCTAACAATTGAAATAGTATAATTTATTATTTCATTATCCAGAGTTA
The DNA here is from genome assembly GCA_022457165.1 of Juglans mandshurica. Lineage (NCBI taxonomy): Eukaryota > Viridiplantae > Streptophyta > Magnoliopsida > Fagales > Juglandaceae > Juglans > Juglans mandshurica. The sequence continues at coordinate 16,338,147 of CM039629.1, forward strand.
AAAGTTTCAAAATATAACATATATATAATTTTAGTTCATACACGTTCTTCAAACCATTCGAGAAATTCTTCCTCGTGTCTTACCTCTATGTTTTCTACGCATTCCGTCCTAAGTTTGTCAATGTGCTCACTGTTATAGATAAATGCAAAATAAATTTATTTTGAGCACAACAGTTATAGTTAAACTTGAAGAACATTAGAATTATTCGAAGTATGGAACGAGATACCTGATATAATCATCCATCTTTCGGAAATTATTTAGCACATATTACCGAACTTTATCCAACTCTCCATCAATTAAATTGTAACTTGTTTGTGCACCCAAGGGTCGTACATTTTGGAAAAACACTGATAGCTCACGAGGAGGCGGAGCAGCAAGATCAGGATTTTGCTCTTGACGATTAAATCGTGTCTCAACACCACGAAGATATAGAGAGCAAAATGTTAACCATTTATCGTATATATAGACCTTTGCAATTGAACCCTTAGCTCTAGCTTTATTTCCAACAGTGCGCTTCGGTCGATCAAAATATCTTTCAACTGGATACATCCAACGAAACTGCACCGGTCCACCCAACAGTACCTCTTGCAGTAAATGTATTGCTAAATGGACCATGACATCAAAAAATGATGGTGGAAGCTCGAATTTACATAATATAGTAGCAATGTTTTCTTCCAATTTTCGCAACACATCTTGATTTACTACCTGAGCGCATAAATCCTTAAAAAACATACAAAGTTCGAATATGGCGACACGTACATTAGATGTCAGCTTCCCACGAATTCCCACAAGTAATAACTTCTGCAAAAATACGTGACAGTCATGACTTTTCAATCTACTGATTTTCCAGTCATCAGGACTCACGCATCTACCAATATTTGAAGTATAACTATCTGGCAACTCCACACCTTGCAACAATTTGCAAAAGTTCATCATTTACTCCATCGTCATCGTAAAACATGCATACGGCATGACCACCCTATTGCCTTCCATCCGCAAATGTAGATATTGTTTAATTCTCATTATATCAAGATATTTCCTCGTCTTGATCGTGTCCTTCATCTTTTTGTTAATGCTCATCAATGTACCCAGTATATTATCACAAATATTCTTCTCTATGTGCATTACATCCAAACTATGTCGTAACATGCAGGACGACCAATACGGCAGGTTAAAAAAAATACTACGCTTTGTCCAATTCAATTCTATTGCGCCTCGTTTTCTCTTGTTCTTTCCCCAACCTTGCCAAGATTGTTCGATCTAACAATATCTCCATGTTGTTTGAATTAACAATGTCACATTCTAGTAGTGTTATATTATTAAACTAGAGAGATATAGAAGATTATGTGAACAAGTTTCCTATCAGTATACAACGAGAGAGAATGATCTTGAAAAAATGTCTAAATTTTAGTCTAATTACTTAACCGTCACAAAGTGTCCGACATTGACAACTCTCAAGGTCGGAGAAACTTTGAGAGTCAAGTAATTTGACAGACATTTCTTCGTGATCATTCTTCCTCGGGGTGTACAAGACACAAAACTTGTTCACATATTCTTTCATCTCTATCTAGTTTAACAATATAATACAATACGAATGTGACATTGTTAATTTATAAAAAAAATAAAAATTAATAGTTATGGAATCGAAACTTCAGATATTTCAACAGGTAACAAAGTTTTTTATAGTGATTTTGGATTGGCTGAGTTATCCTATATGAAATACTATAATGATTGATCTCGAATTATTATTCCTAAATTATAATTTTAATTGTTATTATATATCTTAGGATATTGTTAATTGATACCTGTGTAATTCTAATTCTTATTATATAATTGCTATTATAATTGTTATATATAATTTCAAAGATTATTATATAATTTTAATTATTATCTTTCCTAAAGTATAATTTTAATTATTATACTTAATTGAGTGAGTTATTTATTTATATAGACAATAAGTATATAATTTATATATAAGCATTTATTTGATCCTTATTTATGTACTTTCTAGTTTATTATAAATAAGTATATTTATTTATTCCAACTCTCTACTTATTTGGTAGGTTCAACACTTTTTTCTTGAAGAGTATTTTACTTTATTTATTTATTTATATATATATATATTTAATAATATAATGGTTTGGAACCTCACAATGAATATTTAATAAGTAATTATTAATTATAGTTATTGTATGTATATATTATATTTTATATATAGTTAATTTATATACTTCTTTTTTCTTTTCTTTTTTAAAATTAAATTTTATACTATAGTTATAACTTGAATAATAATCATATTCTAACTAAATTAGTATGAATATAGTATGAATATATTATATATACTTATTAAATGTTATATATTAAGCTCATATTAATTGTATATTAAAATGCTTTTAATCTTTAATTAAATTAAGAGTCTAAACTTATAATTTTCTTGTTAAAGAACAAATTAAAACAACACAAAAAAATTCACATAAATACTAAAAACTAAACACAATATATTTCTAACCACATACACATATTCAATAAAAATTCACAAACAATAATCACAATATTTCAAATCCATATCACAACAACAACAACAATATTCCCATTAATATATTTCTACACATATTAATTCATCAATGAACACTATAAACTCACAAACTATTCACAAAATTCACAAATAATAATCACAATTATTTCAAGTGTAAGCATAAAATCACATGTACATGTATTAACATATTCCTAAACTTGATAAATATAACTAGCATTCACAAATTCTTCAAAACCAAAAAATATTATATCAAAATTTTCACATAAATCTAAAACCTAAAGACAATATATTTCTAACCATGTAAACATATTCAAACAAAATTCACAAACAATAATCACAATATTTGAAATCCATATCACAACATATTTATAATATTCCCACAAAAATATTTATACACATATTAATTCATCAATGAATATCATAAACTCACAAACTACAAACAATAATTACAATATTTTAAGAGTAAGCATAAAATGTATAAACACATTGCTAAAGTTTAGAAATATATCTAGCACTCACAATATCCTATTACAAATCAAAAGTTTCCAACTTGCCAAAACAACCAATCCTTCAAAAAAATACAACACTAACTTATTAGAAATATATATAACAAAAACACGAGACAAATATCATAAAATTCAGGAAAATACAAAAGAAAAATAATTTTTTCTTACCAAAACTCAACTCTCACTCTAACACTCTCTCACTCTAACTCTCTCTCTCTCTCTAACCCACGTCCCTCTCTCACTCAACTCTCTCTCACTCTAACCCTCTCTCTCTCTCTAACCCACGAAGACTCTCTCTCACGTCTCTCTCTGTTGCACGCACGGGAGAAGTAGAAGAAATGAGTTTGCTACCTCCCATGCGTGTATTCATTCAATCATAAAATTTTTAAATAAAACGTTTGAACGTTTAAATTGTACGTTCGAACGTTATATTATCCCGCCCAATTCTTAGATAACGTTCGAACGTTAAAAAACTCGGATAAACTTTTTGCGAAAAATGTTCGGACGTTTTCTATACACGTTCGAACGTATCTTCCTATGATAGCGCCCGAAATCGAGTGGGAAATTTCCCGCACTTTTATTTTCATGTTCGAACGTTAAGAAATTTGGCGTTCGAACGTTTATAAATTTTCGGTGATTTTCATCGACTAACGTTCTAACATAAAATCTCAACGTCCAAACGTTCAGATCATCACATAGATACCTAAATTGAGCAAAAAATCTTCCGCACTTTTATTTTCATGTTCGAACGTTAAGAAATTTAGCGTTCGAACGTTTATAAATTCCCAGTGATTTTCATCTACTAACGTTCGAACGTAAAATTTCAACGTCTGAACATTCATATCATCACAGAGATACCTAAATCAAGCAGGAAATTTTTCACACTTTTATTGTCATGTTTGAACTTTAGAAAATGTACGTTCGAACGTACATTTTCTACGTCCAAACGTTTCAGATCATCACAAAGAAGCCTAAATCGAGCGAAAAATTTCTCGCATCTTTCTTCTCGTATTCTCACGTATTATAATTATACGTTCGAACATGAAAATGAATTCTCATACACTTCCATTAACGTTCGAACGTGGAAAGATCATCACATATATCAAAAAAACCAACGGGAATACATTATTAAAGGTCGAACGTTAAAAATTCATGTTCGAACGTTACTTTTATTCAATAGTTAGTATTTGTTAATGTAAGAGTTATATATATGTATTGTTTTCAGGATATTCATAATATTTCTCTTCAATATAATCTCTTTTTTTTTTTTTTGAAAAGTTGAGAAAAGTAATAACTTTTTGTCACTATTTTCTTCTTTCCTATAACCCACTTGTTCGAGATATTCTTTGTTACTTATTAAATTCTTCTTTACTCAAAGTGTGTATTTGGACATCATCTCCAATCACTTGTGAATATGTTGGAGAAAAATGTTTATTTTTAGGATTATGAGATGTGGATGCCAAAGTGAGTAATTTGGACTATATATAGTATACTATATATAGTATATATACTATATTATAGTATACTATATATATTATATTTTATATATATATATAGTATGATAACATAATACTTTAAATGAAAACATAATAATATAGTATATATACTATACTATATATATGAATCAATAATATATAATTAATAAAACTAACAACAAAACTTATATATATATATATATAATACACTACATAGTATATATATAGTGCATTATATATATAATGCCCTATATATATACTATATAGTAATGATTTTCTGGAATCATATTATTTGAGGGTCATAATTTATATGAATTTCAACTTCATCCAACCCAGATCCATACCGTTCATAAATATATGACTTTCAACTTCATTTAACCTTATTGCACACAAATTTTTACACCATCGACATGGATATTTAATGTAACCACAACCATCAGCAGAGGCCCGTACAGCTAGGACTCACTTAATGGACACCTATATCGATGTCTGAAGATACGTACGACCCACTTCATAGTCACAAACGCAACAAATGAAGGTTCGCAACTACAATGTGATCACCAAGTTAGCTAGCTAGTCAGTCCTCTATATATTTATAACCTGTAACACAATCATGGAGGATGTTTGAACATTACTTTGAAAACAAAAGGGATCGATCCTCCCACTAAATCTGCCTTGCTTTACTGATCTAATGGCCAGCTCCGTCTTTAATCTTTACTTAAATTAAGATCCTAAACTTATAATTTTCTTGTTAAACATATTCAATAAAAATTAAAAAATAATAATCACAATATTTCAAATCCATATCATAACAACAACAATATTCCCACAATAATATTTCTACACATATTAATGGACATCATAAACTCACAAACTATTCACAAAATTCACAAGCAATAATCACAATTATTTTAAGAGTAAGCATAAAATCATAACAATATGTATAAACATATTGCTAAACTTTAGAAATATAACTAGCACTCACAAATTCAGAAAAACCAATTAATCTAATTGTCATTTATTAAGGAGAGTAATTTGATTCCAATTAATCTATTTAGGAATTTATACACTAGAATTTTGAGTACTAGATTGTAATAATAAAGTATATCGTTTTGGGCTAGTAATAAGAGCTTGTGGTTTTAATGTTGTTTTCATTAGTTTATAATGAATCATATATATACATATAATATATTATATATTATATTATAATATTAGATATATACTGTACTATATACAATATATATATAATATACTATATAATACATTATATATATAATACACAGTATATATATATATATACTATAATATACTATATATATTATAATATAATATTATATATAGTATGCTATATGTTATAGTATATATTATAATATACAACATATATATTAATAATATAATATATTATAGTCAATATTTTAAAAAATAAATCGAAAAACGTTCGAATGTACTAAGAATTATGTTCGAACGTTTCGTGTATATAAGGCCAAAACAGAACGGCGAAACGTCATTTTCACCGTTATCTAACTTCGTTCCCGTTTGCGCGCTGCCACTCCTCTATTGCCGCCACGGTCAAACTCCGCCACAACCGTCACTAAAAGGTAGGCATTCATCTTTTAATCAAATAACATGTATTTTATTTGAGATTTGGGTTCAGTTTTGTTTAAAACGGGCCAAGTGGTAGCCGGATTTTCAACTCCATTTTTCGGCCACCACGGCTTGCCATTGGCCAAATAGTCACCGTAAAAAAGTTTCTTGAAGTGTATACTTCATTTCTATGGTGGCATTTCGGCATTTAAAACCTTGTAGATTGATTTTTGAGATTTCAATAATAGTTGAGTTGACTCAGCCATTCTGTGTCGTAATGTTCGAAAGTTTCACCACAACGTTCGAATATACGACGTTTCAATTACATAGCCGTTAAGGCTTTACGTTCGAACGTGTATTGTTTTACATTCGGATGTTATTTTTCGTAAAATTTTCGTCCAAACGTTTAATTATAACATCCGAATGTACTACTTTTTAAATTTATTTATGCTTCAAAGCTTGGACGTGTATCCTTTACGTTCGCACGTAAAACCCATACGTTCGAACGTATAACATAAACGTACGAACGTACGTCATTTAAATTTATTTACTTTTTACGTTCGAACGTGTATGTTATACGTTCGCACGTATGTGTTTTACATGCGAACGTAAATGATACACGTCCAAACGTTTTATCTTAACGTTTGAACGTTTATTTTACTATGTTTGAACGTTAATGCAGAGCAGCTTAAAATTAACACAAAAAATGCATCAATGTAAATAATTTTTTTTCCTTTTCTATTTTCAGTATATGGCTCATCCTCTACATACTAGGAAACGAGGGAAGGAAGGAGCCACTCAGGACACTGCTCGTATCGGGGCTCATACTGTTATGGTAGAGCGAGAGATCCTGATTAATGAGTTCGACGAACTCATATGGGAGCAAACGAACTTGAGAGATGTTTTCGTCAGTAGAGGCTAGGGAAATATCTGCACATTGAGGGAGAAAGTATACCCCTTAATGGTTCAGGAGTTCTATATGGGGATGTGTGACATGCCTCAGGACGCATCCTCTTACACCGTGACTGTACGCAGTGTTTCCATTGAGATTTCACCAGATGTCAACAAGGATTTCTACATCCTCACTGGGAGGGACAACATGCAGATCGAGAGGAAGAACGCCTTCAACTAGAACCATCTGCTACCTTTCATACGTATGTTGCACCTTATTGTTGCAATAAACGTGGATCCTATGGCACATAAAACCACATTTAGTCAGCTTCGGGCACAGTTTTTTATAGGAGTGGCACGTGGAGATCCCATAGATTTGCCACTGCATATCTTTGAGAGGATCCGTTACGAGGCGATCATCGTCTCCACGAATAATCTCCCATACGGTATCCTGATCAGCCGGTTATTACTTGCACGAGGAGTGCCAACCCAGCCAGAGGAGCGGGTCAAAAATTAGATGAGCCCCCTCGACATGACCACGCATCGACGTAGTATTAGACAAGCAAGGGGATGTCAGCCACCCCCTGTAGAGGATCTAGTTCCTCCGACGCAGCCTGATCTAGGTCATGTGGGGAGTAGTAGTCAGCAGCCGCCGAGTACATCTGCGGGAGATGCGCGGCCTGCTTGGTTTGATGCAGTGATCTCACAGCTGACTGCGCATATCGATTGTAAGATCGATCGATCGCTCGCGGCTATAGAGGCATTTGTCTCCAAGATCGCCCATCGTGTAGGTATCCTCAACGACAAGGTTGATACCTTTACTGAGGAGGTACGAAGTTTGAATTTCGCGAGCAACGCTATCATCTGAATGTTGTTTAGAAAATTCGATCATATTTTATATTTTTCTTTTATTATATGTAAAGAAAAATGTTATTTAATATTTTTATGATTTTTTAATGTCAATTCTCAATCTTCTTTAATGTTATATTTTTCATCTTTAATTCTAAATCACTGCACTTCAAATATATATAAACATAAATATATATTTATATATTACAAAATGTGTATATATAAATATATACAAGTCAATTTTTTTAGACTTGTTCACAAATTATGCATTATAAAAACCACATAATTTTTAAATTAGAGTCATATTTAATTTAAAGTTACAATTAACGTTCGAACATTAGTAATTGATGTTCGAGTGTTGGTGCAAAATATTTTACATTCGAACGTTAATTACTAACTTTCAAATATTGGCGCCAAAACATTTTACGTTCGCACGTAAGTAACCACAATGTTCGAACGTATATGTGACGTTCGAACGTAAATTTCTCATACGTTGAAACATAAAAATTAGTGACGGTTTCCAGAAACCGTCACAGAAAAGGCTTTTTAATGATGGTGTGGGGATTGTCACAATTTCCTAACTGTCATTAAAAAGTAATTATGTTGTAGTGTGTAAATGTGAATGGCACAATTCACGGATCTCGAACACTACACCAAGATACCCGGCCGCCATGCACCACCACGGCCATTACCAGTAATCCCTTATATATACATATATATATATATATATATATATATATATATAGATATTTGGCTCAGTCGTACGTGGAGGTGTTATTCGATCCACTTATATGCATGCTCTATAGTGCGTACAAAATCTGAAGCCCTAGACAGCGATTACTCTCTCTCTCTCTCTCTCTCTCTCTATATATATATATATATATGTATGACATTTCATACCTCTTGCTCCTCATACCAATTACGACAGTACTACTACATGCAAATCCAGTATCATGTATTTCTTCGTGCAGAGATTTCATCAGACTTTTGTTGCAACTACTAGCTAGATAGAATTAATAGACATATTATTTAATTAATGAGACTTAACTAGCTGTTACATATACAAAGAGATTAAACAAAAGTGAACTTACAAGAAGTTACGTTAAGTTAATATGACGTATCACATCAAGTTACGTCAGTTTATATGTTTATTTTTGTGTAATCTCTTTATGACTAAAGTATTTTTCTTAATAAATATTATAGAGTCAATTTCGTGTCTATTTATTGATATCATAAAATTTAATGCTATATACTAAACTCAGGCAAGAACTTGAGGGATCATTTTGCATTAATATAACCATGCATGCATGATTGGCCATTAATATATATTTTAATATATATTAAAAAATATAAATAGCCTAGCAGCTACCATTCAAAATAGTATTTTAATATTTTTTCCATGCGAGCTGTTTTCAACTTTTCAAATGCAGGGATATTTGATTAGCGCAATAACCGTAATTCTAAGAAATTGCGTGCTTCTTTTTATGTATGACTTTTACTTTTCAAGCTCCTGCATATGCAGGTATATAAATGATCAACAATGAACAGCCAAAGTAGATTACTGTATCATTCGGCCTGATCTATCTATCTTTATTGTTTTTATATGGTTGAAACCTTTATGAAAATCGGTACCCGGATTCTATCTCATCACTTTTTTTCTGCCCTATCTGATCATCAATTGTGGTCACCATATATGACCTAAAACCTTGCCATGCCAAAAGGAGTTACATTCCAAATTGAACAGTTAACGCCTTTGAAAGAGATATATCACACAAGCTGCATGCAGCTGGCTGCCATGCACCAATCACCAATTATATAATTCTTATTAGATCCTTGAGATGTCTTTTTCAGACAAAATTTGGAAGAGATGAAGTACTTTCATAGACCAGTTTTACAGCTGGTGAGAGATCATCGAGAACCATGTTATATATATATATATATATATCATGTATAGTACTACTGTAACTTTATCTCATTTGATCAATTACAATTTTCTTATATTCTCGAAAGAGGTGAGCTAAATCCTTTTTAGACTTTGTGCGAGATTCCGCTACTATGTGCAAACTGTAAATTAAGGTACAAGTCTATATATATACACACACATACAAGGAGGGACCCAACTCCCATGTTGTCGGTTGGCCACCCAGTTGGGTGGCACACAACATAACCATTATGGCAAATGTGTCTCACCCTTTCTCTTCCTTATTGTGGACATTGATGTACATGTCCTTAGGCTTCGAAACCTGTATCCAACACTACCCATTTTGCAGTTTACCCTGATATTTCTGGTAATATATGGATCAGAATTCCCAACTTCCTAGATTTGGGTTTAGAACTGGTCGAGCCAAGATAGGGTTAGGTCTTGGTATCTGGTGGACATTGGTCGAGCTAACACAGAAGTAATTGGGTCTCACTCTCCCCAAGATTTACCTTAATTTGGTGCAACATTATTTAGGTCAACAGCCCTTGGATAGAAGTAATTTTGCCCATTCTTTCTATGATTTCCTTACATATTTCTAGTCCTTATTTACTTCCCTTTCCAACCAGATTGATTAATTAATTTGCATGCTTTCTTGGGAATTTGCTGCAATCCCCAGTACAGAATGTAAACATGCACCTGTGACAACTCAAAATCCAAAAGGTTAAAATTTCTTCTTAATTTGAAAAATCATATCGAAAATAAACCCACAAGAGCAAACATTTTCAAATGCAATAGTACGGGAAACCCTAGAGCTTTTTTTTTTTAGCAGCTCATCCACTCACATGATCATATCGCGAGAATGACCAGCTTAGATATCTTCAAATTCTCGCAACTAAATTTTAATTGCATCGATTAAATCCATACAATCAAATTTTAGTACTCACAGAAAGACTTCAAGATCCCAGCAGGTCAATCCATTGACTTAGTCATGTTGTTTGCTATATATCTTAGCTCTAGATATAACCTTTCACAGGAACTATATTGCTAATTAAAACGAAGCCCTTGCCCTAATTAATTCTATTCAAAGTTCAAACCGTCTCCCTTAAACGTCGAGACAGATTTGGAACAAATTAATCTCAGGAAGCTCTCCGGCCTCACACAGATCATTTCATGATCAATTATGATCGATGTGGGCATACAAAAGTAGTTGCGAATCAATATGTGGACCATGTGGACAGGCATTTTGCGAAGGGACGTAATAATTATAATTGCTATAAATTGACTAAAGATTTTGTTCTAGTTCTTACGTACAGCTTTTTTACTTATAATATACGTAAAATCAGTGAGTAAAAATGATTATTTGAATATTTATAAGCTGGAATGCATAGAAACCTGTCCTGATCTCTGGCCTGTTTCTTTCTTGATTAGCGTATCTCTTATCAAATCTTCATCTTATAATCCCTGCATTGTACGTAAGAACATAGAGAACAATTAAATTTCCTTTCACTGTTTACTTCCATGCTACAAAAGGCGTGTAAGCCTGCCATGCAACAGCCGCATGACAAAACCCTATGTAAAATCACTCCTTTTATGACTCTGTTTTTTTTATCAACCAGAAGTAGTACTACTTGAGCTGGACAATTTGATTTTTCTCTCCAATCAAGCAGAAGTTGAGCTGGAAATTTTGATTTTGCTCTCAAATCATGTAGGGTTACGTAGTACCCTAGCTAGCTAGCCAGCTAGCTTGGTTAAGAACTGATCACATAATTAGAATCTGCCCCCACTTTCAATGACATAAACTACATTATTTCTGATATTTATATAAACAACACCAAAACTATTAATTGGTAATTGGTATGAATGCAATTCTCTTTCTGGGACCGATCGATTGATTATGTATATAAGCATCATAGGCTCATAACTTGAAAGTTTGTTTTTCCACCAACTGGGGCCCCTTTCCAGTCAATCTCATTTCGCATGTCTGCATTCATCAAAGTCTCTCTCAAAAGAAAAAAAAAACATTAATGAAATGGGAAAAAGAAAAACAAGAAACAAATATTATCACAACCTAGCTATACATAAAAAAGATCCAATGCAAACAAGTTGAACATCATTAACGAGACTTTAATTTGGACCTCAAAAGATAGTATAAAACACACTAACCGTACGTTACCTCCTCCAAACATCATGTTACACCAGTCATATACAATGGTTTCATGGTCATGGTCATGTTACACCATATGCCATAAATGCCAAAAAACAGATAATTAGAAGATATTTTATTTCTGTTATTTTAGTAAAACACAAAGGTAAATGATCTTGGTTTCAATATGACGCCTATTAATATAAATATATTTCTAATATTTTTTATTATTCTGTGAATTAAGGCCGTAACTAGCGGCGTTGTTATAAATATAACCAAAGGCTGGTGGCATAATTCCGGCCTCCGAAATGGAGGTTTGGAGTTGGAAACCTCCTCCTCCAAAAAGAAAAAAAAAAAAAAAAAAAAAAAAAACTAGCCTGGCGTCGTTAAAAGTTATATATCCTATGGCGCTCTGATCTTTTAGCATTGCTTTGCTTTTTTGTACTCTTTGTTTTTTTTTTCTTTTCTTTCATCTATAATGCCAATAAGATTTACGTTAAATTCTTTAACTACTTTTGTTCTAATTTTGAACTGATATTATTCCCTTTTTGAAATTAATAACGAAATGGAGAGGTGTACGTACGATGTTGCGTATAAAATTGTATTTGACTAAAGTAATACCAGGGATGTACAGTGAAAAAAAAAAAAAAGCTGTGGCAATGATGAGAGGGAGGGGCAAAGTGGGCGCAGGATAAGCATGTGGGCATTGCCTTTAGAATGCACGCTGGCTTGGCCATCCTAAAGTGCCTTAAACCATATTCTTCTTAAAGTTGCAAAAAATAAAAAATCTTACATATATGGTTAGTCACATTTTACAGATAGAATTTACAGTGAATGAATATCACTTTCTTTTTTCTTTTGTTCTGGAGAATATCAAAAGCCACAAACCTCCTGAGGTTGTAGTTATGGTCATTCTTTGATATATTCACTCTTCCTAATTAATTTGACTGATGTTTGTGTCATATTATTTAAGATGTATATATATCGATTATGGAGCTACCTTTTTCGGAGCTTTTGTTTGGTTGACTCCGGGGGAGTGTGCATGGTTTATGTGGATTTGATGGGATTACAGTGTCTTGATTTTTTGTTGGTATGTCCAAATCACATCGGGTATGAAATTTGACTGAAAGGCAGACTTTGAACGACTGTCGATCTTCTGAGTTTCTGTTACTTTAAGATTATATATGTAAAACTCGGGTAGCTTCCACCCACAGCAAAAGCTCTTTGGTTTTCTTGCATTCTTGAATATCCTCTCCCCCATGTTAATTTTTTTTTATCTGCTTTCTTCTTTACTTCTCTATGTATGTTTATGAATTAGTTTGTGAGGTTGAGACTGGCTGGATATATGATCTATAGTTGGGGATACTAAGTTGGGAAAATTTAATATAGGAAATAGGTTGTCTTGATGATTGTGTTCTTGCCTGACAACTTTTGCCTGCTGTTGGATGAGGAAGGTCTTATAATCTAGACGCACTCTCAAAGAATCTCTTTTTTCTGTCAAGAAGGTGTATGTTTAGGAGCATCTGATGAACACATAGAGCCAAATAAAAGGATTAGTCATGAAGTTTATGAAACTCGGATCTCGGCCAGATACTTTCTATACTACTGAGGCTGTAAGGTAAGAGTACTCTTCTCCGCTTGAACAAGTGATTACATTTTAACTCAAGGAATATACTATATATGAGTTTGTTTTTTCTTAATTCAGGTCAGTCAACTCTGAAGTCTCTAGTGATCTTATAATTCAGGTGAATGGAAGCAAATACTTGCTTCACAAGGTAAATTTAGAAACCTTTCATGAGAAGTTTTGATCTTTGTGTTTAGTTTAGGATAATTTAGTTTGATAAATGATGCTATTCGGTTCAAAAATGATCTCTGTGTTCTCTTAAAAGTGACTCATATGTGTTCATGGCACAGTTTCCTGTTTTGTCCAAGTGCTTGCGCCTGCAGAGGCTGTGCTCTGAATCTCCTGAATCCTCACAAAATCAAATATTCCAACTTCCCGATTTCCCTGGTGGGGTTGAAGCATTTGAACTATGTGCAAAGTTTTGCTATGGTATTACAATCACACTCAGTTCCTACAACATTGTATCTGCTCGGTGTGCTGCTGAGTATCTGCAGATGACAGAGGATGTTGAGAAGGGGAACCTAATATACAAGCTGGAAGTTTTCTTCAATTCCTGCATTCTTCACGGGTGGAAGGATTCCATTGTGACCTTACAAAGTGCCAAAGCCTTTTATTTGTGGTCAGAAGACCTTGCGATAACAAGCAGATGCATTGAGGCAATTGCTTCAAAAGTCTTAAGTCACCCCTCAAAGGTTAGTTTGTCGCATAGCTATTCCCGGCGGGGGAGGGACGATATATCATGCAACGGTGCAGAGAGTCAGAGGTATAAACCAGAAACCATCGGTTGGTGGGCAGAAGATATAGCAGAATTGGGCATAGACCTTTATTGGAGAACCATGATAGCAATTAAATCTTGTGGAAAGGTACCGTCTAATCTTCTGGGAGATGCATTGAGAATCTATGCCTCCAAATGGCTGCCCAATATATCAAGGGATGGATTTGTGAATAAGGAAGCAGCATCAGACTCTGATTCAGACTCAATTGTTGGGGTAACATCAAAGCATAAGCTGATCTTGGAATCAATAGTAAGCTTACTCCCAGCAGAAAAGGGTGCTGCTTCTTCTGGTTTCCTACTTAAACTCTTGAAAGCAGCCAACATCCTAAATGCTTCTTCTTCTTTAAAGATGGAATTGGCCAGAAGAGTGGGTCTTCAGTTAGATGAAGCAAGAGTCAGTGATCTGTTAATACCCTCTCTATCATATTCGAATGATACACTATATGATGTAGACATAGTCATGACCATATTGGAGCAGTTCAAGTTACAAGGACAGAGCCCCCCAACTAGTCCTCCAAGATCAAAGCTGAAAATTGAAAGGAGAAGGTCTCGGTCTGCAGAAAATATTGAATTTGAGTTCCAGGAGAGTAGGAGGTCCTCTTCAGCTTCTCATAGCTCAAAACTGAAGGTGGCAAAGCTGGTAGATGGGTATCTTCAAGAGATTGCTCGGGATGTGAGTTTGCCTTTGTCAAAGTTTATTGCAATATCTGAAGCCATTCCCCACTTTGCAAGGCTGGACCATGATGATCTCTACAGAGCAATTGACATTTATCTCAAGGTAAATTAACATGATGGCCATTTGATTTCTCATATTGTCCAAAATTCACACTAATAGATCAAAATTTCTCAGGACACATATCACTGTCACATAGTGGAATGTGGATCGCTATTTCCAGTAGATAACCAACTCTTATGACCTTCAAGTCTTAGGCTGACCGAGCCAAATTTTGGCATATGTGGAATTTGGTTTTGGATGGTAGTACCAGAATTTCTGTAACTAAGGGTCTGTGGTTGATGTGATTAAGATGTCATTTGCTGACCTATAAAGATTTACCAAAAACATGCCTAGATAATAAATAGGGTTTATAATTGCACATCTTCTACTATTTCCTAGGTAGGTGAAAAAGTTGAAAAATCGTGTCTGCAATCTTATTTGGCTTACTTTCAATTTTCTTTGATTTAGACTTCTACTTTATAGGAACAATTTATGGATAATATAATCTTACGTTTACATAGTTAACCTATGCAGAAAATCAGCAGGGTTTGACTGGTGTGTCTTTCTTATTTTTCTTTGAATTAAAGAAATGGAAAACAAATCAACTATATGTATGTATATATATATATATGTGTGTGTGTGTGTGTGTGTGTGTGTGTGTGTGTATGAATTTCAGATCACTGTTTTTCTTATCCCTGAAAAATCCAGGCTCATCCAGATCTCAACAAGAGCGACAGGAAAAGGTTGTGTCGAATCCTAGACTGCAAAAAGCTATCAATGGAGGCGTGCATGCACGCTGCACAAAATGAGCTACTCCCCTTGAGAGTGATAGTGCAAGTTCTTTTCTTTGAGCAAGCTCGGGCAGCCATGGCTGGTGGTAAAGTGACTGAGCTGCCTAGCAATATTAAGGCACTCTTGGCCACACAAGGAATTGATCCATCAAGGCCTCCAGCACCATTAAGTACCACTACTACCATTCCTGCTGAGGACCAGTGGAGCGTCTCTGGCCTTAAATCACCAAAGTCAAGCATGTCAACTTTAAGGATGAAGCTGGCCGAGGATGATGATTTGGATGACCATGACATTAGCAGACATGCTAGGCTTAAGACTCCCTCTGCTCTTCCTAACAGACCCAAAAGGATGTTAAGTAAGTTGTGGTCCATCAACAAAAGTGCCAGTGAAAAGAACTGAGTGATTTTTGTTTATTTTGCGCTTGGAGATGGTTAATTTAAGGAGGTAAAATATACTCTAGTTTTTGTTCTGCACAATGCCTTGTAATTTTGAGGGAAAACCACTTGAGATTCTTAATGGGCATTGCAATCTATTGGAATAAGAAACAATATTATCAAGATGTGAGAGATATCACTTGATGGCTGCAACTATTCTATGCTAGCACATTCCAAATTCACCAAACTCAATCAATGGGATGTGCCTAGAGCTTCTTAGTCAATAGAAAATGATCTGGGTCTTCTTTTTATCCAACCACTCAATATGTTTGTTAGTGATATTTACTCAATATGTTTATTAGGACTTGGGAAGTAGTCAAATCTACATATGCAATCCGCAGCCACATGCATATTCAATGTATTCAGCTTTCCCTAACAAAACTTACAGCTTGGACAATAAAGAATGAAGTACAAATATAAACATTAGGTACTAGATGGTTGTTGCCATAGAATTTCCAGTCATATTATCTTTAAAGCATGTGCCCTTTCAATAAAAAAAAAAAATTGAACAAACAGCGTCCAAATACAGTATCCAATAAAGGGAAAAGTGCATGCGCCTTGAGGGATATGATGAGGTACCATATATTATGGTTTGACCTGGATGGTAGCTCAGATAGATATCTTCACGCTAAAGTTCGATGGCTACTAAAATTGTTGCAGATTAGGAATCAACCCTCCCTTAGATACCACTAAATTCTAATCGATGGGAGGGGATTCAGAACTTCGCCCATCGGATCTTAATTCTCTGCATGCACCTAAGACTGCTCTACATAAAATGCCAACGTTTCTTATTACATTCCAGACCAGAGAAGCAAAAACACTGCTTTTCAGGCTAGAGAACACAGTACAGTACACCCATGGCTGAGACATTCATTCAAAATTACAAAAGGCATAAACCAAGAAGATAGTGGATAGCACAAAATGTTTAAGCAATAACATGCACTTAATTAGCTATGAGAATCACTAATTCTCTACTGTGTTCTCTTTGCTAGCAGCATCAGCAGTAGTGGTAGTACAAGCCTTGGAGGTTGAATCCCGAAGGGATGTAGAGTCCATGCTTCTGGTTCGCTGGAGGCTCGGAGAGCGGTGAAGCCTGCACCGGAAGGAACCCACATGGGTGGTCGGAGAGCACAGAC
This sequence comes from Juglans mandshurica, assembly GCA_022457165.1. NCBI lineage: Eukaryota > Viridiplantae > Streptophyta > Magnoliopsida > Fagales > Juglandaceae > Juglans > Juglans mandshurica. The sequence continues at coordinate 16,355,528 of CM039629.1, forward strand.
AATTGCTCTTGGTAGAACTTGGCTGTCTTGTAAGCCCAGTCAGGCCTGACATAAGTTCATGATTGTCTGATGGAATCTCTACCTTCATCTCCTTGTTGGCCATATTTTCACCCTCAATTGTGTTGGTTTCCTTATTTCTTCTGGATTTTCTCAATGCTTCACAAATACCAAATATGAGATGAACTTTTGGTAGTCATATAAAACTTAAGTGACCGAAAAACTGATTTACTAGTGAGAGGAAAATGGGAAAGGACTCACTTCTAGTAACTTTGGAAAGCTCTTGAATGGCCTGAATCTCACAAAGAACTTGCCTGCACATTATCTACATGGTTTTAAATTTGGATGAGACAAAGAAACAGATGGACTTGGCTATGGCTAAAGATAGAAACGTGACGGGCGTGAACTTTACTTAGCTCTGGAAGATGGAACCATCTTTATGTCCTCTTTTCACGGGTGTCATAATCGACTCCATTAAAATCCACCTACGTTTGTCACTTTTGCTAATGCTTCAACCACTCATCCAAAAATCCACCATCGATGATACAACACCTTCCAGCCCCACCCAAAAAGAAAAAAGGCTTTCATAATATCAATTTCTCTCCTTTGTGCAATGTGTATTGAATTACCTAAAAATCTTTAGGAGGAGGTCGACCCACAATGGCAGACATTCTCATGCTTGCCAATTAGTACATAACATTACATGTGGGGTCACTTATATCCCTTAATCTTAAGATGTGATCCCCATTTGAATCTTATATTGATCAATTGCCATGATGCGGAAGATATCTCTTGTATACCTATTTGGGTGGTTGGCTTTGCCTTTCGGGGATCTGTTTGGCTGCATTTTTGGTATAGGGAAGAAAGTGTTTGGTGTCTAGGATGTTAACTTTACCATACAACGAACGCATCAGAAAATACAGGACACAGATCAAAGCTACAGCACACATCTCGGCAATTAAGACAATCAGATCACTAGTTTCTGATAGCCCAGCTCACCTCACTTCATCAATAGGCAGATTATCTCAGAATCAAAAGATAACAGTTGATGAAGCCCATATATAGAAGATACAATATAGTGACAAAAGTTGTCATATATATTTTTCATTTTCTATTTATCTACTATAAATGCAATAGTACTCTGCTAGCTACTTCGGTATAGAGTACTTTCATGGTACATATGTTGGGCATATGACAATATTTTTCCACTGGAATTCTTAGTTCATTCATGTTACCAGAGCCTCGAGGTTCACATCTTATCAAACAATCCCAAATGGCTGAATCTTTCCTCCTTTGCAAACACTACCACTAATATATATTGTCCTTTCTAATATCTCTCATCTTATATTCGTTAAACTTTATTTGACAAGTTACCTCATGTGGGTTTCTCAATTCCTATATATCGATGCTTTGCAGCTATGATCGATCTACTTGGAACTGTGAACGTACGGCTCGGATACCCACATTTGTACGAAACAGTGAAGGGAAAAACTACTTTTCACTATATTTGTTTTACAGTATTCATAAGATAAAGTCCAAACTGAAATTCTAACGGCTGTGAGCACCAAACGGTATACCCTTTGGAATGACATGCTCTCCATGATGATGGTTCCCATGAGAGTGATGGTTAAGGAAGTGTCTAGAAACACAACCTTGTGTTACTTGTTAATGGTTGTGCCATTTGCCAACCAGGAAAACTTGGAGATCAGCCCATCTGTTTTTAGAAGAAAACCAGCCCTCCAATAGAAGCCCATCACGTAAGCAATTTATCACCATTATCATGCATTTGCCTACACCCGAACAGCAGCCCGTGTCTCACTTTCTTCCTATTCAAACCAAAACCGATCCTCACCACACTTCATCCCAACCCAAACTCGACGGCATCCCACTCATTCCCGATGGCAGATAACACAACAATTGCCTCTCAAAAGAGCTCCATCTCACAAACCCACCCTCCCAGAGCCTCATCGACGAACACACTACGACCCTACCAACCAAGAACACGCTCTTCCGATGGACGTGGTGGCCTCCCCTTTCTCGCTTAATCTCGGGATTACTTTTGCAATCCCAATTTGAAGTTGTTTGAGTGGATAAGATAGCATCTATAACAACCTGTATTTTAGTGTATTTTTACTAAATAATTATTTTTAATTCTTCAAAAATTTATTCTCTTATTTTAAAATTGTTGGATTTTTTTAGTGGGTTTATTTTATGATTTTTGAATTTTGTGAAAATTACTTTGAAATGCTTTCTTATTATTAATTATTGTTATGCGTTTAAAATCTCTTTATTCTAAATCAATTACTATTGGAGTTAATTATTTTAATTTCACTTTACCATTACGTTTAAATTATTTTATTTAACTTGTGGTTTTGAAATCATTTCCGTTGAATCATTTTGTGACCCAAGTTATGAGAATTGGACCTAATTTCTTTTCCCTATATTTTTCTTTCCTCCTTTTCTTTTCTTCCTTATTTCTCCTTCGGCCCTCTCTCCCGCGCGCGACCGAGCCCCTCCCTCTCTCTCTCCGTCCGATTCTTCTCCTCCCCAGACCGCCGCCGTGCGCCGGCGGTGGTCGACACCGCCCGGCTCCCCAGCTTCCCCAGCCGCCGGCAACGCCACCCCTTCATTTCCAGCTCCATTCGCGCCGTCGTTAGCCACCACGAGCCTCTCCAAGCCGCGGCACTCTTTTCGCCTCTGCGCCGCCGTCGCACCACCATTGGCCACCATCTTCTCACCACTTCATCCTCGACCTCTTAGCAACCCATTGGACCCAACCCCAGCTCCGATCCGTCACCGGTGAAGCACAACCAACCCCATTTCCGATTTGGGTGTTTTTGGTCTTCTACCGCCGCCACGACGCCACCCACGGCCAACCTTCACCACCACTAGTTTTACCGACCTCCCTAGACCTTACCCTATCAATCTTGGGTCTTCGTTTGTCTCCGTTTGAAAGTGGGTATTTGTGACCCACGGCCACAGTGTATTTTGCACTGTTGCGTTGCTCAGATGTCACTTCTTGCAGCTTCGTGATCATTTGGAAATTGCTATATAGCACTATAAGTATTTCTCCAAAGAACTTTCGTGATTTAAATGTATTTTTGCACTAACTCATTTCACTGTATTTGGTTGAACATGCCGGACTGAGTCCGAGGAGTTCGGGGGTCGGATGGATTGGTGATTGGATTGGTAATTGTTGGTTTGGATATTGTGTTCATGTACATTGCATTTGGCACGCATGATCATGTTTGTAAAGGAAACTGGGTTTTCGTGTATTGCATTCATGTTCATGTGTTTATGAAAACTGAGTTTTCATGTGAGAATGGATTTTGGGTGCGTGTGTATCACGACCCCAAGCCGAGATGGGGCATTATCTCGGTGGAGCTCATCTGGTTACTCGGGAGCGGAATATACTGAGTAACGTCCCCTAGATTGTCGCTGGGCGACAATGGGATCGGACGAGATGGTCTCGTGCCGACTCCGTGGTCCTTCTGCTGGTGGGGACTAGAGGATGTCTGGCCACGTACGCGCTGGGCGCGGAACTAGGCATCGCTCGTTGGGTAGTGTGGATGCTTGGCCATGTACGCGCCGGGCGCGAAACTGAGCATCGCTACGAAGCCAGGACGTGCGGATGGTCCCTAGGGGAGGCCATGGTGCATATGGTAATAATGGATTAATGAACTATTTTCTGGGAAAATAGTGTGTGTTGAATTTCTGTGTAAATCATTTTCTAGGAAAATGTTTTACGGATATTTTGGGCCAAATGGGATTTTGGCGTGTGTTGGAAAATCATCATTTTCGGGTTCATGGTTCAAAATCTCAACTCAGAATAGAGGATCAATATCATGAAATAAGTGACTTTCTATTTTAAGACAAATTTTTCAATAACATTTCCTCAATTTTCCAAATCATTTCCCCCATCTTCTAACTTCCAATATATATGTTAATGCTTGGATGTAAATTTTTATAATTAATGATTGGATGTTAATTGTTTGATATGTTGCTATGTTTGATATAATTTCATATTTCTTGTTTGTTTGAGTTAATGGATATGTCGGCAGATTCTAGTGCGAGCTTCCCTATCCAGGCCCAGGGTACCCCTACCCCTACACCAATCTCTACTCCTACTCCAACTCCTACCATTGGCCCAACACCCACCCCTACGACACCTTGCCCCGCCCTCAAGTCCAGCAAGAAACCTGCTTCCATACTTTGGGCTCATTTCACCAAAGTAGAGGGTGATGACTCTAATAACCCCCAAGCCAAGTGTAACCACTGTGGGAAAACTTATGGATGCCACTATAGGAAACATGGCACCTCACAATTAAAGGTGCACTTAGAAGAGCAATGTAAGAAAATTTCAATATTAAGATCATTACAAGAGAAGAGCCAATCTAAGCTAGAAATTGGACTTCAAAAATGGCGGATGAGACTAGTAACGGTGCAACTTTGAGGGGGTATACTAAGTATGATCCATGGGAAAGGATTCCAAGCGTATTCTTGCTACTTGAAACCAAAGTTTAATATTCTTTCTTGCCACACGGTGGCAAATGATGTAAAAAAATATTTTTGGTCTAAAAAAGAGAAGTTGAGGGGTCAATTGGCGGGTCAATTTGTTTGCCTCACCACTAATACTTAGACATCAATTCAAAATTTTAATTATATGTCTTTGACTATACATTTTATTGATTGTGATTGTACATTGCATAAGAAAATTATCAAATTTTATCAAATCACCGATCACAAGGATAAGACAATTGGGAAGGCCTTGGAGGCCGCAGTAAATGAGTGGGGGTTGACCCAAGTTGTTACAGTCACAGTTGATAATGTCTCATCTAATGATGTCGCATTGGGACATCTGAAGACCTATCTTAGAGAGGCAAATAAGACAATCATGGGTGGTGAGTATCTGCATGTGAGATATGCGGCACATATTCTGAATCTTATCGTTACTGATGGTTTGAGCGATCTTCATGAATCAATTTCTCGGGTCAGGACTGCTATGAGATGGGTGAGATATTCTCTTTCGAGGTTGGAGAAATTCAAGGTTGTTGCGAGGCCTGCGGGCCTAACATCCAAGAATGGCCTTTTTACGAGGTCACCACGACTCTATCTAGAACTTTGTACCCTACATCCCTTTAATTATGTCAGCAAATATGTAAGGTAAAAGAAGAATTAGATGACATGGTCGCATTAGATCTAATTTATATCTCAACTCCTCAATTCACACGGGTTCATATCATTTAGTATTCAGAGCAAGGTTTCCAATCAGATCTGATTCTATCTTTTAATTCTTACATTTTTAAATTTATTTCTAGGACTTCATCGTTCTAGGGTTGCAAAAACAAAACAAAAAAAAAGGTAGGCTACCGAAATTCTTAGGGTTTTTAGTTTGGCTGAAATTTGCATCACCTAGGGTTTCAAAATTCTAGGGTTTCTTACATCTCTAAGTTTATCAATTGTTTGGAGTGTCGTTCCATTGATTCTCTTCTACTTCATTGTCAATTCTTGTGTATACGAATTCAATTGCTTGATTTTCACAATTGAATATTGCTGTTTGTGATTGAATTATAGAAAAGAAAAGAAAGGAAATGAAAAGATAAAAAAATTTGAAAAAGAAAAAAAAAGAAAAAGAAAATGTAGCATATTCAAAAGTTGCTACATAGTTACAATAAAGAGAAAGAAAGACATTTGTTGATTCAGCTTTATCATCAAAGGGGCTGAATACATCTTTCTAGTTGGTATCTTGTTTTATAATTACTCTTTCCCTCGTATAAATTCATTGAGTCTCGTGTCATTTTATTCCTTCCTTGTTTCTTGTTCTTGTTTCTGGTTGGAATAATACAAGGTTGTATTGTCTTGATTTAGTTCAACTAGTTCTTAAAGAACTTGAGCGGAAAAACTATTAAGGTAAAAGGCAAGAGATTGTGAGACTATTATCAGGAAAAAGTCAATTAAGAGTGAAACATGAGTAGAGTGTCATTATTCGAGTTTAAACACGTAAGGGAGTGTGTGAGGTTTTTCACTAACATTCTTTTTGTGCAATACATTACGATGTCTCATAGGAGTGACTCATACCAAAGGGGATGGCAAATAACTCATCATTTGTGTTGCAAGCCATGCAACAACAATTTGAGCGGTTGAACTTGGTGTTGGGTGAAGTGAGGGATATGATGGATCAACGAGATGTAGTTTGTAGAAAACTACAAGGTGGAAGAGATAGGAGGAGGCGTGAGCCTAGTAATAAACATAAGAATGAAGAGTATGGTGAGTCTCTTGGTGTCAGGCATGCTCTAAATACACAAATTAAGATAGATGATACATAGCAGCAGAGTGAGAACATTTTTCATACTAGATGCCACATCAACAAGGTATGTAGTATGATCGTAGTATGATCATTGATAGGAGGAGTTGTATTAATTTGGCTAGCACTACTTTAGTTGAGAAATTGAATTTACCTACCTTGAAATACCCTAGACCATACAAGTTGCAGTAGCTGAGTAGTTGTGGGGAGATTAGAGTAAATAAGCAAGTGCTAGTTTCTTTTTCAATTGAGAAATATCAAAATGTGGTGCTTTGTAATATGTGCCTATGCATGCTAGCCATATTTTGTTAGGGAAGTCGTGGCAGTATGATAGGAAGGTGATCCATGATGGGTTAATGAACATGTACAGTTTTGAAAATGATGGAAAAACAATCAAACTTACTCCTTTAACTCCAACACAGGTCCATGGGGACCAACTGAACTGAAAAGTGAGGTTGGTCAAAAAAGAAAGAGTGAAAATAAGAGTGATAAAAAAAGAAAGAGTGAAAGTGAAAGTGAGAGTGATCAAAAAAAAAAGTGAAAAAGAAATTGAGCTAAAAAGCAAGAGTGAAAGTGAGATTGAGCTAAAAATATACATTTTAGGGATATAGTATATTTTTCATTCAGCAATTTTCCTTTGAAACAGTATTTAGTGATGTTGGATTTTAATCTTCTTAAGCATTTTGTTAATCTAGAGATGATAGGCTAGATTTTTAGCTTGGGATTCAATGAGTAACCCATGACTATTTGGGGTTGGATTTTCTTCAATATTTAGTACTTTTGATGATTAACTTGATGTATTATATTTCAATATGCATATAGAAAAAATTAGAGTTCTTTGCTTTTGGTTTAGATCAATTGTAGACGTAAAGGCACAATTGATACTTGAACAAGTAACATGACTTTAATGTTTTTCTTTCACTTTTCTATGATTGTCATATAATTTGTCAAGTAGTTTTATTAAAATAAAAATTGTGGATCATTGCTATATTATTCGACCATGATTTCTAGGAATGAGAGAATGGTTGAGAGAAAATGAAAATAGAAGTAAATCCATCACCAAATTAGTGGGCGAAAATTGCATCCCAAGTGTTTGTTTAATTGTTTCTTACAAGTTTAAGTCAACTTCCGCACGTTTTCTTTAAATCTCTTGATTCTTAGCAATTTTAGAAAAATAGATTCACTTTTATTTTCAGCTTTACTTATGCTTGAACGTCCCGACAATTTCACTCATAATTCATTCCACACTCCCTTAGTAAATAGCCTCATTTAGGTGTTAATATTGTTAGCGGTTAAGTTTTGAAATTTATTTCTCATTTCATATTATTTTTGTTCATTGCTAGCTCATTTAGTTCATATGATGGGCACCAAGATGAACCTAGTCTTAAAGATCCTTTGCAAGTTCCAAATAGGCCAATTATAAATTCAAGAGCCAAGAAGATCAATGAGGGAATGTAAGGATTGGTGCAATTCACTTGGGATGAAGCTAGCAAGACTCCAAAACTCAAGATGAGCTTCAGAGAAGGAGATCCAGTTTTGATCCACTTGATACAAGTTATGGAAAACATGAGTTAGAGTTATTGTTTGAACCTTGTTTAATTTATTAAAAGGGCTTATTTTATTAGTTATAAGAATTAGTCTAGAAAAATGAGGCTTGAGGATGTTTGGCCCATATATGTTTTATGTTTTATGAACTATGGTTTCAAGAGAAGCTTTTAAGGGTAGTTTAGGGGTTGTTTTAATTTGCAATTGGGATGTCTTTTGGGAAGACCTTATATTTCGCCCAAGGGTATTTTGGGAAAGGATTTTATATTAACCTAGGGTTTTTGGGGAATTGAAATATGTAAGTTACTGTAGCCGAGTACTGTAGCCGTGACACTATTCACTCAGGGGTATTTTTGGAAGATGGAGATTTATTTTGGCTAGAGTTTTAATTAGGTTTTAGTTTAAATACTATTTTTTGGATGAGTTTTCAAATTGATTGTGGGTTCAAGAGATTTCATTCTCACTAGTTCATACCAGAGAGAGAGAGAGTCCTCAGTATGGGGTTGAGGAAGGGAAACTTGATTTGAGAAGGAGATGGTGACTTGGGCTGAGAAAGGGGATGAGGCAGACACTTTTTCACTTAAATCAAACAATTCGTTTTGAGAATACGTAGGGCTTGCATAGTCCCCGAACAGAGACTGCAAATAGAATTTTCCACTAATAAAACACACAAAGAAAGTTGACACTTAATAGAGGGGAAAGGCCTGAATGCTATTAGCACTTCAAAACCGAAGCCCAAGCGTTGCCTTCAAGGGATCTCATAAGTAAACTTTATGATAGCCCATGACTTGGTTCTTGTTTCAGAAGATGATCACCGGCCATTTTTATTATTATTATTATTATATATATATATATTTAAAAAAAAAAAAAAAGAGCTATGTTTTAAGAGTTTAACTTTTAAATTGCATAACAAGTTTTAATCTCACTTCCGAATTTTATATATATTTTCAAAACCCCGATTTTTAAAACGAGAGAAAAAGAAGAAGATTGTCTCCCCATGTGGTTTTGAAATTACTTTCCAATGAGTAAAATATTTGGATCGATCATGGACAAAAATAGAGTAAGAAAGATGCTTCGTGAATAAGATCATGAGATGATAAATATGTGAATAGTAATTATATGGATTGCAAATAGTAATGAAAATATTTGATGGAAAATGAGAGAAAAAGTTGAATAAAAATATTATAAAGTTAAAATATTATTAGAATATAATTTTTATTTTGGAATTTGAAAAACTTGAATTGTTGTTTGTGTTTTGTTTCAAAATTTAGAAAAATTGTAATGATTAGGTAATAATTAATTAGATAAAAAAGTTGAAGATTTAAAAATAATCTAACCATCAATATGATCGTTAATTCCTTTAATTTAGATATTATATCAATTAACCTACTCTTCTAAATGCACATGTGTTATTTAATTATATTAATGTATCTATATTTTTTCTCAAATTTGACTATTCAAATTAAAAGAGAGGATCTGATCAATATTCTCTCTTTAATTATATAATCTGAACCCATTAATTATACCCATATTGCTAGAGTGAATGGTCCTTAATAAATACGTACATGCAAAACCTCCCTCTCATTAAGGTGGTAATTATTATGAGCCTAGGAAAGGTTACATCGATTAAATGTTATAGGAACAATCGATCCCCACATCAAATTAATATCTTTGATTTTTTATTTATTTTTTTATTTTTTGCATGGGATGTTAGGCAACTTACTTCTCACACTTAAAATCAACAGCTTATTAATTTTAACCCCGGCCCTATATTTCCATGCCTTAATTCTCCAGTTAATTAAGATCAGCATGGTGTGTTGATTAATTCCATAACTGGCTTTAAATGCTGTATATATAATATATATGCTCGAGATCTCTTCCTACCTACCGATTCATCCAGAACCAACGCGGCCGGCCCCTTTTCTTTCTTATATGTCTATATGCATGGCCGTTGTTGATGAAATTTGTGGAAGGAATTGGTTCTTGAGACCTTTAATTTATTAATTTTAAGTTTTGCATATACAAAAATTCTAATAACTAAAAGTGAAAATATTTAAATATTAATGCTTCATGACAAAATTTCTAGAGATAATGCAGATTTCGCCGCTAAAAACCACGTACTTTTTAACGCGTGACTATTTGACCTACGAATTAAGTACTTCTTTTTATTATATATTTATTATTTTTTAAAATAATAAAATTAAATATTTCAGTCATTTTTTTTTAGAGATAAAATATGCTGTCCCAATATATTTTGTGGTAAAAAAAAATTAGTGACAAAACGTTCTTTTTCCTTATATATTATAACAACCACTACAAGAAAAATAGACTTTTATGACCATTTTTTTGCGATGAAAAGATTATTTGTGATCAAAATAGATTCATTTTAACTGTAAATAATCATTTCGCTGGAATTAACTAGCTACAAATAAGCAATTTTCTTATAGTAAACTAATTAACAAGTTTGATATTGAAAAAATAATAATAATAATATTTAAATAGGGCCGCCGCTAGTTAGTAAATGCTTCCAAACTAGGAAAGAATATTATTCAAACAACTTTGGCGACGATAATACTACATAATTATTATCAGTTGGGACTAATATTTATCCTAGTATACAGTAGTCTCAAGGGAATTAATGATTCGATCTGTGCATGTGCGGTTTGGAAGGAATATTAACAATAAACAAAATATAAAGTCTCGTTTGTTTTCACAGATGAGATGAGATGAATTGAGATAAAAATTTAAAATTAAATAAAATATTGTTAGAATATATTTTTTTAATATTATTTTTATTTTTTAATTTAAAAAAGTTGAATTGTTTATTTTATTTTACGTGGGAATTTAAAAAAATTATAATGATTAGATGAAATGAAAAGTTTTATAAAAGTGAACGAGGCAAGTGTTATGAATTGTACAAGCGACGCATATTTTTAAAAGAAAAATAAGATTCAATATTAAAAAATTAATTTTTTTTTACGTGAATCTCATATTTACTCGCTCGTTTTAAAATGAATGTTCAGCGCTTACAAAATTCTTATCTGCAAATGTCATGCATTCTTCATCATCTGACTATCATATATATTATATGTGAACGCATCATGTACATGCATGTACGTAGCTTGATCAATTACTAGATTAATTAACCGTTGTAAAAAAAGCAACGTGTTTAATTTGTACTTGCTCGTCTGAGATCAATTAGCGACTTTATTTAGTCTAGTTTGTTTTTACAGATGAAATAAATTGAAATGAGATAAAATGAGATGAGTTAAGATGAATAAAATATTGCTAGAATATATTTTTTTTAATATTATTTTTATTTTAAGATTTAGAAAAATTGAATTATTTATTTTATTTTGTGTAAAAATTTAAAAAAATTGTAATGATTAAATGAGATAAAATGAGAATTATTATAAAAACAAACAGCTGGCACGATTAAGATCATCAGCATGCAATACATACGTACGTACTCACAATGATTTATGCAAAATCTCTAATAGCATGTCAAAATAATAAGGTCTCGTTGTATTATATTATATGTAAATAAAATAAATGCAAATAATTAAGGTATATAGCACTAATATTCATCATGATCGTATCATGTAATTAGTACTTTTTATTAGTTTTTTCTTTTTCCCTCTTTCTTTATTCATTTTTAAATCTTGACACAAGTTATAATATATGAAAATATTTATTTTAATAGATATATATATATATATATCTTAAAATTAAGTCCTCGTGATAAAATGTATAAACTTGATAAAACTTGAAAAAAAGAGTAACTAAAATAAATGTATTAATTTCCAGCTTAGCTACATGATCATGTTAGCTTCTTAATTAATCCTATTTTTATTAATTAATTTTATTATCTTTCCTAATTATAAACTTTTTAAACCGATAAAAAATATATATAAAGTCTTTTCACGATCTCATTCTGTTAGAAATACTAGATCAAAGTACACAGTGGAAGCGATATTACTTCATCGTACATATCTAGGATCTAGTGCGGTTGTTCCACAGATTCTTCGTTGTCGTCGTCGTTCATCCGGAATCTCCCATATCGATGGTGGAGTGTGCTACATAGCAATACCAGAGCAACACCCACATATTCCACAGCCTAAATGCCGGGACTAGAGAGAACCATTTGAGAAAGAGATTTCTTGTTTTGTGATGCTTATTTTCTCCAAAGGGGAGAGAGGCTATGTAAATAGCCCCTCTAAGTGTAACCCCCGGCTGGCCCTTAATGGCCAGTCATCAAGTCTCATGAAGTGGTTTAAGAACCACTTCATAACCACCAAGAGAAGGTGAATGGGTGCCCACTATGGGTGCCCCTTTCTTACATCTCCCACTCACACATAGTGGGCAAGGCCCCAGGTCTGCATCCCTCAATATGTTCTCAATCTTGTTCATACTGACAAATAGGCCGTGCGACCATCGAGCACATCTGTAAAAGAAAAATGGGAGCACTATACCAAATCTCTCCTAGAGAAGACCAACATAACAACATCCCTAAAAGTGTCTCGTTATGCCCCGACTCATTTGGTCATATCAGACTAAGCATCCCTAATCCCTCTCGAGTCCAAATGACTCAAAGCAATGCTCAATCTCCATAAAACATGATGTACTCACAGCTATATTGCAACTCCCAAGAAGCAACATAACTTTTCGGCAATGAGTACACATCATTATCGATGTATTACCAATTAGTCTTCCCTTCGCGCTCATGTCATTTAGTTTCAGTCTAGTCGCTTTCCCAGCAATGCCTCTTTAGACCGCATCATTCATGGCCATAGATAACATGCCAAAGTAGCTGACACTAAAACATCAACCTCGTGACATAATCAAAGGTCTCCTAAGGGTATAAATAAATTAAGGTCATCAATTATAACCTACAGGACTCACACGGTGAGGAAGCAGGGAACCATTCACTCACCTTTACTATTGGTCGCAAAAGCACATGTAGTATGAAATACATTCTACGGTGGAGTTCTCTTTTCAAAGAAAGAGCGTATATCTATTCTCAATTCATCGTACAGATCTTAGTCTAGTCGCTATCTCAGCGCCTAACCCGAATCCCTCCATTTGCTCGCTATCCAAAGCGCCAAAGAGAGTCTCGCATCTGGCTAAACTACAGGCTACATGGATTGTGGGTAACCATGCATGGTCCTTAGACCTCATCTTAGCTCCCACTAAGGCGACATATCTTTTGTGTCTTCCAACTTATCCCTCTTCGGACAAGTACCGAGTAACACATTGTCTCATCTTTGCTCGCTACTCTTTGTAGCGCCAAAGGCGATCGCTCGTGTGAGTGAGCCAATCTAAGCTTGTCGATATACTTTTTTCACCATAATTCCTAAATTTATGGTGAATGTGTGTGCTTACCAAAAAATATTTTCAATCACGCCACATGATCATAGAACACATCAGTATCATGGTCAACAACAAATTATTAAACCACAACTCTCAAGTGGTGTTTGATGATCATTTCTCCCCATGCGCATTCGAATATATAGTAACTTTCTAAAACATGCTCCTACCAAGAGACTCAACTTTTACATGTAAAAGTCCTTTGCACAATTATGAAGTCAGCGATGACTCATCGCGAATCTCATTTAGGTCAAACTCATAATATAAGCCGTAGATTCTAGTCAGCAAGTCTAACTGTAATTTTTAAGAATCTACAAAATGACCACAAATGTTATTTAGCAAACTTAATTTACGACTTCAATATTTCATTTAAATCTATTGCACTCAACAAAAGCATGTGAGATAACCATTATTTATTTTTCATTAAGGGTGAAGCGATTAGGACCTTTGACCCCAAAGACAATCATAATAGTCTAATCATTACTTTTAATGACAATCGCATCACAAACTCACTTAACAAAGTAAGCCATATTTACCCTCTAACAAAAACTTAACCTCTAACTCACATGAGTAAACCATAATGGAAACACCAAATAGTATAGGCAAAACTAGATTCTTTAGTATTTTCCATCTCATTAATTGTCTATAGATTTTGAACAAGAGCTCCTAGAAACTGTTTTCCTCAAAAACAGTCTCACAAGACATGAAATCTGAGCTTCTTTTCACAAACCCATGTCCATCACCTCATAGTATGGAAAACTTCTTATTAGGCGATAATTAATTATCTAAGATAACCAGTTCGCAATATCTCTTATGATGACACTTTTCTAATATTGTCAACAGCGTTTAAAGAATCTCATTTTATTCAATAGGTCGTTTAATAACAAAAAAAACGACTAGGTACATTGGATATCTTTGAATAGATGGTTTGTTGAGGCCGCATGTAAACAGCACCAGCAGCATTCATTCATTTTTTGTACCAAAATAGTACTAGCAACAATCATGCGCTCAAGGTACTTCATGCCTAAACATCACAAAAGCCAACCATCTAATTCTCCTATGAGAATCAGCTATTTAACACCTTCAAGAAAAGTTTTAATAAATATGTGATCAATAGCTATCTAAATGCAACTCAATTAGTGCCAAGAGATGGATCTATACCTCTATTAACTCCATTTTTCCTTTGTCAATTAGATCAACAACCCCAGGTTGGATCATATAACTGAAGCGAATCTAAGATTCTATGTTGAGATTCCTACTATGTGAATTCAATACCTTTAGCGGAGCCATATTACAAATATTCTCTTCTAGTCTCTAAACGACAAAAGAATATTGATATAAAGCTACCACGCTATTTATAAGAATCCTTATATTCTATAACTTTTGGGAGTCACTATCACTAACGGTACACCTTAACTCAAACTCAAAGGTATACTCCCACTAGTTGTTGAATTACTCCCACTATTTTCGGTGATTTTATATAAAAAGAATTTTGAAAAAAATAAGGTTAAGGTAATGTGGAATGAAATGTGATGAAAACGTTCTTTCCAAAAATAAGTGTTACAAAAATCCACAATTCCCCACCCTCGCCGAAAATACGAGTAATTTTCTTGACTCAACCAAAAAAATGATCAAGCTTAGATCCTTTCGACTTTTAATAGAATTCACGTTTGCACAAAATAGTCACTCAGCCTTTCTCAAAAGCGAATGAACTCGATCTAAGGACGACAAATCAGAATTAAGGCTGCAACCCATATTACATCAACCCAAGTGTGATGTAACAACTGCTTTGCACCATAATTCATTTATAATACCATTCTCAGCAAGTCAATAAAGTGCGAGATAATTGTTTTCATCATATAACTCATATGATTGCGATTTCGAAAAAATTTTAACTGAAAAATATATTTTCAAAAAAAAAATTGTATCGCATTTATATTATGAAACAACATATTTATTATCAAAGTCCTTAGTGTGCATTTTAGGAACTTTCACATAGAAAAATGTTCCCTTTTCTCTTTAACTCTACTAAACCAAGGTGAGGGATCTCATTAGCGAGAAAATTTTCAATTTCTCAAGTTTCACACCCATCATCCTATGCCTCTATGGTATATTTTAGTATATCATTTCCCCACCCGAGAAATAATACCACTGAGTCAATGAGTGACCATCCAACTTCCAAACCTCTAGGAATTCTCACTAACACCACTACTTTCAATAAGTCTTAAATCAAATTAGGTATAGACTTCACAAATATCGCATTAAAAGCACTAATAAAAACATCGTTTTGTGCAACAAATGCAGTATATGACGTTTTAGCTGCTAACTAACGATATATTCTTATTTCTTGCATACTCAATATTTTTCATATTCTTTAATCCACTATAGGAGAGAAAAGAAAAAAAATTTTGCAAGAAATTATCTTAGCCTAAAACCTATCTTGCATCAATGCAACCACGAGCAAGATTTTTAGGCTTAGGTTTAGATAAGTCATACCTAATTATTCAGACTTTTGCCACAGTTGCCATGCAAACCTCCAAAGTGCTTGGTATTACTCTCAATGGGTGCTCCAAAGTTTATATATCTGCAAGAACCTATCTATTCTCGCTAGAGAGAAATAAAACTTGAGCAAGATTACCAGTGCTAAAACCACATAAAGATGCACTGATAAAATCTTTAAAAAAATGAATGTGCCAATCAAGAATGTCCTCAACACGCTTGCACACTCAGATTTTAATATCCTTACTCGCCAGACATACTAGCAAGTTTTAGAGAGTATGTTCTTATCTGTGAGTAATTTAAATTGCTTTAAGATTATAATACTCAACCTCAAAATATAGGAGCAATTAATCTTTGCGTTACAAAAACAACGCGCAATTTCTTCTATTACCCACAAGATTCTTAAAGGCAAAATAGTGATTTAGCTTTATATGATAGTTGATCCCATCAACTTCTATAAAAATTGTAGTGCATGCGTCCCACTCGCACTTCCAATTTTATTCTAAACATTTTAAAGGTTTTTCAATAATGATGGTCTAAGACTATCTGACTCTCAAAATAATCTTTATTTGTTTCCAACTACTGCTCATGGAGGAGATTAATGCGACAATTAAGTCGTATAAATAATCTCTAGGCTTTATTCTTGGTTATCTCAAAGTTATTAAACTATGCGTATCTCATTGCACACACATCTATGAAATTTGCCGCGTTAATCTAAGTTAGAACAAAAATAATTAATACACGTCGCAAGATCGAAAAATCGCTAAGCTTCCTAATCATCTCTTGAGCCTCAATGTCTAATTATTAATTTCTAACTTAATTTTCGCGTAAATTTATATCGTATAGGAGATTAATTCTAAATCAATCTCAACCATACTGCCACTAGGATAAGTAATCTACCGAGTTAGTCTCATGTAAAAAAAAAATTCTTCTTAGATCGAAGGAATCAATTTAAACCAATCATAAGTATAGACTAATCAAACTCGAGCTATTTAATCCTCTAGTTTATCACATTTTTAAAAACTGAAGACTAATTCTTAAAAAAATAGTCTAACAATACAAGTGATAAAATAAGCTCATACAATTACATGTAATCACAATACATGTACAAAAATGATCACCACATCACATTTGATCAGAATATTTATTATTAACCTAAAAATAATAATCTAGGCAATTTATAACTTAAAATAAAATGCCTATAAATGCGATAAAACATGACATCATAATATCATGGCATGCATTTATTCAATAAGCACATGAAAAAAAATATTTCAGAAAAAAAAATATCTTATGCCACAATTACATGCTGAATTACTAAATAAAATTAACAGCAAATACACTAACAATAATCTCTACCCCAATGGTTGAGCTTATAGTTCTTGTGTGTGAGGTTTTTGTGTTAAAAAAAAAAAAAAAAAAACACAAAGACCTTTTTTTTTTAATGACAAAAAAAAATTGGATCAAGAGGATGGGCTGGGATGTCCGTCCAGCTTACTGGGATGTCCGTCCAGGCCTCTTTTCTTTTATAACAAAAAAAAAACTTTATATAGGCCGGTCCAAGAAAAATTGAATTTAAAAACAAATTGGCCTAAATAAAATACAGGCCGAAGATGTTCTGAAGCCCAAGCCCATAAATGAAAATCCATCCAAGCCCAAATAATCAGTCCATCACAAATGGACTATTCATCTTCTTCCTCAGCCGAAGGTTAAAGAACAATGTATCGTAAAAAAAAAAGTTTGAAACCGACGCCACATCTTGTAACCTCCTACTGCCGCTTCATGTTGGCACGAATATACTCGTTCAGCCACTGGTTCTCAACGACCGTAGCACCGTGGGCTACGCTGCACACGTACGTTCGCAGCACGCAGCTCTGCTGGAGGCAGAGACTGTCGCACCATCTGTGCGCAGCACTTCCCGTAGCAGAGCTTTCTGTGCTCCTCTGCGCGCAGCAGAGCTCGCAGCACCACCATGGTGCGTGCTGCTCTGCACGCAGCAGAGGACTGTGTGACACGAACTGGTAAGTCATGGTGCAGCGCAGAGCATGGCGGGCTGCACCATGGCTGGTGTGCGCAACTGCATGGGCGGCGCAACACCCAGCTGGTGTGCCCACACTGCAGTGCTCGATGCACTTCGTAGCCATGGCAGAGACGCCCATCCATGGCAGCGTCGCCCCTACCCTGCACTGTGTGCAACGCTGCACAACGGCAGCATTCCTGAGGCGCTGGACTGCCTCACTCACTAAGGCGACATACTACAACTCTCAGAGCTCGCAGCACCACCATGGTGCGCGTTGCTCTGCGCGCATCAGAGGATAGCACCTCCGTGGAGGCGCTCGCAGCTCTGCATGTAGCAAAGGCGACCATGCCGCTCCCAGGTGTTTCTCGCACCTCCAAGTGCTCTGCACCCCGTGGCAAATTGTCACGTGCTGCGGCCCTTCGTGTGTGCTGCAGTGGTGGCACCCTGTTGGTGCGTGCCGTTTTGTTCGCTGCACCATGACTGTGCCCATAGCTCTGTGCACAGCAGAGCACATTGCGAGGCATAGTCGCACGCTCATGAGTGCTCACAGGTATATATGGTCAAAATCACTTCATTCATTCGGGAAAAAATATTTTCATCACGAAAAAATTATTTCCCTAAAAGAAATCACTGCGAGCACGACAAATATAAATCAAGAACAACCGATTCAAGTCTCTGATACCAATGTTAGAAATACTAGATCAAAGTACACAGCGGAAGCGATATTACCTCATCGTACATATCTAGAATCTAGTACGGTTATTCCACAGATTCTTCGTTGTCGTCGTCGTTCATCCTGAATCTCCCGTATCGATGGTGGAGTGTGTTACATAGTAATACCAGAGCAACACCCACATAATCCACAACCTAAATGGCGGGACTAGAGAGAACCATTTGAGAGAGATTTCTTGTTTTGTGATGCTTATTTTCTCCAAAGGGGAGAGGGGCATAGCCCCTCTAAGTGTAACCCCCCGGCTGGCCATTAATGGCCAATCATCAAGTCTCATGAAGTGGTTTAAGAACCACTTCATAACCACCAAGAGAAGGTGAAGGGGTGCCCCTTTCTTACACATTCTAATTTCTTCTCATCACAAAGTACTCGATCTTTTGTAATTTTTGTTTTGATTTATTTGTTATTTACTCTTTAGATTTTTCTAAGTCTTTATTTCTGATGACGTCTAATTAATTTTTAGAATAAAGATAAAGTTGGAATGAATTTAATAAAAAAAAAATGCTTTGAAAACTTGATGTGCTAGCTGGTGCTTGAAAGAAACAAAATATTAAATGGATCCGAATTAAAGTGAGACAAAGAAAACCTTTTGGCGAATGGCGAATACAAGGTCAACGTACGCATAGCCAAATTAAGCTAGCAGTACTGGATCATAATTTGTTCTTTCATGCATGAAAGAATTAAACAAACAAAAACCAAAATCCAAGAAACCATGAAACCATGAGCAGCTTTTAACCTAGATAGAGAAGAAAACCTGTAAGACCCAGCATTACTGAACCCATGCACGGGGTTCACATGTTCAGAAATAGTTTCACGGGTTCATGCCACGCCACGCATCGCACGGTTCGTTTCCATTTTCGTGCATGTTTTTCTTCCCTTTTATTTAGGTTTGATCTACTTTCTATTTTGGTCTATATATATATATGAAGCAACTACAACCCTAGACTAAGTGCCGCTCGGTTCCCTCTTCACAGAAGACCACGGGTTCTCTGCAAAACACCAAACCGCAAGCCTCGTTCAGCTGTCCAACCACCCGCACAGCCAGGCTAGTGCAGTATTCTCCGCCGAACGCAGTCCACGCACACGGATCTAGCCGCGCGGAAGCTCAGCCCGTAGCCGCCGCCCGACGCATTCGTAGCCTCCATTTCAAGCCCCGAAAATCCTCTGTTTTAGTTGTCTAAAACAGAGCATCCTACAGCCGCTGCAATCACCCCCACCGAGAGCTTCACCGTGCCGTGCCTCCACAGAAACCACCGGCGAGGTCATTCCTCCACCCAGGTCTGCCTCACGCTGCCTCATGCCACGGTGAGCTCGCACCACTCACAGTGGTGATCTTTGCTTTCGGTCTCTCCCTTGTTCCCTCACCGTGTCTCTCTCTCTCTCATTTCCTTCTCTTGCTCCGCAGCTAGGAGCCGCTCTCGTCCACCGTAGCCAGCCCCAACTCCACGCCGCCGTGTTTATCCCCACCCTCCGTAAGTGCTCCCGCCGCACCGTGTGAAGTGAGTTTTCTTTTTCTCGTGTACTTACATATATATATGCATGAATGTATACGTAAATTTAATTGTTTTCTTCTGGTGTAAATATATATATATTTATATATGTACATACATATATATATATATATATACGGATTTTCTGGTGTAAATATATGTAGGTATATATATATATACGGATGTATATGTAAAATCATATTAAATTAATAGTAGGAAATAATTCGTTTTGTTTTATTTTATTTTATTTTATTTTCTGTTATCTTATAGTGCGCCTCCAAAGTAGTGTTGGGGTGTTAGCTTAATTAAATTAGGTTATGTAATTCGGATTTAAAATCATGAGTATGATACGTGGATTGTAAAGTGTGTTTTATTTAGGCGTAGATGCATGAATTTATTATAGTTATGTTGCTTTGTATTCTCTTACTTAAATAAGTTAGAATTAAATGTTTAGTCGAAGTCGGATATTGATGAGTTTCGAAAGTGAAGCTGGTATGTTGAGAATAATGAGAATTTTGAGTTTGAGGAATTAAAAATGGACTATTTTAGAAGCGGTAGGATTGAATATCAAAATACGAGATTAATTGGAGACTTATGGAAATTTACGTGATTATCTTGTAGGTGACGAATAAATTTTCTTAGTTCGGCATTTCTGAGGAAATTTTTCGAAAAGCTAAGAAGTCCAGGTAAGCGGGGTTCCTATGCTGGATTTGCATAAAAAAAAATGAACTGAAGTTGGTTTGTAAAAAAATGTGCATGTTGTTTTAAAAAGAAAAAGTGAAAAACAACTTCAGTATATGTTTTTGCATTCCCTCATGAGATACATATGAAAGAGAAAATAAATGTTTTTGACATGAAATGTGTAGACATGAGTAATATTTGACATGTTTCTGAAATATGCAAAAGAGCGAATATGATATCATTGAAATTTTTATGCATGTGATATGAAATGATATGGATCTGTTTTTTTTATCAAATAGAAATGATATGAATATGTTTCGCACGTGTTTTGATATGATATGGATATGATAAAACTTTGGCATACTTATCTGTTCTGAATATGGTTCTGATATGATGATATTGTTCACGTGATATGGTTGGTACCACCATGATATGATATGAGTGCACCCACTTTGGAAACAAAGTGGTCTTTTTATGTGTTCTTTCCTGTGTGCACACTCGGGGCTCCGAGATTGAAAAATGGGAAGTTCACCACATGATACTGCCTGGTTTGGCCACCGGGGATAGCACAACCCTACCACGGGGGTTAAACATGGTATATGATATGATATGATAAGATGAATATGTTCAGTTATGTTATGCCAAAGTGTTTTTGAATATGAAATAGATCCTCAAATATGAATTGTTGACTTGAGTATGAAATGTTTGAAAAGTCGCTCTGATTTTCTGATAACACGTTTTCTGAAATCTGCATATAAAAATAAAATGTTTTGTTTCTGCATATTGACCTTTCTGAAAAGGCTCATGTTTACATGCTAGTATATGTTCTCTGCTTACTGAGTTGTTGATAACTCACCCCCTTATCTTCATATATTTTCAGATGATATTGATTTCCCAGCTGGGGGTCAGGAATAGAATTGAAGCTGGCTAGATATGGATGGAAGGATTGGGTACTTTAGAGTACCATTATTAGTAGATGGAGTTAACTTGAGCATTTGAAGTACTTCACGTTGTTTGGACCTATTGACACCTAAAGATGTATTGTTATATTTTGAGGTTATTGGGAGATTGTGGACCCCTTTTGGTTTATGTTTTGTAATGATAACTTATGAAGTTTTATTATGGTTATTTGGAAGAATATAAATTGTGTGCTAAACATGAAGTCCTTGGAGTTTTAAGTGCTTGGAGAGACAGGTTTGTTAGTGACATGAGTTAATTCTCCGGACCCTCGGGTACGGAGCGTTACAAAACCAGATAATGGAGAAAAGTCATTACAAAAAGAGACAAACATATGATATATATGGCGACGGAGATCGATCGATCGTTCATTATATTATTAAGAGATCGATCATAAATTTATAACTATATATAATATTATAAAATACTAATATATATAACATCTTCACCGAAGAAGTACATAAGTACCATATAACATGATATCAGACATATATATCTTTCAAAAACCCTAGGATCATGCAGCTTCGAGTTAGATTTCTTCAAAAGCTGGTAAACTACTTGAACAGAGATAGTTTTCTCAAAAGCTCAAGCATTCTGCACCCTAGCTGCGAATGCACTCAACGATTCCTGGTACTGGAACAAGTCATCCATTAACATAGATTCCGGCCCCCCAACCTGGTGAAGATTCACCGCCGGCATCTCGTAACTGAAAGGCACCGCCGCCGCTTGAGTCATGCCAAAAAGCTCGCTTCTGACCCCGCTTAGATTCTCGAGCTGATGTGGAACTTCTTGGTAGTCAAAAGAGAAGCCAAGATGCTCGTTCTTTTCCCCCCTCTTCATCTCATCCAATGATTGAGGAATAGACATGTCAGAAATCTGCGGCGGACGAGAATCAAAGGTGCAAGTCTGGGTTTTTGGAGACTCACACTTCTTGGTTGGTTTTGGGAAAAACCCATGAATAATCTCTTCCAATAGGCCTGAGTCTGAGGACTCTTTGGGAATGAACTCAAAGTCATGAATGTGTTGAGCGGTTGTTCTATTGGAAACCCCAGTACTACAGTTATAACTGATCAGGTTGTTGTCAATGGGTGGAAGACTCATGGAAGAACTTACAAAAGTTTGAGAGATATTTAAATTACTAGACTGATTCAATAAAGAACAGTCGGAGAAGGCACTAGCAGAAGAAGAAGAGACATTGATGCACGGAAGCTGTTCATGATCAAGACCCTGAGGCTGAGTGGGTGAGACCAAGGATGGGTTCGAGGAAGAACTAAGCAAATCACGAAGGAGCAACATGTTCAGAGAACTATTTTTCTGTGCTGCAGACCCAGGAAAGTGATCACCATCACGATGGTTAGAGAAAGCTGACCAACCTGAAGCGGCACCAAACTGATGACGGTTTGCTGGGATCTTAACAGGCCGCTGAGATTGTCTGGGGAAGTTAAATGGAGGGAGGAACGTATCGGTTGCAGAGGGAGGCGGTGGAGCCGGGTAAACGAAGTTGGTCCGAGCCTTGAGTCCGCGCATGGCTCGAGCGGCGAGGTCGTAGGCGCATGCGGCTTCTTCGGCGGTGTCGAACGTACCGAGCCAGCGGCGCTCCTTGGACTGCGGGTCTCTGATCTCGGCTGCATAACGGCCCCACGGCCTCCGGCGAACTCCACGATATCTCTTTGTGCCACCGGTTTGATCTCTCAAGGACCTCTTGTTGGTGGTGGTGGTGGTAGTTGCTGCGGTCGCCATGGCGGTGCACTTCTTATGGAGGTCGGAGATTGGCTCCAGCGAGTAGGTTAGCCGATTTAGCCGCCTGAAATCGTCTTCCATTTCTGTACGACTGTACGTTTGCAGAAAGATAATTGTTGCTGAAGGAGAATGATCCGAACGAATCAACGATCCCAAAATATTACCTAAGAGACCAAAGGGCTAGTTTCTTGCACCGAGGCCTCTGCGGGTCTATTTATAGTTGCATTAAGAGATAAGTGTAATTCAACGTACCACGTAAACTTAGTAAACACCGCGTAATCGTTTTGAAAAATAGTATGGTTTATTATTAAAAAATTAATTTTTTTCACGTAAGTCTCATATTTTATTTATTTTTTTCAAAGTAATTATGCAGCAGTTGCACAATTTATGATTGCAAATATCGTTTTTCAAAAAATAAAGATGCAACTAAATTAATCACAGGAGAGGCCCAACACCACAAAATAATAATTATAAGAATACATGAAGAAATTAGGTCTGGATTGGTTACGTAGATTAGATGAGATATTTTATTGAAAATTAAATAAAATATTATTATAATATTATTTTTATTTTGAAATTTGAAAAAGTTGAACTTTTTATTATATTTTTTTTAAGAATTTGAAAAAATTGTAATGATTATATGAGATAAGATGTGATAATTTGATTTTATTTAACCAAACCAGTCTAAGTACCGAAGAGTTTTGGAAAATGAAGGGTATATACGTACGTAATTATATTGGTGATAACATTTTCCTTAGAGAGTAGTGCTATATACGTGTAGTACTTAAGTAGTATTATGTTTTCTTAGCATTATATATATATATATATATATATATATATATATATATATATATCAATAGCCAAGCACGTCGTGTTGTTATACGTAAGTAAAACTTGTAAATATAAATAGTATTTTCCTTGTAAATATTATCCAAACAGAAATTAACAATTAATTATACTGAAAACGATGTTTATAATTACTATGGCAAATATTGAACCCTACTAGTACAAATCATTGCACTGTTATAAAAAGAGAAATAATTTTCACTATCATTAATTTTATTTTATTTTTTCTCTCCCCCGAAAGTCATGCATTTATATTTGATCATTTAGCTATATATAGCTAAGGATATATAATCTCTTCTTTCATTAAAACGAGGAATGCCTCTCAAATATCTTTTCTCATTTTAAAATGAGGACATTTTATGAAAATTAAGTAATGTTACTTTTCTTAAGTTATTTTACAAAATGCCTCTCATATAAAACATAATTGTATAAAAGTGTACGCATATTATTTTCTTATATTTTTTCCTCCATCTTTTAGAAACTGACATCTTATGTGAAGGTACATCTTGTAAACCCTATTATATTCTAGCCTATATATCCAATTTCCTTGATAAAATGCAGCTATATATTACTAATGTTAAAAGAATTCCTAGATGATACTGCTATTTATATCTGAAATAAAAAAAGTGAGAAGCCAAATTAAACGATTCAAAATAATTTGTGATACATATAGTCATTTTTACGTATTTTTTACTTACTTCATTGATATGGTAGAACTCAGCATTTATTTTATATAAAAAAAAAGTGACGCAGCCAATTACATCAGTGGAGTACACAAAAGGGACTATATATAGAGTTCTTGAAATATAATTTTAATTCAATTTGTAAAATACTAAGCAACCATTAAAACTATTCAAGGCTAGAGTGCTGTCCCCCCCCCCCCCCCCCCCCTCCCCCCCCCCCCCCCAAAAAAAAAAAGGCATTATTTGGGAGAAATGAAAGGGCTTTGCAGGTTCCAGCTAGCTAACCGTAGTAGCAGTACTGGACACACTAGTAAATATAACTGCCTTCAGGCCGTACGTATTTCCGAGAGGAACAAGGGAAGTAAAAGCATGCTAGATAGATGCATATATGGAAATTGAAGAATTTAATTGAATCTGTGTAATAATAACAGGTATTATTCCCCACAAGTACCGGGCCCCTGATCTATTTATATACCTCGAGGTTAAACGGTAAGAAATTAATTGATTTCTGAATATGCATTGATGGGTCCGCATCAATAAATGATCTTCGTCTAACATGTCATAAAACAGATCAATCCATTGGATTCTGGGCAAGAATATAAGAGCTGCTTAAAATGTTTTCGAAATTTTTCTGCAGGGAAGTTGCAGATTCATGAACGAGTCCGATCTTTCTGGTCTGATCCTTATGATTAACATTCTCATGAATGACTACACTGGCCTAGTCCTGTGGCTCTCAGAACTTGTTCGATCCACTCCCTTTTATTCTCGTGATCATCAAATTAATAGCATACGTGTGTGTAATTGCATCTTTAATGCATGATTATTATTTAGGGTTACAGATGGTTAGGGTTTGGAAACAAAAGAGTTTATGAGTCACATGGAGTTGTCTATATGTTACAGGCGTTTAATTAGTAGCTAGGGCCTTTTAAAAGTTTTTTTATTTTTTGAAAACAGGGCCTTTTAAAAGATGGTCGTTATTAATTATTGGGTTCTGGTGGTAGCTAGATGGAGAGCTAGATGATATAAGATGAGATGTTTTCTAAAAATAAACGTGTCCATCAATTTCTTAGCTCGTTTCCCAAACCAATTAGTTAATTTGGTTTACATCATTTTACAACACTTAATTTTCAAACACAAGAAAATATATATTTGTATCGAATTATTTATTACGAAAAATGAATATTTGTAATGAAAATCAATTAATTTTAATAAAAAAAATATCATTTTCATATATAATAAATAACTTATCACCACGAATAAATATTTTTCGTATCATGTGACCAATATTTTTTTTATAAATGATATTTACAGTCGTGAGTGTGCAAGCGTCGTGCAGTCGCTTTAAAAAAATGAATAAATACGGGATCCACATAAAAAGAAATTAATTTTTTAATAATGGATCCCACTCTTTTTCAAAGCGACTGCACGGAGCTAGCTTGCACACTCCACAACTGTATGTAGAATTACTCTTTTTTTTTATATATTCAATCCTCAAATTAAATATATATATATATATATATATACTAAATAACAAAACTCCAATATTATATAATATCATTGCATGTGTCTTTAATTCTTTTAATTAATTTAGCTCCTGATCATCTTCCTCCTAATCATATTATCAATATTACAATGGAGGTTTATTATTATTATTATTATTATTATTATTATTATTATTATTGGGCATCCCACATGACCCAGTACTTCTTTTATACTTCTAATATAATTTCAATGCATTTTTTGACGTTTCAATTCTAAAGAAGTCCAAGATAAATAAATAGAAAAAAGGTAATAAAAAAGAAATAAAGATCATGAATATCAGTTTCTTTTGATCATCACGTGCACGCAATATTGATCACTAATTTCATCTAAAAGAAAAGCAACGTAGAGCTCTCAATTATTGTATTTACTCATGAATTTTGCAGTTTATTACGTCATGCATGAAAGTTGAAGAAAACCTGATCATGGATATTGATGATGATCAGCATGCAGGAGGCCGGCCTGGCGCCGGTGCTGCATGCAGGAGGAGCTGGTAAACGCGTACGTACTATATATATATATATATATATATGTAGTACTCGATCAGGATGCTGCAAATATTTACTCCAAATTTACAATTATTACTACTACTGCGCGCATGCATGTTCAAGACCCTCACCTATACATGTTTTCAGTCTTTAATTTTTCCAATGTGCCAATTTAGTAATTAGTCGCACGTGTATATATATCAAATTATAAATATCCTAAATTTGTTGGTGAAGATTATAAGTACTTTTAACTACGTACCATGCAAATATCCAACTTGATCCTTTCTTCTGGAACTTGGTAATAAATATGTTTTTTTGTTTTTTCAATTTGTAAATTAGGCTATAAATAGAGTTATTGTCAACAGGATATTGTTGTATATACATTTCAAAATATATGGAATATATGGTTTATTAATATTGCAATAACTAAAGAGTTCTAGATTTATATATATATATATATACATGCAATCCTATAAAGATAAATTTATAAATACTGTAGGACATTCACGTGATATGTCAGATCTATTTCATATTAAAAGTCTTTTACATTAATATATATAGTACTGCACATGCAATATCAAGTCACGAAAGTTTATAATAAACTTCATTTTATAAAATTTCTTTATACACCAGATATTTGATGGAAATAATTCGCTTTCACTGTCCCTAATTTTTATTGAAATACTAAAGAATATTAACAGAATAGTGAAGGTCCAATCTAGATGATTACACTTAATTGCTTTCTCGAGAAAATTATAACGAGAGCAAAAAAACCGAATGGATATTATATAGTTCGTACGTACTATATATATATATATATAATATCCATAATTTAATATAATTTTGGACTATATATAATATTAATCTTGCATCATGATAAGTTTGTGAGTCAGAATTCTCTTGATCGAATGTACGTAGTACGAAGTCCAATTATTACATGATGATATCATCTTATTATTTTAAAAGTTGTTTTGAGACACTATGATCTATAAGATCAATTAATTTCTTAACGCTATAATAGAAATTAAATGATAGAAATAATTAAAAGTACTCTAGTTTTAGAATTTTGGAATAAATCTCAGGATTATTAGGTTCATGATCGATCACCTTAAATAAACCGATGTAAAATGAAAGCTAGCTGCATGTTATATGACGATGAAATCAATATATATGATCTATTACTATATATTTACATCTATAATATCATCATGTCCATATAATCAGGGGTACTGGACTCCAAAAAATCAAATTGAGGGGCAAAATTATGGCAATGATCTTTTGGGGGGACAAAATTAACTTTTATAGATTTTATCTCATATAAACATCACAAAAAATATAATGTCGCTTTTTTTAAATATTGAAGGAAGGAGGAGTGGGGTTTCCGCCCCTGTCCATAGCTATGAATCAATTATTAAAGCATGAAGATCTCATAAGATCACATATGTGTGTGTGTTAAATAAATCTTGCTACATACTTACCGCTTGGATAGTGAGATAAGTTGAAATGATTCATGAATAGTAGTGAGATTATTATTTAAAATTAGATGAGATAAGATGAGATGAAGTGAGATGATTTCATCTTACCTCTGTATCCAAACAGGCCAAATTGATGATATAATATTATAGGGCTAATTGCAAAATTTGTATTTGGGTTTTCAAGGTTTTTAGAAACTAATATAACTAATATCTGAACTTTGAGAAACTCGCAATTTAGTACTTTAGTCAATTTTACCATTAAAAAAATAACAGCTTGATTGGCACATGGCATCGTATGCCACGTGGCATGCGAGTAAGAGATCTGCAGTGGAGAGAGATAGAGAGAGAGAGAGAGAGGGTCTATTGTGAAGGTTCTAGGTCTTGGGGTTCAAAGTCAGAGGGTAGAGAGAGAGAGAGAGAGAGAGATGGAAAGAAATACCTAGATGAGCACCGTGCGAGAGAGGAAGATGATAAGCTCATTTCGACAATTTAGAAAATGGTTGGAACTTCTTATCTGCGGCGACTAAAATTCGCCGGAAATAACCCAGTACAATTTTGCTTTAATTTGGTAAAAGGCTTATTTTTGGCACTGTTTATTCACCGCTAATAAGAATTAATTTGCGACATAAAATTTTTACGGTGACAATCTTTGCTGCAAAAATAATCTATTGCGGCGATTTTCATTTTCGACGGAAATAAAATACCTCTAAAGTAACAATACTTATTGCGGCGAAACAAAGTTGCCGCAATAGATACAAAAGTTGCCACCAATAAGTGAACAGTGAATTCAGCATCAGAATTTCAAATATATTGTTTTGAAATTCAGCGGCGACTTTTTTTTTAACGATCTAAAAATCGTTAGAAAATACCTGATTTCTTGTAGTGCACGTGTTAGTCTCTTATTAACTTATCTGGATATTGATGTCATATATTAGCCAATCAAGGACTAACACATGGTCTGCCGTTAATTAAAAGCTAACGGAGGTACCTAGTTAAGAATGTCTTGACATTCAAGTATCAATTCAATAAATATTGAAAACTAAGATCTCAAATTACCAAAACGCAAAAGCTCATTTCTGATTAATTATTGAAATGAGAAGAATAAAAGCATGAATCTCATTTATCTATTTTAAGAAAAATGATATTTATAATTCTAGTTGTGCAAGATTCGTATAAATATAAGATTCAAATAAAAAAATTATTTTTTAATAACAAACACTTTTTTCTCAAAAAAAAATGCACCGAATTTACATGCACTAATATAAAACTGTAAATACACTACAAGAAAAATTGGCTTTTGTGGCCATTTAATTGCGGCGAAAATGTTATTTGTGACCAAAACAGACTCATTTTGGCTGTAAATAGTCATTTCGCTGGAATTAAATGGCCACAAATAAGCAGTTTTCTTGTAGTGATAACGTTAATTTCTTAATAATTTTTATATCAGTAGTAATGTGTTGAGCTGTTTGAAAGCAATTGCAAATGATTTTCTCTTTGTCAAAGGGATGGGTTACTGCCTTTTATATATCCAGCCACTAGAAGGAAGCCATGGATTGATAATTAACACCAGCAGTTGTTGTAGTACTTATATATATATATATATAAAGTAATCACAACAAAAATAAAAAAAAAAAGTCTACTTACAATCGACCTGGGAAACCGCCACATCATTGCATATTATGTGGCATATTGCAAAACGACGTTGTTAATTCAAATGAAGATGAAGTCGCCTCCATCCCAGTAGAAAGTTAGAAAGCCTCCATAGTCCATCCCCATCCCCTACGAAACCAGCCTCCATTAAATCGAAACCCTCTTCTTTGTCCCCATTGACTTCGTCTTTTACACGAAGCTTGTGAGTCTTCGTTTTCTCCTCGAACCCAAGAGTCATGAACCCACAAACCCATGAACCAGAGCTATGAATGACTACGATGCCAAGACGAAGGGGGCTTAGTTTAAATTTAATATATTCGTGACCCAATAGTTTTTATTTTTTCTCTCAAGGCGATTTTGCTCTCAACTCAAAATCCAAACATCACATCTTCTCCGCCCAGAGGGGTGGAGCTCCCTCCCTCCTGTCTGGCTTGTCCAGAAATTGTCCAATTCATTTTTTTTCAGTTTTTATTTTGTTTTTTCTCCATAACAAGGAGAAACGCTGATATACTGTTTTCTAGCCCTCCATGACCGCCACGCGTCCCACCGCAGCAGAATAGAGCTACGCGTGCATTACACACGCGGCTCAAAACCGCGCATAAGATCCACGTGCCACCGCATCGAGGAGTGCTTGTTGTCGCCATACACGGCATTTTCGGGGCCAACGACCTCAGATCCTTCATATCCGACCAACCTTCACTCTCCTAGCATGGCGCGTGGCCTATACACACCTCCACAGTCCCTAACGGTCGTCTATCAACGATTCAGTGCATCTCTTGTTTACTATCTTCCTATGTTTTCACTTCTCCTAACCAATGATTGTAGAAAAAGACGTAGTGGAAGTCTCTTGCAGCCAGTACAAACTAGCGAAATGCAGCACAAATCATTTCACTGTGACTTTCAATGGTAGTGTTATAGTTTATTTTTCATACTGTATCAAAACCGCTTCAAACGACTTCTCCTTGTGAAAAATGTGTGGGGGTCAAGTTATTGGCCCTATATCCTTCTTTTTTATTTCTTGTGTTGTATTTGTTGGTTTGGAATGAATGTTGGAGCCTCTCACCCTATTGATTATTGTATCCTATAACTATTAAATATATCTATAATATGCTTGCTTAGGGAAAAAAAAAAAAAAAAGAACTGATCATTTCATCATCAATAGTATCATTTTTTTGAAGCAAATGGATTGAGAAGGCACACGTAGAGCAATCGTTTAGCATTCAAGAGACGTACAGAGATATCAATCCCTTACTATAAATAATCTGACAACAATAATCATATATATATATATATATCATATAGTTACTTGAGTATCTTTTGTTCATCATCTAGAATGATGTGGTTTTAATATTATAAGGATCTGTGACAAGTTGATATATATAGAAAAAGAATAAATAAGCTGATATATATATGGTGTGAATGAAAAGTAGGTTTTGATCGATTACTTATTTTAAATGAAACTTTAGCTAAGTTACTGTGAATGAATGCTCTTAATTAGAACTTGAAGTAGTTCTTGCATGCATGCTGATAATGAATTTCAAAGATAAATGTATTGTCTTTTTATAATTATGGTACGGTAGGTAGGTGTTATATATATATTATATGTAGTACATGTACAAAAATGCGGCCATACTTTCAATGCGTAGTTTAATGTAGTCTTGAAATCTCATAAAGCGTAGGAATGAATGCATTGAGTGCGGAATCTCAAAAATAATCCTTTCCATTTATGTAATATTTATTGTATAATAAAAATATAAATAATTAAATTTATGAGTCTCATATTTTATTATTTTTTTTAAAATGATTACGCGGCAGTTACACAATTCACGCTTGTAAATATTTTTTTCTTTTATTAATTTCAACTTTTATAATAAGTGATGATTTGAATGCTATATATTACAATCAGAATTAGAATTACCTCCGATTGCTTACTCTGGAGTATATACACGCGTCCATTTTCACGCTTGTAAATATTTTTCTCTTTTATTAATTTAAACTTTTAAAATAAGTGATGATTTGAATGCTATATATTACAATCCTACGTGTCCATTTTCATTCGTGACAAAAACATGTAATTATATACACGCGTATTCGTTTTAATTTTTGAAGTTGCATGGCAACTTGGCAACTTGCTCTTTTATTATATTCTAATTAATTAATATCTGTACCACGAGATTTTAACCATAGTTTTTTTTTTTTGTTTTGTTTGTATACAATTAATATATTTATTGATAATATATAGTACTTCCATAATTTATAGAGGGTCTGTAGAGCTAGGTTTGATTAACAGTTATTAGAATCCTTTACTTGGCTGTACTGTACCAATTAGGAATAGTTACCCACATGATCAGTTACTATATACAAATTTTCTTTTATCATATAAGGATAATGGTAGCGGATCGAGAATGGTGCTTTGCATTTACCGATAATGTAAAATGTAATTTTTTAAAATTTTTAAAATATTTTTTTAATTTCTTTAAATATTTTAAAATTTTTTTTATTAATAATCATTTCATTAATCATTAACTAAGAAAAAAAAGAGTCTCGGTCAAAATGGGGAGCACAGTTCTCGATTCCCCTGTCATTTTCCTTTGAACAATACTACCAGGTTTTTTAAAAGAGAAATAATATTTACAGTTTTAAGATGTGTAAACTTTGTACATTTATTTTTTAAAAAGTAGATCATAAATATAAAGCCTACATGAAAATAAGCACGCAAAACTTGGACATCCTAAGACTTTATTTAGCATTCATCTTTTTTGTTTTTTTCTTATAAAAAAATAATAATAATACTATACATTACACTCTTATATCACTTTTATCCCACTATATAAGAAGTGATACATTTATATAGTGGGATATAGTGGGATGTGCCACTTTTATCTCGCCCCCGCTGCCCTGTCCTGCCTCCATATGGCGGGGCGGCTTACCCCGTTCACCAAATGTGGGGGGTGAGTGGCCTCGCCCGCATCTAGCACCCAAGGCAGGGACAGGGGTGGGATATGGGTTACCCCCGACCTGACCCGCCCTATATAATATATAATTATATATATAACTATATAAGTATTTCTATATATATATATATAAACTACGTCGACGTTTCATGCCTAGGTTTTTTTACTTAATTCCCTTTCTTCTCATTTCTCTCTCTCTCTCTCTCTCTCTCTCTCTCTCTCTCTCTCCGAGTCTTGCTCCCTCTCTCTGCATCTCTAATTCTCAAACCTCCATCGCCGTCGAAGAACAAGCAAACTATGTCGTCACCGTCGTGAGCACTACGCCGTCGTCATAGCCTTCTGTCTTCATCTCCGTCGCCAAAAGTAAGAAATGATGTTAAAGTTTTATTTTTTATGATTTATGGATTGAAGATTGGAGGAAGGATGGAGTTTAATCGGAGATAGATGATAGGATTTTCTGAATTGTGTGCTGTGGAGACTTGATTGTGCATGTGGTTTGAATCATTGACGATTGATGAACGCTGTGTGACTATGTGTGAATTTGTCCATATGTTTTTTATTTTTTTAAGTTTGTATTATGTTATGTGTTTTGAATTTTGATGATTGAATATATTGATAGTGAATTTGTAGCTAATTAATTCAAATTGGAACCCTAAATTAATTTAAGGTTTCGAAATATTCTAAAATAATTTAGAGATTGAGACTCCTAAATTAATTTAGGGTTTCGAAATACCCTAAATTAATGTAGAGATTGAAACCCCTAAATTAATTTAGGATATTTCGAAATGGGTTAAGTTTAAAAACTTTGCTTAAAAAGAAAAAAATATTAACCATGTAAGCTGGATCTTATACATACATATATATATATATATATATATATATATATATATATTGCCTACTCAATATCCATTGCATTCACAGCTCTAAAATTCATTTTTTTTATGTTTGAACTGTTTGATGTTTGAACTGCTTTTATTTATTTATTTATTTATTTTTATCACAAAGCTTATATAAATATATATAATATATATAAATATATATATTATATATCGTGAACAGAGGATCAATATCATGAAATAAGTGACTTTCTATTTTAAGACAAATTTTTCAATAACATTTCCTCAATTTTCCTAATCATTTCCCCCATCTTCTAACTTCCAATATATATGTTAATGCTTGGATGTAAATTTTTATAATTAATGATTGGATGTTAATTGTTTGATATGTTGCTATGTTTGATATAATTTCATATTTCTTGTTTGTTTGAGTTAATGGATATGCCGGCAGATTCTAGTGCGAGCTTCCCTTTCCAGGCCCAGGGTACCCCTACCCCTACCCCTACATCAATCCCTACTCCTACTCCAACTCCTACCCTTGGCCCAACACCCACCCCTACGACACCTTGCCCCGCTCTCAAGTCCAGCAAGAAACCTGCTTTCATACTTTGGGCTCATTTCACCAAAGTAGAGGGTGATGACTCTAATAACCCCCAAGCCAAGTGCAACCACTGTGGGAAAACTTATGGATGCCACTATAGGAAACATGACACCTCACAATTAAAGGTGCACTTAGAAGAGCAATGTAAGAAAATTTCAATATTAAGATCATTACAAGAGAAGAGCCAATCTAAGCTAGAAATTGGACTTCAAAAATGGCGGATGAGACTAGTGACGGTGCAACTTTGAGGGGGTATACTAAGTATGATCCATGGGAAATGATTCCAAGCATATTCTTGCTACTTGAAACCAAAGTTTAATATTCCTTCTTGCCACACGGTGGCAAATGATGTAAAAAAATATTTTTGGTCTAAAAAAGAGAAGTTGAGGGGTCAATTGGCGGGTCAATTTGTTTGCCTCACCACTGATACATAGACATCAATTCAAATTTTTAATTATATGTCTTTGACTATACATTTTATTGATTGTGATTGTACATTGCATAAGAAAATTATAAAATTTTGTCAAATCACCGATCACAAGGATAAGACAATTGGGAAGGCCTTGGAGGCCGCAGTAAAGGAGTGGGGGTTGACCCAAGTTGTTACAGTCACAGTTGATAATGTCTCATCTAATGATGTCGCATTGGGATATCTGAAGACCTATCTTAGAGAGGCAAATAAGACAATCATGGGTGATGAGCATCTGCATGTGAGATATGCGGCACATATTCTAAATCTTATCGTCACTGATGGTTTGAGGGATCTTCATGACGCGATTACTCGGGTCAGGACTGCTATGAGATGGGTGAGATATTCTCCTTCGAGGTTGGAGAAATTCAAGGTTGCTGTGAGGTCTGCGGGCCTAACATCCAAGAATGGCCTTTTTACGAGGTCACCACGACTCTATCTAGAATTTTGTACCCTACATCCCTTTAATTCTGTCAGCAAATATATAAGGTAAAAGAAGAATTAGATGACATGGTCGCAAGTGGTCACATTAGGCTGCAGGAGATGACAAGTATTGAGGAGATTTTAGTAGGGCTAATATTTTGTTATATGTTGCTGTCGTCTTTGACCCTCGATTTAAGGTGGATGTCATGATATTTGGATTGGGCATTGCGTACGGGCAAGCATGGGCGGAGCTTATTGCAGCAAGGGTTATTCGATGAGTTTACGATCCTGTGGGGTGGTAGTATTAAGGCACCTACGCCTATCCCCCCACAATTTCCAGAAGTCGAGATTGGGAAAAGACGTAGATTGGACTGGGGTAAGAGGTTGGAGCAGACCCCCTACATCCGGAGTTCTGTGGAGGCTCAGTAAGAGATAGATATATACTTAGCAGTGGAGCTTCTAACATTTTCACAAGACTTCGATATATTAAGTTGGTGAAAGATGAATGCCGTGAAGTATCCTGTCCTTGGAAAGATAGCTCGTAGTATTTTAGTCATTCATGTTACCACTGTAGCCTCAGAGTCGGCCTTTAGCACAAAAAAACGTGTATTGAATTCATTTCAGAGTTCATTAGCTCCTATCACTGTGGAGGCTTTGATTTGCATGCAGAATTGGATCACTGTAGCCTCAAAGTCGACCTTTAGTACCGGAAGACGTGTATTAGATTCATTTCGAAATTCATTAGTTTCTATCACTGTGGAGGCTTTGATTTGCATACAAAATTGGATCAATGAAACTCCAATTCATGTTCCAGATGTTCTTGAGTATGAGGAGGCTGGCGTCGAGGAGGAGGGTGGTGATCAGCCTGGATCTGGTAATCGTAGGACTTGAATTTCATTTTCTAATTTCTTATTTTAATTTATTTATTTTCATTTAATCGGTATTTATTTTAAATTTAATTGTTATAGTGATATATGAGACGGCGTCTATGGCTACCTCCGATGCAGTATAACTTTGTTTGACTTTGTGTGTATTGGACCCATCATTGCCATGGTTTGCACAATGTCCCTTAATTGTTTTTTACATTTATAATTTTATAAAATATTTTAGTATTTAATTATTTTGCTTGTATGTTTAGCTTTTATATTCTCAATATACATATGTCGAATCCTAATGACCGATCTATGCTCATCTGCCTCTTCTTCATCTCAAATTCCAGTGGCCCAATCTTAATCTCATATTGGTTAGTACTTTTAATATTTTGCATTTTAGGTTTTTGTTTCATCTTTATAATTTTATAATTCTAATTTGTTTTATTTAACTTATTAATATTTCAGGTTTTATAACTTATTAACTTTTATGATCTTGTTTTTCTGTCTCACAGTAGTTGACATAACTCACCACTCAGTGAACTCACAGCAGTTGACACAACTTTTATGATCTTATTAATGATTTTATGTATTTTAATATATTTTTTTAAATATTTAAAAAACATTTAAAAAAACTGATATTACATACACGCCCAATAGTATCAGTAGAAGAACCCTTGATTAAAATAGGAGATCATCCTATAATTGTTTTCACCACTTACTTGGAGCGGTGTTACTCAGCGGCAGGATAGCACCACTCATTTGGTTATGGATTCAAGAAAAAAAGCGAAAGCATTCCTGTGGTCGACAGTCCAAAGATCTTTAATCAAACTCGCTCCTCGCCAGACGGTACAGTTTACAACAACAAAAAACAATAATAATGAAAGCTAATTCTTTTTTTTAACATATATATATATATATATATATATACACACACGTATATATATGAGAAATAATATTTATAGTACTTAAATTTTGTGTATTTTATTTTAATATATATATATATATATATATATATATTTGTATAAAAACTATTATATTTTAATAATAAGTCTTACTTTTTTTAAAAAAATATATATTAATATGTATATAATAGTAATAATAAAAATCTGGGTACTAAAGGTATTCTCAGAATACTTCACTACTATTCATTATTTTATTATTATTTTTCATATACTTTTCACAACTATTTAATATTCTATCATTAATTTTTCATTATATTTTTAATACTATTCATAGAATACATCAGAACACCTTACTACTTAAACGCAACCTAAAAGAGATGAGTGTTGCGCGAGGATGGCTACCGACAAGTTATAAGACTTTTTTTTATTTTTTCTTATATTATTATCCATTTCTTTCATATCCTTAAATATTTTTTAAAAATAAGATTCACAACATCATTTAAAAAATACTTGCTTAATCACTAAATAAAAAAATTTACAAAAAAAAATTTGCATTGGAACCCATCCTCGTGATAGATCCTTGGTGAGTTTATTAAGCCTCTAAAAAGTGCGATAAGATGAGATGATTTTATATAAAAATTGAAAGTTGAATAAAATATTTTTATAATATTATTTTTTAATATTATTATTATTTTGAGATTTGAAAATGTTAAACTGTTTATTATATTTTATGTGAAAATTTGAGAAAATTATAATAATGAGATGAGATGCCCCGTTTGGATTCACAAATTGTTTCATCTCATCTCATCATTTCATTTTTTTCAAATTTTCACACAAAATAAAATAAACAATTCAATTTTTTCAAATTTCAATTTAATTTTTTCAAATCCTAAAATAATAATAATATTAAAAAATAATATTCTAATAATATTTTTTTTTAACTTTCATCTTGCATTTAAAATTAGGATGCGTTTGGATGTTGAACTGAGTTGAGTTTAAATGATAAAATATTATTAGAATATTATTTTTAAATATTATTATTATTTTAAGATTTAAAAAAATTAAATTATTTATTATATTTTATATTAAAATTAAAAAAAATTATAATAATAAATTAAAAAAAATTAAGATGAATTTAAAATCTAAATTAACTAAAAGTCTCATTTCATCATCTCTCATAATAAAGAGCAGCCCGAAACCGTTGGCCTTATTCAACCATGTAGTTAGTCTCATGCAGTGAATGGTACAGACGTATAAGTACCATGGCTGGAGAGAGGAGAGAGAGAGAGGTGACGAGTGACTCAGGAGCAATTCCAATGCACCCTTTTGTTTTGTGTGGTAAATTGCTACTGCAAAACTCAGAGAGTAGTGACAGATAACTTCTGAGCAAATTGTCCCCTAAACTAATTAATCCCCTCTATGCTCTGCCTAATTAATGTTGTCGTCCACTGTAACTACATACCCCACTCCAAATTTAAGTTACCCTAAACCATACAGCCCCAGCTTCCCTTTTGCCAAACATACCCCTGATCCATCCTACACAACTGTTCTCATACTGTATGTATAATGTATTATACATACATGTATATATATATATATATAAAATGATAAATACACAATACTTTATATAATACTTTATATAATAATATTTTAAAAGGATTATTTTTGTAAAATATCTTATAAAATTAATATTATTTTATAAAAATATTCTTATTTTATAACATATATTGTAAAAAATGTTATACAAAGTGTTATGGGTTATATAAGGAAAATTAATAGATTCTCATAATGTATGCATGCACCCATCATTGCTCATCATGATCTGACAGTACTAAGCCTTTACCTCCCTGGCTCCATCGGTTCTTTCCTTTGGCTATTATTTTGAAGAAATTATATTTATAATTAGAGTGGAGGTCGCACACTTAATTTAAAACATATTTATATTATTAATATAAAAAATTATAATTTTTTAAAATAGATTTTCGTCCTTTATACAATTTATAACTGTATCATTATTTATTATTTTATAAAAAATTTATATATAAGGAAAACGGGTCTCCGTTTTGATCTCATTAAAACAGTATAATTATTATAGAGTTTTGCTACACAACCTCCACCACATTCTATACTCTACATTTTTTTAAATTTTTTTTGAGTTTATATTTTTAAAATTATTTTAAATTTTCTATTCACTATTCATATAATAAATATTTGATAAAAGAAAAAAATAAAAATTAAAAATAATGTAGAGTATTAAGTGTTAGGAAGTTGTGAAGATTTATTTATTATTATATATGTAAATAGTGATTACGTTCTAGGCTAGGGTTCATCATCTATACAAATTCACTCTTATTTATAACAATATATAATATAAGGAAAATACTCTAGTCACAAAGAAATTACATAAAAGTAATCTCACAAACTGACATGGTTTGATGTAATTCGTCAAATTATAAAATTACTTTTATTGTAAAGTAGATCTAACGGATCAGATAAATCTACGTCAGTTTGTGAAATTATTTTTGTATAATTTTTTTTATAGATGTAGTAGTCCTCGTAATATAATATTGGTGCATGGACAATTTAATGTTTATTGACTTTTCTCTATATGTACGTACGATCGAAGCCATTTAATTCACTTATGCATATAAATTTATGTGTCGTTTGCTAACATTGCTGGATCGGGTGCAGCTAGCAATATTTTCCTGGCAAGTAAAGTAGGAAGGCCAAACACAATTGCAACGTGGTGGTCCAAGAAAAATTTAAATGCTTACCCTTAGTTTGTTTTTGTAAATGAGATTAAATTAAATAAAAGTTAAAAATTTTAAAAAAATATTATTAGAATATATATTTTAAATATTATTAATGTTTTGAGATTTAAAAAATTAAATTAATTTATTTTATTTTATGTAAAAATTAAAAAAATTATAATAATTAAATAAGATAAGATATATTGTAAAAATAATGGAGACCTTATTACATAGGTAGCCAGCTCGTTACAGCCTTAGGCAAGGTCTTTATAATTGAGAATTCGAAAGACACGTAGTTCCACCAAAAACTTATAAACGAATGCCAAATATTGGGGCATTTAAAGAAGGATTTTTTTTTGTATGGCATTTATGTTAGAAGACACTTTTAAGCCCCGTGTGCAGGGGACACAGGGGACCCATAACATATAATTGATACTATAGATATCATCTTGTCCATCCATCATAAGATGTATCATGCATGGGGACGATAACCATCATACTTCAGTACTTCATTTATTCCCATGTTGGATTGATCGATGTGGCTTCATGACACGTTGCTTTCTTGTAGGTATCATGTGCCACGTTTCATGATCCTGTTGTTTCACATTTGCCGGGCATTCATAAAAGGAAAATGATTTAGAAAAATATTTTTTACAATATTTTATATAATTATGTTTTAGAAATATAAATCTTATATATAATAACTGTGCAGTGTCGTCCATCTCTTTTTTCTGGTTTTATCCTCCATTTTCAATTCGTTTTCCCGGCATTTCCTTCACTTCTCTTACGTTCTGTTTTCCATTTCCTTCTTTTTTTTAATCACCGCTTGCACCAAATACTTAAAAGTATAAAATTAAATTTCTTTTGCCCCTTCCTATAAAAGAGAAATGATACTTACAGTCGTGAGTGTGCAAGCACTGTACAGTCACTTTGACAAAAATGAATAAATATGACTCACATGAAAAGAAATTAATTTTTTAATAGTAGACCCCACTCTTTTTCAAAGCGACTGCACGGCGTTTACGCATTCCATGACTGTATGTAGCATTACTCCCTATAAAAATGTCGATCCTTCTGGTTTCAGGTTCTTATTTTTTGCACCACCGCTTGCACCGACTGTTTAGAGTATAAAATCATTTTGTTTTCCGCTTCGTGTAAAAACAACGATTTTATCAGATTGTGATTTCCTTTTTGTTTCCCACCGCTTCCGCAGCACTTATAGGATTCTATTTTTTTTTTCATCGCTTTCTGGTTTCTGCAGCTTCTGTGGATTTCTATTCCAGTTGTTATCTGTAATTTTTTTTATCACCGCCTGCAGCACGGACTGGATTTAAGAATAAAATCGAGTCTTTTTTGCCGCTTCCTGTAAAAGCCTCAATCTTCAGATCTTGATTTCCTTTTGCTTTCCACCGCTTCCAAAGCTTTCCACCGCTTTCGAAGCTCTTATCGGATTCTATTTTTAATCTGTTTTTCACCACTCTCACTGCTTGCGACTTAGTATAAAAGTGATTGTCATCCTTCAATTACCCCAAATTTGGTTCTCTACTCGTCAATCTCTACATAGCGTGGTAATGTTTTCTTCTACTTCTTCTTGCCAGTTAAATACTTTTAGTCCGAATAATCTTCTCCCTCTGCTCTGTGAAATCGCTATGTTATTCTGCTGCTAGGCCGGAGACCTTGACAATGACCATGCGGCCCCCGACGATGCCGTCACGCTCAAAGAATCGAATAGAGAGGGGATTGACCATAGAGAATAACGAATAAAAAT
Organism: Juglans mandshurica; assembly: GCA_022457165.1. Taxonomy (NCBI): domain Eukaryota; kingdom Viridiplantae; phylum Streptophyta; class Magnoliopsida; order Fagales; family Juglandaceae; genus Juglans; species Juglans mandshurica. The sequence continues at coordinate 16,397,114 of CM039629.1, forward strand.
GGAATCAAATACTTCACTTGGTATATGAAGGACGAGATGGGTGGAGAGGCAGACGATGAGCCTCCTAACTCGGCTAGAGAGCTTGAACCCATGTGATGGCCAACAGTGCGGTTTGTGGAAGCTGGAGGTTGGGGAGTGCAGAAGAGGAGCAGGGAAATGATCTGGACCCTCCACTCTCGCAATGGAAACGTACTGGACCCTTACACAGAGTTTTTACCTTCTGTGTGTCCCTGACGCTGCGAAGGTGGGGGTTGGTTTAGGTTTACTAAATGGGTCTTCCGATCTGCTTTCATAAGAGGTTCTGATGAGGGTACGTTCTTGATCCTTATGGCTTTGGATTGAGGCCACGTGTTGTGTGTAAAGCCAGTAATAGCGGACAAAGATGAGGGGCATTTTGTGAAGATGGATTTGGGTCATGCATCACACTGTGAGGCTGTGACTCCCCTGCAGCGAGGGAAGTTTTTTCACGAGAAAAAAGTGATTCTGTTTAGGAATTCGAGGATCTCGAGACATGTGAATGAACGCTTGTAGGCCAGTTTGCCGTGTGGCTAAAGGAGGTCATGTTCTGCTGGGATATAGTGTATTGATCATGCGTGGAAGTATTTGTTTTTTGACGGTTTACTTTAATGATGACTTGAACTTGAATTTGACAGCAATTCAAATCAAAGATTTTAAATTTTTTGAACTCGCATGTAAGATGCATGTAAATAAGAATTTTTTATTTGAAAATAAGTAAGGTGATGAACAATATTCTCATCAATTACTCATTTTTTTAATCAAATCAGATTCTCGTGTTTTTGCTCTTTTGCCGATTAAGGTGAGTTTGGATATTGTGGTTTTTTTTTTTTTTTTTTTTTTTTTTTATAGGTTGGATATTAAATTGAGATGAGATTGGTTGAGATGAAAATTAAAAGTTAAATAAAATATTATTTTTTAATATTAATATTATTTTAAAATTTAAAAAAATTAAAATGTTTATTAAATTTTTTATGAGAATTTAAAAAATTTATAATGATTTAATGAGATTAGTTGCAACAAATTGTGTTTTGAGATTATTGCAACAAAATAATTGAATATGGAAAAAATGAGAATGTTTTATGTTATAGTTGCAAAAATATAAAGACTTCACAATCAAGGTAAACATTTTTTCTCATATTCTGGAGTTCAAGATTTTTACATTATAATTAGAATATATTAATTGTTAATATCAATAAATAATAATTTATTTACTATTATTAGATATCAAGTTCAAGATTTTTACATTATAATTAGAATATATTAATTGTTAATATCAATAAATAATAATTTATTTACTATTATTAGATATCAAGTTCAAGATTTTTACATTATAATTAGAATATATTAATTGTTAATATCAATAAATAATAATTTATTTACTATTATTAGATATCCAGTTTATTTACAAACGTATGATGATAGTACATCAACTCCAATAGTCGCTTTTGGATCTGCAGTTTTGGATATTCTGTAGATAATATATGTGATATTTTTTATGATCAATGAGAAAATTATAAAATATAGATAAAACTATTACATTTCATAATTAAATACATTAATCTATTTTTTATTATTACATATTTTTATAGAAAATTCTTATTTTTGAAATTATTTTTTATATTTATGCAATTGGGCACAGGTGCAATGCACGTGTTTGCCCTTTACTAGTATATATATATATATATATATATATATATATTCTTCCGGTTTGCCGTTTACGAAAAAGAAATGATTTGTACAAGTTCTAAATAGACAAGCTTCATACAAGTCCTTGTAAAAAAGTGGACTCTACCTTAAAAAGGTGTAAAAAAAATTATTATTTATTAGTGAGACCCATTATTTTACAAAATATTTATATAAAACTTATCTATTTGAGATTTATATCTAGCATTACTCCAACGAAAAGCCATACTTATATAGCTTACGTATAGGCTTTACCTCTATCTATCGGGTACTCGTGCTACAAATTTTGCGCTTGCACCTCCCTTCCTAATTAATAGTTGACTTTTGTTAAAACCTTTCGTACAGAAAGCAATTCCATTTTAATATTTTTTACATATTTTCTACAAACCTACTAATTTTGATTATGAGGTTTATTATATATGTATATTCTTGGACTTAATATTTATATTTAAAAAAAATATACAAAAGGTGTATGGAATATGATCAGATCAGTAAACATATAGCTTATATTAATGAAAAATATATACATATAGCAAAAACTAAGAAGTTGAGGATTGGCTAAACATCGTGCCTGCTTCTCTTCCCCAATAAAGACTTGTGCTGCTGTGCACGCGTGTTAAATACAGGTGGGTGGACTTTAAGGTGCCTATGAAGTTAATGTGGCGTTAGTAATAAATAGAACCAGTACTAGTACGTACTACTGCCAGCATTGAGGGTTTTTTTCGTTAATTTTTTTTTAAGCAAGAATTTCATAAATAAATTAAGTGATTGTAAGATATTAAATTTAATAGGAATATTAGTTCCCAATAATCATTTCAAAATAAACAAATACAACATAAGAGAAATAAAAAAGAGGGATTCGGAGCAAAAAATTTAGTTCCCACCTATTTTCTACTAAGGGGAAGCTGCTTGAAGCAGTTTTTGCATATTCTGAAAAACAGACTATAAAAATACGACTAAAAGTAGGTATGGATTGTTGTATGTTGCATTTTTCTAGTTTGGACTAGTTGAAGAGACTTTTACAATCACTTTATCTTAATCCTTGATTAGGGAAAGCGGGAATATAGAGAAGTAGCAACCAAAAGATGGGTCAATATGCTAGCATAGGACCGTCAACACATGCACCACTCTTGGAAGGAAGGTAAAAGTCGGATCTAACAGATCCGAAACCGTTGACCCCGATGGTGCTGTGCGTGGCGGCAGCAGACTCTCTGTGGTGCGGCGGTGCATGAGACTCAAACGCACTATGAGCTGCACGTGAGACTCACGCGCTAGTCGTTTGGTTAGTTTTCTTCTGCTGTCCGACAGATCGACGACTGGAGAATCTAATGCTGGAGCGCGTGGCGGTCATAGGAGGCCGGTAAGTAGCAGATTGGTGCATCTTGGTACTATTTATGAAAACAAAGGAAAAATCGGGGAAAAAAAAAAACCGATGTACATTTCTGGCGTTGGCTAGATAGGGGGAGGGAGGGAGGAGCTGAAGCTACACCCCCCCCTCTGGGCGAAGAAGCTAGGATGGTTTGGGTCTTTGGTAGAGAGAAAAAAATTCCTATGGAGAGAGTAAAAAAGCTCGACAGTTGTTTACTAACTACCTTACAAAATAAAAAAAAAAAACTCATCGTAATTGGATCTTTGGTCCCTGTTAATTTATATGGAAGAGGTTGGGCTCATCTAGATGTAGTCCATGATGTCTCACATTTCCAAAACTTCTTTTGCTCTACCTAAATATATCTGTAATTTAAGAAGAGAATGTTTATATGATCACTTCAAGGCTAGATTAAGTATTTAACATGATGTACTTTGTTTTGATCCTTTTATTATAAGAAAATATTATATTGATAAGTCGAATGCTCATATTTTACTTTAGGTTAATTGTCACGCACATAATTTCGCTTGGGATTTGGCGGATTCTGAAGCGTCAGGACATGCAACACAAGGTTACTTGTCCCCGTTCGTGACAAATAAAGATGCAATGCACTTACCATGCATCTAACAATATGTAATATTAGTACCGGATAATTTTTTTCTTGATCAATACTATGCACCAGATTTAGCATATCCCAAATTAACACAAGCATACTTCATAACATATAATAACTGACGTCCAAAAGTTACAGTATTTGTCTAAAAAGTTTGTAACATCATTAGTACTGGAGATAGGGGTGCTACTCGGCAATGCGAGGGCGGGGTAGCCCCTTTCTTGCAACTCGCCCCAGCAGGGGGAGGGGGGGTGGGGGCGAGGGGGGGAGGTAGACTCATCATCTGCCCCTCCCCCCATCCATTCCAATAGTGCCTATGGCCCACTGGGTCCAAAAAGTATTCTTGGGCCCATAAGTGACCAAAAATAATTATTTTTTTTTACCAAAATTGTAAAATCAAAATTGTAAATATGACCATAATTTTTAAAAACTAATAACATAGTTTTTAAATTTTCTAGTGCTTATTTTGTGCAAGTTATAGTGTGATCTATAATGGCTTTTATATAAGAGGTCAAGACAATACAAGTGTCTTACTTAAGCGTGAGACAGTTGTATTGCCTTGGCATCCTATGTAGGCTAAGTCATCCTGTTGGGGCCAGCCCACCCCCTTCCCCTGCATGGGCCGGCGGGGTTGCCCGCCCCATTATGCAGGGGCGGACGGGGGTAGGGTGTGGTCCCCCACTGCCCACCCCTAACTAGAGATGAGCTTTTCATATACATAATAAAATTAACATAATAACTACTAAGCTAGCCTAAGGAGTAGCTCACACAACTCGTCCACGATAGCCAAAATCCTATCCAAAAATTGAGCATCAACATGACGAGCTCCTTGTGGTTGCGTTGCGGTCTAATCGACCTAGTCCAAATGATCTCCTGCGGGTCCTCTTGATCCCGACACATGGTTTACCATTTGGGAGGAATGGTAGTTTGGACTATCAAGTGAGATTTGATTACAAATTTCAACAAGTTAACGACCAGCTTAAACTAACAGTTTATTGATGCATGCATGACTGTAAAAAAAAAAAAACATGAATGCTGTCATGAAAATGAATGAGTATGACATGACTTGGCAAATAGTATGACATGTGTTGAGACAACCTGGAAACTAACATGAGCTAAACTGACATGAACTGTAACTTATGTGAACCGAACTGGCTTGAAATTGAACTAAATGTGAAATAAACATGACATGAATTGAACTAAATATGAACTTGAAATCTTGTTCTATAAATAAACTGGTTAATTAAACATGACTTGTGGATGCTACACAAGTTCCATTGAGTCGTGTGGTCCGGTTTATATTGCATCACGTCACAAATATCTACACCAGTTGTGAGTATGTTCACATACGTATCACACCACAAGTATCTGCACTTGCTGTGAGTTCGTAATGTACGCATCCCATAACAAGTATCTGCACATGTCTGAGTGCATATAACATGAACATGAATTGTGGTTGAGACCATCGGCGTTGGTGCCTGACTTCACTCTAGTGGCCAGTTACTTAGGCCTTATTCGAAGCTTGTTCTGTTGATGATACTTTGTCAACTTAGAGAATTTCATACAAGTTTAAACACCTCAACGTGAACAATGGAGTTTCACTAGGATATTACCCCATCCTAACACTTGGAGTCGTGATAAACATAAAAAACTCAACTGACTTGAAAATACTGTCTTTCATGACGAACTCCATACTCGTGATATGACGTGGAGTGAAATGAAATGACAGATGACACGAGATGACGTGACATGTAAGTATGACTAATAAGATGGCACAACATGGCGTGTAACAGTTAAGCATGGCATGTCATGACATAACGTATAATAGATAATTATGTACTTACAAAGGAAAAATGGCATGACATGACATAATGTGTAATAGATAATTATGTACTTGAAAGGAAAACACAACATATCATAACTTAACATGTGTATACATATATATATATATACATATATATATATACATATATATATATATATATATAGATTATATATAAACCTAGCAAACATGGATGATGGTTTCTTACCACCATACATACACTAGTATCTTGAATGTAAGTTAGAGGCTAACTTATAATGATTGTAGCGTGACCTAAACTAGCGTGAAATAACATGAAGTGAAATAAGATATTTCTAAGAGTTAGAAACTCCTCATTAACAAACTTAGAAATGTAAGAACACTGGCTCAAGATAAAATTACCATTTTACCCCTCCATTTATGGAAAAATGACCATTTTATCCTTAAATCAAGGATTTTGCATCCTAACTCCAAAACTAACCAAAATTTATATTTCTGATGTACATTTTGTTTTAAATCCAAATATCTAATCAGAATAATTTAAGACATAATGCAACTATATGAACTATACTTAAGCCGAAACATGCTAGGGCTAAAATCTTTAATTTTTGTTGCAACTCTTTCAAACTCCAACTTTCATGCTAAAATTCGATTTATGCAACACATAAAAATCATATGCTATGTTTAAAATCATGCACAACTAAATTGAGTGCTAACATAGGTGTTACTATTCACTCTGAAAATGATGAAAATAACTTTACACTATAAAATTCTAAATAATCTTAAGAACCTAATAGCACAATTTGTTTTACAAATTTAGAATCCTAAGTGCCTTGAATAAATCAAAATGCATTTTCGAACCACTATCATCTAGAAAATAAAATTTATATTATTGATCCATAAAATCCTAAATATTCATCTAAAACTAATGGTGCAAACCGTTTCTCAATCCTATACTCCTAAGTACGTCAAATAAATAAAATTATGTATCTATCACCAAAGTGGGTAAGAAACCGACTAAGTTGACAGACCAAAACCCTACGCGATTACTCGATTCGTGAGACTTTTTCGGGGTTTACCCAACGTTCCTAAAGCCTAAAGAATTTCATCCACTAAATTTGTGGCGGGCTGTTACAACCTTGTTCCTAAAAAAAAGATTTCATGTTTGAAATCTATGCAAGAACACAACACTACTATCCACTAAAAGGGAAGATGCTACTCACCAAGCCCATTGTCCATCAGTGGACATATAGTCCCTAGACAATGAGGATGTGGGTGAGTTGGGGCCTACCGTTGTGGTATGCCAAGGCATATAGTAGAACACGTTATCGAAATCGTAAATTATGTTACCAGAGTGCCCAGGGTCAGTGTGTTGTTCGACCTGTTCGTCATCGCTGCCTGGGATATGACCCTGAACGAATAGTCGTCCTCGGTGGGTAGAAGAAATCGATGATCCTAATGTCTCAAGCTTAGGATAGATTGTTGCGGTGTGCTCCTTAGTTGCTCGACTGGACTCGACTTCATCCCGGGACATCCTTGCCCTAAAATTATCTCGATCCATCCACGTGGTCAGGTGAAGAGGCATATAATGCACCCTCATGAGGTAAAGCCTTCCTCTCATAACCTACATCATTCTTATTGATGTCCATCCCGTAGGTATGATGGTGCTCTAAATGCTCCATCTCTTGCCAATTGGCAGCAGTCTACTTGTCCAATTTGATAAGTCACCTCCAAAGGTGTTCCTCTCTCATCTCTCACACTCACTGTGACCCAAATAGATGAGAGTAGTTGGCTCTCATATCAACTTCTTTTTCCCAAGTTGTTTCCTGAACATTACGATTTTGCCAAAGTACTTTGACCAATGGAATCTTGTGGTTACACGATTTCTTCTCTTTCCAATCAATGACTTGCACCGGTCTTTCCTCGTAAGTTAGGTTGGATTGCAAAGGTATACTCTCGGGGTCTACAACTTGGTATCTAATCCCCAAAACTCTTTTTCAATGAGGACACGTGGAATACATTATGAATTCCGTGGAACTCAGTTGGCAATCCCAAACGGTACACAACGGCTCTCACTTTTTCCAATACCTCGTAGGGTCCCACCTATCTCAGGCTTAACTTCCCCTTAACAATGGAAGCTTACTCCTGTCATAGGAGATACTTTCACATAAACCTGATCTCCGACTTCAAATTCTATACCCCTTCTTCTGTTGTCGGTGTAGCTCTTCTGTCAACTCTGTGCTGTCTTCATCCTCTCTTTACTTTTTAGGATTGGATCCTGTATCTCTTGTAGGACTTCCAATCCAATTTCTTTATTCTCTCCAACTCCATACCAATATGTCAGGGATCTGCACTTCTTGCCATACAAAACTTCATAAGGTGCCATTTGAATGGTGTTCTAGAAGCTGTTGTTCTATGTGAACTTTAACAAAGGTAACTGCTTCTCCCAGTTTCCTTCATGCGCCAGAACACAAGTCCTAAGCATGTCTTCTAAAGTCTGAATCGTCCTCTCGGTCTGCCCGTTTGTTTGAGGATGGTAGGCATTGCTAAAATTCAGAATGGTGCCCATCAAACTCTACAAACTTTGCCAAATCGAGACGTGAAATGAGGGTCTCTGTCTGACATGATAGTCCTTGGTACTCCGTGCAGTTTAACAATCTCTAACACATAAATCATCGTTAATCTCTTCAAAGAATCAGTATTCTTGATGGGTATGAAGTGGGCACTTTTCGTTAAATGATAAACTATCACTTAGATAGTGTAATTACCAACTGTAGTTATGGGAAAACCAACTACAAAACCAACTTCTGATGTTCTTCTTTAGCCAATATGTAGACAAAAAACTTGTTCACAAATCCTGTCACACCCATTTTCATTCCATCCCATCATAAATGATACTTCAGATCCTGGTACATCTTCGTACTACCACGATGAGATGTATAGGGAGTATTATGAGCTTCTCTCAATACCCTATCTCTCAACTCCTGATCGACTAGGATAACTCTTTGGTCCTTGTATTACAAAGTGTCGTCTTCTCTGATACTAAATTCTTTTGGCCCTTCAAAGTTCTCGACCTTTATGATGACCTCCGTAAGTTTACTATCTTCTCTCTGAAGACTCTTCCGTTCTTCCCAATTTAACAGAACGAACTCTTGAACTGTAGTCAAAATGGTCTTCGGTCAACAGTTTCCTTATATTTTTTAAAAGAGATCTCACTTGCGATGATGGAACATGCAAATCTTCCTCCCTGCTCTTGCGACTCAAAACATCAGCTACCACATTGTCCTTTCTAGGGTTGTACTTTATGTCACTATGGTACCCATTGATCATTTCTAGTCATTTCCCCTGCCTCATATTAAGGTTCTTTTGCTAAACAAAGGTACTTGAGGCTTTTGTTGTAACGTCCCAATAGAAGGCCCAAGCCATAAGGCCTATATTCTGAAAGGACTAGTCAACGATATAATTGGAGCTCTATTGGAATATTATAAAGAGCAATAACTCCTTATTTCCAATCATTGTGAGATCCCATACACCACCTACCATCACTTATTAGAATGGGTTATCACAATCTCCCTCCTAATATTCTCAACGTCTTCGTCGAGCCAATCTATCATACGTGACACGGCTCAAATCCAACGTTTCTGGTTGTCATAGACTCTGATAACATTTGTAACATCTTAATGGAAGGCCTAAACCACATGGCCTATACTTCAAATGACTAGTCAATGATACAATTGGAACCCCATTGAAATATTATAAAAAGCAAGAACTTCTCATTCCTACGCAATATGAGATCCTATACACCACCTACCTTCACTTATCAGGATGAGGTATCATATATGTGATCTGTAAAAACTTCACACTTTTCGCTGTATACGTAATGTCTCCAAATCTTAAGGGCAAAAATCACGGCCGCTAACTCCAAGCCGTGAGTAGGATAATTCTGCTCATGATCCTTCAGTTGACGTGAAGCATAAGTGATGACTCTTCCTTCCTGCATCAGAACACATTCGAGTCCTACTTTGGGTGCGTTACTATAGACAACAAAATGCTTTTGAGGCTCCGACAATGTAAGTACTGGTGCTTTCGTAAGTCTTTTCTTCAACTCAAGAAAACTTGCTTTGCACTTATCACTCCAAAAGATTTTCACATTCTTTCTGGTTAAGGCGATAAGTGGTCCAGACAAATTGGAGAATCCTTCCATGAACTCCTGTAATAACCAGCTAATCCTAAGAAATTGTGAATTTCATGCACATTAGTTGGTCTTTGCTAGTTTGTTACTGCTTAAATCTTGCTGGGGTTTACTGCTACTCAGCTAGAAATCATGTGACATTAGAATTTCACTTCACGATGCTAGAACTCGCACTTGCTGAGTTTGGCTTACATTTTTTGTTCTTTGAGTATGGCCATAGTTAGGGTGATTTCTATGCAATTCTTTGCTCTTTGAGTAAAGTAGGATTTCATTAATGAATATGATAACAAAATTATCTAGGTAAGGTTTGAATATGTTGTTCATCATGTCCATGAATGCGGCTGGAGCATTGGTTAACCCAAAATGCATCACCAAAAACTCGTAGTGGCCGTAGCCTTGTCCTAAATGCAGTTTTTGGCACATCCTACTCCTTGACCTTCAACTGGTGATATTCGGATAGCAAATCGATCTTCGAAAATACTGATGCTCCTTGTAGTTGATCCAGTAGATCATCAATTCGAGGTAATGGATATTTTTTATTGATTGTCACCTTGTTTAGCTCCGTGCAATCTATGAACCATCCGCATGGAACCATCCTTCTTTTTCATGAATAACATAGGTGCTCTCCATGGCGAAGAACTAGGATGAATATATCCATTCCCTAACAATTCCTCCAACTGCACCTTGAGCTCTTTCAAATTTGTAGGGGCCATACGATACGATGCCTTGTGCATTGGAGCCGTCGTAGGTTCCAACTCTATTCTAAACTTCGTCTCTTTGTCCGGTGGTAATCTAGGTAACTTGTCAGCAAAAACTTCAGGAAGGTCTTCAATCACGGGTTTCCCATGTACTCCTTCACTTCCAACTGACTTCTCAATGACCATGAGCAGAAATGCTTTGGCACCATCCTTGATGCACCTCCTGGCTTGTAAATTCGAAATCATTGGTGGGCTGGCCTTAACCGGCATTCCTGCGTAACTACACTCACATTCATTTGGGGGTTCAAACACATTTTCTTTCTTCCGACTGGCTATCTTAGCATAATGACTAAATAGCCAGTCCATCCCCAAAATCAGGTCAAACTCCATCTGGCCAAACACCAATAGGTCAGCCTTCAACGTCCTACTTTCTACCACAACAGGACATTCCTTAACTACACGGGTACTAGCTATTATATTCCCATTAGGAATTGTTACTACAACCTTACGAGGTAATAACTCGGTTTGCAAATTACAAATCCGTGCAAACGCTGCAGACACAAAAGATTGTGACGCTCTCGAATTAAAAAGTTCATAAGCTGTGAACCTTAACAATTTGATGTTTCCTAATATAGATATAAGGCAATACTACTATTAATAGTAATTCTACCATTCTAAGCCAAAGTAAAGTAACAAAGGTATTATAATATACCAGTAATGACACCAGCTTCTTCTGTCTCTGATGCATCAGCATCAATGTCTTCCGGCGTCACTGTGTATACTTGTGCTGGGATGTGGAGCCTAGGTTTTGTCTTGTTGTCACCATTGTAACCGGCTCCACTACTTTGTGCGGCGTTGGGACATTCTCTGATCATGTGCCCGGGTTGTCCATATCTGAAGTATACTCCATATCCGTAGCAGCACTCTTCGGCATGAAGCTTGCCACACTTTGCGCATTGAGGGTTGAAAGACGACTTCTGTCTTCCAATTACTACTCCCTTGCCCTTCTCTCGACTAGAAAAGGATCTCATCTTCTCAGTACTACCATTTATAGTAAGTAGCATGGCCTTCTTCTGTTCAGAATTGATCTGGGCGGCCAGACCTCTCTACTCAGCTTCCTCTATGGCAGCCACACTCACTAACTTCTAGTAGTTCTCAATCCTGAGATAAGCCACTTGGCTATGGATCCCCAGCTGAAGTCTTCCCTGGAACTTCTATGCTTGCATCCTTTTTGTGGATATTAGGTGAGACACACACCTCCCTAATGCCATAAATTTGAAAGCATATTGTTCCACAGTTAAACTACCTTGTGATAGATATGCAAACTCTTGCGCCTTCTATTGTTCAACTGAATCTTGGAAGAATCGGTTGTCAAACTCTTCATTAAATCTACCCCAAGTCAAAGTGGCCAAGGTTCCTAGCTCCCTCACTAGAAGCTGCCTTCGTGTATCCCACCAAATGCTAGCTCCTTAAAAAAGGTACACCACATATAATACCTTCTGGTCCTCAATGCATCCGCATATCTCGTATGTCCTTTCGAGATTTTTTTTCAACAAGAGAGCAAGTGAGAGTTAGTGTACCTTCTTTTTTTCCCCTATTTGTATCTCGTCTGGAGGTTTGCATGGCCTCTCCTGCCTCAAATTGTCTGACATCACCCCCCATTTGAGGAGGCACGTCGCAATATTTAATGCAGTAATGCTTCTAAACTCTTTGATCAGCACGAGCTAACACTGGCATATCTCTCGATAAGGCACTTCACCACATTTAATTCGATAACCCGACTTGTCTTGATCCTTGACCGATCCAGCTGAAATGTGTTGGCCAACTTTGGTGGTGCTTATTTCCCCTGGTTGTACCCCACTGGGTGTGATTGAACAACCACATTGGTTTGCTATCTTTTCCCTGATGGGCCAGTCCTCGCGTTCAAAAGAGAGGGAATTTGGGCATGCCATCTGTTCTCCCTTGATGCGTACATGGCACCTACATTAGTTGGGACTGGTGTGGGTTAGTTAGCCTGATAGGATGGGGCCCTTTTCTGGGGTGGGAAATGGGCCTAGCAGTTATCCTACAATTTCCTATTGTACATGTGCGACAGGAATTCATTCTTTTTCTTCTTTCTCCTATTTTTTTGTTGCACGTCCTCTTGGTAGTCAATTGAGTTCTACAGCTAGGATAGGTTTCCCTCGTGTTGGGCAATGCCTGTCAATTCGCCTTCCTCATGTCCCTTCACATAGCACGTTTTGTGAGATTTGTACATCCCATTCCTGCTGCAAGCGACACGTGTTGCTCTCCTTTTTGGTGTCAACCGTTGTTGTCACCCCTTTTAAACCCTCATGTTTATTCCGTATGCACCACTCTTTTGACTTCTTTATCATTTTCTTATTGCGCCTGTTTCTCTTCTCCTCTTACCCTAAAGGGTGGTTATGTGGCGCTGCAATAGCACGTCTTGCCCCCATACATTGACCGAGAGTTGGTCCAGGCTTCGCTGTTTATCTTCAAGATCCTCAACTAGAGGAGGAGGATATTAACTTGATGATTGGCCCTAGTTCTTTTAGTGCTTGTGACCTCGATGAGTTGCGCGGTGGGTTGCCCGCAGTCTCTGCAGCACAGACGAAGAAGGGTGGGGGCTCTAGTTTCCGTGGGCGTGTGTCTCATCCCCACCTGGCAACTGAGTGTAGGTCCAGTCCTCGTTGTCGAGCTTTGACTGTTTGGTGGAGATCCTTGACAAGCAGAGGAAGATATCCATTTAGTGTTAGGCCCTGGGTTGTTTTGCGCCCATCCCAGGCGAGGACCTTGGCATCGAGCGATTCTATTGAGGTGCAAGAATGTGGTGAGGAAATGCATTCCCCTCTTGCTCATTGTTCCCTTTCTCGGTGTCTTAAGGATGTGACTCATGCTCATTCCTTGGTTCTGCCTATGGCTTCTGCGGGGGAGACTCGAGACATTCCCCTTGGGCCCCAAGCGCTTTCCATGGGTGATCACTTGAGCTGCAGGTTCAATGGGGGAAAAGCAACCATTCCACCCTTCTCTATCCGATGTCCCATTGCATGGCGAGGAAATCTCCTCATCGCCTTCCTTTGAAGGGATTACCTTTCTCGTGTCCCCTCCTAGCAGGGTCATGGAGGACTGCGTAGGGAGGATGGAGGGTTGGCAGAGACCATGACGGGTGTGGTCTCTGCCCTATCTCTTTCCACCACCTCTCGGTCGGGTCATCTAGGAAGGGTGAGCGGTTCCTTGCCGGTCTCATCGGTGAGAAGCCCAATTCCTTGGGGTTGCCAGGTCCTTCTCAGCCAGGCCCTTCAAAATCTACCCTATCTACTGAAGATTCCGAGGACCCTTCCTTACGTTAGACTGTGCTTGATCTCGAATGTTTCCTTTCCCTTGTATGCCCCTTTATTTTCGATGTGTGTTCCTCTTGTGCTATTATCTAATAGTCCTTTTGGGCGTTGTAGGGGATTTGTTCATTAACAGCTTGGGTCGTTCGCCATCAAGCTCGATTGGAGGATTAGGTTTTTTCCTCCCACTCATTCAAGGAGACGTCAAAGCAAGTTGTCAGGGTGGGGGAGGTTGAAAGGGAAATATGGAAAGCCACCTATTCTCAATTGGGGGCTCACCTGCCGTACGGAGAGATGGATTTTTCTGCCCTGCGGGGCAAGCTCGATGGCCTTCGAAGCAGAACATCACTTTCTTAAAGCTAGTCGACTGGAGGAACAAGGGGACTTTAAGTGTGATTGTGGTGACAGTTGGAGGTGGAGCTGAAAGGGGTCGCTACGTCGTGTATGCGGAGCGAGCTGCTTAAGCCGTAAACTTATGCCGGGGTCTCTAGTTGGAGATCGATGCCAATCATAGTGAGGTGGCTCAGATTGAGCCTTGACTTAAGACTGTTAAGGACAAGCTTAAAGTTCATCACAAAGAATATTTGTAACTTAACAGCATTGTTAATATTCTGCAGAGGAAGCTTGACAAGTCTCAACAAGACGTTGAAAAGTTGGAGGTCGAACTCGTGTCCTCACGAGTGGAGGTTGTGTGCCTTTTGCCGCAAATATTGGCAGCCCGCCGTGTTCGTGAACAGGCGTGGTTAGTTGGGTTCAATCTCGATTTTCAGATGTTGAGGAACTTTTGGTTGGAATGGCCAGAAATGGTCCTGAATACTTTGCAGTTGAACACCGAGCATCTTGACCTTGACATCTGTGAGGGGCTAGACTCCTTGCTTGCTGACGTGATGCCATACGCCTTCCCCTCGGTGAACAATCTTGAGCTTTGATTTTGGGCCTTTGTATTTCTCCCTTGGTAGAAATGATACGCAATGTTCTCTTTCTTTCATTTGGACAACTTTGTTGGTTTTTCTTTTGTTTGGCAGAATTTCTTTTTGTTCTAAATTTGCACCTCTGGTTGACTTCGCATGACCCATTGTTTGATCGCTATACGAGTGTGACCAAGTCCCGACTACTTTGCGCTATCTATTATTGCCTTTGGGTGAGACCGGCGCGCAATCACTAGGGTTCCCTTGGAATCTTGAGGAGACCCTTTAAAGGCCAAAATGACTTGGGGAAAAGAGAGAGAAAATGTTGAATAAAAAAAATATAAACTTAAAATAATGCTAGAATATAATTTTTTTAATATTATTTTGGTTTCAGGATTTGAAAAAGTTGAATTGTTTTAAGTTTTCTAATTGAAAGTTTGGTAAAGTTGTAATAATTAGTTTGAAAAAGTTGTAATGATTAGTTTGAAAGTGTTTGTGTTTGAGATATGTTTAGGAATGAGATGTGATGGGATGTGATGAAAATAATTTCCAAACATCCCCTAAGTGTGCCAGTGAATATGCAAAAAATAACTTCAGATAGTGAGTGAATCTTGAGGAGACCTTCCAAAAGCAGTCGCCGCCCAGATGAGAACGAGTGTTAGCCCCAATTGCTTGCGCATTACTAGCAACTTGGTTTGCCAAGGGGTGTAGGAGATTTGTGCGACCACTCATCAAGCTAGGCTAACCTCGATTGCATACGCGTTGTTAGTCGTCGTTGCTCAGTTGAGACCTTTTGACACATATGCAAGGGGTGTGTGTGTTGTTAGCCGTCGTTGCCCAAGTGAGCGCAAATGCTTGCCTTGATCGCATGTGTGTAGCTAATACTTAGCTTTGTTGAGGGGTGTGGGAGATTTGCTCAACTGCTCATCAGGCAAGGCTAATCCAGATTGAATACGTGTTGTTAGCTGTCATTGCCCGGATGAGTGTGAGTGTTAGGCCCAATCGAATATGCGTTGCTTACACCTGGCTTTGCCGAGGGCATAAGAGACTTGTTTGAATGCTCATCAGGCTAGGTTAACCTCGATTGCATGTGGGTTGTTAACTGTCATTGCTTGGATGAGCGCGAGTGTAGCCACGATCGTATGCGCATTGCTAACACCCAACTTTGTTGAGGGGTGAGGGCAACTTGTTCGATCGTTGATTCGGCTAGGCTAACCCCAATCGCATTTGTGTTGTTAGCTGAAGATGCTCGGGTTAGTGCGAGTGTTATCTTAGATTGTATGTGTGTTGCTAACAACAAGCTTTGCTGAAGGACGTGGGAGATTTGTTAGATCGCTCATCAGGCTATGCTTACCTCGATCGCATGCTGCAAGTTGTTAGCCGTCGTCGCTCGGATGAGTGTGAGTGTTAGCCTTGATCTCACGTGTGTTGCTAACACCAGACTTTGCTAAGGGGCGCAGGAGACTTGTTTGATCACTCATCCGACTAGGCTAACCCCAATCACATGTGTGTTGTTAGTTGTCATTGTCCCAAATAGTGTGTTAGCTCCCATCGCATGTGGGTTGCTAAAACCCTATTTTTTGAAGGGGCGCAAGAGATTTGTTCGGTTGTTCATCAGGCTATGCTAAGCCCGATTTCATTTGCACTTGCTGAAGATATAGATCATGATGTTGCTCCAACACATCTGAAATATGGTTCAATGCTCTCGCTAGCTCTTCATCTCTCCTATCACCAGATAGTCCTCCCTTGTGACCACTCGGTGTTGCACTCCTCGTGGCGCTCTTTCTACATAACCCAAATCTATCACTTTTTATCCCAACACACATTTCTAGATAACCCAAATCTATCACTTAGGATATTTAAAGTTTCAAGCTTATAATACTACGATCAACTCCTATGTTTACGGTACTATCATTCGAAACACATAGGCTTACAAAGAGTCATGTATAACGCGCTCTGATACCAAACTGTGGCGCCCCGTTCATTAGTAAAGGACTTGGCAAGGATTCTTGGTTCCAAGGGTACTAGCCTTTTGGTCAATACCCTGGGTTTGGTTGAGATTTGGTGTGCCTAGTACAGATGGAAATTCATGTGTTAGGTTTCAAATTTAAAAGTCGAAGCAAAAAAGATAGAGGTTCAGTCGGTAAAATAAGACCTTGTAGTACCATAAGTCTAAATTCACAATATAGGAATAATTACAATCATTCCTCATTAGTCCCAAACCTTAAAATATATACAACCAAATCAGTTCATTATCGCCTACTAGGCGGTAGACCAAGTGCAAGTGGATGCCCCTATTGAAGGACTATGTACAACATAAAACGAAACATGGCGAGTCTCCATTCTCAGTGTTCAAGCTGGATAGCCTCTTCTTCCTTAGGCTTCTCCCCTAGTCCTAACTCCACATCAAAGTCTATGTTACGAATGTGAAACCATAGGTAGGTTAGATAGCTATGAAAAAACTACTAATGAGAGATAAAGCTCCTGAAGATACAATGAACAGTTTCATGTAAACACTAGGAAGATACATATATATATATATATATACTTGGCGACGATTCACCCCTCTCTAGCATAGATACAGGAATCTGTAAACATGGAGAGGAGTCATCCTCTTTGTCAAACACATAAGTATGGTGAGTAATCACCCTTTAAGAAGTTACCCCCTACCGCAATGTACTTTAAAGCAAAAATATTATTATGGCGAAGAATCACCCTAAGCTCCTATAGGTAAAATTCATAAAAGCATATTGATTCCAGAGGCATAATCATCATCACAAAGATATTCGTCACATAGACATATGTTACCTGATGGGCCAAAAGGGGATGAGCCGCTCAGCTGTTGAAATCAGGGAATCTCTCCAACTCGACTAACTTGTGCAAGTCAACTCGCCTATACCCCAACACAAGTCAACTCTCAAACAGAAACAACATGTTGCACCAGGTAAACGTCTACCTGACCAACGAACTCAAGGATACCAACACGCGATACGCTATAAGATTTAACATCCCGACTACCAGGTAAAGCCAAACATGATATCGCTTCACCCGGGCATTGTCCTTCCCATTTGAGGCTTGTGGCAACGTCTTGCAGGAATGGTTTGGGGAAATCTCTGTCCCATCCATGATGATTGATACATGTTTCTCTCTCATGGTTTCTTACACAGAGACAATGGTTTCCAACATAGACATTATGAATTGGTGAAAATAGTTTACACACTCAAAGTCTTTGGAAACAGGGAATAATTATAAGATAAACATAATGATTAAAGCTAGGTTTATTTATGATCAAAAAGGGGAAGGTTATAGAATATGCATGTGCCTCTTACATACAACATTGACCTCACATTCCTCAACACTATCTTAGAAGCTAACCTACTTGTCAGCGTTGGGATCACTTCTTCGTTGCGCCTCTGTGACTTCCTTGTTCCTTTGAAGAATCTAGCTTCGTTGTTGCGAGTGTTAGCCTTGATCATTTGCGTGTAACCCCTGACTTTGCTGAGGGGTGTAGGTGATCTGCTTGGCCTCTCATTAGGCTTTGCAAACCCTGATCGCATGCGCGTTGTTAGCTATTTTCATTTCGATGAGTGCGAGTGTGGCTCTGATTGCATGCACATTGCTAACACTCGGCTTTGCTGATGGGGCAGGAGATTTGTTCAACTGCTAATTAGGTTATGCTATCCCTGATTGCATGTGCTTTGTTAGCCATCATCGCCTAGATGGGTGCAAGTGTTAGCCTACATTGCATGCGCGTTGCTAACACCCGACTTTGTTGAGTGGTGGGAGATTCGCTCGACCGTTCATCATGCTACGATAACCTCGTTCGCATCCTCTTTGTTAGCCATCTTTGCTTGGATGACTAGGAGTGTTAAGTCCCGAGCGCATACATGTTACGAACACCACAGATTTTCTCGATCGCTCATTAAGCTAGCTAACCCAAATCACATACACACTATTGGCCATCGTCACTCGGATGATTGCAAGTATTAGCCCCGAGCAAATGTGCATTGCGAATACTTGACTTTGCTAAAGTGTACGGGATATTTGCTCTACTGCTCATCAAGCTAGGCTAATTGTTCACATCCTTGCATGTGCATTGTTAGCTCTAATGAGTGAGTGTTAGCATAGATGGCATGCGCGTTGCTAACAACATGCTATGTTGATGGACGTGGGAGATTAGTTTGACCACTCTTTAGGATATGCTATATGTGATATCATACGTGTTTTTAGTCTTCATTGCCTGGATGAGTGTGAGTGTTAACCTCGATCGTTTTCATTAGTTTTTGTTTAGTCTTCTTCTTTCCTTATTTTCCTTTTCGCCGCCTTTCTTTTTAACTTCTTGATTAATATTATGCTTGCTCAGTACTCTTTGATCCAAATATTCCAATCCTCTCCTTAATTGAAATGTTAATATAACATTTTTTATATTATATATAATTATATTATATAATAATATTTTATTATATATTATATAATATTTTATTATATATTATATATAAGATAATGTTATTATAATCTTAAACATGAATATTTATTTGATCATATGCTTTAAATAATATATATTAATAACATTTTATCGCTTAATAAATTGCCAATACATTCATTTTGATAATTATATTAGTAAATTAGTAGTACTAATATACATTAGTATATAATGTATATTAATTACAATTTATACTTTATGGTCTTATACTAACACTCTATTACTAATATTAGTAATATAATTTAAATCTATATATAAATTATTATATAAATCACTATAGTATTAGTTATATTTATACTACATCACTTATGATACTATTAACTATAGTGATATAGTAATACTAATACTATTAATGATATAAACACACTATCAACACAAACTTTTCAACACCTTACTATATTGCCAATCAAATTGTGGCCACCTAGCCAGAGTACAAGGCTAACGCTTGTAGATCGAATGATCAAGAAATTGCTTAAGATCTTCGACAACAAATATATAGAACTTGAATCTTGAAATAACACGGATATATACAACTTGACCACTAAATCATAAAATAACTTTAGTTTCAAGTTATAAAGTATGAAATGTAATTCACTCAAATTTACTAGAACCATTTATTTGTCCAAAACTCACTTATGATACTATTAACTATAATGATATAGTAATACTAATACTATTAATGATATAAATATACTATCAACACAAACTTTTCAACAATGTACTATATTGTCAATCAAATTGTTGCCGCCTAGCCAAAGTACAAAGCTAACAGTTATAGATCGAATGATAAAAAAATTGCTTAAGATCTTCGACAACAAATGTATAGAACTTGACCACTAGACCTTAAACAAATTCTTAACTCCTAGTTTTAAATAATAAATTAATGTAGTTAGA
The DNA here is from genome assembly GCA_022457165.1 of Juglans mandshurica. Lineage (NCBI taxonomy): Eukaryota > Viridiplantae > Streptophyta > Magnoliopsida > Fagales > Juglandaceae > Juglans > Juglans mandshurica. Next base: position 16,417,105 of record CM039629.1, read on the forward strand.
TTAATGTAGAAACAAATCTTGAAATAACACGGATATATACAACTTGACTACTAAACCATAAAATAACTTTAGCTTCAAGTTGTAATGTATTGAATGTAATTCACTCAAATTTACTAGAATCATTTATTTATCCAAAACTAAATTAAGCCAGCATTTATCAGGACATAAACCCTTAAAATAAAGCCCACTAAGCTCTACTTATAGAAAATAAAGAAGATTCTTAAATTCTCCCTAAGTACAAATTTATTAAAATGTACGTAAACCTAACTTTTGAATTTGAAGCCTCTAGGCCTGGCAAGTGTTATTTCTATTTTTTTCTTTGGCTTCTACCAAACTCTTTCTTCTTCTTTTTTTTTTTTTCATTCATTTCTTCCCACGTAGCCTTCGTCTTTAGCGGCACTTATGTTTCATTCTTTTTCTTTTTTTCTTTTTTCCTTGTTGCATTAATAGTAGTAATTATTAAATAATATATCTTCATTAGTTTTAGGCTTCAATGTTGCTGTGATTTATTTTCTTTTTCAAATTTAAAGAAATAGAAGATTAAATTTTTAGCAACCTATTGTCTAAGGACTCTCGTTAATGTTGTTTTGAATATAAATATTAAGTTAAATTTTTTAAGATGCTAAAGATATATATATAGGAGTACAATTTCAAAGTGGAGAGAGAGAAGATTTTGAAGTAGATATTTAGGTAATATGAAAAAAGGGTATATTTTGAAAATCTAGAAGAAAATCGAAAAAGACGTTGAACAAAGAAAATGGAAAGAAGTAAAAATAAAAAATAAAAAAAGGACATTGTAGGATGCAAACATCTGAAGAGAATTTGAAGAAAACTCCAACAATGCATGTCTCAAATTCCATCTAAAACTCACTCGATAGAACTCTTCCATTACAAATATAGAACGTCCTTCCCATTCAAAATTTTTAGTCAAATATATATATATATATATATATATGTGTGTGTAATTCTACTTACAATCGTGAAGTGCGTAAATGCCGCGTAATCGCTTTGAAAAAAAGTGTGGTTCACTATTAAAAAATTAATTTTTTTTCATGTGAGTCTCATATTTTATTCATTTTTTTCAAAGTCATTACACGACAGTTGTAAAATTCACAGTTACAAATATCTTTTCTATATATATATCCCCCACATAACCCCATGCATATCATGCCGTTTTATCCTCCTGAATGTTTCAAAACTCCTACCATGCTAGGGATGCCGAATGTTTTCACCACACATAGATTGTGCAGCGCATTATGTTCCCACACAGCAACGACTCCACACATCGCCTGATCACATCGAACCTTGATCACATCTTGTAACACCCCGTATTTTAGTATATTTTTAATGAAGAAATTATTTTTATTGATTCAAAATTTAATCTCTTGTTTTAAAATTATTGGATTTTTAATTGGGTTATTTTATGATTTTTAGTTTACGAAAATTATTTTTAGAAGTGCTTTCTTTAAATTAATTATTGTTATGCATTTAAATTTCTTCTCAAATTAAATTAACTTATTATTGGGTTTAATTATTTATTTTTATTTTATTTACTGCGTTTGAATTATTTTATTTCACTTGCTGTTTTAAAATCGTTTCAATTGGATCATTTTTGTGACCCAAGATGTGAGGATTGAACCTCATTTCTTTCCCTGCATTTTCTCTTTTCTTTTTCTTCATTCTTTTCTTTCTTTTCTTCTCTTTTCCTGGTCCTCTCCCGCGCGACGTCCACCCCCCACCCTCTCTCCATCCGTTCCTTCATCCACCTAGCCCTGTTGCCTCGCGCCGCCGTGCGCGACACCGTCCGGCCCACCGTCCTCCCCAACCACCGGCGACCACCACCCTCCAATCTCAGCCCTCCTCGCGCCGCCGTTAGCTCCCACGAGCATCACCAAGCCGCGGCACCTCTTGTGCTCGCGCGCCGCCGTCGCACCACCTCCGACCACCATCTTCTCACCATATCATCCTCGACCTCCTAGCAACCCAATGGACCCAACCCCACCTCCGATCTGTCACCGGTGAAGTCCCACCATCAATATTTCCGTTTTGGATATTTTAGCCTTCGACAGCCCTCTACGCCGCCACCCACGGCCAACCACCACCACCACTAGCCTCACCTACATCCCTAAGCCCAACCCTATAAATCTCGGGTCTTCGTTTACACCCATTCAAAAGTGGGTTTTTGAGACCCACGGCCACAGTGTATTTGGCACTGTTTTGTTGTCGCGTTGCCACTTCTAGCACCTCCGTGATCTTTCAAAAATTATATTATAGCATTGTAAGTATTTTTCCAAAGAACTTTTGAGATTTAAATGTATTTCTGCGTTAATTCATATTTATTGTGAATTTGTTGGTTGTGCCGAACTGAGTCCGAGGAGTAAGGGGTCGGTTGAATTGGATGATGGAGTTGTTTGTGTGAGATTGGTTTATGCTATGAAATTTGTTGGTTGTTTTGGGTTTAAAAATTGGTGTTTTGAGTTTGACGTTGGTCATGGTGAATAGTGGTGAATTTTAGGAAGTGATGATATATTTTGGGATTATGAGGGTTTTAAGTTTTGAGTTATTAAAATAGGTTATTTTAGAAGTTTAGGCTTAAATATCGAAATCCGTGTTTAATTGAGAACTTACGAAAATTATGTGATTATTTTTATAGGTGACGATTTATTTTCGACTCGACATTTTTGAGGAAAATTCTGAAAAGCTAAGTTGTCCAGGTAAGCGGGGTTCCTATGCTAGGCTTTACCCGAATTATTGAGACTGAGGTTGATTTTCTGAAAACTCTACATATTTTTTGTGATGAAATGAGAACTTGGGAAAAATAAAACCAACCTCGGTTGTTTATTTGCATACTCAAGAGATCTGTGCGGAAAAGGAGAATTATTTCTGACATGCATTGTGTAGACATGAGCTAAATTTTGTTATGATGTCTTTGGAATCTGAAAAAGAGCAATATTTGAGAATTCTGAGAAATTGTGCATTTATTTATAAAGATGCTCCGACTTTTGTTTTCAGTATGTAAGAATGACCTGATTATGTTTTGGTATTATGTTCTGTTTTGGATATGGCATCTGAAAACCTTTGGCATGGTGTACTGATTTTGTATCTGACTCTGTCTCTGCTCTGCTCTGCTCTGTTATGCTCTGCTCTGTTTGGGTTGGTACCAACTTCTCTGTCTCTGAGTGCACCCACTTTGAAAACAAAGTAGTTTTGTTGTAGTCTTTCTTGTGTGCACACTCGGGGCTCCGAGAAGAATAAAGGAAATATTTCACCTCTGTCTCTGCCTGGTTTGGCCACCGGGGTTAGCACAACCCTACCACGGGGGTGAAACATGGTCTCTGCTCTGTTTGATGCTCTGTTTTGATCTGATGATGATACTCAGTTTATGTTATGCCAAAGTACTATGAGTTTTTACTTGTTTTAAAATCATCGCTCTGTTACTTTTGAAAATATGTTATGTTCTGCATGATAACTCTGGAAAATATTTTGTTCTGCATGCTATACTTTGTAAATGCTCATGTTTGCACGCTAGCATATGTCCCCTGCTTACTAAGTTGTTGATAACTCACCCCCTATCTTCATAATATTTTTCAGACGATGTGGAGAGTACAACTGAGGACCTGAATTAGATTGGTGAGCATGATTAAGTTGAGGAGAGGAAGTTAGAAGAAGGAATTATGATGTCCTTTAGTTTTAATGTCTTTTAGATTTAATTATATTTTGGGCTTGGATTTAGTAAGACTTATGAAATTATTAGTTTGGTTTGTTATGACTACCGGGAGATTTTGGACTCCTTAGTTTATTTTGCTGTAGTAATGACTTTGTAGAGCTTTCAATGTGGTTATTTAGAGTACATGAGATTGAGTTTTGCTAATAAAGTTTTGGAGTTTTATTTTAGTTGTGTTGGGAAACATGTTCTTAAGTGACAGGTAGTAATTCTCTAGGCCAACCCATTCTTAGCCATATCTTAACCAACTCATATAGTTCTTCCTACCATTTAATATTGTAAACCCGACAATTGCTCTAAACTCCCGTACATCTTTAGAATCTAAACCACAAAAATCTAAACCTTAAATCTTAAAAAGATTATCTCTTATAGTCCACAGAGTAAGCTTGTCGGATCTAAAATCTCTAAACCTCAAAATCTCAAAACTCAATCATAAAGTTTGCAAAATTTAAAACCTTAAATATTCACAAAATCAGCTCTTATTCTATACAAATCTACACCTCAAATCTGAAGTTTCTCCCTAAACTCACGGATATCCAAAACTCAAATGTTTTTAATCAGCAGAACCTCAAACCTATCTTTCGGTCAAACTTAGGTCAACTTCAAAAGCTAAACCTTAGATCATTTCCAAGTCATGTCCTGCATCCTACAGAATAAGCTTACCGGATCTAAAACCTGATATGTTATAAAAATCATTTCTTAGAATTTGCAAAATCTAAATCCTCAAATCCCATCAAAATCAATCATAAGGTTTTTAGAATCTCAAACTTAAATATCCAAGTGATCATCCTTAAATTCCTACACTGAAATCTTTACATCCTATGAACCCACAGAAATCTAAACCTCCCAGGTTTATAGTATGCAGAATTCAAACCTGTCTCTGATACTAAATGTAACGCCCCAAACCCGGTTGGCCTGGAGAATTACTACTTGTCACTTAAGAACATGTTTCCCAACACAACTAAAATAAAACTCCAAAACTTTATTAGCAAAACTCAATCTCATGTACTCTAAATAACCACATTAAAAACTCTACAAAGTCATTACTGCAGCAGAATAAACTAAGGAGTCCAAAATCTCCCGGTAGTCATAACAAACCAAACTAATAATTTCATAAGTCTTACTAAACCCAAGCCCAAAATATAATTAAATCTAAAAGATATTAAAACTAAAGGACATCAGAATTCCTTCTTGTAACATCCTCTCCTCAGCTTAATCATGCTCACCAATCTAATCCAGGTCCTCAGTTGGACTCTCCACATTATCTGAAAAATATTATGAAGATAGGGGGTGAGTTATCAACAACTCAGTAAGCAGAGGATATATGCTAGCGTGCAAACATGAGCATTTACAAAGTATAACATGCATAACAAAATATTTTCCAGAGTTATCATGCAGAACAGAATATATTTTCAAAAATAACAGAGCGATGGTTTTAAGACAAGTAAAAATCCATAGTACTTTGGCATAACATAAACTGAGTATCATCATCAGATCAAAACAGAGTATCAAACAGAGCAGAGACCATGTTTCACCCCCGTGGTAGGGTTGTGCTAACCCCGGAGGCCAAACCAGGCAGAGATAGAGGTGAAATATTTCCCTTATTCTTCTCGGAGCCCCGAGTGTGCACACATGAAAGACCACAATAAAACCACTTTGTTTCCAAAGTGGGTGCACTCAGAGACAGAGAAGTTGGTACCAACCCAAACAGAGCAGAGCATAACAGAGCAGAGCAGAGACGGAGTCAGATACAAAATCAATACACCATGCCAAAGGTTTTCAGATGCCATATCCAAAACAGAACATAATACCAGAACATAATCAAGTCATTCTTACATACTGAAAACAAAAGTCGGAGCATCATTATAAATAAATGCACAATTTCTCAGAATTATCAAATATCGCTCTTTTTCAGATTTCAAAGACATTATAACAAAATTTAGCTCATGTCTACACAATGCATGTTAGAAATAATTCTCCTTTTCCACACAGATCTCATGAGTACGCAAATAAACAACCGAGATTGATTTTGTTTTTCCCAAGTTCTCATTTCATCACAAAAAATATGCAGAGTTTTTAGAAAATCAACCTCAGTCTCAATAATTCGGGTAAAACCTAGCATAGGAACCCCACTTACCTGGACAACTTAGCTTTTCAGAATTTTCCTAAAAAATGTCGAGTCGAAAATAAATCGTCACTTGTAAAAATAATCACATAATTTCCTTAAGTTTTCAATCAAACACGGATTTCAATATTTAAGCTTAAACTTCTAAAATAACCTATTTTAATAACTCAAAACTTAAAATCCTCATAATCTCAAAATATATCATCACTTCCTAAAAATCACCACTATTTACTATGACCAACGTCAAACTCAAAACACCAATATTTAAACTCGAAACAGCCAACAAATTTCATAGCATAAACCAATCTCACACAAACAACTCCATCATCCAATCCAACCGACCCCCTTACTCCTCGAACTCAGTCCGGCACAACCAACAAATTCACAATAAATATGAATTAATGCAGAAATACATTTAAATCTCAAAAGTTCTTTGGGAAAATACTTACAATGTTATAATATAATTTTTGAAAGATCACGGAGGTGCTAGAAGAGGCAACGCGGCAACAAAATAGTGCCAAATGCACTGTGGCCGTGGGTCTCAAAAATCCACTTTTGAACGGGTGTAAACGAAAACACGAGATTGATAGGGTAGGGCTTAGGGATGTCTGTGAGGCTAGTGGTGGTGGTGGTGGTTGGCCGTGGGTGGCGGCGTAGAGGGCGGTCGGAGGCTAAAATACCTAAAATGGAAATATTGATGGTGGGGCTTCACCGGTGACAGATCAGAGGTGGGGTTGGGTCCATTGAGTTGCTAGGAGGTCGAGGATGATGTGGTGAGAAGATGGTGGCCGGAGGTGGTGCGACGGCGGCGCGCGAGCACAAGAGGTGCCGCGGCTTGGTGATGCTTGTGGGCGCTAACAGCGGCGCGAGGAGGGCTGAGATTGGAGGGTGGGGGTCGCCGGTGGCTGGGGAGGACGGTGGGCCGGGCAGAGTCGCGCACGGCGGCGCGAGGCGGCAAGGCTGGGTGAATGAAGGAATAGACGGAGAGAGGGTGGGGGGTGGACTTCGCGCGGGAGAGGACCAGGAAAAGAGAAGAAAAGAAAGAAAAGAAGGAAGAAAAAGAAAAGAGGAAAGAGAAAATACAGGGAAAGAAATGAGATACAATCCTCACATCTTGGGTCACAAAAATGATCCAACGGAAACGATTTTAAAACAGCAAGTGAAATAAAATAATTCAAATACAATGATTAAAATGAAAATAAATCATTAAACCCAATAATAAGTTAATTTAATTTGAGAAGAAGTTTAAACGCATAACAATAATTAATTTAAAGAAAGCACGTCAAAAAATCATTTTCGTAAACTAAAAATCATAAAATAACCTAATTAAAAATTCAATAATTTTAAAAGAAGAGAATAAATTTTGAATCAATAAAAATAATTTCTTCATTAAAAATACATTAAAGTACGGGATGTTACACATCTCCTCCTCCACACAGCAACGTCCCCACACGGCAATTTAAACCCACCAGCCTTCCTCCCTTAAATCTCACGGCCTCCACACAGGACACAACTACGGCCACGACGTTAATCCTCTGTCACGGCCTCCACACATGCAGTGACCACCACCACGCGACTTCCACCACGTTCCTCCACCGATCGAGTTTGGCTTCCTCTGTTTTGGACCCTCAAAACAGAGCACTCCATAGTAGTGCAAACCGAGAGCCACGACCCACGCCGCCGCTGGCAGCTGCAGCAGAGGGCGTTGGAGAACAATTCTCCACCATCAACCACCCTCGTACGTACGACTCTCTAACTCGGTTTCTGCCTCTCTAGTCTCACTTTATACTGATCTCTATGTATTTGCTCCATGTTTGAATTGAGAACATGGTAAGGCTTTAACTCCAACTATTTTGAACAATATCAAAGAGGGATTGCTTGCCTATAGAAGTCTCATTTTATATGTTTTTCTTACTAGCCTCGGACCTGGTGGGCAAAGATTGGGAGATGTGGGTCGGGGGATTTATTTTCCTCTGCCTTGTCTTTCTGAGATACAAATTAAGGACAATTATTAAGACACAGTGATAAGCTGAATTGTTAGACTGCTGGAGCATCTAATTTGTTCTGGATTCTTAAAGTTAATATAACTATGATAAAGTCTTTAGTATCTTTTCTTCACTGTGATCGGCATTTTTATCGAAAGATTAGCGATGTGGCACTTCCTTTCTAAATGGGGAAATACCATTCTTGTCTTTTCCCAACTCCTCTGTCTGAGCATATTGGGTACAAGTTCAATAGCAATAGAAATATACGTGACGGGTTTGTATAACTTGACGACTAAGCAATATTAAACAACAATCATCTTTAATAACATAAATTGTGGAGAATATCGCCCATTCAGTAAGTAAGTACGTGAAGAACATAAAGGGTATTTTGTGACCGTAGTAGAGCTATAAATTTGAAGGGAAAACTTTATAGGACTGCCATTAGACTAACTGTGTTTCACATATCACATTAAGCTTGGGGTTTTAATAAGCTAAAATCCACTAAATAAGCTTGGGGTTTTATATTAATGCTTATATTTATGCTACCGAAACCTTCATGGTCCGTGACATAGACGTTGCTAATACTTATATTTATGCTTTATTTTGCTATACTTTTCAAAGTTCAATATTATTTTCCATACCATGTTTTAAGTCATTGATGATCTTGTATTCTCATTCAGATCAATTTTCACATTTCAAATATAGTTAAGTTATGAACAAAAGTTGGATAAAAACTCGACATACAAAAGAGTATGTCGATGGTGTCAATGAGTTTTTGAAGTTTGCATGTGAGAATTGTCCTACAGATTCATTGATTTGTTGCCCATGTAGAAAATGTAGATTACGTATGATGTTCATGCCCAATATAGTATATATGATCATTTGATTAGCTATGAAATTTCTCAAGGTTACACCATTTGGCATGCTCATGGGGAGAGAAAAGGGGAGGCATCTTACCATGCTACTGATGCCCAAAACAATAATGAGCAAATAAATGAAGGCTCCAGTGGGATGACAACTATGTTATATGACATTTTTTCTATGTTTGATCCTGAAATAGTTGAAGGTATTGGATCTGAAATAGGTGTGGGAAGCTGGAGAAGATAGAGTGCAACATGAAAATCGACAAGGTTCTAGTTAATACATTTTACAATATATTGAAAGATTCTAATGAGCCATTATATGAAGGGTGCACAAAACATACTAAGTTTAGTGTTATTGTACGTCTTTAGAATATGAAGTGTTTGGGTGGATTGAGTAATAACATATTTATAGAACTGCTTGAATTTGTGAATGAGTTGCTCCCACCAGGAGCATCATTGTCTAAAAATACATACGAGGCGAAGAAGCACATGAATGAGTTAGGGCTTGGATACGAGAAGATCTTAATAAGTTGTATGTTATTTTGGAAGGACAATAAGAATCTGGAAACATGCGTGGTATGTGAAGCGTCAAAGTGGAAGAAAAAAGAGTCTATGGATGAAAGGTCTAAAACAGGTAAAAGAAGTCTAGCGAAAATATTGCAGTGGTTTCCATTAAAACCAAGGTTGCAAAGGCATTTTATGTCATCAAATACTTTTTTACAAATGAAATGTCATGCTATAGGTCGCACAAATAATGGGGTACTAAGGCAGCATATGGTTTGGCCTTGAAGACGTTTGATTCACAACATGATGAGTTTGCCTCTGACCCTTGAAATGTTAGGCTTGGTTTATCTGCAGATGACTTTAATCCTTTTGGTAACATTAACATTTCCTATAGTACCTGGCCAGTTATGTTGGTACCTTACAATTTACCTCATTGGATGTGCATGAAGCGATCAACTTTCATGCTATCGTTGATTATACCGGGATCATCTTCACCTTCAATGAATATAGATGTATACTTAAAGCCTCTAATATCAGAATCAAAGGAATTATGGGAGGTTGGAGCACCAACCTATGATGTTTGCTCGAGAGAGATTTTTACAATGCGCGCGGCTGTAATGTGGAAGATAAATGATTTTCCTACATATGATGATTTGTCTGGATGGAATACGAAAGGTCGTTTAGCATGTCCTTGTTGAATAGGTAATACACGATCTAGATGACCGAAACATGGAAAACAAATCTTCTATATGGGCAATAGACGATTCTTGCCAAGAAATCATAGGTGTAGAATGATGGCAAGAACATTTGATGGTACATGAGAAATTGATCCTCCACCTATTATGCCAACACCTGATGAAATTTTAGAACAATTAGATGATGAAGGATGCAATGGTAGAACAAATCGTAAAAGAAATAGAGTTGTGGGGTTCATTAATGTTAAGGAACACTCATGGAAGAAACGTAGTATTTTCTTTAGTTTGCCTTACTGGAAAGATAATTTATTACGTCATAATCTTGATGTGATGTACATTGAAAAAAATGTGGTGGATCATATTGTTGGTACGCTGTTAAATATTGACACCAAATCAAAAGATGGCACACATGCATGCCTTGACTTACAATATATGGGTTTGAGACCACAACTTCATCCCGTTATCACAGTTGCAAACAATGAGTAACAAAGGGAAAGAAGACCTGTTGAAGGTTATAAAAAATGTTAAAGTACCATATGGTTTTTCTTTAAATGTTTCACGTTGTGTCAAGCTTCAACACCATTGTGATACCCTGTATTTTTGTGTATTTATTTTTTTTGTGAAAGATGATTTTTAATTAATTTAAATATTATTTTTCTTGTTTTAAAATTTATCGGATTTCTCGTTGGATTTATTTTATAATTTTTAAGTTGTGAAATTTACTTTGATGTGCTTTCTTGATATTAATTAGTGTTTGCATTTAAATTACTCTTTGCTTTAATGAATAATTTTATTGTTGAACTTTAATTATTATTATTATTATTATTATTATTTTCCCACACACAGCACTACCCATGCATGTCTTTCTCTAGGGTTTTCTTAGCACCCATATAAATATACACTTTCATCTTAGACCTTTGAAAACTACCCTATGTCGTCGCTGCTACCAGCCACAAGAACCACCCAGCCTCTCCTAGTTCGACGCCAACCTCCATCTCCATGTAAAACTAACGCCCATCCCTTCACAGTAAACGACCATCACCAAGGCTCAACGCCTCATCGTGCGCCATCACCTCCTTCACGGCCTCAGCCGTAGCAACAGGCTATTACCGTGAGAACGTCCCGCTCATACGTGGAGGTCAGCAACCGCGGGCAACCATTGCACCACGTCTGGCCACCATCGCCGGCCCACCGCCCAACTCCACGCACCTCCGTTGATAGCCAAAACTGTCTGCTTGGCCTTCTTATGCACCTCTGTTTTTACTTCTAAAAAATAGAGCACTACCAAAAGAAACAAGACCCCACGCACCTCCATTGACAGCCACTGTTTCTCGCTGGAAACGGCCACAAGACACGGCCGTAGCTTGGTCATGCTACTCCCGTGTCCACCGCACGTAAGTCCCTCTTTCTCACCATGTTCTCTTTTCTCTCTACCTCTCACTCTCCGTGCTTTCTCCCTCTCATCGCTCTCTCTCTGTTTCTGTACACCGTCATCGGTTCAACCATAACTTTGCCGCTCGCAGCCTTGCGCTCTCTCTCTCAGTAATATTTCATGTCGCCGACCACCCAGTACCGCCCCAATCCGCTGTCGCGAGGTCCCCTTTGGTGAACAAGGATCTGCTGCACGTCTGCCTTCCCTCTCAGTAAGGTTTCGAAATAGGAAAGTATTCAGCCCGTACGCAGAAAGAAGAATAATTTTGAGATTTTATTATAGTTTTGCCCCTTTGTATGATGTTGTCTGATATGTGGTCACGTGGTTTTAGTTTAATGGGTTTATGTTTTAATGGGCTTGGTTTTTATTATACATAAAAGAAAAAAGATTATATTGTTAATTTGAACTATTTAGTTTTCAATTGAACTCATTTTTTTAAGTTGGCCTTATTTTATGGGATTTTAAGTAGCCATAGTATTTTATTAATCTATGATACGTTATGGGTACTTTAGTATTTTAAAAACACCGGTATTCATATATCATAATATTTATTCGATTACTCTCTTTGGTATGAATTCGTTTAAGTGGCTATTGATGAAATTAGAAAGTGATGATATTTTAAGGGTTAGGATAATTTTAGAAGTTTAAGAAAATAGGTTATTTTAGCATTTTAGGTTTAAATATTGAGATACATGTTTGATCGGAAATTTACGAAAATTACGTGATTATTTTATAGGTGATGATTTATAGTGTTTGGCAATTTTGAGAAAAACTTCTGAAAAGCTAAGAAATTCAGGTAAGCATGATTCCTATACTAGACTTTGCATTAAATAAAATGAACTAAGGTCCCTTTTTGAAAATATGCATGTTTTGTTATGAAAAGAAATTTGAAACGACTTCAGTTATTTGTTCTGCATTACTCATGAAGTTATGTATAAGAATATAAAGTATATGACTGGTGTAGACATGAGCTTATTTTTGACATTCTATTATTGAATTTAGAAAAATATGAGTGAATATGAAAATTGATAATTTTTGCATGTGAAGTGAAGATATTCTGAATCTGTTTTGGAAAATGTGAAATGATCTGAATTTCAGTACTCTGCTTTGATATGATGTGGCACCTGAAAAACCTTTGGCATGACTTTCTGATTCTGTTATGAGATAATAGTGACCTCTGGTCCTATCACGGGAGATAATAGTGACCTCTGGTCCTATCACGGGATATAATATTGACCTCTGGTCCTATCACGGGAGAAAATAGTGACATCTGGCCTGCCACGAGATATAATAGTGGTTTTCTGTTCTGAGTGCAATCGCTTTGATAAGATGGTGATTTATGTTCTGCTTGGCTTTCCGCAGGATGCACAACCCTACCACGGGGGTTAAACATGGTCTCTGTTCTGATATGATATGATAAGATGAAGATGTTCAGTTCCGTTGAGCCAAAAGAATCTTTGAATATGAAAAATTGGTTTCTGAATATGAAATGTTTGAAAAGTCACTCTGATTTTCTGATAATATGTATCTTTTTGAGATTTGCATATTGATACTGAAATGTTTTGTTTCTGCATTCTGAACTCTGTGAAAATGCTCATGTTTACACACTAGTATATGTCCTCTGCTTACTGAGTTGTTGATAACTCACTCCTTATCTCCATATATTTTTCAGATGATTTTGAATAGTCCAACTAAGGATCAGGATTATGGAGTATCGGTGAGATGATTATTTAAGCATAGTGGATTACTCATAGAAGATTTCTGAGAAGTGACAGATTTTATTAAGAGATTTTGTAGTATTTTGATATTTTATATTTTGGAGTCTATAAATATATTGATGAATTGTGAGTTTTTAAATTATAAGGAGTAAATCTTCGATCCCTGCGAGGCCAGGGCGTTACAACCATACTATAGTGGGCACGAAGAGTCATGATAGCCATATACTGATGCAACAGCTCCTGCCAATTGCATTACGTGGGTCATTACCTAAGAAGGTAATAGAACCCTTAATCGAGCTTTCTGGATTCTTTAGGGGAATTTGTTCGAAAACAATGCGGCTTGAATATTTGGACCAATTGGAATCTAGAATACCCTACATATTGTGCCAATTAGAAATGATATTTCCGCCATCATTTTTCACGGCTGTGGTGCACTTAATTATACATTTAGTTGAAGAATGTAAACTTGGAGGACCCATTCATTATCGATTGATGTATACCGTTGAAAGATATGCTACAGTTATTGAATTAAAAACACATAAATCTATTAAAGTAAAAACATATCTTTTAAAAAAAAGTAAAAGTCATCTCATGATTTTTGTGGTAGGTACCTACACTGACTTAAGTTTTATGTGTGTAACAAAGTTAGGCCTGAAGGTTCCATTGCTGAAGGATATTTGCTGGAGGAATTATTGACGTTTTGTTCTCATTATTTATAATCCTCTCAAACGATTTTCAATAGACCATGTAGAAACCTGGATGATTCTAAAGGGAAAGTTTTTGACTTACGCCTTGGACTCAAGCACATCGCTATATTCTTTTCAACTCTGATGATTTCACTCCATTCCGCATGTGAGTTGCAATGCTTAATACCTATGAATTAAATTATATTTCATTTATATTTGTGTAATTATAACAGACATTTGTGATGTCGTGAACATATACAGAATGCACTTGAAAATATTGAGGAATACAATTGATGAGAGGCATTTATTGAATGACGAACTACAAAAGAGGCACCAAGACCAATTTTGTAATTGGTTTCAAGACTATGTACTATTTACACCCCATTCAATATTATATCACATAATTTGTTATGCCTCTCTAGTTTTCGTCATTTTAATCAATGCTAATAATCCAACCTTTCAGGTAATAAAAATAGATGACTATGGAAGAAGTGAATTGTGCTATAAAGTTGTAAAGCATTCTAAAGGTCCCATACAAGTTGACAAAGAATTTAAGCGAATTTTCATCAATGGCATAAAATATCGCACTAGGAATCACAAAAATGGGAAGAAAACTCAGAATTGTGTTGTTAGTGTGTGTACTGAAGATGACTTTGCTTGGTATGGCCAATTAACACGCATAACTGAGGTTATATATTATGATGGGTCTCGATATGTGTTATTCAAATGTGATTGGGCAGATGTTATTAGGGGTAAAGGTTTCAAGGAGGACGAACTTGGCTTCAGTCTTGTAAATTTTTCTTATCTAGTACACACTCGTAATCAGATAACTGATGATCCGTTTGTTTAATCTTTCCAAGTATCTCAAGTATATTATGTGGCAGATGAAAGATGCACAAATTTGGTTGTCATTGTTAAGACAAAACCAAGAGACATGTATGACATTGGTGAAAAGGAAGCGACTGACGACGATGAGGATGAATATTTAGTCAACAAATATTGTAACACTTCCAACGATGAAACTATTGAACCTGCTATTGATGATATTGTGTGGACGTGAAATGACATAGATGAAATGACGATCAAAACTCCTCAATAGTGTTGAGTAAGAAATTTATACCTAGACTTTTTAAAATGATATCTCTTATAACTTTACTTCTATTTCATATCACGCTCCAAATATTATTATTTCTATTGATTTGCATATATGTAAACTTGTTTTTGTATATGTACAATGGGTCCAAAAAAGAAGGCAAAGACTATCAGACCACACTTACGAAGACAATCTACTTTAGTACTAGCTGTCTATAGTGAGACACAATCATACCCATCCCTTGATAGGGCGGGCCCATTCATTACCCTCTGTCTATGGGTCACCCCCTTCTGTTGATAGGATGGTGGAGTCATCACCTTCTGTATATTGTTCTTCCCAGCTATCATTATCTCCACAGAAATGGACCCAACCTTCTACATTGATACAAATGGGAGGCGAACTATCCACATATACAGAGATTAGTAGAGAGACCCAGCCATGCACATCTATACCAATAGCACCACATTCGGAAGAAAAAAAATGTCAACTTGTGTTCTGACATTGGAGATAGTTTTGTTGTCATTGTTGGTATATTTTTTTTTTCTTACTTATTTATTCCTGTACGAATGCACATTTACAAAATAGTAACAATGTCACTAAATCTATGTTTGCAGATAGTAATGGAGGTAGAGTAAAGAAAGCATTGCACTCGATTCATGACATTTGGCATTTTCCAGAAGGGGAGCTAATTGATATGAAGCTCAATAATTTTGGTCCACCCATCAAAAAGCAAGACTCAAAGGTTGTAAGGTTTGGTGGTCTGATAGCGAGAACTAATAAGTTGGTTCCAATAATTTACAAGGATTGGAGGTCGGTGCTTAAGACCATAAAGGAGGACGCGTGGGGTCTTATAATGGTATAGAAATTGTATTAAACAATCTTTGGCTCGATCCAGAATAAAGGGTAACAACGCGCACATTTCTCTTATAGGTTTAGAAAGTCAACCAACTAGTTATTTTAATCATAATTCTCATAATCTTTGTGATGTTGTAGTCAAAATGTAATAAAAATAAAGAGTGTTGTAAGAAGCGGGTGGTTGTTCACAGCGGAGGATCAAAAAGTTATGCAAGCATGATGTGGTATTTACTTAATTAGTATTTATTTACAGTTGAATATTTTTTAGTTCTTTGTTTTCGATATATGTGTTTAATCTAGAATATTGGACGCAACAAAAATCAACTAGGACATTGCCAAGTCGAGCCCAGTTGTTTGTCACAACCTATAAGAGAAAAGATGGCACCCACTACAATGATGAGACGAGGAAGAAAGTTGTATGTTTATTTTCAAATTTATTACTTTTTAATTTTAATGGATTTATAAGATGAGGAATGTGTTTTTTTTACTATCTATTACAGGCTGAGATAGAGAAACTTTTAATACAGGACACAAGTCTCATAGAAATGGGGTTTGGAGGAACCATGGCTTGGGCATAAGATGATATTTATTCTAAAGTTACTAGCCCAGAACGGCCTGAACGTGTGTGTGGTTTGGGCCAATCCCTACAAGGAAAACTTGTTAACTTTCACGACCAACTTCTAAGCAAGAAGATTGTATATCCAAGAAAGAGTTTGATATAATGCGGAACGAATTAGCTAAATTACGAAACTTAGTAAACACATCCGTGCATGCATAGGTGAGCACCCCACATATGTTTAGTTGATATCAATCAACCTTATTTTTGAATTTTTGGACCCTCATTTGAATTTATATTAAGGTTTCAGGACAAAATCAAATAAAGAATGAAGAGGAAGAGAAAGATGAAGAAGAGGAGAATGATGAAGAGGAAGATGAAGAAGAGGAAGAGAATGACGAGGAAGAGGTTTGAGGGGATTATAAGTGAAGAATCTCAAATTAATATTTAAGGTTAATGGTATTTGTAACTTTCCTTAATTGAGTTAATATTTATGGTTATGCCATATATCGACATTTGCTCCATTTTGCTAAGTTGGAATTGGAACGGATTATAAAAGTTTTGAAGTCAAGTGTTAGGTGAAGTGGTGGACTATGCATTAGTTTTACTACTCTTTTTGGAAGTTGTGAATCTTAGTAATATGCCCTTTACTAGTTGGGTTCATGACCCATTCTTTGAATGAACAATCGAATTCAGTAATGCATTTCATCTACTTATGATACAAAGGGAAAAATTGAATAGCTACTCAAAGAATAATGTATGAAGACAACCATGATTTGATAGGTATTAGTTTATATAATATTCAAACAGTTTTGACTGTTCGGTAACTTTGTACAATATATTTGTAGTGCTTTTTGTTTGTGTATGTTCAATTGGTTTAGCAACTAGAAAGCTCTCTCATATTGGTAAAATTAGTGGTTTACAAAGAAAAATTATTATTCAAATCCCTTGAATTTATATATTTTTCTCAAACCAATCATTAGAATTCAAATGGTTCCCAATATATTTTAACATATTTTGTCATAAAGTTCAGAAGCACCACATTCTT
Source organism: Juglans mandshurica (assembly GCA_022457165.1). Lineage (NCBI taxonomy): Eukaryota > Viridiplantae > Streptophyta > Magnoliopsida > Fagales > Juglandaceae > Juglans > Juglans mandshurica. The sequence continues at coordinate 16,434,389 of CM039629.1, forward strand.
TTTTAAAAAAGAATAAATATGAGTTTCATATTAAAAGATTAAATTCTTAATAATAGATTTTATTTTTTTCAAAATAAATGTATGACACTTACACAATTTTTTAAAAGGAATGCACAATACTTACATTATTGTATTTAACATTACTTATTAAATATTGAAGGAAAGAAATTGAACGGCGTTGTATTGTGATCTTGACATGCAAACTCTCTTCTATAGTTCTATTGAACCTCCCTCCCTCCGAAACTGGAATGCATTATACCATTATCGGTAGGGCACCCCAGATATTCAACTAAGATTTGGAGGTATTTTGGTAACATGGAAAATATCTATATATAGCGCATTTTGCCCTCTCTTTCAGAGTGCAGAAAAAGACTGAGCGGAGCAGAGGCATTTCTGTTATCCACATATAAATTTGGGTATTGCTATTAAAGATGGTTAAGTTCTTGGTTTTGTTTATTGAGTACGAGAGGTGGTGGCAATGACACATTATGATTGTTTTTTCCTTTTTTTTTTTTTTTGTTGCAAGAACTTAAGTATTTTTTTTCTTCGTATCATTTAAATAAGTTTTTTATTCTTTTTAATTAATCGCGTAAAATTGATCAATTGTCAGCATTTTTTTAAATGCCGCCAAAGCTACATATTCTTATCGGCGTAACAATATAAGCGCCAGAAAACTACTAATTTACCGGCATAAAATTGATCAGTTGTAGGCATTTTTTGAAACAATATAAACACCGAAAAACTCAATAATTTACCGACGTAAAATTTATTAATTGTTGGCTTTTTGTTAAACGCCGAAAAAGCTATATATTATTTCCGGCATAACAATATAAACACCGGAAAACTCAATAATTTACCGGCGTAAACTTGATCAATTTTTGGCATTTTTTTAAACGTCGTCAAAACTATATATTATTACTGGCGTAACAATATAAATGTCAAAAAATTCAATTATTTACTACTGTAAAAATTAAGCATCGGCAATAATATATTTTTACCCGCACATAAACAACCGCCGATAATATAAATGCCGGCAATTCTTAGTTTTTTTTTTGTAGTGCATGTTTAACATGTTTAGGACTTTTTGTTAGAGTTGAATACCACAGAATTAAATTGGTTATCTTGCCATGAAGAAAATGATGCCCATGGTACTTCATTCCAGGTTGAAGTGTATTGTGTTATAAACATAATGTTTTTGATTGATCAAACACTAGAACTGGGCTAATGTGGATAATGGAGTAGGCCCACCTAAGGGGTCTTGCCTAATTGGCTGAATGGGCTTGGGCTTAACTTCTTGTTGGTCCCCTAGCCTTTCCCAATCTAAGTCCCAAAGTTACTATCCATCTTCTAGTCTCCACATTATTAGGTCCTCAAACAATGCACACAGGCTTAGAGGCCGAAGTTCGCTCCCTAGCTAACTATCTAGAAGTAAGAACACTCTTTAACTTTCATAAAATAGAAACGCTACAGATTTGGGGTGTTACGGTACCAACCAAATGGAGGAGGATTAAGGATATTATCACTAGGCTGAAGGTATACGTGAAATCTATCCTACTTGTTTTATCAAATTAGTCTTTAGCCACTAGTCTTTCCTCAAACCTGTTAACCGAATCGTTTGAATCTAGATATAACGCTATCATGGCATGCCATCCACCAAAATATACTTTCCCATGCATGTAATTGTCTTTTGGTCTTGGGAAATCACAAGGAGTTCAAGCTCTTTGTGAGCTAATCGGTAAAGAATGTTAGAATATTACCATACTTATATAGAATATATTCATAGTATTCTAACATGTATGGTAATATAACTTATTGGTTTATTGTATTTCCATTCTTTCTATAGTATTATTCACCCAAAAATAGGAACATATGTTATGTATATAAGAGCAATTGATAATAGTAATTATGTAGCCCTCAAAGTCTCCGTCCCTCATTCTCTCTTCCCCATCTCATTTTCAATCATATCTTATTTTTTACACGGTATCAGAGCTCTTGGATAACGTCACGTTTGATTCAGTGGACTATTTCTTTTAAAGTTCTTCCTTTAGCTTTACCTCTCACAAAAATTTCTCAATTACGTCCCTTTTTTTCAATCTGGTTTTTCGCATATCAGACTACTAATTGACTGTACAAGTTGTCATTGGCAGTTTGGCATAAGAGCCACCAATTTTAAGTGTCTCTCGCAGCATTATTTTTCATTCGTGATAAGTTACATATTCAACGTGTTCTTTGTTATTCTTTTCCATTTACCACATGTCCTTTAGAGGCTTCTATGTATTTAATGGATCACTGACTGCCTTCCTTTTCATCATCAATCTTGTGCATCGGTTTGTTTCTTCACGCTGTCCACTTGCGCCACATGCCACAGAGACACCTTTTATCGGCTTGTCAGTCAGATTCCCATGTCCCATCCACCTGGCCAGCAACGTGATCATATTTAAAAACTCAAGATGATGTCTTCATCATTATCCTGAGTTTGAGGGGGGATGATAGAATATCACCATACTTTTTATAGAATATATTCATAATATTCTATTATGTATGGTAATATGACTTATTTTCTACTATATTTAGTTTGTTGTGTAAATCAATCAGTATCATTGATTTATTGTATTTTCATTCATTCAATAGCCTTATTCACTTATAAATAAGGACATATGTTATGTAATCAAGAACAACTGATAGTAACAAAGATGTATCTCAAAGTCTCTCTCCCTCATTATGTCTTCTCCATCTCCTTCTCAATTATATTTTGTTTTCTACTTGGTATCGGAGCCCTAGACTAATGTCAGGCTCGAGATTATTTCTAATTTTAAAGTTCTTTATCTATCTTTACCCCTCAGAAAAGTTTCTAACCCTTTCTTTTCAATCTGGCTTTTCTCATATGAGACTACGTACAAATTGACTGTACGAGTTGTCGTTGAAATTTGGCATTAAAGCCACCGATTTTCTAGTGTATCTTGCAACATTTTTTTTCTATTCGTGATAAGTCTCATATTCAATGTGTTCTTTGATATTCTTTTCCATTCACAAATGTCCTTCAGAGACTTCATATACACTCAACATATTACTGCTATCATTTTCATCATCAACCTCGTACATCAATTTGTTTCGTCCCACAGTCCACTTGCACCACACGCTACAAAGACGCCTTTTGTTGGGTCGTCAGTTGGATCCTCAAGTCTCATACACCTAGTCAGCAACATTATCTTATTTACAAACTCAAGATGATGTCTTCATCATCCCGAGTTTGAAGGGGATGTTAAAATATATTTATAATATTTTATTATGTATGGTAATATGATTTATTCTCTACCATATTTAGTTTATTGTTTAAATCAATCAGTATCATGATTTACAGAGTGGTTGGAGATGAACTATGACGGAAGTAGTGGAGGGCTAGCGTTAATGACCTAAGATCTAGATTTGTGCTAATCTCGCTTTCTATGAGGAGCTACTCACGCACCATATTTTATGCAATTGTAAGTGAAATGGGAGAATCGAAATTGTGGCTTTTGATAGGGGTGTTAGGACATTCGTAAACAGCAAAGAGATATGAAACATGGAACACTAATTTCTCTAATTTGCAACGGAAATGGCCAAACCTAGGTAGTGTTTGAGGATGGATATCAACGAAAAACTAGTAGCCCAGGAGAAGCAGCAACGACGGAAAGGAATATGTACCAGAGACACAGATGCAAGCATTTTGAAAAGATATGGACGAATACGAACTAAAATATTTGGGTTTCAAAGGAGGGGGGTACATCTTATAATAGAAGAGAAGAGGTAGCTAATTAAAGAGAGAGACTAGACAAATCTTTATCAACAACCAGTTGGAGGGAAAACATTCTGAACAGTTTTTCTTCACATGGGATAACAACATATTTGTAACGCTCCGGTCCCACACGGGTCGGAGAGTTACTTCCTATCACTTAAACTCACAAACAATATAATAATAAATTCCAAATTTTAATATCATATAGAAATTTCGATTCAAACTAATTTTCTCAATATAACCAATTTTTCAAAATACAAAGTCATCATAACACAATAAAATTTCTTAACAAAAATCACCAATACTCATAAAAACTTTATATGCTTAATCCATTATACTTAAATCATCTCACCCAATGCCTCATAATCTTTATCCTCGACTAAACCATCAAAATATCTAAAAAATATTGTGGAGATAAGGGGTGAGTTATCAACAACTCAGTAAACAAAGAATTTATACTAGTATATAAAAATGAGCATTTATAAAATTCGGTATGCAGAACTAAACATTTACTTTCAGAATGCAAAAACAACATATTTACTTTCAGAATGCATAAATAAAACTTGTTACAAAACATCAGAGTGAAAACTTGCAGAAAAACTTTCTTATTCAAAAATATTTCGGCATATCATAAATGAGACATCATCTTTATATCATATTGGAGCATTGCATCGGGATAAATACCATATTTAACCCCTGTGGTAGGGTTATAAAAAACCATTATACCCGTGGCTGGACCATATACCATGTTTCACCCCGTGGTAGAGTTATAAACCATCATTATACCCGTGGCTGGGCCGTATACCATGTTTCACCCCGTAGTAGGGTTATAAACCACCATTATATCCGTGGCTGGGCCGTATACTATGTTACCTGTGACTGGGCCTTAACAGAAACTAAATAGAACAACATCGGAACCAGATCATTTTTGATACAGAATCATAAATTTATGCCAAGGTTTTCAGATGCTACATCATATCAAAATCGAATACTGAACAGCTTCAGATCATTTCACATGTTTGAAATAAACAGAATCAAAACATCTTAATTTATTCACAGCAAAAACTTTTAGATTCTCATATTCGCTCTTTTTGCATAGTTCAGAAAATAAAATGTACAAAATTAGCTCACGTCTACACCAATCATGACAAAATACTTTCTCTTATATAGAATTTATGCATATGCAGAACAAACATCTGAGATCGTTTTTAGATTTCTTTTCAAAAATAAACATGCTTATTTTCAAAGTCAACTTCATTTCATTTTTTTTTGTGTATAACTAGTATATGAATCTCGCTTATCTGGACTTCTTAACTTCTCTGAATTTTCTCATAACAGTGCCAAATGAATATCAATCACCACCTATAGAAAATTCATGTAACTTGAATAAATATCCAATGAATAGATATCTCATTCTTACACCTGAATTACCTATTTTAATTCCTCAATACCTAAAATTTTGGTAGCCTTAAAATATTATCAATTTCCAAATTTCCTCGTTATCGATTAACACTTCAGACTTATACACTGATTCTAAAACCGTCGAGGCCCATGGTGCAATTCACCCAAAAAAAAAAAAATTGCTTTTGCTTATAACTCAAGGACAAAATCGTAATATCCTAGATCTAATCTTTCCTAAGAGCAAAACACCTTTTTTGGTAGGGAAAACATTTTCTTGAAACGAGATATGCATGTAACGGAAGTCTCACTAAAAACAAATATACTGATTCCTGTAAACAGAACTATAGCTTTACGTAAAAAGCCATGTTTGTTCTTTTTTTGCAGGGAAGAGTACCTAGACCAGGTGTAACACCCGGGCCAGCACGAAATTTGCATTCAGTTTTCTTTAGTGTTATTTTATTTTATTTATTTTAAGCTCATTTACCTTCAAGATGTAGGTCCAACTTTTTACGAATCTCCCATGCACGTTGATCTCCTTCTCCCCCTCGGAGTCGTTTCTTCCAGCCAACCACCATGCACGTTGGAAAAAAACTGTAATCGTTGCCATGCACATCGATCCCCCTTTTCCCTCTTCTTTCCCCCACGTTTTTTTTCTCGGTTTCAATTCTCCACAACTACTTCCCGATGCCTCTGTTTCCCCTCTGCACTGACTTTTATTTTTATTTTTTCCCTTCCCCACTTCGCACTCAACCTCTGTTTCCCCTACACCGAAATAGAGCACAGCCTCTTTCCACCCACACGACCGAGAAGCCAACTCCACGGCCACCGTGGGTTGTCCACACTCGTTCACCTGCAACCACGCCCAACAACGAAGCCTGTTGGAATATACAAACTCAAATTGAAGCTTTGGAGTTGAAGTCAAGAGAAGCTAAACAGAAAAGATCAACAGATATTTCCAAATGACAGTGAAATTAAGTCCAAATGAAAATGAGATAAATTAGTTAGAATGCCAAGTAAATATCTTCTGTATAGTCAAAAGTTAGTTAGCATACGTGTCTATAAATAGAAATGATGTAAATGAAATATTTATTTTTCAATTCCACTAAGTGGCAGATTCACATTGAATTTGTTTTCAATCATTCCTTTATATTTCAAGTTCTCTGCATTTCATTCTTGAAATAACAGAATTTTACATGGTATCATCGTCCATAAACATTCCGCTGCCTTCTTGATTTTTTTTCTTACACAAAGCTCATTTTCTTTCTTCTGCTTCTATGGCAGAATCCTCTGATAATTCTTCTCGAAATTCTTCTCCTCCTTTAGGGAATCCATCTGATGATTCCTCAAGTTACTACTATTTGCATCCATCTGATAATCCTGGAGCTCTTCTTGTATCTGAAATCTTTTCTGGTGATAACTATGTGGCTTGGAGTCGGTCCATCACAATTGCTCTCACAGTCAAGAACAAAGTTGCCTTCATCGATGGGAGTTTGCCTCAGTCTAGTTCTACTAATTCTCGGCTTAATACTGCTTGGTTGCGAGCCAACAATCTTGTTCTTTTTTGGTTAATGAATTCCATTGCAAAGGAGATTCGAGGTAGTCTTCTTTATTTCAATAGTGCTGTTGACATCTGGAATGAATTAAAGATCCGATACCTGCGTAGTGATGGTCCAAGAGTATTTGCCTTAGAAAAATCCTTAAGTTCTATTTCTCAGGGCTCAAATTCAGTCACTGAGTATTTTAGTGCTTTCAAAGCACTATGGGATGAATACATTAGTTATCGTCCCCTTCCAACTTGTAATTGTGGATTTTTGGAAAAATGTACATGTGCAGTATTGAAGAACCTTGCTGATCAACAACAAGCTGACTATATCATGAAATTCTTGATTGGTCTGCATGATTCTTTTTCAGCAATTCGAAGCCAACTATTGCTTCTTTCTCCATTACCATCAATGGGCAAGGTTTTCTCTTTATTAATACAAGAAGAGAGCCAACGTTCCTTAACTAATGCAGTTCATATCCCTCTTGATTCTCATGCTATGGTTGCTGCACAACCATCTACACAAACTTATTCCAATGCTGTTAAATTCAGCAAAGTCAAAGGCAAATCAGATGTCATCTGTTCCCATTGTGGATTCTCTGGACATCTTGTGGATAAGTGTTTCCAGCTTATAGGCTATCCACCAGGATGGAAAGGGCCTCGAGGAAAGAGAATTAATTCTACACGATTGCCCAATGCAAACATTGTATCTTCTATGGAGCAAAACTTAAATAACCCAACTATGTTTTTTTTCTCAAGAGCAAATACAGAATTTGATCACTCTTGCAAATAGCATATCCAATTCTTCTATCAATCCTAATCCTGCAGTTAACACTGCCTCTATATCAGGTAATAATCCCATCCTTTGTTTAGCTAATGCCTCCTCAAATCACATATCTCCATGGATATTAGATACTGGAGCAACAGATCACATGATCTGTTCTCCTCATTTATTCACATCCATAAAAATCCCAAACAAACCCTCTTCAGTCCATTTACCAAATGGTCATTCAGTTCCCATCAGTTTTACTGGTACTGTTAAAGTCTCCCCTGATTTAATTTTACACAATGCTCTTTATGTTCCCTCTTTTCATGTCAATCTCATTTCTGCTTCCAGATTGACTAAAGAAAATTCTGTTGCCTTGTTTTTCTTTCAATCTAAATGTGTGTTGCAGGACCTCAGCAAATGGAGGATGATTGGGCTTGCTGAAGTCAGAAATGGTCTATACTACCTCATCAATTTTTTTGCTGCTACACAGAAGGAAATTCCTGATTCAAACAGTTCTTTCTTGGCTAACACATCTACCAATAGTCCCAACATATGGCATCTTCGGTTGGGACATTTATCTTCTGCCAAACTAAAACTCATCAGTTCTATTGATTCTTCTGTAAAAATATCTCACAAACATATTTGTGAGATCTGTCCTCTAGCTAAACAAAAGAAACTATCTTTTCCTGTATCACAAAGCAATTCCAATAAAGCTTTTCAATTAGTGCATTGTGACATTTGGGGTCCATTCTCCACTATCTCTCATTCTGGCTATAAATTCTTTCTTACCATCGTGGATGATCATACACGTTTCACTTGGCTTTTTCTTATGAAAGCAAAATCAGAAACTCGTGTTTTACTAGCCAACTTCATTGCATATGTTCAAACTCAGTTTGATACTCAAATACAAATACTTAGAACAGATAATGGTCAAGAATTCAATATGCCTTTTTTTTATCAAGAAAATGGTATAACACATCAGCTATCTTGTGTAGAAACTCCTGAGCAAAATGGTAGAGTTGAAAGAAAGCATCAGCATTTGTTAAATGTTGCTAGAGCTCTCCTTTTTCAATCAAAATTGCCCCTAACATATTGGACTGAGTGTGTATTGACAGCAACACATCTCATAAATCGAACCCCATCATCTGTACTAGATAATAACACACCATATGCTCTCCTTTTTCATAAATCTCCTGCATATAACTATCTTAAAGCTTTTGGCTGTTTGTGTTTTGCCAGTACAATCCATTCCAGTAGAAGTAAATTTCATCCAAGAGCCTCAAAATGCTTGTTTCTTGGTTACCCACCAAACATCAAGGGATATAAAGTGCTTGATCTCCTTACTCTTAAAATCTTTGTTTCCAGAAATGTTATATTTCATGAGAATGTTTTTCCTTCTATTCCAAATTCTACTCACATACCTTTTGTCTTTCCTGATTTTCCTTCAATACATGACTTCACAGTACCCACTACTCCACCAAATCCACATTCTGGAATTCCAGAACCCACTACTTCACAGAATCTGTATTCTGAAGCTCCAGAATCTATAGCTTCACAAAATCCTTCTTCTGCCATTCCACCACCTGTTACTTCACAGATTAATCCTAAAATTGTAAGCCTTCGAAGATCTGAAAGAACTAGAAATCCTCCTTCATATTTGCAGCATTTTCATTGTGGTAATATGGCTCAATCTACTTCAACATCTCAAAAATCTTTCAGCTGCTGCATTCCTTCTTCTGGTAAGCCATACCCTCTTGCTCATTTCCTTTCAACACATAGATTGTCACCTAGACATGCAGCTTTTACTTCTGCCTTATCATCTACTTTTGAGCCTAAGACATTCAAACAAGCCAATTCTTGTCCACATTGGCAAGCAGCCATGTTAAATGAGATCAAAGCTCTTGAATTAAATAAAACATGGGAACTTGCAATATTACCTCCAAATAAGACTGCAATTGGATGTAAGTGGGTATATCGTGTTAAATTCAAAGCTGATGGCACAATTGATAGATACAAGGCTAGATTAGTAGCAAAAGGCTACACCCAACAAGAAGGCCTTGATTATTTTGACACATTCTCACCTGTAGCTAAAATGACAACAGTGAGAACATTGTTATCCATAGCTGCCATTAAGAATTGGCATTTACATCAACTTGATGTCAACAATGCTTTTCTTCATAAAGATTTAAATGAAGAGGTGTATATGCAATTACCACCAGGGTATTCTTCACCAACTGATCCGAGAGTTTGCAAACTCAAAAAGAGCCTATATGGTCTAAAGCAGGCCTCAAGACAATGGTTTTCTAAATTGTCATCTTCTCTACTTCAATTTGGTTTTATTCAAGGGAAATCTGATTCCTCTCTATTCATCAAGCATGATTCTGACAGTTTTATAGCACTCTTGATTTATGTTGATGATGTGATTCTTGCTTCAAATAATCTTGATGATATAGTCACTGTCAAAAGGTTTTTACATGACTCTTTCACTATCAAAGACTTGGGAGAACTAAAGTATATTTTGGGGATAGAAGTAGCTAGATCAACCAAAGGCATAACTTTATGCCAAAGAAAATATGCCTTAGATATCTTGCAAGATAGTGGTTTTTCAGGTTGCAAACCTGTGGCATTTCCTATGGAGTCTACACTAAAGCTACGTGCAAATGACTCATCTCCTCCTTTGACAGATCCTGCACAATACAGAAGATTAGTGGGCAGATTATTGTACCTCACTATAACTAGACCTGACCTATCCTACTCAGTACAAGCACTAAGCCAGTTCATGGCTAATCCTAGTAGTAATCATCTTCAAGCTGCTGAAAGGGTCCTCAGGTATATCAAAGCAACACCAGGCCAAGGTATTTTCCTATCTGCACATTCCCCTCTTCATCTAAAAGCCTACTCAGATAGTGATTGGGGTGGTTGTATTGACACCAGAAAGAGCATTACTGGCTTCACAGTGTTCCTTGGTGACTCTCTTATCTCATGGAAATCAAAGAAACAACCAACAGTTAGTCGATCCTCAGCTGAGTCTGAATACAGAGCTCTAGCCTCTACCACATGTGAACTACAATGGTTGATCTACTTACTAGCTGACTTAAAAATCCCTCATCCACAGGCTATTTTACTTTATACAGATAGCAAACCAGCTTCTGATATTGCATCAAACCCTGTCCAACATGAAAGAACAAAGCACATCCAACTAGACTGCCATTTGGTCCGAGAAAAATTGCAAGAAGGTTTGATCAAGATCATTCACATTCCATCCAAACATCAGCTAGCAGACATTCTAACTAAACCACTGGGTTCCCTCAGTTTCCATCATCTGATCCGCAAGATGGGAATGATCAATATACATTCTCATCTTGAGGGGGGGTGTTGGAATATACAAACTCAAATTGAAGCTTTGGAGTTGAAGTCAAGAGAAGCTAAACAGAAAAGATCAACAGATATTTCCAAATGACAGTGAAATTAAGTCCAAATGAAAATGAGATAAATTAGTTAGAATGCCAAGTAAATATCTTCTGTATGGTCAAAAGTTAGTTAGCCTACGTGTCTATAAATAGAAATGATGTAAATGAAATATTTATTTTTCAATTCCACTAAGTGGCAGATTCACATTGAATTTGTTTTCAATCATTCCTTTATATTTCAAGTTCTCTGCATTTCATTCTTGAAATAACAGAATTTTACAAAGCCACTACTCCTGCACAACGGAAGCTGCCCAAGACTTGTTGCTGCCGCCAGCCACAGCACGGAAAACCAGCCACCATGCACGTTCAGCGGGCCACTCGAAACTGTTACACACGCCAAACCGCAGCACCTCCACCAACGACCACCGTCACCGTTGCCATCCCACGGATGAGTAAGCCATCCTCTGTCCCTCACGGCAAAACCGCAAGCCTGCTCCATCCTCTATGAATCAAGCCAAAACACTCTGTTTTTAATGCTCAGAACAGAGCACAAATTCCATGCTTAACGGTTTCACACCGCATGACGATGCCAGCCGCCGAGTGCACCGAACGCCACCCACTATCGATCCAAACCAACCACCCAGTCACCGTGAGCCCTATCTCGAACCACCAGCCGTTGGTCAAAGAGTCCCCTCGCACGGCTATCCGCAGTAGATAGATGAGGGCTCGGGACACGGTTCGATCTTTTGACCACCACCGACGCCGTGTTCAGCTCCTCCGTCCATGGTTGGCCCACCGTCCACGACCTCCACCCCTCACGGTAAGCCTTTATCGCTTTCACCGTGTCTTCCTCTCACGACTCTTACTCTCGGACTCTCTCTCTTTTGCTCTCTCTCTCGTCCAATGCCATGCCGCCGTGTTCACCACCGTCGATCCCTGCCCAGCTCACTGTCCCGTCGCGCCTCTCATCCTCCCTCGGTGAGTATGCCTCTGTGTTGCTCAGTTTTGATCCAGGCGTTCCTTTTATTTTGTCCCACATTTTTCTTGTTTCTTGCCGTACCGCGTGTTCATGTTTTTATTTTTCCAAAACGCCTTTTTCATTTAGATGATTTTATATTGGACAGATTTCATATTAAACTTGTGTTAAGTGTGCTTTGTTTGAAGTATAAGAATTTACATTTATGGATTCAAGTTAAATTACTAAATATTTTTACAATTTGGTTTTGGTAGTAAACTGTAAGTATTTTAATCTCTTATTTTTTTAAGCACTTAAATTCTATTATATGAAATAAACCATGTATGGTTTTAAATTAGATATTATTAGTAGTTTGCAATGATTTTTAATATAAATATTATTAAATATATTGTATGAACTACTATTGTTTAAAGAAATTTACGATTTCCTCCTACGTTATATGTTAGTGGTATTAAATTATGATTTCAATAATAGTTTATAAATATATGAGTTTTAAATATGATTAAGTTAATTTTCAACATGAATCTAAGTTGTTTTACCATATTTGATAAAATTCAATTATGATAAGTTAAGAATATATATAATAATAATAGTATATATTAGATTTCTGATATCTTAATAATTATCAAAGCTATTTTTCGTATTATGAATTTAGGTAAATAGAGAGTTTTAGTAGGTCCTTTTAGAAGTTTAGTAACGCTTAGTGTTCTGTATAGGTGATAATTGACATTCATTCAGCACGATTGTGAAAGATTCAGAATACTTAAAAAGTCTAGGTAAGCGAGGTTCATATACTAGTTTTGCATAAAAGAAATGAAATGAGGTTGACATTGAAAATAAGCATGTTTATTTTTTAAAAGAAATCTGAAAACGACCTCATATGTTTATTCTGCATATGCATAAATTCTATATAAGAGAAAATATTTTCTGTTATGACTGGTGTAGACATGAGTTAATTTTGTGCATTCTGTTTTCTGAACTTTGTAAAAAGAGCAAATATGGAAATCTAAAAGTTTTTGCTATGAATAAATGAAGATGTTTTTATTCTATTTATTTCGAACATGTGAAATGATCTGAACCTGTTCAGTATTCGGTTTTGATATGATGTGGCATCTGAAAACCTTGGTATGAATCTGAATATGATTTGGTTCCGATGTTGTTTTGTTTTGTTTTTGTTAAGGCCCAACCATGAGTATAATGGTGGTTTATAACCCTACCACGAGGTGAAATATGGTATACAGCTCAGCCACGGGTATAATGGTGGTTTATAACCTTACTAAGGGGGTTAAACATGGTATTTGTCCCAATACAATACTCCGATATGATATGAAGATAATGTCTCAGTTTATGATATGCCAAAGGATTTTTGAATAAGAAAGTTTTTTTAAAAGTTTCGCCCTGATGTTTTATAATAAGTTTTGTTTATGCATTCTGAAAGTAAATATGTTAGTTTTGCATTCTGAAAGTAAATGTTTTATTTTGCATTCCGAACTTTATAAATGCTCATGTTTACAAGCTAGTATAAGTTCTCTACTTACTGAATTGTTGATAACTCATCCCTTATCTCCAGAATATTTTTTAGATATTTTTTGATGGTTCAACTGAGGATCAAGATTATGAGGCATTGGGTGAGATGATTTAAGTATAGTAGATTAAGCATAGAAATTTTTTATGAGTATTGGCGATTTTTATTAAGAAATTTTATTGTATTATGATGACTTGCCATTTTGGAAAATTGGTTATATTGAATAAATTAGTTTGAATCGAAATTTCTATATGATATTTGGAATTTGGAGTCTATTATTATTGTTGAAATGTGAGTTTAAGTGATTGCAAGTAACTTTCCGACCCTTGCGAGACTGGGTCGTTACACCAGATCTTGTGATGGTGGCTCACCGAGAGGAGTTGTGATAGAGCTGGGCGTGGTGCGGCAAAAATTCCATCTAGCTGCGTGACTGAGCACTAGAGGAAGATAGGTGAGAGAGACAGAGAACGATGAGGATAAATGTATACGGGAGGAAGGCTGTGGGGTACGTCGTGAACTTACCGAGAGTGAGCGGTGGCTAGGGGTGGTTGAGATGCCCAGTTGGCACTTTCTGTGCAGGTGGTGACAACGTGGAGGAGGCTGGTGGCGTGGGGCGGCATGTTGGTGGCTCACAGTGGGGAAGACTACTTCCTTTGTTTCAGGGGGTCAAAAATAGAATATTTCGTGGGTGGTGTTTCTTTCAACGGCTGAGCCACTATGGTGTAGGGCAGTGTTGTGAAGGCTCTTGACCTTGCACAGTGGCTGAGAGGGAGGAGACTACGACGTGGTGGTGGTTATGCTGTGATATAGAGTCTGAGTGTGGGCTAGGCAGTGCTATCACACGGTGGTTTTCGTCTTGCAGGGGATGTGGTTTGTGCGTTCCAGCCTGGGCTCAATCGTGGCAGTGGCTGGGGTGCTGCACGGCTGTTCCACAGTGGTCCCATGGTTAAGGTTAGGAGATGTGGTTGCTGGTCTTCATGCGGGTGTGAGGACGTGCACTGAAGTTGGACGGTGGGAGGGGCATGCAACGCTGTGATTGCTATCTCTATGGAAGTGCAAGTGTTTCGTGGTGTAGGATGGCAGAGGTGGATAGTTGTTCTACCGCGGGGTCTTGTGTCTAAGAGGAAAAGAAAGTGTGCAGGACGTGTTGAAGGTGCATATATATAGAAACAAAAACTTATAAGCACTCTAGAGAAACAAATGGGAGAGCGTGCATTAGGGCAAGATCGTGGAGAAACGGGCGTGAAGAGCAACCCTAGTTGAGGGAGGTTCTACGTCCATGAGATGATGCCTAAATAGGTGGTTGAAACCCTAGGAGAAATAAGAAAAAGCGTGTATGGCTTGATCTCACTGGCTTGGCTTTAGGCCTTGTTTCAAAGTATTTGGGCCTAGACATACATCAAAACTAGTCTAGTTCGTTCCATAACTATGTCGGGCTCGATACCAAATAAAAAAAAAAAATCACTTGTTCCAACAAAAATATTAATTGAATTAAACCAAAATATCAAACCCAAAAAAAAAAGAAGTCCATATTCTATCAATACAAAAACTGGCCCACAATCTATTTCCAAAATACTCATTAAAACTCAAATGAGCTTTTTCTTCAAAAAAAAATTCAAACACGAGTTTCGTGTTGGGCCGAGTGTTACAATATTCAAATCACTTACCATTAATTTTTTTATAATTGTGGCACAGTAGCTTCATGAGAAAGGAAAACATATTTAGATTTAAAGCAATATGGGTAGAGTCAAAGGAGCGTGAACAAGTGATATCATACTCATGGAGAGATGTTACATAGGAGATGAGTTTTGGACTTTTGGGTGAGTTTATCAACGGATGCAGTCAATAGTTGGTCTAGTGGAATCAAGAAAAATTCGGACATGTACAACCAAAAATTAAAATAAGAAACGAAACCGAGAAAGAGGCTCCAAGAGATACCAAAAAAAAAAAAAAGGTACTAAATTGAGAGATAATAGAGTATTATAGAGAAGCTAGAAATTAGGAGAAGCTACAAGGATGGCTGGAACGTGACGAAATCATGAGAGGCATAAGTCAAAGGCGGTGTGGCTAGAAGAAGGTCATTAGAATATTAAATACTTCCATCCTGTGAGAAACACAACCAGAGTCCCTTATAGCCTAAAGGACTCACTACCTCGAAATCCAACTCAAGAATTACAAGTATTGGAGATAAAATATTAAGAACAACAAGAACAAACAGTAAATCAACAAGAAATAATAAAAGAATAAAGAATAAGGAATGCAAACAAAGATTACGTGGTTCGGCCCTAATGGCCTACATCCACGGCAGGAACAGCCTTATAGATCATTCTTTATTGAGTAATCTTCAAAGCCAATGTATTAAATACAATATCAAGCTAATACCGAGCCAATACAACGCACAATATAGCTTTGTTTTCTCCCTCAGTAAAACCCTAGCTTATCTCTCTCTCAAATGTACATGGCTGTCGAAGACGGTAGAGAAATGCCCAAAGTAAAACTATTCTCTTTAACCCTAACACAGCTAAATGCAATATATATACATGCGCAACAGATTGCAACACGTGCCTTTGATCCAGGGGCTCTCATTCATCATATCAGATAAGCCAAAGTTTGCTCACGTGCCCAGCACATGTCCTCTCCACTGCATATCAAATAAGTGCTGCTGCTTATCACCAAGTGTCCCACCTTTTATATGGCTGCATATACATTAGTTAGAGTAATATAAAGATGATAAAATAATTGACACAATATTCACACATTCGAAGGCATCACAAAGCAAAAAAGGAATGCCATTGAAGGTGTAAGTGAGGAGACAAGTGAATGGTGTGATGGGGAACGAAAAGATGGGATAATAGTTAACTATTTGATCAACTCTCTATTTCCTTCTGCAAGGAATGATAATGAGATGGGTTTCATGGAAGGTCTAGAGGGCAGGGTCACAGAAGCAATGAATGTAGAGCTTGTAAAGGTGTTCACTAAAGGGGAGATCTTTTCAGTATTGAGTCAAATGAATCCAACCAAAGCACCTTGATCACCATATGTTATGGCTCCAATCTTTTACCAGAAATATTGGCACATCATGGGGAGATTTTTTGTGAAAGCTATCTTGGCAGATCTAAATGAAGGTAAAATTTGTAACTTCATTTCTGAAAGGAAAAAAAAAGTGTTGGTTCTAAATTATAGGCCTATTAGCTTATGTAATGTGATTTACAAATTGATATCAAAGGTGCTAGCTAATCGGTTGAAGCTACTATAGTCCTATGTGATATCTGAAAATCAGAGTGTATATAGACTCGTGAGACTCATTATTGATAATGTTACGATCCCACATCGACTAAGTATGTGATTGGTTGATGGTTTATAAGCCCCTAGGCACCCTTCTCTTGTAAGCTAGTTTTCAAGGATGAGTTCTACCTAGTGGGTTCATAACAGATAATATACTGGTGACATACTCTAGTCCTATGTGATATCTTCATTTTTTAAGGCAGAAAAGGTAGGGAAAAGGGCCTTTTGTCAATAAAATTAGACATGAGCAAGGCTTGCAATGGAGTGGAATGCAGTTTTTTGGAAGCAATAATGCAGAAGATGGAGTTTGCTCATTGGTGGGTAGATTTGATATGTTTTTTGTTATATCATAAACTTTTTGAATTCTAATAAATTGGGAACCGAAAGGACTAGTGGTACCAACTAGAGGTTTGAGACAAGGGACCATTTATGCTCTTATCTTTTCCTTGTGTTTGTTGAAGGTTTTACAGCCCATTGAAGAACGCTGATGAAGATAGACAAGTATCTAGGATAAGTATAGGTCAAGGAGCTGTACAGATTATTCACTATTCTTTGTCGACGATGGTGTCTTATTTTACGAAGCAAGCATGGTGGAGAATAGAAATTTGCAGAGGATCTGGACAGATATGGGGCTACTTCTAGGCAAAAGGTTAATAGGGACAAAACATCCTTAGTCTTTAGAAAACAGGAGAACTTAATAGTCTTTTGGGGGCGTGGATAGAGTTAAGCAACTACCGCCTGTGACAGGAAAATCAAAGCAGAAAGCTTTTTCTAAGATTAAAAACAAAGTATGGATAAAACTTCATAGTTGGAAAGAAAAATTGCTTTCATAGGCAAGAGGGAAATTCTTATAAACGCTCTAGCTCTAACCATTCCTACCTACTCAATGAGTTGCTTCAAATTTCCAGCAATCTATGCCAGGATTGAGGCCTCGTTTAGTTACACAGTTCAGATAAGATGAAATGAGATGTTTTGTTGAAAGTTGAATAAAATATTGTTATAATATAAATCTTTAATATTATTTTTATTTTAGGATTTGAAAAAATTAAATTGTTTATTATATTTAATGTAGAAGTTTGAGAAAGTTGTAATAATTATATAATATGAGATAAGATGGTTTGGTTTTGTATAACCAAACTGAAAAAATTAAATTGTTTATTATATTTAATGTAGAAGTTTGAGAAAATTGTAATGATTATATAATATGAGATAAGATGGTTTGGTTTTGTATAACCAAACCAGCCCCGAGAGTCTATGATAGCTAGATTTGGTTGGGACAAAAACAGAGAGCATAAAATCCATGGGGTAAGTTGCGATAAAATGTACGTGTCAAACACCATGATGGGCTGTGCTCCAAAGATCTTAGGGCTTTTAACATGGCCTTCTAGCAAAGCAAGGATTGGCAAATTATAGAAGACGAAAACTCTCTTCCCGAAAGTGCATTACTTTGAGTCAAAGCCTGGAAGAATTAATATATCCATCCTATGCGTGGAGAGGAAGATGGGAGCCAAGGAAATGGTTTAAGCAAGGGTGTAGACGGAGGGAAGGCAATGGAAAAGACAGCTGGATACTTTGGCAAGACAGCAAGGCACTAATGACTACCTATCAGTGTGATGAAGAAACAATGGATAATCTAATTAACAGTACTGAGACTAAGGTGATGCAATGTTCAGAAAAGTAAGAGATGTATCTCCACATCACAGTGCAGATTGGGTTCTAAAAGTAGGTTTCTAAGTCCAAGAGAGCAGGATCATGATAGGTTAATATGTGCTCCTGAAAGAAATGGAGAATATAGCGTCAAAAGTGCATGTATTTTGACTAGAGAAGGAAATTAAGGAAGAGATGGGGGAGAGCTCCATGGCAGAAGAAAGGAAAAGATTTTGGAAGATGCTAGGGAATCTTAAAAATCCCAATTGAAAAACCTTCGCTTGGAGAGCATGCAATGAGTTTCTACCGGCAAAAAGTAACTTGAAGAAGAGGAAAGTAATAGATGATGAGGATGGGTGTTCTTTCTCATGTTGTATAGGAGAGGACACTGCTTATGGCTAATGTCACTGTTCCTCACTAAACCCTAGTTTGGAGGAGTTTTTCAGAAGCACTCGAAGGCAGCAATAAAAATATTGTGTTTTGAGGGTTTAGCATGCATGGATGGTCAAAGCTATTAAGCACAACAAACGAAGGCTTTTGGATTGACCCATTGAGAGCTGCTTGCTGAGAATGCTGTACGTAGGGGTGTTCAAAAAGCCTTTATTAGCAAAACGCACAAAATTTCAAACCATAATTAGTTTTTATACAAAAGCCTTTATTTTTTTTTTAAAAAAGTTAAGTTGGAAGGCATAATGTGTTCTAAATACTAAATGCATAAATTCATCCATGAATGCATCACAATGCAATCCATTACATATTTCATTATTTTTGTTATTTATACATTACATTACAATATACAAAATTACAATATATGAATTGCAAAATCAGTAACATTTCCATCAATGATTTAATCTCCACACCAAATAGAAACTTCAAGTAATTGGACTAAGAGATCCTGCAAAACACACAAAGTTTTGAACAATGATTATATACAAGGATTAAGACAAATTCCACTTAATAAATTAAAGATTAAGATGAGAATGATTTCTTACTTTTTTTTTTTCAAATACACCCACACTAACAAATATTTTGTAGAGTTTGTCACCATTATCCATTTAACTCATCAACCAAGTTAACATAATATGGTATAAGTAATTATAAACTCGCTGCATCTGTAATGTCATATGTAACAATACTAAATGGAAATTCAAAGTACATTTCTAAGTTGATCCTGAAATTCAACAGCAGCTACAGGAGACAAACTATAAGGATTCCGCATTACATTAAGGATAATAAAAACTAAAGAGCTAATGTCGCATAACCAGAAAGAATTCAGAACTAATGTCATCAGGCAAAGCTAACAAGAACAGATCAAATTGAGCATGCGAAACAAGTACAAAACTCAAACATAAGAACTAGGAAAATATAAGAAAATATTAAAATTACTCACCGATGCAACAAAAAAAGAAAATTGGGGAATTGAGAATATCAGAGCAACAGAGAAGTTGCAGGAAGTGCGGGGTAAAGAGCCAGATCCTTCTCCTCCTCTCCCTATTGAAAGAAGTGGGGTGGGGGTGAAGTGGAGCAAGTGAACTGGCAGATAGGAGTGAACAGAGGAGAAAGCCTTTAAGAAGATATAGCGTTATCAGTTCCAAATCTAACTGATACAGCCTATATGTCTTTCAAATTAAGGATTAATTATAAGGAATACAAACAGGAAAAAAGAGGCACGCTTGCAAAAGATAACAGTGATGAACTCTCTTACAAATTTGTTTGGCTCCTTGATTTGTTGGATATGATCTCATATCTATCTAAAACCAAGTCAGCAAAAGGAATCTGCCTACGTTTGAGTGATCTTACTTTCAAATACTACAATATGAGTTGAAATCCTTTCTTTTCTCCCAACCTGCTTGCAATTTATTTAATAAGTAAATAAATTTTGTCAAAATATCCTCCACGCTAACAGGTGTTGGGCTTGTTTGTGTGGTGTCCAGCGCTGTTTGTATGCGGCCCAATTTAATGATCCAACCAGACAAGTATTGGTTGCGAATTTTTAATCAATTTTCAATAAGCTTTGAGGCTTGGGTCATGGAACGCAGCTTCAACGCAGTAAAACAAAAATATTGGGCCCATTTCTATCTATTGACTCGACCCACTAATTAGGACTTACTATATATATAATATTATTTCTGCACAGCCGCCAAACCTAGTAAATCTTGTATATCGTATGTGAGTATGATTGATTTCGTTACGTTTTACCTTTTCCACTTACAGTTCCTAATAATAACTTGTAAATATTATTTTTCTTAACATCGGGCTACTCTGCCACCAGGTCCGATTTTACTGTACAGTAATTTTTGAGTTTTTATTTTTATTTTTTAATATATTTAAATATTTTAAAAAATAAAAATAAAATTACTAATACACTTAAAATCACTTCCTTCATCATTAAAGAAAAAAAAATTTTAAAAAACATAACCGAACGGTCACACCGAGCAATATATGTGGGACCGCATAATAGACTTTTCTTTTTTCTTATTTTGTATCTCATTTGCATATATTTATTTAAGATCTTGGGGGGGTGTTCCTGTGCACATTCATTCATGAACCAGCTATATCATGGGGGCCAGTCACTCTCCTGGGCCACTCCCTTTTGCATGATTTATAAATTTGAGTAGAGATGGCCTAAAATGATTCCCAAAATAATGGTCCCCATGTCATGCTTTCGTTACCAACTTTCGGGTTTGGAAGCTTACGATTAACATTGATGTGGGAAATAGCACCATTTCTGGCTCATCCGAGCTGTGGCAATTCCCAATTTGTATTTTGGTCGAATCCGTTCAAAATGCACACCATCCATCACGGTTAGCCATTGTCCAAAGCAATTAGCACACCCCATCTAAAGGATAGAAATATCATGATGCAGACAAAAAAGTATATACCTAAATATCTTGATTCTACATATGTAATTTAGAGAACAACTAATAATATCTATATCTATATCATTTCAGAAAAAAAATATCTATAGCTCAAAATAAAAAATATTCCTTGAAAGATTAACCAAATTTAATTTATAGACTCATCTCATCTAATTTTTACAAACTCGTACACAAAATATAATAAACAATTCAAAATTTTTAAATTTAAAAACAAAAATAAAGTTAAAAAATAATATTTTATTGACTTTTATCTCATCTCATCTTATCTCAATTCACTATCTAAACCTCACAAAGAAGTTCAAAAATTCCCAATTTGGATATGATGTTCTTTTAAGTTTCTTAATATAATCTTGTTTCATGCGAAAATATGGATTTTTTTATCAAGTTCCTATATAAGTTTCTCTCATATAATATTATAATTTACAGAGACGGAATTATGGTTTCTGAAAAACTCACATAGATATGCATATATATATACGGTGAATGAGAAATTGGTTGACAATCCATGCATAAATCCTACTTCTCTAGAAAAAATCTTTTATTTTTAAGGGAAAATGAGTATAAGATCTACTTTGCTGAAAAAGTAATCAAGGCTCCATTGTTAGATATTGTTAGAGATGAGTTGAGATGACTTTAGATAAGTTGAATAAAATATTGTTAGAATATTATTTTTAATATTATTATTATTTTAAAATTTCAAAAAGTTGAATTGTTTATTATAAGTGAAAATTTTAAAAAGTTGTAATGATGAATTGAGATGAATTTACATCCATAATATTTTTATTAAGAAATATATTCTAAGTCTTTTTTTTACACACTCTGCAGAACAGTGATGTAGAAGCATTTTATATCGGTTATTTTAAAAAATAATTACCAATTTAATTTTTTTTATTACAGTGTTACATACAGTTCTAGGTGTGCAACTCTAACTCACTCCGTATGAAAAAAATTAGTAAATTTGAGAGATAAGTAAAAAAATCCATTTTGTAATGACGGGTCTAAGTCTTTTGAAAAAGTGTGGAGAACTTTCACACTATGTGATTGTATCTATCATTATTTTTTGTGAATGCTATAGCTACAAAGAATTTTGATAAATATATGCTCACAAGTTGAGTGACGTATCACATTAAATCATGTAAATTTATATAT
Source organism: Juglans mandshurica (assembly GCA_022457165.1). Classification (NCBI taxonomy): domain Eukaryota; kingdom Viridiplantae; phylum Streptophyta; class Magnoliopsida; order Fagales; family Juglandaceae; genus Juglans; species Juglans mandshurica. The sequence goes on from CM039629.1 coordinate 16,456,745, forward strand.
TTATTATTATAAAATCTTTTTAGGACCGGAATGATCACAATAATTATACAAATTGAAATAAGGGCCACTATTTTAATGCAGCCAAGGCAATTATGCCACGAATGGTGGTCCTTAAAGCAACCTGGAGCATCTTTGAAGGGGTTCCTATATGGGCAATCGTCTTCCCTCTCGAGTAGCTCCACATGTTCCTTCGGTAACCTGCAAATCACAAGTTCAAAATTACAGAAATTAAAAAAAAAAAAAAAGCAGATAAATAAAACATATTACAAAAAATAGTAATAATAACAACAGAGAAGACAGATGCAGGAAGAAGCATCTAGAACGTGAAGAGGTCCTGATAGTGCACACGTGCCACTCATGCGAGGATTGACCAAAGCATTTCTCAAAAAAAAAAAAAGGACGGAGGCAACGTAACTGAAAGTTTGAAACACTTGGCACCCTGAGGTTACGGTTACGGTTACGGTTAAGAAAGCCAATAGACGACGGCGCTTGATGAAAAGTAACGGTGGATAATGAGGAATGGCCGGCCAATGGATGAAGCTCATGTTTATGCAAACAATAGCTGGTTTGGAATCCAAAACAGAACGAAACGAACATAACTCACCACTACATTTTCCTCCTGGATGCATAACGAAATTGGACTGAAATTCATTAATGGCGACGGATTCAAAAAGCAATCCTTCTCTTCGATTTACAGTCCCATTACATAACACAAATATATATATATATATATATATATATGTATGTATGTAGAGATGAAACTCTGGATCTATTTGGGTTCGTCTTTCTATTTGGAGTAGTAATTTTTTTTCTCCATTATAGATTTGCTTAGCCTTTGCAAGGATGTGTTTTTGTGCCATTGGTTTAGGGCTCTTGCCAGTAATACCCATCGTGGACGAGATAGGTCTGCCTTGGGTTTCCATGAGCATGGTAAGCACAGTGAGGATGAATTTTCGGGGCAGATCTCTGATACGCCATCGGTGGCGACATCTGACGGAAACATCTATCGGAAACCGGCACTGAAAACCTCTGAGCGGAACCGGTGGGACTGTGAGATGACGAAGTGGATGAAGACGAAGATTTCGATAAAGAGGAAGCCGACGGCGATGATGAAGGACGAGGAGAATTGGTTTTTTTGGCAGTTTTGGGTGGCGATAGGACTGCTCTGATCTTCAGGGACGACGGTGGCGACGCCGCTAGGTCGTATTCCTCCATGAGATTTGCGAGATCCTCATCGGAGGTGATCGTTACCAGAGCGTCAAGGTCCTCAGTGGGCAATTGGCAACGAAGGCTTACCGAAGTGGCACACATGTCCCCGAGCTTCATCAACAGCTCTGTAACAGAATCATAAATCCCACGCTCAATAATTTCCATGATTAACAGCGCACTTAGATAACAAATTACAATGAAATAATCTTCCTCTCAATTTAAATTCATACTAAAGAAAGTCAAAAAAGAGCTTGACTGACCGGAGAAAGAGATGGAGCGGTCGAAGGCGAGAACACGGGTTTCGCCACCGACATAACGGAGTTTGCCGTCGGGATAGCGGGGAAGTATTTTGCCGCCGTAGCTACAAAGGAACCTAATGGTGGTGGGCTTGAGGGTGTCGAGCGAAGGTCGGACCATCCTGTACTGTTTTCAATTTTATAGATGGAAAAGATGAACGGTGCTTGAAAGGCAAGGCTAAAAGATGCTGGTGGAGCTGCTCCTTCAAGCCTAGGTATGTTACTCTTTGTGCCTTATTTATAGAGCTTTTTGGTCTAAACGGGATCTCGAAAACTTGCGAGGATTGGTCAGCTAGAATTAGTTTTCAACTTAACGATTTAATTAACGTTAAGTTCAAACAGTGAATTAAGGTGAAATAAATTGATATAAAAGTTGAATAAAATATTATTAAAATATTATTTTTTAATATTATTATTATTTTAATATTTAAAAATTAAATTATTTATTATATTTTATATAAAAATTTAAAAAAATTATAATAATAAAATAAAATAAAATATTTTTACTGTACAAACAGATTTTTCTTTATGTTTAGACGTGTTTCGTACACCTTCCTAGCTCTTGGCTAAACTTGCAACCAATAAGGAAAGTTGGCTCAATAATTTCCCCCAGATGCGTATCTTGACTGGTATTTATACTGGTTTTCCTAGTCTTGGCAGCTTTTTCTTTTCGATTTGGCCTTTCCCTCATGTGAACCTGTTAGCATTTAAGTCTCCCTTGAATTGCTCTTTCATGAGACATATCCTCGCTAGCATGTGTTATTATCCTGCATTGTTCGCCCTATTATTAAGGGAAAAATTATTTACATCATCTTACTTTTTACATCAACCTCAATATATTTAATGTGTTTGAGTTAAAAATAAAAAATAAAAATTAAAACCATGGTGTGTGGAGAGTGTAGGCTAATGTATAGTTGGCCTCTTATTAAGGTGATTTTCATATTAGGATTCCTTAGAGCATCCTCATTGATTTGGTCAAATTCATCCTTAAAATTTAGCTAATATCACACTTTTTTACATTTACCTATTCCATTTAAATTCAACCCCAACATTGGATTATCCATTCACTCTCTATATAATAATAAAATATTATTAATTTAATACTTTTTTTATTTAATTTATTTTTATCACATTTTGTATCTCTACCAATTAAATATTAATAATAATTATATTATAATTAAATTAATATTAAAAAAATCATATTTTCAAAAGTTATTTAATGTTAATAAAAAAAATATTTGATTAACTCATTTAAAATTCTATCTAAATTTTTTAATTACAAACCAAATAGTATTTTTGCTTGGAGTGAGAAACTAATGTTTTAATGTTTGTTTGGAGTGAGAAATTAGTATTTTAATGTTTGGTGATTCAATTGTGGTTCTCCATATTTGGCCAACTATTGTAGCAAAAGTCTAAATTATTTTAAATTTGCCCAATTCAATGCGGGATGTTTTTGACATTAATTATGCAAATTTTAGCCAACCTCCTCGTTTGGCCAAGCCAATGAGAATGCTCTTAGGAATGCCAAAAGGTGCGACAGATCACATGAATTGTGGATCCATCCTGTTTCGAATTTCACTCCTTGAAGAGGCCCTTGGGGCTAGCTGGCCGAACCTTACTACCTTGGATCTGTTTGGCTTGTGAGCATAGGGGGGATAAGGGCCCATTAGTTACCCCGCAAATTCTCATTCCGGCAACGAGAATTTTATACCCTTTGGTCTCCATTCTTTCTTTTTAATTTTGTGTGGGCCTTTTCAACAACATTGGTTTGTTCTATCTTCCTTTGCAATTATGCTACTTTTCAACACATATTTCCACATTTGTGATAGCGTATGTCGGCTTACATCTCATCTCCCTTCGTGTGGCGTAGATCACGGGATTTATCTGTTTTACCTTTGTGTCAGTGGCATATGTTGCTTCCTTATTAGGTTTTGCCCAACCATCGTGTTTCATTTTTAAATCCATTTTCCCCATGTTTCTACTTTTCTTTCTTTGTGTTGCGTTCCATTCGAACTTTGATTTCCTTGTGTTTCAGTCTTCTACTTTGTCTATCATTATTTTTCCCTTTCTTAGTCTTATCCTTTTCGCTGCCAATGGCCCCCAGTAACACTTCCCGCTTTGGCACCCGTGGCTCACGCTTCTCACGTCGTCACGAGTCTCCAAATATATCTAGGGAAGCTAGTTCACATCGCCTTAAGAGATTCAAGGGAAACTATTTGTCTGCCACCACCACCTAGGTAGACTTAGATTTGGTGAAGAACTTATATGAGGTTCCAGATTCAATTGATATGGATTTGCCCCAGTCTTGTCATGGGGATGTTAACTCTGAAGGGTTCGTCGAATGGGTTGTTTCGTATATCAGTATGTTTCTGATGGGATTTTGGCTCCCCTTATGTCGTCCTATTCATGACGTTCTAGACTTCTTAGGTTTGGTCCCTTCACAGCTCCTTCCTAATTGTAGAATTCTATAATCATGTTGTGTGGCATGGCAACAAGTTCTGGAGCTGGCTAGTTAGGAGTATCCCGACCTTACAGCTCGGGAGTTCGTTTACACTCATGGCCTTCGGGGTCACGATGGGAACCAATGCAGTTTCCGCTCTCGAATGAACTATAGTGTCGCGCGTCATGAGTCCCATTACTCTCATGTTAAGGATTGGCATAAGAAATTACTTTTTGTTTCCTATGCTTGTTGGGAATTCCGGTTGGAGAAGCTAATCACCAATAATTCTCGATTCGAGCTTTGTCGGGTCTTGTTCCAGAAGACCGTGATCTTGGCATGACCATTTCCGACCAAGAGAAAGTTCATCATCGATTTTTGAGTGAGTCGAGTGTTCCTCGTGTACAAAAAGGCCGCCTTCCATTCCACTGGCACAAAAAGGGAAAAGGCCTTAGCCTTACCGTAGGCCAATTTGTGGCATCAATAGAGCTCGTGACAAGTCGAGTTCTGACTGTGAGGCTTCAACCCTCAAGGTAGCTCTAATCAGCCACAGAGGCGAGTTTCATCTTCGTCGGGCAATCGCAAATCAGCTTGGCAAACTTCACCAATCCTTGAAAGTTTGGCAGAGATTTTAGATCAAGGGGAGGCTGATCTAGTGGTGATACTGGACTCTGATTCCCCTTAGCTCAATCCTTAAGGCGTTTCCACGCAACCTCGTGGGCGTTCGTCATCCCTACCTCTTGACTAAGAAAAGGTTCAAAATCTATGTCCAGCCATGGCCATCTAGCCAATATGTTGGTTCAAAGGGATGTAGACATTGATATGATGTAAGGCTCCGAATTTCTTAGGTTCTTTTTGGAGGACCTTCAAGGTCCTTTCTCTAAGGCATTTTTTGGGGATTTTAGGGTGCCAACTTCGACATTCGATGAGCCCGCCGGGTCATGCAAGGTTGGCAAGGAGGTGCCTTCTAATTCAATTTGCGGTGTCTTTTTTGGCAATGTTGATACCAGGGTTAATACTCTTCATTCAATTTCTTCTATTATATCCGGTGGGGAAGCTCTTGACATTTTGTTGGACTCTCAGCTATTATCCCGAGGTGAATGTTTGAGTTTTGACTTCAGCAAGAAAAAGGTCTCCATCCCCTCCTCGCCTTTTAGTGTCTCTCCGTCGAGGGGAGGGGTTTCTCCACCTATTGCCTTTGAGAAGGTTCATGTTTCTGCCTCTACCCCTAGTTATATCACGTGGAGCAGAGGGGATAAACGCGTTCTCTCGACTAGGGTGGATTTTCCGTTATACCCCTCCACATCCTCTCCACCGCGTCGTTTTGAACAGGTCAACGATCGCTTCCTTACTTTTGTTAGTCAAGAATTCAATTCCTCGGAACTTCCAAGTTCTTCTCACCCTTGAGCTTCTACATCTACCCCATAAGCTTATGACTTCATGGATGCATCGGTTCATCATACCGAGTGTAATCTCAATGGTTTCCTTTCTTTGGTATGTCTCTCCATTCTTGTTGTGTGTCTTCTTTTTCCTTTTTAATTGGTAACTTAACCGCTTTCATTCCTTAGGGGGTGAGTTCGCTTGTTGGTTGGATCGTTGGCCACTAGGCTTATTTGGAAGAGGATATTCATTTTCTGCGTGCCTTTGTCAATAGTACTCGCTGGGTTATTTTCGATGCGAAGGCGGGGATGGATGAATGAGAGGTGGCTTATTCGTGATTGGGCTCCTTCTCTTAGGCACTAGAAGATGAAATAGTTGCTCTACAAGGCGATGTAGCTAACCTTCGACAGGATTTGGATAAATCCCAATAGGAGGTGTCACGGTGTCACTTCGAGGCTAACCTTTTGGAAGAGAAACGCGACATTGAGTGAGATCGGCTTAGCCGTTTGGAAAAAGAGTTGGAGGAGATGAAGAAACACTATAGTGAGTATGCAAGCATGGCGAATGAGGCAGAGGAATCTTGCTGAAAGTTTAGCTTAACTTTGACTGTGCCTGTGGCAAGATGGCCCAGACAGAGGCTCAGTTCGTGGAGGCCAATAATTAACTCAAGGAGCATAACCAACACTATTTACGACTCAGAACTACTACAAAGACTTTGAGGAAGAACTTGCCTCCTCTGAGCAGCGAGTTGGTGACGTACACGATGAAATGAGCTCCTCCAGGAAGGAAGTTGTCCACCTCTCTCCACAACTTATGGCGGCTGAAAATATCCATAACAGAGCTTAAGGGTTTGAGTATAAACTTGGTCAACAGAAATTGAGGGACCTTTTGCTGGAGCAACCCAGCATAAACTTAAAAGGAGTGGACTTAAAGACCATTCGCCGCGACCCCATTGCCTTCTAGTTTCTTGATTCTTTGGGTACATATGTGATGCACGATGCCTTTTTGCCTTCAGCCCGCAACCCTTAGCTTTTTTTATTTTTTCATACTTTTACTTGTATTATTCCTTGGACAGCTCTGTTTTGGGTTTGTGATTCTATTCGGACTTCAATTGTTTTATGTACGGACCCCATCTATTGTTTCTATTTAAACTTAGTTGTTTTTTTTTTCGCAAGGACTAATGCACTCGAATAAGTGGCATCATCCCTTGATCTCCAAGTGCGAGTGTTAGCCCCAATCACATATGCGTTGCTAACACTCAGATGTGCTCGACCATGTCGGTAAGGATTAATGCACCTGAATAAGTAGTGTCATCCTTTGACTGCCAAGTGCAAGTGTTAGCCACAATCGCATGTGTGTTGCTAACACTCGGCTTGATGGGAGGAGGGAGATATTCTCGAACGTGCTGGCAAGGTGTAACGCGCTTGAATAAATGGCATCATCCTTTGATCACCAAGTGTGACTGTTAGCCTTGATCGCATGCGCTTTGCTAAAACTCATGTGCAGTGGGAGATGTGCTCGACTATATTGGTGAGAAGTAACGCACTTGAGTAAGTGGCGTTATCCTTTGATCACCGAGTGAAATGTTAGCCTCGATCTCATGCGCATTGCTAACACTCAACTTGATGGGAGGCAGGAGAAGTGCTCAATCGTAGTGGCGAGGAATAATGCACTTGAATAAGTGGCATCATCCTTTGATCGCCGAGTGTGAGTGTTAGCCCCAATTGCATATGCATTGTTAATACTCGGTTTGATGGGAGGTGAGAGGCGTGTTCGATCGCGCTAGCGAAGAGTAACGCACTTGAGTAATTGTAGTCATCCTTTGATTGCTGAGTGCGAGTGTTAGCTCTGATCACATGCACATTGCTAACACTCAACTTTGAGGATGGCGAGAGGAGTGCTCGATCGCATTGGCGAGGATTGGTACACTTGTTTAACTTGTGCCACCCTTTGTTTGCCAAGTTTGAGTGTTAGCCCTGATCGCATTTGCGTTGCTAACACTCAACTTTGAGGATGGCAGGAGGAGTGCTCGATTGTGTTGGATTATTAAGTGGTGCCACCCTTTGTTTGCCGAGTGCAAGTGTTAGCCCATATTGCATGCGTGTTGCTAACACTTGGCCTTGAGGAAGGCTAGTTAAGTGCTCGACCGCGTTGGATTATTATGCAAGAGAATATTTGAATAAAAATAATCTTTATTGCACCTTCGGATTACAAGAGAAAAATCAAGCAAAATATTTTCTGAGATGTTCGGCATTGCACGGGTGGGGCAAATCCTACCCTTTTATATCATTGAGCCGGTACAATCCCGGTCTGTGATTAGTCCACGTATGGCCATTCCCACTAAGGGCCGATTTTTCCCTCTCTCGGTGTTGTCATTTCCATTTTCTTTAGAACCAAGTCCCCTTCTTTGAATGATCTAAGTTTAACCCTTCTGTTGAAATATTGCTCATCCTTTCTTTTGTAGCCCCTTGTTACTTTATTCTTCATCATAGCGTTGGACTTTTTAGCTCAGCATCCTGACTCTACTAGTATCAGTATTTCATTGTCATAGGTCATGGCGAATGGAATTTCTCCTGTCAGGGTCTTTGTGGTTGTCCTATACACCCATAAGACTTTTGAAAGTTCCTCGGTCCATGCCTCCTTTCTGTTAATCAATTATTCTATAGAATATTGAGTATGGATTTGTTTGTAGCCTCGACTTTCCTGTTGACCAATAGGTGACCTGGGATGAGTATTTGACTTTGATCCTGAGTTCTACACGCTAGTCGCAGTAATGGTCGGAATCGAATTGTCATCCATTGTCTGAAATTACACTCTGACATATACCAAATCGATATACAATGGCCGTTGAAAGAGATTTCGTGACATTTTTAGTTGTAATTGTTGCTAGAGATCCTGCTTCCACCTATTTTGTAAAATAATCCACAGTGATGATGACAACTTTACTCCTCATTTGCCTGGGGGCATGGGTCCTACGATGTCTACCTCCCATTTTACGAATGGCTAGGGTGTTATGATTGAAGTTAGTTCTTTGGGCTGGCAAAGGGGTATCGGCTCGTGCAGTTGGCATTTTGCGCACTTGCTAACAAATTCTTCCATGTCTCTAAGGGCAGGCGGCCAATATTAGCCCGCCTGAAGGACCTTTCCTGCTAGAGTAATTCCTACATACTCCTTCATGTATTTTCGCTATGGTGTATTATGGTTATTCCAATGAAATGCACCTCAAGAAAGGCACAGAGAAACCCCGATTGTACAATATCTCGCCCATCAGAGTGAACTGAGTAGGTTGGTTCTTTACTTTTCTCTCCTCCCATTGAATGTTCTTGTCTAGGAGTTCCCCGATAGTCAGATATTTCATCACATTGAATGTTCATTCAAGGGCTCATGGTCTTATCTTTAAGATCTCAAGCTCGACTGAAGGGGTTTCTAATGTCTTGTTTGTCACCTCTCATGGCGGGATCGATTCATCCATGCCCAAAGTGGCTCATGCCAATTTGTCCACCTTCTAATTGTCTTCCCATGGTATCTATTTTATGTTGAAATAATATAAGTAGCCATGTCTTTCCCATACTTGCTGTAGGTACTTCTTAAGCTTTTCTCCCTTTGTTCGGTACTCTGTCGTTACTTGGTTGACTACAACTTGGGAGTCTACCCGTACATCAACTTGTTTTGCCCCCAACATTTCTACCATGGCAAGTCCTGCTAGCAATGCTTTATATTCTGTCTCATTGTTGGTAGTTTTAAATGTGAGTTTTCTCGTGTAATTAATTTTCTCGCCAACATCAGTTATGATGTACACTCCTACTCCCCCAACTGAATGGCAAAATGAGCGTCAATGTAGATCTTCCATAGCTTACCTGCAAGCGCCATCTGTATTTCCTAGGGGAAATTGGTAAAGTCAGCGACGAAAACTGCGAGCACTTGCCCTTTTATTGCGTTCTAGAATAAGTACTCAATATCAAACTCGCTTAGTTCAACTGACTAGTTCACAAGCCGTTCGAACGTATCAGGCTTTCCAGTGTCGTCTTTAGGGGAGCCTCTGTTAGTACTTTGATTGAGTGGGCCTGGAAGTAAGGTATTAACTAGCGGGAAACTATTATTAGTGCGAATACTAGCCTTTGCATTCATGGATAACATGATTCGACTCCTCTCAGGGCTAGGCTTGTATAGTACATTGGCCTTTGGGTGTTTCCTTCTTCCTTTACCAAAGTTGCTGAGACTGCATTCGAGGAGACCTACAAATAGAATTATAAAGGTTCCCCCTATTTTGCTTCACTCAGGAGGGGCAAGTTGGATAGGTAATCCTTCAGTTGGCCGAATGCCTTACCGCATTCGTCATCCTAGGAGTGGATCTTTCTTAACACCTTGAAGATGGGTAAGCATTAATCTGTTGACATAGCTACAAATATGTTAAGTGCTACTATTCAACCAGTCAATTTCTATACTTCATTTAAGTTTCTAGGTGGCTTCATGTCAATTATCGCCTAAACTTTCTCATGATTGGCTTCGATTCCTCTTTCCGAAACTATGAAGCTCAAAAACTTGCCTGAATCCACTCCAAAAGCACATTTCATCGGATTACTTTCATCTTGTATTTTCGTAGGACAATGAAAGTTTCCTACTGGTCTTCTATGTGATGTTGGGGTTTCTTGCTCTTAACAAGCAAGTCGTCCATGTAGATCTCCATATTCCACCTAATCTAGCCTTTGAACATATATAGTCCACTAGCCTTTGATATGTAGCTCTGCTATTCTTGAGTTCTGCTATTCCCTATGTTATGAAGGAAGTCTTCTTCTAATTGTCTTGGCTCATCGAAATTGATTGTAGACGGAGTAAGCATCCATAAAACTGAATATTTGGTGGCCTACCATAAAGTCAACTATTTGGTCAATCCAGGGGAGGGGGAAGCCATCATTCAGGCATGTTTTGTTCAAGTTTGTGAAATCGATGTACACCCTCCACTTAATGTTTGATTTTTTTACTAGAACCATGTTGGAGAGCCATTTGGGATAATGGTTTCTCTGATGGACCCCACGGCCAAGAGGCGTTAACTTCTTCTAATATCACCACATATTTCTCTGTGCTAAAACTCTTTCGTTTATGTCTAGCCTTTTTGGCTTCTGGGTCAACATAAAGGTGATGTTCAATTACATCAGGATCGATCTTGTGCATATCTTCATGGCTTCAAGCAAATACATCCTTATGCTCAATTAAAAGTTGTTTTAATTTTCGCCTAAGTCTTGGCCCTATTATGGTCCCGATCCTTATTGTTGCCTCTGGGAAATCTTGGTCCAAGGCTATAAGTTCTAGGGGCTCGTCGACCTCGTCTTACTTCAAATTCTGCTCGTCCCGAGTTTTGACCCCACTCTCGATGATTTTAGGCGATGGTGGTGGTAATCCTTCATTGGGCTTGGATGCTTTTGTTATGCATATGTCTTTTTCCTCATTTCTGAGTTCTTTTACTTAGCATTCATGTGCCAATACATGTTCGCCAATGCCTGCCTCTGTTGGAAACTTCATCTTTTAGTGGTAGGTGGAGGTCATGGCTTTTAGGTTGTTCAAAGTCGGTCCCCCGATTATTGGATTGTACAAGGAATAGGTCTTGACCACTAAGAAGTCTTTCATGGTGGTGGCTATACACGGGCCCATTCTCGCGGACACAGGTAGTTTGATGGAGCTCACGGGTTGAACCATCTCTTCCAAGAACCCCTTCAGTGGTGTTGGCTCTGGGTGTAGCTGGTTTGGGACAATTCCTATCTTCATGAAGACATCCCGGAAGAGGATGTCAGTTGAACTCCCATTGTCAATCAGGATTTTTTGGGTGGTGAAATTGGCGACTAGTATTGTCACAAGTAGAGTATCATTGTGCAGGTATTGTACCCCCTCAGAGTCTTCATCGTTGAAGAAGATGCTGACGGTTTTTTGGATTTTTGTATGCTTCAGGGGTCTTCTAACAATAAATACTTCTTCATACCTTGCCTTTTGAGCATCTGTCTTTCAGCTGTAAGAAGTTGATCTCCCCCTACCAAACCCTCCTGCTATTGTTCGGGTCACGCCAAGGGGTGCATCCCTTTTGGGTTTTTGTCTAGGATTGTCCTTGGTATTCCCTCGTGTTTCTCTCCTTCGCTTTGGACTTTCACTTCTTCGGATCCATTGCATCTGTTCCTGCCACCTAGTCACAGTCTGCCTCGGGGGAAAGGTGTTTTGGGTGACCAACTGCACCAGCTCCCCATTTTCCCGCATTGCCTCTATTTTCCATTTGAGGTTATGGAAATCTTATGTTCTATGTCCCTTCGTGTTGTGGCAGGCGCATAAGCATTGGGTTCTTCTGTCCATGCTCCTCCTGTTTGTCCTTCCTTTGTGCATATTCTTTGTTTCCTGTATGCACATTCAGGCTCGAATATGTCTCCCTCAAGTTTTGGCTTTTGGAGGTTGCACCTTCATCCCTTCCTTTTTTCATGTGGATTCTTTCTCGTCTTCTGTTCCTTTTTGCGACCCTTGCCATCTTTTGTTTCTTTCGATCTTCTTTGTGACTGCTTCAGTTCAGATCTCTTTGGGGCGGTCAAAGCCCTCAAGGTATCGTCTACTTTGACAAAGTCATTCACTCTGTCCATGAAATGTCTAATCTCGTTGGAGTCATTCTCTCTAATTTTGCCATGAAAGGATTCTGGGCCAGATGCCTCCGAAAAGTTCTGCCAGTGTGATCTTTTTGTCTTGATCATCCATCTTCATGTGATCCTTGTGAATCCTTGCGAGATTCGCCTTTAGGCTCTCATCCTCCCACTACTTGATAGTCAAGAGGTATGCGGCCGAGATATGTCTGCTGGCCATGAACTGGGTCAAGAACTACCTGCCTAGTTCCTCAAACCTATCTATAGAGCCTGACTGTAAAGCTCCAAACCACCATCTCGCTACTCCTTTGGGAGTTAAGGGGAAAGTTTGGCAAGTGATTTTTCCTGGAAACCTTGGAGGATCAAGTTGGTTTTAAATGTCTCCAAATGTTCAACAAGGTCCTTAAATCCATTGTAAGTTTGATTTGCAGGACCTTGAACTTAGGTGGGAATGGCACCATCAATATTTTTGCACTATAGGGAAGATCTATGCTGCTGAGCATATAGTCGACAAATAAGGATGTGCCTATCCTCTTTGCCATCTACTCATATTTGTCCATGAGGTTGCGTAAGTCATGGTGCATTTTTCTCTTCTTTTCGTTGTCAAAGGTCGATCTAACTGCACTTTGTGATTCCACCTTGATTTGCTCATTATGGCTTGGTGCAACGTATTCTCCGAAACCTGCATCTCTTCATCTTAGAGCCTTATTTTCCTTATTGAGGTTCTCCATCTCTAGGGTCATTCTCCTCAGCCTTTCCTCCATTTCTACGAATCTTCCCTCCATCCTAAAGTTTGAATGTTCACTTGTAGCTGTTGTTTCCTGATTGTAGGTTACCTGGGAGCATGTTGTAGTAGGCATGCAAAAAACTTGTTGAATTCTACTAAGAGATCCCATAGATGGCGCCAACTCTTTGGACATGTTTCACACACCTCCCTAGCTCTTGGCTGAAACTGCAATTAATAAAGAAAAGTTGGCTCGGTTTGAGGGACGCCCGTGATGCCTTAGTCAGTAAAATTTTAGTGTGCCTTTTAAAATCTATTTTTCTCCAAAAATATTCCCCCTAGATGTGTACCTTGGCTGGTATTTATACTGGGTTTTTCTAAACTTGGCAGCTTTTTCTTTCCAGTTTGGCCTTTCATGTGAAGTTGTTAGCATTTAGGTTTTCGTTAGATTGCTCTTTCATGAGATAGATTCACATTGTTCGCCCTATTATTTAGGTGATTTCCAGGTCGGGGTTCTTTGGTAATGCCAAAAGTCATGGCCCAAATCACAAGAAATGTGGATCCTTCCTATTTTCGAATTCTACTCCTTGAAGAGGCCCATGGGCCTAGCCGGCACCTTACTACCTAGGGTTTGTTCGGCCTGCGTGCATAGCTACTATGACAGGGGAGGGCCCATCACCTTGAATAAAATCTCCTATAATTTCTTTTATCAAATAGTACTTTCTATAATTAAAGAGAGATTTACAACTTATATATTAGTCATAAAAAATATTAAGAATTGTAAAATTTAAATGTTGTGTCTATCTCTTTAATCCTAAGAAAGTGTTTGTGAGTAAATAATTATAGGCATTCTCATCGATTTTAACTCTTCCCTTCACATAGCTACTAAATAGTAAATATTGCCCCAGTATACTTAACCCCAAGTTGAGACTTTGCGGTCATATTTAGGCCCCGTTTGTACATATTTCATAATATTTCTAAACAAAAAAAAAAAGAATATTTTAAAATGTTTGCGAATAGTAATGAAATGGTTTGTAAATAGTAGTGAAACGGTTTGAGTTAAAATATTTTATTAGATTTTGAAAAATGAGAAATAAAAAGTTGAATAAAAATATCATAAAATTAAAAATTATTTGAACATAATTTTTTAATATTATTTTTATTTTTAGATTTAAAAAAATAGTATTGTTTTTTATATTTTGTTTAAAAATTTAAAATAATTATAATAATTATATAATATATATATAAAAATTGAGTATTTAAAATTAAAAAATATATAAAACTTTAAAAAATATATACAAGAATACTTGATATTAGTCAATCAGAAATGCTTTAAATCCTAAATTCGGGATCCAAAAAGTGTCCCGAATGTTTTTTTATTTTACTTAGTGATTAAGTAAGTATTTTTTTACTGTTTTTTCCTTTCTCTCTTCAATTGCATGCATACTCCAGTCGAAGTTGAAGTGACTAAGTTCAGCCATTAAAGTTCTAGAAGGGAAGTCAATAGGTTGAAGATTGCCAGAGGTTCTAGCTACTACTGCCGTGGAAGACAAACGTCGTTTGTCTAGACAAGTAAGAAAGTCTAATTACAAAATATTTAGTAATTGTGAAATTACTTGTAATTGATTTTCTGCTAATAAAATTGATTTTCTTGGGTTTGGCTGCTCCGTAGAGTTTTACCTTTGAGAAGTTCTTCGAAGAGTTTTCATTCGTAACCAAAATTGGTGTTACGTATTTTATTTATTCTATGTTATTGCTTAATTATTAAATTAATTACATACTTGACGACTAACTAATTTATTAAGTGAATTGATAGATATTTTCGTTACGATAGAAGAACATTTGAGTAATTTCACGTTGAGAAATGATTCACACTTAGCTAAATAATGAGCTCATTGAGCTACATAAGTACGGTTTACAAGATGACCATATATAAATAATTTTTCAATTTTAGCTGAGTACTGATGTAAAATAAGAGAGAAGTTGGTACACCTTTACCAACATTTTTGTCCAACTCATCATTTCAACGTTTACTTATACAAACACATGCACATGCAGGGTATCTCTAGCTAATTATTGCCGACGGCAACGTTAGTTCAACTTAAATATGCTTTGTATAATGTCTAATTCAGTCTTAATTCTATTCATTTAATTAGATCGATGTTCCCTATAAGAAGCTGTACAACAAGATTGCTAAAAAAGTATGGGATATCTTGGAGATTACACATGAGGGGACAATGATTGTAAAAAATTCAAAATTATAGTTGCTAACCTCAAAATTTGAAAAGATTAAAGTGCTGGAAGATGAAGGTTTTAATGATTCTATGATAAACTTAAAGATGTTGTGAATTCTAGGTTTAATCTTGACGAGAATGTGGAGGATTCAAGGGTTGTGAGAAAGATTTTAAGGTCATTGCTTGAAAGATTTCACGCAAAAGTTACAGCCATTGAAGAAATCAAGGATTTGGATGCTATTAAAGTTAAAGAACTAGTCGGCTCCTTACAAATTTATGAGTCCTCTCTTCCTCAAACAAGAAAATGTAAGTCCATTGCTTTAAAAATTGTTGAAGAAAATCGAGATAATTTTTCTGATGAAGAAAATCTAAACGATGAGGATATAGATCTCATTGCAAGAAAATTCAGAAAATTATTGTTTAACAATAAAGCAAATGGAAAGCAAAAATGAGGTAAAGAATTTCCTGCAAAGAAAAGTTATAAAGAAAAATGGAATAAAGAAAAATTTGATAAAAATGACAAAGTACAGTGTCATGAGTGCTCCGGCTATGGTCACATTAGAGTGGATTGCCCAAACTTTAAAAAAAGCAAGTGAAATGCATTGAATGTCACACTTAGTGACAATTCAGAATTTGAAAATTCTGGTTCGTCGTCTGATGATGAAAATTCATTTATGGCTTTTACCACTGTTGTTGATGACTTTCCTGAAATTGTGCTAACAAAATACGAAAGTGATGATGATGACTATGACTCGAATGTAGCTCTTGTTAATGCTGATCATGAGCTGAGTTTACAGGAAGCCTATAATGATTTATGTGAAGAGGTGGTCAAGCTGAAAAAACTAAATAAGAAGTTGTACAACAAGCTCACAACCGTGGAGAATGAAAAGAATAATCTGTCCGAGGCATTAAAAATTTCTGAAGTTGACGTATCAAGATTGAACACTCAAAGAGGAGTACTTGAGAAGAAATTGGAAAAAGTTTAAGAATACAAGAAAAAAACTGCAACTCGGAAATTAGATGAAATATTAAGCTTTCAAAAATCCAGTTGTGATCTCACGGGTTGGGTACATGACTTCCCAAAGCAAAGAATTTCAAGCCTCACCATCCGCTGCCACTTCATCAATAGGTATTATCTTTGTTAAAGGAAGCCAATGTGAGGATGCTCCAAAGAAAGTCGTGTCAAAATCTAACATTCCGAGAGCCTCTCATGAAAGATCAACGTCAAGGAAGATTAATCGAGGTAAGTTCGAAGGTAAGTTTATTACTACTTGTCATCATTATGGTATTTTGGGCCATATAAGACCACATTGCTTTAATTTGAGTCAAGTGTAGAAAAATTGAGGGGAAAGAAAATCAAATAAAAAGGTAAAGCAAGTCCAAGTGTTAAGCCAACAAATAAACACCATACGTGTCAAGGTATGTGAGTTGTCTGAATTTTGTCTTGGCAGCAAAGATAGGACCACAAAAAGTTGTGACGATGTAGAGATGGCCTCAAAATCTAAAGTAAAGTGGGTGGTCAAAGAAGATACCGTGTCGCATTAATTGATAGGACCACTTGTATTTTCTTGCATTCCTTGCATATAATTCATTTAGGACATGCATTTCACATTATTTTATTTGTTTGCATCTCATTTTGTTTGGTTTAGTTGAGTTGTCTTCTATTTTTCTTTTTTTGTTTGGTTTGGTTGTCTTTTATTTTTCTGGTTTGTATCTCAGTTTGATTTTTGTTCAGTTGAGCAAAGTTCATGCTTGGTGTGCCAAGTCTTGAGTACTCGAGTCCTCACATTTTCATTCCTTGAGTTGAAATATCACTCTATTTTGTGCAGTCAACTTTGTATATGTTAACCCTATGGTTCATCTTGACAAAGTCAAGTTATAATGCACTGTGAGGTACTTACTTTCACATTCTTTATTATTATGTTCCATAATTGTTTAAGAGTTGCTCATCAAAGGGGGAGTCTATGCCTTAAATTGATTATGAGATAACCTGGTGACCGGTCAATCCGACCTTCTTCAATAAACAGCCCACTAATACTTGGCTGCCACGTATTCATTTTATTTCACTTAATCTACATCTGCCTACACCCGAACCGACTGCATATATGCTATTCCCGTGTGCTATTGTCCATTCTCCAGTTCGTCGTCTACCCCTCCATCCCCCATCCCCTCCATCCCATTCCCAAACAGAGCTCGACACAGACATACCCGTTCCATCGTCTTCTTCTCCTCCATCTCCCATCCCCTCCATCCCATTCCCAAACGGAGCTCGACCTAGACGGTATTTCTCATACCTGAGGTATTTCTACCCCACGACGGAACTTGAATCTCATACCGGCGGCAACTCGACCCCCAACGGAACTCGACCCGTACGGTGGCATGGAGGGAACTCCATTTCCAGAGAAAACGGTAAGATCTCTGGTTTAAATTTTGGTTTGCCCCTTTCACAATTTAAATAGAAAACGAGAATAATGATTTGTCAATGAGCTTTGTTGTGTGAGATGATTGATTATTTAAAGTGTGAATTTGGTGCTTGCTTGTAAGTGTTAATGTAACGGGTGAAGAAGAAAGGGGAGAAACCGATTGGAAGCCTCAGAAAACATGATGCATAGAAAGTGTTTGATAAAAGTTCTAAGAAAAAAAATTATGCTCAAATTGGATCAAATTGTTGATCAAATTGTCGGTTTGACATTGTATTAGCGTTGGCATGGGCCTATTAACAGTCTAGGTGTCAATATTAACGTGTTAATGTAGCACTAAGCGTAGCACTTATATATAGGTGTTAATGTAACAATTGTTTATGTATACCATTGTACACGTAACGATGATGGTTAGTCTTATGAAGTGCAATAGGCTTCGATCCATGTGAGCTGTTTGGTATTAATAAATCAAGTTTGAATTGGTAGGATTATGTTCGGCTTTTGAAAAGGAGGCATACGAGCAATAGGCTTCAATGTTGTTTGTTGTAATAAAGCCATTAATAAAGCTTCAATATTGAAGATTCCAGCTTCAATATTCCAGCTTAAATACGACCAATAGAACATAACTTGTTGACTAACAGTTTAAATACGAGCAATAAGCTTCAAGATTCCAGCTTAAATACGAGCAATAAGCTTCAAGATTCATGCTTCAATTCCAGTTTCAATTTTCAGTAACAGTTTTTGTGCCATAGTGATTTGCGGGAAACAATATTGAATTGATGACCATGGTGATGGCCATCCTCTAATCAAAACTGCACATATCTGAAGTAGAACATAACTTTTTTTGCACCAACATGATAGTTTCTTTTATGCACCGTCTGTTAGCATTGTTAAAATTAATGACTTTTCAATATGATGACAGTCAAGGAAAAGTTCGGGCTCTCATTCTAGTTCAAGTTCTTGGACTGCAAGAGGGGAAGATAAAGGTAGCTTTGAGAGACCACTTTGCTACTATGGCTGCCAAGCGAAGCTACGTATTTCTGGAAAATCTAATAGTTTTGGTAGAAGATTTTTCAATTGCCCAAACTATAAGATGGGTAAACAATGTGGATTTTTTGAGTGGATTGATCTCCAAAAAGAGCAAAACAACTGTTGTAAGACGGTTTTGGAGTTAGCTGAACGGAGGAACGACAGGGTACTTAATGAGCGGCTACGCATCGAAGAATCCAAATTTAAAGCAATGGAGAAGAAGTACAAGGGAGTCTTGAAAGTGTTAATGTTGTCATGGTTATTTTTTATAGTAGTTTGTGGTGTAATTGTTATGTATCCAAAAAATTACAATGGATCTCAGTCAGTGCTACGACTCATGTAATGTGGTGTACTTTAATGTAATGACTACTTTTATTAATGTAATGACTACTTTTATTAATGTAATGACTATATCTTATTATGTCCTAACAGTTGAATATTGCACATCACAATATTTTCTCAAACTGAAATATTCAATTCCAAATTGAAAAGGCAGTGGTTCTACCAAATAAATAGAAGATGGTTCCAATAGAAGTACAAGATGTCTAGATATAAATACAATATAGTTCAGTTTCTGTAATAAATACAATACAATATAAATACAAGAAATACAATATGGTTCCAAAAGCTTTCTTCAGTTGCCTTGAATACATAATTCGGCACCTCCTCGTCTGACTCAAAACTAAAAAACAGCTTCTCCTCGCCGTTCTTACATCGCTGCTGGTACACCAAGATTTCTCTTATCACTTTTCTCACCAAACAAGGAGAGAGCAACTTGGACTGGTTCTATAGGCTTGGTATCAATCTCACCCATAATAACAATATTAAGAAAATGAGTAGCACTCTCCCAAACTCTGCAACGCAATCTGCAAATGATTTAAATCAAAATTAGCTTACCCCAAAGCTTTTTATGCCTTAACACGCACACACACTCAAAATATACGAAGCCATATGCAATAGGGTAACTATAGAAGCCTTTGCTCCTTTAAATATGGGAAAGCTAAAGAGAGGGAATATTTCACATACAAGATATATTCAAAATGAAACTATGAATCCAAGTGTTCTGATATGTTGTCAGTTGTTGGCCCAAAATCCCTACAAAAATAACAACAAACTTTATTAGTTTCGTTAATTAAAAACCAGCAAAATACAAATAAGTACAAGGCTACTATACCTCATTGAAGGACAATTATTTTTAGCATGTCCCTCATTCTTGCAAATGCTACAACGTCTTTTCTTTGTTGTTTGTGTTTCCTTTGGGTTCTTTGCTCTCAAAGACTTTGGGCGCCCTTTTGTGGGCACCCGTGGAGGATCCTGCACCGTTTGTGAGAAGTTTGATATAACTTGACTTCTAGATGGTATACATTCATTGGTGGGCATCGTTTGTGAACATTCTACATGATCTTCCATTGCAAGCAACTCTTTGTGAACCTTTTCCAAAGCAAGTGTAAAGTGATTGTGTTTTTTAGCTGACTGTGATGCAAGTTCAACAATGTCATAAAGTTGTATCATTGACTTATTTTTTCTCATCGTAGCCTCATCTTGTACTTGCCGCACTTGGTCATCAGAACATGGTATGTCGGGAATGGGTCGACTCTTAGCATTAATAGTCCATCTGTCTAGAATATAATGTTGTGGCAATATATTTAACTTCGCTTTCTTGCCAAAAACACATAATATGTGCCTACAAAGAATCCCCATAAGCTCCCACTTATGGCATGTACATGTAGCATGTCCTTCATCACCCTCCAAAGTCACGTGGTAAATAGGTGTTTCTTTACCATGAGCTGTCACTCCATATGTCTTGGCCTCACCACTCACATACAATTTTCTTGCTTGGTACCGTAGACTATTGAACAACTCATCTTGGAAGATCGTGAAAGACTTTCTTGTATAAACAATCGCCGCCTCCGCTTCAATTTTAAAAGGTGTCTTCATTATCGCCCGGGTACATTTTGTCCGCACATCCTTTTCTTTCTCTTTAAAGTAACGTGCATCTATAGCTTTCTCATACTGATGCACAAAGTCACTAACCATAGTACTTGAACGA
Source organism: Juglans mandshurica (assembly GCA_022457165.1). Lineage (NCBI taxonomy): Eukaryota > Viridiplantae > Streptophyta > Magnoliopsida > Fagales > Juglandaceae > Juglans > Juglans mandshurica. The sequence goes on from CM039629.1 coordinate 16,477,135, forward strand.
ACATAATCTTTGAAAAATTTGTTCATGCTCTCACTCCTCTGAGTTGTTGACATACCAGCACAAAATGTCGAACGCAAGTAGGCTGGTACCCACTTATCTCGTCGACTGTAAAGATTTTGCAGCCAAGTATTTTTTCCTAGGTCATACTTCACCATAATCAAAGCCCATTCTTGCTCGAACCCATCAGTAGTAATTGTCTCATGTATGCAATGACGAAAATCTTTCTGAAAGTCCGGAAACTTGTTGTATACATGGGCTAAGTGTTCGGGAAATTTTTGTAAAATGTGCCACAAGCACAACCTATGAGTTGTATTCGGGAGTACCTCTACAATTGCCTTAGCCATCGCCTTGTCGTCATCGGTAATTATCGTTGATGGGGCACGCCCAAGCATTGCTTCTTGCCATGTTCTCAATAACCATGTATATGATTCTCCCGTTTCATTAACCAACAAAGCACAACCGAACATTATGGTCTGGTGATGATGATTAACTCCAGAAAATGGCACAAATGGCATCTTATAAATATTTGTAAGGTAAGTGGCATCAAATGTAACAACATTTCCAAAATATTGATATGCAGCTCTTGATCTCGCATCAGCCCAAAAACAGTTTCCCATACTCCCATCCTTGTCAACTTGCATGGAGAAAACAAACCCAGGTTCTTTGAGTTGTCGATCAAGAAAGTATGAATATAACCTTTGTGCATCCCCTTCTTCAAATATTTTCCTCCTTTTGCTTCCCAAGTAATTTTCTACATCCTTGCCAATACAACCGACATTAAATTCACCACCTGAATCTTTACTCAACACCGACATTATTTTCCTTGTCAGTACACCGGATTCATTCAAAGTCATAATAAGTTTTTTTTGGACTTTAGTAACTCCCCTATGCCCACGAAGGAAGCTAGTACTTCTCGGTGTAAGTAGAATATGATTATGTCCAACCACAAACTTGTTGACTATCCACTTTTCACCATCTTTCTTTATTCCCATCATTGCCTTACATCCAATCTTTGTCTCAGCGGGTTCAGGGAGTTGTCGATCTGTGTCTTTCCGACTTACTCGCCGAAATCCTTCCCTTGTGCAAACATAGTCTACTGCACAAAGAGTTTTATCATCTTTCGACAATCGAGTATGATTCGTCCGGATTGCGAATCCTTGTAGGCTTGCATATGCCTTGTAAAATATTTGGGCGTCTTTGACCTCCTCAAATATCATACCAATGAATGGCTCTAACGGACCACTACTTGAAGAGGGAATCACATTCACTCCATCTTTGACATTAACACTATCTTCAACATTCACATCACATTGAATGTTTTCACTTTCAGCCTCAAGTTCATCACTATCAATATTATAAATTGGTTCCTTCAATACAAAACCACATGATTATAAATCCATTAGTTATGGAAAATCAACAAAGCTAAAAATAAATAAAAAAGAGCATGATTATAACTCCATAATGAAAAATCAACAAAGCTATCAGGGTACTTTTTAGCTCTTATTTTCATATATATCTCTTTGTCTCCCTCTCTCTAGCTATATCTTATATCTATCCGGGAAACCAAAACGTAAAAAAGGAATTAAGAAAATTTACAAGCAAGCTGAAAATACAACTCTTGCTGCATGTCATAATTAATATACACTGAAAATATCTTTATACTCTTAAAGTGTAAAAATCAACAAAGCTATGAAAGATATGGTTGCATAAGCACTGAGAAAAAATATTATCATGTAAATATTTTCATAAGAATCATTGCATCATTATCTATTCATTCAAAGGCCAGTATTTGAAAGATGAACATATCATCAACATGAGTTTTTGATTCCAGGCCGGCTATCACAACAAGCAAGCACAAACCATTTTTTGACCAACTTGTTCCAATATTATCATTTGTCAATTTCAAAACCCACCTTCAATATTAACTGAGATCAAATCCTTCTTATGGCTATCATAAGACAAAAATACAAGATGGGACAGTTTTGTGAACATTCAACACTGTGAAAAAATACAATATAGTTCATTCTCCATATTTTTTTTCTTCAAATAAATCAACAATCTCTCATCCAGTAGTGTAAATATTTATAATGTAAAATCTCTCAATCTTTAAACTGAAAGCCAAGCTAGATCATCAAAATATAATGTGAAGTGAACTCTTTCAAACATTTTGTCAAACACTAGTAGTGTAAAGATTTATAATGAAAAAAAAAAAATACCTCTGGATGACCAAGGTCACTGGAGTCAGCCATGAACAACTGTTAGAATTGTCGAGCAACTATGGTGGGCGACAGACTTTCCAACGGCAGTGTAGTGGGCAACGAAATTCAAATTATTGGACCGGTTTTTTTATGAAGTCAGTGTTTGCTCTAACGGACCAAGGAGGACAACGACGGCCTTCAAGTGGTGGACTTGTGGCGGTGGATTCTGGCGGCAGATTTTGGCGATGGTGCTTTACTGGTCGATCGACGCACGCGGGAGTGAAGATAAACTCTGTAGCCGCTGGTAAGTATGAATTGTTTTACAACTCTATTCTGTGCGGAAGAGTGTAGACAGCTTATAGTGTTATTTCTGATGTGGCACCCAGCCATTGGTGGGCTGTTAATGTGCATAAAGCGGATTGACCGCTTAGCAGCTGCTCTGATTGATTAATACTAGTTGAACCTAGTACTAAAAGCAAGAGATCTCCCATTGCCAAATATAAATGGTTGATCCATATAGAAAAAGTAGGTGTTTAATCATTGCAGAAAAATACAAACACCCTGCACGGATCTGTCCCTTAAGTCCTTATAGAAAAAATCGTTGCACTAATCATTGTGAAAAAAGATAAGTAATAAAAATGGACATATCAAAGGGTTGTGCAAACTTGTGTTTGGAGGAGATATTCTTTTAAGTATTTAGGCCCTATCATAAAGTTTGATTTTTAAGGTGAGAGATAATCTCTTGGGAGTATCTATGCAAAGAAAGAAATTAAAAAAATGGAAAATATATATAGATGATTCCTTGAAGTAAGTATTCACACTCACGCACTCACATGAACTTGATATTGATGAACTTATGAGGTTTGAACAACCATTGTGACTGTTACAAATAAGAGAGAGTATTTTTATTTTTATTTTTTTGTGTATGACACTATGCTTGGACTTGTGATGCACTTAGGCATGTTAATTGACTCAATGATTATATATATATAAAAAAAATTAAAAAAAAAAGACAAGAAAAACAAGTGAAAAGAATTTTCGAAAATAGTTTTTTTTTTTGGTCAATTAGGTTTAATCTTTTATTTGTATATTTTTGGGTTATCTGGTCTATGTCAAGTTTTGTTTATTTTACCTTCTTGTGCATAAGGCTAGAATTGGTGGTTGTTTATTTGGGAGTGGGTCTCTATTTTAATGGCTTAAGTCCTAGTGGGACACTAAGATATGTACTTGTGCACAGCACGGGAAGTCACATAGTAACTTAATTAATATAGCATGTGATAGACCCACACGACCCAGACCCCCCAAACCCCTCGATACTCTCTCTCACCCACACCCACGGCACCCTCACTCTTTGTGTTCTCAATCCTATCATATTCGAGTTCTTCGGGGCTTAGTAATCATATAAACCTCCTCACCTACATGGTAAGTACCAATGTTTTAAATTTCGTACCGTACAGGTCGGTATTTACCCTACCAGGATAGTGACCAGTATAGAAAAGGTATGTGTTTCATACCAGGTCAAATACCGGCCGGTTTTCGGTGTACTGGCTGAATTTTTATTTTAGTTTTGTAATAAATGTAAAAATTATGACTTTTTCATAATTTTCACTCCAATTCTCACATCTGAAAACTATTTTCTTAACTTTTTTTTAACCCTTTTTCTTGAGGACTGGAAATCAAATCTCTACTTCCCTTTTCGTGATGAAGATAAGTAATTATTTTTTTAAATAGTTGGATTGAGAGTTTAGAAGTATTATTGAGTTATATAAATATATGTTTTAACTTTTTAAGACTTACATTGATCTATTTTGAAATATAATTTATACATATATAATTAATTTATTATATATAGACTATCCCGAAAAGGTACCGATACCAAAATATTTCATTCGAGTGCCTTAACCGAAACGGTATTCAAAATTTTGATAAGTACCACATAATCTTCTTTTATCTTACCTAGGGCTTAGTTAAGCACTCATTTTGGGATTTTCTTGTGGTGTGATTGTGAGGTGCCGGCGTGGTATATTGGGTTTCGGATTGGATTTTGTTTATAGTTGGGTTGTCTAAATATGCTCTAGTAATGGGTATATCCTGATTTTCATGTATTGGGTATGGTTTTGTGTGGGTTACGATATTGTTCATCTCGGTTTTCAAGTAGTGCCTATCAAGTGTTTGGTTTTTTGTCTCAACCAAGTTGTCTTAATCATTTGCTCATTGTTTGACATGCTTTCATACTCATACATTAGGTTTATCAAAATGCATGGTTGAGTTAAGATCAGAGGGAATTTTTGCAATGTCAAATTAAGATCTTTCCTAGTGTCCTCATCTAAGCAAACATAGGCTTGGTATTTATTCTTCTGATTCTGATGAGGATGAGCTTTAAGTCTTGATAGATTTGTGACAAAAAGGGAGAAATTTAAGTGTGTTGCTGAGGCATAGTTGAATGTTTTTTGTGAAGGGTGAGTAAAAAGTGAGGGGGAGTAGCAGCAGCAGTAGGTAGGAGTTGAAGTTTACGTTTGATATTATAGTTCAGAAATTGTTTTGCTTATTTTGGGATGTAATCTAGCTAAACAATGTCTTGATTTCTTGCTTACTGAACATGGTTATTAATGATGACTAAAACAGAATTTTAGTAGGATTAGATTACATCTAACTTTTGGTTTTGTTGAGACTAATTTCAATTAATGTTCTATGTCATTTCTTCTCATTACTGAATTAAGATTTTCTTCATGAGATCTTGGTCTGCTGGTTGTTTTTGTTTCAGGTACATACTACATTTATCAAACTGATTTTTATCCCCAATCCGCCAAAGGGGGGAGATTGTAAATGCAAAATTTTGGCTAGGACTAGTTGACTAGATGCATAAAGATGATTTGATGCTTTGTAAGTTGGATGAATATAAATCACTTTGAATTTATCTATAAAGATTTGAAAAGTGTATCCAGAAATTATTAGATAATGTTTTAGATAAGTCAAGAGTGTGTGTATCCGAAGTTCAAGGAGTCTGGAATTATTCGGTTGAATGGAAACTATATCTGCTGATAAGACTAAGCGCCAGGTGTCAACAGACGTGTCAACAGATGCATCAGCAGACTTGTTCCCAACAGAGTTCTCCTGTTAACAGATTCTTAATGTGTCTCAAATTCCTAACAGACTCAATCCATCAGCAGAGTCCTACTACATATCAAATACTAGGCATATTATTTAAATGAGAATTTCAGCTAAAGGAAGGGATCTTTTTGATCATTTATTTCTCAGAGCTTGGTGATCTGAGAGAGATCCAAGTGTTGAGTGTGAGAGAATTCTTGCAAAGGATTTTCTACTGTTTTTCCCTTTCTCTCTTTGAGTGTGTGCATACTACAGGTCGGAGTTGAAGTGACTAAGTTTAGCCACTGGAGTTCTAGGAGGGAAGTCAATAGGTTGAAGATCGCCAGAGGTTCTGACTGACCCGTTTCTCTGGGCAAGTAAGAGAGTCTAGTTACAAAAGTTTCGTAATTAAGAAATGACTTGTAATTGATTTTCATCTAATAAAATTAACTTTTCTGAGTTTGCATGCCCTGTAGGGTTTTACCTTTAAAGAATTCTTTAAAGGGTTTCCCTTTGTAACCAAAATTGGTGTTACGCATTTTATTTATTTTATATTATTACTTAATTATTAAATTAATTGCATGTTGACGACTAACCAATTTATTAAGTGAATTGATAGATATTTTCGTTACGATACATGAGCATTTGGATAATTTCACGTTTGATGAATGATTCACACTGAGCTACATAATGAGTTCATTGAGCTACATAATGTTGCTCAGTACGGTTTACAAGATGGCCATGTATAAATAATTTTAGCCTGAGTACTGATGTAAAATAAGAGAGAAGTTGGTACACCTTTACCAACATTTTTGTCCAACTCATCATTTCAACGTTTAATTATGCAAACACCTGCACATGCAGGGTATCTCTTGCTAATTATTGCCGACAGCAACGTTAGTTCAACTTAATTATGCTTTGTATGATGTCTAATTCAATCTTAATTATATTCATTTAATTAGATCGATGTTCCATGTATGTCAATTTTAATCCCTTAATTTCTTGTTCAATTCACAAATCATGTTAGTAATTTCACTCGATAGTGAAAGATGGCAGCTCCTCCGAAAATGTATTGGGGTCTTGCCTTTGCTAGAGACCAGTACTACAAATGTGTGGGTCATAACTCTAAGAAATGGAATTTGCACTCTCTTGGGATTTTCTCTCTCCATATTTCTAAAGGTTCGATATCTTCTTGAATCGTCAATCATATTTTCTCTATTATATTGAGAGTTCTATGAGTTCATAAAAATTGTAAAATTATCAAATGTAGTAGATTTCGCTCTCAAACGACTTGTGGATGTAAACTTTTATGTCGAATCACGCAAATCTTTATTTTTCTCTTTATTTATATTTTATGTATTTTATTTATTATTTACGTTATAAATAAGCATCTCATGAACACCATACCAACGTCAAAGTCATTAGGATGGGCAATTCGACTGTGCTGTTGGCCTTCACTCCCGTTGAAAAGTACTGTAAGCGTAGTTTAAAAAACAGAAATGAACTTAAATGCTCTGAAAATGTGTCTCGAATTTCTTTTTTTTTTTTTTTTTTAACTTAGTGATTAAGGAAGTATTTTTTAATGATATTCTAAATTTTTTATTTTTTTTATAAATATTTATAATGATTAAAAAATACATGAAATAAAAGAAATAAAAAATAAAAAAATACATTTTTCCTGTTCGGTGGACTTTCTTTAAAAAAAGGTTGTAATCAGCATATCCGCCTTTATATTCTTATCCTCTCAGGGAATTAGGAATCATGCACTTTGCTTGGTTCCTTCGCATACATGCTGTCCCTTTAATAAACAGTTGGACCTACAATACATGCGTCGTAGGTCCCAGTTTGTAAGATGCATTGAAAGCGAACCAAAAAATTGATAAATATTCGAATTTCGGGTATTAATCTCTCAAGTAGTCTTTTCGGTATACATTTGGGTTGATAGGATATTCCATATACTAAGATCCGGTTTATTAGAATTTGGGTAATGTTACATAAAAGTCCCATACATGTAAGTTTGGGGCAAGCTGATCTTCTAAAATAAGTCGGATCCACAAAAAAATAAAATAAAATCCACTCGGATACTTGCAATGCGGGATGTCATTCACATCGGTATGATGGCCAATCCACCTTCAACTGGGGACTTGGGATGGAGATTGGTTCATGATTTTGCTAGTTTGGAGTTGTTACGAGCTGGCTCCATCACCGTGGGGTGGGAATCGTGGTCCAATGCCACCGCACCAACATGGTGGTCGGTTGGTCCAGTGTTGATGTGGTGTGTATAGGCGCAATCAAACAAGCATAAGTTCAGAACAGACGCAAGTGCCAACGGGCTGAGAACGGATGGACCGGGACCATTTCTGTCAATTTCTTAGGCGTGCTTCGGATTTTCTAATTTGTTGCTGGTTTGTCACCCTCCCTGCCACGTACCCTCTTCCTGCTCCAGCTTCGAACACAGACAAGAACAGATAGAACAAGAACAGATGCACAATACAATGTAGAAATGGAAAGAATGAACAAATGAACAAGGAGATGATGACCCAAGAATATACTCCAATTCTTGGAAGAGATTTTCGAGCAATCTCTAAAACTCCAAACAATTCAGTTTAGCCAAAGAATCCCGATACGTTTGACTACAAGAGATCTGCTAATTATACACTAAAAACTCTACTACTAACTAACCGACTCACTAGCAGAATTTCTATTACAAGGAATTCTGAAAAACGACGCCACATAGCTCCATCTTCAGACTTGCCAAAATACCGCGACACGCACCGTTTCATTAAAGGAACCAAAACGCCCCGTATTGAACAATCCGTTAACTCAGTTACTCTCATTCTCCCTACTGACTGCAACACATTTCACTTCACATCTTCAACCAGCACACACTTTACACTTTACGTTCTCCCCCTCTTAAAGGACTTGCCCACAAGGCCTTCTACCAACACACTTTTAAAGCATAGTTCCTACAAGATGTGGGTAGAGTTGCCTTAACTTCCACAAGCTCTCCCAAGAGGAATCCTCATCAGCAGCTCCCACCCAACTCACAAGCACTTTGTCAGAGCATGATTGCCCTTCTTTTGAATTCGTCTATCGAATATCGTCTGAGGCTCAGGCTGTAGTTGTCCACTGGAATCAATAGGGGTAATGTTGGCAAAGGAACAACATTCTGACCAATCTTCCTTTTTAAACACGAAACATGAAAAACTAGAAGTATTTTAGATGAACTAGGCAGATCAAGTTTGTAAGCTACAAACCCCAACTTATGCACAATCTAGAAAGGACCATAAAATCTTGGAGCTAGCTTCATATTGTGTCTCATTGCTACTGTTTTCTGCCTATAAGATTGGAGTCTCAAGAAGACCCAATCACCCTCTTGAAAAGACCTTTCACTTCTATTTATGTCTGCATAAAATTTCATTCTATGTTGTGCCTTTTTCATGTTATCTTTCAGTAAACTCAATAACTCTTCCGTTGACTTTAACTGCTTGTTAACAACATCATTTGAGGAGGTAACCTAGCACATAAGCCAACAACTTAGGAGGGCCATACCCATAAAGAGCTTCAAATGGAGTGATTTTAATGGAAGAATGCACAGTAGTGTTGTAACACCACTCAATCATTGGTGAATCACATGTTCAAAGAGCAAATCGGGTGGAATATGGTGATCTTCTAAGATGATTTGTTAGTTATGAGCAAATAAGCAAACACCACATATTGAACCTACAAGAAGCTTTCACCATATTATGCATATATAAGATAAAGCTTAACCTGGTTAAATGTGTCTTGGGTGATGAATCGGGCAAATTCCTAAGGTTATGGTGACGCAGCGTGGAATCGAAGCCAACCAAAAAAAGATCAAGGAAATAATGGAGATGAAGCCCTCACGAAGACTTAACAAAGTGCATAAATTAGCTTGCAGGATAGCAGCGCTGAACAGATTTGTGTCAACGTCAAAGGATCGATGTTTGCCGTTCTTTCAGGTACTACAGAACCCAAAATTGGGATGAAGAATGTGGTAAGGAGATTGAGTAGATGAAGGTGTACTTGTCCAACCCTCCACTCCTAAGTCAAACCAAGCCTAGGAAAGCCCTATATCTATATATGTCAGTCACACTAGAAGTATTGTGCATCACGCTAGTTAGAGAGGGCGAAATGAAGCAGAAGTCAATGTACTACAAGAGCTAAGTGTTGGTGGTAGTGGTGTGTCAGCTGAGGCCCTACTTTCAGGACCATTTGATAAAACTACTGACAAAAGCCCCTCTTAAGAAGTCCTGCATAAACCAGACAGGTCGGGCCAATTGGTAAATCAGTCAATTGATCTCAGCGAGTTAGATATCGATTACCTCCCAAGAGGTGACATAAAGGCCAACTCCTAACAAATTTCGTCGCTAAATTTACCAAATCCCCTGAAGAGTTGCAAGTAGCATCAAAGGGAAACCCCTGACAAGTGTATGTTGACGGCTCCACCTACTCCAACCAGGAGGGGGGAGTAAGCCTATACCTCATAACCAAAGAAGGTGAGGAGATTCACTACGCTGTGAGGCTGGCAAAATCTAAAACCTTGCTAGTAAGACTCACCATGGCAGAAGGGTTGGGAGCAAAAGAAGTCAGTGTATAAGCAGATTCTCAGTTAGTGATGAACCAAGTGAAGGGGGAGTACTTAGCAAATAAATAAATACTCAAAATGTACCTACAGAGGGTATGGGAGCGACATGATTGATTCCAATACTTTAGCATCTGGGAAATATCGAGGGAAGATAACTGGAGGTAAAATAAACTCGCGTGGGATATAATGACCCAAGTACTGGATATCTTGTTGATTGGAAATAAGGTATCAATGATATGAACAGTGCCGAAATGGGCACAAGAGGTAGTGAGGTACCTGACCATAAAGGAACTCCTCGATGAAAACTAGAGGCGAGGAAGGTAAAGAACAAGGCAACTACTATCTAGGTTCACCCTCTTAGGAAGGGTCTTATACAAGCGAGAAACTCTACTCTTGTGATGCATTTTCTCTGAGGAAGCACAATATGTGATGGCGAAAGTACACGAAGAGGTATGTGGAAACCATTCCGATCTAGGTCCCTAGCAAGGTACTATTGTCCCCATGCATTGAAGGAGGCAGAGGGTACTATTGGCATACCGCTAGCCCTGGTTTCAGACAACAGACGACAATTCGACTACAACCAGTATTGAGACTGAAGCACGGAATTGGGGATCAAAGTCAACTACTTGTCCCCCTATCACCCCTATGCCAACGGGCAAAGGGGAGCCGACAAACAATATTGTGTTCACAATGGTGAAGAAGAGACTGGCAAACCAGAAAGAAGCATGGTTGGAAGAACTCCAAAGATTGATGTGGGCTTACAAGACCACATAAGTACCCCAACTAGGGAAAAGCCCATTTATGATTACCTATGGAAGTGAGTTAGTACAGGTTGAAATCGGCGTGCATGTCACCAAGTCGAACACTACTATGAGGAAATAAACAATAAGAGCTTGGAGGGAAACCTTGACCTGCTTGGAGGAAATAAGAGAAGAGGCAGAGCTAAGAGCTACAACCTAAAAGAAAAGGACCGCACATTATTTCAACAAAAAGTCAAATCCTGATCATTCAGATTCGGGGATCTGTTGCAAAGGGAAGCGGGAACGATGACCAACAAGCAAGAAGAGGGAAAACTCGGACCCAAATGGGAAGGACCATACATGATAGTAGCAAGTAGCAGACCAAGCTCGTACCGCTTGAAGGATATTAACGAGAAGAGGCTACCCCACTCATGGAACGCAGAACATTTAAAGAGATTTTGTTTAAAAGGTTCCATGTAATTTGAACAAGCAATAAAATAACATGCCCTCTAAGTTTACAATATTTTATGCAAATACTTATTGTGTGCTACTTTCCAAGTCAATTGTGACGCTCTTCGGACCATTAAACCAAATGCTAGCAATGTGTACACGGTCGGTGCCAACCCTCGCACTCAGCGATGAAAGGCTAACAATGTGCATGCTATCGAGGTTAGCCTTCACCCAAGCGACGGTCAAGAACACCTCTCGTCCACTCATTAAGCAATCGAGGCTAACACTCGCACTGGTGATCAAAAGCTAACAACATGCATACGATTGGGGTTAGCCATCGCTCAAGCAGCGGTCGAGTACATCTTTTGTCTACTCATTAAGTCAGATGTTAGCAACATGCATGCTTTATTATCAAAGGATAATAACGCGCAAGCAATCGGGCTTAGCCTTCGCCCAAGTAACGATCGAGCACATTGCCTGCCCACTCATTAAGCTGAATGTTATCAATGTGCATGTAATCAGAGTGGACACATGTACTCGACTATCAAAGGCTAACAAGCACATGCGATCAGGGTTAGCTTTTGCCCAAGGGACGATCAAGAACAACTCCCTTCCGCTAATTAAGATGGGTATTAGCAATGCGCATGCCATCAGGGCTCACACTTGCATCTAGCAACCAAAGGCTAACAATGTGAATGCAATCAGGGTTAGCCTTCACCCAAGCAATGATTGAGCATATCTTCCACCCACTCATTAAGCTGGGTGTTAGCAACACGCGTGCCATCATGGCTAACACCCAAACTCACAATCAAAGGCTAACAACATGCATGCGATTGAGGTTAGCCTTTGTCCAAGCAGCAGTCGAGCACGTCTCCCACCTACTCATCTAGCAATGTGCATGCAATCGGGGTGGACACTCGCACTCGACAATCAAAGGCTAACAATGCGAATGCAATCGGGATTAGCCTATGACCAAAGGACGATCAAGAACAACTATTGTCCACTCATTAAGATGGGTGTTAGCAATGCGCATGTGTCCGAAACTAACACCCACACTTAGCGGTCAAATGCTAACAACATGCATGTGATCAAAGTTAGTCTCCGCTCAAGTAGCGGTAAGCACATCTCCTGCCAACTCATTAAGTCGGGTAGCAACGTGCATGCGATCATGGCGAACACCTACATCCGCAATCAAAAGCTAACAACATGCATGTGATCGGGGTTAGCCTTCTCCCAAGCAGTGACCAAGCACATCTCCCGTCCACTCATTAAGCTGGGTGTTAGTAATGTGCACGCAATCATGGCTAATGCCCATACCTATCTATCAAAGGCTAACAACACACATGCAATCGAGGTTAGCCTTCGCTCAAGTAGCGGTCGAGCACATCTCCACCAACTCATTAAGTCAGGTATTAGCAACGCTCATTCAATCGGGGCTAACACCCTCTCCTGGTGATCAAAGGCGAACAATGCACATGTGATTGCGGTTAGCCTTCATCCAAGCAGTATAAACGTTAGTCATTGGTACGAGAATAACAAGTGATGAATGGCAAAAATAAAAGAGGAAATGAAAAGACAAATCAATCAAAGGCGAGCAACAACCAATCAAGGACCAAATCAATAATGCAAAGCAAGACATAGAAACTCAAACACAAAATAACATATACATAACATATTGAGTGTATAACAAGGCACAAGCCTATCAAAATCCAAGATAGAATATTACAAGCCCGGGCCAAAGGAGTTAAGTTACTAGCTGGAGGATGGTGAGGCTGCTGGTTCAAGAAGACTTTGGCATCGCATCAGCCCTAAGAGACTCCAGGAAGAATGCTTGGGCTGAGTCCAGGAGAAGAGTCTTCAGATTCAAAGCCTTCAAGTTTGCCCCTGAGTTCGCTAACAAGAACCTCTTTAATGTCCTTATTCCAAGGTGGTATCTGAGACCCCATGCCCAGTCATTCACTTGAGTAGCCTCAAAATGTTGGGGGAGAAAGGCGGACAATCTCATCCCTGGAGCATCTGAGCTCAGAGTCCAACTCTTCAACGCGTCGTTTTGACTTTGCAAGTCTCTCTTTCACAGTCTCAAGTACGTAGTGGAGCTGGAAGTAATGCCCATTGTACTTCTTGAGCTCCTCCTTAGCAAATTTGAGCGTAGTCTCCGATCGGGCCAACTCATCGTGGACAATGTTGAGGTCCAACTAGAGTTGCTAGCAAGAATCGTCATCTTGTGAAGCTCTCTACGCGTAATCAGAGCAACAACCTCATGCCTCCCCTAGATTAGCCTTTAGTCTATGGCCACAATTGCGTTTGGCCTCCAACATATATTCCAAAAGCATGGACGCATGGCTAGCCTCCCGCATGAACTTCCAAGCCTATGCCAAATCATTCAATGCTCCCTCTAGGGAGTATCTATCCTTAGCTAAGGTGTGTTGAAGGCCAGAAACCTCAGCCCTCAAAATGGCAATCTTGACCTCCTGGACATGCGAACAAGAGCCCAATCGGGAGCGCTTTCTCCCATTTTCCTTCACTTTCATAGCCTCTAAAACAACTAGGCGAGATCCCTCCTTGAAGGAATGTTAAGACCAAATTTTCTCCTCTAAACTGGATTGGTGACGAGCAACTGAGTAGGCCAAAGAGTGTAACCCCTAAAACGAACAATGCAGGTTACTTACCGACACAAAAAAAAAGAAGACATAAACCAGTGATGAGGTTACACACTAGATAAAGAAAGCACCCAGGTTTTTGAGCTATCCTCACAGCGAAAGGATGTGAAAAGTCACCTGCCAGTAGTTCAAATGTAGAAGGTTTAGTGGAGGAGGGCCAAACATTTGAGTAAGAACTGGGTTGCCTATCGGCCGAACTGGGTAAATTATGCCTCATCTAGTCGACGGAAGCTGCTGACGAGGCAACTAGGGAAGACAGTCTAGGGGGTGCCTCCAAGGTCAGAAAGGAATTCACGAGTTGATTCTCCCATTACTTGATGGAGCCAGGCGTTTCCTCGCCAGAAGTAAGAACAGGTGAGGAAACATCCCCGGGGCCAATGGGACTTCCTCACCAGGAGCAATATTCATCGAGGAAACAAGCATGGGTGAGGATGCCATGGGAACTTCCTCACTGAGGTTAGCGATGGGTGGGGATCCGTCCATAGGGGGGAGTGCCTAGAGATAGTAACTGGTGCTGATGAGGGTGAATCAATCATAACCTCACCATCCCTGGCCAAGGTCTCACGGACGATAGGGGCTTGCTCTTCCCCGCAAACTTCAACTACTTCAATCGGGTCACTCACTGTCATAGGAGAGGATGATGATTCAAACCTTTCAAATAGGGCCTTAGGGAAAGAACCCAAGAAGACATCCGGAATCGAGTCACAGAATGAAGCGTCTAACATTGAATCCAAATCAGGAGCCCTTGGTCAATGACCTCCACGACCAGACTGAAAGATTCGATCCAAGATGTTTGAGAAATTAGATTTTCGATGCGATCATAAGATGTGGTTTTTTTGGATCGGACTAGACCAAATCGAACCCAAAATGTTTACATATAATTTTTTAAAATATTTTCAATATAATATATTATTTTATATAGTAGTTTATAAGTTAATTATGAAATTTTTACCTAATATATCACCGTTGACAATATAAAATGTAAAATAATATAAGTTATCAATTAACTAATATATCATATATCATATGGTAGATCATATGATAATACATGTTATTATATGTAGATACATACTCTACTATTTACACTTAGTTAAAGTAATTAGGTAATTTTTTTTTAAATACCTAAGTTGCAAATAAACATGAATAATCTATGGATAATGAAATTATTTAATATTCATTAACCTTATATAAAATGTTAGAATTTTAATATATGTCATTATGAATACTAAAGTACTAAGTTAGTAACTATTAAAATCATAAATATAATTATAATTAGTTAATTTTAATGAGCTAGTTACATAATCCACATTAAAGATCTCACATAATTTTAATTTTATTAATTTAATTAATATTTTGTATTAATTTAGGGTTGATGTCCCTAAAAAAATTACCTAACAAAAAAATTAAAAAGAAAGAATAGAACCAAATATATTATTAAAGAAAACCCATATATAACAACTGAAAACGTTTATTTCAGCCTCTGCCTCCATCGATAGAGGGGAGCCTTTCTCCCAAGGGGTGGAGAGCCCAACAAACCAGGCTTCATGGGAAGGGATACCTATGCCAACTTGGTGACTTTTGCCTGTATTGCCAAAGGGTGTAGAATTCAAATATTTGGAGAATTATTGCCTTACCTTAAACGCAGGTATAGGCGTGTATTTATAATGATGTAAAATATATTCTGTTACAACCAAATCATGGAAAGATAAAACAAAGGAATACATTTGAATTTTAAACTAATTACATATCTAAACAAACGTATCAAGGATCCTATGAAATATTTGATCTGGTCTTCAGGTAACTACTTTGTGAGGAGCCGCTAGTTGTTGTTGTGGATATGTCTCTAACATGCCCCCCCTCAAGCTTAACTGTGCAGAGGCAATGTTCAGCTTGTCACAAAGGAGAGAAAATAGAGATGAGGATAGCGGCTTGGTGAAGGTGTCAGCTACTTGATCTTTGGTAGAAATGAAGCAGATGTCTAATGTACCACGAGCGACCATATCTCGAACAAAATGAAAATCTACCTCGACATGCTTGGCTCGAGCATGAAAAACAGGATTTGAGGATAAATGTTACACCAATATTGTCACACCAAAGAATGGGAGTTGTAGAGGGAAGAGACTCAAGTTTAGTCAGAGAGAGCATAACCATGTGATCTCAGCAACGGTATTTGCTAAGGCTTTATATTCAGCCCAACCTTACCGCAATTGTTTGTTTTAACTTGAGATAAAGTTGGCAGCATTGCTTAATTGAAACTGAAATCAAATGATGAAACCAACTTCCTTTCTTCCACTTTCTTTTCTTCCAAAGTGATGCAGGAGGATACAGCCCAATGATTAGTATTCTTACGATTTGGGTGAGAGACAGTAGATTTGGGCGAGAAACGACTTATTCCTCGGTTGAATGAGGAGACTTATCTCACGGTTGGACAAGGAGACTTATTCATCGGTTGGGCGAGGAGAAGTGGCGACATCAGTATTTTAACTATAACTTTGGCTCACTTCAACAAATTTTAGTTTTAGGACGAAATTGTTTAGGAACAAACTAAATCTCATCCCTAAAAGTATTATTGGAGACGAAATTGTTTAGGGACGAACTAAATTTCGTCCCTAAAAGTAATTTCATCCCTAAATTTAATTTAAAAAAATGGATGACTTTTTAAAAATGTTCGAACGGCTAAATATCCGTTCGGACCATATCTTCTATGACGAATTAGGTCGTCTCAAAATGTCAAACCCATTCGAATGGCAACAATTCTGTTTGAACATAGAATTAATGTTTGTTCGAATGGTTTATCATTTGTTCGAATAGTAATCTTGACGGGGAAGTAATTTATTTTGCCGGAGAAAGTTTAAATCCGTTCAAACCTCAATTTGTTTGTTCGAAAGGGAAAGATTTGGTGGGAAAATTTGGCGGGAAGGTTGCAAGATTGTTCGAACTACACATATTGTGTTCGAACAACACACCGTGAGCATTCAAACGGATCATTTGGTGGGAAATTAAATTAAAATTGGCGGGGATTTTTTTAAACCTTTTTCGAACAGAACATAAAATATTTACAAATTCATAAATTAATTTTATGTAATTAATGTAAAAATATTTTAGTGACTTATTTTATGTTAAATAAGATTTTTAGTTAAATAAATATAACTTATAGTGTCATTTTTTTTATATTATCGTGAACAGTAAGTAAAATGAAAAAAAAAAAAGCATAATTAACAATAAACAAGCTAGCAAACACTAAAAATAAAAGCCATACATTAATTGCATCCCAAAAATATAATGTATGGCGGGAATATAATCTATGACTATTTGAATATTTAAATTAATTATACAAAATACAAATAGTCATGATTGTCAATACGAAAAAAACACGTTTAATGCAAATAAAAGATATACACTACTGGGCCAGATCATGTAGCACTCGACTCCCCATGATCAACTGACGAACCTCATGATCAGCAAGGCCATCAATCTCATCAGGCATCACAGTATCCTCTTCCTTTGTAGTCTCCCCATCGCCTGTAGGTGTAGACTCTCTAGGCACCACGTTAGGATATGCAGTGGGCAGTCGAGGGATACCAAGAAAATCAGCAACTGCATCAATTGAAAATTGTACTGAGACGCCTCGAATGAAGAAGGTGTATGCAGCATCCTACTGGCTGGCACAACCAAGTTCTCTATAGAACTCATATACAATATTAATGTAGGAAACTATCTTGTTTGTCCCTTCATCCTTCTGATCGATGATCGGTGTCCAACCACGATCGAGAAAGATAGATGCGAGAGAATTTCTCTCCCACATAAGGTCCCTAAAATCATCTATTTTCACCTGGCGCTCCAATAAAATAGTCCTCTCTCTAACTTCTTCACTAGATGATTGCCTTGCGCGACCTGCTTCTTTCCCCGAGAAGCCATTGGAATGACGCTAAATTTAATTTATAAAATTAAGGAAATGATTACAAAATATGATAATTATAATTAGATCAAGGTAATTATATCTAACAAAAAATTAAAATAAGAAATATACCATTCGAATGACTAAAAACATGTTCCAATGGTATTACAGTGCATTCGACCAATAATAAATAGTCGTTCGAAAGCTAATAGATTTTCGTTCGAACCTTGTAATTGTTGTTTGAACGATCACCATTCATTGTCGTTCGAATGTCTAATACATGTTCGAATGGATATTTCTGGATCGAGCTCGGCAATGGCTAAGTCGACTCAACCATTGCCAAAACCGTAAATAATCGGTTTGAAACCTTCGTTTTTCCTCCCACAACAACAATGAGAGGCCGGGATGACCATAAAGCCATCCCATCCTCCATTTCCAGCCAAATACGGGATTGAAATGAGGTTTTTTCAAAACCCCATTTTCAAACCATTTAAAACAAGTTTTAGGAGAAATTAATTGGTAAAAACGTTGGGGAGAGAACATACCTATTACAAGTTGGAGAGTACTAGTGGTGGACGATGGCTTTGACGGCAGCGTTTGGCACTGGAGCGGCAGAGTTTGATGGGATTTATGCGTTCTAACGGCGTAGGGTCTGGACACGATGGCTAATATTTACTTTTTACTATTCAAATAGCTAGTTATGTTGTTCAAATAGTTTCCATAAATATTTTATCCTTTTGAACGTCTTATGAATACCGTTCCAACGGGAAAAGAATATTGTGTTAGTTATTATTATATTTTTTATATAATATAGTATATATACTTATACTACTTATATATATTTATACTACTTATATAATATTTATACTTAATTATTATATACTTATATTTATACTAATACTTATATACTACTTATATATACTTATATACTACAATATATTATACTTATATATACAACTATATAATTATACACTACTATATATATATAATATACTTATATAGTTATACTTATATATATTTGTTCACTTATATTATAGTTAGATATACAATTATATCTACTTATATAATACGATATATTATACTTATATCGTATAATATAGTATATATTATTTATATATATAATTAATATTAATAGATAGCTATACTAATATTAATACTATTAGTCTATTATATAATCTAATATAGGCTATATAGCTATAACTAATACCAATATTTATATATTCTTTAATGTATAACTATAATATATAGTTATATATATATATATACACATTAATGATGTCTAAATATCATATATATCAAAATAGACAAGCAGCAATAGAGGAATGGGAAGCTCATTGTGACTTCCTAAGAAACGAAATTAAAAGTGTAAGAAACCATTTTAGTATCCTTGCTTTATAAAAAAATAAAAAATAAAAAAAATAAAAAAAATAAAAAAAGTAAGAAATCACTGATACAGATTTTTACAAAGATAACCCATAGCAAAAGAGAATGAAGTATATTGGGAAGTTTGTGTTGGTAAGCCATGAAAAATCCGTTGGTCAGCCCATTCATGCTTCCATTCATGCTTGAAGGCTTTAAGGGTGGTCTCGATGATGTTTCAAACGACTAATCCATTTTGTTTAATAATTTGGACAAAAATATTTAGATGTTTCCAATATTGTTCAATAGATGAGGAAAATATTAATACATCAGCTATATAAACTATCGAAAAATGAGTGAAAGGGGTAAATATTTCATTCATAATATTTTGAAATTCACTAGGAGCATTTTTTAACCCGAAGGGCATAACGTTCCATTTATAATGTCCAAAGGGAACTGTGAATGCTGTTTTATAATGGTCTTTTTAAGGGATTTGGATTTGCCAAAATCTACTTTTCATGTCAAATTTTGAAAATACTGTAGTATTATATAGTCGGGATAATAAACATTTTCTATCAAGAATTGAGTATCTAATCCATTATATCTACTTATATAATACGATATATTATACTTATATCGTATAATATAGTATATATTATTTATATATATAATTAATATTAATATATAGCTATACTAATAGTAATACTATTAGTCTATTATATAATCTAATATAGGCTATATAGTTATATATTATAGTAATATAATAATATTATTATATAGTAATATATTACTATATAGTTAAATCATAAAGATCACGATAACCAACACTATGAGCATAATAATAATTCATCATAAAGTATATCATTCAAAATAAAATAGCAAGCAAAATAACAATAAAAATAGTTATAGACTTATATATTAGTATAGCTATATAATATATTAGACTATATAATAGTATTAATATTAGACTATTAGTATAGTTATATATTAATGTTAGTTATAAACTATATATTAGTAATAGTTATAAACTTTTAGTGATTTAGTATAACTATATTAATTATATATATATATTATTTATAAATATATAGCTATATGTAATATACTTATAATTTATAACTATCATATAATATATACTTATGCTAATACTATATGATATATAGTAATAAAATTAGATATATATACACTGTCCATACGAACCACCTATTATGACTGTTCGAACGGTTTAGTTACTCGTTCGAATGGCAATTTACAGCGTTCGAACTTATATAATATGTTGGCGCCATTGATAAGCTATGACGGGATCAATTTGCGCCATATTACACTTTCAATTATTAGTTCGAACATATATAATTGACGTTTGAACGGGTCGGGAAATGTTTCCCGCTTCCTTGTTTTCGGGTTCAAATGGTTAGTAAATTTCATTCAAACAAGAAAATAAGAAATAAGACGTCTAGAAGCACAAACGTGCTGGACATTTGGGAAATTTTTTCTTTGAGATACAGAGAGCGTGAGAAAGAGAGAAACCATGAGTATTCAACTGTGAGAGAGAGGTTGGGAGTGCTGGACATCACTCTTTATTTCTCTTCAATTTGGTAAGTTTTTTACTTTGATATTCTATTTCCATGGAATTTTTTATTAAAAAACTCAAATTTATGTTCTCTTAAACTCAAATTAATTCTTTTCTCTTCTATTTTTGAACAAAAGATTAAGGTTAGAATGATATATTTGTGTTTGGATGTGAGAAACATGTAAATATATTTGTGTTTGGATGTGGGAATATGAAAATATATTTGTGTTTGTACAATATTTGTGAAATATGCATCTGATGAGTTTGTGTTTATCCCATGAATGTGTTCTCTGAGATTGTGTTTGTCTCTGTTTCGTGTCTGGAATTTGGGTTGAAACTGTTTGAACAAAATGATTTCCTGTTCGAATGCGTTATCTTGTTCGAACAGATCTTGAAGTGTTCAAACAGTTGTACTCCTATGTTGTAATACTTAAACTCAAATTTAATACTTAAAAGATAATTATTAAAAACTATAAGATATAATTAAAAAATAAGTAAATTTACATTATAATTAATACTTAAAAAATAAGAAACATAAGATTTATTAATATTTAAATTAGAATTAATACTAAAAGGTAATTTATTAAAAATTATAAGGTATAATTAAAAAATAAGTAAATTTAAATTATAATTAATACTTAAAAAATAAGAAACATAAGATTTATTAATACTTAAATTAGAATTAATACTTAAAAGATTATTTATTAAAAACTATAAGGTATAATTAAAAAATAAGTAAATTTAAATTATAAATAATACTTAAAAAATAATAAACATATGAATGATCTCCAACATAAATAATTATTAATACTTATAATTTGTTACAATTGCAAACATATATGTCTCACAAACGCAAAGCAACACGTGCGCCATCCCCATCTATTACTGACTCTCCGTGTGATTCACCTGCCATCAATAATGGGCCAACATCACCAGATCCAGAATAAGATATTTTATCAAATTAAATATCACATTTTATACTCAATTTAAGTAATATATATCTATAAAATAATTTAATTTAGTTAAAATATATGATTTAATTACTATATATATAGTTGTTGTAAGCCAACACCGAAGTTGAGGTACTACGAGGGGTGTCTACATAGAGAAAGTAAGGAAAGTGGGTAAAATTAAAATTGATATTCCTAATTATCACACCTGTGGCTCCGGAGATTCGGCAACGTGGCTTGCTTCTTATGTTGATACTCTTACACGCACATATGCACAGATGGTTACATCCTGCTAGTCTAAAGTTCTCCAAGATGTGAAAGACCACATCAAAAATCGTTGCTTGATAATAAGCTACATCCCAAGCAACTAAGTATATAGCATGTTATTTAAAGTTACTTTGTATTTATACTAATTGTTTATAATTTCTTAAATGACGAGTTTGAACGTAATTTTGGCCGATGAGAGGATCGATTAACAGTTGAGAAACTGATGTCGAATGCATTCCGAAGGTACAAAGGTCGATGTCATGCACACTATAAGAAATTCAGTACTACAACAGAAGCGCACCAAAATCCATTCCAAGCAATGTCACCAAACAAATGGGAGAATGTTTGTGATATGTTTGAAGATCCTGCTTATCAGGTAATTTTGCTGCTATCTTTTTTTAATAATATATGATAGATGTATTAAACATATAAACATAATTTTTTTTAGCAACGGAATACTGTGTACTAAGCAAATAGATCAAAATTAACGATACACCATCATGCGGGTTCTCCATCTTTTCATCTTTTTTCTAAAAAAATTGTAAGTTATTCTCGTCCCCGTTAAATATTACCATATAATACACTTTTCTGATTTAGGTTCTAATATAGATTTTCCTTTTGCAAGAAGAAGAAAGTCATGCTGACTATTATCTGACCCAATTGTATGCTAAAGCACATAAAAATCGTGATGGTGTTTGGATCAGTCCCGAAGCAAAGGCAAATTATGTAAGTTTAAATTTCTTTAATTCCATTTTTTAATAATATTTTTGTTACTTATACTAACTTTAATATTTTTTATTTTTGTAGGACAAGATGATATCTCTTAAGTAAATTGTTGCGGATCCATCTGATGAATCATCTATCAACGATGCTCAAATAATTTCTCAAGTTCTTGGATCACGTTCTGGATATTTGAAGGGCCTAGGACGTTATGTGAAGCCATCATCAACATCATCATCCTCTTCTCGAGCTAGATCGAATGATGACAAGGCTAAGGAATTGGAGGAAGCAACATTTGAGATAAAATGATTGAGGTCCAAGAAAAAAGAGTTGCTGACCCAATTAAATCAAGCAGTAGATTTAGAGGCAAGATTAGAAGAGAATATGCAAAAGAGACTGGGTATGAAGGTACAAAAAGCTGTGTTTAAACAGTTGCAGTCAATGATGTCCCAAAACTCTATGCCACTACCACAATCTTAAAATTTATTTTTTCTTTAATTGTCTTTATATTATGATATTTCAAAACATTTGAACAAATTATGTTTGAATTACAATTTGTGTAATATTAGTATGATATTATTAATTAAATTATGTTCTGTATGATTAATACCGTTCGAACGGTAAATTACCATTTATAAATCCATTCGAACAAAAACTAATTCATACGAACGACAATCGAGAAATACAGTCCGTAAAGCCATTCGAACAATAAAATATTGGTTCGAACAACATTCATATAATCATATGCAAAACCCCGTTCAAAGGAAAATAATTTCAAAAATAAACAGTCTGTTTGAAGGACATAATTTACGTTCAAACACAAGTCATTTGAGAAATTTATTGGTTCGAACGCATAAAATCTGTTCGAACACTCCGTCCGTTTGCACAGGATCAAATATGGTCATTCCTTCGAATGAACATTCCTTATAGTTCAAATGGTAAGTGTTGGTTCGAACAGATATTATGCCATTCGAACATAGTCTTGAGACGAAAAGTTTTTGTCTCAAAAAAACTTACTCGTTCAAACAATTTCGACTGGTAAGATTTTTTGAGATGAAAATTGATTTTTGTCTCCAAAAACCTTTTGAGACGGTCTTTTCAAGACAAAATAAAGATGAAAGCTTTCGTCTCCAAAAGCATTTTGGGATGAGATATGGGTTTTTTAAGACAAAATTTTTTTTCTCAAAAAACCCAATCTCTTGTAGTGGCTAGAAGTGTCATGAAACAACTTTTGAGACAATTAACTATGTAGATTTTCTTGGAGTTGAGGACTTTTTTTCAAATTCTCTTGTGCAAAATATTTTTTTTGGATTTGAGATGTGGGAAAGAAGCTTAATTTTGGAGTATAAGATATTCAATATTATTTTACTTTGACCTGATCAAATCAATTTTAGCTTTTCCATAATCATCAGATGATACAACAAAAGGAAAAAAAATATTGGTTTAATTGGACATCCAAAAGATCGAGGCAAAAAAGTTTAAAATTCGAGAACGAATTATCTTCAACCTGGTGAGAATAATGCAAACCCAAATTGATATGAAGTATCTAAGTCCGGATTCTACGTTGATTGTATTGAAGTACTACCTTAAGAAGATGAGTCTGTACAAATATGGAAAGAAAAACTTAATATCTTCTTTAGACTAAGGGTAATATTAGTTATTTTC
This sequence comes from Juglans mandshurica, assembly GCA_022457165.1. Classification (NCBI taxonomy): domain Eukaryota; kingdom Viridiplantae; phylum Streptophyta; class Magnoliopsida; order Fagales; family Juglandaceae; genus Juglans; species Juglans mandshurica. The sequence continues at coordinate 16,501,305 of CM039629.1, forward strand.
CCTCAAATCATATATTTATGTTCATTTTTGCCTTATTAATAAATATTTGGTTTCAAGTTTTGGAAATGATTCTGATTTCGATTTTGACTAGATTTTTTGTAGGATTCTGGTTTATTTAAGTATTTATTTCGAAAAATCATTATAATTTTGAATTTTGCAATTATTTAAGTCCAGCTTGTGGGTTTCATAAAATAATTTTAAATTTTACTATTAATCAATAATTTTCATCATTTAGTTTTCTCTGTGTTTTTGGGCGAATTTCTTGTCTTCTCTGTATTGATCATCTGTTGAAACTAGCCTTCAGAATAATCTCTCTATTCTGTCCGGCATCTCAAAGCTGTCTATTCTCTTTCTTTTTCTTCCACAATACATTTTTTTACGTGATTATCTTGAGAATTTCAAATAATACCAACGTATTCGTGCCTTCCAATGAAAGTGACTTTTAAAATTCCGCCATTAACCTCTTATCTTCTAAAATACTTTTGAAAGTAGGAACAAAAAACCATCGTTATCTTTGACCAACATGAAGATATTCGTGGCAAGATTTTGTTTCACTAACGAAGATAAGTTATAATCATCAAGTGGGGTATAATGTTGGCGTTTTCTCAACAACATGCAATTTCAAAGAAGGAAGGTATTGCCACTTGCATTGAAATCTCAAACCCATTTTCAACTAGATCATCATTGTCCTCAAGAAAATTTTGTGGCTTACCTTTGATATAAACAATGTCTTGAGCATTCATGACTAGCTCGGCTTGCATATTGTCACCTCTAGCGTCGAAACTATCGAGTTTAACACCTAACCTCCAGTGTCTCTATTTTTGCTATTAATCGCTCTAAAGTGACATAAATTGAAATCTACTCTTCCAAACGGTCCAAGCACTCTTCTGATCTATGATTCATATGTGAGTCCATCATCGCCAACTCTGATATCACTTGTTATGAGCCGAGAAGATAGATTCCATGATAATAAGGGCTAACTTAATGATAAAAATAGGTTATGAGATGTAACCTAGGCCTCCTTCAAACACAAATTAGAGGTTCAGGAAAAAAACTCCACTCATGCCTTTATTTATGGGGCCACGACACCTAAATAATACATGTAGATTCCCTACGGGATTAATACATAATAAAAGGATAAACATGACAAGCAATCGATATGATAGTCATTAACAACCTGTACTCAAAAGGTAATATGAGAGGAAGTTGAAGCCTAACTTTGACCGCAATTATTTGTTTTAACTAGTTGAGATAAAATTGGGATAATTGCTTCAATGAAACTAGATTCAAACCATAAAGAGAAGATATATTTGCAACCGTGAATTATGTAACCGCTGCGTAATCGTTTTGAAAAAAGTGAATAAAACATAAGACCCATATAAAAAAAATTAATTTTTTAATAGTGGACCCCACTCTTTTTCAAAGCGATTACGCAACGGTTGTATGTAGAATTACTCAACCATAAAACAGGCCAACTCCCTTTCTTCCGCTTTCTTTTCTTCCAAAGTCTATTCTAGTTCTTTTTCTTCCACAACACATTTTTTCTGTAATAATTATCTTAAGAGCTTCAGATTGAGTTCTTAATACCAACGTACTTATGTATCTGTACCTTCCAATGAAATCTACTTTTGAAGTTCCCCCATTAACCTCTTATCTTCTGAAACACTTTTGAAAGTAGGAACAAAAAAGCCATTTGGCCCATAAATCTCGGTTAGCACACACTCAATGTCATCTTTAGTCATCATGAACTTCTTCGAGATAAGATCTTGAGAGATTCAGGCCTTGTTTGTTTTTCACAAACCATCTTATCTTATTTCATCTCAACTCATCTAATCATTATAAAATTTTTAAATTTCTACACAAAATACAATAAACAATTCAAGTACTTTTTCAAAACTAGAAACAAAAATAATATTAAAATTTTATATTCTAATAATATTTTATTCAATTTTCATTTTTATCTCATCTCATCTCATTTATATAACCAAACAACGCCTCAAATTTAGTACTTAATACCAATGTATTTGTATTTTCCAATGAAAGTTGACTTATGATGTTTCCCATTAACCTCTTCTCTTCTAAAATACTTTCGAAAGTAGGAACAAAAAATCCATTTGACACATAAATGTGAGTTGGCACACACTCAAAGTCTCAATGTCATCTTTGGTCATCAAGAACTTCTTCGAGGCAGGCCATTTGGTCTTTTCCCATGAGTTTTTTTTTTCCAAGCTCTACATTCGTGGCAAATACTTAGCTTATGACACAAAAAATGTCCGTGACAAAAAAATATGCCTTTTTACATAAGATCACATCCAGCGAGCTAGATGTTGCGGGGAAATAGACATTTTGCGGCGAGAAACTCTAAGATATTACGGCGATAATAAATCGCCGCAAATAGTTTTAAATATCAAAACTCATTTCTCCCTTATTTCTTTCTTCCCCACACCAGATACCCACTCTCCATTTCGCCATCCCCCCCCCAGCTGAAACTCCACAACTTACCTCACAACCAGGGCACACCACCGATGTCGACGGCTCCACCTCCACCGCCACCTAACTCCGATGACCCTCCCCTACTCAGTCTCCAATTGTAAGCTCTCTGTTAGGGTGCTGTTGAGTCTAGCTAGTATGTAAGTAAGGATGGTGAATAAATGGTCTGTAACGTTATGGTGTATGGGCTGATTGCATACGATCTGTTTGTTAAAATGAAGAAATGAAAATAGCAAGAGGAAAAAGATGAAATAAGTGGCCACGCCTTGGGGATTCGAGGTCCCAATTCCTCCAAAGAAACAACTACAGTGTCTGCTCAATGTTTTCATAATGCCCACTACAGATTCCCTGCACCCCTTTACAACCATCACCCTAACGGAATTTGGCAAAAAAGACACACTTAACCGTTAACAAACTTCTTCTAAAACTTACCAAATAAAAGAGACGTGGACTACACTTTATTACAAAACGCATAGCAAAGGAACTTAAAACAAAAAGCACAGCTTTATCCTTGGTAGAACAGCACCGTATGGCAGTAAAACAGCACCGCATCAGTCTTAGCTTCATAACTCCAGAGACTTCACTTCGAACACTTCTTCAGTTATGCCCGACACACTCCTGCTGCTTCTTCCATCGTCGCATACTCTGGCTTTGCACCTTCTAACCCCTCATAGCTGAGCCATAACACTCTCTCTATCTCTACCCTTCAGTCTCTTCTCTCTCAAATTGAAGGTAAGAGATCCATTGTACTTACTCTACACAGTTCGTCTCCCTCTCTTTTTAAAGTGTGTTTGTTTTCTATTTCCAAACCTTTTAAACTTGCAAGTTTTGTTTAGTACCGTAGAAAGAAATGATTTTATTTACATTAACCTCACTACTTTGGTGTTAATTTGATGTTTACACCTTTTATGAATTGGACGTGCTGCTCTATCGGAAGATGCACTCTACTTGTTTGTTCAAAGTTTGAAAAGAATGCAATTAGACAGATTCTTTATGGGGTGATTTGCACTTGAGCTCAAAATGCGTTAAGTTGCAACCATAAAGTGCATGAATAAAGTACCTCACTTGAGTTAAAATCTTGTAAAAGATTCAGCTTTTATCACTCACATATGTTGATCGATTAATATATTGAAATATTTATATTTTTTTCAGTAAGTATATGCATGTATCTATTTGTTGTAAACTTTATACCATGTAAAAATATTAGACTTCATTTAATTATCTTGTGTGTAGTAAATGGGAAACCGGGCCAACTTGGACTCACTTTAGCTATTGAATGTCTGGCAGTATCTATTTATGAAGTTCGACTATGTTTCTTTTATAACTTTCATTGAAGTTCACTATGCTTTTTTACTTGGTTGATTCAAAGATTTTTGGTTTATCGTGGATAGCTTTCAAACCTCCTATGCCTTTCTTTCCTTGTTTTAGAAGCATTAATTCTTGGGTAAGTGGAAAGTCTAAATGCAACCACTTCAAAATTAGATAGCTTAGGGATTTGGATTTAGGCTCAACAAGTTTGTGCTTTGTTCCTTTTTAGTTCTGTTATGTATTCGGTATGTCTGCACCTGTAAGTGGGCTTTCTTGCTTATAAATACATATGTGAGTATTATCTATCGGAAGTCATGCTTATAAATACATAGAGAAGCATGCTTATAAATACGTAGTCTCGCTTGTGTATGGTTTGTTTTTAACTATTTCTGTTATATAACTCCTTATAACTTCTTGATGTTGGATAGGTAATTATTATTATTATTTTTTTATAAGTAATCGATAATATTATTAATAGAGATAGGCAATGTCCAAGTACACAAGATAGTATACAAGAGATAAGACCTATCAAGGTCAACGAAAGGGAAGCTAGAAAGTCATGAACATTCAGGCCATTATAATCTAAAGAAATGGCCCATAGCAATAAAGTACGGAAAAATAGAGTTCTAAGTTCCTCCGGCAACCGCTCCTTATTTTTGAAAGTCCAATCGTTGCGCTCTTGCCATATACACCACATGATACAGATCGGGATCATTTTCCACACCTCCTTAATTTGTTGAACTCCTCTCGGAAGTGTCCAACTGGCCAATAGATCAACCACAGTTGCCGGCATAATAAAGGATAACTCTACTCGGCCGAAGAATTCCACCCACAAGGCTCTAGTTATCTCACAATGTAACAAGAGGTGTTCCACTGTCTCACCGAATCTCTTACACATGCAACACTAGTCTAGTATAACTATCCGTCGCTTCCTTAGGTTGTCGGTAGTCAAAATCTTCCCCCACGCTGCTGTCCATATAAAGAAGACCGCTTTTAGAGGTGCCTTATTTCTCCAAATTCTCCTCCATGGAAACTGAATAGTTGCGGCTTAGGAAAAGGCCTTATAGAAGGATCGAACTGAAAAGATGCCCTTACCCGCTGGGTTCCACCATAAATTGTCAACTTGCTGTCTATTCGGCTTCACAGAATATAAGAGGCTGAAAAAGACCTCAAAGATGTCTACTTCTCAATCTTGCGCCGCTCTACTAAATGTGACGTTCCACTGCACTTGGTCCCCTGATATAAGCATGAGGTCCTCAATGGACACTTCCTGATTGCGAGCCACTCGAAAAACGGCTAGAAAGGCATCCTTTAGAGCCTCATTCCCATACCAAATGTCCTCCCAAAACTTAATCCGGGACCCCCTCCCCAACACCAATTTCGAATGAGAAATAAAGTCCCCCCACCCGCGCCTAATGTGTTTCCAAATCCCCACACCACTTGCCCCATTTACCTCTTTGGTGCACCAGCCCCCCCCCCCCCCAATAAGCTTCCATATTTACAATCAATCACCAGTTTCCATAGGGCTTCTATCTCCATGTTATACCTTCATAGCCACTTCACAAGCAAGGCCCGATTGAATGTCTCAAATTCTTTCTACCCAAACCACCTGACGAGATTGGTCTACACACCTTATCCCATCTGACCAGGTGGAATTTGAATTCATCCCATATCCCACTCCATAGGAAATCAAGATACAGTTTCTCAATCCGAGCCGCTACACTGGCAGGCAATTGGAACAAACATAAAAAGTACATAGGTAAGTTAGAAGGGGTGCTCTTGATGAGAGTCAACCGGTCACCTTTCGACAAATACAATCTCTTCCACCCTCCCAATTTCCTTCCAATCTTTTCAATAACTGAATCCCATATAGATGAGGCCCTAGCGGCAGCCCCCAAAGGCAATCCCAAGTAGGTAATGGGAAGAGAAGCTACCTTGCACCCAAGAATGCTAGCTAGCTGCCTAGTGTTACTCACATTCCCCACTGGTACTAACTCTGACTTGTCAAAATTAACTTTCAGGCCTGACGCTGCTTCGAAGCATAATAACAGAGCCTTCAATGTCCTTAACTGGTTGTGATATGCCTCATAGAATAAAAAGTGTCATCTGCAAAAAGTAAATGAGACAAAGTAATAGTGCCCCTATTGGGTTCACCAATCGGAAAACCAGCCACAAACTCATGCGTGACCACCGCCGATATCATCCTACTCAATGCCTCCATAACGATAACAAAGAGAAATGGGGACATAGGATCTCTTTGTCTTAGACCTCGAGAGCTGCTGAAGAAGCTAGTCAGGCAGCCATTAATCAAGACTGAAAATCTGGCCTTAGAGATACACCAACTGATCCAACTACGCCATCTAACCCCAAAGCTGCATCTCCCCAACAAATACAAGAGGAAATCCCAGTTTACACGGTCATATACCTTCTTCATATCTAGTTTGCAAAGAATCCCGGTGGAGCCAGCCTTTAATCTGCTATCTAGGCCTCGTTCACTATAAGGACTGAATCCAGGGTTTGTCGCTCCCTAACAAATGTATTTTGTGGCTTCATAATAATCTAGCCCAGAACCACCCCTAATCTGTTGGCAAGAACCTTGGAGATAATTTTATACACTCCATTCACCAGGTTGATGGGTCGAAAATCCTTAACCTCCAATGCTCCAATCTTCTTAGGGATCAATTTAATAAAAGTGGCATTTAGACTTTTCTCAAACTTTCCAACCAAGGAAACTTCTTGAAACACATTCACTAAATCCACTTTAACCACTTCCCAACAAGAAGGATAGGTAATTCTTTTCAATGCATATTGTTCGAAAATCCTTCTCTATATAGCAACATAAATGTGCTTGTAACATGCTTTTTTTAACCATTGGTACATCTCTCCCCGTGTGCAAAATTTTCTTACTGCTAGTCATGGATCTCTACTGAGGTTTGCAATCATTGACTTTCTATGTTCATTAACAATTCAGTTGCAATTGCATTACATGGTTTTGTGATTCATATATTTGTACTCATGAAACAATTTTATACAATGCAATGGACTTATACAATGCAGTTGCAGTTGAATTTTATAAAATGCAATGGACTAAACTCAGTAGTAGGATATCAGACCATGGTCTTATGCAGTTGATATTTTTTATTTTATTTTTTTAAATTGCTTGGCAGCTTCTGTTGGCTATTAAACTAATACCTAGTATTGTTGAGGTATGAAATGCCCAAATCTATGGCTTGTATCACTTTTTCCCTTGATGGTATTGAGCAGCTAATAGACTACGTATGAAATATCATGTACATCACTTTTTCCCAAATCTGTATGAACGTGGCAGGCAGCTATCATTGTGAATGTAGGGTACTCTTTACTTATAAATAAAAATGCCAGCGTAGGGTCCTTATATTAAAAAGCTCATATGTTACTATCATTGTCAATGCAGTGTTCTTTGGGTAGAAACTTAAAGACAGCAATCATTGTAAATGCCAGCCTATCTAAGTTCAGCTTGTAATTTTCTTTATTTCTTGTGGTAATTTTTATTTGTTCACACTTCACATAGGTTCAGCTTTAATAGGCTTTTGAATTTGCTTTCTCATGTTTCTAAGTCTATATTTTGGATTATGTCTCTAATATGCATGCTTTCTTTTTTTCTTCTCTTAAGTTCTGGTTTGAAATGATGATTAAGCAAGCTTGCTGGTTTCTTCCTTGTTGACATCTTCTTGATGCTTTTCACGTGTGAGAGTTTTAGATTTAGCTCTATCATTTCCTCTTAATCAACTATGTTTAAATCTCCATTTTTTTTGGTATGTCAAACCATTATAAATCAGTGTGTGCGTGAGCCACAAGTCCCTTGCATCAGACCAGCTCCATCTCTCTTCGGCAGCCTGTTACATGCCTATCACTTTAGGCAAATTTAATTTTTGTTCTTGACTCATATTCCTCTAGTTTTATTAGATTCTAGCACCTAAACACCTAAGTTAGTTGTTGCACATCAAACCAACCCTCTGATCACGTCATTCTCATCCCTTCTCACTACTAGCCTGGTTAAACTCCAAGCCACAAATGCTACAAGGATTGAACTAGAATTACTGCAAGGCATTATAGCAGCAGAATTTCAGTCCTTGTAACTCTTGAGTTTTGAGTTCAGTCTTCTATATTCCTTCCCTTATTCAGCCTCTGTTTTGAAGACCTTTAGTCCCTCAGTCCATGCCAATGAACCAACAAATTCTAAATCTTTGTTAGCCATTCATGACCCTCATAACAAGGGAAGCCAAAATCAAACAATTAGTAGTGCAATAGCTAAGGCAAAGGAGCAACAGCAGCTCCACTTCTTTTCTTTTACACATCTATTTTATTTTGTGTAGCTAATTCCAGAACTCCGTAGGAACACCAAGAATCTACCAAAACCTTAGTTTTCCTACACCCAAAGTGGAACTACAGCCAATATCCACTTATCTTTTCCACTGCACCGCTAAGAGTAGGTTCCCTTTCTTTGCCTTAGTTTTCTCTGTTGTTATGTGTAGGCTTCGACCTTTCCTTCTCAAGTATATATAATTTTTGTTGTATGTATATATATATTTTCAGATTTTGTGATATTCGAATTTGGTTTATGATTATACGGTTGTGTTATTTATTGTGTTGAACTTATGTGTTAAATGGATAAAATATCTACAGTTGTGTTGGGTTGGATTACATGGGCAGCAAGCATGTTGCTATGCCTTCCAATTTGACTCTTTGAGTTATATATATGGGAGTGTGAAGTGGAATGATATGAATTGGTAACTAACTATTGAAGTGATAGGTTGGTTGGGATTGTTGTTGGTGTGTACTAAATCACTACAACAGAATGTGTGTTTTGTGACAGAGGAAACTGTCACAAAAAAATGGCAAACCGTCACTAAACATATTTGGTGACAGTTTGAAACCGTCACCATGACCGTCACCTAAAGTGCGTCACAAAAAACATTTGGTGACGGTTTACTGTTCAATCGTCACAAAAAATATTTTTAGTGACGGTTGGAAGTGTTCCGTTCGGTACAACGTTCGAACGTTCCTTTTTTGTGACGGTTATGAACTGTCACAAAAAATCACGTTCGGACGTAAAATCAAACATTCGGACGTTATACCTGACCGATTGGCGTTCGAATGAGAGAAGTTGACGTTTGTTGGATATCGTTCGAACGTATCATATTTACGTTCGAATGTTAATGCGTCCGAACGTTAATTACAATAAACGTTCGAATATTTGTTCGAACGTAAACGTAAATGTTCAAACGTAGCGCGTTTAATGTTCGGACGTTATTTCGAATGTAAACGAAGGAGCGTCCGAATGCAAGTTCTTTGTTCGAACGTTAGTCGGTTTAACGTTCGAACGATTCAATTGTATTTACGTTCGAACGTTTGTTATAGTGTGAACCAACGTTCGAACGATTTTTATTTACATTCGAACGTACAGATCAGAAATACTAATTTCATAAAATTTAAAAACAAAATACCAATTGTATCATATTACATACCCAATTAACAAGTAACAATGTCTTATAAAAGTACAAAATTAGATATTAAAACTAGTCAGAAATATTGATAAAATTTATTTCTTCTTTTTCCCTCGCCCACGGGGATTCTGTTGCAACGACATAACACGCTCCATTTGCACCATCATCTCTCGTTACACTTGCTCTTGCACTTCACTACGTATTCTTTCCTCCTGGTCTCTCTGTTGGTCCTACAAACGCGTCTCTAAATGAGACTGTCGTTCTAAGAGAGACTCTAACTCTTGCTGTCTCGACCTCATATACTCATTCTCACGTCGTGCAGCTTCTAAATCTGCTGTAAGATTATTAATTTGTGAAGCCGATGAGGTTGAGGAGGATGAACATTTATGCTTGATAGATCGTCCCAAACCTCTTGCCATACTAGACTGCAGCCCGAGCACTTGGGTGAATATGTCTATGTCACTAGGAGAGGATTCCGCAGAAGTCGACTGCATCTCCACCATTTTGCTCTGCAATTTAAAAGGTAATGATCGTAAATAATTAGTAACGTATTAAAAGAAATAGAAATAAGAAATAAACTATTAAAATGTTCTATAAAAAATTTATTTAACAAAATTAACACTGCTTACATAATTATCTGCAGCGACAGGATCCATCCACTCACTATGCTCATGAGTGTGAGCAGCATCATAGACATGAATGAGGGAAAAGTTTTCAGGATCATCACGTTTCTAACAAAGCGACAATATTAGCAATTTTAAAAAGATAATATTAGTACTTATCAGAAAGAATATCAGGAAAATAAATTAATTCTATAATTTTTTAATTACCATTTTTTCAGCAAGACGGTGGAATGACCTTGAACCGGCACGATGGTAGACAGTCAGAACGGATCTATTCTATGCATTTGTAGAACTCAAGTGCTACAAAATATATTAAAAATGTTAATTGTAATATGTATACATATAATGTATAAAACGAATATGAATGTAAATAATTAAAAGATATAAATGTAAAATACCTGATAATCTAGAGATGCGAAAAGATCACAACACTTTCTCCAATCATCTAACTTCATCTGCTGAAAAGGAGACAGCGCAGCCTCTTCCAACGTCTCAAACTTCTTGAAGTGGTCATGACATCGTCCTTTGTGACGTCGGAATAGTGTAGCCATCAACTCATTCACGGTTCTTAAATCCTCGCAACGGCCAAAGTCGAGGTCGAATTCATCCTAACAAGGGAATCAGGTAAAAAATATAATATATTAATATAAGTGAAAAAAATATACTGAAAAGTAAACTCACCAGCACACGACTTCGAATGTGCTCCTTAATCTCATTCGGAACATCTCGCCATGAGCGCACATAAAATGGAGCATAAGCTCGAACTACTGTGCCAATATAGGAGGAAAGCGCTGCTGCACTATCATCCACTCCTCCAGTGGAATTATCAGGAATTGTGATCTTCAGTTTACCGTGCCTTCTATTTTTTTCAAGAGAGATTTCACGTGTATAGCCACGACCGCGACGTGCAGATGCATGAACTATATGATAATAATAGATATACTATAATTATAATTATATAGTTATTGAGAAAAAAGTATTAACTATATATATAATTATCAACGACAATATTTCCTTACTGGTAGGTGTCGACTGGCTGTTGTTCTCTTCTGTGTTAGCTTGATCTTCAGGAACGGATTCCTCGAGTGGGGAGTCCTCAATGGATTCAGGACTTGGACTTGGCGGAGGCACATTTCTTCGTTGTCGTTTTGGCGGCATTCTTTAAAATAATTAATTATATCAAAGAAAATTAATTAGAAGAAATTATGAAAATTTAAGATATTTTATAGTCACCTATATAAATAAAATATTTAGTACTTTTATTCTTTAGATGAATTTTCCATGCTTGTTTCAGAATCTCCATCAATAACATCTTCATCATCATCATGCACCTCTTCTTCATCATCTTTATCCACCTCCTGCCCGGATTCTGATTTGTATTCATCTTCTGACTCATCTTCTTCATCTTCCTCCAAACTGACTTGAATTGAATGATCATTTAATACAGACGGGTCGAGATGTACGGGTGAGACATCATCTCTACACAAGGGGAGCAACTCGAGTGCACCGAGGTCAACAAACAAGTTAATACCCTCTCCATCTTCCTGGTATGCCTCAACAATCGGGTTGTCATCTTCATCTCCACTATTCTCGTAATCTGCACTCGTTCCTGCTTCATATATATTTCGAGGAACAAATTTTTGTACGACTCGCCAAGTTATCTCCCCACTATCTTCATCAACACTTTTCATTGGATCAATCAAGTAATAGACTTGGGTAGCTTGACAAGCCAATACGAATGGATCATCTTTGTACCATTTAGATGCAGTATTGACACTCGTAAAGTGATTATCCCTATGTATCGAAACCCGACCACTGCCTAGATCCCACCAATCGCTTTTGAAGACATATGTTACAGACCTACCCAGATATTTCAATCTGATAATATCACATATGACACCATAATAGTCAATATCATCTGTTTCATGTCTCCCCTCGACCAACACACCACAGTTTTGAGTCTTTCTATTACGTTCACGGTCCAAAGTATGGAATCTATAACCTCGAACCGTGCATGCAGTATATCGAAGTGCTCTATTTGAGGGACCACAGGCCAATGCATACAATTCAGAAGAAATTGATCCGGGATCACGAGCACGTTGTTCCAAAATCTAAAAATTGAAATAGTATATATTTATTATTTTATTATCCAGAGTTAAAAATTTCACAATATAACATATATATAATTTTAGTTCATACACGTTCTTCAAACCATCCGAAAAATTCTTCCTCGTGTCTTGCCTCTATATTTTCTACGCCTTCTGTTCTAAATTTGTCCATGTGGTCACTGTTATAACATGTTGCAAAATAAGTATATTTTGAGCACAACAATTCTAATTAATTTAAAGAAAACTAAAATTATTCAAATAAATTAAATGACATACCTAAGATAATCATCAATCTCTCGGCAGTTATTTAGCACATACTACCGAACTTTACCCAACTCTCCATCAATTAAATCGTAACCTGTTTGTGCACCCAAGGGTCGTACATTCTAGGAAAACACTGATAGCTCACGAGGAGGCGGAGTAGCAAGATCAGCATTTCGCTCTTGACGACTAAATCGTGTCTCAACACCACGAAGATATAGAGAGCAAAATGTTAACCATTCATCGTGTATATAAGCCTCTGCTATTGAACCATCAACTTTGGCTTTATTCCCAACAGTGCGCTTCAATCGACTCAAATATCTTTCAACTGGATACATCCAACGGAACTGCACCGGTCCACCCAGAAGTACCTCTCGCGGTAAATGTATTGCTAAATGGACCATAACATCAAAAAATGATGATGGAAAAATCTGCTCGAATTTACATAGTATAGTAGCAATGTCTTTTTTCAATTTCGACAACACATCTCGATTTACTACCCGAGCGCACAAATCCTTGAAAAACATACATAGTTCAGATATGGCGATACGTACATTAGATGTCAGCTTCCCACGAATTCCCACAGGTAATAACTTCTGCAAAAATACGTGACAATCATAACTTTTCAATCCATTGATTTTCCAATCATCAGGACTCACGCATCTACCAATATTTGAAGCATAACCATCTGGCAACTTCACACCTTGCAACCATATACAGAAATCAATCCTCTCCTCCCTCGTCATCGTAAAACATGCATGCGGCATGACCACCCTGTTGCCTTCCACCCGCAAATGCAGATTATGTTTAATTCTCATTCTCTCAAGATCTTTCCTCGTCTTGATCGTGTCTTTCGTCTTTTTGTTAATACTCATCAATGTACCCAGTATATTATCACAAATATTCTTCTCTATGTGCATTACATCCAAACTATGTCGCAACTTGCATGACGACCAATACGGCAAATAAAAAAAAATACTACGCTTTGTCCAATTCAATTCTGATACGGCTCGTTTTCTCTTGTTCTTTCCCCGACCTTTGCCAAAATTGTTCGCTCTAACATGTTGCAGTTGTTCCACTATCTCTTCTCCAGACAACTCTTTTGGTGCAATCCTATCCTCTACTCTCCCATCAAACTTGGCACATTCTCTTCTCCATGCATGATTTGCTGGTAAATAACGTCGATGACTCATGAAACACAACTTCTGAGAAAATTTTAGCCACTCACTAGCAGTTTCTTTATTATACGTCGGACACGCTAACTTCCCTTTCGTACTCCAGCCGGAAAGATTCCCATACGCCGGAAAATCATTTATGGTCCACATTACCGCAGCATGCATCTGAAAAGATGTCGACTTAGATGCATCATAAGTTCTAACCCCTATTTCCCATAACTCTTTCAGCTCTTCAATCAACGGCTGCATGAATATGTCAATATCATTTCCAGGTGATCTAGGGCCAGGGATGAGTAAAGTTAACAAAAAGTTTGACGCCTTCATGCACCTCCATGGTGGAAGATTGTACGGAATCAATACAACGGGCCAAGTGCTATAACTTGTACTCATATTCCCAAAAGGGTTGAATCCATCGGTTGTGAGTCACAGGCGCACGTTCCGAGCTTCTAACCCGAACTCTGGATACTGATTATCGAAAGACTGCCACGCAAGTGAATCAGCTGGATGCTTCATATACCCGTCATTCTTAACTCTTTTATCCTCGTGCCACCTCATATCATGAGCTGTTTTCTTACACATATATAGTCTTTGCAACCTAGGTTTCAAGGGAAAATACCGCAACACCTTAACCGGCACGTTTTTCTGACCTTTCCACCTCGACTCTCCACATATAGGACATGCTTGTTTCTCTCGTTCTCCTTCCAGAACAATACACAATCATTCTTGCATGCATGTATGGACTTGTACTCAAATCCTAATCCATTTCTCAACTGTTTCGCTTCATAAAAGTTCTTAGGCAATGCAGACCCTTCGGGAAGCACCTCGTTAAATAAGTCCAATACCATGTTTATTGCTTTCGTCGACATCCTACACAATGATTTTATGTGAAGCAACCGCACAATAAACGACATTTTGGAATGTTTTGTACAACCTAGGTAAAGCTCGCGCTTTGCATCTTCCCACAGTGAAGGAAAATTTTCACAATCAGTCCCTGATCCACCACTTGAGGCATTGTCGTTAACCTCATCCATAAACATCCCAGCTCCAATGTCACCCAACATCTCCTCCATCTCATCATGCTCATAATCATCATCCATGTGCCGTAAATAATTGTGATGATCGACCAATACATCTGCTGACCCTTCATACGGCTCACCATGCAGTACCCATCGCGTATACCCCAGATCCATACCGTTGACAAATATATGACGCTCTACTTCATCCAATCCTATCGCACACAAATTTTTACACCCTCGACATGGACACTAATGTAACCACGACTATCAGCAGAGGCCCGTGCAAAATCAATGAAAGTTCTTACTCCACATGCATAGGGTACGTAATCCTTTCTAAGTCTAACGTTCAGACGCATCCAATTTTTGCTCATTTCTAAAAACATCTATATATTAATAACACGTACATTGAAAATTCACATGCATGTCATGCTCCAATTCTCATTACTTTTTTGATAAGGTAGTTGGTCCTATCCCATTCGAGATTATATACTCCATATTACACAAATCTCGTCACTCTACTAATTTCCACGTTAGTAGAAATTCCGGCAACACCTCCCCATAATTCTCCAAGTATACATGTTCAAATATCGGGATTGTGACCCTACGAACAGTATACCCAAAGAACAGTAGAAGAAGATACCGAAACTTCATATTAAACGTGGAAAGTAGCGAGTAACAAAAATGTGTAATACAGATAATATAATCTCAAACTATCCACATTGGACAATTCAGGAATTAGTGGACACATAAATGTACACTGATTCCCAAACGGGTCTAAGGGTATTTATGCAATGTCACACGCATCTAGCAAAAAATCATACAACAATATCTCCATGTTGTTTAAATTAACAATGTCACCTTCAAGTAGTGTTATATTGTTAAACTAAAGAGGGATGGAAGATTATGTGACCCTACGTTTCGTGTCTTGTACACAACGAGGGAGAATGATCTTGAAGAAATGTTTAAATTTTAGTCTAATTACTTAACCGTCACAAACTGTCCGACCTTGACAACTCTCAAGGCCGAAGAGACTATGACAGTCAAGCAATTAAATTGAAATTCCAACATTTCTTCAAGATCATATTCCCTCGTTGTGTACAAGATCATTATTCTTAAAGTATAATTTTAATTGTTATACTTAATTTCAAAGGTTATATTATAATTTTAATTATTATAATTCTTAAAGAGTTACTTTTATGCTTGTTATTACTTAATTTCAAATATTATTATAAATATTTAATTATCATACTTAATTTCAAAGGTTATACTATAATTTTAATTATTATAATTCTTAAAGAGTTACTTTTATGCTTGTTATTACTTAATTTCAAATATTATTATAAATATTTAATTATCATACTTAAATTTCAAAGGTTATACTATAATTTTAATTATTATAATTCTTAAAGAGTTACTTTTATACTTGTTATTACTTAATTTCAAATATTATTATAAATATTTAATTATCATACTTAAATTTCAAAGGTTATACTATAATTTTAATTATTATAATTCTTAAAGAGTTCTTTATTTGTTATTACTTAATTTCAAATATTATTATCGCAATTTTTCAAATCCATATCACAACATATTCACAATAACTCACAATATATTCACAAAATAACATACCACATGTATTAACATATTTCTAAACTTGAGTAAGCAATAAACATGTATTAACAAAGCCTAATGACAATATATTTCTAATAATAAACATAATATTTCAAATTTATATCACAACATATTTAAAATAACTCACAAACTATTTACAAACTATACAAACAATAATCACAATATGATAAAGAGTAAGCATCAAATCACAACAACATATTGATAAAGTTTAGAAATATACCTAGCACTCACAATATCCTCTTACAAATCAAAATCTTCAAACTTCCCAAAACAAGCAATCCTTCAAAAAAATACAACACTAACTTATTAGAAATATTCTATAACAAAAACACATTTTATAAATATCATAAAATTTAAATAAAGACAAGAAATAAAAATATTTTCTTACCAAAACTCAACTCTCTCTCACTCTCTAACTCAACTCTCTCTCACTCTAACTCTCTCTCTCTCTCTCTCTCTCTCTCTCTCTCTCTGTCTCTCTGTCAGACCCTCTCTTTCTGTTGCGCGCACGGGAGAAGAAGAAATGATGCGCTTCCTCCCGTGCGCGTACTGATTAAGTTCTAAAATTATTAGTTTAAACGTTCGAACGTTTAAGTTTTACGTCCGAACGTTATATTCTAAAATTATTCCCGCCCAGAACGTTCGGACGTTTACAATACACGTTCGAACGTACCCTTCTTATGATATAACATAAAATCTAGCGGGAAAGTTCCCGCACTTTCCTCATATATGTTCGAATGTATCACAATTTTTCGTTCGAACATTCGTAGAATTATAGATAAACGTTCGAACATTTAACTTAAACGTCCGAACGTACATTTCATGAAAGTGTTACCATATTTGAGCGGGAAATCTCCCGCACTAATTTAACTAACGTTCGAACGTTAACAGATTTGGTGGTCGAACGTATAGTATAAACGTCCGAACGTCTAAATAATCACACAGATACCTTAATCGAGCAGGAAAATTCCCGCCTCTTAGTTTAACGTTCGAACGTTAACTTGAAACGTTCGAACGTACGATTCCTACTATACTTAACTTATAGTATAATATATATACTACATTTTATATATCTATAACTATATATTACATTGTATAGTATGATAGCATAATATACTTTAAATGAGAACATCAACGTATATAATATATAAACTATACCATATATATAAATCAATAATATATATTAAATTGTTACTTATTAAATTCTTTATATAAACACCATAAACTCATAAACTATTCACAAAATTCACAAACAATAATCACAATTATTTCAAGAGTAAGTATAAAATCACAACAACATGTATAAACATATTGCTAAACTTTATAAATATAACAAGCACTCACAAAAAAACCAATAATCTAATTGTCAATAATATTATATAACATCCTAATATATAACTTAAACATTTATAATATAATAGATTATAGATAAAATTTTGGAAATTAAATTGACAAACGTTCGAACGTAATAATAAGTACGTTCGAACGTTCTGTGTATATAAAGCCAAAACCGAACGTCGAAATGACATTTCCAAAACGTATCCATCGTCTTCTCCGTTCTTTGCCGCCACGCCTCCGTCACCGCCGCCGTCAACTCTGCCACAACCGTCACTAAAAGGTAGGCATTCATCTTTTATGCAAATAACATGTATTTTATTGAGATTTAGATTGAAATTTGGATTGAGTTTTGCTTAAAACCGGATAAGTATTACCGGATTTTCAACTTCATTTTCCGGCCACCACAGCCAGTCATTGGCCGAATAGTCACTGTAGAAATGTTTCTTGAAGTGTATACTTCATTTACATGGTGACATTTCGGCATTTAGAACCTTGTAGAGAAATTTTCGAGATTTCAATAATGGTTGAGTCGACTCAGCCATTCTGCGTCGAAACGTTCGAACGTTTCACCAAGACATTCGAACGTACGACGTTTAAATTACAAAGCCGTTACGGCTTCCACGTTCGAACGTTAATCGTCTTACATTCGGACGTGAATATTATTAAACGACATACGTTCGAACATGAATATTTACTTTCGCACGTAAATCACATACGGTCGGACGTTTAATTATAACATCCGAACGTAGTGATTTTCTACATTATTCATACTTCGACGTTCGGACGTTCATATTTACGTTCACACGTAAAACAAATACGTTCGAACGTACATTCGAACTATTTGTTTACTGCTTATGTTCGAACGTACATCTGTACATTCGAACGTATTTGTTTTATGTTTGAACGTAAATTTATTTACATTATTTTACGTGCGAATGTATAAATTAACGTCCGAACGTTTTTATCTTTAACGTTCGAACGTTAAAGATAAAACGTTCGAACGTTAATGCAGAGCATCTTAAAATTAATACAAAAAAATGCATTATTGTAAATAATTTTTTTTTCCTTTTCTATTTTCAGGATATGGCTCTTCCACTGCATACACGAAAACGAGGGAGGGAAGGAGCCACGTCGGACACTGCCCGTATCGGAGCTCGTACTGTTATGGTAGAGAGAGAGAGGTCTTAATTAATGAGTTCGACGAACTCTGTTGGCAGCAGACGAACCTAAGAGATGTTTTCATCAGTAGAGGCTGGGGAAATATCTGCACATTGAGGGGGAAGGTATACCCCTCAATGGTTCAAGAATTCTATATGGGGATGTGTGACAAGCCTCCGGATGCATCATCTCACACCGTGACTGTACGCGGTGTTTCCATTGAGGTATCGGCAAATGTCATCGGCGAGCACCTCGGGATTCATCGAGGAGTTGAGACATTTACACACTCAACACCCCGTGAGGATGTAGGCACTTCTACATCATCTACTGGCCGGGGATGTGAGCCAGCATCAGCCAGAGATGCAGGCCAGTCAGAGGTTGAGGATACTGGCATCGAGGCTCGGGATGATGACCGAGACGAGGATTTCTACATCCTCACCAGGAGGGATCGCATGCAGATCGAGCGGAAGAACGCCTTCAACCAGATCCATCTGCTGCATTTCTTTCGCATGTTGCACCTTATTGTTGCAACAAATGTCGATCATGTGGCTCATAAAACCACATTTAGTCCGCTTCGGGCACAATTTTTTATGCGAGTGGCACGTGGAGATCCTATAGATTTGCCACTGCACATTTTTTAGAGGATCCGTTACGAGGCGAGCATCGTCTCCACGGATAATCTCTCATATGGTGTCCTCATCAGCTGACTATTACTTGCACGGGGAGTGCCGACCCAGCCAGAGGAGCGGGTCAAACATCAGATGAGCCCCCTCGACATGACCACGCATCGACGTAGCATTGGACAGGCGAGGGGACGTCAGCCACCCCTGTAGAGGATCTAGTTCCTCCGACGCAGCCTGAGCCAGGTCATGTCGGGAGTAGTAGTCAGCATACGCCGAGTACATCTGCAGGAGATGTGCGGCCTGCTTGGGTTGATGCGGTCATCTCACAGCTGACTGTGCATATTGATCATAAGATCGATCGATCGCTCAAGGCTATATCGGCGTCTGTTGCCGAACTCACCCATCGTGTAACTATTCTCAACGACAAGGTTGATACCTTGACTGAGGAAGTATGGAGTTCGACTTTTGCGGATAACGTTATCATTTGACTGTTGTTTACTACATTCTATCAAATTTTGTATTTTATTTTTAATATTTGTAACGAAAAATATTATTGAATATTTTTATCATTTTTTAATTTCAATTTTTAATCTTCTTTGATGTTATAATTTCCAACTTTAATACTAAATCACTGCATTTCAAATATATATAAATCAATAATATATATTTATATATTACAAAGTGTGTATATATAAATATATACAATTCAATTTTTTAGACTTGTTCACAAATTATGCACAATAAAAATCACATAATTTTTAAATTAAAGTCATTTAATTTAAATTTACAATGAACGTTCGAATGTTATTACTTAACGTTCGAACATTGGTGCAAACATTTTACGTTCGAACGTAAAATTAATAACATTCGAACGGTTGCGCCAAAACATTTTACGTTCCAACGTAAACAGACATAACGTTCGAACATATATGTGACGTTCGAACGCATATTTCCCATACGTTCGAATGTAAAAAAATCTCATTCTATCTTTAGTGACGGTTTCCAAAAACTGTCACAGAAAATGCCTTTTAGTGACGGTCTAGGGACTGTCACAATTTCCCAACCGTCACTAAAAAGTAATTGTGTTGTAGTGAATATTAAAGTTTGTTTTTATGCATGGCTGTAGTTCTTAAGGGTAACATTTTTTTTTATAAGTAGTTCTTAAGGATAAAATACCTGCTATGTTTTTCTCTTCCACAGATTTGGATGATTTCTAGAGCTAGTCTAACTCAGTTAGTTACTCTGGTCTGAAGTGCAACTTGTTGGATGCATGGAATGGTTATTGAAAATTCCAAAAGCTTCCAGCATTTTTAGCTCAGATTTGCTTATTACAAAATGTAGAATCAATCAAAGATTGCTTAATAGTAGAAAGGGAGATTGCTCAATATTTCTTGTTCTTGGGTTCTCATTAGGAGTTTTTCTTGTAAACATGTTAGCACAATTTTAGTTTTTTTTTAAATAATTGTTATTAGTGTCAATTTGAATCTCCAAGGTTTGTATATAATTTTTTACTTCTATTCCCACGAGCATAAACAAAAATGGACGTGCTTTTGCGGAGCTTCATTGGCTCTTGCCGCGAGAAGTGTCGTGGGAAAAGATAGGTATTTGCCACGATTTAAACCTTTAATGGGCTATAATACTTTTTCCGGCGAGTTTTATCCGACGAGCGTCCCACAACAAAATCTTGTGGGAATAGAGTTTTTCTCACAAAAAGTCTGCTTTTTGCCACAAAACTCATTCATGGAAAATTGCAGTTTCTGTTACAATGAGGATCTTATTTCACTGACGAAGATAAGTTATTAATCATCAAGTGGGGTATAATGTTGGGGTTTCTCAACAATAGTTTCAAAGAAAGCATTGCCACTTGCATTGAAATCTCAAAATCATTTTCTACTAGATCATCATTGTCCTCAATAAAACTTTGTAGCTTACCTTTGAAATGTCTTGAGTGTTCATGACTGGCTCGTCTTGCGTATTATCAATACCTCTAGCATCAAAGCTATCGAGTTTAACATTTAACTCTTCCATTAATATTTTCCAAAATGACATAAATTTAAGAGCAATTCTATATATCTACCTACACTCTCCACACACCATGCACTCAAATTTTTTTTTTTTTTTAAACTCAAATACACTAAGTGTGTGGAGTGTGTGATAAATAGTAGAGTGTGAAGAAGATTTTTTCTAAATTTAAATGCATATGCTATTCCAAACGCTCTAACTGGACTCTAATATCAATTGTTAGAATTCAATCAATCATTGATCCAAAAGAACTGTTGGAGATTAATTTAGTTAAATATTTAACTCGTCATATATAATTATAACAAATTGGTGCGTTGTTTTTTACCTAACGATGTAATATGAGAAAATTAAAATGAAATGAACAATGATTTTACTATTCCGCTCTCTATCCGCACATATGAAAGTCCGACATTATGTGTGTATATAGCAAGACTCAAATTAAAAATCCATCGGCCAGTTATATATACAATTAGCCTAAAAGGGATATAAATTTTTTTGAGTTTTGCTATTCATCATCCTCACACATCACATTTATTTTAATTTATTTTGAATTTTATTCTTAAACTAATTGAATTATTCTACTCATCATCCATACACCACATATTTAGTATGAGAAAAAAATAAAAATAAGTGTGGTGTGTGGCCAGTGTGTGGGGATGATGAGTAGAGTTTTTCAATTATTTTTTATTGTTAGCACCTCGAAACTGCAAGAGAAAATTCTTGAAAAGTTAGCTTCAAAAGAATTATCAATCTTTTTTTTTTCTTTTGAGCATCAAGAGATACTTCATCCATTATGAATAAACAAAGTGTAATACAGTACAGGAAAACAGATAAACTTAACAAATACATGAAGCCTGTTGGCTAGTTTCAGCTTCTATTTCCAAGCTGGCTTGAATAAAATTTGGAGAATGAAACCATCATTGAAGAGTATTCTCCACCACTCTTGCATGTCTGGCCAATTTATGTGCTGTCCCATTTCCCTGCCGTCCAACATGTAAAACATCAAAAGATTGAAGAAAATGTTGGCTGTATTTGGCCGCCTAGTTGATGATTCAGCATTCCGATCTATCAATGATCGGGAGGATAACTCAGATTAATAATTCCAGGGACATTAATTTATCAAATACATAACAACATCGTAGAGACGTCTTTATTAAATCTCTATAAAAATGTGAGAGCTTGACAAAAAGAGAGTCCAAACTTCTTTTTTCGAAGTTTAGTTCCATAATTACAAATACGATCGAGTTCCTTAATTTAAATCAAGGAAAGATCAGCTCCTATAATATAATATAATTAGAAAGTACAGTACATCAACATTCAACTGATCATAATATTGTGATCAAGAGATCCTTACGCAACCAGCATATATATATATATATATACACTTTCTTTTTCCGGAATTCCTCCGCATGCTTGGAACTTAATTTGTAATTAAGAACAATAGTTAACCTACCTGGAAAGACAAAATTAATGGCGATCAGAAACATGAACAAGCAGAACCAAGTACGCACGTATTCATGGAGATCGCTCCGGTACAGCACCCAAACTGGGCTCCCAACCCAACCCTCGAAATGGTACTTTTGCCTTCGGAAATGGAGGTACTGTAAATGGCTTTCTCCTCGATCTGATACCTTTTCTCAATGAATGTCTCAACCACCTTTCCTCAGAGGCATAGAAGTCTTTTGCACAACGGGTACCTTCCGCCATGCTTCCACCTTCTTGACATGCATCGTCCATGGCGATCTTCCAATCCCACTTGTCCCGATCATCTTCCGCTCCAATGGTTTCTTCAACTTTGGCAATATCCTTAGAGAGTTTATGTTTCAGTTTCTGTACAGTGGTGGATGGAACTACGTAATATTTCTTACCAGGCAAGAGATTGTCTTCCGGACATAACAGGGAATCGTGTGGATTTTTGAAAACTTCTGGCCGCGCAACTGACATGCCCGGATATTTTTCCATCAACTGAGAGACAGGAACTGCGTTTTGATACAGTTCTTGACGCCCACCTGCATGAACTATCCTAACGTAGATGTCCTTCGACTTCATGGCCAACGATATCGGAGATCCAAGTCCCGTTTCTTTCTTTCTGTTGGCTTCACTGCCGCCATCGAATGCTCCTTCCAACACTTTCTTCCTGCTGCTCTCTGATCTAATGATTTGCCGGCCAAGCCCCACCAAAGAAACACACTTGTTCAGCATAGTCGGCTATCAAATTAATTTGCGTACTCTTTCTGACCTCATGTTGGGGGAATTTTGATCTATTGTATTTGCTTAAGGGATGGTACTACTAGCTACTAACTATTATCATTATGCATGCGTGCATTAAGATCAGTACTGATGACAAGAATATTTTTTGTTTTTTCATGGGCAGCTCATCATCTCTATCTAATTTAATGTTTTTCTATAGAATGCATCGGTGAAACCAAGGTTTAGCCAAGTCATGAACATGCATGAGACAATGAATATGGCTCAATCTAGTCTCTTTCTCTTGGAAATATCTCGTCTCTTCTTCCAAGAGAAAACAAAGGTTACATGCCTTGAACTAAGGATGCTAAAGCATCGCCTAGGAGGCTGAAACGAACAATGAGAATCGTACTAGCCAGCCTACTTTTATACGACAAATGAGAGTCAACATAGATCTATTTGTTTAGTCCGAACATGAAAAACGAGCTTTCACACTAAAGTCTTTTTTCCCGGAAAATAGACTGTGATCCCATGAGAGTTATACAAAGCACCCCAACCAAGGTAGCAGTCAAGTTAACCTAGCTACTTACTGGACACCAAAAATGAGGTTAGCTCCACCAACGTTGACATGTGCGTCCTACATGTTGGAACAATCGTACTACGTAGAAGAAAGATGAATATTTATGATAAATTATTTACAATAAAAATGACTATTTTTTATAAAAGTGAACTCATTTTAATATAAGATAATCATTTTCGTAAAAAATAACTAATAGTAAATAAGCAGTTTTCTTATAGTACTCATGTGTAACGCCTCGGTTCTGCAAGAGTCGGAGAGTTACTTCCTGTCACTTAAACTCACATTTCAACAATATAATAATAGACTCCAAATTCTCAATATCATATAGAAATTTCGATTCAAACTAATTTTTTCAATATAACCAATTTTTCAAAAATGTCAAGTCATCATAACACAATAAAATTTCTTAATAAAAATCGCCAATACTCATCAAAAACTTTCTATACTTAATCCACTACTCTTAAATCATCTCACCCAAAGCTTCAAAATCTTGATCCCCAGCTGAAATATCCAAAATCATCTAAAAAATATTGTGGAGATAAGGGGTGAGTTGTTAACAACTCAGTAAGCAGAGAACATATATTAGCATATAAACATAAGCATTTATAAAGTTCATTATGCAGAATAAAACATTTACTTTCAGAATGCAGAAACAACATATTTACTTTCAGAATGCATAAATAAAACTTGGTACAAAACATCATAGCGAAATTTTCAAAAAAAACAAAATTTGTTACCAAAAAGAAAATCCTTTGACATATCCAAACTAAAACATTATATCCATATCATCTCATAGCATCACATCAGGACAAATACCATGTTTAATCCCCGTGGTAGGGTTATAAACCATCATTATACCCGTGGCTGGGCCGTATACCATGTTTCACCCCCGTGGTAGGGTTATAAACCACCATTATACATGTGGCTGGGCCGTATAACATGTTTCACCCTCGTGGTAGAGTTATAAACTATCATTATACATGTGGCTGGGCTGTATACCATGTTTCACTCCCATGGTAGGGTTATAAACCACCATTATACCCGTGGCTGGACCTTAACAGAAACAGAGCGGAACATCATCAGAACTAGATCACTTTCAGATACAGAATCAGAACTTCATGCCAAGGTTTTCAGATGACACATCATATCAAAACAAAATACTGAATAGCTTCAGATCATTTCACATGTTCGAAATAAACAGAATCAAAACATCTTCATTTATTCATAGCAAAAACTTTTAAATTTTCATATTCGCTCTTTTTGCATAGCTCAGAAACAGAATGAACAAAATTACCTCATCTCTACACCAGTCATGACAAAAAATACTTTCTCTTATATTGAATTTATGCATATGCAAAATAAATATCTGAGGTCGTTTTGAGATTTCTTTTCAAAAACAAATATGCTTATTTTCAAAGTCAACATCATTTCATTTCTTTTATGCAAAACTAGTATATGAACCCCGCTTACCTGGACTTTTTTAACTATTCTAAATCTTTCCACAATCGTGTTGAATGAATGTCAAATGTCACCTATACAGAACACTAAGCGTTACTAAATTTCTACAAGGACTTGCTAAAACTCTCCATTTACCTAAATTCATACTACGGAAAAATAGCTTTGATAATTATTAAAATATCAGAAATCTAATATATACTATTATTATTAAATATATTCTCAACTTATCATAATAGAATTTTATCAAATATGGTAAAACAACTTAGATTCATGTTGAAAAATTAATTTAATCATATTTAAAACTCATATATTTATAAACTATTATTGAAATCATAATTTAATACCACTAACATATACGTAGTAGGAAATCGTAAACTTCTTTAAACAATAGTAGTTCATAAAATATACTTAATAATATTTATATTAAAAAATCATTGCAAA
This sequence comes from Juglans mandshurica, assembly GCA_022457165.1. NCBI lineage: Eukaryota > Viridiplantae > Streptophyta > Magnoliopsida > Fagales > Juglandaceae > Juglans > Juglans mandshurica. The sequence goes on from CM039629.1 coordinate 16,527,211, forward strand.
CTACTAATCATATCTAATTTACAACCATACAAGGTTTATTTCATATAATAGGCTTAAAGTGCTTAAAAAAAATAAAAGATTGAAATACTTACAGTTTACTACCAAAACCAAATTGTAAAAATATTTAGTAATTTAACTTGAATTCGTAAAAGTAAATTCTTATACTTCAAACAAGGCCCACTTAACACAAGTTTAATATAAAATCGGTCCAATATGAAACCATCTAAACGAAAAGAGCGTTTTGGAAAACTAACAACATCAACATGCATGCTCGTTAGGTAGGGCTAGAAACAAGAAAAATGTGGGACAAAATAAAAGGAATGCCTAGATCAAGACTGAGCAACACAGAGGTATACTCACCGAGGGAGGATGAGAGGCGCGACGAGACAGTGAGCAGGGCAGGGATCGAAGGTGGCGAGCACGGCAGCATGGCACTGGACGAGAGAGAGAGAGCAAAAGAGAGAGAGTCCAAGAGTGAGACTTGTGAGAGGAAGACACGGTGAAAGCGATTGAGGCTTACCGTGAGGGGTGGAGGTCGTGCACGGGGGTGCAACCATGGACGGAGGATCTGAGCATGGCGTCGGTAGTGGTCAGAAGATCAAACTGTATCTCAAGCCCTCATCTATCAACTACGAATGGCCGAGCGTGGGGACTCTTGGAGCAACGCCTGGTGGTTCGAGATAGAGCTCATAGTGACTGGGTGGTTGCTCGAGTGTGGCAAGGGCTGCACCATGCGACACTTGTGGTGGCTGGGTAGCTTGCGGTGGGTTCACTTAACACAAGGAGTTGCGGTTTAAGGTGGAACTGGTGGTGGGTTGCTTTGTTTTTGGCATAGCAAAACAGAGGAAGTTGTTGGGCGGTTGGGACACGGTTGATGGGTTGTTTTCATGGTATATCTGACGTGAGGCAGCGCCTTGCGAGGTGGTTGAGCAAAGGAGGAAAGTTGTTGTCTGGTTCGAGGAGGAGGGATAGACGCGCAACAGCGCTGATTCCTTTTTGGCGTGATCTTAACTGATTCAGCGGAGGCTAACAAATGTGTGGGACAGGTTTCCGTTGAGGACACAGAGGTGCTGGGCCGTGGGGGCTGACCCGTGGTGGTTGGATGGTGGATTTTCCAGGTGCCTAGCGACTTGGTGCGGAGAAGATAGATAAATAGAGAGAGTTTGAGAGGATGGAAGAAAAAAAATAGAAATGCACTACAAGTAGAAGACAATAAAAAATAGGAGGGAGAGACTCAAGTGATGGACGGAAACGAAAATAAGGGAGAGAACTCAAAAATGGAACGGAAGTTCAAACTTCAAACTGCCTAGACATGGAGATAGTGGAGATTGGGTGGAGGAATCTTCGGAAGTGCAGAAACTAAAATTGAAGAACCGTCGAGAACAGGGCTGTTCATCCGAAGAAATCCCCCCTCAAAAAAGGAGTTAAAACCCATGAATCAAAGATGTTGAGAAACGTTACACCAAAATAAATCAAATCTTAATAAGCATGCAAACCCAGAATAGTTTTTCCCTCAAACGAGCTAAAACATGTAAACTAAATCATAAACATACATATGTACGAGAGAGAGAGAGAGAGAGTCGACAAATGATCACTGTGCGAGAGGATAGTGAACATTACCAAGCTAGTTCACTGGCTCAGTTTTGGTTTCCTTCTTCAAGCATTGCCATTACCAAGGATGCTAGAGTTCTTTGGAGAGAGTGAGAGCTACGAGGAAGAGAATGAGAGTGAGCTGCGATGGATATAATCGGCTAAAAATGGGTATCGGATATTACCCGATTAAAAAGCAAACGGGTTACGGTTAATTCCGGTTCCATTTTCACCTAAACGGTGCGGCCTTTTTCATGTTAGGTCGGGTCGAAATTTCGACCGGGCCGGGTAAACGGTTTTTTTGTTCAGGCCTAGTCGAGAAGATAAAAAATGCAAGCGGCAAGATGAAGCTCACCACAAATGACGTCGTGGGGTAGCAGAGGTTAGTAGGTTACTCAGCTGCGTGAAAACAAGAGAGAAAAAGATTGCGTAAGTTTTCAGGGCTGGGGAAGGAGAGGGAAAAGAAAAAGAAAGGGGGAAAAAAAAAAAAGAATCCAATGGACCGGCCTTGGGTTTAATGGGCCTGGGTGCTACATCATCTCTTTTGACTTTTAGTGTGAAGTGCAAATTTATTGATTCCTACCTATCCAACTATGTTTTCTATAACACCCAGGCCCCATCTCGATCCAGGTCTATAGAGAAGCCCAGTAACTGAGGAAAACGCCTCGTTTCTGGTGTAAGTGAGTTTATTTAATTTATTTTTATTTTTATCTCTTTTCTCCCCCACCCTCGACAGTTTCCTCACTTCCTAGAATTTTCTCCCTCCCGAATCCTTCTCCTCCCCGTCACTCTCTTATCCCTATTTTTCCTCTCCCCGTTTCATCCCCATTCACGCCACTATACTACAATTCTTCCTCTCCACAATTGCCTTATTCCTTTCCTCCCCACTCCCGCACAAATTCTCTCTCTTTAGTTCTCTATGAGTTCCACCTCCCAGCCCCCCGTCACAACCAACAAATCGAACGTAACATCCCAACTTAGAGTAGCCCTTCCAAGCGTGGCAAGCAAAATCCCAAACAGATCGTCACGGCAAGCAACAACCCACGCTCATAGAACCATGAAAGCAACCCCTACCGTGCACTAGCTCCACGTATAACAACCCACGCTACCCATCGAGAGACCAATGCCCATGCATCACCACCCTCCATCCACCACCCACCTCTACGATGTTCCAAGTCGTAACAGTACCTATCACCGAAAGCCCTTAGGTTGTCGCTGAGTTGCACATCCAACCCTTCCCTTCACATTGCCAACTGCTTGTCCAGCAAGCAAATTTATCACTCCCTCCTCCGTAACACAACCACTTCGTGCCGTCCGCCACCTCCACCCAATTAATACCATAACCCTACACTGTGAACCTCCAAGAAAAACCAAACCAGGCGACATGATACCGACGTAGCTTCTGTTTTCATACAATAAAAATATAGCATCTCCATGCCACTGAAAGCTGTAACTGACTCCACATCGTGAGACCCGCAACCAACAACCACCAAAAGGTGCCGCCCATCTCCTCTGTAGGCCTTTCCATCCATACCTATGCATGGTGTGCCAGAAATTTGCTCAAATCGAGAGCAGTCAGTAGGCCACCGTAGACCATCACATAAAATCATCAGTCCATTAAAATCATCGGTCATTACCTGCCATCAACCTCACACAGCACCTTGTTCTGTCACCGCGCCTAGCCACCAGATCTGCCGTTGCACCGGCTCCGTCGCACGATTCCTTTTTCTCTCGATGAGTATGTTATGCAATCCTCCTTCCTTCAGTCAAGGTTGTCTATTTTCTTCCTTTATGCCTTTTGTTTAAGCCTTACTGAAATAAGCAAAGAATACCCCAAATTTGTGAAGCCTCATGACCTTTCTACCCTTCTTCCTTCCCAGACTTTTGATGTTAAAAATGTTATTTTGGGCCTTAGGTTGTAGTAGCTTGGGTTTTGTTTAATTGATTTATTTCATTTTCAACTTTGAGTTTTTTGGGCTCAGTTACTTCACGTTAATTAAAATCCTTGTTTTTACATAAACCTATTTTTTTAAGAAATTATTTAAGAGTTTTTTTTAAGATATATTATTAAGTGTTAAATTAAGATTTGAATATAGTAATAATTTACAAGATTGTTTTAATATTAAGTGTAGTTAAGCCATTGTTTATGAACTAAATGTTTACAGCATTATTTTTTATATATATATATATACATAGATTGGAAATATGTTATAATATTAGTATTTTCTGGCTTATGTATTGATATTACTAGAGTTTAGAATCAAGGCTTAGACATTACACTGCAAGAGTCAGGTAAGCGAGGTTCCTATGCTAGACCTTGCATACAAGAAAATATGGGTTGACGTTGACTTTATGAAAAATATGCATATTTTGTTATGAAAAGAAAAATTGGAAAAAACTTCGGTCATTTTGTTCTGCATCACTCATTGTATCTGAATAAGAAAAGATAAAGATATTTTTGTCATGACTGGTGTAGACATGAGCAAAATTTTGGCTTTCTATTTTTGAACTGTACAAAAAAAGCGAATATGAAATCTGAAGATTTTTGGTATGATTATGAAAAGATGCTTTGAATCTGTTTTGATTATGAAAATATGCTCTAAATCTATTTTGATTATGTGAAGGTGCTCTGAATCTATTTTGATTATGTGAAAATGATATGATTCTATTCAATACTCTATTTGATATGATGTGGCATCTTAAAACTTCTGTCATGAAATTCTGATTCTGTATCTGGCTCTGTTTCTACTCTGCTTTGCTCTGACCTTACCACGGGTGTAAAATTGTTGCCTCTATATGGGTTGGTACCAACTTCTCTATCTCTGAGTTCACTCACTTTGGAAACAAAGTAGTTTTCTGTGTGGTCTTTCATGTGTACACACTCAGGGCTTCGAGAATGAATAAGGAGAAAATTCACTTATGTCTCTACCTGGTTTGGCCACCTGGGAATAGCACAACCCTACCACGGAAATTAAACATGGTTTCTGTTCTGATATGATACTCTAATATGATATGATGGTGATGATACTCAGTTATGCTATGCCAAAGGACTTTGGAATATAAATATTTTGAACCAACACTCTGGGAGCATAGCATTAACAACCCATATGAGGTGCGTGGACATCAAAAGAGGAATATATCAACCGACACCCCACATGTGGTATAAGTGAGAAATATGGGGTGATGCAAGATCCAACAAGGACAAGAAGTCAATCTCACCCAGGAGATAAGGCCAATAAACAACCCAAATTCATGCCTCCAGTCCAGACGAGCAAAGGAAGATATTTGACTCAATGAGGGAAGTTCATAACTTATAACCCAGGTACCACCTCCCAATTATCCGCCGAGTTCAAGCATAGCAGATTGAGGGAAGAAGATATATGAATTAAGGCTCATCTTGAAGTGCTAAAACATAGGTTTTGAATGATGACATGTACTTCAAGTTTTTCTATCCATTAATTAGGGCTAAGTTTCAGTAAGCATTACTTTAACAAGTAATCTGTGACCTTGATAACATGTTTTGTTCTGCATACTAAAACTGAAAATGTTTTGTTCTGCATGCATTTTGTACTCTGTAAATGCTTATGTTTGCATACTAGTATATGTTCTCCGCTTACTGAATTGTTGATAACTCACCCCCTTATCTCCACAATATTTTCAGATGTTTTGGATGTTTCAACTGAAGTTCAAGAATAGGAAGCATGGTTTAAATCATATTAGAAGCAATGCCACTTGCAGCAAGAACATGGTTTAAATCCTCATAGCTACCTCTCTCACAACAATCGCACTTGGAAGTAATAGGAATTCCAACTCTTCTCGATCTATCATCTACACTTAAACTATTATGAAGAGCCTTCCACATTAGTATTGGAATTTGTTTTTTGTAAAGCTTCATGCCACACCCAATAAGACCAAGGCACAATTGAAGCTGTCACACGAATGCACTGCCATGCGCTCTTTGTGGAGAAACAAACATCTTTATTATTGAGCCAAACTAGAATATCTTGACAAGATTTATGTGCACCCAAGAACTGACATATTTCATATGTCTTTTCTAAACCAACGAACCTCTCTAAAACTTCAATATCCCAACCATTCAAGACTCTTAATTCAGCCAACGTCAACCTCGGTGTATCCACAACAGGAAGAGTTTTTGCAAGAGGACCTCCATCCAACCAATGATCCCACCAAAATGAAATATCCCCATCCCTAACTTTCCATTTTGAATTTTCTAAAACCGCCGGAATGCACTTCACCACCATCCTCCAAAATCGAGACCCCTTTTTTGGCTCTAAAAAAAAGACATGCTTATCCCCAATATATTTCACAAGGAAAAACTGAGACCAGAGATCATCCCTAGTCATGACCTTCCAAGCAAATTTCATTTGAAGAGAAGTCTACACCTCAGCGAAATCCCTAAGACCAACTCCCCCCTCTTCAATCAGCTTGCACATAGTCTTCCATGCAATCCATTTCTTTTTTTCCTTTCCATCTTGCTCACCCCAAAAAAAAGTAACTAAACAACATGTTAAGGCTTTTCAACATCAGCCGTGGTAATTAAAGAATAGACATAAGATGGATAGGCATACTAGATAAAACATGTTTCAGCAACACCAACTTACCACCAACCAAAAGGAATTTTAATTTCCACCCCCCAAGTTTATTCCTCACCCAATTTAAAAGAGTTCCGAATGCAAATTATTAAGTTTACCAGTGACAATAGGTGCACCCAGGTAAGTAAAAGGAAAGCTCCCTTCAATGAATCCAGTAATACTAAGTAACTCCCTCTTCCGACCTGAGGAACAATGCTTAGAAAAATAAACAGTCGTTTTCTCCTTACTAACCCTTTGACCAAACCATGCTTCATAAGTATCAATAACCTTCATCAATTCCTTAACCGAATTCTTCCCTCTATTATAAAAAATAATTACATCATCAGCATAAAGTAGACGAGATACAAGAGGCGCACCTCTTGGATGAGAAAAATTTTTAATTTTTCCACACAAAAAATTCTTCTTTAATAAACGAGAGAAAACTTCTTCTATAATAATAAAAATATACGGCGATAGTGGATCTCCTTGCCTCAAACCTCGACCTCCCTGAAATAAAAAAAAAAAAAAAAAAAACCCTAGAAGTACCATTCATCATAATCGAGTATCAAGGCAAGCAATACAATTCCTGATCAAACCACAAACAGAACTAGAAAAACCAAAAGCTTCCAATACATGCAAAAGGAACGCCTGATATTCCATTCTCACAGGCTACTTCTCCTTCTCCTTCTTAAAACGCTCTTTCTTACACGTCTTATCATTATGCCCCTGTTGCTTACAATGAATACAAAATGCAGGCAAAGTTTCATACACCACCTCCAACAAACAACTTGTAGAACAAGATTGAGTGTTCACTTAAAAATATAATCTACAAGTGCACATAATCGTAACAAGTAGTAAAGTATTTTAAAGAAAACGGTTATTGTACCCACAAGGAATAATTATACTATTGAGTATTGAAATTGACTAAATTAATTACTATTTGAAAAACTGATATTTGAAAAATAGTTTCTCTAAATTAAACTGAAGAAAAGAACATTAAAATTAAGATTTTAAAAATAATGAGAATAGATCTAGAGTGTTTGACTTCACCTAGCAAATCCCACATAATCTATTCTTCCATGTTATAGAATCCCAATTATCCCAAATTGATAATAAAAATCCCTTAACTATTCAATATTTTCTCTCGAACAATACAAAAAATATCTCCAACTAAGAACTCCATATCTCTATGTAAATTTAACTAATTGGAGACTCATTAAATTCTTTAGATTTTTCTTGAAAGTCACACTAGTCATTGTAAAGCATCTCTGCTTTCGCTCAACAAATAGTGTTTAATCTTAGAGCTTTAATCACAAATCACTTCTCGGTTTCATTGCAATCCAAAAGATCGAACAATAGTTAGTTAGAAAATTGTAAGCATTAAGAATAAGGAATAAACACTCAATCGTGGAAATATTGAAAATAAAATAACTTGAAATATAAACTGTGTTCAATTCTAGGCTACATCAAAACTCAAGAAAATAGAATTAGCTCATAATGAAATTAAAAAAGAAAAATAATAAAACTGGTGTTCTTCGTTGAAGTCAGTTGATGAGACATGTGGCTCATCAAATAATAAACTCTGAAATATCGAAACCTAAACTCAGACTCTCTAAAACTCAAAACTAAAACTAAGATTACGCACCCAGGCTCCCTATTCATCCCATAAGATGGGATTAAATAGATGTCAAAACTTAAACCCGCAAACAAAATAAATGCGGCTACAATCTAGCCTAAAAATCTAGAAAATAGTTCTAAAGATAGATGTTAACATAAAAGGAAATTATTCCAAAAATATCAAAATTATCTAAAATGGAAGATTCAGTGATATGCGGCTTGATTTGCGGAGATCGAGAGGATTTGGTAGTCAATAAATTGATTACGGAATTGGGGAAGATCCCATCATGTAGTTGATGTGTGCGCTGAATAAAACTAGCAGGCGTGGAGGTCACAAAGACCACACGGCCCTCTCCTCGCCTACTGAGTAGAAAGACTCATGACCAAGATGAAAGACTCCTTTCACATTTTCTAGTTGTTGCCCACGATGTCGTTTAGGTTGATCTTTTAAGTTGGTCGTTTAGACTAGTCATCCAATCTAACCGCCTAGAGCCTTATCGCCAAGTCTTCTCACCGTCTGGTCGCGCCTTCTGCTCGCAAGTCTTCTCGCCTACCGAGAGGTAAGTCTTCTCGCCTTTGGGTGAGAAAGATCTCTTTGCTGCTAACGAGACAAGGCTCCTCGCCCAAATCTCATCGGCTCTTTTCATATCTCACTGCCTCTCATCAATTTGGATCCGTAGTCTCTTCTTTTGTACCTTTGCACTAAATCTTCTTATTCCATCAAATCCAAGAAAATAAATAAAAATATGTAGAAATAAAATAAAATCAATAGTATTGAAGGGAAAATGACACTTTTCATAAATAAAAGAGTGATAAAAATATATAAAAATAACACTTATCATGGAGCACCAATCCATAACGACAAAAGAGGAGGTTTCACGGCATCCAATTCTAAACAGACCCTCACCCCATCGGTTCTAGTAGCACACCTCGTGTAATTATCACTATGAATATAATTACCAATCGGTGCCGTGAGACTTCATAGGATTGAAGGATTATAAAAATTCGGAGCCAACCCTGGGAGGAAAACCCACACAGGAACCACCAACGGCTCCTCCTCTTCATTAAAATCTGGAGACTAATGGAAAGGACTATAAGCCACCCCTTCAATGTCACAAACCTCCCTAGAGAAAGCTTTATTAAAATCTGCCTCCAACATTAGCTGGACAAACATGTTACGCTGCTTTCTCATGGAAGAAACCACTACAACACCAGACAAACCCCATCTATTTTTTATAAACAATCTGGTCGCATCTAGAGATGGCCTTTGCCTTAAAAACTTCAACACCATCGAAAACCTAAATGGTTCCACAGACTTCTGAATCTCCTCCTTAGAAAAGAAAAAACACAACTCTACATCCATTACTTTTGGAGCCCTTAAGGGCATCTGAACATCTAGAAATGGATGAGGAGCCGTAGATAGAAGATCTGCAAACGAATGCGGTTTACTGCCGGCATGGGGCCACCAGTGCCCCCCGTGGCTACCATGCAAAAGCACGTGAAAACCCTAGAAGACAAAATCGCCAACCACGTCACCCTAGAAAAAAAAAAAGGCACAGGGTCATATTACTTGTGAAGGTCTAAAGTATAATCTTTTGAATATAAGTCAATGATATGATAAATGTTTTAAAATTGTTAGTGATATGTAACTTATTATAAACTTGAACTCAATTTGTATTCAAATAAAACAATAAACGAGCCACTACTCACGCATTCTCCTAAGACCATGAAGTCACTTCCTATTGCCACTACATGATTGTTGCGGGATAAATGGCCAATAACCCTAAGTACTTTACTTAGATTGAAATTCGACCTTGTACAAAATTTGTAAGGATTAACATCTCATGCTATCACAAATTTAGAATTAAGCATATCCGTCACAAATTTCGTCCATCCTACTTAATAGAAGACATGTGTCACTCTCTAGTGCCATCACATGTTGAAGTTATTTTTCTTACTTAAGAACAATTCAAATAAAAACAAAATTAATATTATAATAATTAAAAAATACAAAAAGGAAAAAATTATTAAAAAAGAGTTGGTAGAGGGGGAGGGACTCCCCCCGCTAGCGACCATGGGTGGCCAAATCCGACCAACCCGTGGTGGTCCAGATTTTGGCCACCAAGTGGGTGGCGAAGAAAGGACCACCACTTGGCCCTTTCTGGCCACTGGTGACAGGAAATGGGTCACCAAGCTGTGCCCCCTTCTTCGCCACACATGTGAAGAAGGGGCCACACACGTGGTGGTCGAGTTCAGCCACCCATGTGGCGGCTGACACTTAGACCACCACAGGGTAGTCCAATCCGACACCCCATGGTGGCCGGATTTGGCCATCCATTGTGACAAGTGTCACTCTTTGTCAAATGTTTTTTAATATTTTTTTCTTTTTTTTTAATTTAAATTATTAGAATTTTTATCTGAATTTTTTTAAATAAGAGAAATATTTCAACAAGTGGCAGCTCTAGAAACTTATGGTGGGTGGGCACGAAGCTTGCCTATGGTTTTCTTGTGTGGCGAGCAAGGGTGCCCACTATGTTAAGCACCGAGTGAGCATGGAGCTTGCCCCTAGCTGTCATTGGTAGGGTGGGCGGTGGGCCACGACATCCAGTGCATCCGATATATATAAATAGCATCCAATATATATAAATATATATATTTAAAAATAAAGTTTCTTTAATAAAACAACATAATTTTATTGTAGGGTTTGGTTTAAAATCTCGTCCCACCCAGCCGATCATCATCATAGTCTCTCTCTTCCTCTCATTGCCGCCCGCAGCTAATCTCTCTCTCTCTCTCTCTGTGGATTGGTTTTGGTTTTGGTTTAGCTTGCCCTGGGTGGTTGGTGGGTAGACAATCGCGGATGCCAATCGCCCTTGGCATTCGTGCGGGGTCGGGGCCCAACTCTCCCCCCCCCCCAACCCATACGGGGACTGGGGTAGGGCCGGCGGCCACCCTTCCAGGGGGTGCCGGTAGCACCCTTATTCCATGGATATGGTCTACAGTGCCCCTCCCCCCCTAAGGAAATCCATGGTGGGGGAGTTCGAAGCTTGCCCACTAGTCATCTATGACTGAAGGTAGAGCTTGCAGCCACGATGAGCTCTATCTGCATCAATGAGCTCAAGTTCACCCTGGGTGCATCCTTGCCATGTTGTGTCACCAACTTGTCATGGCCTAGACTAAATAAGTTTGTGGTGGTGGTGCAAGCAAGGCGACTAGTCGTGGTGGTGACACTACAAGCAAGCTTAATGTTTCGGTGGCCGATTTTGTGGGTGGTAGGCTCACACTCATGTTCACGACGTGAGGTCCCAAGGTGTGTTGTTGATGGCAGTCTCATGACGACGATGCCAACCCGATGAGCTTTGTATTTGCAGGGAGCTCACCATGGTCAGTCTCAGTGAAGCATGGTCGTGAGTGGGTGTCACAACAAGCTCATGTTGTGGGGGTGCTCAAACCACAACTAACAATGTAGAGCTCGTGTTCACCATCCATGGTGAGCTTCACTCGTTGTCTTTGACTGGAAGTGTGCCATGTAGGCAAACTCAACACATGAAGAGAACCTCGCCTTCTAGTTGCATTAGCGAGGGCCTTGTAGCTCGCCATGTGAGAAGGGGTGCATTAGCCAAGGCCAATGCATGCCCTATGCATGTTGGTGTGGTAGGGCGAGCTCTATGCCTACATAGATGCTCCTTTGGCCATGGTAGGGGTGGGCAGGGGGGCGGGCCTCCTTTCTGTAGATACAGGGGCCGGAGGGCCCCGTCTAGGCCTAAGGGGGGCCAGGCCCGCTTATAGGTATATATATGTATTTATAATAATAATAATAAATAAATAAAAACAGGCATGAAACGCCAAAACGACGTCGTTTCATGCCTGGGGGGGTTTTTTTTTTACTTAATAACATATGACCAAATGTCGTTTGGTCATATGTTCAGAACCCCCCTCCCCCGCGACTCCCCTTTTCTCTGACTTCTGTGAAATCGCTCTCTCTCTCTCTCTCTCTCTCTCTCTCTCTCTCTCTCTCTCTCTCTGAGTCTCTTTCACTCTCTCATCTCTGTCACTGTCCAACATTGTCGTTGTGACTACGCCGTCACTGAAGGTAAGAATCTGCTCTTAGTCTCCGATTATGTTTATTTAGTTTTTTTGTTAATTTATGGAAAAGAGATTGGAGGAAGGATAGGATTTAATCGGAGATGGAGGATGGGATTGTGTTTGTGAATTGTGTGATGTGTGTGAATGACTGAAATTTGAATCTGTGATAGTGATTTTCATTTTTGTGGGTTTCAAAATTCGGATTGGAACCCTAAATTAATTTAGGGTTCTAATCCAAACCCCTAAATTAATTTAGGATTTCAAAATTCAGATTTTTCAAAGATTGGAGCCCTAAATTAGTTTAGGGTTTCAATCCAGGGTTTTGAAATTCTGATTTTTCAAATATTGGAACCCTAAATTTATGGTCTTGTAATGTAGATCTATTAGTGTTTTGAAATCTAGTATGTTGCCCTTGATATTTGGGAAAGAACGTTTCATGACGTCTACCATTTAATAACTGGACTCAGTAGGGTCTATTTACTCTGCTGAAGTTAAACGTAGAGTTTTTTACAACAATTCTCTCCCATTAAATGCTTCCTTAAACAATGAATGATCTTATCATTTTCTTTAGGCTAAAGCTTAAAAGAGATTTGAATAGCAGTCTGAAAAGACTAATTGACAAAGATATGTTTCAAAAAAGAAATACAAGAGGCTGATGAAAATGAGAAATAAAAGACAAAACCCGTGGTTCCATTCAGCTTGGATGAATGGCTGAATATTTAGACCAAATAATTAAGGAAGGTTATGATCATAAGCTCAATGAATATTTAGCAACTTATAATCATTAAATTTTCCCTTTTGTTAGAAAGGAAGCTAACAAAAGGGCCTACGTTTTTATTTATTTCATTTTTCATTTTTAAGAAAGTCTGAGAAAGCGAAGACAATTAATTAGTGCACCCTAATCGATTGATGACATGATGAGGGGTTTATGAAAAGAAGATGCATAAGCCCCACACCCATCTCATCAAATATCAATCTCTTTGGGAACTTGGGCCTCTCCACCAAAGCTCTACTTACATCATAACTTCATGTGTTCATCTTTTAATTTGGTTAATTTTTTGCATTAGTGTTGTTGCTACTACAAATTAAGTCTGTGGCTATAATTTAGGCATCACTATAATTGGTTACTAACATCGGACAACTAGATCTTCAGCATTATTTCAATGTTTGGATTGAAGGTTTTTTTTTTTTAACTTCTAAAATCATTGAGAAGATTTTTAGAGAGGTTTTTTTTTTTAACTTCTGAAATCATCCTTTCATTATCTCTTGGCATGTTTTGATTGTTGATCCCTATGTGTTGATTGTTGATGGCATGTTTTTATTTTAATTTCAGATTTGTTGATTGTTTTGGAGAATGTCTTCCTCTACTCCCTCAAATTTTAGTGCTACTTGTTCTACCCCTACCGGGCCTACCCCAACACCTAACCCTACACCCAGCACTAACCCAGTTACTAACCCTAGTGACAGTTGTCCTGCCCCCAAGCCCACACAAAGCAAGAAACTTGTTTCCATAGTTTAGTCTCATTTTACCAAACTAAAGGGTGGTGACCCCAATAACCCCCAAGCAAATTGTAACCACTGAGGTAAACTCTATGGATGTCATTATAGGAAACATGGTACATCACAGTTAAATGTGCACTTAGAATAATAATGCAAGAAGAGTCCAATATTGAAATCCTCACAAGAGAAGAGTTAATCTAGACTAGATATTGGACTTTAAAAAATGGTGGATGGGAGTAGTGGGGGTTCTACGTTGAAGGGGTATACTAAGTATGACCCCGATGAGTGTAGAAGAAGGTTAGCTCATATAGTTATCATGGACGAGCTACCTTTTCAGTTTGTGGAAGGGAGAGATTTCAAGAATATTGCAGTTGCTTGGAACCTAGGTCTAATATTTCTTCTCGCCACACTGTGGCAAGGGATATTAAAAGACAATATCAAAAGGAGAAGGATTTGTTGAGGGGCCAATTGACGGGTCAAGTGGTAAGCCTCACTACTGATACTTGGACATCCGTCCAAAATTATAATTACATGTCTTTGACTGTGTATTTCATTGATTGTGATTGGACACTATATAAGAAAATTGTGAAGTTTTGTTTAATTTCTGACCACAAGGGTGAGACGTTGGGAAGACCTTGGAGATCTCAATAAAGGAGTGGGGGTTGGCATGGGTTTCGACAGTTACAGTTGATAATACCTCGTCTAACGATGTCACATTGGAATATCTTAAGACTTATCTTAGAGAGACAAATAAGACAATCTTGGATGGTAATTGTTTGCATGTTGGATGTGCTGCAAATATTTTGAATTTAATTGTGTCTGATGGCTTGAGAGATGTTGATGACTCAGTTGCACGAGTCAGAATGGTTGTGAGATTTGTGAGATCTTCTCCTGTTAGATTGGAGAAATTCAAAGCCGCTGCAAAGAATGCGGGCATAACATCCAAGAAGGGCATTTGTATTGATGTTCCTACAAAGATGGAACCCAACCTTCTTGATGTTGGAGACGGCCCAAGAATATAAGGCAGCTTTTGAATTATTGGGTGATGAAGACATTCAATATGTCAAATATTCTGATGAGCATGGGGAATTAGGAAAGCCTATTGATGATGATTGGGAGGTGGTTGCTATCTTTGCAAATTTTTTAAGGCTTTTCTACGAGGTGACATTGAAAATATTTGGTTCTTTATTCTCTACATCCAATGAGTTTACTCAACAAATATGTAGGGTGGAAGAAGAATTGGATGAGATATGTATGAGTGACCATACTAGGATGTGGGAGATAGCATTGATGATGAGGGTCAAATATGACAAGTATTGGGAGGATTTGGGTAGGCAAAATATTTTTTGTTATATTTGGTTGTTGTTCTTGACCCCCAACTCAAGATTGATGGCATGGTATATGATTTGGGACTTGTGCAAGAAGCCACATGGGCTAAGCTTTTTGGGGCATGGTTAGAAACACCATCGGTAGATTATTTGATGAGTTTACCGTGATCAGGGGTGGTAGCGCACCTACACCTACACCTACCCCAACGCCTCCTCCAAAAGCTAGGGCGGGAAAAAAGCGTAGGATGGTTGTGACGTCCCCAACCTCCGCTTGGAATGGAATGGAATGGCAACTTGGAGCATCAGGGCATGTAACACAAGGTTACATACCCTCGTACATGACAGTTAATATGCAATGCATCCTACAAATGCAACTAACAGAATGCAATATTCGCTACAGATTAAGAGTGACAGTATAACTTATGCCAGAATAACTAAAAATATCTCAATGCATTAATGACCATCATAGGTTCAGAAACCAAATAGTAGCATAAGCTAAACATAAAAGTCACCAAAGTTAAATCAAACGCTACATGCGTTCTAGAGCATGAAGGACTAAGGCTATAAACATAAGAATCAAGTCCAATACTTTCTCGAGGTCTGGCTCATCCTCAATCAGTTGGATCCATCACTCCATCCAGTCCATCCTCCTCAGATCCTGACACAACTTCTATCATTCTGAGTGGAATGATAGTGAGTCTACAAGAGGTGAGATTTACTTGAAATCTCAGTAAGTTAAACAACCAACTTGCACAAAGATAAATTATGCATGAAGAATGATAAATATGAAATGCATGAAATGCAAAAAAATAGTGTGTGTCTCCCATCCAGATTCCTTAACATTTTCAGAAAAAATGAGACACATTTCCGTACAGAAAATATTTTTCACTTCAACTGTCAAAAAATCTTAATTTTATCATAATATTTCATCATTATTAACAATTCATATTTAATCATAACATCATAACGTGTGGTATTATCACAATTCCCTATATGCACTGTGAGTACCTGCTGGTGACCGTAGTACAACTCACGTTGAAATTACGTTGTCTGCAAACTCATTCTCAATGCATTGGTAATATAACATAACATCATAACATGTACACCCACCCACCCAGGGGCAGAACTTCCTTAAGGCAAAGCCCCACCCCCCCCCCCCAAAAAAAATTTTTTTTTAAATTTGATGAAAATTAGATTTTAGAAGATGTTTTTATAAAGTAGATTATATAAAAATTAGCATTTAGCCCCCCCAAAAAAAATTATTTTTCTTAACTTAGCCCCCCCAAACTAGATTTTCTGGTTCTGCCTCTACACCCACCAGCATTAGGTATCATAACATTTGACTTCACTCCGGCATACTTTAAAAAGAACTCATTCGAAACTCGTTGATTGTTCTTCATCAATCCAGGGTTACCACTCCATTCTTAAACATTCCAGAGTGGACAGAGGAGTTCCACTATGATAATTCTCCATCCTAGCCTTTAGGGTCGTGACAAAAATTATTTTTCATGCTATATTGAAAAATATTTTTTATGACATGTGCATATGTAGCAAGCTTTCATGTGAAAATGACATTTATATATGCAATATGCTAAAAATGGTGAAAATAACACATGTCATGTCAGTATGCACTCAATGTATCATATAACATGATATTTTATGCTCAAAATGATAATTGAAATATGAATGTGGCATTTGTCAATAAATCATAAATAACTTATCAATGTGTAAGTTAGAGGCCAACTTACAAACTTCCTAAGTTAGGAAAAGGTCGTAGCGGCTGAAATCAAATTTGTACTAAGTTAGAATTAATACTACTATGGATGAGGTTCATAAACAAAAGCTTCAAAAATGGGTATTTATAAAAATACCCCTAAACTTTCCAAAATTGTCATTAAGGCCATAAATTTTCACTATTTGCAAACAAACCTCAAATTTAACCAAACTTCATGGACCTTATATTTTTTATATTCTAAAACCATCCATACTCTTAGAATTGTAAAATTAAAAGTGAAACTACCTCAAACAATCCCAACCCGTGGCATGCACTTTAGTTAATGCCTAAGTATGATTTCAACTATTGATCCCTATGAATGCATGCATATGAAATTCTCTTTAGTCACAAACAATCACTATAGTCCTTAATAATATGATAAATTCCAATTCTTTGGTGAGCAAGTTCATCTCAACACTTAATCATGGCTAAAAACCTTAATCTTCAATAACCTCCATTAATCAAGCATGATGCTCTTAGCCTAAATCATCAAGGCATACTTTCAAAATTCACCCAAAACATGTATTTTCATTCTTATCCCAATCACAAGATCTTCAAATGATCATTGATCAAGCTTAGGTGAAATAAATCAAAACTTCATAAAATCAGCATGATTTAATAAAAAAACGTGCATGCTTGATGATCAACACAAAGTAGAATTAAAACCTATCATGGTATGCTTCTAATCTCAAAATCAAACATTCAATGATAATTCTAAGATATTATCAAATCATATCAAAATATGCTAAGACATGCCATAACTAAAATTTCCACTTAAAACAATTTAAACACTTAAACCATCCTTAACGAACTCGATTTTGAATTAAGCATGGTAACCTTATCTAAACTTTACCAAAGTTTATTCTAACACTAAAAAACAAGACTTGACATGCAAACTAAGATCTAGGGAAAGAAAACTCAAAACTTTCGTGGCCCACTCAAGCTTCCAACACAAGAACACCAAGAACTTCAAGAACACTCAAGTTCACACACTTTTCGATTTTTCTCAAAGAACAAAGGGGGAGATGGCTCTCAAATGCTCAAAAGGAGCTGGAGTTGAGGTGTGGAGGAAATGAGGGGGTGAAGGGAATTTTTATAGGCAGCCAAAGGGGAGGAGACATTGGCCTAAACCCTTGGGATTGGGTGGTTTGGGTGGTGGTGTAAGGTGCTGAAATTTTAGATTGCCTTCATCAGCTTGTGTCATCTTGTGCAGGGGGAATAGTGGCCTAAAATCACCATGACCTCATCATGTAAGGTGATACATTGAGCCTAAAGAAGCTGGTCTGGTCGTGGTGCAGGAAAAAAAAAAGCAAACAAACAAACAAACATCATACATGGGCAGATGGGTTCAATGGGTGGTTTTCCTTGGGTAGATTTCGGTTTGTGTTTTCTTTAGCTGGGAAAAATGAGTCAAAATCTCATGATGGTCATAAGGACCTCTTGGGGATTGGGTGGTGCTAGAGGTGGCGTGGGGTAGTTGCTTAGCCATGGCAGATGGGTGGTTGAAACTCAACCAAACTGGTTTCTATCCAACTAGCTCCCTAGGTGCAATCGGTTTTTGTTATTGATTTGGTTTTTGAAACCAAATTTCATCAAAGGCTTGGTCTGGGTTTAAAGAGATCATGTGAGGTGTTTATAGACCATAGTGCCCTTGAGAAAAAGGCACAAAAAGATTAGGCTTAAGGGCAACACAGTCCATGCACATAAAGGACACACGTGTGCCGATTGGTGTAGTTTGGGGTTTGATGTGTCATTTCTTTTAATGACATGTGTGGAGGTTTATCTAGGTTCTTAATATGATCTAAGAATAATGTAATTGAATAATGAAATAAGAAAATTTTAGATCAAAAAGATTAAAAAGATTAAGAAAGAAAATTATGCTCCAAAACATGGTTTAATGATCACTAATCATGGGTAAGTTGATTAATGGTCTTAACCCAATTTCAAAACTTAATTTGGATACTTAGGCTATGACATGGGTTTGAGGAAACCCATGGTATGGTGTATTGAACTTTCAAATTAAAGAGTGAAATAGAAGCAAAACAAGGCTTTGAGCCTTTGGGCTTAAAAGGGCCATGAGTGTGGGTTAATGGTTCAAGGGCTTTTGGGTTTGAGTGAATGGGGGCCTTGTTTCCAGATTTTGAGAGATTAAAAAAGACCTCAAGATCCACTAAGATGGGGTTTGAAAGGCTTACCTTGACCTAATTGGGCCATGGGTCAAATCTATATCAATCTTGGCCCAAAGGACTTATGTCTTCCTCATACTTGGGCCAAGGCTATCCTACCAAGTCTTGCACTCCTATGAGGCTTGGTTTAAGCCTTCTAAGAATTGGTCCATAAATGTCCTAAGGTTCTAAAGGCTTTAATAGGATTACTAGTGGGCTTGATTCTCTAATTCTTCATGCTTAATAAGTTGGGCCTAATGCATTCGCTCTTACTAAGTTAGGCCCAAAGGCCTTATGTCCTTTTCATTTGGCCTATTTTCTAGTGTCCTCCAAGATAGGCTTAAAACTTTATATCTCCCAAGTTGGGCGACTTTTTAACATCTTAACCTTAGCTCATCACATCCTTGGTGCATTAAGGCCCTAAAGTCTTATGTTCATCAAGTGGGGCCTAAAGTCTTATTGCCTCTCTTAAGCCTTTATATCCAAAAAGCTTGGGCCCTTCATAAACCACTCTTTGGGCCTTCTCCAATTCCATCAATTATTTAACCCAAATTGCTTAGCCCATTAATGTGGCAACCATCTAATATGTCATGTGCCATTCCCTTATAGGCGTTTTGACTTCTTATCCTCAAAATTAATAAAGCACTAAAAATCCTCCAAAATAATATTACTAAACCAATCAAGCTCCAAAAATTTCCTTTTCCTCAAAAAAATCAATATTGCACTAGAATCTTCTAATAATTCTTCTAAACCCAAAGTATACAGCCTTTTTACCAACTCAAATATCCCAAATTGATCTTATTCTCAAATAGCCCAATTCCTAATTAACTAGGATTGAGGCTACTAAGGTCAAGGCCTGTAACACCCCGCTTAATTAACTCTTGATTAACCCTTAAGTACTCTAGATTAGGCTTTTATTTTTAGGTTAATCACTTTCATTAAGGTTGATAGTGAGATTAGAATTAATGTTGGTACTTAGTGTTAATAAACTAAGGATTAGAGAGGCAAGCCCATTAGTAATTTTGATGAGGCTTTTTAGGACCCAAGTGCATTCATAGGCCAAGCCCAAGAAAACCTTGAACCAATTCCTTAGAAAATCAAGGCTAGTCTTGGCCCAAGTATAGGAAGGTATAAGGCTTTTGGTGTAAATTGAGCCCTTGGCCCTTTTCAAGCTCATATGGCCCAAAGTCATGTTTGGACTCATTTTACCATTCAAAGACCAAAGGCCCAATACACCATACCATTGGTTTCCTTGAGCCCAAATCACACTCAAAGTACACAAAAAAAGTTTTGAAAATTGGCTAAGACCATTAACCATCATACTTGAGGTTAGTGCACTTTAAGCTATGCTTTAAAGCTTAATCATGCTTAATCTTTTCTTAAACTTTTTAATTCAAATTTTTTTGAATTAATACTCCCTTAAACCAAGATTAGACCATGTTAATACCCTAGCTAAACCATTCACATGTCATTAAGAAAAATGACATAACAAGCCCAAACCATGCTTCAATTGGCATGGTTTTGTGCATTGCCCTTTGTAATGCTTTGACTGTTTTGCCCTTCGGCCCAACATTTTTTACATTTGTCCTCAAGGATAATATGGTCCTTAAACACCTCATGAGACCCTCCCAAACTCAGTTTGAGCCTTGGACGAAATTGGTTGCATCAACCAACTCAAAGAACCAAACCGGGTGCACCTTGGTCTAGTTTGTGTAGGAACCATTTGGATTGAATTTGAACCAGCCTCCTGCCATGGTTTACACCACCACCCCACGCCACCTCCTTCTCCACCCAATCACCAAGAAATCCCATGACCATCATGAAGGATTTTGACTCATTTTTTCTGCCCAAAAACATCCAAAACCGAACTAATTTTCTGCCACCACAAAACCACCTCCATCCACCTGTTTTCAAGGGTGGTTTAAGGGATTTTCTGCCATCCAGATGATGCCCCACGACATTAAGTCATCCATAGGACCCTGGCAGCTACTGTGGAGAGGAAATGATGGTGGTTTAGGGCACTATTTCATTCTGCACAAGTGACCTAAGCTCATGCAAGCAATTTTCCAGATTTGATCACCTCCCACTTCACCCAATCACAAAGCACCCAAGCCAATGTCCCTCACCCTTTGGCCACCTATAAATACTTCCCCTCCTTCTCATTTCATCCACACTACAGCTCCAAGTATCATCTTGAGCCTTGAGAGCATTTCCCCCTCTTAGATATCAAAAGAGTGCAAACCGAGTGAGTTTTGGTGAGTTCTTGAGTGTTCTTGTGTAAGCTTGGAAGGCCACAAAATTTGTAAGTTTTCTTCCTTTTGATCTTATCTAGCATGTCAAGCTTTTTTTCCAAGTGTTGGTACGAGATTTTGTTGAGTTTTGAGAAGGTTATGATGCTTAATGCAAAATCGGGTCAATTAAAGGAAGGTTTGAATGATTTAATGTTTTTAATTGGAAATTTAGCTATGGCATGTCTTAAGTATGATTTGATATGATATATCATTATCCTAACATGATTAGGGAAGGTTAAATTTATGATTAGAAGCATATCATGATAGGTTATAAATCTATCTTGTTTTGATCATCAAGCATGAATCGGTTTTAAGCATATTGGTGATTAAGGATTTCTTAGCTTTGATTAAGTATTGGGATGAACTTGATTACTCAAGGCTTAGACTTCATAATGTCTCTAAAGATGTTAGTGATCATTAATGATTAACAAAAATCTCATATGCATACATTCATAGGGATCAAGAGTTGAAAATACACATAGGAATCAACTAGGATGCATGCCACGGGTTGGTTCTAATTGGATAAGTTCCACTTTGAATTTTGAAAATCTAAGCTCATATATAGTTTTAGAATTCCAAAAATATGAAGTCCATGAAATTTGGTTAAATTTGGAGTTTGTTTGCAATTAGTGAAATTTAGGGCCTAAATGGCAATTTTTGAAAGTCTAGGGGTATTTTTGTAAATACTCAATTTTTTTGAAGCCTTTGATTTTGAACCTATCCATAAGAGTATTAACCCTAACTTAATATACACACGATTTACGCAGCTACGACGCTAATTTCGAATTTTTCCGGAAGTTTGTAAGTTGGCCTCTAACTTACATCTTGATAAATTTCTTATAAATTATTGATAAATGCTTCATTTATTCTTCAATTATCATGTTGAGCATAAATTATCATGTTATATGACACATCGAGTGCATACTTACATAACATATGGCATTTTCACCATTTTTGCATATTACATTTATAAACGTCATTTTTTTTTTTTTTGCATGAAATTTATTACATATGCACATGTCATGAAAAATATTTGTTTTAAAGCATAGCATGAAAATTATTTTGTCATGACCCCAAAGACCAGGATGGGGAATTATCCTGGTGGAACTTCTCTGTCCACTCTGGAGTGTTTAATAATGGAGTAGCAACCCCCAGGTTGACGAAGAACAATCAACAAACTTCGAATGGGTTCTTTTTAAAGAACGCCGGAGCGAAGTCAACATGTTATGACACCTAACGCTGGTGAGTGTACGCATTATGATTTTTATGATGTTATGTTATTTACCAATGCATTGAGATCGAATCTATAGACAACGTAGTTTCAACGTAAGTTATACTACGGTCACCGGCAGGTACTCACAATGCATATGGGGAACTGTGACAATACCACACGTTATGTTATTAATTAAGATAATGATGTAAGTCTATGATGAAGAAAATTTATGATGAAATTTTTATGAAGAAGTTATGTCTTTTCAAAAATGATGACGAAATTACTTACTGAGTAAAAACCCGTGTCTTCATATTTTTAAAAGATGTTGAGGAATCTGGATGGGAGACATGCATACTGATTTTTCGCATCTCATGCATTGCATATTTATCATTTTTTCATGATTGATTTATCTTTGTGTCAGTTAGTTGTTTAATTTACTGAGATTTCAAGTAAATCTCACCATTTTATGGGACCACTATCATTTCACTGGGAATGATAGATGTTGTGTCAGGAATCGACCAGGACGAGACTGACGGAGCACTAGATTCGCATGATTGAGGAGGAGTCGGATTTGGAAAGGAAGCTGGACTTAATTTTGATGTTCATAGCCCAAGTCCTTTATGCTTTAAATCACATTAAGAGAATTATATGACTTTGTATATAAGTCTATGCTACTTTAGTATTTCGAACATGATGATTATCTAATGAAGTTGGGATGTTTTAGTTATTCTGGCATATTTTTCACCTTAACCTTTTATTTCCACTGCGATTATTGCATACTGCTAGTTGCATGCATTGCATATTAACTATCATGAACGGGGGGTATGTAACCTTGTGTTGCATGTCCCAACGCTCTAAGTCTCTGTTCCATCCCAAGCGAGGATTGGAGGCTTCACAAGGCCTAAGGAGCTTTTTAGGCGGGGTGTTATAATGGTGTGGCCCCAAAGGTTCTCACAGAACCCTCAACTTGTCCGTCGATCTACAGAGGTGAAGTCGGAGGTAGACCGATATTTGGCAGGGGAGCCTCTTCCATATACAGAAGGATTTGATTTATTAGCTTGGTGGAAGATCAATGCCGTGAAGTATCCCGTTCTTGGAAAGATAGCCCGCAGTATTTTGATCATCCCTATTAGCACCGTAGCCGTGGAGGTATTGATTTGCATGCAGAATTTTATTAAAGGGGCTCAAATTCATGTTTTGGGTGTTCTTGACTTTAATGAGGCCGACAAGGAGGAGGGTGGTGATCAGTTTGGATATGGTAATCATTGATTTCATTGTTTCATTTTATTATTTTGATTTATTTTATTTATATTCATTTCATCGGTATTAAATTATTAATTTCAAATTTAATTATTGTAGCCATACATGATACGTCTACCTCCGCTGCAGTATGACTTCACTATATTGGACCTTAATAGCCATTGCCATTTGCCATAGGTTTGTATAATTTGTATTGTCCCTTAATTTTTTTTCCTTTTTTTTTTGTATCTAATTTTTTTTATAATCTTACTGTCATATGCGCACCTCAAGCCTCAATCCTAATTCCAAGCCGAAATTCAAATGATATATTCTCAATGTTGCATCTTGATCCCCATCATCTCATCTTGATTAGTCAAATTTTAATTTGTAATTTTTTCATTTGTTTATTGTTTATAATTCTAATTTATCTTCCTATTCAATTGTTAATGTTTTAGATTTTATGATCTCACGACTCACAACAGGCAACCTAAATTCTATTTCCACCCTTAACCTAGGCCACCTGCCCTAAATGTCAATGTCAAAGTTCAAAGTTCCCCATGTCACTTTTATCATTTATGTTCAATTGTATTTAGATTTTACATATTCAGTTTTTTGTTATGTTTGTAATTTTGTAATTGTTTTCTCTTAATTTGTATTATTCTAATAGTTTATTTATTATAGTTTTATTATAAATTCTATTATTGTAAATTGTAATAGTTTAGGAGTTAGGACTTAGGAATATTAGTAGTACTTCTTTAATCTTTTTTGTCTTAATTTGTAATTTTTCTTCTTTTTTTTTTGCTGTAAATTCAATTTATTGTTATTTCATAAATTTAAATTTATACATTTTTTTATTGATGGGCCCAAAATGGCCCAAAAACACTGAAATGGGCCAAAAATTGGCCAAAAAATAGCTTCTAGGCCCATGGCCTATTTGGGGGTGCGGGGGCGGACGGATAGGGTATCCGCCCCCACACCCCGGTACTCGAACGGGGTACTCCGCCCCCACACCACGGGGGCAGGTGTCGTATGGTGCGAGTAGCACCTCTAGGTCGTGGTGGGCAACAGTGCCTGCTGTTTGAAGCATTGAGGTAACCTTAAAGCTCGGCCAGTGGTCCTCGCCATTACCCGCAACATTAAACGTTGCTCCTCAGCAATGGCGAGTAATGGTGCCCATCGTTTGAAGCGTCATTGGCGAGCTTAATGCTCACACCCATTAGTGCCCACCATGTTAAACATTGGTCCTCGGCAATGGTGGGCAATGGTTCCCACCATTTGAAATGTTGTAGGCAAGCTTACAACTGGCCAGTTGGGCCTCGTTCGTGGCGGCCAATGGGCAAGCACGAAGCTCGCCTATTGGTCCTCGGGGATGGCAGTCCTCACCCAGAGGCGCAAGCTGATGCACTCTATTTTTGGAGTTGGGCTTACTTGCCTGTATGCACATGGCATGCATGCTCTTCCTGCCTGCTTGTAAAGTGTTTTGTAGACATCCGTGAGTAGGCTTCTTTCTTGCCCATGTATTTTGCAACAGCGGGTAAAGTTTGCCCCCTGGGCTCAATCTTATGCACATAGCGTGCATGCCCCACATGCACGTTAACACACATGTAGACGTGCGCGCAAGCTTCTTGCCTGCCCATGTCTTTTGCAACAATGGACGGCCCATGGGGGCCATCAATATTGAGTCTAAAGTACACAATGAATGTAGTCTTTTGAGAAATGATGAACTTATCTTTGTAGATATTTTCTCGGTGGTTTTTCTAGACAGCTCCATTCTTTATAGCCCACTACCTCTACCGGTCTTATCTTCCTGGAGTGTAGTGCCTCCTTTGCATTGGATTAACTTTCATTGGGTCATGCAACATTTTTTTTTTAGAAAGCGACAACTGGCAATCCCACAGATATCACCAAACTTTTTGTGCATTTTTGGACTATGGTGGAACAGTATGGTTGGATAACCCTCTTCTCCCAATGTGGCAATGCTTGGTGGTGGGCATCTATGGCTTGCGTAATATAAATAAATGGCAGAAAATAAAGGAGACAAAATTCACTCTAAATTGAGTTAAATACAACCTGTCTGGTCTTCTCTATGCTACAATCTCTCCTGTAGAGATGGCAAGGAAAAGTGGTAAAAAAAATTACAATTCTTCTATATACAGGCGAGTTGGCACACGAACCTGCGCACGAAATCTGACATGTCAGCACCTATTTTATTAAAAAAAGAAAAGAAAGAACAAAAACACGAAGAAGAAATGAAGAAAGAAGATGTCCTGTACTCAAAAGAATTAACTGGAGAAACCCGTATCCTCTCTCTTCGGTGATTGCAGTGTGCAAAACCATATACAATGTTCACAGTTTCTCATTTTAGTGGTTTCTCTAATCCTCTATCAGTGTTCTTCATTTATGTTCCAGATCTTGAAAGTTAGACCACCTACAACCAAAGCGTCAGATCCTTCTTTCCCAACCCAGATCTGAAGGTCGGCTACTTTAATCAATTATGAACTACATGCTTTAAAGTATAGGTTACGGATTTCATAGAAGAAAAAGTTTAAATTCAACTCATTTCGTGGAAAAAATATGGAAAGAAATAGAAAAAGTATAGACTCTTTTTTCTTCAATGGGCCAAAATATAATGCCCATTCCAGAATATTGATTCAATCTAGATTTAGTCCTATACCCATTTTTTAGTCTATACCCATTTCTTTTTTTGCCTTTTTCTTCAAATGAATTATATAGATTCAATCTAGATTTAGTCCATTCCTTTCCATTTTTTCTTTCTCATAGAATGCCCATTTGGAGAGTTTTACATTCACCATGTGAAAAATGGAAAGGATATGTTTGGATAAATGATTTAAAAGAGGCGTATCTCGACATAGTTTCTGATTTAAAAGAATTGAACTATCATTCACTTGTAGAGTTGTTTGTTGTTGTTGAAGGGGGAGGAAGGAAATTAGGATTAGGGTGGAGGGAGATGGGAGTAGATAGGGGAGGAGATGGAGCTCGAAGGAGAAGGGTCTTGTACGAACTTAAAACTCACTGTTTGAAAAATAATGAAACGAACCGTTTCATTTTGGTCTCTCTCTTCCCGCGTTCCAAGAATTCATCTCCTACCCATTCATTGAATTGCCTCGTTTAATTTTTTTAGCTGACATGCCAACTTGAGTTTGTGCACGATTCGTCCGCGAAGTGGACAGAATCTAGACTTCTTAAAAAATTTAATGGTTCAAACCCCCCTTCAAAAGTCGAAGTCCCTCACTCTTCAAGTCAATTGTCTTCCTTTATGTCCTTCCTCCCCTTAGCCTTATATCCCTCCTAGTTTTATATCTAATCAAGTCCTTGCAGCTGTCGGACCTTTCTTTTTCTCCCCCTCTTTTCCATCCTTACAGAGTGGAATTTTAATGCAACATTGACTCTTAGTGGGCTTAGCTTCCACACGTATGTTATCCTCAATAGGTGATAAAGCTCGAGATGGTATAAAAATGAAATCAACAAAACTTTAATAGCCCATCACTCGCTCCGACTTGTTTATGGATGATGCTATGGGTAGAGTAATGAAGACGCGGACGGATCATCTATTGCTATCAATACGAAGTATTGATTAATCAAACCGTAGCCCAGGAAAAAAAAAAAAAAAAAGAGGAACCCTTACGCTGGTTGGTTGATTCAGGAACAGTAGATCCAAAAACTGGCACAGAGAGAGAAAGACTAGATGGCACACTCTGCAAATAACTCTTTTAGCCTTTAAATAAGAACTGTACAAATTGTAAGGAAGGTCAAAAGGTTGTTCTTATAAATTAAAAAATATAGAACGACATTTATAGGCAGCTGTATGCGCTATTAAACCCATTTGGTTGATGTT
This sequence comes from Juglans mandshurica, assembly GCA_022457165.1. Lineage (NCBI taxonomy): Eukaryota > Viridiplantae > Streptophyta > Magnoliopsida > Fagales > Juglandaceae > Juglans > Juglans mandshurica. Next base: position 16,554,462 of record CM039629.1, read on the forward strand.
CTACCAATCCTCCTTTGGTCGTCACATTCAATCACTCTTTCCCAATAAAACTCGTCATCAGAAAGAATGAATCAAGGATATTACGCTGGCTGCACATTTTCTCGAAGCTCCCTCCCATAATTTATGGAGTCTCAATACATGGCTCAGCAGTGAAAAAGATGCTTGAACCTCTATACCAAACCAAACATGTCGGCGTAGTAAGAAAATGGAATTGCCGATGCAATCCAAGATCACGCAACTGCATCAGCCTGTCTCCTAGTCAGTCGAGCATATAAGCCATCTTTGAGGAGAAGCTCCCTGTGACTGCCCATCTGTGCATTTGAATACAAGTTACTTCACAGCTTACACTTCAAATAGGATCGACAATGGGCAGAGAAGACATTCCAATCACAATTTCTCATCTCATAGTAAATCCATGCAGTTCTACCAAATCACCGATCAAGGAAAAAACAGCCATGCAGATCCACACTGTGTTTATGCTTAAAATTCCCTTTTTTACAACCTAACTTGTTAGATTGTAACATGAGGGGCAAACCTATTTTGTCTTATTTCCATTGTATCATCGGAAATCGAATGACAGAGTAGCAAAAATTATCAGCCAGATTGGCCAGTGATATCATATCATGCTCAAGCACCGTGTTTGAGAGATCAATCCCAAAAAGGCTTTTGAGTAGAGGTGGAACTTGATTCTTGGATGCCTGAGACCCCAAGCCAAACCGAGCAACTTTGGTCATTCAGTCAGTTCCCTAACAAATTTGGTTCGGTTTTCGAGTTAGGGGTTGTGCCACCCAACCCAACCAGAACCAAACTTTGTACTTTAATATCTTAATTATATGTATATGCAATTAATATGATACACCATTGCAACATGAAGTTCTAGATGCACCACAATTGCTCGACCCTTACATTTTTCTCTCTCCAACTCATCTCTATTTTTAAGTGCAATGAGAACCATTAGAATCAAACCAAACCAATCTGAAGAAAATTAACCAGTATTAACAAATATCTTAACAGCCTTTCAAAATCAAAGGATGGACAAAACCTTGTGAATTCAAAATAAATGGAGAGAGAGCCAACCTCAACAACTTGACCAGCATCCATAACCACAATACGGTCAGCAGCTTGAATTGTAGAAAGCCTGTATAGAGTGGGAAATCAATTTAAGCATTGAAATTGGAATTTTACTGATATGACTTGGATACATTTCATTGAACCCTCTAATCAAAAACTTCATATCACAACTACAACATTCAAAATGAGGGGCTTAGAGAACCTACCTGTGTGCTATAACTATGACACTTCTCCTCGTCGTCAAGTCACTTCTGACAGCACGAAGAACACCCTAGATGTAATGGCAAATAACAGATCAAAATATTTCTCTTATTCTGTTTTTGAGAGGAAAAGCAATAACGCAGTTTGTGTACATGTGTTGATGCGGGTTATGGCTAACAGCTACCTTGACATTGTATTCACTCTCTGCATCTAACGCGCTAGTGGCTTCATCAAGGATCAATACAGTTGGGTCCCTAAGAATGGCCCGAGCAATGGCTATTCGCTGCTTTTGTCCCCCACTTAGCAAATCATCATCAACAAGTGTTTGGTAACCATGTGGCAGGGATGATATGAAGTCATGAGCATATGCCTGCTTAGCAGCCCATTCAACATCCTTCTGCTTTATATCTCTAGTGCATCCATATCTGATGTTTGAGCTGATATCCATGCGGAAAAGTCTGGGTTCCTGTTCAAATTTTATGTAAGATGAAAACGACTAATATATGAAGTGAATCTATCTATATGCTGTAAGCAAATCAAGAACCTGTCCCACGAATCCAATTCGTTCCCTCCACCACATGACATCCAACTCTTTTAGAGAGAAGCCATCTATCAAAATCTGCATTAAATTAAAAATTATAAAGGGAAGATTCGATGAATGGGCACCCAGATACCAATTATTATACTTCAGCAAGAAAAAGAAATAGCATCACTGGCTATCAACTCCTAAACCCAAAAGAGGGAGAACATTGATCAAAATCCAAAATTAAAAGTGTCGTCTACTAATGGAGATCCACACCACGGTACTTCAATTTAAGTAGCAAGAAAGAAATAATGAAACAGGTTGCTATAATTGCAACAAAGGTGTTCAGAGATTTTTATAAGAAAAGGTAAATAAACATAGGTGAAATTACATCTTGCACCCCTGAATTACCATTTTTCAATAGAGAAGTGTTACATCTACAAAAGGACCTTACAAAAGCAAACTTACAAACTGATGTGGATCGATGTGAGACATCAGATCTACTTTAACAAAAATGAGCTTTACAATCTAACATACCATATCAAGCCATATCAATTTGTAAGTTTACTTTAGTAGAATTTCTTTGAAGACCAAGCATTTCTCTTTTTCAATACGCACCCCAAACTACCCAAAATGGTAATTGACACCGTAAACCACCAAATTTAGCATTTTACACCCTCAATTAACATTTGACTACGATGTTCTACCACATGTTTTATTTTTCATCAATCCTAACAATCAAACCTTAATTAATAATATAAATTGCTAAATTTTGGTAGTATAGAGTTTCTATTGCTAATTTTGGTACTTTATAGTGTGAACTGAAAAAAACAGTATTCGAGGGTGCAAAATGTAGTTTCACCAAAATAATTTAATAGAAATCCTTTGATGAATGTCAAACAACACAATGTTCTCAGATGAAACAACCAAACACAAATACATACCAGATAGAACAATTTTGAAACTAGATCTTTTGTTGCTGAAATTGGTTGCTAGAATTTCATATGCAATGACTTAGTTGAGGAGCTAAAGATAATACGTTTATGGTCATGGTATTTACCTTTCCTTGTTAAGAACCTTTTTTCTTTTAACTAAAAGAAACTGTTTAAACATGAGTCCAGTTTAAACCAAGACTAGAGAAACTACCTGACCATTTGTGGGCTCATAAAGACGGAGCAAAAGATTCACCAATGTGCTTTTCCCACTGCCACTAAGACCAACCTAAGCAATATCAGAACAAAAGTTTATCTCTAATTTCATTGTTGGATGCAAGAAATCAAATAACGTAAAATAGAAATACTTTCTTACAATTGCAACCACTTCACTAGGATGCACTGAAATGCTTACATGTTGTAGCACGGGTACCTGTTCACACTTACAACAATTAGTTCTTTCTGCAGTAGCTAAACCAGTAATTTTAAGCAAAAGTGGAATCATCAAACCAGGATAAGGTAGCCAAATCAAAGGAAGCAGCAAGCATCAGATATACTAGTGAACAAATCTAGCAGCATGGATTTTAAGCACCAACAAGATAACAAATTATAGCATAATTGGAATGCCTTGTTATCTGCTAAATAATTAATATAGTCCTCTCTATTTGGCTATAATATGCTTCTGATATAACCAATTCGATTGGAGTGCTTCCTGCACCATAGGACAGGGAAGACCTCTGTGGGCAAGTATTCCTTTCTAGTATCATTCATACTCACAGAGGTGGTAGAACATTAGAGATGTTATCCAAAACAGGGGTGTCAAAGATCATGAGCCATATGGAATATTTGTAAATTGTAGTGGGAAACGTACCGTTGACCTCGAAGAATAATGAAAAGAAACATTTTCAAATTCAATATGTCCCAATAGATTTTGCAACTTCAATCCTGCAAAATCGAAACATAAAAGATCAATATTTTAACTCAGGAAAATAGAAAATTTGAATGGGAAGAAAAGTCTGTTACATCTGCTGAATGTTTTAAATTTAAAAACCCTTCGTCCAAGCCACTCTTTAAATTGTTGATATTAAAAATTTGACCCCTCTTACTTTTATGCACAATTTACTGTTACCAAGACATTATGCACTCCCTCTATCTCACTAGATAATCTTACTAAGAGGAAGGGATTTCAATTACCAAGATATTACACACTCCCACCATTTCACTATATAATCTTACTTAAGAAAAAAGAAAAGTGATCTATAGTTACAGTTTAGGATTTTTCAAGAAAAGAGCTCTGCCATGGGAACCACCCCACGGCAGAGCTCTTAGGACTCACCCATGGAACCTAAACCCCCGGGAAGACTAGCACAGCAACCCACCACCATGGCTTCCCACTTAAATGGCAGTTTGATCCCAGGGGGAATGAACCTGTGACATGGGGCTCATGCACACAAGTTCACATTTACCACTTGGGCTACCCACGGTGGTGGGTACTGTAACCATGGATCATCTTACAGGTTTAAACAATATGCTTGTAAGTGCAGGTTACGGGTGCCTCAAACATCTCATTATACCTATGCATCAAGTCCAAATGACGCTAAATGTTTTCTGTTTAGTTACAATTACATGTTTGAGGAAAAAAAGCTAATGTTGTTCATTTCACTAGGCTCATTAGGGAAACGGAGCTTCTAGAACACAATGATGATTCAGATTACGATTAATATGATTATAATGTTCGAATCAAACATTATCTATATTTTAAGGTAGAAAACGTTCCTCAGTTTCTTTTGACTATTGGTTATGAGTCTGATCAAAAACATGGTGGAAGGCACCCATACTGTTTGGAGGCCAAGGGGCATAGTGACAAACAACCCTGGCCACTATATATTGTCATACAGGCTGTTCTTAAGATATATTTATGAGTATGAGCTTATCTATTAATACCCTAAAGTGGGAAAGATTTTTCAGAAAGGAAAGAATAGGATTAGGCAAGGGGGCTCTGTGTGGTCAGTTCATGCATCAAATTGAGGATATCCAGGATAAGGCTCCAAGGGTATTCAACTAAGCTAAAGCAATATGAGACACTAGCATTTATGTACATGAAGAACTTCACAAGACTCAATTTTATGACCAGGAAAAGAATAGAACCGTTTTAGCTGGAAAAATGTATAATTGACAGCTAACAGAATCCATTCACCTAACTAGAAAATAGTCAAATGCCAATGTTGCTTCCATAGCAATCTTAAAGAACAGTTTCATCCACACATAACTAGCACATATTTTTCCTCAATTTGAAAACTCATGGCGATATCAAAGTTAACGAAGCAGATTTTAAGAATGCAAGGGCAGTTTAATACTGCAATCTCCTTAAAATTGCATCAATAAACAACCAGAGAAAAGCATGGAAAAAGGACTAGTTCAACATGAAAGAATTTAATTACGTGAGAACTTCCACTTAACTCCATAAAATGCTTACCTTTTGATGTGAATTGATCACTGGGCAAGAGATCCATCAATTGGAAGACTTTTTCACTAGCCCCAACAGATTGCATCAAAGATGACAAGTTGTCCCCCACCCACCATGTCGAATAAATTAGCCATTCACTGTATAATATAAACTTCGTAAGTTGCTCTGCTGTTATATGGCCGGCCAGAATAGATGTTCCTCCAAACAGCACAGCTATGATCTACAAAATTAAATTAGCCAATAATAACTGAAGTCAATAATAACTAGAACTTAAAACATGTAGAAGATAAATCTTTCATGTTATACATCTGAGTATAAAAATAGGTATTTAAAATCCAAATTTCATGCACTAAGGCAGATTACACATGCTTCACTTGAAGTCCAACTGAGTGCAACTCACTTATAAAAAAAAAGTCCAACTGAGTGCAACTGGAAATAAATTCACGGATCAAAGAAACAGCTTTCTTAAAACACAATTTTTTTTTTATAAGTAGCTTTCTTAAAACACAATTAGAGATGAAAAAAACAAAAACCCATAGAGCTGAAACATATTAAGCTAGTATATACTATAACATAGGCTACTGATATACCTGTAAAGAAAATCTTAACTGAAGCCAAAATGTGGGGACAGAAAGCAAAGACTCACATTTAAATCACACAGACTATTGTGTATCAATTGAAACTTTTCATCCGAGAACCAATGCTTAATGATTTTTTGGAGAAGGAACCAAGAACCATATTTTTTGAAAAGGGAAAGGATGCAAAATTGGTTATCCTTAGATACTGGAAATATTTGAATCTAAAAACCAACCAAAAAGCAAGACCTGAGTTGAGTGATAAAGAGTATTGAAGCTCAGATTCCAAAAACCATACGCAGCACTTTGTCTCAAGCTTATATCAGCTAATTTCCCCAGCCAATGCTTGTACCTATACCAGAGAGTCAGATGAAGTATCTGTCAAAACAAGTTAATGGTACAACACATGCCTGTTTCCATATGTTTACATTTTAATGCTACCCAAGGTGCACTTGCAGGAAACTCCTTGCCGAGGGCCTGTGCACCCCAGGCATTAGTCGGGACTTTGTTCTCAGACACCCAATGCCAATTAAAAAACATTTTAATACACTGGTACAGAATTTTTTTTTAATGATTAAGACAAAATTATTTAATAATGGAAAGGGATGTGAAATCACTAACAGTCAAAGAAAGACACTATCTCTAGTAGCACATTATACCTTTCAACTTCATCTTTTTCTGTTCCATAAACACGAACAGTTCTCATCAAAGAGAAGGTCTCCTGAGCTACCTGTGTAGATAATGATGTATTAGTTTCCAACAGAAATCATTTTGTGAAACAGAATGTTCAACGACAGATATAGATAAGGAGTCTTGTTCTACTTCATTTGCAGAAGCAGCACATTCTTGGGTTAACTTAGCTGCCTTCTTCTGGTAGCTGTGAAAAGAACATACTCAAAGTCAACAAATTTTCTTGAGGAAAAAAAAAAGCAACAGATAAGAAGAGGAGGATTATTTGGTATTCTTGAAGTATGGATGACTTAGAACTCCCATCCTATCATAGAACGGCATGCCATCAAAATTACTTGAGCATTAATTTTTAATGACATGGCATCCAATGATAGGATAAAAATAGCACGTATGAGTACTCTATGAATTCTACTACTTGAAAACATTTTTTTACTGATCGACCAAAAACTATAGCATTCTATCATGCACCCATCAAACAGCCTCATTTAGACAACACTCACATTAGATCAAAGTACTTTCATCAAGTCAAAATCAAATTTCATCTAGGGAAGAAAAAAGAATCACCTACCCGCCGTAAAGCAGCATAACAGCTGATAAAGTAGAGCAGATAATCAATGTACACAAACCAAGTGGCCAAGATAGAATTAGCAAGTAAATCAATGCACCCACTCCCTATCATAGAACAATGGAAAACACAAACTTAGGCCCCAAATTGACGAGCACAAGGGAAAAAAGCAGAAAGGCTCTAATTGATTAATAAACAAAGGAACCTGTAGGCCATTGCGTAATATCAGATTAAGATCATTTCCAATAACACGTGACACCTGCTGGCAATCGGCTCCAAGCCTACTGGTCAAATCACCAACTGTTTCGGAGTCAAAAAAGGATATATCCTACAACAGAGATACTGCCAAAATAAGTCAAAACTTTACACCGAATCTCTACAGATCTAGCTTGCTTGATAGTTGGACATGACAGCATGTTTAAGAACCTGCAGGAGAAGGGAAGAATATAAAGTTTCTCTCATACGCTTGACCTGCAGAATGTTGTAAAAGCTCCAGTCAGCACAGCATCAAGTCCTTATTAAAAGAATTAATGTTTGAACAAAAGCACTAAGTACTTCATTCACATCACCATATGCATCGCCCTGAAAGGCACCAACATATATGGATAATTTCGTGGATAAAAAAAAGACCATTTTATCTTAGGATTCACAAATCATAGCCCTATTACAGTAAACGATTTTTCTAGAACCCATGGAGGCAATTTTGTATGATAGAACAAGATAGCCAGTCAATATAATAACCGGAATTGCTATCAACTAGGCCTATATATAGGCACAATCAGGGGTGGCAATATGTGACACGACTTGTTAACCAACACGAACACGGCACGATAATAGCGGGTTTGGGTTTAGTCAAAACGGGTTGACCCGTTAATACACGATTGATTAACGGGTTGATAACGGGTCAATCCGTTATGACCCGTTAAGAAAGTTAAAGTTACAATTATATCCTTATACCTAAAACTAAAATTGTTGAAATTTTAATTTTGATATTTTTATTGTTGGGATTGTAATTTTGAACTTGTTGTTATTTATAGTTTAAATTTTCTTGGTTTGGGGGTGTTAGGAGAGAGAAAAACCTCTCCGTACACTTTCATTCTCATACATTTTTTTTGCATGAACTTGTATTTCGATGGTGTTAGTGATTGTTTGAAAGCCTGAGTATTGTTTGGTTGGGGTTTTCACACTCATCCCTGTGGACAATGGGTCCTCTGAAACTTGTGGTGAGTGAAGCTAAGGCTTTCGAGGTAGTAAGGGAAGGAAAATATGTGCTTATAACTGAGAGAGGTTGGCAAGGGGTGAATGAGATACGTTTGGGGGTAGGTACGGCATGTTGGTTCTCCAAAGCCATGGAGGATTGTCTGAAGATAGTGAGGAAGGAGTTTTATTCCACTTACAGGGAAGGAGTTAGGGGTACATTGCACAAAAAAGATCTAACTTTAGAGGCTGCTTTATGGCGCTGGTGGAGTATTTTATTTTTTTTAGGGGGGGGGGGGGGGGGGGGGGGGGGGGGGGGGGGGGGGGGGGGCGGGGGGGCAGTAATAGGAGCACCATCTTCATACCAGAAGATAGGGAAGGGAGGGGATGGAGGAAGATGGTGGAGGCTCCGAGGGAGGTTGGGGGTGTGGGTGGTGCTGCGAATAGGCCACCATGTATGATGACGACAGCGCAACAACAACCACCATCTCGGACATATAGGGAGGCTTCGCAACCCAGGAGTGGAGCTAGTTCTGACATAGTGGCAAGCTCGAGAGGAGTGGTAGGCCAGCAAAGGAGTGCTGCCATCTATGTGATTGCACAAGTGAAGCAGGAAGGTGGCAGTATTGATGTCGGTCTATTTGAGGAAAGGGAGTACCGTGTTTTACTTGAGTTGGAAAGCCAGATAGAGGAAATGCAAGGAAAAATAAATTGGTTGATACGGTGGGCAGAGGAGCAAAAGGGGGTGGACCTGGGCTCGGAAGTGGGGTGTGGCCTTAAGGAGGATCTGATTTACAAGGGGCCACAGCCCATGAAGCTGAACAAGAGCCAACAAAGGCCTTCAGGAGATGCTGAGCTGAAGGGAAAGATGAAGGCAGTTGGGCCGGGCCTGAGCAGAAGCCCACGCAAAATCTGGAAGGAGAAGGGTCTGTGTATCGGGCCTCAACACTTCTCGAGTTTTAAGGAACAACCCGAAACCTCTGCCCCGGTGAAGGTTCTTGGGCCGGACGGTGACGATCAGCTGCGATGCTGGTGGTGGTCCGGTGGGGGCATCTCTGACGTCGGCAATGGCAGAGGGGGATTTTGTGATGCCTAGTGCAGACGCCGAAGGCGTGGAGTTGAGTCCAACAAGAGAGGGAGCTGCACAGGGAGGGGAGCCACCCTCTGGGCTACCACAAATCATGCCGACGAGACCTGGGCTACCGCAGAACTCTCCGCCATCCTCGGACCAGGTTCAGAACAGCACTATGGTGGAAGAAATGGCCTACGATGGGCGAAAGGATGGAGAGGGGGAGTTAGACCTTGCTGTGTTGGAGTATGAGGGTGCGTCGGAAGAGGGGGAGATAGAAGGGGAAGGATCTTTGATCCTGTTTGAGCCATGTAAACACTCAGCAGAGGGGATAGAGTCTCCAAGAGAGGATCCTACACCAATAAGTATGACTCCACCTACTCTCTCCTCTAATTGGGTTCTGAAAAAGGTGGAGGAACTTCAGAGTTGTATGGGGATTTCGTATGAGGGCTATGAGGATCAGTTTAAGGCACTGATAATAGATATTGAGGCAAGCCAACATGGAGTAGGGTCAAAAAGAGAAAGGGAGTTGAAGAGGCTGACATGGTCCATTAATTATGACGGAAAGGAGGGGAGTGCAAGTCGTGGAAGAAATAAGGGGAGGGCTGGATTAGTTGTTAAATGAAGCACAAAATATTGATTTGGAATGTTAGGGGGTTGAACGAGATCAACAAACGCCTCCGTATAAGATCTCTCTTAAGACAATGGAAGATGGATATTATTTGTCTACAAGAAACAAAACTGAAGATCATCACTAGAAGAACTATCTGGAGCATATGGAGTTGCCAATATGTCGAATGGACATACTTACCTTTGAAAGGAGCCTCGGGTGGAATTTTGGTCATGTGGGACAAGAGGGTGGTGGAAAACATTGAGAAGTTTGTGGGAGAATTTTCGGTGAGGTGTTCTTTCAAAAATACAGATGATGGTTTTCTATGGGCCTTTGGAGGGGTGTATGGCCCCAACTTGGATTGTGAGAGGCGGCTACTTTGGGATGAACTTGTAGGCCTATGTACTTGGTGGGATGTATCTTGGTGTATTGGGGGAGATTTTAACGTGACAAGGTTTCCTAGTGAAAGATCAGGGGAGGGGCAGAACCATGCTATGGTGGAATTTTCGGATCTAATATTTGAATTGGGCCTTATGGACATACCGTTGATGGGAGGTGAATATACTTGGGCTAATAATCAAAGCTGATCAAGATTGGACAAATTTCTCATATCTCCTTCTTGGGAGTTGCAATTTCCAAATTTATGTCAAAAAAGACTTCCAAGGATATGCTCAGATCACTTCCCGGTTATGTTGGACTGTGGAGGTATTCAAGGGGGTAGAAGGCCTTTTAAGTTTGAGAATATGTGGCTAAAAACAGAGGGGTTTGTGGATTTAATTAGACAATGGTGGAATTCATTTCAACTCCAAGGCACTCCTAGCAATGTCTTGGCTGGAAAATTAAAGGCTTTGAAGAAGGAATTGAAGACATGGAATGAGCAAGTATTTGGTGATGTAACTATACAAAAGAAGAGTTTATTTCAAGAGTTACAAAACTTGGAGGGTGTAGGAGATGAGCATAACCAAAAAGGGCAAGTGGTTTCTGAACTAGAAAGGTTGATCCTAATGGAGAAAATTTCGTGGCAACAAAAGTCGAGGAGGGCATTGTGACTTAGAGAGGGGGACAAGTGCACAAAGTTTTTTCATCGAGTTGCGAACTCACACAGGAGGTTTAATACTATTGAGTCCATGAACATTGATGGAGACTCATCTACAGACCAAGCAGAGATAGGATCATGTGGCTGGACATTTTGAACATTTGTTGTCGGAACCTCATGCTTGGAGGCCTACTTTAGATGGACTAGCTTTTGAGTCCATTGACCAAAGTAGTATGGATTGGTTGGAGAGACCATTTGAAGAGGAAGAGGTCCAACTGGTAATCAGAAAAATGAACAAAGATAAAGCTCTGGGACCGGATGGTTTTACTATGACATTTTTTCAGACTTGTTGGGAGGTGGTAAGAGAGGAGGTCATGCTGGTTTTTCAGGAATTTTACAATTTTGGCAAATTTGAGAAGAGCTTGAATGCAACTTTTATTGCACTAGTCCCTAAAAAGGCGGGTGCAATAGAGGTACAAGATTTTAGGCCTATTAGCCTAGTGGGCAATATGTACAAGATACTTTCCAAAGTCCTTGCTAATAGGATAAGCACGGTTATGGACAAGATTATCACTACGTCTCAAAATGCCTTCGTGAGAGGGAGACAAATCTTGAATTCGGTTCTTATAGCGAATGAGTGTTTGGACAGCAGAATCAAGTCGGGAGAGCCAGGTATCTTATGCATATTAGATATGGAGAAGGCATATGATCATGTTAATTGAGATGTTTTGCTCTATATGTTGAATAGATGTGGGTTTGGGGAAAGATGGATGATGTGGATGAGGCATTGTGTGTCAATGGCCCGCTTCTCGATATTGGTAAATGGTGACCCTGTGGGCTTCTTTAATAGTTTGAGAGGACTAAGACAAGGGGATCCATTATCACCCCTTTTATTCGTCTTAGTAATGGAGGCCCTAAGTAGAATGGTGTTGGCTGCGATTGAGGAGGGATTTTTTTCAAGATTTTCAGCGGGAGCTACTAATCATGGTTCCATCATTATTTTCCACCTTTTGTTTGCGGATGACACATTGCTGTTTTGTGAGGCAAATGTAGGACATATACAATCTTTGAAGGCTATCTTACTTTGTATTGAAGCGGTATCCGGGTTGAAGATTAATCTTGCTAAGACGAAGATGGTTGCGGTGGGTGAGGTAAGTAACATTGGGATGTGTGGTTTCTTCGTTGCATTGAAGTATCTCGGTCTTCCGTTGGGAGCTTCTTTTAAAGCTAAGACAATTTGGGAGGAGGTGTTGGAGAAAATAGAGCGTAGGTTGGCTGGGTGGAAAAGTTGTATTTAACTAAAGGGGGGCGGATCACTCGTATTAAGAGCACTCTATCCAACCTTCCCACATATTACTTGTCTCTATTTCCTCTTCCCGCCAGCATTGCAAATAGAATAGAGAAACTTCAACGTGACTTACTGTGATGTGGACTAGGAGATGAGTTTAAATTTCACCTAGTGGGGTGGGATAAGGTGTAATCCCTTGAGAGACAGAGGATTAGGGGTTCGTAACATGAGGGCCTTTAATAAGACTCTATTGGGAAAATGGTTGTGGCGCTATAATAATGAGAGGAGAGCTTTGTAAAATTGGGTGATCGACATGAAGTATGGAAGTGCCCGAGGGGGTGTTGTTCTAGAGAGGGGAGGGGGACATATGGTTTGGGGTTATGGAAGTACATTCGGAAAGGTTGGTGCTCCTTTGTTAGTCATACTCGGCTGTGTTTGGGGAATGGCAATAGGATCAACTTTTGGTATGATGTGTGGGTGGGAGACACGGGGTTGAAGGAGGCTTATCTCACTATATTCATAATTGCACGGGACAAAGAAGCTATGGTGGCTGACTTGCGAGATATATTCATGGCACACAAGAATGAAACATTAGCCTTACTCGAGATGCACATGATTGGGAAGTGGTGTTTTATAATGCTACTATTGTTGTCACAAATGAAGATAAGATGGAATGGAGACCTTCTAGGAAATGGATTTTTTCTGTACACTCCTTCTATGAATCAACTACCATGCAACATCGGCAGAATTTTCCTTGGAAGAACATTTAGAGAAGTAAAGCACTGTAGGTGCTTTCTTTGTCTAGACAGCTGCCTTAGGGAAGTTTCTGACTCTTGGTAATCTTAGAAGACGTAGTTTTAGTATCACAGAATGGTACTGTATGTGTAGAAATAGTGGTGAATCGGTGGACCATCTACTCTTACATTATGAGTTTGCACGAGAAATCTAGAATTACTTCTTCAGCAAAATGGGGATTGCATGGGCAATGCCGGGAAGGGTGGTGGAACTGCTAGCAAGTTGGAGAGGGATTACCGGGACATCACAGATAGCAGCTGTGTGGAAGATGGCTCCTTTATGTATTCTTTGGTGCATTTGGTGTGAAAGAAACGATAGACATTTTGGGGATCATGAATGATCCTTGGAAGAGTTTAGGAGTTTTTTTTGGAAGACTTTATTTATATGGGCCATCGCTCTAGAATTGAATGGTCTCGACTTCCACGACTTCCTTGTAACAATTTCTAGTTCCTAAATAGGTGTATTCACATGTATACTTCCAGTGTACCTGAGCTATGCCTACTTTCTGATCAATAAAATATCTCATTACTTATCAAAAAAAAAATTCCAAACTTGTAGTTAGTTTTATGCTTTTTATAGATATTGTGATTTTAACATTTATATAAAATTATGCTAAAGTTAATCAGGTCAAACAGATTAATTTCAGGTCTATTCAACCCATTTACATAAACGGATCGGGTCGTGTTAACCTATTTCGTACTATTCACTAACGGGTCATGTCGTATCAACCCCTTATGTTAATGGATCGTGTTAGGGTTTGAGATTTTGACCCGATAAGCTTAAAGGAACGTGTTCGGGTTGACTCATATAGTATAATATACATGCCTTGACACAACACGAATACGACCCGTTAACACAATTTGACACCCCTAGAAATGATCGTTAAAGGAACGAGAGAGAGAGAGAGAGAGAGAGAGAGAGCTCACGAGGATCATGTTTGCAATGCCAAAACAGCAACCTCGCAGGCCACTGAAGTTCAAATAAACAGAGTATGGGGTCAGCAGCTCCGTCACATGTTCATCAAGATGGATCAAAAAAATTACAGGCATGGAGAGTAGTAAAGCATTAATTAAATTAAGCAGAAATTCAAACAACAACCATTAAAACTATACTGATAAAAAAAACTGCTCATTATACAGCGTATACTCAAAAATGACCAAGGGTATTGTGACGCATTAAATCCTTATATATGAGTAGTAACACCGATTCTTAGAAAGGAAAAAGAAAAGTGCCATGCATTAACTTGAAAATTAGGGAAGGGTACAGTGAAGACCATACAAGATGTTGACCTGCATATTCCAGAAGTGAAACACAGCAGAACCAAGAGACGCACATTCCGATGAAACACCGCGACTTCACCACTCTGTGCCGAAAAGATTGATGCTGTCAAGTAATGTGGTACCGAAATCTCCGAAAGCTGAACCAAAAATTAATCTCACGAGATTAGTCCTAAAACAAACAAAACTGTATTTAAATAAAGTTTGGGACAGGAACTAATCGTGCAACTATTAATATTAGCAATGTTTCCAAAAATCAGTAGAGCACGCACCGCCGCGAGAATTAGGGCAGCGAATGCAGCGAAGATAACCCAACGGTCTTGAGCAACAAGCTGCCACATTCGTAGAAGAGCCCGGGAAACGGTCACCGGTTCAGCCAGCATTCTCACATGGACGTCTTCGTCGAAGCTCCACCAACTTCCACCGGGCAAGACCGACCGAATGAAGCCAATCCATCTCCGAAGCCTCTCGACTAGCTCGAGGTTTTCCTCTCCTTGGCGGTCGGGGGAAACTACAGGATTCTGGACGGAGAATCCGTTGATGGAAGCTGCTTTTGGGGGAGGTAAAACAATGCGCCGTCTTGGAGAAGCTGAAGGTTTGGGAGCAGAGAGGCAGAGTCTGATGTAGGCAACTAAATGGAGGCGTTTGCGGTGGTGAGTTATGGAGGGAGGGGGTTTAGGGTGTATATTGCAGAGCAGGAGAGCAGCCATTGGTGGCTTGCACGAATACACAAAGGAAGCGAGGCGAAGCGAAGCAAGGCAAGGTTGGAGAGGAGAGACGTAGGATATTTATATACGATAGAGGCTATGAGGTGGAGGAGCTTGTCAAATGTCTGGTGTTCTGTGTGTGGCGTAGGCCAAGAAGAAG
The DNA here is from genome assembly GCA_022457165.1 of Juglans mandshurica. Classification (NCBI taxonomy): domain Eukaryota; kingdom Viridiplantae; phylum Streptophyta; class Magnoliopsida; order Fagales; family Juglandaceae; genus Juglans; species Juglans mandshurica. The sequence goes on from CM039629.1 coordinate 16,569,625, forward strand.
AGGGGATTTGGGAAGGCACCCTTTCCGGAAATTTTTGGCGTGCAAGATTTTGCTTAGTCGCCTTTGTCCTCGGCTGACCATTTTTTCCCCATTAAGAAATGTAATTTCCCTTATAAGCGCATATATATATATATATATATATATATATATATATATATACACACTAGTAAGGGCAGACACGTGCATTGCACGTGTGCCCAATTGAAAGAATATGAAAAATTTGCTACTGTCAATCCACAATGAATAACGAAATGACAATTTAAATTCATATAATTTCTTAATTTAAAATATCAATAGATAGAGCTTCATCTATATTTTAAAATTTTATTTCTGATCATAAAAAATATAACATATGTTGTGCAAAATATTGATAATCATAACATAGAAACTTTAATTATAAATTGGTAGATTTATGTCTATTTTTAGAATTGTTTTCTTATTTATAATACATATTATACACATGATATGTATAATGTTTATAACTATAATATAATAATTTATAAGAACTAAGTCACAATTTTGAAATGCATGCGACCAATTGTTATAATCGTTGAGTATCCCAACGATATTATTATAAACGGAAGAGAAAAAGTGAGGAAAAAGGTGTGGAATGGATAATGTATTAAAAATTGTGTTTGAATTTGGTTTGGTTTTATGTATATGAGCATGATTTTATTACTGAAGTTATAGAAATGCAAAGATATTGTTGAGTCTTTTTTTTTTAATAAAATTGTTAAGTCTGTTTGGGTTTTATTTTCTATCATATATATATATATGTATGATCTATTTGATCATAGTGCAAAAATTTAGAGATCATAGTTCAATATGATTTCATGTTAGAAGATAATATTGTTAGTCTGCAAAGGAAAACCAGAAAGTAAAAATGACTAAATTTGATTATAAAATCAGGAGTAAAAGTAGAAGAAGTAATAGACTGAAAAGAAAAAAAAAAAAAAAACAAAGCAACAGACTGAGCGTAAGAAAGAATGAGAAAAGCAGGGACATATTTGGAAAGAATGTGTACCAGAACTCTGATATAAAGCCCTTTGATATAAAGGCACTGTTCATGGAAATGAGGGGCAGAAACGTAAAATCATGAATAAAACAAAAACAAACCGATGGAAGAAAAGGGAAAACAACTAAAAAGTAGGGGCAAAATCAGTATAAATAACAGAGCTGAGGGACAGAAACGGGAAAGAAATACAAATGAGGGATAATATTAGAAGAAAAAAAAGATGGACAACACCTGCTTATAGCCGCTTATTACATATAAGATATATATTTATATAAAATGATAGTTTGGATAATGAGATGAAATAATTTTAAACGAGGCAAATAAAATATTATTAAAATATTATTTTTTAATATTATTATTATTTTAGAATTTAAAAAAGTTGAATTATTTATTATATTTTATATAAAAATTTAAAAAAATTGTAATGATGAGGTGAGATGAATTGCGTGTGGCCAAAATTTTGTGCAGTTTTGCAACACAGCTAGACATTATTTGTTGTGTGATTTATTCAATTCCTTTTAAAAAAAATTAATATATCAATTCATTTTTAAAATAATTCATGCAAAAGGTTTCTACACCAATTATTTTGTAAGGGATTAGATAAGCCTAGCATTACAAAATAATCGGAGTAGACACCAAAAGCTAATTTGAAAACTCCAATAGAGTAAAAATCAATACCAATACCACTTGTGATGCTCTCAATGAGAGATAAATATATGCATTTTCATGAATATGAATACTCATTATGTAACTTCATATTTTATGTTAATATAGGAAGTTAATTGAAATGTTTACATATTTCGAAAGTCTAATCTATTTTGGAGTCCAAACAGGAAAGCATATAATCTATTTTGATCTCCAAGATACTTGCATGGAGGTGAGTATGCCCTCTGTGGTACTCGCTCTTCATGCTCCTTCACGATATTCGCCGAGGTGACAAACTTTATATTCCTTCATGGTGCTAGTCAAGGTGAAGAACATTGTGCTTGATCGAAGTTACTCACTGAGGTGACAAGCACTTTTGGTCCTATGGTGTTTGTCTTAGTAATGAGCACTTTTACTCTCCGCGATACTCAAAAGTCATAGCAAATGCATGACTTATTCTATAGATTTATCATTCTCCTTTTCAATTCTCTGACATGCAGTGTTTGTTCACAAATTCTATAAGTATCTTGTGTATGCATTATGCTTGTCATGATGAGCTGAAACTTGTTTCATTCGCTTAGCGTGTTGCAAATAGGTGGGCATGAGCCCGTGCGCTGTCCTTTTGTTTGTGAGGTGAGCATGGTACTCACTCATTGCATATAATGGCGAGCTCAAATCACGCCTAGGGGAGCGAGCACTTTGTCTTTCCACAATTTGGGTCAAAGTAACTAGTTTCATGCTCCTTTATGGTGTTTTTTGGGGTTGAGGATCATCATGCTTCATCCAAGTTGCTCATCGAGGTGATGAGCACTTTTGGTCCCGTGTTGCTTGCTTGGGTGGCAAACATTTTTGCTCTATCTGGTGCTTACCTCATAACGAGCACTTTTGAAAACGAATCACTATTTTGAAATTTGACATTAGAAATGAGAAACTCCAAAAAAACATTTTTCCAAGACGAATACACTATTATATTATTTTATAAAGTTCAATTCTTAAAATTAGCTTGAGAAAAAGACATTTAAAGACTTGTGAAAAGCCAAACAAAAGGTGGAAGATAAAAAATGACATAGAAACAATAAACTCATAAGCATAATTGCACTACATACCTCTGAGTGTTTCTGTAAGGATCGATGTGCCTCACTTGGTGCAATCTTCCTCGAGAGTACGATATTGGAGTTAGTAGAGTTCAAAATTATATTTTCCTTTTCATTATAAATCTTTTAGGATTTTAAATTGATTCAGTCTGGTCGACCTGTATGATTTTTTTGGACCAGACCGAATCCCTTCGGTCTAGGGTTTTACCACCTTGGACCCGATCGGACTGGTGACCGGACCGGAATGGTCCCTATCGATCTAGTCTGGTCCGGTCGTTCAGTTCAGTCCATAGGATCCATTTAGATCCTACTTCACTCTAAACATCCATAGCAACCCGTGAGTTTGCTCGACTTCTGCTCGAACTGGTACTCAAGCGAAAATCAACCTGTGAGTTCACTCGATAGGCGCTCGGCACACCACTCAAGCGAATCACTAACCCTAGTGTTCGCGCGATCCTCACTCGAAATACTGCTTAAGCCAAGAAGAAGAGAAAATGATAGAGAAGGGAGAAAAATATAATCGAATATCCCTATGAGACTCTTCATAAGTATGAGTGTGTATTACGCAAAGAAAATAAAAATTAGTAATGAATAATTAAAATTTAGGAAAAATGTTCTATGGAACTAATATTTCTTTATTACTATTGTCTATTTATATATAATCACAAAAATTATCATATGATTTATAATATATTATTAATTGATAGCATATTTTATTTAATATTTTATATGGCCAATGATAATAAATTAAATGAAAATTATATCATTAACTTATATAATTACTATATAAAAACAATATATTAAATTATTAAAAATATCTTAAATATATATATAGTCCGGTCCGGTCCGGTCCGGTCCGGTCCGGTCGACGGAATTTTGTACACCCCTAGTTTGTTTAATGGGCATTTTGGCAGTAGATTGAACATACTTGTCCGCTTGTGATTAGTCATGATTTAATTTAATGTAATGAATTAATTAAATTTGGATGGATGGACTCTTTTGATATGTAATCAAAACCTCAAGGACCATCCACCTCTTGCAGCATCGAGAAGCTGGCCGTGGGGCACAGCGGCCACCCTTGGACTGGTTCGGAGTGGTTCCTACCAGGGAGCAGAAAAAAAATCTGCATGGGCCGCTTGGTAGGATTGGATATCGATGCACATATTTCAAATCTCTCACACCATTCTCAGGCCAGCATGGTCTTCGTTCTGGAAAGCCCATTTAAAATTCCATCACTAACCCCAATCATCAACAAACCCTAAGGGTACAATCGTCAACTAAAAAATCCATCGTCCATCATCCGTCATCCCCCAAATAAATCCCCAAACCCTACCCTCATATATCTCTCAGGCCTTTGCCGCCGAAAACCCTAGCGGATAGAGAGAGAGTGAGAGAGAATGACGACCCGGTTCAAGAAGAACAGGAAGAAGCGCGGGCACGTGAGCGCTGGACATGGTCGCATCGGGAAGCACAGGAAGCACCCGGGAGGCCGCGGAAACGCCGGAGGCATGCACCATCACCGGATCCTTTTCGACAAGTACCATCCAGGGTATTTCGGAAAGGTCGGTATGCGATATTTCCACAAGCTCCGCAACAAGTTCTACTGTCCCATCGTCAACGTCGACAAGCTCTGGTCCCTAATCCCCAAGGACGTCAAGGAAAAGGCCTCCAAAGACAACGCTCCTCTCATTGACGTCACCCAGTTCGGCTTCTTCAAGGTCTTGGGCAAGGGCGTCCTCCCCGAGAACCAGCCCGTAGTCGTGAAGGCCAAGCTCGTCTCGAAGATTGCCGAGAAGAAGATTAAGGAGGCCGGTGGTGCCGTTGTCCTCACCGCTTAGGTTTTGTTGCTTTGGTTATAATTTGGGTTCATTTTAAATTTTGATCTTTATAGGAACTACGTTTAACATTGTGTTTGTACTATTAGCATTTCGCACTGAGTTTTAAACGATGGGATTATTTATGCTTATGTTTTTCGCATTGGTAGATTTTGTGTTTATGCATAATATTTTCATTTCTGATACTGTGAGAAGAGCTCATTTGGTAGATCGTTCGCCATTTTGCCAAATTTTATAACTACATTTTACTGTCCGGATAGGTTACTGTCGTAATTGTATGTGCTTTTGTATTGGTGCTTTCTTTGTTGTTCTTAGCAATTCATTTCTGTTATCAGTCTTTGATAATAAGATGCCTGATTTTTGTTGGGAATTATTTTTGTCGAGTTTTCCGTGCAAGTGCAACTCGGATAATTCAAAATGAAATTCCTCGAGTGGAAGCATACCTGCAAGACCAAAACTTTCTTGTTGTTAAATGTCATCCGATATATTGTAAAGTTCTTGTTATTGTATAGTAGAAGTGACGTATTCTTCTTGTGTAAGATTTGTGGGATGATTTCTATATCCAAACTAGCCCTAATCATTACTCCCATGTTTTGTAGTTTATTTTACGGATATTGTCTTTGAAAGCTTCTCTGGTCTTCTTCTATATTGGTATTGTTTAACTGGTTAGCAATAGCTTGGCTCAAGGAACTCTCTCCGGATATTATATGGAGAATGTGACTGGGTGCACAATATGTGGAGATAGGTACTAGCTTGTGGGTTTTTCTTATTAACTTGATATTTTTATGTTTCTTCTCGATGTTTTGGTTTATATTTCATCTGCATCTGTTGTCCTTGTGCCTATTACATTGCATTTGCATTTTGTTCATCCCAAGTCATTTTTTCTGAAAAACCCTATCAGTATGTATGGTTGATAAAAACGTATTTCAAACTTTTTTTTAACAATTTCTCGTATCTACTCGGAAAAAAAAAAGTACGTATTTTCTCGAGAATCGGATTTGATGGCTCTTTTGCAGTTGAGGTGAAACCCTGTGACAAGATCAATATACCACTTATTACCCACTCTCTAATGTAAGGCCTCTGTTGATGTTAAAGGAAGCAACACTAATATTAGTTGTTGAAGTATTCATTGAATCCTTCAATAAGGCTGGAGGCTAGGTTACGATTCAAATCTGACTTGAGGGAACCTGAGTGGCTTTCTACTCTCTAGGACCCTCCTCCTTCCTCTCGGATTCCTAGCTAGTGGTTATAACTTGATTACTATGAGTCTATGATCATATTTGGGGCAGGGTAGCCACTCTGGTTGTCTCCTATCCTTTTAAAATCTGGGAAAAAAAAATTCTAGTGGTAATGTCCTTGGCACACAATGCAATAAGATGACTTCAAAGCATTCCTTTTCCTGATGGATCTGAAACCATTTTGTTATCGCCATTATTAGGACTGTTCAACTGGGCCGGGTTTTTTCCCGGCCCGGTCCGAAACCCGAAAAACCGGGATCCGGTTCCGGGTTTCGGCCCGGATTAAATCCGAGCCGAAATCCGGGTTGAAAAACCCGGATCTATCCAGCCCGGATACGGTTACAAATCCGGGTACCGGGTTTTAAACCCGGTACCCGGATCTAAACGAAAACACCCCCCCCCCCCGAGTCCGTCTCTCTCGCAGTCTCGCTATCTCTCTCTCTCTCTCTCGTTACGAAAACCCTAAATCCGTGCCTCCTCGCCGCGACCCCATTGCCGTCGCCGCATCTCCGTCGCCGTGACCCCGTGAGTCTGTCTCTCTCTCACTCTCTCTCTCTCTTATATTGTGGGAATACAGTACTGTTTTAGGAAAGGCATCGTATTACGAAAAATGAAATTCAGAACTAAGCATAGCTCCATTTCTGGTGTAGCAACTAGTGGAGGTGAAATTTGAAAAGGGTGGATGGGTTTTGTTCTTATTTTCTAGTTCAGTCCGTGTATATAAAATATTATTGCGAACTCTTGGTAGTTTCAAGGGAGAGGGAATACGATGTGAATGAATGGGATTCTAGAAACATTTGAGCTCACTAAACATTTTCACACTTCGGAGAGAGCCTGATTCTAGGACTCGGCTTGATCTGGGTTTGGGTTCACCTATTCCTTAGATTGATTGGTTCACTAGTGCACATGGAGGTGTAAATTTTCCTTGAAAGACCTAGGCATTTCATCTTTTCCATATCTGTTAAGTTGTTAGTGCAATATGTTCAACCTTTATTACGTGTTGTATCTTGGAGGTGTATGCATGTGGTGTGTTGTTCATACTTCATATTCAGGCTTACTGCTGTGGTGAAGTGACTGTCCCCATTTGGATATTATGCTGTTAGGTACATGCTGTTGGAATCTGGCTATTTTAGTTTTTGTTTGTTTATAGTTTGTTCTGCTGATGTGTTTTTCAAGTTATGTACTGTTACAGTATGCTGGTTTTGCTACACATTGAGACATTTTGTAAGTTTTAAAGTGAAGAAAATACAGAAAATTAATCGCATGATGTTTACCAAACATTCAAAGGCCATTCGAGAGATCTAGCTGGCAGCAATAAATATTGTGAAAAACCCCATCCATAGAGTCCAAGTTATATTGGGCAGTGTTAAGTTGTGTTGATGTACATATGACAATTCTTGTTTTATTTACCTAAAAAAAATAAACAGTCCCAGCTTGAAAATGACTTAAAATTCATTGAAAGATGGAAGATTTGGCTTGTTCAGTACAACCTTCCCTAGCTCAGCTCTCAACAGGAATGCCCTGTCTGGATATGAAACACGTGCTGTGGGTTGTGTAGCACTCACCCTAAGAGAAGGAAAAATGGGCATGTCCCCTAGCTTAGCACTCACAACTGGTGCCCCCCACATATCTATGGATACCATAGACATTGTCATCAGTTGGTTGCAGAGTGCAGGGCATTTCAAGCAACCATAGTCTAATTCAATGAATTTGTTCATTTAAAAAAGAAAAAAAAATAGAAATTGTTTAGGTGGTTGAGGGCAGAGTCCAGAGAATCATATACTGTAATTATATAATTCAAATTTCAAGATTAGAGGGATGTGGTTAAGGGTGCAAAGGGCATCTTCAAATGTTTAAAATGGAGGCAGTTTCCGGACTTTAAGAGATCAAAAGCTATTTAAATGAAGGATTTGTAGTCGCAGATTCTTTTCCTTTTCCTTTTGTTTGAAGCTGACAATTAGCAGGTTTGGAACTTGGAAGTATTTGTCCAAATTTGAATATTTTACATGCGTATTGGAATTTGGAACTGCTAACTAAATTGGCCGTGTGACTTGAAATTTGACTGCTTCCTTACTTTTGGCACATGTCACAGCCCATGACTTCTATTAATACATCTCCCCCCATGACTGTGATTCTTTAGACCGTCTTTGATTTAATATGTCCGAGTCCTCATGCTTTCCAGCTCTTTTATTCCCATGATTACCAAATGAAAGTGAAGCTGAGGATTTGGCTGTTTCGAAACATCTTGATCCTCCATAGCTTGCTTATTATGTTGCCACAAAATAATCTTATTCAAAACTCTCTGCTTGCCATTGTCAAAACTCATACTGTGCACAAATTCAAACGATCAGATGATGTCTCCGACTAAAATTCCTTCTCCACACTCCTTAACCAACTCGATAATTTAACCATTATTACAAAATATCTACAAACTATGCAAACATTAACCTCTGGTTTTATTGAACAAAAGTATTCATCATGCCAAACACCTACAGTTTAATCTAAGATTATGATTTCAATTACCACCTATCCTTTTACCAAACACCATTCAAGTAAAGAGTATTTCACAATGATGTAATAATCACCTCTGACAATAATCTGGTGGCATTACTAATCTCAGACAACATTTTGACCTTACTCTATGATTATCCATCTTTTCTTTGGCATGACACCGTGACAAAACTTTTACTCAATATATTACCAATTTCTATTGTTGCTTTGAAAAACTAACAAGGTTGAAACACTACCCCTTATCAAATTCATTCTTATGGCGAGTGGTTGACAGATTTATTGGCCGATGACGATAGAGCTTTGTCAAGAAGCTTACACACTCTTGTCTGTAAAAATGGTTGCTTTTTGGAAAAAGAACTGGTACAGAAGATAGGTTTTAATGCAGAGAAAGGAGAAAAATATTAGCTGAACAGTTGACCTGGAAATGTCAGCCCTTTTCCATACTTGTAACTTTACTCGTGGGATCTGTCCAGCTTACTTCCTTTTCATTGCAACATTATTCACAATCCTAGTGACGATGGGAATTGATTTAACCATGCACTATTACTAATCAAATTAATCATTGAATTTTGAATTTGATTATAAGTCTAAAAAATCTCAAAACCTGTCTAAAAAAATACTAAAAAATATCCTTATCCATGATTTCTATTAATGTTGGGTAACTTTTCTGACTAATATATATACATGATTTCTTAATTCTTTTAATGAAAGTTGGGATTAGTGTTTGATTATTTATTATATTGTGTTTGGTATTTTTTATTATTCAATAACAGATGAAAGAAGATTCTGTGAGTTGTAATATTGGTACGACCCAAGGGGTTGGTGGTGACTCCTCGTCTATTCCAGTGGATGTGGAGGAGCATGGGAGTCTTCCAACTCATTCATCCACATATACACAACAGACTACCCATTCCATCCCACCTTTACCCAAGAAATAAAAAAAAACACCTAGTAACCAATCGGTGGTTTGGGAACACTTTACTAAAGTGCAACCTATTGACCACGATAACCCAAAAGCTCAGTGCAATTATTGCACTAAGCTATACAGTTGCCACTACAAGAATGTCACTTCATCTATGCTACATCACCTCCAGAATGCTTGTGAAACTTCCCCTCTTAGACTTAAAGGAGTTGAAAAAAGTCAATCTAGTGTTAAGAGGGATGCGGAGGGAAGAGTGTGTAGCCCACAAGGTATAGTGAAGTATGATGCAGAAAAACTTAGGGTGTCAACCGTTAAGTATTTTATTAGGTGTGAATTGCCTTTTAGGCTAGTGGAGCATGAAGGGTTTGTTGAGTTCGTGACTAATTTAGAGTCTCGATTTACTTTGCCATCCCGAATTACTTTAAAAAGGGATTGTATTAAATTGTATAACGAAGAGAAGATACAATTAAAGAAATTGTTGGATGGTCAAAGAATTTATCTTACCACCGATACCTAGACGTCGGTGCAAAATATGAACTACATGTGCATTACCGCACATTTTATTGATTGCAATTGGAGATTGCATAAAAAAATACTTAAGTTTTGCCAAATTCCTGACTATAGGGGCGAAACTATTGGGAGAGTGTTAGACTTGGGATTGCATGAATGGGGTGTTGTTAAAATTTTGACCATCACAGTTGACAATGCCTCCTCAAATGATGTTGCTGTTGATTACATGAGGAGGAGAATAAAAGACAATGATTGTACTATATTGGGTGGTGAATTTCTTCACATGCGGTGTGCTGCCCATATATTGAATCTGATTGTTATGGACGGCTTGAAGGATGTTTATGAATTTGTAACAAAGATTAGGGATGCCGTCAGGTATGTGAAATCTTCACCGTCAAGATTTGCGAAGTTCAAGGTTTGTGCGGCAAAGGAAAAGATCATTGGGAATGATTTGCTTGGATGTTCCTACTAGATGGAACTCCACATATTTGATGTTGAGTACCGCTGAAAAACATAAACAAGCATTTGATCAATTTGTTTTTGTGGATGAACATTTTGTGAACCCCACTAGTGATGATTGGAAAAATGCACGGATTTTTGTAGAGTTGCTGAAAACTTTTTATGATGTTACATTGAACATTTATGGTTCTTTGTATGTGACTGCTAATGTATATTTTGAGCAACTTTGCACAATTGAAGATGTATTAAATGATATGTGCTTGAGTAGTGATATTATCACTTATACTATGGGCATAAATATGAGAAGTAAGTATGACAAGTATTGGGGTAACACAAATAGGTTCAACTTAATGATATATGTCGCTTTTGTGCTTGATCCACGATACAAAATGATGGCAATGAAGTTTTGGTTGCAAAAGTGCAAAGGGTATGAGTTGGCGGATAAGATAGAGGACAAGGTTAAACTCCTTTTAGGCCGTTTGATCGAGCAGTATAACACATTTCGTGTGACTAGTGGAGGGAGTTCTAATGTGGCTCAAGGGAGGCCAAACACTACTAGTGGGGGGAGTTCTAATGAGCCAACACTGCCTCTGACTAAATTTCAGATCATGTTCATCAAATTCCTTGAGGAGCAGGGTGTTATGGCCTTTAGATCGGAGTTAGATAAGTATTTGTCTGAGGCGTGTGTAAATAACTCGCTCGGTTTTGTTCTCTTAGATTAGTGGAGAGTTAATGCCGCCAATTATCCTGTCCTTGCTGAGGTAGCACGTGATGTGTTAGCCACCCCCATTTCCACTGTTGCCTCAGAGTCTGCATTCAGTACTGGAGGACGAATATTGGATCCTTTTAGGAGTTCATTGTCTCCAGAAACTGTCGAAGCCCTCATTTGCACCCAAAATTGGTTAAGGACCAAACCTGTCGACATTCGGGAGTTAGAAGAATACGTATAGTCGATGGACCTTGAAGGTAAGTTTGAAACTTGAAATATTTTTTTAATATCTTGGTTTATTATCTATCTAACTCATTTTTTAATATTTTTTTAGATGATCATCTAGCTTCATTTTCAACAGAGGATGCTGTGAGTCTCTCTTCCCATTGATGCTGAAAAAAATTTAGAGTAAGTACTTTCTTTAATTTGGGATGCACACAACACAAGTGTGGAAAATGAATGTAGATTTCTTTAATTTTCAAATGCCATTAACATTTTTGTAAACTAACATGATTACTGGCAGTTGTTGTATCTTTTTTGCAGAAAAGAAAAGGAAATGGGTGATACCATTAATAGGTAAGAGCACTAACTTTATTATTTTTCACAATACAACATTCTTTTATTTTGTTTTGTTTTTTGTTTGTGGATGTCAATCAGTGATTCTACTGGTTTGATTTTCTTGTGTGTTTTGTGTCTCCTTTTATGTTATGTATTCTGTGTCCAGCATGTTTTATTTAAGATTCAATGAGCTCTTGCTTCTTGTTTCAGTTTTGTGTTGTATTGGACAGTTGCTTGGTGAAGTTCTTCATGTCTTTGAAGTGTGTATGTGGGGAGGAGCTTGTTGGACTTCCTCGTACAATGAGCACACCACACACACACACACAAATATCTGAATGGTTTTTGATAATCCACTACATTGCTGTCTTATAAATGCTTCTATTCTAACTTAATTTGGCAAAAAGATAATTAATTCAGCTTATATTGAGTTTGGATCACTTACTAATTGTTTGATTGTTTGTAGCATTTATAACTGCAAGCAGTACAGTCACTTATCAGTGATACAATCAGGCCACATGTTGTTTGAGGATAAATTGCCATTCACCGCTAGAGGTGCATTTTTTAATCAGAACTACCTAGTTACCATGAAAAGAGCATGGCATGGGAGTTCATGTAAGCATTAGAACATGTAGAATAATCTGAATTAACTTTCATAATCTTGTTGGATTGTTTTGGTCCTCTATAGAATAGCACACCCAAAAAGTAAATCTCTAAGATGCTTTGGAAACTGTATCTAGTCATGCTCCTCTGTAGTATATCACTTACATAAGATTCAGAGCTGAGCTTGTGCAGATACATGACGCAGAAGTGATATATACCAAAAAGTAAAGATAATGCGTTTAAAAATATGAAATCAATGGCCAAGAGATGGGTATGCATGCAGAGAAGTTTGTGATGCATCCATCATGGACGTATTTCAAGCACTGACCCACAATACGAGAGCTAGGAACGTAAATTTAGCTATTGAAAACAAGGAGGTCCTTGAGGAAACATCTGATAGGATAATGGTTTCGTACAAATTCTCTGAGGTTCTTTAATTTATATGAACATATATACTTGAAACTAGAAGTGGTATTGCCTTTTGGGGTCATATGACTTATATACAGTTAGTTTAACACCACAAATTTTTTTGTTAGTGTTTAACTCTGCATATTCCTTGCATGATGATTTTTTAAAAGTCTCAGGAAGCTTCTTTAATACGTATAGTCAGGGCACTCCCTCTGTGCACCCAGTAGATGATAGTGGGAATTTAGTTTCAACATAAAATGATAGCATCAACATGAAAAATGGAATTGACAATTCTACCACGGCTTAAGTGCAACTGCCTGATAACAGTCAGTAGTAGTTCATATCTCATAGTGATTTTATTTTGTGTGTGATTAGAAATGGTAATTGCTTGTAATCCTCAATCCTAGATTGAGGCATTTATTGCAGTTAAGTTGGTGTTCTAATTGATTATAAGTGCATGAATCAGAAGGCATTAATTTGTTCCGTGACTGAAATTTTGTTTTTTCAGGTTCTTTAGTTTCTCATGACGTGCTGATGCAATTAGTAAACACTTGAAGGACACAAAAGCAGCTGAATAGATGGCAGTTTCAAACTTTAAATTGAAGCATTTTGTAATTTTCATATATTATAATTTTGTGTTTTGTAATATAATGTAATTTAATTTAATATGTAGTGAATTGTATTATTGAATGCATTTTACATGATAATGCATTTTAATGTTTTGGAAGGTTAATGAGTTGGAAAAAAAAAAAAAAAACCCGGGTTGAAGCTGGAACCCGAATTTCCGGGTTGTAGAAACCCGGGTTCATCCGGGTTTCGGCCCGGGTCATAACCCGGGTGTACCCGGGCCGAAACCCGGTCCGGGTTTGGAGCCCGGGTTCCGGGCCGGGTATACTCGGAAATCCGGTCCGGAACCCGGATGAACAGTCTTAGCCATTATTTCTCTTTACCTTGTTTGGAATGAAGAGTTATAATTATTTCATATTAGATGTTTGAGTTTTTACAAAATGTATACAATTTTTACAAAATGAAGAGTTATAATAACAATACATTAATTGAATGTATTGTTATTAGTATTTGTATGTAATGTGAAATTTAGATATCATTTCACCAAGACGAGCGATGAAAAAACTTCAATTGGTGTTTTACTAGATGATGCAACAGTATTCAGTGTATTAGAATAGAAGATAGAACGTTTCAAGATGAGATAATTGAAGTTCCTACAGCTGTTAAAGGTTCATCGTGCGTTCCACTTTGCTTCAGAAAGTGAATATTTTATTACTCCGGGCAAGGAGTGAATCTTGCTCTTCCAAAAACATGTAACATGTAAATCAAATTGTTGAGAGAGAGCCCTAGCGATATTAAGAAAATTGGCTTCTGGAGTGGCCTGCAATTTGGCACTGATGTTCTGCAAAAATCGGGTTGGGAAGCTTCCTTTTCATCACTCTTAGGTCTCGGCTGTTTTGTCGACATTGTTCTCTGCGTGACCTCCCCATCTCTTTATTCTGTCTTCAGCGATAGAAGCCTGCACAATTGCATTTCACACCAATTTAGTTAAATCCCTCTTATGCTTGTTGACATGGGGCTCACTGTCGAACAAAACTTGTGTGATTTGAGATTGCCATTCTTGTAAGAAATACGATTGATTTGCTTGTGTATGGAAATGTTTTTCAAAGTTTACCTCTTTGTTCCAGTTGGTCCTATAAATTATGAAGAAAAGAACACACGTTTGTACAATCGTTCCTGTCATCATTCCATACCAGATCCCCTGAAAATTAGAAATCAACACCATCAAGTAATTAGAAGGAAGTTAGTTTTTCATGTATTTGATTGTTACTTTTTCTACAATCTATAAAGAAAATCACTGGTATTGTTGGAAAGAAAATAAAATGAGACCCATATCGTACCCTGACACCCATATCGAGCTTGTAACCCATAATGAGACCCAGAGGGATCCCAAACACGTAGTAACATGCAATGTTCACATAAGCGACAACAGCTTGCCATCCTGCTCCAATTGCCACCCCTGCACAAACAACATTCATCCATTGCCTAAAATCATTTTTCTTTACTCCTAAATCTTTTTTTTTAAATGTATACCAAAAGATGCAAATAAATGTACTGGATGAATTCAATAGACATTCAAAGGGAGCTAGGCAAAAGTTCTAGGAACAAGGTAGGAGCTGGTACCGGAGAGAACAGGTTGAACATTGTTAATGACAATGCATAGTGCCAGTATTGGAGTGAGCTCCTTAACTAGATCTTTTACATCTGTATCACTCGAAAACAAAGATGGGTAGTCGTTTCGTGTGATTATCAGAATGAGGGAGAGGACGACCCCGATTAGAAATGATGTTATCACTGCCACCACTAATGAAAACTTGGCTGTTCTTGGATGAGCTGCTCCCAATTCATTTGACACCCTCACACTGCAAAAATATTCATTTATTTTTAATACCATTTATGTTTTGCAAATAAATAAACATATATAGCTTGATTGGAGTTCGATCTTCCGCTTGATCTGCATGCATGCAACATATATATTACCTTATGGCGGCATTCATCCCAAGAGCTACCATGATTGTCCATCCCAAGATGTTCATGCTGAAACATCAACAACAAGTACAGCAAAACAAACAGTCTAAATAGAATATATTATATATAATGACATTAAAATCCAATGAAAAAGGAGACATCTAAAACTAAAATGCACAATTCTTTAAATTTTTTTTAGAAGTGTTGGAATAAAATAGAATAAGTTTTAGGCCCCGTTTGGATAGTGAAAGTATTTCATCTTATCTTATCTTATCTCAACTCATCTCATCTCATCATTATAAAATTTTCAAATTCTCACACAAAATATAATAAACAATTTAAAATTTTCAAAATCCAAAACACTAATAATATTAAAAAATAATATTTTATTCAACTTTCAACTTTCATCTAAAATTATCTCACTATTCAAACGGGCCTTAATCTTAGGCCATTCTACAAATTAAACAGACCCTTACTCTCATTTGAAAACAATTGTATTCCTAAACAGACTCTTACTCTCATTTTGGCGCATAATCCATTCTTGTAGTAGGTTTAACATAATTTAAAAATTCACATTAATAAATCCTAAAACAATTTAAAATTTTGAAGATCTATCTAGAGCACTCCCAATAGCTTTCATTTTATCCTTTAAAATACATCATCAAAACTCATTTTTTCTATTTTACATACTAACTTTTACAATATACTATACATCAGTTTATTTATTTTTTCTTCATATCATTTAAATATTATATGTTTAGAGAGAGAGGGTCTGAAAAGAAAAGAAAATAAATATAGAAGAATGTGAAAACAAGGACAAAGAGGGAAAATAAATTAATTAAAAAAGTTTACATGCATGAACAAGATTCTATAAATGTAGAGAGATCACTGTATCAAAATGTAAAATATTTGTAAAATACAAAATCTGATGGAGTCCTCTTTTAACAACATTTCTTTATATTTTGAAGAAAAGTCTATTTTACAAGAGCTATTGGGAGTGCTCTAAGACTTCTTCTTTTCTATGTAATACATCACTTCTTTTTTCTTTAATTTATTATAATTGAAGAAGGCGACGTTTAGGCCATTCTACAAATTAGAATACAAACTAAATAAAAATAAAAATAAAATAAAAGTAATAATTAAATAATTTGTCCTACCATTACACGGATAACGACCAGTTATATTAACAATTCAAGATTTTCACCAAACTTTGATTGGTAGGTTTTCCTTCATTTTCAATGGCTTAATGAATCATATATCTACCACTCCTTGTGAGATGTATACTTATAATCTCGGGGCCAAATCCATTGATCATTCGTTCTCAGAAGGCTCATGCAACGTGCATCAGTCTTTCCTGGTGAATAAGTAAAAGGATTATATTCAGTTTTTGGAGTGTAGTCTCCGGCGTATTTCATTTAAAAATAGTACATAAATATAAAATTATTTATATAAAAAAAATTTAATTTTTTAATAGTATATATCACTTTCTTTTCTTTTTAAGAAAAATGCACGTGTGATATTTACGCAACCCATTACTCGTAAGTAAAATGTCAAGCTTGATCATCTAGTGGATATCATTAGCAAAAGAAAGGCCAATGGAAATGGTGATGAAGAATGTTAGGTCAATTATTTCTATCATTATTATTATAATTATTATTACTATTTTTTTTTCTTGTCGTTATATTAAGAAAGTTGGTGGGAATATTTGGTTTCAAAATAGACAAATAATATTTGTAGTCGTTGAGTGCATAAGCGCTGTGTAATTCCTTTAAAAAAATAAATGAATACAGGACTCACATGAGAAAAAAATTAATTTTTTAATAGTAAATCTACTATTTTTCAAAATGATTACGTGACACGTGTACACTTCACAATTGTATGTATCATTACTCATATATATATATATGAAAAATAGTAAAATAATTGAATATTGAATCATAGTAAATAGTAATAAAAAATAATAACTAGTAGTGAGATCTTCTGAAAATAGCTGTGATATTTTTATATTAAAAATTTTCTTTCTTCTTATTTTATTATGATTTTTTTTTTCTAGTTTTGTTTTTGTCTTGTCTTGGTAATTTGTTGGTTTTCTTGGGTCCGTCTGAATTTAATTGATGTCCACAGAACATAAAGCAAAGGTTGGAAGTAGTGAAACTGACCATATGGACAAGGCATCGACCGAAACTTCCGCATTCTTCAGATATCCAGCGAAGAGGATTAGCGCCATGAAATACCAAACTTCCAAGCTGTAAGTAAAAACATATATTCATGATATCAGCGACGTTAATACTGCACCATCCAACGTTGAATGCTCTTCAACCACACATGATATCAGTCGACAAATACTACTTTTCTTCCTCATTTATCATAATTCTTAATTCGTTTCAATTTATATGAAATAATTTCATCATATTTTATAGCATGAAATAATTTCAGTAATTTTTTAAGACAATACTACTATACCCCTTAATTTATACCACTTAATTTGTTTCCTTATTGTGATGTCACGTGACTTATTAAAAAAGATTAAAAAACACAAACATAAAAAGATAGAGAAATATATATGAAATTTTCATTTTTTTTCTTTTTATGTTTCCCGACATTATTTTATTTTGAATATATATTTGTTAACTCTTTAAATTCTTTTTAATAAGTCTCGTAGTCCTAATATCACATTATGGTGTCACATTAATGTGGCAAATTGAGTGGTATTAATTAGTGGACATAGTAATTTTTTTTTAATATAGATTACAGATTATTTTGAGTTTATGGTATCAATTCATATGATTAAAAAATAAAATTAAAAAAGATTGTATTTTCTGTTTTGGACATTAAATGACATATTGGCATATGCTGGATGATCAGTGATCGATATTTGTAGGCCTTTTTTCCTAAGAAATTTTCAGGCTTTCCGGTTCCCCATAAAACTAGTAGGAAAATTTAATACAATTTTATATATCACACTATCATCTCACTTTCATTTTATTATATATGATGTGACATATTTATCACTATTAAATAATAATTTATTAGATAATTTTTTATCATTCAATAATAATAAATATGACACATCTTATTGAGATAAAAATAAAATGATGATGTGATGTATAACCTTACTCTAACTAACTAATATGCCTAGCATGTAAGGACAAAAAAAAACACCCTCGTACACAGTGTCATGTGACAAGGATTTTTGTTCTCTCTTTTCCATGACAAGACAGGATCTGAGTCCCAGTTTTTCTTTTAGCTAATAATAACAATACTACTCGTTATTTTAATTCTCACCAGATCAGTTTGAAAAATGCATTACAGTACTGCACATTAAAAAGCGTTTAATACTGTGTATTATAATGTTAAAAAAAATACTTATTATTCTCGCATCATATATAATTTTTTATTTTATTTTTATTAAATATGTGATGTATAAATAATAAATAAAAAAAATTAATTAATTTATGAAAATTAAAAATAAATATAATATATGATGGAAGATGATAAATAACAAAATTAAAAAGAAATATCGTAAATTACGAGGATACATGGCTTACGAAGACTGAAATTATAACTTTAGATGCAAAAGTTTATTTCTCGTCCAATTAACACAGGCATATCGCATTTAAAAAATTGATTTACGGCTGAATAGCACCGCTTGATTATACTGTAAGTTATTGTTGTGTGTTTTTATTTTTTTATATTTAAATATTTTTAAAAAATAAAAAAATACATCAATATATTTAAAATCATTTCTTAAATTATTAAGATAAAAAAAATTTAGAATAATATACTGTAGCGGTCAACTATGGCGGCATACATGCTTTTTTCTATACGTAATGCTATTTGAAATAATTTTTGTTATTTTAATCATACCCCCATTTAATATAATAATTCTAACAACTATTCATAATAAAATGTAATAATAAAAGAAAATGATACTTGAGTTTATCTCGTTAAAATTAATGTTCGAGTATTTTATTTATTTCTTATTTTTTAATAATTAAATAAGTTACTATGAGTAAAATGAAGTATTTTTTATTTTAAAAAAAAATTTTTAAAAATGCAATTACACGTGATAAGTTTGGAAGAACAAACTCATGAATTGAGTAGCATCATCCAATTATATAAAATATAAGCGTTTAGAGTCACAAATAAACTTTATAAAAAAAATAAATTTCTAAATTTTATATAATATATAAATTTATTTTATAATAAAAATAATTTTTTTATATCATATTAATTTATAAGTTTATTCTTTTATAATATTTCTTGTCAACTCCGGCTGAACCATATTTAATAATAAATTGAAAAAAAAAGTAGTGAAGATGAGTTAAGACTTAAGAGTACCAGAGCATAACTGCTGAGGCCAGAGATAATCTCACGAAACCCCAAAGATTCTGAAATGCCTTCATTGAAAACCCAGACCAGGCCCGACCGCAAGTCCCACTGAAAATATAAATAAGCTGTGCAACCACTATCAACACCCACGATGAGTTCAGCACCACCGCCGCTCCCACCAGTCCCCATCCCAACTTCAGCATCAACAACCAGCTAAAGAAAGTGTGTAGAACCAGAACCACCGCCGCAATCACCGCCATGACCATTATCTTGCTTTGCGACTGCAGGAACTTGGCGATCGGGAAGTTCATCGCGTAAGCGAAAAGCTGCGGAATCATCCAAATGGCGAAGACTCCCGCCGCTTCCGATATCGCTTCGGTTTGGCCGATGAGTTTCAAGAGTGGCTCCGCAAAGATGTACAGAAGGCTTAGAAACAAAGCCGTGGTCACCAGAATCACCCACGACCTTTGCATGTAGATCCCCAGCATATCAATCTGTCCAGCTCCGACTGCTTGCCCGCATAGCGTTTCGAGCGCGCTCCCCATTCCAAGCTAATTTGATATTGATCAGTATTTGTTAATCAGCTCAACAATCAAGAGAATACATATTCTTCAGAATTTTGATAAAATAGTGCCATTTTGTAGGTACATACCATGATGCCGAAGGAGAAGCCAGCAATAACAGAGTTTTCAATGGAGACAGCTGCGAGTGCTAGAGTTCCGACGTGGCCGGCGAGGAGTTGGGTAACGGCACCGAGTGAGTACTGGCATATGGAGGTGAAGATGGCTGGGCCGGCGAGGTACCAGAGCTTCTTTGACTCAACGAGGAACTGTCTGTAGACGTCTCTAAAGCCCTTGATAGGATCGATGTCAGGGACACCGATAACGAACGTGGCTGCGGTGGACGGTATCAGCTGCGCCTGCTCATCCTCTTGGCCTTGGTTTTGGTCCTCGTCCCTGGAGGACAGAAATGGCTGCTTACCATCCTCCATGAGAGAGAGAGAGAGAGAGATAGGCCTTCAGGTTTTAACTAGCTGTAAGTAGTAGATGATCAAACCAGCTTTAAGGCTCCCATGTCTTGATGATCATCAGCAGAATTATATATATTCTCTTGCCCCCAACTACCTTTCTTCGTATGACCCAAATTTTATTTGCTACTATAATTATAATGGGTTGCGCCTGACCTTTAAATATTTATCTTCTTACATTTTTAAAATTTAATTTCCGTAATTTAATCACTCACTGCAAAGTGGTGACCTAATTTTTCTACATCGATCCCAGTACTAGATCAGTTGATGGTTTGTTCATGACATTTTCATTCATTCAAAACATGCAGAAGTCAGAAAAAAAAAAAAAAAGGATTGTGTTTGTGTGTTTGATACTTCATTGGGTAATTATTAATTATTAATTATTTGGTAAATGATGATTGCTCTTTTTGGTCACATATTTCCGCCTCGTAGCCTGCCATAGCTGGTATACCTGATGTAGTACTACACATATATGTATCATTATTGTCAAAGCCCTCTGCCCAAGAACATTGGCAGGACTCATGACTTATAAGGTTAATTTGAACAGGTTTTATGCTGGGTCTGGCTTGCCTCCACTCTGCAAAAATAACAGGAAATCTTCTGTTACAAAGATCGATCAATTGGCCATTAATCTTACGGCCTGTTGATCAACAATAACTCTACTCTCTCCCAACATATTTCATCAACTATATATGACTTTTTCAATAAAAAATAAAATCGTTTATTTATCCATTGAACAGTACATTAATAATTTAAAAAAAAAAAAATTCTATTTGCCCATTAAACATAGTAACTAGTATCAAATATATTTTATATTTCGAGGGGTGCTAGGGCCACCGCACTACAAGAAAAATAGGTTTTTGTGGCCATTTAATTGCGGCGAAAAGATTATTTATGACCAAAACAGATTCATTTTAGCTGTAAATAGTCATTTCGCTGTAATTAAATGGCCACAAATAAACAGTTTTCTTGTA
The DNA here is from genome assembly GCA_022457165.1 of Juglans mandshurica. NCBI lineage: Eukaryota > Viridiplantae > Streptophyta > Magnoliopsida > Fagales > Juglandaceae > Juglans > Juglans mandshurica. Next base: position 16,590,997 of record CM039629.1, read on the forward strand.
GTGCCGAGACTATATCTCACTGAATCTTTGTACAGAACAGTGCATTTTTTTTTTGTTTCAAAAATTCATAACTCACTAAAAAACATTTCCTTAATTATTTATTAAAAAAACAACAAAAAAATAAAAATAGAAAACCCATTTGGTAGCTTTTTTTTGGGTAGTCACTCTGGGTGAGAGTGGGATTTCCCTTATATTTCTTTGTTTTTCAATATTTATAATGAATAATATATTATACACCAACATGCAAATAACATAACAAATGTAAGGATATCCTGGCCGCGTTGTCTATTTAAATTTATTTTTAATAAAATTTTGAATTTTTTTTTATATAAATATTATACACTTTTAGATTATGTAAATCTCGTATATTCTTTTTTTAAAAAGATAAATTTCACTATTAAAAATATAATTAATTAATCTTTTTGTCGCAGGATTCTCACATATATAGTAGCTAGGGTTGAATATAGATTGGGTTTTCTCGGTTTAGTGAGATTTTGAATTGAGTAATTCTGGACATCTGCCACACCAGCACACACTGCACATTACTTTTTTTTTTACACGGAATGTGCCCGTGTGGGGCAGATGCCCACATTTTTTCTTTTGAATTATACATTATCATCATTCATAGCCATATATAGTACTGCTACGTACGTACTGATATTATTGAATCATGACAAATTAGCAATTATTTTTTACAGCAACTTTCTCATCCCCAAATTTTTTCTTGCAAAAGGTATATATATATATATATATATATATATATATATATATATATATATCACTTCCGAAAAGTGAAGTAAAATTATTAGATTGAAGTATCGTACTCTTCTTCTAATTAAAACATTGTACTTTGTCAGTATACTGTTATTTAGAACTCAGTGTCGATGGACGATATTACTAAGTTTGGATTTGGTTGGAAATTAATCACAGATTCGGACACTTTAATTTCATAAGATGGTTAAAAAATTTATGTTTTTCTTTTATTTGATCTTCTGAATTATTTTACTCAGCAGTTTTATAATGTGTAGTATAGAAGTGCTGAGTGAAACTTTTTATCAATCTATTAAGATAGACAAACTCGTAAGGCTCACATAACGCTTAAGCCATATTGTGTGGGTTTTGTTTGAATTTAGAGATGAGTTGAGATGATTTTAGAATATTATTATTATTTTAAAATTTAAAAAATTTAAATTATTTATTATATTTAATTTAAGAATTTTAAAAAATTATAATAAAAAGAAAAAAAGAATTAAGAAAAGTGTCGAATCCAAAGAAGGGCTTAATTAACAGAGTACTGACAATTAGATACGGTACGTACCTCCAACATCAACACATGATGATGTTGTTTCATTCACTTTCCACCACACATCTTACCATCCCTTCATCTCCAATTAACCCACCAAGTCCCACTTGTATAAATTAATTTGTCTGATCTATACCAAGTAGTACTAGTCACTTTCTCTCCCAATTAATTAGGTAGCTCTGTCACCCCTCTAGACTCTCTTACCGTAACTCCCTACGTACCGGACTATACTTACCCCCCTCATCTTTATTTTTTATTCTTCTGGTTTTAGGCACGCGCGATTAAGGTGTTTGATCCATCGTGTTTCAAATCAATCGTTTCTTTACTTTTTCTTCGACTGATCACATTAAATCCTGTCCTCTCTTTCTTTCTTGCCGCGCGACATATATATATATATATATATATATATATATTAACACGTGAAACTTGGGTTGCTGCCAAACACTCTTATATATCAGCTAGATAGACTCTCATGAATAAATCATTTGTACGTACATGTGATTGTGCGCAGGACATGCATTTTCTCAGCACCTAATTGACCAAGATCGAATACCCGTCGAGGACTACTGTAACATTTATTATTGCAATTAATTCATTGTTTTGGCAGCCTAGCCGGTTGTTTTTTTAAAGGAAAAAAGCCCACCAAGCAGGCCGGGTCCTAATTAACGTTATAATAATTTGCATGGCAATCATGTCCTGCATGTACTCCTTCCGACTCCCAGGGCCACAAGGTCGTTGAATTAGCACGTACGTACGTTGAGATCATTTAAATCTTCCGGCCAAGCTTCCCACATGCAAATGCTGGAAACTAACTAATTTTTTATTTTATATATAGCGTACGAACTTCTTCTAGAAGCACTATATATAGGTTTCTGTAGACACGCGCAAGCTGAGGACAAAAAGTCTGCATACTCTCATGTATGCTGCATGCACGGAGAGGTCAAAAAGTTGTAAAGCTAGGCTTTCCACGTTGCAGATCAGACAGTGTTTTGCTGTCACGAATGGACACGATTAACGTTAATGAATAGCCTCCAAAACTCAACTAGCTTTGCTAAGAACGGTCTTAATTAATTATAATAATTATGCATGCTATAACTACCTGTCAACAAACACGTCGCTTTAATTTATTGACCTCCGAATGGTAGATAGCAGTGCTTGTCGATTTGGGAGTCACCTCAAACGTAAGAGAGAGAAGCAGAGAGAGCTATCTTCATACATACAGCCACAGGTACTGCTAGAGCAGAGTCCAGACACTAGTCACTACTGCTTGGAAGGTAGTACTGAAACGACGAACAAACTCTTATAAGGAAGGAAGAAAAACACCACTGCCGCTCTCATCTCAGTTTGATCGTTCGGTAATTTTTTTATTATTTAATAATAAAAAAAGTGATTTTAAATATATTTATATATTTTTTATAAGGAAGGAAGAAAAACACCACTGCCGCTCTCATCTCAGTTTGATCGTTCGGTAATTTTTTTATTATTTAATAATAAAAAAAGTGATTTTAAATATATTTATATATTTTTTAAAAATATATAAATATATTAAAAAAAATAAAAACATAAAAAATAAAATACAGTCAAACCGAGCGGCTACTTTACTCTGGACGACTGAATAGCCGACTCTGGGCTATAAGGAATCGTGTTCGAGGCTCTTAGCTCCCGTTACGACAAGCCTTTCTGTTGAATGCGCTGGCCTACGTATATATTATATATCTGTTTTCTTACACGATTATAATTTTATAAAATATATCATAAAAATAACATCATTTTATAAAAAAAAAAATAGATTAATATATATATAGCATTACTTTGTGTAAAATATTGAGAAAATCTTATTGACTTGTCACTTTATTGTTAATACGTCAAATACATTTTTAATTTAAAAGCTTAATTATCACATTAATTAACAATAATAATATTTTTGTATTGAGATTGTTTTAATTCTCTAATAAGCAGAATATTTTTATATATACCAACTTATAAATAGAGTTATTATATATCTTGTGTTCCTTTGTTTGTGGCTTGAAAATTATAAACAAGCAAATATTTGAGAATGTTTCTCCAGAATATTTGAGAAAGCGATTTTGAAACGTGTTTTCTATTTGATTTTGTAAGAAATTAATAATTAAAATTACTAATTAAAATTATATCTTTAAATATTTTTGGTATTGATATTTGTGAGAATTAATGAAACTGAAAAGTTATTTAAATATAAGTTTTAAGGTATCTTTTTATAATTGATTTGTCTGAAAGTTATTTTAGATTTTGTATTTTTTAACATGCTATTAACATCTAGTAAAATAATCAGACAAAAATTTAAACAGTTAAAATAAAAATTTTATTCTATTTTATGAAAAAGATGTTTAAAATCAACGACCAAACTTTATTTTTTATTTAAAAAAAAAAGAAAATTGAAAATTTAACATAACCGATCGAACAAGCCCCGACTGTCCGGTCAAGACTCGTGCACGGCTGTAATCTTCAACCAGAAAAGCAAGGCAAAGCTTCCAGTAAAAACAAATTAAGTACCTATGATAATAAAAGTTGTCGAAGCCTTCGGGGGATAAAAGAGACAAAACAGGCACAGGAAAGAGAATAATATCTGTCGTCATCTAATTATTATTGTAGGAAAGTAACACAAATGATACTTGCAATCTTGTAACGGCTGGCTCACTCTTTTTTAAAAAAATTAGATAAATTTATAATTTATTTAAAAAAAATTATCTTATTAATAATAGATTCCAAAGACAGAGGGCATATATGTAATAGGAAAAATCTAAATATAAACGAATTTGTACACCAATACTGAAGTGGAAAGGTTGATTTTTCCTTCCTCTAAATATAGCCTCTAATTTTGTTATGGTATTCCAAGTACAAAAATGGTGATTCAACCACCTACGCACTTTTCTTTTCATTTTATTACACCTACCTACCTTCGCCTATCTCTATCTTAATTACCTACAGCATCACCCCCTACTACTATTACACAAACTCATCAACTGCAACATCCATCTAAGTTATACATATTTTACACAAAATTATACAGATTTTACACAAATTCATCAACACAAATTTTTCACAATCATATCATCACAACATTACACAGATTTTACACAATCATATAATCACAAACTTTACACAATCATATAATCAATCACAAACTTTACAGATTTACATTTCCTATTTTTCATTTACACTATCAAATTACACAGAAATAAACTCAGAGATAAAGAAAACAATATCTAAAAGAGAGAATACGAAGGGAGAAGAGAGAGAGGCTTATTGTGTCTCCAGAATTTTGAGAGGATGTCTATTGGACTGCTGTCTGCGGAGGTGGTTGGGGAAGAGTGGCTGATTGGGTGAGGTCGCGCGGGAGGAGAGGCTCGCAGTCGCAAGAAGAGAGAGGTGAGGTCGCGGCGGGAAGGAGAGGCTCGCAATCGCTGGGAGAGAGAGAGACAGAGAGAGAGAGAGACGAGAGTATCGTGGGGTGGGGAAGAAAAGAATAAGGGGAAAAACGTCGGTTTTAATTTTATTAGCTTTTGTGACGATTTATTATTGTTACAAAAGTTGAATATGTTGCCATAAAAAAATTATCTAGAATAGAAAAATAATTCATAAGTTTATTTGCGGCGAGAAAAAGTCGCTGCAAATTAAAAGCTAATAACATCGTCGCAAAAACTACTAACCAACGAAAAATTAATATTTCTGGTAAGACTATTTGCGGCGAGAAAACATCGCCCTTCAAACCTTTTTTTTTTGTTGCAAAAACGTTTGTCTCCACAAAATTTTACTTACTGACGTGATCTCATGGTAAAAGACTTGTTTTCTTACCATAGAATTTTTTGTTGCAAAAACGTTTGGAGTCCAGATTCTATACACATAGAATTATAAAAAAAAATTAGGGGCATATTTTCGTACTAACGAAAAAATTAGGGGCATTTATCTGTTCTCGACGTCTCGTACTAACGTTCAGAAAGCGGCCTGATCATATCTCAAGCTGGAGTTTAATTTTTCTCGTGAAATGTGCTTGTTCAATTCTCGAAATTCATCATGGTTCGGTATTTTAAACAAAACAAAATAAAATATAAAATAAGGAATGCAATTATTGTAATATTCCCTGTGTTCATGACAGCTTTGACTGGCAAGATACAGAGTGTGCAAGAAATTACATGTGATCGAGGTTGGGACGTTTCAACCAGCAAATAACAGCGGCCATGCAAGTGTATATATATATAGGAACCTGCCACAGCCATAGAGGATAATCCTCACCGAAAGGCAAATTTTTTTTTTTTTTTTTTTTTTTGCTTTTTTTCAATATTTTTCTAAACACTTTAAATATTTTTTAAAAATATAAAAAAATTATAAATTCATTTAAAAATATTTTTTTTAATCATTAAGTAAAAATAAAAAAATAAAATGCAATTCAGTAAAATTTTCGATAAAAAATTTTTGTGGGAATAGTATTATATATATATATATATATATATATATGTGTGTGTGTGTGTTTTAGCTAGATAGCATAATTAACGAAGAAAATCGATGCTGGTGGATTCGGTTCAAGTCTGAACCAAATTCAAATCATTGAACTGGCCTATTATATATATGTGTGTATTTTTTGTATTATACATGTATAAAACAATGCCATTTTATTTAAGTAGGTGAAACGACATTATTTTAAGTTGAATTTTATAAAAAAAATTAGATGAAACATCGCCATTTGATTTTTCATTTTGGAATTAATAATCCTCATTCTTCTTCTTCTCCTGTCTTATTCTTTCTTCTAGTTTTCTTCTTTGCAAGTTCACTTCTTCCCACCGACAGCATAGTCCACTGCTCCCGGCCTCCTCCTTCACAAAGACACCGACCACAGATCGATGAACTGCACCGATTCACACCGAGACCGAAGCTATCGGTTTTCTCTTCCCCAATCGGCCGATTCTAAGCCTCTCCAAAACTGATCGTTACGGCATCGATTTTGCACCAAAACCTCATCAACCACGTCGATTTTCAACCCTAGATATAGGAAACCTTTGCATGCATGCATGCATGCATGTCGAGTATGTAACAATGACCATGCATGCATGCCTTTGGTTGCAACTAGCCTTTAGAAGATTTATATATAAAAAAAATGCTACTTATCTCACTCAATGTCATCATTAAAAATTATCATTTGAGTATTTTAATTTTTATTAATTTTGTAATCTTTTACTTTGTGATTAAGCAAATGACTATTAATAAAGTTGTATATTTTTATAATTTTTTCTTAATAATTAATTACAACTGTTAAAAAAAACACCAAAATTCAACTAGAGGGCGGCCCGCTAGCTCCTTCCTTGATCAGTGCATTCTTACTCACGTATGACGTCTATATGTTCATCTAAGATCTGCTACCTGCATGCATTGCATGCTACTCTTCTGAAGTACTGACCGCTAGGAATACTCCTCTCCAAATTAATCATAACTTATTGGCCATATCTCTGATCATTGCAGTCCATTTTGAAAAGAAAAAAGAAAAACCTTTTGAGCATCACATCAAATTATTTAATTTCTATAGTTGCCCACCAGATATCTCATTCTATATGTGTATATAAGTTACAAGAAACAAGATTCCTGTTCTACATTTTCATGTCAAATTCACACTTCTTGCACAATGTGACTCTACAGCCAACACTCCCAGTTCCGCTGGAAGTATAAAATGTTATATTTTTTTATTTTACTTTTTTATATATGTATTTTTTTAATACTGTAAAATATTTTTTAAAAATATAAAAAAATTATAATATTATTAAAAAATATTTATTTAATTACTAAACAAAAAATAATATTAATAAAATTAAAAAATAATTTAGCCGGATCGAAAGTGGTGAGAGAAACTTTACTCTTCCTCCTTATTATTCTGTCGGTTTCTTTCTTTATAAAATACTACTCGGGTTTTGTTGTCTTCCATAAAAGGAAGAGTGGAACTATATATTTCGTGCTTTTGAATAACACAACTGTCGGCCATTTATGCAACTCGACCGTTCGCTCCAGACCTTAGCAAAACCACATCGAGCTCCCTCTGAATATGTACCCATGCAACTTATTTTAGTCAAATCCTCCTGATTTCACTGACTTCATGATATAATTATCCGCAAGCTGATTTATCCGACAACCACACACTATATATCATCATGTACGCACACCCTTGACTCAGCATGAAAAAAACTACTATGCCGCTCATTACTTATCGCTCCATATGATCGTTTAGTGAATTTTTTTTATTTAATAATTAAAAAAATATTTTTTAATGTATTAATGTATTTTTATATATTTTGAAAATATTTAAAAATGATAAAAAATGTAAATAGAAGAAATAAATAAATAAAAAAACTACTTTTACGCTGGGGGGCCCTTCCTTACCTCATTACAAAAGTAGCCTGCAGTTCGCCTATCCTCCAATTTTTTTCCCTGAAAACACCAAAACTTCACATTCCTAAAACAGGGGTAAACTCTTAATGGAGATAAAAATTTAATAGGGCCCAACCCTGGTAATAGAAAGGCTGATAAAAGCTCAAGACAAAAGGGAAAATGATAAAATCTATCGAGATAGAAACTAGAAAGATAAAGCTGATGACTTGTCAGAGAAAAGATAAAAAAGATCACGTCAAGGATGTGGATTGCAGCTAAGAAGGTGGGGAAACAGAGAAGACGTAAAGGAACTTAGCTCCAAAGAGAAAAACCAGGGAGCTATAGAGAAGAAGAAAGAGACTTCTAGGTACTTTTGTTTTTTTTTTTTTTTTTTTTAGAAACTGCAAACTTCATTTCAAATAAACAAACAAACTATGTCATTCAGCCATTACATTGTAAAGGCAGGAACAGACTGTACATTACCATGGCCTCCATTATTTACACTAGATTGTACATCCTTATCTGTCAAACATAACTTGAGCTCTTATATCTGGGTTGATAAAATCAATATCAATAACTTCACAACTTTGGTATAGTGCTTATTGTGCTAGTTGATGAGCTACTTGATTTGCAATCCTCTTCACATGTCTGATCTCCCATCTTGTATCTACCAAAATTGAGTACACATCCTGAACAAGACATTGAAGCATACCATTCTCTTGAAAATACTTTTTAACTGCATTTACAACTTGAAGTGAGTCTCCTTCAAAAACTACTTTCTGCAAACTGAACTCTTTACACAACTTTACATATGATATTAAGCCTCTTGCTTCTGTCATAGTAGCTTGTGAGCAGAATTGTAATGGTTGCATGCAAGAAGCCAATAACTTCCCTTCACAGTCTCTAACTACAATTTTAACTCCAATTTTCGAAGCTCTTTCTCTTACTGCAACATCCCAATTTATCTTAAACCAATCTGTCTCAGGAGGATGCCAATGAGAATTGGAAGTTTGAGCTGATCTGTCATTATTGCTCGAGTGGACTTGTTGATGTTTAAGTTGTTGGAAATCAGTGTATGCCTGGGTTGCCTTCTTCATCAAAATGGAAGGGGCTAAAAAACTATCTTCAAACAACATCTTATTTCTCCTTGTCCATAACATTCTAGCAATTTCTGCAAACAAACAGATTTCTATTTTACCAATTCTTTGAAGCATCTGCATAAAAATATCTCCAAACTCTTCATGAGTGATTGCAGCTTTTTGTAATTGTTTGCTTCCTAACATCCAAGCATCCAGTGCAGATAGATAGGTCCACAGAACATGACCTGGAGTTTCTTCTGCTTGGTGACATATTGGACACAAAGGTTCCTCTACAATCTTCCTCTTGTACAAATTTTGCTTAGTGGGTAAAGCATCATTACAAGCATGCCAAATAAAAACTTTGACAGCATTGGTAGTTTGCATTTGCCATATGTGTTTCCATAATGCTTTACTCACCCCTACCGTTGAAGTTTCCCCTTTTTTCTGAGCTTGCCTCTGTTTGCATAGGTGATAGGCACTTTTTACTGTAAAACAACCATTATTCGAATGCTGCCATACCATATTATCCCTTAAATTAGTGGACTGTGCTACAGGTATCTCGAGAATCTGTTGCCTATCTTCTGCCCAGAAAATATCTTGAAATAACTGCATATTCCACCACCTAGTATTAGGATCAATGAGCTCAGCTACTTTGGCATGTGATGATAGAGTTTTCACAGGAGACATTATTTTACCAGATGCATTAGTTTGAATCCACTTATCTTGCCATATCTGTACCTCTTCCCCATTGGCAATTCTCCAAATCATACCCTATTTGACAATATCAATTGCTGAACTAATACTTTTCCATGTATAAGAAGGTTTGAATCCAGCTTTGGCTTGCAAAATAGAACTATTTGGGAATAAACAGTTTTTAGAATTTTTGCTGCTAAGGCTGTAGGATTCTGGAGAATCCTCCAAACCTGTTTGGCCAGTAAAGCAGAATTGAAGGCCATCAAATCTCTAAAACCAAGGCCCCCAACCAATGTTTTGAATACCGTACCGGACATCGTACCGGTCAAGGCACTGGAACGAAATATTTCGGTACCGGTACCGTTTCGGGATAGCGTTTCGGGATAACGTTTCGGGATAGTCAATATATAAATAAATTATATATATAAATATATATAAAAATTATATTCCAAAATAATAGTCTATATATAAATAAATTATATATAAATACATATATATATATAAATTATAAATAGTCTAATTTGAATTAGGGGTTAAAAATAAGTTTGTAGTATGAAAAAACTGAAAAAAAAAAAAACACACAGGCCGAAATATCGGCCGGTACAGGCCGAAATTTAGTCCGGTATGGCCGGTACCGGCCGGTATTTTAGCCGGTACGGTACAGATATAGTACCTGTACCGGCCGGACGGCCGAAACGAAAAATTTCGGCCGTACCGGCCGGTACGGTACGGGATTTAAAACACTGCCACCCTTTCCAATAATTTCCAACTCCTTTGTTTTGACTCAAAGTATCCCACCCTTTCCAGTGAATTTTTGTAGCTTTTTCTTGAGTGCCCCACCAGAAGTTCGAAATCAAAGAATTCAATTTACTGCATAAAATTTTTGGAAGTAAAAACACATTTATACTGTAAGTTGGAATAGCCTGGACAACAGCCTTGATTAGGATCTCCTTACTAGCTTGTGAAAGAAACCTAACCTTCCAGTTCTCAATTATTTTACTCACTTTTTCTACTATTCTTTGAAAAGCTGAAACTTTTGATATTCCAATAATTGATGGCAATCCCAAATATTTCTCCATATTTGATGAGGCTATCAAACCAGCAACTTGCAAAATATAATTCTTTGTTTCTTGGTTTGTATTGTTGCTGAAATATAAGGAAGTCTTGTTTCTATTAAGTCTTTGTCCTGAGGCCATCTCATAACTATACAAAATTTGATTTAAAGTGATCCACTCTTGCATATTAGCTCGACAAAACATCAAACTATTATCAGCAAAAAACAAGTGGCTCAGCTTCACCTTACCTCTGGCCAACGAAACTCTTGAGATAGACCCAGTCATTTCTACTCCCTTTAATTGATCTGTTAAAACCTCAGCACAAATGATAAACAAGAAAGGAGACAAAGGACAGCCTTGTCTAAGTCCCCTAGTGGGTTTAAAACATTCTGGAGGGACTCCATTTAATAATACTGAAAAAGTTGAAGAAGAAATACACCTCAAAATAAGCTGAACCCATCTAGCATCAAAACCCATTTTCATCATAGCTTCTTTCAGAAAATTCCACTCAATCCTGTCATAGGCCTTACTCATGTCCAATTTCAAAGCCATGTACCCCTTTTGTCCTTTCATCTTGGTCCTCATAGCATGCAAAATCTCATAGGTAGCCAATATGTTATCAGAAATCAGCTTACTAGGTACAAAAGCACATTGGTTTTGAGAGATTATGGAAGGGAGGATTTTTTTGAGTCTATTGGCTAACAATTTAGTGATGATTTTGTATAGAATATTACATAAACTAATTGGTCTATAGTCAGTAATGTTCTTTGGATTGCTGCACTTTGGAATCATCACTAAATAGGTAAAATTTATATCTTCCATGCCATGATTAGTATTCAGAAATTCAAGTACAGCCTCACTAACCTCCTCCCCAACCACAGACCAGTATTTTTGGTAAAAACAAGCCCCATACCCGTCTGGACCTGGAGCTTTATAAGGGCCCATTTGAAAAACAGCTTCCTCAACTTCCTCTTTTTTGAAAGGTGCCAAGAGAGCTTCATTCATTTGGGGAGTAACCTTGTTTTGAACAGGCTGCAGTACTTCTTCCAAGTGAGTAGGATTGGAGGTTGCAAAAAGCCCTTTAAAGAACTGAGTAAAGCCTCTCCAATTTGTTTTGAATCTGAAAACGTCCTACCAGTATCATCAATAATCTTGGAAATATTATTCCTCTTCTTTTTCTGGGTTGCACAAAGGTGATAGAATCTGGTATTTCTATCTCCTTTCTGTAGCCAAGTCTCTTTTACCCTTTGCTTTCATTTCACATGCTCTCTTTCCATCTGGTTATCAATTTCTTTTTGTAGATCTCTAAGTTGTTGCACTGTTTCTTCTGTAACAGATTGTTGTAAATCTTGAAGAGATTTCCTTTTCTGCTTTATAGAGGCTCTAGAAGCAAATTCTTTTTGGTAACTCCATTGTTTCAGAATCTGCAAGCAACCCTCTAGTTTGTTATTAATCCTATTAAGGCCCGTCTTATTACTTCCATGCATATGCCAAACATTATTGATAACTTCCTCACAATCTGAAAATAGAGACCAACTGTCTTCATATCTGCAAAGTTGATTTGGTTTCCCAGTCCAAACCTGCTGTTGCCCATCAGTCAACAAAAGAGGACAATGATCTGAAGTAGATGAGGTTAAAACTTGTACCTCTCCCCCTCCATAATCTGCACACCACTCAGAATTAGCTGTTGCTCAATTTAGCTTTTCTTTAGTGAAATTGTAATCCTGTCTATAGTTGGACCAGGTATACTTGCCTTGGACAAAACCCAAATCCCTCAGCTGGCAATCCTGTAAAACACTTCTAAAATCCTCCATCTGTTTTTCATCCCTTCGTGCCCCTCCATACTTTTCACTATGATGTAAGATTTCATTAAAATCTCCTATGCATAACCACTTTCCAGGATTGAGAAGATGAAGATGTCTCAGAATACTCCACCCTCCATGTCTCTTGTTTGTTTCAGGATTGCCATAAAAACAAGTTAGCATCCACTTTGCTTCTGTTTTACCAACCCACATGTTTATGTGTCTTTGTGAATAGGTGCTTATGTTGACTTGAACTTCTTCTACCCATAACAGAATCATACCTCCACTTTTACCAACACCTTCAACTGAAAATAAACAATCGAACCCCAATTTCAGTTTTAAAGCTTCTAAGTTATTCTTATGCAATTTTGTTTCCATAAGAAACAAAATGCTAGGCTTATGGATCTTAACCAATAGGCTAAGATCTCTAACTGTCCGAGGGTTGCCAAGCTCTCAGCAGTTCCAACTTAAGAGCCTCATTTCTCCCGGCGGGGCTGGTTAACAGCCTCCGCTGATATATCATGAGCAATAGGTAAAGCTGGTTTCTTGCCTTTACCATCTTGCTGATTTTCCATTTCAATCATACCAGATTCTTCAGCATTCTTTCTTTTCCTTATAGCATAATAAGAAGGTTGCATCATTTCAATAGTTTGTTGTCCCCTCGCCCTTCGCTTCCATCTGTGTACACATACCTCAAGAATTTGTTGTGATTCACTCAAACTGTTCTAATCCTGCAGGTTGTCATTTTGATCTGGCTGACTGGTGCTCATCACTGCTAATGGAAATAGTGTTGCAGACTGATCCATCCCATGCTTTTCATTGTTGAGAGGAGATAGTGTTATAGACTGATCCATCACATTCTTTTCATTGTTGAGAACGATAGCTTTTGATTCTGCCTCCCTATTAATCAGTGGTATGTCAATAATTTGAGGATTGCCTACAGTACTCTCTTCTTGATCCACACCAGTTAAATTCTACAATATTATTTCCTGACTTGTAATAATCTCAACAGATTCTTTTTGTTTCAAATTGTTCGCCTTGTTACAATTTCCTTGCTTTTGAAGAGTAGGAAATATTGGACCAGATGTATTTCCATAACTTGAAACTGCAGCAGAGCTAGAAGCTCGCAACCATGAGCCATACTGTTGCATCACGTATTCTTTGTTTTCTGCTTGCTGGTTATACATCCCCACACATCCTTGCACTCCATGTTTAATAACCCCACATTTAAAACAAAATCTAGGAAGCCTTTCGTATTTGAATTGAATAAAGTTTTCTATCCAAGCAATTCCACAATCTTTCCTCTTATTATAGGCTTCAGTAAATCCATCTCAACTTGCACTCTAATCCACTTCCCCCAACAATTCCCATCTGAATCAGCCTCCACCTCAATAACTCTACCTATTGTAGATCCAATTCGACCTCCGATTTCCTTGTTCATGCATCCAAGAGGTAAATTATACAATTGAACCCACAAAGTAGTAGAATTAAAGTTCATATCAGAAGGTGGAGTAACACCATCAAACTTTTTTAAACAAATCAGATTTGAGTCAAACAACCAAGGCTGGCCTCCCCAAATTCTTTATAAATCTGCCTCAGTTTGGAATTCAAACACATAACAGTTTTCTCCAACTTCAATAATCTTTGTTCCAGGACAAGATTTCCACACCTTTACCAACGTATTCTTAAAAGCATCCTTATTAATTTTTTTATCAGCTATTACTTTCCCCACTAGACATAACTTCCCTCTCTCCATATTGGTCTCTATATCTTGGTTAGTAATAACTATCTCATACCTTTCCTCTTCAGTTAAGGAAAATTTGTTCCATAATTCTGAAAGTTCCTCATCCATTTGAAGCCAAAATTCAATCTTGTACTTTGTCACCGTTTGAAACTTGTGAAGACAGAAGTGTTACAAAACAGATGTAGAAAACTAGACTTCAGAAGCACTAACTACTATTGCCCCAAACTTGCCCTAGGCAAAAGACCCTTCCACCAAAGGTAAAGGACAAAATTCCTCCTCACCAGAGAGTTCTCGAGTAGAGAGGAAACATTAGATTTCTAAGTACTTGAGTTGCTATTTTCACTTCTAAACTCCGTATTTCTATGCAGATAGCATCTTCCTCCGTATTTCTAGGTACTGGAATACCTTTCTTAAAAAAAAAAAAAAATCTTCCTCCATCTCTCCTCAATTTCAATTTTTTACTATTGTACAAATTAGAGAATAGTTGATAGACTGTAAAATCATCAAATATATTGAATTTTATCCATCAAATTAATATAGTAAATTTTATTCACAAAAAAAAAAAATGTAGACATAAGGATCTTAATACCGAACCATGTAAATATTTGTTTATCTCTTTAATATTTTCAGCATTTTATTTACTGATTAATTTATGGATGAGTGTCCAAGCACTGCAACACCGTCCGAGCATCCCAGTAGGTCATTCGATCGTATTATTGGTATTGACTTTGACAGAAGGTTCCATAAAGAACTCTATTCCTCAATTCTCAACCAAATACTTATTGTCTTCCTCATTATCATTGTTAACGTTGTGTTTCGAGCGCATTTGGACCAGGTTCTAGTAACTCAGGTTTTCGGGCTTTGCATACTTAAAGCAAACACAGAGAATGAAGGGTTTTGGTGGTGGCCGGAGAGTCTCCGATGCTAAAGTCAGTATATTTCTTTAGTAGTTTATGCCTAAGTTTAGAGGAATTAGAGAGAGTTTCTCGTACCTGAGGATCAACTTTTATACTAGGTTTTTGGTGGGGACAACTCGTACTTGGCTTCGAGGAGCTTATGTCCTTTCCATTATTCGTTCTATCAGAATCTTTTAATGTGGCGTGGCTTCTGGGTCGATGTCATTAATGTGGCATAGAGTTTGGAGAATGGTGCCATTAATGTGGCGTGGCTCCTTGACTAACTTTTCCCTGTGAACGCTCCTTGTTAAACCCCTTCCATGCCTGCTATCAGGAAATCAAGGGTTCCCCGCATTTTCCATCCACCTGCCTGCGTAGGTTTTCGAGTGTAGAGCGTCATCGGGGTGGTGTCAGGGCGGCGAGTCCTATCTGCCCCTACCATTCACTTTCCCCAAGTGTGGGTTGCTTCGCTGGTGAGTTTCGCTCATGGGCCGAGTACTCTGCAGAGGCCTACTGACTCTTTTTAGAAGAGGGTCGTTGGCCCCAGTCGGGCTCTCTAACTCACTTCCTAGTAACCTCACGTGGGCTTGCCCTGTGGGCCGATTGGGGGGGGGGGGGGAAATCTCTTTACAATCACGCTTCTCAATTTATTCTCTTTGGCTTTGTGGCTTTTGTCGAACTAGACTGTTGGTTTGCTTGTAATTATGTTAGTCTAAGTTGAGAAAAATATCAACCACCCTCAATAACGTGAGGCATGTGTTAAAAGTCTGTTACAATGGAAGTAGTAGTGGAAAACACAACAAAGTCAAACTGAGCTTCTCTTTTAAACTTGGATGGACTTATTACGATTAGATGCCTTATCTTTAGCACCCCCCCGCAAGTTCAATGAAGTGGAAATTACATTGAGCTTGGAACGAATTGTTGTAAACTTTGATGAAGATAGGGACTTGGTAAAGATATTTTCTAATTGATCTTTGGAAGACAAAAATTTGACGTCAATGAGTTTCTTGGCAACCATGTCCTCGACAAAGTGAAAATCAATTTTGACATGCATTGTACTAACATGGAAAACCTACAAACACATTGCCCCTATTTTGTCACACTATAAGATAGGGGGTTGTGAGAGTTTAATACCAAGTTCCTATAGTAATGGTGCAAACCTAAATTGATACGAGGTATTTAGGTCTAGATTCTACATTGATTGCGTTGCTTAAGGAGATGAATCTATATAAATATAGAAGGAAAACTTAATATCTTCCTTGGACTAGGGCAATATTAATTATTTTCCATGAAATCATTTGCTTATGATCATTTGTGCCTTTTTTTTTTTTTTTAAGAAGAGACGAAGGTCACCTGTCCATGAGTGACCCCTCCCAAATTTTATTAATAGCCATCATTTATGACGGAGGAAAACCGTGGTAACAAGTAGGACATTTGGGATTTACAAAAAAAAGAATGAAAAACATCCCAAATCTAAAAAACAACGACCATAAAAAAACGCTACCATAAACAAACTAAACAAGCCTAAGTAAAATGCCCACAAAACCACTTAAAGTCTAACATGGGGCAAACCCGCCTTATCCAACCAAAGCATGCCTTTCAACTTACGAGGCAATGAAATAAAATCATAAAAAATGTTATTAAAACCTTCCTCGCCCCGTCTAGCAAGGAAATTTGCTGCATTATTCCCCTCGCGAAACTGATGACCAATGGAGAGATTCATGTCTCTTAATAACATCAAAAGTTCATCCCAATAATCTCATAAATACCAAGCCGTACACTGGCGACTACTCAGCCAAGAGACAATCAAACTGGAGTCGCTTTCAATAATAATTTGAGTAAAACCCAATTCTTTACATAAAGCTAGTCTAGAAATTAGAGCTCTCAATTCAGTTTCATTATTCGTACCATGACCAAAAAAAGAAGAGAAAGCACCTTTGAAAGTACCTCTCTCATCTCGAATGACTCCTCCTCCACCACAGCTGCCTGGGTTGCCACGACAACACCCGTCTATATTCAATTTAATCCGCCTAGCATTTGGTTTCCTCCAATAAACCAGTTTTGGAATAGGCTTTGCCTGATCAACGTACTGAACATCAAGCGCGTGAAGAATAGCTTCATCCCTAGCCGAGATAGTCCAATGTTTCACCATCAGAGACGAAATCTTCCGTATCCAAACTTTCACTGCCAAACAGACATCTGATGCCTATTCAAAAGAATTTTCCATTCTGGCCTTACAGCACCGCATCCAAAGCCTCCAATGTTTCACCACGCTGGGCCGAAGTAATAGAATTTGAAAAAAAGAAAGCCGATTTTTCCTTTTTGATTAACTACCCAAAGTTTTGGTAGGATTCTTATTTATTTATGTATTTATATCTCATACAATAATTTAGATTTTTCCATTTTGGAAAAATCTTCATAATTTTGAATTTTGTAGTTATTTAAGTCCGGCTTGTGGGCTTCATAAAATACTTTCAAATTTTACTATTAATCAATATTATTCAGAGTTGTTTTCTCTGTATTTTGGGCGAATCTCTTGTCTTCTCTGTGTTGATCATCTGTTCGAACTAGTCTACAGAATAATCTCTTGTCTTCTCTGTGTTAAATTCTATTGGAAATAACTGATACCCCATATTATTCAAAAAATTTTTGTTAGAATTAATCTAAATTATATCCGGCGTCAGTTAGTATAAGAGCTTAAGCATCTTTCCTGAGGTGATATCTCATCAGTTTCCATGGCTGGTGGTTGTGGTCGTTGTGGGCAGGTTCCGAACAAGTAAGTCTTGCACCGTGATCGTAGTGTTCAGGATGTGATGATTGAGGATTTGCAGAGACTGGTTGTAGAGTTAACTCGGTGTCTAATGACGCATGATATTGGTGATCGTGAGATGGAATATCACGATTCCGATTCCATTTTTGAGAACCCGTATCACAATCATGCTCTATTTTGAGAGTACCATGATAGGGAGGAGCATCATGGAAATCTCAGTTTCAGAGTTAATTTACCAGAATTTTCTAGTACTCTTCAAGCTGAAGGTTATATTGATTTATTGCATGAGGTTGTGTGGATTTACTACTCTGATGAAGAAGAGTTTGAGGATGTACCTTCTTCATATGACATAACTCTATACCAATCTACAATACCTATCTTGTTGAAGATAACCTAATGGATGAGTTAACTATTTTTATTGAAAATATAGAAAATTTGGAAAAAGAAAATGGTAACATAATTTTAAATCAGTTCTGATCAGCTCAAATCAATGTGAATCGACTAGAATCAGTGTGAATCAACTTAATTTGGTTGATTAATTCAGTGAATGATTAAAAAGTATACTAAAATTAGTTCCATTTTTGACCAATTTAAATAAATAAATTAAATCAACCTGAATCGAACCATTTTTTCAAGTCTTGCTTATATGCTTCCCTTCATCAACATTTTTTTTTGTAGCTCCTATGAAATGGCAGTTGATTGTAATCATGGTGAAGCGTTAATTTAATCCAGTTTACGTATATTTTTTGGTGTCTGTCTTTGTTATACTTGATTGTTGTATTAATTAGAATTGTCGATCCATGCATGGATCCATGTACCAGGTGATACCCGAATCCGTATCCGGTTTTTGAAATGTGGATGGATATCCTCCCGAGTAAATCCAATCCGAACCCGGACGGATATCTGGTTCAGTCCGGGGTTTGGTGCTGGATTTAAACTTGGATATTTGAATTATAACCATATATCCATATTTATTTTTTATGATTTTTTTGGGCTTTTTTTTTAAAAAAATATTTTTAAGACTTTATAAAAGGATTTTTTTATAGGTCTTTATGCTTATTATTTCTTATATAATGAATATTTTTATATGTATTTTTTAAAACTTTTTATTATCCATTCAAATTTTATAAAATAAAATAAATAATAATAGACATCAATACACACAATACACTCCATAGTACATATTACATTGTTTACATCACAATGCAAAACATCAATTTTACATAAAACAAATCTATGAGTTTTACATCATAATGATCCAGATCCATGCGTACAACCATCTTCAAATTTCCTCAGCTGTTGATTTCAGAGAATTTCAATCACACCTAAAAGAATTTTGAATACTTCATAGGAAAAACAAAGTCAGTGGCAGTTAAAGTTTAAATGTAGTTAAAGGCATGAAATTAATTGTATTTAATAGGGAGCTCCGAGATACCATATTTCATGTTGGTTTGAGATTGGTAGCAGCCAGGTACATGCAATACATGGACAAATGCCAAATGATAATTTCTGCAGCTCAATGTTGAGAAATTATGTGCAGAGAGGAGGTGCTCATCTGCTGCACCCTCAGTTCTGTTTGCTATTTGTGATATATAATAGAATAACTAAAAGAATATATGATTAAGTAATAAACTCCATCATCTCTGCCTCCATTTTCCATGTTAACTATTGCTTGATGCAACTCCATCTTCCTCTCCTAAAAGAAAATACTCAAGTAAAATTCATAAAGAAAATGAGATCTTTTTGTAACATAAAACGGTTTATTGTTTTAAAAAAATAAAACCGACTACAGATAACTGGGTCTATACCCGGTATCCATAACCGAATTCGGGTAGGTAAAATAATATTTTAGTCGCCCAGGTCCAATCCAGACATATAACTGTCCGAATTCACCCGAATTATAGAATTTCAGATTGAACAAAAAAAAGTCCGATTCGGATACACAACCCTATATAGTGTTAATATTCTGCAATTTATTGGTAGGGTAAACTCACAACCTTTGCGTCAGGCATGCTCCCCTCCCAAAAACTAAACCTTATAAGAGCTATATTTTATAAGAAGTGGCCCATATTTTATACAATTCTGCTGTATACAGTCAAGTTAGGCAGTCGGTGTGCAGTCGGGGCACCACGTCAGATTAAAAAAAAAAAACTGTAGCAGTCGGTCTTTTCGCCACTTCTCCATGGGTCTTCCATTTCCCACTAGAACTTTCCCTTTCTCTCCATTGCCCCAACACTACCTTCCCCGCGAAATGCACCTATAAATCACCGAAGCACCTGATCTTTTTTCTCAGAGGAATTTGATCAATTCCATTTAAGAAGTTATCCAAAAACTTGTCTAGCATTTCGTGTGTCAGTGACGAAACCAGCCAACTTAGAAGAGAGAAATGGATCTCAGAATCATGGGTATGGATTCTCCACTGTTCTCCACCCTGTAGCAGATGATGGACCTGCCCGATGACACCGAAAAGTCATCCTTCAACGCTCCTACACGCACCTACATGCGCGACACCAAGGCCATGGCTACCACAGTGTACCACTCCCACCGATTTCAAGGAGTACCCAAGCTCCTACGTGTTCATCATCGACATGCCTGAGAATGCCAACACAGATGCTATCTCTGCGTTTTGTGTTGATGGATGTTACCAGATAATTATCAGAGTCGACTAGAACAGAGGTTTTGGTCTCCATATGGTTGTTACCAAATCAAGCAAAACGCATCTGTGGGAGATGAACCTGAGAGAGAGAGAGAGAGAGAGAGAGAGAGAGAGATGTGGAATCGCTTTTGTGGGAGACGAACCTGAGGCCGCGGTGGAATCGTCTTCAACTCAGTGTGGGAGTCAGTTTCTTCGTGCGGAAGAAATGCAGAGAGGGAGGGAATTGAGGAGAGGGAAACTAAGGAGGGGAAGTGCGGCGTGGTTAACCTTTGTAAACGAAACGATGCATTTTTCTTGTTCCACATTAGCAGCCGTTTGCAAGTCGTTTACTTAAGGCGACTGTATTAAGTATTTTACTATTTTATATGAAGCTCACACTCTTGACCTAGCTCCCTTCTAATAGCTTCTTTGAAAAATTGGTTATTACACAACATCACAAGTAATTTTCAAACCAAGTAGCATTTGGTTTCTTCTTATATGTTCTACTTCAATCAATTTTTATCTTCTTTTCATTTTTACTTTTGTTGTTTCTATTTGATGCATTTTATGTACCCACTCGAGGGTGGAGTACTTACTATTTTCATTGGGAATCCATGGCCTCCCAAAAAATTTTAAAACCATTAGAGTTGTATTTTATTTGAGGTAGCCCCCAAAGTTACCATTTTTATCCTCTGGCAGCTCATTCAGTTTCAACAGTTAGATTGTTGAAAAAGAATTAAAATAAAAATAAGTGTGAACTGTATGCAGAAGAATCCTAGACTTCTTAATATATATATATATATATATATATATATATATATATATATGTATATAGGCCCCAAATTTCTTGAACTCTCATATGTCAAGATCAAGCATGTAAATTCGTGCGAAACAAACATTATACAACTGAGAAAAATCCAAACACTTGATACACCATACAAACTTCTCTCTATTCAAACATCGATCACATTAATTTCTCTTCTTTCTCTTTCTAATTAGGGATTGTCATTGCAAAATCTTTAGTCCAACAATTCTGATACCGATAATGCTATAAGAAACATGTCTCAATACTTACTACATGTGGTGATGGGAGGCTAGGCTGCTTGTGTGTGAGATTTTGGAATTTGCAGTCCATGTAATTTATCATTCTTGTGGATTTACATATATACTGAGATGGATTTGGAGATGTTGGTGGTGGTGGGCCGGAACCGGATCAAACCAAGGATTGACGATAGAGGATCAGTTCCTATGATGGGACACCCAGCGGCTCTGGAAAAGGCAAATGAATTCCTAGAGAAATGATTAATGGCACCTCCCAAGGAAACGTACTTCGTAATGTTTGGAGCTACAGGGGAAGATTGCAAGGAATTATGCCAATCAAATCTAAGAAGGGAAGATAATAAAGGATCACTTGCCGAAACAAAATAATGAGCTGTCTCCGAATGAAAATGCTTCAAAGAGAGAGAGAGAGCCAAACCATCCCAGTTGAAACAGATCTTTGCAAACGTGAATCTCTCGAGGAAAGGAAAGCTGACTAATAAAACAATAGTACTGCACCACGGGGACTCCTGGCAAAAGGAAAGCTATGTAAATACACCTGTGACCCTCACTCAACCCAACAAACCGTGTCCTAAAGTCATAAAAGAGCTCTAGTTGGAAGAGGAGACCTTGATCAGAAGGTCCTTTCATAAAACAATCTGGATTGATAAACTCGTTGCCACTGGACCAAAAGGGAGAATTTAGGAAGAGGGAAATTAATAATTCAGGGTCTTCCGAGATCAAAATTCCATACATTAAAAGATCCAAAAGGGTGCTCTCACCTGCAGGGAGCTTAAATCAGGATGAAATGGCGGTAGCAGCCCTGCATCAGGATGAAATGGCGGTAGCAGCCCTGCCAGCAGCAATGAATATCCTAAGTTGAAACTACCATGAGTTTGGAAATCCTCGGACAGTTCAAGAGCTTCACCATCTAGTGTGTACAAAGTGCCCAATTTGTTTTGTTTTTCTTATAGAGACAAAATGAAATAGGGGAAAAGTAGAAAAAGGTAATGTAACGCCTCGATCCCGAAGGTCTGGAGAGTTAGCTCTTAATACTTAAAATTTACTTAAATAACACAACTATAAAATCCAGAAATTTCATAAAATATTAATCCAGTTAATCAAACAAAAAATCTAAGTTCCTTTATGGCGACAATAAAGAAATCTCCAATAACATAAATTAGAAATTCTCCAAAAACTCGAAAACATCCTCAACTTATCAAAACAAATACTCGAAAAATAAATCAATTTACTAACTACGACCCTCAAATAAGCATTTGTACCCTCAGACACTTATTCCACTACGATCATCACACCTTGCTAAACTTTCTACTCTTGTTCTCCAGCTGAATCATCAAAATTATCTGAAAAATATATGGAGATAAGGGGTGAGTTATCAACAACTCAGCAAGCAGAGGACATATACTAGAGTGTAAACATGAGCATTTACAGAAATCAGAATGCAGAACAAAATAATTTCTTTCAGAATGCAGAATCAGAATAATGTTTTCAAAATGCAGCGTCAGAACATGTTATAAAAAATGTCAGAGCGATAGTTCGAAAATATTAATAATCAAAATCCCTTTGGCATAGCATAAACTGAAACATCACATCGTATCTTATCAAATCAGAACAAATACCTTGTTTAACCCCCGTGGTAGGGTTGTGCAAACCCCGGTAGCTAACCGAGCAGAAACAGAATGTGAATCTTCCCCTTATTCATTCTCGGAGCCCCGAGTGTGCGCATAGGAAAGACTACGCAGAAAACCACTTTGTTTCTAAAGTGGGTGCACTAGAAACAGAAAAGTTGGTACCAACCCGAACAGAGACCACACTTTTACACCCGTGGTGAGGTCATAACGGAACAAAAACAGAAACAGAATGTTATGCCAGAGATTTTCAGAAATCACATAAGATCATATCAGAGTACAGAAAATCTTCAGAACAGAACAAAATCATTACACAACATAATTTATGCACAAAATTTCATATTCGCTCTCTTTTTCAAAGTTTAGAAACATAATGTAAAAAATAAGCTCATGTCTACACCAGTCATGACAGAAAATGATTTCTTCTTAAACATAATCTCATGAGTAATGCAGAACAATTAACTGAGGCAGTTCAAATTTCTTTTGAACATCAAATATGTATATTGTCAAAAAATAACCTCAGTTCATTTTATTTTAAATGCAAAGTCTAGCATAGGAATCCCGCTTATCTAGACTTCTTAGCTTTTTTGAAATTCCTCAAAAGCGTCGGATAATAATTAATCGTCACCTATAAAATAATCACATACTTCTCATAAATTTTTAATTAATCACGTATCTCAATATTTAAGCCTAAAATGCTAAAATAACATATTTTAATTCCTCAAAAACCTAAATTCTCATTATTTCTAATACGAAAACTCTATTATACATCCACTGTTTGCTACACTCATTTACACACATGACGTGTCCCGACAACGACCCCCCCAAAACGCACGTATTCGGTTTCAGTTTGAATTTCCCCTTTCGGTTTTCCCCTTCGTCTTCAACATTCCCTCTCCCCCCCTCCCTCAACCTCCCGCCCCTTTCGTCTTCAACTTTCTTCTTCAAGATTCGCTCTCCCCCAACCCCCCGCATTTCCTCCCTCTCTGTCTTTCCTTATTTTCCCCCCCAAACCCCCCCCCCCCCCCCCCCCCCCCGAGACTCCTCTGCCCTAAGGGAGGCCCTGCACTGCGATTTTGAGTTCCGTTCAAACGAAGGCCGAGCTGTGATTTTTTCTCACAGGTTATATCTTCTTCTTCTTCTTCTCCTCTAAGATTTTTTCTTATTCTCTAAGGTTTCTTCTTCTCTCTATCTGTGTTCGACACACTCAGATTCAAGCCCTCAATCCACCGACGCGAAGCCCAAAGCTGCGGGAGGGGTGAAGCTTTTTCATGTATTATGTTTTTTTCCTCTCTGATTCTAGGGTTTAGTCATACATTTTTTTTTTTTTTTGTGTTTACAGCATCTTTTTTCCTCTAGGGTTTAGTTATATGAGCTGTAAGTTAATGGTTTTGTTTGTGGATGATGCATAGCTAGTATTAGGTAGAGATTGGAGGTTGCATTCTATCCTGGCTAGTTTTAATTTATTAATGAAGGTGGAAATAACTGATTGAATATAAGTACTTTGTTTTCCTTGTCTAGATGTTGATGGGACAAACCTAGTTGGGTTTTTCATCCATGTTGGTTGCCTTTGATTAAATCCTGAAAAACTAAGCAAAGGTGAAAGAGATAAAGCTGTAGGTGAAAGCCAAGTGGATACAATTCTCTATCATATCCAGTTGAGGCGAAACTCTTTGTCCTCTTTTGTTTGTTCTGTTTCCCATAGGAATCCTCTAATTCCTTTTTATTTTTTCTCAAGAGGAATTCTCTCTCTCTCTCTCTCTCTCTCTCTACCCCCCAAAAACTACTCAGCGTATTGGGCCAATGAAGCATCTTTGGAATGTGTTACACCAAATCTCACATGCTCATGGATCTGCCTTTACACGAACATGATTGATGCAGCTGGTAATTAATTGCGAGTCTTGTGGGTTGTTTTGCTCTTTATGTTTTCTTCTTGTATTTAATTTGGAATTAGGTGGCTTAAGATGAGAGAGTAGATTTATCATTTATATACATAATGCGCTGACTATATGTATATATAGCCTCTCATGCCTTTGGTGAGAAAGAACAATTATATGTTCCTGGTTTTGCTTTGACATTGAAAGCAAGTTAGTAAGGCTTTTTTGGTCTTTGAGAGGGTTAGGTGAGGCTCCCTTCGCTTAACAGTTCATATTTCTTATTCATATCTTGGGATAGACAATGATGATCATTGCACCTTTATGACTTTTCTTCTTTTATCTCCATGGAAGTGTGTGGTTATTGTCATAAACATGATAATGAGCTGCTAGTGTTGAGTTACTTGAAATCAAGTAATTTGATGATGGTCTTAGTTAATCAGACATTCACTAGGCAATATTACTATGTATTCAAGTTTGTTCATATGAGATAGACTCTTGTGTTTGTAGTTGTCTTTCCTTTGACAGAATCAGCATGGCATCTTCTCAATCATCATCTTTAGATAATGATTTTGTGATGGAGTCACCAACTTGTTGGTGTGGTTTGAAAACGCCACTAAAGATGTCCTACACGAAGAAAAATCCTGGAAGGAGATTTTTTGCCTGCCCCAAATATAATACGGTAAAACAACTGAATATTTGTCATATTAAACTAATTGATTTGCTGTTGCGGGTTGTGTACTTCAGAACATATTAATTTGGGAGTTCGTACTGTATGCAGGGAGATGCGAGGTGTGAATTCTTCGTATGGGCAGATATTTTTCAATTGTTAGTGGAGAACATGTTATTAAAACAGAACTCGCGGCGTAATACATGGGATGATGTATTACGCCGCGAGTATGCCGTTCGGAAAAGGGAAGAAAAAGTGAGAGAGATAGCGAAGAATCTGAAAAAGGAAAAGCGAAAGTTATTGTATTTGTACTGGATTATCACCTTTGTAATATTGTTTGCTTGGTTTGGATAAATGTAATGTAAAAATACAATTGTTTGCTTGGTTTGGATAAATGTAATGTAAAAAGCACGTTGTGTAGAATTATCTAATTTTTGGGTAGAAACAGCTTGTGCATTATCTGGTTGAAAGTGGAAACCATGTTCACAAAAGTTGATTTTCAAATGCTTTTTATTTGTATGGAAACAGATGGTGCATATTTATATAGACAGATATAGTAACTTTAATTTTCGTGTGCCTCCAATGTGCAACGGCCAACTCATTGAATTACGCATGTCTTGCTATAAACTTGTGTTCCACATTGAAGTACTGAAGAAAATACCAACTACCCACTAGTAGTTGTATCACTTTAAAGTCTTCATGAATATTGTACTTTAGAAATTAGTTCTAAAAAGTGTTTCTCGTGTGAATGTAGTGAATCAAATTCCCCGAATGGACAAGGATCATGAAAATTAACACAACAAAATGTAACTTTCGCTGGACATGTCCCTCAATAATAATTTTATTTTTTTATTTTTTTTCCTGCAATGTCGTTGTTGATACTACCAACCTTTTAATTTGTCGGTTTGCATATGTTTTGTCTGATTAATTTATTAACTTAGTAGTTCCAACAGTTAAAGACCAACTGTGTAAACCAGAACATAAATAGACCCAAGTTGTTACTTCTATGTACACCATTCATGGCTTCCTTACATTCTCACTTAGGCGGCAACCCAAAGCACTGATATATAAACCATAACATATCTAATGAAGAAAACATCATGTATTCCAGGAAAATGTGAAAAAAACAAGTTGTCAAGAGAAATACCAGAAGCAGCAGCAAGCAACAAATCAGAAATTCCTAATCAAACTGATAAAAGCTTACATAATATAGAAACTAAACTTGTGCAGTCTTATTAAATGAAAAAGCAATTGCTCTCAGGCTAAATAGAGTTTGACATCAAAGTTTTCAATCGGGCATCAGGAGAATCTATTAGCCCTCCACTTGTAGAATCTTCTGTCACTTTAGCCCCTCTTTTGAGATCAACCAGGATGCCAAAACTTCTGAGCTTCTGAGCATCATCTTCTGAGATCAACCAGGAAGTAGAACCGTGACAACTAAAAATAGAATTTCACAATGTTAAAAGTTGCACTCAAACGCTAATCACAGTCTAGAAAATAAATCAACCCCAGATCAAATCTAGCAACAACACAAATTTAACCAACAGGATGCCAAAACTGCCAAACAAAGTAAGTATTAAACATGATGACCCCTGGAACAACATTCATAGTAATGTAAAAACGTTCCATCAAATGCATCTAAGCTCCCATAATTTTTTATAAGTAAAAACATATGCATGATAACAGATTCATAAAAGGAACATGGAACAGATGAACTGTCATTTTTTTAAAAGAAAAAATTCATTAAAAAGGGCAAGTAGTGCTACCAAATACAAGAGAATAATCTATCTAGAAAAATCAGTTTAAGGGAAAGGGAGAGAGACTGTGTGTGTCAATATTTATGAATACCTTATAGTGGAACTTGTTCCTCAACTTCCATCCGTTCTGTTTCAGTTAATTTGACAGCCCCAATCTTACTGCACTCCCTCAACATAAAAATTAAATAAATCAGTCAATATTGTTTTTACACAAGTGGCACATGTAGTAGCATGTCCCTCAACAGTCAGTAGTTTATTTTCTAACAATGCAACTTCACTCTAAAAGAATAAATATGATTTCTACTATTATGCTATAGGCTTACATAAGGTATCACAAAATAACATAGAAATAGGGATATTCAGCCTAGGAGATGTAAGCCATTTCCTTAGATAAATAAGAACATATATGCTGCTCTTAAAAAACTAAGATTACCAAGAATTGATGTGGTGCAGTTCTCTTCTATATTTCCTATGAATATAGAAGAGAAGGAAAATGGCAATAGGATCAGATTCATTTTCAAGTACATATAGAAACCGAGATGGTTATTGATGACTCTATTTAGCTTTTCTTTAATATTGTAGATCTGTAAGAACATAAATCATAGGATCAGATTCATAAAATTTGTTGTGTCCTACATTGGTATACAAAAGCTAGTTATATATTATATATATATATATATATATGTATCTTTTTCCCATTTTCTTACCCGCAAAGTATACTTATCAATCTCAGTTTTTCCAGTTAGATCATAGTGAAGTCGTTTAGCAGGATCACTCAAAACTGCAAAAGAAATTAATGGAGGTCACTTTATATAACCTGTACAATAATATAACCTGTACAATGATTCTGCCTTCCACAGAATCATGTAGATTTCTCACTCAATCTCCCATTCAATTTAATGACAAGAACTTTTGACAATGAAGCAATGGAAAAAACACCATTCAAGGAGCTATGAAAAGAGAGATCACTAACCAGTGCAAGCCTTAGGTAATTTAATCTGATTTTTTCCTCAGTTGCATCATAATCAACCTCCAAAACTTTGTAGTAGTCCTCCAACACTTGTTGGCTCATGGTACCAAAACACCTTTGATCTCCAAGAGGTACAAAAAATTACCCGTTGCATCTCCACAAAAAACCTTACCATTGGCATACACCCATGGATACAACTAACCACTACCTTCCCCTCTTGGAGAGATACAAAAATTACACCGGAAACAACCACACAAACTACACCCAACCCTCTCCATTTGGAACAAAAAAGACACTTTCCATATACACAAACTACCACCGAACCTTCTAAAAGACACAAAAACAGCAACTCAATCACGGTGGCAGATCTGAGAAATACAATCATACAATGTTAGAGGATCTAAAGCCAAATCAATGAGAAATACAAGTATCTAAAAAGAAAACTTTAGAGAAAAATCAACAGAGCCAATCATGCAAAATAATACTAAACGGGGAAAAAAAATGCAATATAATTAGAATGAGCTACGGCCCCCAGAGTCAAGTTACTCCCCGAACTCCCCCAGCTTCTCCTTAAAAAAAAAACAGAAAGATTGCATCATTTTCAAATAGAAAGATTGCATCATTTTCAAATAAAAAGATTGCATCATTTTCAAAAGGGACATGATATTTTCCTCTTTAAGTACAACATACCCTCTCCAAGAGCTTCAAAAAATGTGGCTTCTCATCACCATGGGATTACAAGTGTGCATCGAGATGGTGACACATCTGAAATAAAACAATCGTAGGGTTACAAGTGTGCATCATGATGTGATACATGGTTGTCAGTTTATGAAAAGACACAATTAACCTCTGGAGTTGATTGTGTAAGAATGTTGTTTTGTGTTCCAACATCTTGTTCAGATCCCGGTGTCTCACCCAATTGTGTTTCATCTACCAAGATTTTCCTAGAAGTCTGAGGTCCAAAACATAAATAGACACATATTAGAGTCATAATACTAACTTAAAACAATGCAAAATTAGACAAGCAAATACCGGTTTCTTTCTCTTTGTTGCCAACTTTTCCACTGGTGGAACCTTCCTCTTACTTGGGGGTCTCCCTTTCCCTCGAACGACGTTGGGGCTTAGTATCTTCTTACCCTTATCCAAGACGACATTTGCTTTGGCCTTCGTTTGTTCATATGCCGACGGTAGTGTTGAACCTTCACATTTTGTCTCAAACTCATCAACAACACGCAAGAAAGCACTGATTTTTTCATTATCAGAGGATATTTTGGTCGCCAATTTCGAACATCTTTTAAGCACCTGCTCATAATTCCGTGCGTCTGCTCTGTCCCGCTGGTCATCGTAACTACTTCTGACTAATGTGTATGTCCTCTTTAAGTCCTTTCTCCAACGATCCAACACATATATATCTGGCAGCACATTAATCTTTTTCAATTGGCAAACTCTAAGTGCATGCCTACATAGAATCCCCCTCATCTGAAACAGTGCACACGTGCATTTGACCTCCACCTCCTCTTCGTTATAGTAAACACAGAAATTGAGTGTTTTGATGTGGTCATCAGTAGATATTTCATCTGACACTTGGTATTTTAAAATGCACCCTTCTGTGCTTACCAACGAACAATTACAACACATTAGGCCCAGCAACTCTCTTTGTACCTCTTTGAACTTTGCATTTGTATATAACCTTTGAAACTGCTTCTCAATATTAAAATGGGACATGCAGGGAATAGTTTGGTTGTTAGAATTGAAATCAGCCATTGTCTCTAACTCCACCTTCTTTCTAAGAGCATTATCAAATTGGTCGACGAATTCCTTCAACGTGGTACCGGAATGGACATACCCATCGAAAAATGCATTCATGCTTTCCGACCTTTGTGTTGTGCTCATTCCAGCCCAGAATACACTTTTCAAGTAAGCTGGAACCCAAAAAGACCTTTCCTCATATAAGGATTGAAGCCATTTATTGCCGTGGAGATCATACTTCGCAATTACTTGACCCCAGCTCTCCTCAAATTCACCGCTGGTATGTGAGTCATATAATGCAGTCTGAAGGTCAGTCTTCAACCCCGCATTGAATTGCGCATGAGATCCTAACTTCTCTGGAAGTTTGCGCATTATATGCCATAAACAATATCTGTGACGAGTTTCAGGGAATACAATGGCAATAGCACTCTTCATTGCCCGATCTTGGTCGGTTATCATGGCTTTGGGCGCCCGACCATTCATACAATCCAACCACATTCGGAACAACCAGACAAAAGTTTCAGTGTCCTCGTTTGAAAGTAATCCCGCTCCTAATAATATGGACTGACCATGATGATTAACACCAACAAATGGCGCAAAAGGCATCCTGTACCTATTTGTTAGGTACGTAGTATCAAATGTTACTACGTCTCCGAAATACTCATACGCCGCTCGACTCCGAGCATCAGCCCAAAATACATTCCGTAACCTTCCCTCATCATCCAAGTCCATGTTAGAAACGAACCCATCATTCCGATCTCTCATTCTTTGGAAATACTGATTAAGTGCTTCGCCACCACCTTTACCCAACCTTAAATGTCGAGCCTTGTCCATGAAATTTCGACAATCTTTCTCTTGAAACTGAAGATTCTCAAAACCCCCCGCATCAACGACAAGAGAATAAAAATTCTTGTTCATTCGTATACCGGCTCGATCATTTAGGTCGAGGATCCTTTGACTGTATTCATCTAGATGTTTGTGAGATCGCAAGAATCTTGTCTTCTTGGGGCTCACAGTTATGTGGTTGTGCACATTTTCAACAGTGGTGAAAACCCATTTATCATTCTTGCTCAATGTCGCATTTACTCTCGCTTTACAATCCGTTCTACTTGTTGGTCGTGGCTTCGAGATATTATTGTTCGTAGGATTGTACTTTCCACCACGGGCACAACCAACAGTCACGTACACAGGCCTCCCTTCATCATCTTTCCTAGTCCTTTGTGTCCGTACACCAAAACCCTCTTGCTTCGCATACTGCTTATAGTAGGCAGTAAGATCTTTCATACTGTCAAATTCCATCCCAGATCTTGGTGCTTCAACTCGTACCTCATCATCCTCGACAACAGTGGTACCCTCTAAATATTCATTTATGTCGAAGATCATGTCTAAAAATAGAAACATATAAATTACCATCAAAACAAAATTACAATGATTATAATCAAGGCAAACAAAACTGTACTACCGTCGGCATCAAGACAACTTTCACCAGTCATCCGGGATGTACTTCCAAGATTTTGTTCAAATGTGGTATCGGTTGGCACAGTTGACGTCGGGAGCACTTCTTGCCTCAAGTCATCTGGATTACTCGGCGGAGGGTAAGACGACATATAAGGTGGCATATGCTGCAACAGGCACGTTCTTAGGGAAAATTGGATGACTCTAAAAAATTTAACATGTTAACTTCTGAAATATAAAAATTCAAATAAATATACCTCAAATGAATCAAAAAATGGGCTATAGTCTACTGGAGTACTCGGGGAATCGTAGGGCATATTTATATCAAAATGATGCATTCCATCTTCGTTTTCCCCCATCACAATAAGGCTAAGAATGTCGTCCGATAATTTCTATCCAGTCTTCCAAGATGGCAAAAGAAGAAAAATAAAGATTAAACTCTCATACGTAATGCAAAATCTGAAAATATAAGCACTTTCTACATAAATGAAATACAAACTTACAATTATTGTTTGAACGGAAAAAATAGAAACAAATAACTCTTAGTGGGGGGGGGGGGGGGGGGAAACAGATATTTCCAATTCATGGAATCCATCGAATCATGTAGCAAGTATTTAGTTAGTCTATTTTCATGTCTTTCTACTTGTCAAGAACAAAAAAAATGAGTTCAAATATATTCTAATCTCAGTGCTCGGAATAGTTTCTAATAGTGTTTTCATGAAACTATTGCAAGACACTTATTGGACACATTTAGTTTTTTTTTTTTTGAATATTGCAAAAACAATTACTTTGACAGCATCCTATCTATGCTATAGCCATATTTTGAGACTTCCTAATATTTAAGAAGTCAAAAGTTTGCTTTGTTCTCATACTGTTTAATCAAATTGGTCTTCACTACACATGTAGGTTAAGAGATTTTGTTCTTTTGTTGACATGAAACTGTCTTCTATTTTGCCACATTTTCTTCTAATTAATTATACTCTTAAAAAAATATATGTTTCGGACGGGTCAATTCATTGGAATGATTAACTATGATCACTAATAAACAACTTCTAATCAAGCTTTCACACAACTTCTAATAAACAACTTTTAAAGCAACCAAAATTAAATAAGCTCAAATATTAACTATGATCACTAATAAACAACTTCTAATCAAGCTTTCACACATCAGCATAAATATTAAATCTGAAGATTAAAATTTAGCCTATTTGTTAATGACAACCTCAGTTGCATCTTGATAACATTAGGAGACAACACACGGGTTTTCCTCAATGTTTTCACATGTAAATACAGATTGTAATAGCAAATATCATTTTCTGGACATTTCTCCATGCCCTAAGCATACCCATCTCAGAAAACACAAAAAATGGTAGTACAATATTTACGTACAAAACCATTTGGTGAAACAGAGCACTCTTACCTGTCGTTGCTTTGGTCCGTTCGATTAGCTCGCGGGGAGCGGTGGCGCTGGGCAGACGTACGAGCGTCTCAAGGTGGCGCTGGGAAGAGGAAGCCGTCGCGAGTGGCGCTTGCAAGAGGAAGCCGACGGACGCGGGTTCGTGGCGAGGAAGGGGGTTTCGCGGGATTCAACCAGTCTTTGCTCCGTTCAAACGAGCTCGCGGAGGCACTGGGCACACGGGAGGAGTCCGTTCAGTGGCACTGATGAGAGAGACGGCGTCGCTGGGAGGTGATGGGTTGTGGAAGGAGACGCGGGTCGCGATGGAGCAGGGGTTTCGACTTTCGCGGCATCAATTCGAATGGCAGAAACAAATTTTCAAATACGGTATTCAATATCAAAACGCACGTTTTGATTTTTTTTTTTTAAAAAAAAAAAAAAAAATGAAATCCACGTACTGAGTGCACTGAGTGCACATCTACAGTGGATTCCGTATAGTAGAACTCTTTCTAATATACCAACATCACTTTCTAACTCATCAATATCCAACATAATAACTCCGACTAAAACATTAAATTTCAATTTATTTATAAATTATAAAACTAAAAATAGCGTAACTATGTCGAGATCATTATAAGTAGATGATCATACTTTTGTTTAAAAAAAATATTCTTTTAAAAAGGATTTAAAATAGGATTTTGCATTTACCAATCACTCCAAGAATTTATCAATATTTTCATAAAAAATATTTTGTTAGAAAAAAAATCAGTCTTTTACAAAAAAAAAAAAAAAAAAACAACTTAACAAAGTACAACTCACATGTGCCTAAGTCTAAAAATAAAATAAAAAACACATGCAGTTCACGTTGTAAACCCATGATTTCAAAATCCAAAGTACATAATATAAACTCACAAAATTAAACACCCGAAACAATAAATCTAGAGGTATGCTTTAAGGGGTAAAAATGTAATAATACATCCTATAGTCCACGTAACATACAAATACATATATATATATACACGCCGGAAAAGAAAACTCCACACAGTGCAGCTGAAGCACTTACGGAGAGGTGGGGGCACGACGGCGTGGAGTTGGTGGTTGGCTACGGCGAAAGGGGGTGGCACCTGGTCACTGGCTGCGAGAGCAAGAGAGGGAGACGAGTGAGAGAGGCACACGGTGGGGGAAAAGTGAGGTAGATACCGAGAGAACGGAGACACCAACCAGAAATGGCGTGAGCCTACCGGGAAAACAGAGGCAGTGTGCGGCGGACAGGGGTGATGAGACGTCCTCCCTGGCAGTTTCTGAGGGGGCACAGCGCGGAGGAGCTTTCGGTGGAGGGTGTTTTCAGCGGCTCAAGGTGGCTGGAAAAATGCTCTGTTTTTGGATGCCAAAACAGAGCAGTCCGATGCTTGCTGTAGAGGCTACGGGAGGCTAGGCGACAGCTTCGTGTGACTGGGCAGTGGGCACGGTGGTGAGGTCTGGATAGTTGGTTATGCGTGGTGGACAACCCAGGTTGCATCCGCTGATGGTGAAGACGCACGGGAAACGATTTTTAAGGAAACAAATCACGGAACAACTATCGAAAGTTTCTCGGGCTAGCTCGACTGCGATGCCTAGTGGCTGGTAAAGGTTCCGAGGAGGAGTTTGGGAGATTGCAGTGATTCACCAAGGAGGGCAGAAGCTTAGGGAAAACTGGCTGGCCGAGGTCATCTAAGGAGGGCAGCGGCGGAAGCTTTCTTCAAATACAAATATATATAAGAATATATATAGGTGGATGAAACAAGAAAGAAAACCCTAAAGGAGGAGGCATGCAAGCGGATGAAGATGGGTTGGGCGAGAGCCTGCACGACGTGCACGAGAAGAACAAACTTACGGAAAAAAAAAATAAAGACCGAAAAAGAATAATAAAAAAAAAAAGATACACAAAGTGATACATGCGAAAAAAAATAAAAAATAAATAAACATGTGCAGAAAAAAAAAACACTACTCAAGTCCGTAAAATAAAAACTTAAAACATCAAGCTCCAATAAATAAATAAATAAAAATCTAAAGTCCAACTATACCCATTTTGGGTCCGGGTGTTACAGGTAAGGAACCAGTTGGGGTATGAACATGATAGTTTTGTTGTGGACAACAAGGGGCAGAATTGAGGATTAGCCTTTTCGTGGAAGAGTCAGATAATAGGTGACAATGGCTACTAAAAGACTTCTATGGTAACCCAATGACAACCAAAAGAGAAGGGAGTTGGAGATTACTCAGATGCTCAAGGCCACGTGCAAACATGGTTTGGCTATGCATGGGTGATTTTAATAAAATATTTCACCAAGATGAGAAATTTGGAGCTTCTAATAGACCATATAGACAAATGGAAGGATTTAGAAAGCTGTTGAAGACTGCGGTTTGAGTGGTCTGGGGTTCCAAGGTATCGAATTCACATGGTGCAACAATAGAGAAGGAAGCGAGTTTACAAAAGAAAGACTTGCCTCGGGTAGTAGAGAATGGCACAATTTATATTCACTTGCTACTATGAGTATCCTTGCAGCTGAGAGCTCGTACCACTGCCCACTACTAATATCATTGGGTAACCAAATAAATGAAGAACTCGAAGATGAACTTTTAGATATGGAGCAAGTTGGGCCAAAAGGGAGGACTTTCATGATTTAATTAATGAAGCTTGGAGTAGCTCCCCATCTTCAAATAACAACCTTGAGGATACAAAAGAAGGCTTCTTGCGCTGCAGATCAGTCAGACTGACTAGATGGAGCAAAGAAGCCCTTGGCAAACAAAAGGGTTTTATCAAAAATAAGATGAACCAGATAAAAAATCTTCAAATGACCAATAATAGAGAATCCACATGGAGTATAAAAGAATTGTAGAAGGAAGTGGAAAGTCTTCTTGAAGAAGAAGATATTAAATGGAAACAAAGAGCAAAACAAAGCTGTATGCAAAAAGGTGATAAAAATACAAAATCCTTTCATATTCGTGCAAACAAAAGGAGAAAGATTAAGGGGTTGTTTGGGAAACACATCAAAATCCTTTCAGTTGCTCTCAAAAGCAAGCTAGCACGACAAAAATAAACAATGGAGATATGTTCCATATAATAAGATATACTATATGCATACATGTATATACATATTATTTAAAAAATGAAGACTAATATTCTATATTAGTACAATCAAGCAGGAATCTTCGACTTTTCTAGAGGCCAGCCAGCCCAAACCTAACCAGGATACGTCTCGTCTGCATTAGATCATTGCATGGCCCTTTCACCTTCGTTTGAGTGCACGATAATATTGTTAATAGAACATTTCCATTGGGGACAACGAAACGATAATACAATATTGTTAATCGATCATATAATATTTGCTTGGCGAATTCACCATATTTAAGGGCTAATTATATTTTTTGCTCCTCTGCCTTTCTTTTACCCTTTCTCTGTCCGAGATTCAAATCTTTTAGCTCGAGGAACACGCCTCTTAGAAACTCATTTTTAAGTCCTTAGTCCTTGATCCGCTCGCGCCCAATGGCTCAGTCCCCCTCCCAAATCTTTGTCTTACATTTTCCTTTTGGAACTCATTTCTCTTTGTATGAGAGCAACTGACAGAATGACTTGAGTTGTTGCTCATCATCTTTGGTGGCTGAGATCTCCAAAGAAACTTATTAAACACAGTGGCGAAAGTGATCCAGACACATGCACTGCCACACTTCGACTTCTATCTATCGTTGTCGACAGTCGAAACAGTCCCGTTTTGGCACAGAAAAAGAACTTGTAGGAAAACACTTTCTACATATGACGTACATCTTAAATCTCTTGCCCGCATATGAGTTTCAGGCATCTCCTTCCCTAGCTCTTGTCCCCATTTTCTTCCTGACCGGACGCAGCATTAATTAGCTGCCATTGCAACTGTTGAGCGATAAAATCATCAACGTAAGCTTAAAATTACTTTTCGACAATGAAATTATCCAAATACTCCTGTATTGTATTACCATGTGCTATCAATTCACTTAACAAATTGGTTAGTGATTAATAATGAAATAATTTGATAATCAATCAAATACATCAAGGAAATAAAGGGTGTTACATCAAATATGGTTACAAAGGGAAACCCTTTAAAGAACTCTTTGAAGGTAAAACCCTACGGTAGGGGTGGGCTCCGACTCCGACGGAGTCGGAGTTGTCATTTCCGACCTCCGACTCCGACAAAAGTCGGAGCCAAAGTTCCCCTCCGACTCCGACTCCGAACGTAGTCGGAGTCCGATTCCGATCGGATGTCGGAGATCCGACTTCCGATCGGAACTCCGAACGGAGGTCGGAGCTCCGACCTCCGATCGGAACTCCGACTGGAGTTCGGAGGGAGTCCGACCTCCATTCGGAGTTCCGAACTCAATTTCAGATTTTTTTATTATTATTATTATTTAAATTTTGTTGTTCAATTTCGTTTCAGATAGTGGGCAACATATATATATTTTTTTTAAAGTGAACCATCTACAAATATTTGGTTTATTCAAGAGTTTTCAATAATTTAAATATTCGTTCTGATTTTGTTACTGAATTTTGATTATATATTTAATTTGTTTTATGTCCGCCTGAAATTTAGCATTAAAAGTGCTCATGACTCATGAGTTGAAAATTACACAAATTTAAAATTTTATAGAAAAGAATGATGGTACGAATTTGTATAATTCGATTAATTTCAGTTGGATAATAAATTATAAACTTTTGAGAGAGGATGGATAAGTACTAATAGAAATTATAGAATAAAGAGTATTTATCCCACGTCTTTGCTCGGGATATAAGTACATAAATATAACTATATAAATAGTTTAAAAAGTAAATAACTTGTATGATGCAGCCATAAGTTATAACAGTCTCATTTATAACGTAATAACAATATGACTCAGTCTTGAAATATAACTACATAAAAATTAAACACGAGTTTCACTCAAACCCCAATGTTCCATTGGTCACGCCTGAAATGAAGATAGAAAGTAGCAATCAATAGATGAAAAAAAATTGATAATAAAAAATTATATACGGTAAAAGAATAATTTGATTCTTACCAAGAAAGGAGGTTCTCTCAACTCCATCCCAACTCTCAAGTAGCGTCCGTTCCAAACTCTCAATCATCGGTAATTATGTTAGAGTTCACAATTAGATCTATAAAATCATAAAAAGTAGAAGTTAAAAACATTAAAAATAATTAAATCATTATTTAAAAGCATATAAACTTACCCGATTCAAGCCTATAGCTCTCGGCATCAACGCCAACGGTATCTAGTCCAAGGGGCGTTTCACTTATCCAATTCTGTGTGCAAACGAGGGCCTCCACTGTTGACGGTGACAATGAACTCCGATAAGCATCCAACACGCGACCTCCAGTGCTAAATGCCGACTCTGAGGCAAATGTAGTGACAGGAATGGCTAGCACATCTCGGGCCACACGGGAAAGGACTGGATACTTGGTGGAATTAACTTTCCACCAAGTTAATAACTGAAATACATCACTAGGTGCCTCGACAGCTTCCATAAAATATCGTTCAACTTCAGATGTACAATGCATAATTTTCCTTGTTGACATGAGTTGATGATACTGCCGTATAACACGATTGCCTCTAACCCCTACAGATGACTCAGTATCACCTGAGGGAACTGTCGATCCTGTCGGCCTCGAATGTGAGGAGCTACCAACTGCGGATGAAGGCTGAGCACTAGTACTGTAGTGATGATATAAGTCATCAACATCACTTTTTAGCAATCTAATAAACTCTCTAGCCTTCACTGCCCCGAGGACGGAATTTACCCAAAATTCTAGAACGGCCAACTTAACTCGGGGGTCAAGGATCACAGCCACAAATAGCAATCTATTTATCTTCTCAATATTCCCCCAATATTTATCATATTTGATCTTCATCCTCGTAGCCATATCAGATAACAATCCAGCAGAGTCAGTACAACTATTTTCCAACTGGAAGTGAAGCTCCGAGAGCTCACTGAAAAATGAGTTCGCAGTCATATATTTGGATCCAGATAGTTGCATGGTTATCTCATAAAAAGTTCTTAAAAATTCAACAAAATAACTCACACTGGTCCAATCATGTACGTCTGGCGCACCGAGCCCCTGTCCTGCTGGCTCCAACAAAGCATACCTCAGGCCCCCATCCTCGACCTCCATCTGCTCGAATGCTTTTTGGTACTTCTGTGCCACATCCAACATCATGTATGTAGAATTCCATCGAGTCGGAACGTCCAAGCACAGCATACTAGAACATTCAATTTTCAAATCTTCTGCTATTGCCTTAAACTTGGCAAGCCTTTGAGGGGAACCCCTCACATATCGTACAATGTTGCGGACTCGGGTTATGGAATCATGAACCTCTTTTAATCCCTCAACAACTATGAGGTTAATGATATGAGCACAGCATCGAACGTGAATAAACTCGTGGGCCCGAATGACATCATCTCTCACCGTCGTGTTCCGCTTAAACCAATCAATTGCTGTTTCATTCGCACTGGCATTGTCAACTGTAATACACAACACTTTTCGAATTCCCCAGTCCTTTAAACAATCATCCATCTTCGCCCCAACGGATGCACCTTTATGATCTACAATTTCTTTAAAACCAATAATTTTTTTATGCAAAATCCACTCACTGTCAATGTAGTGTGCTGTGATACACATGTAGCAGACGTTCTGTATGGAAGTCCATGTGTCAGTCGTAAAAGACACTCTCTGGCCAGTGGTAATAAACATCTTCCTCATCTCCTCCTTGTCCTTCGCATGCCTCTTCATACAATCTCGCATCACTGTATACCGTGATGGAATGAGAAATCGTGGCTCAACAAAATTTAGAAACTTTAGAAAGCCTCTTTTCTCGATTGTGGTAAATGGCATCTCATCAGTAATTATCATCTCTGCAAGCATGTTCCTCAACATCTTCTCACTGTATTGAGAGATGACCAATTTCTTAGTCTGTGTACCATCAGTGGCTGTAGAAGTTTGGTAACTGAGGTTGGT
The DNA here is from genome assembly GCA_022457165.1 of Juglans mandshurica. NCBI lineage: Eukaryota > Viridiplantae > Streptophyta > Magnoliopsida > Fagales > Juglandaceae > Juglans > Juglans mandshurica. The sequence goes on from CM039629.1 coordinate 16,630,938, forward strand.
CTGATCAGTGGCTTGCAATCCCTTCGCTATCTTATATCGTTGGCAACCATTTAGATGTGCTATTAACACACTGGTACCTTGCTTCTTCGAATGACATCCACAAAGTGATTCACAGTAATGGCATCTTGCCACTGGGTTCGCAATTTCACCAGGAATTTTGGTGAAATGCTCCCATGTCCACGACCTCTTTTTAGAAGGTCGTGGTGGTTGATCTTGCTCAATGGGCATCTCCTCCTCCTCGTTGAACATATCTTCATCCTCTATATCAACTGGGAGTGGGAGTCGACTACTCGCACAAGATGTAGCTGCTCTAGATGTAGCTGCCCTAGATGTGGCTGCCCTAGATGTGGCTCTAGGGGGGAAGTACCCACCGGTGTAGGAGTTGTAGTATTGGCATCCGTCACATCCCCTTGTGGACGATCATCTCCACTATGTCTACGATCCATATCACAATCAATGAAGCTGAAAAAATTAAATTAGAAGCAAAAAATTAGTTTAAAAATAAACTAGGCTATTGTATTATACAATAGGACATGTATTATTGTATCATAATAATATATGTATTGATGTATTATTACATTGAGGTTCGGTTGACGTGCGCTTGACTCAGACGAACCCATCCAAATGAGTTCGCTCGACGTGCGCTCGACGTGCGCTCGAGCAGAAGCCATACAAAGAGGTTCGCTCGACGTGCGCTCGACGTAGCGCTCGAGCAGAACCCATCCAGAAAGGTTCGCTCGATGTGCGCTCGACGTGGAGCTCGAGCAGAATCCATCCAGAGAGGTTCGCTCGACGTGCGCTCGACGTGGCGCTCGAGCATAATCCATACAGAGAGGATCGCTCGACCTGGCTCGACGTCGCGCTCGAGCAGAATCCATACAGAGAGTTTCGCTCGATGAGCGCTCGACGTAGCGCTCAAGCAGAACTCTTCCAAAGAGGTTCGCTCGATGAGCGCTCGACGTAGCGCTCGAGCAGAACTCTTCCAGAGAGGTTCGCTCGATGAGCGCTCGACGTAATGCTCGAGCAGAACTCTTCAGAGAGGTTCGCTTGACTTCCGCTCGACATATCGCTCGAGCAATGTTCAATACAACGTGCGCTCGACATCTCGCTCGAGCGCAAGTCTTCAAAACAGTGTAAAATTCATGTTTTTGAGCGCCGTGTTGGGGACTATATTGAATATTCAATACACAAGAATCACAAGAATCACAACTGCTGGCTCCAATTCATAAGAGACGTGCTTGAATTAAATTTAGGGCTCACCGTAGGTGGAAGCTGAACAGAGGGACGGCGGCAGGGAGGAGCAACGACGAACGGTGTTCTGAAGAACGCAAGACGGAGGGTTCACTGGTTCATGCACTGGGATGGGAGATGCGAGAGAGAAGTGAAGGAGGAAGAAGAACTGAAGAAGTGAAGAAGGAAGAAGAAGAAGTGAAAAGGAAGAAGAAGTGAAGAAGGAAGGCCGAAGGAGTCGTTCTGAAGAAGAAGCCCCTTCAAGAAGGAACTTCCGAACGACACCATTCCATATTAAGTGGAACGGTGTCGTTCAATAATTTTTTTTTTAAACCCAGCTCCAAAACGACGTCGTTTTGGAGCTGGGTTTAAAAAAAAAATTCAGAGTCGGAGTTCGGAGCTCCTTCGAGCTCCGAACTCCGACTCTGACTCCGAATAATTATTCGGAGCTACTCCGAATTCCGACAACTCCGACTCCGTCGGAGTCGGCATCGGAGCGGAGGTCGGACGGAGTCGGAATTCTCGGAATTCTGCACACCCCTACCCTACGGGATAGCCAAATCCAGAAAATTCAATTTTATTATTTGAAAATTAATTATAAGTAATTCTCAATTATAAAACCTTCGCTAATTGACTCTCTTACTTGACCCGACAAACGACCCGTTTGTATTTACTGCAGTAGTAGCTAGTACCTTTGACGATATTCAAATATTGACTTCTCTCCTGGAACTCTAGTGGCTGAACTCGATCAATCAAACTCCAACATGGAGTAAGCACGCACTCAATGAGAGAAAAATAACTAGAAAATTCTTAAGCACATAAGCACTCGAAAAGACTCTCCAAAATCCCCAAGGTAAAAAATCTCTACAGATCCTAGCTAGTAGGATTCCTTAAATAAACAATCTGATAGGAATTCGATTTGCAGTAGGACTCTGCTAGTGGAATGAGTCTGGTAGGAATTAGATCTGCAATAGGGTTCTGCTAACAGAAGGACCCTGCTGCAAAAAAACTCGGCTGACGTGTCTGTTGACACCTGGCGCTAAGTCTTCTCAGTCGATGTAGTTTTCATTCAAATTCTTCATAGATAATTCCTAACTCTTTATAATTCAGATACATACACTCTTGACTTATTTAAAACATTATCTAACAACCTCTAGATAAAATCAAAATAGCCATAGATAAAGTCAAAGTGTTTTACATTCATCCAAATTACAAAACCAAAGATAAGATAAACTTCATCATTTTATTCACTTAGTCATATCCAAACTTATCAACTTAGTCACATATTTCTAACCAAACTTTTATATCTATAATCTCTCCATTTGGAAAATTGGTGACAAAACCAACTTGATGAATATAATATAAACCTGTCAAAAGTACAAACAGCAGACCAAGAAATCGAGTACAAATTTCAAGCAAATAATCAAGAATAAAAATACTGACATAGAACAGTGACTAAGATTAGTACTATCAAAATTCAGAAGATTGAAAATCTAATTCAAAGTCTAACCATGTTCTAGTCCAACATCAAAATTATGTTTAGAATAAACCAGAATTTAGTTCTCCCCCTAAAAAAACTCATTTAACTCCCCCTTAGCTACACACTTACTACAACTCCCCCCTAAATTCCACAATACAAAAAAAAAAAAAAAAAAAAAAAAATCAATTAATCCACTCCTCTAATATCTCCCATTTTTTGTCACGAATCTGACAAACCTTAAACCTCATCATCATCAGGATCAAAAAAATAAATACTAAGTCTATGTGTGTCGAGATGAGGACACTAAGAAAGACCTTGATTTGACACTGCTAAAACTCTCTCTGATCTTAACTCAACCATGCATTTTGATAAACCTACTGTATGAGTATGAATGCATGTCGAATAGTGAGCAAATAATTGAGGTAATCTGGTTGAGACATAAAACCAAACACTTGGTAGGCATAAACCAAAAACGAATGCATAATACCGAAACCCACCAAACTCCATCCTAAATACATTAATAAATCAGACCCACTTTAGTTCTATACTTCTTCACATCCCAGACATTAAGCCTCCAAGCCCCAAATCACAAAGCAAAATAAATCTTAGGAAAAATTCCAAATGGGTGTTCGCCGAGCCCTAGAAATAGGAAATGGACGAGGACAATCGGAGAGAACACTTACCTTGACTGAGAAACTTGTAAAGAATGAGTTCTCCTTGAGTCTAAACTCCTAATCAAATCAAAAGCGTGAGAGATGAGTGAACTCGTTCGACTAGGGCACAAACCTTGCTAGTGCCATGAGAGTGGGTATCGGGGGAGTGGGTGCCTATCATGGGAACTAAGTGACCTAAGTCACTTAAAGACCTAACGTGCTGCACATGAGCCTCTGTCTCAAAGTCCCACTGGGACTCAAACCCTATACTCCTACTGAAGCCAAAACACACTTCCCAGACTTGTGCACCAGAATGCAAAAAAGACACAAAAAAAAAAAAAAAAAAAATGCCAAACACCCCAACAAACCAAAGAATATAAAAATAAAAGATTAAAAGTGATTGATCTTAAAAAATATTTTCAAAAATTCTTTTTCCTTTTTTTTTTTTTTTTTGTAAAAAAAAAAAAAATTGATTCAATGTATTTCCCTAAGTGCATCACAAGTCCAAGTACCGTGTCACTCACATAGCCAAAAATAAGATACACTCTCTTATTTGCAAAAATTACAATGGTTGTTCACACATCATAAGTTCATCAATATCAAAGTTCATGTGAGTGTGTGAGTGAGAATAGTTACTTCAATGAATCATATATATGTATTTTTCATTCTTTTTTTTTATTATATATATTTTTTATTTCTTTCCATAGATACTCCCAAGAGAGTCTCTCACCTTAAAAGTCAAACTTTATGCTAGGGCCTAGATACTTGAAAGAGTATTTTCTCCAAACACAAGTTTGCACAGCTCTTGATATGTTCATTTTTATTGCTCATCTTTTTTTGCAATGATTAGAGTAATGATTTTTCCTATAAGGACTTAAGGGACATATATATGTAGGGTGTTTGTCTTTTTCTGCAATGAATAAACACCTACTTTTTCTACATGGATCAAACATTTATGTCCGACAAGGGGAGATCTCTTGCTTTTACCACTAGGTTCAACTAGTATTATTACATTTAAGGCATAGACTTCCCATTTGATGAGCACATTTTAAACAATTATGGAACATAATAATAAAGAATGTGAAAGTAAGTTCCTTACAGTGCATTATAATTTGAATTTGTTAATATGAATCATAAGGTTAACATACACAAAATTGACTGCACAAAATAAAGAGATGCTTCAGCTCAAGGAATTGATTGTGTGAGGATCCGAATGCCCAAAACTTGGCACACATACGAAGCTTGCACCTTGCTCAACTACAAAATAGTCTGAACTGGGATACAAATAAGAAAAATATAAGACAACTCAACTAACTATAACAAAAATAGAAGAAATAGAAGACAACTCGATTAAATCAAACCAAAAGAGATGCAAATAGATAAAAGAATGTGAAATACATGTCCTAAACTAATGATATGCAAAGAATGCAAGAACATACAAGTGGTCCTATCAATTAATGTGATACGACATCTTCTTTGACCACCCACTTTGCTTTAAATTTTGAGGCTATCTTGACGTCATCACAACTTTTTTGGTCTTATCCTTGTTGCCAAGACAAAATTCAGACCGCTCACATACCTTGGCAGTTATGGTATTTATTTGTTGGCTTAACTCTTGGACTTGATTTCTAAGGGTCTTTATCTTTATCTTTGATTTTCTTTCACCTTTATCTTTCTGCACTTTACTCAAATTAAAGCAATATGATCTTATATGATCAGAAATACTACAATAATGACAAATAGGTACAAACTTACCTCCAGATTTACCTCGGTCCAGCTTCTTTGAGGTTAATGTTTCATGTCGTTTTTCAAAATGATTTGACTTTGAAGCAACTTCTTTTGGAGCATCTACAACTTGGCTTCCTTTGACAAAGACAATACTCTTAGAGGTAGTGGCAGCGGATGATGAGACTTGAGTATTTTTGTCTTGGGAAGTTGTATACCCCAAACCAGTACGATCACAACTGGTCTTTTGACTACTTAACATCTCATCCAATTTTTGAGTTACTGAATTTTGTTGACACTCTTGAGAACTCTTCAATTCTTTGTCTAGTGCATCATTTTGAGTCTTTAATCTCAAGATCTCAACTTCAGAATTTTTCAGTGCCTCCAAAAGATTATTCTTTTCATTCTCCACGGCTATGAGTTTGTTGTATAGCTTCATGTTTAATTTTTTCAGCTTGACCACTTCTTCAGATAAATCATTGTAAGTTTCCTGTATACGTAGCTCATGGTCCGCATCAATAAGAGCTATATCTGAATCACTGTCATCATCACCACTTTCAAATTTTGTTAGCAATTTCAGGAAAATCATCAATAATGGTGGAAAAAGCTATAAAGGAATTTTCATCATCAGATGATGAACTAGAAGTTTCATATTCTGAACTATCACTAAGTGTGGCATTCAATACTTTTCCCTTATTTTTCTTAAAGTTTGGGCACTCTTCTCTAATATGACCATATCCAAAACATTCATAACACTTTATCTTATATTTTTTCTCAGATTTATCTTTATTCCATTTATCTTTATCACTTTTCTTTGCTGGAAATTCCTTAATTCGTTTTGTTTTCCACTAGCTTTCTTGTTAAACAAGAATTTTCTAATTTTTTTTGCAATGAGATCTATATCCTCATAGCTTAGATTTTCTTCATTGGAAAAATAATCTCGATCTTCTTCCACAGTTTTTAAAGCAATGGACTTACCTTTTCTTGTTTGAGGAAGAGAGAACTCATATATTTGTAAGGAGCCGACCAGTTCTACAACCTTAACAGCATCCAAATCCTTATTTTCCTTAATGACTGTAACTTTTGGGCAAAATCTTTCAGGCAAGGACTTTAAAATCTTTCTCACGACCATTGAATCATCCACATTCTCGCCGAGATTAAACTTGAAATTCACAATATCATTAAGTTTAGTATAATTAAAACTGTCATCTTCCAGTATTTTAATCTCTTCAAATTTTGAGGTTAGCATTTGTAATTTCGAATTGTTTACAATTCTTGTGCCTTAATGTGTAACCTCCAAAATATCCAATGCTTCTTTGGCAATCTCACACATTGAGATTCTTTTAAATTTATTGGGAGATACAACCTTGAAAATAACGTTAAGTCCTTTACTATTCCAATTGCAGTTGTTAATCTCATCTATAGTCCAAGCATCAAGAGATGTCTTGGGCTTGGTCCATCTTTGCTCAACCGCATATCACACACGTTCATCCAAAGACTTGAGGAAATACCTCATACAAACTTTCCAACAAGCAGTTTCTCCATCAAAGTGTGGTGAGATATATAACGACAACATGACCTACAGAGGGACACGGATTACACTCGATGAGTGAACCACGCTCGGATGCCAATTAAAATTACCCAAGTACCCCTGTATTGTATTACCACGTGCTACCAATTCACTCAACAAATTGGTTAGTGATCAATAATGAAATAATTTGATAATCAATCAAATATATAGAGTAAATAAAGTGCGTTACACTAAATTTGGTTACGAAGGAAAACTCTTTAAATGTAAAACCCTACGAGGCAGCCAAGGTCAAGTCAATTTTATTATTTAAAAATTAATTACAAGTGATTCTCAATTATAAAATATTTGCTAATTGACCCTCTTACTTGACCCGACAAATGACCCGTTTGTCTCTATTGCAGTAGCAAAAAACCTATGACGATTTTCAAATATTTAATTCTCTTCTGGAACTCTAGTGGCTGAACTCGATCAATCAAACTCCAACATGAAGTAAGCATGCACTCAATGAGAGAAAAATAACTAGAAAATTCTCTTTCTCACACATAAGCACTCGGAAAGACTCTCCAAAATCTCCAAGGCCAAAATCTTTACAGATTCTAACCAGTAGAATTCCTTAAATAAATAATCTGATAGGAATTTGATCTGCAGTAGGATTCTGTTGACGGAATGAGTCTGGTAGGAATTTGATTTGCAAGAGGATTATGCTAACAGAAGGACTTTGCTGACGCGTCTGTTGACACCTGGTGCTAAATCTTCTCAACAGATGTAGTTTCTATTCAAATTCTTCACAGGATAATTCCAGACTCCTTATCATTCGGATACATACACTATTGACTGATCTAAAATATTATCTAACAACATCTAGATTAAATTAAAATAGCAATAGATAAAGTCAAAGTATTTTACATTCATCAAAATTACAAAACCAAAGATAAGATAAACTCTATCATCTTATTCAGTCATATCCAAACTTATCAACTTAGTCACCTAGTCTTAGTCAAAATTTTGTATTTACAAATAATTCATTCCTATATACACAACAAGAATCTCACCTTCTTTGTACTTATCAGTGGGGTAAAAGAAAAAAAAAAAAAGAGACAAGGCACGTAGAGCGCACCCTGATATCAGAACAAAATAATAAAAATGAGACTATGGTGGCTTTTGGTAGACCTGAGCTTAAGAGAGAGACGGTTTTGGCGAGCGAATGGGCACGAAGGGGAGAAACAGACGGTAGACTTCTCCCACACTGAAACTGGGGCAGAGGGAAGGCAGAAAGAGAAAAAAATTTAAGTCACATAGATTTGGGTAGTAAAAGGTAGTAGTGGATAATAAGGGTATTATTACCCAATATAAAATTATAGTCCATCTGTTTGTAAATCACTCTCTTGATTTTAATTTATTTTATAATTTATTTATTCTCTATATATGCAGGTTTTTGCAATTACATCGTTCTGTCTATCTCCCATCATTTCATCTAACGACCGACACTACTACTATGTGGCAACTAACCACAGCACAACACGTGGCACCCTTATTAAAAAAAAGAAAATCTTTAAGACCAAAATAGTCAAAGCCAGGCATTATTGACTATTGAAGATGGAGGGGTTGCGCAGACTAAATTTGCAGTATGGATGCCCCTATGTAGTATGTTTGCTACACAAACGATATGAACCAAAGATCACATAAGGATACCTCAAAACAAGATGACCTCCAAATAAACTCAAGTATGTATAAACACACCATGCACGTACATAATCCCATGTGCTACTTCCACATGTGTCTCATGACTAACCAAATAACTAAATCACCTCCTAATTTCAATGATTGATTTTGCTAAACCCAAGTGGCCAATCATTCTCCAACTCGTGGATTGTGATTAGGAGACTCTTCCTAAATACATGATCTCATGATCACGTGCATAATGAGTAACCCCAAAGATTATGCTTCGAGAAAGTAGGTTGATGTTCCGTTTGGATATAAAAAGTGTTTCTTACCTAAATTAAAAAGTAAAAAAATGCATCATTAAAGCTATTGATCTACTGAAGAAATGATACATTAATGTAAGCATGTCCTCCAAACATAAGCAACTATGTAACAAAGCAAACAAATAAAAAATGAAAATATCAAACTAGTTATCAGACTTACCAATTCAACAGTAATACTTACTGGCACATTATTATTCTATTTCGAAGTCTCTGTTAATAGGTGCAATGCAAAGACAAAAGAAGAATTAATGACAATGCAAAGACAAAAGAAGAATTAATGACAATGCAAATAGTCCATTTTAGAGAAAAGAAAAATAGCAAAGAAATCATAGAAACAATGTCAAATCGTACAACCAAATCTATAATTTTATATTGGGTAATGATGGCATGGCTCCAATCTTCCAAACATTCTGGCATACAGTGGGCAGATCAAACACAGCAGCTGTATTGACAACCTTAAACACAAGTGAATTCCCCACATCTCTTAATAATAAATTTATTACTTTGATCCCCAAGAAGAAAGATCCTGTTAAAGTGGCTGATTTTCGACCTATAAGTCTATGCAATGTTGTTTATAAGTTGATTTCTAAAGTCATTGCTAATAGACTAAAGCATGTTCTCCCTGCCATAATATCAGATACTCAAAGTGTTTTTGTTCTTGGCCGTTTGATAATTGATAATGTTCTTGTAGCCTACGAGATTATACACTATTTAAAACAGAAGAAAGCAGAAAAAAAGAAAAGAAAAGATACATGTCTATTAAATTGGATATGAGCAAGGCATACGATCGCATTGAGTAGGATTTTTTAAGGTCTTTGATGAACACTTTGGGGTTTGAACATAAGTTGAAAAATATGATCATGTTATGTGTATCTATTGTTTCTTTCTCTGTGTTGGCAATGGAGATCCAATAGGGCCTATTATTCCTAGTAGAGGGCGACGACAAGAGGATCCTCTATCCCTTTATCTGTTCCTTTTATGCACTGAGGGGTTGATATTTTTACTGAAAACAATTGAGAGAGATCACACAGTGTCGGGTATCAAGATATGCAGAGGGACTCTTATTGTAAATCATCTACACTTTGCAGATGACAATGTTGTATTTTGCAAAGCAGACCTTCAGACCAACTGACATCTTCAAGTGTTACACAATAAGTATGAGAAGGCCTCTAGCCAAAAGATCAACATAGACAAAACCTCTATGGTCTTTAGTAAGAATGTGAAACCTAAGGTGCAAGTGGACATTCTTCAGATGTGGGGGGTTATAAGTGTTCAACACTATGAGAAGTATTTAGGGTTGCCTCTTGTTGTAGGGAGATCAAAACAGGCATTTTCAGACATTAAACATAAGGTTTGGCATAAACGTCAAAACTAGAAGGAACAACTGCTTTCTCAAGGTGGAAAGTAAGTGCTAATAAAAGTTGTAGCACTTTCTATTCTCAACTATGCTATGAGTTGCTTTCTACTACCTGGTAGTTTGTGTTCAGAGATGGAATCTATGATGGCTTGATTTTGGTGGGGGTCAGAAAAAGAGTGAGAGGAGAATTTACTGGATCAGTTGGGAAAAAATGTGTGAACTGAAGTTTAAAGGTGGCCTAGGTTTCAAGGATTTGAGGACAATCAATCTAGCTTTGTTAGCTAAACAAGGATGAAGAATCTTGCTAGAGAACACTATGCTACATAGAATCTATAAAGTGAGATATTTTCCAAAAGGCCAATTTCTTGATGCTGGGCTAGGGCATAATCCATCTTATGCTTGGAGAGGACTTTGGGAAGCTAAGAAGTGGCCGATTCAATGGAGCAGATGGAGGATTGAGGATGGAAAGAGGGCTAAAATATGGAGAGATAGCTGGATCCCAGGGCATCAAGCCTTATTTATGGAAGATACAATTATTAGGGAAGAGCAGAGGGATGACACTGTCGATAGTATCATTGATGATTACACAAAATGGTAGTAGGTGGATAAAATAAGAGCTCTATTCAATCCAAATGTAGCAGCAGATATTCTGAAAATCATTATCTGTCCTAGTGAGTAGCCTGATCAGTGGACATGGTCATATGAGAAAAATGGTAAATTTAGTGTGCGAAGTGCATATAGATTGATTAGAGAAAATTCCAACAGATTCCCAGGAGAAAGTTCTAATGCTAGCATACAACAAGCTCTATGGAAGAGCATATGGAAGATGAAGGTGCCCAACAAAATATAAGTGTTTGCATGGAGAGCTTGCAAAGAGAGTCTCCCCACCCAACACAACTTAAGTAAGAAGAAAATACCTACTGAAGAGGTATGCTCTTTTTGTAAAGCAGGTTTAGAAGATCTGCCACATGCCCTCTTGTATTGTTCTACAATAAAGGAGTATTGGAATAGATATTTGCCTTTGATGGGAAATATGAAGCCAAATCTGTCTATAATGGATGTTGCAATGAAAGTGAAAGAAGGTGGTAGGGTTGAAGATTTAACAGTCTTTTTCTTAATTGCTTGGGGTTTTTGGTTTAGAAGAAATAAAATGGTTCATGATAAAGAGTGTATGGAGCCAAGGAATGTTATTGAGCATGCTAAATTTTACAAAGAATGTTTGTTGATATTAAGGCCTTGCCAAACTTCAAGACTAAGGAATACTTCAACTGGAATCCTCTCCAGCCTGGATATCTGAAGTTAAATGTGGATAGTGCTATGTTTAGAGACATTCATAGAGCAAGAGTTGATGTTATACTTAGAGAAGAGAGATGTGATATAATTATGGCAGTAAGTAAGATTGAAACTAAAGTGGTTGACCCTGAATCTATTGAACTGCTTACTATTTTCAAGGCCTTCAACTTTGTGCTAATATGGGCATAAGCAAGTTAATAGTTGAAAGTGATTGCTTATTAATGGTGAAAGAAATGCTAGAAGAAACTGAATTTGCTGCATTGTTAGGGTACCTGCTGGTGGAAACCAGAAAGGGCTCTTTGAAGAATGTTCCATTCAACATGTCTATCGACTAGGCAATGAGACATCACATAGGCTCACCCGATATGCTTGTAATTTTGAGAGTTTATGATGTGGTGAGATTGTATTCTAGACTTTATTTCTCAAGTTGTATGGCTGATAAATGTCTGTAATATTTCTTATGAATGAATTTTGTCTTGATATGCAAAAAAAAAAAAAAAAAAAAAAAAAAAAAAGGAATAGTGAATGACTAGCAAAACTTTCAACAATTATTGATGAGGTTTAGATGTGATCAATTAAGATTTGTTGCATTTCACATATCAAGTTAAAATTTGTCAATGCGATTTTCAGTATGCTTGCGGCACGCCCTAACAACTTGCAACCAAAAAGACTGACTTAGGTTATCCAGTGAGGGATGCCTAAGTCAGTGATGGGTTATACTATTTCTATATCCCAAAAAGAATTCATCTATGAAGTATCTGGTAAGCATATCAAATTAAGTTGATATGGTAAGCCTTCTCCTTAGGTATGACTCTCATTGCCTAGTTTTGCTATGTTACCATCTTGGGCACGATTTAGTCGTTAATGGCATCTATCCAACACATATATCTAGCTCAAATTGGTGTTCACAAATCTGAATCCCATTGTGATGCAGTTTGTTAGGTTTCCATGCAGAGTATGTCCTTCTAGGACATATCATTGTAAGGGTGGGCAGCAGGGGCCCGCCTCCCGCTACTCCGCTCCCGTCCACTCCTATATATAAAAAATTAAATCTTAAATATTTATATAAATATTTACTAAATAAATATATTGTATATATATATATATATAATTTGTTGAAAATTTGAAGTTTTATTTAAGTTATTGCATTGCCTTGACTTCGTATATAAATGTTGGCTTAGAAGACCAAGACAATACAAAACACAATTTTAATGAGTTTAAATTCTTTTTGTATTTATAAATTTTAATTTATAAATAAATTTATATTATAATTTGGGTCCAAAAATTTTGTTTAGACCAAAAGATAGCTTTTAGACCCAATGGTACATGTGGCGAGTAGTAGTGGCGGAACCACCTTATGGTTAGAGGTACCCATGGGCCCCTCAAAAAATATTTACAATACAAAATCTCCCCCTATATTTTTTTTTTTTATCAAAATTATATATATATATATATATATATAAATTAGCCCCTCCAAAAAAATTATAACCCTTGTGTACTTTTCAAAATTTTTTAAAATCTATAAATACATAGAAATATCTCTCTCCAATCTTTTCCTATATAACCCAAAATCTTATTTAATTTCTATATATCATGTATTTATTATGATGTGATCCATTCAAAATTAACTTCTTTGGCCACAACAATTCTTTCAATTTGTTGGGTAAATTTTAAAAAAGCTTAAGACTAAAATTAAGTTTGTGAGAATAATAAACTTATTAATATGAACTCCAAAATTCTTGATTATACAATATTAAGCTTCTTAATATAGAACCCAAACAGAAATAAACACTAAGATTCATCAAGTATGGAAAAACTTATTTAAGGTCTCAATTGTAACATTATTATATGGGTGACGCTATACCCACCAAGAATCCTCCCCGATCAAGTAATTTTTTTTTTCCTTTTGTTTAAACAAATTTTTAAACACCTTAAGCATATTAAAATAAAATAATTCACAAAATCATTAAAATACATTTCCTTAACAATTAAGTAAAAAAAAAAGGTACAATCAGTAACTACTCTTGGTAGGTATTGTCGGTAGGACTAGGAGTTTCCTTATTATATACTTATGTGGCACCAAAATACTCAAATTTTAAATGTAACTTCTATAAACTAGCTTACATACTAAAATGAAATATGATATTATAAAAAATCACATGTTAGTTTTTATTGAGCACAAGACTTCTGAAAATATCATTACAAAAAATGGATAAATATTGTTCCTTCAAAGACTATCATAAGAAATCTAAAGGGAATGATAAGTTGTGTTTTTTAGGATTTTACTTTTACACGTATATGCTAAATTATATTTTTTTTCTTCGAAATTAGATTACACGTATATGCTAAATTATATTTAAAATTTCTTTTAAATTAGATTATTGTATATATAGTTATTATCTTATGACTTACCATGGAATTAAATATAAGATTTTTTTTTTTTTTTACATAAAAGTTACGCGTTAGAAAAACTGGCCCTGCCACGTAAAAATGTCTGGTTCTGCCACTGGTAAGTAGAAAAAGGATTAAAGTCACGCATTGCTTGTAATTCAGATCTCAACACTTCCTCTTTGTTTCTTTTTGAAGAAATAAGGAATTTTATTAATGAATAATGCTATTTAACCCCATCATTTTGCCTCCCCACTAGTGTATTTGTCTATTTTTTTTTCTTAAACATTTAAAAAAATAAAAATAAAAAATACATAAAAAATCAATCTGAACTAGTGATAACTTTAAGGGAGAAAATCGATGGGGGCTGACTTTGGGATCAAAACGTGGAATATCGACTTTAATGGGAATTATTTAAAGAGTAATTCTACATACAACCGTGAAGTGTGTAAACGCCGCGTAACCGTTTTGAAAAAGAGTGGGATCTACTATTAAAAAATTAATTTTTTTAATGTGGGTCCCATGTTTTATTCACTTTTTTCAAAATGATTACGCGGCGGTTACACAATTCACGGTTGCAAATATATTTTCTCTTATTTAAAAAACTTTACTCTCTCTCCCTCTAAAAAGTCAACCTAAAAGAAAATTGACCATGAGAGTATTTTCGTAATAACTTGTTTTAATAATATTATAACCACGAATTTTATGCAATTTTTTAATTTGGATTGCACTTATTATATGTCATGAATTTTTCGATTATGGGATGCCAACAGTATGGTAGGCTGGATGACCCCTTCCTCTCCCTCTCAGGTGGTGGTTTATGATGCTAGTGTACTTAGAACGCCCACTCATTTATGGTTGTAATAGATTAATAGATTTTTGTGTGGTTGGACCGATAAAGAGCTCCTACAAAATAAAAATAAAAAATCATCACTTTTAATAGATTTTAATGCTAGTATTTTTGTTGATTTTTAATTCCCTGCGTATTGGTTGGCATTATCTATTCACTTTTGTGAAAAAGCAATAAAACTCAAAAATCATCACAAAAAATGATTATTTTTTATATATTTTTTTCTCCTACAATAACCAACAATTTCGCCATAAATAGACATCCCAGATTTCTCAAACTATCGTTGAGAAAACTTAATTCCAACGTACAATTTTCGTCACAAATGATAAGGAAATCGCTGCAAATGATCCGAACCTTTTGCATTGATCATATTTAATCGGCACAATTTTATATACCAGTGATTTTATTATCGCCGAAAATTATTATTATTTCTGACTATTTCAAGTGGTCGAAAATGGTCTTTGATAAAAAATAAAAAATAAAATAAAAAATCTAGATTACAACTAGATTCCAATTCCTATTACCAAAGAAGAGGCAAAATTTGAAATAGAAAAAGGAAATAAGACCTGCACATGTGATTACAACTAAAGACAATAGAAGTCTGACAATCAACTCAACAGAGTATCAAGTAAAAAGGATGGGAGTACACCCCCCCCCAATTGTCTAAATGTTCATACAATATGTTATATGTCATATCCACATACTCAATACAAATATGGCTACAAATTGAAATTTTTTGATTCCATCGTTATGATCGAATAGGGGTATTAAATATTAAGGACCGACTACTGCAACTAACATCATCAAATCAATTGAAGGAACTGATCAAATAGAGAATTGAGGGACACGTGGCCGCAATCTTGTGTCCACACAAGCAATCCATGAAATCTAGGGAATGCTAAAGTTCCATGAAATCTAGGGAGATAAGAATTTAATATTTTAAAATTCTAAAAAACAGAGGCAAATGATAGTACAGAAAAAATTTCTTATGATAGTTCATGAGGTAGTTAAAAATCAAGAGCACTTTCACCATTAAAAATCTATCCATAAGCGAACATATGAGTTTCCTTATACTTGTTCAAGATACTTCACAATCCTTCATTATAACTTTGCCATAAAAGGAAGCAATTTTAATGAAATTATCATCCCTCCTAAGTAATATCGTTGTCACATATCTACATCAACGATTTGGAATAAATCTAGATGGTAGCCACCAAATAAAGGACTAGAGAACAGAAAATTACTCGTAAAAATAGTAAGATACATTTTCTTTACTTCCAGCACTTCCAACAACATAACAGCCCAGGAATTTTGCAAATTGCCCAACAAGCTGACCAACTGCGCCAGATGCTACTGAAATGAAGACATATTCTCCAGAATTAGGAGTACAAACATCATAGAAACCAGCATAAGCAGTCATACCAGGCATACCTATTTTGCAAAAAGAAGGGGTTAAGATATTCAAACATATTTACCACATAATTTACCACTAGTTTACTTGAATCGATCAAAGGGACCACAAGGGATACCTCAAATTACAAAGGGGCTGAGTACCATCTGCGTGAGCGAGGCTCCATTTGTTAGAAACAACACAGAAGCTGCCATCACAACAATCCACCTCAACCACGAGTCACCACAGCTCAGCAAAGGTCCAATAGTAACACAAGGATGATTCTAGAATAAATGAGCTGTAATTCTGTTAGAGATTTTCTGTACAATTAGTTCGAGAATCAGATTCTTTATTCATGCATATAATTACTATAAATAGGAAGTTCTGTACATTGCAAATGGAAGGAATATCAATACACAAAAGCAACTTTTCTGCAACTTTCTTCTTCTTCTCTGCATTTGTTTTGTTTTCTCAAGCTTTTATGCAAAATACTTAGTTTATCAAAACCGTTATGGTACTAGAACTATACTGGCTTCAGATAACAATAACCCACCACCTCATCCTCCAACCAACAAAAACCCTAAAGATCCCTCTAGCCCATACTTTCTTAATCCAAACGATGGACTTCCAACTCTACTCACCAACCATATTCTCATCGCTGATAATTATCATTACTGGGCACGCACCGTTCGTCACTCATTACAAAAAAAAAAAAAAAAAAAATTGGGGCTTATTGATGGTATGTTATGGGAACCTAGTACTCCTAATGATCCCTTGTTAGAACCATGGCTTGAATGCAATGACATGATTGTGACTTGGGTTCAAAATGCAATGTATCTTGAAATAGAAAACAGTGTTGTGTATGTTGAGACAGCTCATGCACTATGGCTTAAGTTGGAACAATGTTTTGTACAAAATAATGGACCACAGATTTATGAATTGAAGCAGTCCATCCATTCCCTTACCCAAGGTGATGACTCTCTCAGCCTCTATTTATCTAAATTGAAGGGTTTATTTGATGAACTTCACAATTTTGAACTTATCCCATCTTGCACTTGTGGTGCTATGAAACATGTGCTTGAGAACCAGCAACATGACTGGATGATGCAGTTCCTTATGGGATTCAATGATTCCTTCACCAACATTAAAGCCCAAATTATCCTCATCAACCCCACCCCCACCTTAAGTGAAGTTTATGCTCTCGTTCAACAAGAAGAGAAGTGTAAACAGCTCTCCAATATTCCTAATCTCCATGACACCCTTGCCTTTGCCTTGGCTACCAAAATTCACTTTCCAAACACCCGAGACAACCCCAAACACTTTGGTTATCAAAGGAGAGAGAAACTTTTTTGCGTTTTTTGCAAAATTTCTGTGCATTCTTTAGAAAAATGCTTCAAAGCCAATCCACACGTTGAAAAACCCAATTGCACTCACTGCAATCTTCCTGGCCATATTGTTGATAGATGTTGCAAATTACATGGCTATCCCCCAGGCCATAAACTTGCCAACTGAAGCAAAGGATCTGACCCCTCTGCCAACCAAATAAGTTTTTCCAACCAAGAACAGATCACTGAGGAATCCCAAGCAGCTCTAACTAAAGAGCAATATCAACAACTCATTGCTTTGCTCCAGTCTTAGGCTACACAGCCAGCTGCCAATCAAGTTCAGTCCATTGATACATCTCAAGTTATCTCTAATTATCCCTCGGCTTTCACCAGGTCTTGTATATCCTCTTGTTTCTCAGTCTCTCACACAACATCTTCACAAAACATACCTTGGATCATAGACACGGGTGCAATAGATCGCATGATCTACTGCACCTCCATTTACACTTCTTTACCCACCAAAGTTCATTTTAAAGTCAAATTTCCAAATGACACCCATGCCAATGTTACTCACAAAGGCATTGTCCAACTCAATAATACCCTTACTCTTTAGGATGTATTATGCATCCCATCATTTAATTTTTATCTTCTTTCAGCCAAAACATTAATCCTGGACCTTCAACCTTGACTGTTGCTTCATTTTTTTTAATAATGAGTGTTATGTGTAGGACCCTTTTCTCTTGGAGCACGATTGGGAAGGGTGAGGCTATCAATGGTCTATATCATCTTTAGTTGACAGAAGTGTCCCCCACAGCCCTCTCTTCTATTTTGTCCAAATTACCTTATAATCATTCTCCCATCTCTACCTCTGTTACTTCTCAAAGTGATCACAATTTATGGCATTGTAGAATGGGTCACTTGTCTGACTCACGTTTATCTTTATTGGAAAAACATTTACCAAATTTGAAAATAATGGATTACAATGTTCCTTGTTCCACTTGTCATTTGTCCAAACATCATAGATTACATTTTCCTACCAGTGAAAACTGAGCATTAAAACTAGTTGATCTCATTCACTGTGACATATGGGGACCTTGTTCCCAAATGGCATATGATGGATCCAAATACTTTCTAACGATTGTTGATGACTTCTCAAGATCCACATGGGTTTATTTAATGAACAATAAATCCCAAACCAGACCATTCATCAAATCTTTTTGTTCACTTGTTGAAACACAATTCCAAACAAAAGTTAAAGTGATTCGATCTAATAATGCGAATGAATTTGCAATGACAACTTTGTACATGCAAAAGGGAATTATACATCAAAAGAGTTGTGTTGAAACCCCCTAACAAAATGGAGTTGTCGAACGAAAGCACCAACACATTTTAAATGTTGCCCGTACCTTAAAATTTCAATCTAACATTCCCATTTCATTTTGGAGTTATTGTATTTTGAGTGCCACATACCTCATTAACAGAACACCATCTCCCAACCCTATGAACTTCTCTTTCAAGCCAAACCAACTTACAATCATTTGAGAACATTTGGTTGCCTATATTATGCCTCCACATTAAAGCAAAATAGGCACAAATTTGATTCCCGAGCAAAAAGGTGCATTCTACTTGGCTACCCCTTTGGCATCAAAGGCTACAAGTTACTTGATTTGGAAAATAAATGTCTTTCACTCATGAGATGTCATCTTCTATGAACAAGTTTTTCCTTATAAAAGTGTCACTGTCACCTCTGATTCACAATCACCCTCAACACCTTCACCAACTTCATTCCCCTCTCTGACCCCAGAAAACACTACTTCTTCACTCAACTTTCAATCTGACATCACTTCAAAAATTAGGGGTGTAAACTCAAACCGAAAAACTGGAAAACCGGTCCGGATCGGACCGGTTTTATTGGTTTTGAACCGGTCCGGTTCGGAACCGGTTTTTAAAATCTAAAAACCGGCCGGTTCCGGGATTTTTTGGACTGGACCGAACCGAACCGGACTGGTTGATTAAAAAAAATAAAAAATAAAATTTATATATATAAGTTTTATACATATTATATATATATATATTAAATATTAATATATATAAGTTTTATATATAATGTATAATTATAAATTTTTATGTGAAATTTTTATATATAATTATATATATTCATATATGAAATAATTTCTTATTATAATTTATAAATTATTACATAAAATGTTAATACTAAATCACTAAAAGTTTATAACTAATACTAATATATAACTTATAACTATATCAATAGTCTAATATTAATACTATTATATAGTCTAATATATTAATAAAAGTATAAAACAATTTTTTTTTAAATCAGTTTTTTTTTGTTTTTAAACAAATTTTTAATGACAAATTGTGAAACTTACATTTAAAACAAATGGAAAACTGAACCGGACCGGACCGGAAACCGATAAAATTGGAAGTACCGGTTTAGGAGAATAACCGGTATATAATCGGTTTTGAAAAATACAAAACCGGTACATACCGGTTCGGTCCTAGATTTTATCCAAAACCGGACCGAACCGGACCCGTTACACCCCTATAAAAAATACACCATCAAACCCTCCTACCATTCCTTCTATTTCTATCATTTCTCATTCTCCCAACCCCTCCCCTTCTGAAAACACTTCTTCACAACACCTCCTCGAAGATCAAACAGACCAAATTAAACTCCATCCTACCTTCAAGACTACTATTGTCAACAGGTCATTGTGCCTATTGCAACTCCATCTAGCTCCAAGGACAGGTACTTCACTACCTACTCATCCCTATCCATTAACTTTTATTTTATCTCATGCAAAATTATCAACAACCCATGCTGCTTTGGCTACTTCTATTTTTAACCATATTGAACCAAGCACTTATGCACAAGTTGTGAAAAGCTTAGACTGGCGTAAAGCCATGGACAATGAGATTGCTGCTTTAGAATTAAACAAAAACTGGGATGTCAATGATCTGCCTATTGGAAAGAAGGCTATTGGTTCAAAATGGGTCTATCGAATTAAATACAACTTAGATGGGACCATTGAGAGACACAAGGCACGTTTAGTTGCCAAGGGTTACACCCAAGAAGAGGGGCTTGATTACCATGAAACATTCTCACATGTTGCCAAACTTGTAACAGTCAAGACATTTCTAGCCGTGTCTGCCATCAAAGGACGGTTTCTACAACAATTTGATGTTAATAACGCATTTCTATATAGCGACTTGGAAGAAGAAGTATATATGAAAATACCTCCTGGCTATTTAGTTTAAGGACACAACAAAGTATGCAAGTTAAGAAAGAGTTTATATGGCCTTAGGCCTCTCGACAATGGTATGCAAAATTCTCCTCTTCATTGCTCCATTTTGGTTTTACTCAGTCTCGTGCTGATTATAGTATTTTTACAAAAGGAAATGATCAATCTTTTATAGCATTACTTGTGTACATTGATGATATAATTGTGGCATCAAATGATCATCACGAAATTTCTGCTCTCAAAGCATTTCTGGATTCACAATTCAAGATAAAAGACCTTGGTACTCTTAAGTACTTTCTCGGCTTGGAAATAGCTCGAAATTCAATTGGTATTCAACTATGCCAAAGAAAATACGCCCTTGACATTTTGCATGATGCTAGTTAAGCCAAGTTTAATCCTTACGGACCAAACCTGAAATTAAGCAAAGATGAAGGCAAGCTGCTACATAATCCCTCTGAATTCAGAAGACTCATTGGTAGACTTCTTTACTTAACCATCACACGACCTGACCTATCATTCTCAGTTAATCTGCTCAGCCAATACATGAGTTCACCTCAAGTTCCACATCTTCAAGCAGCTTACAAAATTCTACATTATGTTAAAAAGTCACGTGGCCAAGGACTATTTTTTCTTCATCTTCTACTTATTAACTTACTTCCTACTTTGACTCGGATTGGGCTTCATGCCCTGACACAAGAAGGTCAACTACTGGATATTATGTCTTTCTTGAAAAGTCACTTATCTCATGGAAATGCAAGAAGTGAACAACCATTTCTCAAAGCTCTGCTGAAGCAGAATATCGATCCATGGTTGCTGCATCATGTGAGCTTGTTTGGTTAAAATACTTGCTTACTGATCTCACAATTTCCCATCCCCAACCAGCTATCCTTCATTGTGATAGCAAATCTGCTCTGCACGTTGCCTCCAATCCATTTTTCATGAGAGAACCAAACATATTGAATTAGATTACCATCTAATTCAGAATAAAATTCAAAAGGGTCTCATCTCCACTGCATACACACCATCAAACTCCCAATTAGCTGACATTCTCACCAAAGCTCTTCATTCTCCATTGTTTTATTCTTTCTTGCTCAAGATGGGAGTCATTAACATTCACTCTCCATCTTGCGTGGAGATGTTAGAAACAACACAGAAGCTGCCATCATGATAATCCACCTTAGCCACGAGTCCCCACAGCTCAGCAAAGGTCCAGCAGCAACACAAGGATGATTCTAGAATAAATGAGCTATAATTCTGTTAGAGATTTTCTGTACAATTAGTTAGAGAATCAGATTCTTTATTCATGCATATAATTACTATAAATAGGAAGTTCTGTACATTGCAAATGGAAGGAATATCACTACACAAAAGCAACTTTCTTCTTCTTCTCTGCATTTGTTTTGTTTTCTCAAGCTTTTATGCAAAATACTCAGTTTATCAAAACCATTACCATTTGAGCAATCCCTGCCAGTTGGGTCTGTCTTTAGCCATTATTACTACAACCCAAAAGCTTAAAATTAAAAAATAAAACACCCTTTCTTCTTCTGCTTCATTCTTCTTATTCTTTGTTTCGTTAGCAAGGAAAGCGGAAATATAGAGAAGAAGAAAAAAAACTTAAAACGAAAATGCATCATGCATGTGTCAATTAACCAACAAAACCAATTGATCTGATAGTACTACTACTAACTTTGAAATGAAAATGCATATTTCGACCCATGATCGAAAGCTAGAGATGATAAGAAGCTACAAAATAAACAAAAGTCAATGTATATATAGGACAATATTTTCATAACTCTTGTGGCCATAACTTATAGAGATGAGAGAAACAGAGAGATGAGAGAGAGTCCAAGAGGTATCAGGGCTGGAAGAGGGAGAAACTCAAAGGATGGATGTGAGAGAGCTTCTCGCACGACTGAGAGGAAATCGACACTGGTGGCTGGACTTGTGATGGCGCACGAGGGGGAGAAAACAAAGAAATAGAGAGGGAGTAGAGTAAGGGTTGGGGCACAATGGTGGACGAAGAGAAAGGAGGGGGATAAGGAGGAGGGGTTAGGTGATGGCGTCGTGGTGCTATCAACGGCGGCACCGTGGGCTGGCTGGGAGGCTTGTTGTGGGGTCACGGGAGGGGACAACACAAGTTGGGGGGGGGGGGGGGGGGGGGCGGGGGAGAGGGGAGAAAGAGGAATTGAGAGAAAGAGAGGGATTAGGGTTTGGGGGGGGGGATATTTGATGCGTTTTGGCGCCCGAGCAAGAATTCACAAATTTTTGAATATTGCGGTGAATTGTTTCGTTGCTAAAAAGTTAAAAAATCGCTGCAAAAGGACAGTTTCGCAATTTCATCGGACCACTTCCGTCGTAACAATTTTTTTAATATTGCGGCGCATTGTTCCATCGCAAAAGTGAAAAAATCGCTGCAAAAGACCAGTTTCAAAACTTGATGTGAAAAGTCCGCGACAACATCAAAATTGCTGGAATTAAATGCTTTTTACGGAGATTTTGTTTTCATCAAACACAAAATCGTTGCAAAAGGGCATTTTTCTTGTAGTGCATGGGAATGTGCTTCTAGAAGCAAGATTATTTAAACACTGTGTAGTAATAAACATCAAGTAGAGTTTATCACTGTGATAAGGCACAATGAAAATCCCCAATTGACGTTTCCAACTAAATTTAACTTGACTAGAGTGATGGAAAGCTATTGTCAAAGTGTAAACTTCTCCAAATATCCAGAAACATTAGAATCTGACTAATGAGATAATCATTTAGGAATCAAGCAATATTTCTCTCATGTACTTTCTTTCGTAAAAGAGAATTAGAACCATCACATAAAAGGAATAAAATTATTTCAGTACATGACTACGTTTCCTCAGTACATCAACATTTCCTCATGAATCAACTTGTAAACATCAACATTTCCCCAGTACACTACACTGTACATATTGTTTACATCACAATGCAATGAAACTTGTCCTTGGAACAAATGTGAAAAATCCAAAAGCAGCTCTATGCATGCATCCCTATATGCTAATCTCAAAAGCAGTGCCTCGATAGAACTTTTGCAGGTTTGTCTTCTGTCCAAATAAAAGAACTAGTAACCTCACCAATACGTCATATGTAAATAAACAAATCCAAACATGTTAAATCCATATATCAACATAACAATGAGAATAATCATGCACAAGCTCAATATCCTTGGAAGGATAAACCAAGATCCTTAACTCCAGCGACATACACCTTTGTGTCACATCCCCATTATTCGATTGTGATTCATCCACCCCAAGACGCATCTGTGAAGATAATATGACGTAATATAATAGTGGAAAACTAGATTTAGAGTCATGCCAACACCAAAATGAACATTAGAAACTCTAAAGTTTGGAATGATTAATTACACTTTCTTGAGTCGCAATCATTGGTTCGCCAAATTGGGTTCCACTTGAGTCAGAACCATCGGTGATGTTTCCACACGACTAATAACAAAAAAAAAAAAAAAAGATGAAAGTAACCTATATCCCTCTCATCTCACAGGACCAATATATTTTTTAACTATAAATAAGAATAAAATATAATTTGAAGAGTTAGTAAACTTGAATGGGAACACTCTCTTGTTTCCCAACCATTGTTTGGCCAAATAAATTCTCGCGTGTGTTAACAACTTCGGTATCTCCTTCACGCGTCTAAGAATCAGTATAAATAAAAACAGATTGCATTTAACAAATAATCGCACAAGATGTACGTTAAACAGTGACTTAAAACAAATGTTACATATAAAAAACAATTACCTGTCTATGTTTTCCCTTCTGAGTAGCCTTCTCTGTCATTGGTTTGCACACTCTCTCCATTATGGATGCTCTCTTCAGAGATGGTGGTCTTCATTTGCCTCTCACTATAAGGAGACTAAGTACTTTCTTCCAACTCCCAGCTGTAATTGTATCTACAGTTGTAACTGCAACGTTGGAAAAAGTTTGATGGAGTGACTTATTGGTGCGGTAGACCCTGTTCATTACATATAACTTATCAATCATATCCTCAGCATGCTCACTTCTGGCCTCACATCAGCTACGTCATAACTACTTCGTATAAGATTGTATCTTCTTTTTATGTCCTTCCTCCGTCGATCCAATATGTACTTCTCTGGCAGCAAATGAACTCAATTAGCCTTTGAAATACCTAATATATGTCTACACAATATCCCTCTCATCTCAAACAATTCGCATGAACACTTCACCTCACACTCAGCCTCATTAAAGTACACAGAATGGGTAACCTCCTTGATGAAATCATTAACACAGACTTCATCTTCTACATGGTACGTTACAATTATACCATCCTTCCAGTGTAAAGCTGGAAGACAACCAAGCATCCCATTACTTCTTGCTAAACTTCTCTAAATTTAGAGTTAGTGTACAACTCTTGAAATATCTTTCCAAGTGGAGAGGTAGAGATGACCGAAATTGTGACGTTGAATGATCGAAAGTCCGCCCCATTTTCATTCTTAATCTTCTTCCTCAAAGCATTATAGAACGGATTGAAAAACTCTTTTAAGTTTGTTCTAGCATGAACATACCCGTCAAAGAAAGCATTCATGCTCTTGCTTTGTTGGGTTGTACTCATTCCAGCCCAAAAGAAATCTTTCAAGAATACTGGTGCCCAATACGTATGATCGGTGTATAAACTCTGCAACTAGGCATTCTCCTACAAGTTGTATGTCGTAATTAACACTTTCCAACATTTCTCAAACTTCTCAATTGTTTGAGAGTCATACACACACACTTTAACAATTGACTTTTCAACCTGGTTTTGTATACACCATGGGAATGGAGCTTCTCAGGTACTCTTTCAGTATATACCACAAGGAAAATCCATGTCGGCTATTTAGAAAGACAAAACCAATTGCATTTTTCATTATTCTATCTTGATCTGTGAGAATAACTTTCAGAGCTTTACCATCCGTACAATTCAATCAAGTCTGAAACAACCATGTAACCATTTCTATATCCTCACTAGAAATCAATCTTGTTCCCAAAAGGATTGAATGACCATGGTGGTTCACACTAACAAATGGTGCAAATGGCATCCCATACTTGTTTTTCAAATATGTGGTTTCAAATGTGAAGACATCACCACAATATTTGTAGGTTGTCCTAGTTTGTACATCTATCCAAAAAAATTCCTCAACATGTAGTCAGCATCCAAACCCATAAATGCAAAAAAGCCATCATTCTTGTATTGCATCCTAGCAAAATATTCACGAAAGGCACCAACGTCTCCTTTCTCAAGTTGAAGGTGGTGTGCCTTATCAATGTAATTACGACATTCTTTTTATAAGAATGGAAAGTTCTCAAACCCATCCGCTTCTTGCACGAAAGTGGCAAAACTCTTATTCATTCAGATGTCAGTCTGATCATTTGTATCTAACACTCGCTTTACAAACTTACTCACTTCTCTATTGCAGCGAAAGAACTTTAATTTTTGGGACTTAGGTCGTGATTATGAGAATTGTGAACCGTTAACACTTTCAACACCCCATCAATAAACGTAGCATTTATCTTTGCCTTTCAATCTATCTTTAATGTCGGATGTGGCCTTGCGACATTTGATGTCCAGTTCCATGCCTTCCCACCACAAGCACAACCCAGCGTGACATATCTGAGACTATCATCCTCATACATTTTACTCCTTTGCATCATTGCCATGAAACTGCATTGTTTCTTATATGTTTTTTTTAATAAGAAACTAACTCTTCCTCCGATTTAAACACAATCCCCAACTTTGGCTCCTCAATGTTATCGCCCCCTTAGTATGAACTATATTTTGTGTCATGGACTCATTGTTATCTTTGGATTCAGAGGGCGTAGACAAAGTTTCAGCCTCTCTAGAGTCAAGTGTGGCTTCCTGAATGTTTTCCACATAACTTGAGCTTGCAGGGTTTAAACCAATTAGAGGGATAACTAATGAGTGAAATCCTGAGACAAGATTTTTCTACAGTTTAGAACAGTAAAAATCCTTGTTTAAATTGATAGAAGCATGGTGAAAAATAATTGCATTACTTAAAGAACGAACTCATCACCTGACTAGTCTATAGAGATGGATGGCATCAGGACAAGGAAGCATGTGTCATTGGTGCATGACCCCCATGCATGTGGTATTGGTATCACCTAACATATAAACCAATAATAATAATGAACCAAAGATGTAGTAATAAATATAGAAATTAATAGAATAGTTAACTGAACTTGAATTAATATTCAAAATACCTGGGTCACTGGATTGATTGATAGATTTGTGGTAGGAGGTGTTGAGAAATGTAGATAAAATGGTCTTGGGATCACATAAAATGTAAACCAGTCATGACAATGAGCAAAAATTGAATTTTAAATAATATTTTGAATACCTAGATTGATGGATTTTTTGATGGATTTGTGGTAGGAGGTGTTATAGAAGATGCGTGCTCTTTCCCTTTTCCCATCTAGAGAATATTTATCAATATTTTAGAACATTAAAATCATCTTAAACCAGAAAAATTCAAACAGAAAATTCAGAACAAAATCAACTTAAAATATGAGAGCTTCAACTTAAAACTCAAACACACATACTAGCAAGATCAATATTTTTTTTTTCAAATGAGAGCTTCAGTCCACAAAATATAAAATTGAATATATTTAGCAAAAGCATATTAAGATAACAATAAATAAATCTAAATTTGAAAAACTAAAAATATTTGCTTTTAGATTGAACAAGGTAAAGAAAAGAATGAAAACAAAAGTATGTGAGGTATTTCGGACCATGATTTTATTATACAATAAACAACAAGAACTAAATGCACTGAATCCACATTGGAGATGTGAATTATACACTACTTCTAGATGCATATCATGGGCATTTGGGATTAATATAGAATCAAAAGAAATTGATTAGGAACCAAGTCTCAAAGTGTAGAAACTGTTTTTGCTTTTCTTCTTTCATCCCAACCACTGAAATAACATGCAGCTCCCAATATTCATCCCAATTAATCTAGATCATCAGGATTCACTTTCTGCTTTCTTTGACTACTTCTAACTTTCTAGCAGTATATGAGTATTGTAAGCTAGCTGCGTGAATGATAGTTTCATTCTTTTAAATCGGAAATTGATTACTCCTACATTAATTATAAACTTCATGAATTGTTGTGTCTGTCCGTTTCTAAATCAACCTGAGTGCCTAGGAATATTTTACTTCTGTTATGCCAATCATGCCTACCCCTTCACCAGCAGGATTAACACAAAAGGCCATCTTTACTATTTTCTCAATTATTATTTACTTTTTTGGTATATTCTCAGTCTAAAAATAATTAGCGTATTGGATCATTTTTACCAACAAGAATAACATAAAGCAAGACCTGGTGCCAAAGTGGGTGCCAAGAAGAAAGTCAGTGGGGGGAAATGTAAGCACCAGCCAAAGATGACGCCGAGAAGTTCACGTGGGTGGCAAAGCCACGAAAGAGTGCAGCCGACCTTCAAGATCTGACGCTTAAGAGGTGGGTCGCAGAGAAGACTAGCCAATCTCCAATGGAGGAACAAGAGAGCACCACCCACAAAGGACGAAAATGGGGTGCAAAGATGGGATTTGGGGAGGGGAGATGAAGGAACGTGAAAAATAGATCTGGGTTTGCACACTGAAACAAAGCAACAAAACCTCGTCTTCTTTCTTCTTCTTCGTGTTTTTCATTTTTTTTTATAAAACAAGCACTGACATGGCAGAACGTCATGTCAGCTTCGTCCGCTAAAGTGCATGTACGTAGCAGAATTGTGAAAATAGTTGATCCTCCATCTCCTCCATATGCATGCATAAGGTGGCTTGCAGCTATTTCTTGGAGAGCGAATGACCTAATCTTCCTCCCTATGAGGTAGTGATGATAATTAAGCTATCGTACATGAAAGAGAGAGGTTGCCAACAGATTTACACACCTTGCAAGCAAACATCCACCTCTCTAGATGGCAAACTGTGTGAGAAAACTCATGGCCACGATGCCATGGCTAGTGGTGCGATCATCCTTTGGAGGGAACTATGGACGAAGGAGGCTGGGCTAACTGCCGACGAAAGAGGCCGATCTCATTAACATGTTCATATTATAAGACCCATTCTATCAACATGTTCTTTAAATTGCTTCGCTGCTATACCCTTCGTTAATGGTCTGCTACCATACGTGTAGTACTGATATGGTCTTTGGACGCTGTTTGTTTATGTACTTCCTCCTTGACGCTTAGGTATTTAAGCTCCATGTACTTACCACCTTTAGAATACCTATCATTCTTGGAGAAAAATATTACAGATGAATTATCACAATAAATTCTCAGTAGCCTGGTTATAGAGTCGACAACTCAAAGCCCTAAGATGAAGTTCCTCAGCCATAAACCATGCACTATGGCTTCTATGCACGCCACAAACTCAGCCTCCATTGTAGATGAAGCAATGATTGTTTGCTTCATACTTCTCCATGAGATTGCTCCACCAGCCAACAGGAAAACATAACCTGAAGTAGATTTCCTGCTATCAAAGTAACCAGCAAAATCAGAGTCTGAGTATCCAGTTACCTCCAAACTATCAGTTTTATGAAGGTAAGCTGGTAATCCTTAGTTCCTTGCAGGTATCGCAATACCCTCTTTGCTGCTTTCCAATGAGACGTCTCTAGGTTACTTTGATAGCGCCCAAGCATGCCAACTGCAAAACTAATATCAGACCTCGTGCAAATCTGTGCATATATCAAGCTCCCCACAACTGAAGTATAGGGGATTTTTGCCATCTCTTTATGCTCCCACTCTGTTTTAGGACATTGTGATAGGTTAATCTTATACTTTTTGATATTGGAGTGTCTAGCGATGAATAACTTTTCATGCCAAATCTCTCAAGAACTCTTTCTATGTAACTTTTTTTAGACAATCCCAATAGTCCTTGTTTTCGATCTTGAAAAATTTCGATTTCGATCACAAATGATGTCTCACCCATATATTTCATTTCAAAGTTCTTAGAGCACTGTCAATGGTTTCTTTATTCTATCATTTAAAATACATTACCAAAACCCACTTTTTCTATTTTACGTATTGACTTTTACAATACGTCATACATCAGCTTATCTATTTTTTCTTTATATCATTTAAATATTATACTTTTTAATCTTTTTTATTTCTTTCATAAAGAGAAGATTATGGCTATTGCCTGGAGGAAGCCAATGCGACGTTGGCTTAAGTTAAATGTTGATGGAAGTAACATTCATAATCTAAGTGAAGTGGGAGCTGGTGGTCTGGTGAGGGATGATCTCGTGAATTTGTTTTCTGCTTTTTCAAATTATACTGGTAGGTGAACCAATAATTATGCAGAACTTATGGCACTTCAGATAGGCATAAAAAATGCAAGGAGTTGGGTCTTAATAATATTGTCATTGAATTGGATTCTTTGTTGGTTGTTAATTGGTTGAATAATGGGAGGTGTAGTCTTTGGTACTTGGAAGACAATTGGGGTGACATACAAAGTTTGCTCAGGGGTATGCAATTTTGTGTTCAACATGTCTACAGGGAAGGTAATATATTAGTTGGCTTTCTTGCCAAATTAGGGAGTAGTGGTTGCAATTGTTACCAGAATATGCAAAACAATATTCCCTCTCTTCTCAAAGGATTATTACGTACAGATCGGAGGGGCATGCCTCATATTAGAATTTGCTAAGGTTCTTTTATCCTTTTTATAGGCTTGTTTAGATTGATTCTAGGCATGTTATTTGCGCTTTTGTTTCGTTATCTTTGGCTTTGGTTGTTTCTTGGTACTTGGGTTTTTTATTTTTATTTTCTATTTTTGTAAATCCCAAGTACCTTGTTTGTTACTATGGTATTCCTCCACCATAAGTGAGGGTTATTAATAAACTTGAGACAAGGTTGCTATGTGAGTGGCTTCCGGCTCTTCCTTTAAAAAAATTGTTTAGAGAAATGAATAGTTACTTCTACATGTAGAGGACTTACTGTAGCTAAATCTAAAATAAAAATATAATAGATGATCCAATGGAAGAGACTTTTAGCCATCTTTTTTTATATTTTAAAGAAAAGTGTATTTTACAAGTGCCATTGGGAGTGCTCTTAGAGAGAAAACCCTTGGTTTCATAAAGTATGCCAAGATCACTACTAACAACAAGATATCATCAACATATAGGATCAAAATTATGAACTTATTCCCACTGACCTTTAGGTATATAGATCGATCAACGATGTTTTCTTTAAATCCAAAGGCAGTAATGGCATCATTGAACTTTAAATACCATTGTCGAGAAGTTTGCTTAAGCCCGTATATCGATTTCTTAAGCCTACATACTAGGTGATCTTTGCCCTTTTCTGAGTAGCCTTCTGGCTGCTCTATGTAGACCTCTTCATCCAAACTTCAATTTAAAAATGTCATTTTCACATCCATCTGGTGTAACTCTAAATCATAATAAGCACCCATTGTCATAATGATCCTGAAAGAGTCCTTTTTAGAAACTGGAGAAAAAAGTCTCTTTGTAATCAATGTCTTCTTTCTGAGTGAAACCCATGGCAACAAGTCTGGCCTTATATAGTTCAACATTGCATTTTGAGTCGCGCTTGGTCTTAAAGACCCATTTACACCGACTCTTTTACTCCCTTCAGGCAATTCAACGAGATCCCAGACTTAATCCTGATTCATAGATTTCAACTCTTCTTTCATGGCATCGATTCATTTACTTGAATCACTTCCCTCTATGGCTTGTGAAAACGTTAGTGGATTTTTATTTGTCTCAATGTCAAATTCAGATTCCTAGAGTTACACCACGTAGTCTGTTGAAATAGCAGGTCTACGATCTCTCTAAGATATACGTAAGACAACCTGTTTTAGTGACTCCGAACTTGGTTCATTAGTGGTATTATCATTCTGAGATGGATGATCATTTACTTGTTCTAATGTATCATCGTGACGATCAATTAAAGGAACCATTATCTTTTCTGAGGTTGTAGGTATAGGGACATCTACCCATGCTTCCTCAATGATCACATCTCTGGGTTCAATTCTCCCACTGATCTTGCCAAGTTCAATGAATTGGCATTTATTGTTTCCACTATTCTTAGACTGTGATTAGAATAGTAAAACCTATACCCTTTGGATCCCTCTGGATATCCAATAAAGAACTCGCTTACTGTTTTAGGATCCAATTTCCTTTCGTGTGGATTGTAAAGTCTCACTTTGGCTGGGCAACCTCAAACATGTATGTGCCTTAAACTTGGTGTCTTACCAGTCCATAGCTCGAACAGAGTTTTTGGAACTGACTTACTAGGAATTTGGTTTAAGATATACATTTTCGTCTTACTAGCTTCACCCCACAATGATTTGGGTAAGGCAGAATTGCTTACCATACTTCTGACCATATCCAATAAGGTCCGATTACGCCTTTCAGCAACACTGTTCTGTTGTGGCGTCCCTGGCATCGTGTACTGTGCGACAATGTCACGCTGTTCAAAAATTTTGGAGAATGGGCTAGGGTTACAACCCGATTTGTCGTACTTTCCATAGTATCCTCCACCTCGATTTGACCTGATGATTTTCACCTTTCTATCTAACTACCTTTCCACCTCCATGAGAAATATCTCAAGTATTGAAACAACTTGAGATTTCTCATGTAGCAGATAGATATATCCAGACCGTGAAAAATCATATGTAAATGTGAAAATACTTTTCTCCACCAAAACATTCAGTGGAGAATGGTCCACAGATATCTGTATGAATGATTTCAAAAAGTTCCATACTTCTTGTGGCACCTTTTTTAGTATATTTGGTTTGATTTCCTTTAATGCAATTCACACACACTTCAGATTAGTAAAATCAAGATGCGAAAGAATCCATTCTTTTACTAATCTCTGTAACCTTTCTTTGGAGATGTGCCACAATCTTTTATGTCACAAGTCAAAAGAATTTTCATTCATCATATTTTTTTTAGTTCCAAAACATGTTTCATGTGCCGGGTATAGGTATTTTTGACAAATGTATTATTGAGGCAAAGTTGATAAAGGCCATCGGAAAGAAACCCAGAACCAATAGAGAAATTATTTCTAAACAAATTGAAACTACCATTATGGAATGAAAAAGAATAACCATCAGTATCTAATCTGGATAAGGAAATCAAATTACGCCTCACAAAAGGCACATATACTGTGTTATGAAGGTCTAAATAATGACCAGTACTCAAAACTAAACGAAAAGTTTATATGGCTAAAACTTCAACCTTATTCTCATTTCTAAAGATAAATCGCTCACTGAGGTTTGGTGTTTGGCTTGTAATGTATTCTTGCATAGTTATGGAAACATGAACATTAGCACATGAATCTAGCCACCAAGAGTTAGTGAGAACATTTACAAGGTTTGATTCAAAACATACAAAGGTAAGGGGCTTACGCTTCTTTTCAAACCAAGCCTTACGTTTCAGACACCCTTACGTTTCAGACACTTAGTTTTCATGTGTCCATGCTTCCCACAAAAGTAGCATCTGCTACTGTTATGCTGAACCTGATTAACTTTCCCAGGTTGCTTTCCTTTCTCATTTTGCTATAATGGTGTTTTTTCTTTCCAGCTTCTTTAATCACGAAATTAGTAGAGCAATGTCCTTGTTGTTTCAGTCTCGCTTCCTCCTGAACTACCATACTTGCCAACTCATTCAAATTCTATTTATCTTTAATAGAATTATAATGCATCTTAAATGAACCATACTGAGGTGGCAATGAGTTCAGAATAAACTAAACAATGAAAGACTCATTTACTTTCATTCCCAGGGTTTGTAATCTAGCAACAAT
The DNA here is from genome assembly GCA_022457165.1 of Juglans mandshurica. NCBI lineage: Eukaryota > Viridiplantae > Streptophyta > Magnoliopsida > Fagales > Juglandaceae > Juglans > Juglans mandshurica. The sequence goes on from CM039629.1 coordinate 16,664,223, forward strand.
ATTTGTCATTTCAACGATATGCTCTTGCATTCCTTTAGCACCATCATATTTCATGATGGTAAGTTAGCCATAAGTGTTTTTGCTAAAGATTTATCTGCAGACTGAAACCTCTCCTTAGTATTTTTCAAAAACATTTGGGCATCCACAATTCTAGGGAGTGAATTTTTAATATTTTCAACTATGGTCATTTTCATGAACATTAGACTCAGCCTGTTTAATCTCACCCACTGTTTAGATGACTCTCTCTCATCTCTGTTACTATTCTCAGTGATGGGTGGTGGTTTTGAACTCTTAAGTGATGAGTCCAGGTCAATGACTGCTAATGTGAACCTAACTCACTCAACCCACTCAGAAAAATTAGAGCCATTCCAAATATGAACAAATGAAGTCTTTGAGTGTAGTGATGTAGGTACGCTTACTGCAATAACATTTTGTCACATAATGCTTTAAGGTAGACACTTATAAACAATAATTAGAATTTAAACAATTATGGATGAACTAGTAGTGTCATCAAGACCCTCATTTGGGAGTAGATCTTGATACACAAAGTATTCTCGCCAGTATTAAATTCTGTGAATGAACTAGTTGTATCATCAAAATTCTCATTTGGGAGTAAACTCTGACATACAAAGTGTTCCCTCCAACCTTACTTTTCATGAATGAACTAGTAATATCATCAAGACCCTCATTTGGGAGTAGATATTGACACACAAAGTGTTTACTCCATCATATCCACCTTACTATGAGTTTTAATGATTTGTCACTAAAATTAAATAAATCTTGTACCTTTGGACAACCAATATTTTCTTAAACTTTGAAGTAAATCATTTGTCCTATATTGGATAAACAAATATACATGGCATAATAATAAGAGCCAAAATAAACAATTTATACATGTATTTGATAATAATAACATAGACATAAAATTTTAATATATGTATATACTAATAATAACATGTATAAAATTTAATACATGTGTTTAACAATAATAACATGCATAAAATCTTACATGTATATACCAATAATAACATGCATAAAATCTTACATGTATATACTAATAATAACATATATAAAAAATTTAATAAAATTTAATACACGTCTTTAACAATAATAACATGCATAAAATTTAATTTAATACATATATATACCAATAATATCATGTATAGAAAATTTAATACATGTATTTAACAATAATAACATGCATATAAAAGAAAAATAAATTTTAGATTTTTTTATTAAATAAATAATATTAAAATAATAATAGTATAATATAATATTATCTGACCAGTCCAGGTATGTACCGGACCGATCCAGTAATCTGGGTCTAAACCTGGTTCATTGATGAGGCCGCGGGTCAACACAAACACTAGTTTGGGCCTACTCTACAGGGCCTACAGGCCCAATTCCGATTCTGTTGTTTTTTTTTTTTTTATGTTATTTTAATAAATTTTCTTCGGGCTGGGCCACATCAAAGGCCCGTTTCTTTCTCTCGAGCTGGGCCAAGGAACCCTGCATAAGTTTTCTTCATCTTCAATCAACAATTGCAGCGCCGTCACCATGTACACAGAATCAGGGGAAACCAAACTCCCTTCAATTCAGCGCAATCGTGGACACCGCCAGCGAGGGGAGGACGACATGGCGTCCCTAGCCTCCTTCTGTCGCCGATGTCCACCTCCACTCACTGCGGCGGCTACTAGGCTTTAAAGCCCTCTGCGCCGTCGCCACGAAAACGTTGTGGAGGAGGTTCTCAGCCTCCTCCCAACTCCAAACATCCCTCTCGTTTTTGTACCAACCAAATCGAGACAAAAATATACGAAAACCATTAACGACAGTACCCATTCGGGCTTTACAGCCCCTTACGCCGCCCCCTTTACGCCTCCGTACGTGTTGAGCCACCGGCATAGTGACACCAGTCACCACACACGGTACTCTGCCCACACACAGCGCCTCCTCAACTTCCTTTCCCCACTAATAGTGTAAACAATACAGCAAGGGAGAAAATAAGAAAACTAAAACCGAAATACATCACTGCGTGGTTCTTCATAAGAAACACAAAATAGATATTTAAAATCACCATCATAAGTTTATTTGTCAGATAGAAAGGACAGTATTTTCAGCCTATCACATGATAAAAATCATAGGTACACAAAGGCACATATAAAACCAAATAGACATTTATTCAATGCATATTTTATCGAGATCATAAAAAATCTATAACCTGAAGTTCTGATACCACATATTAAATATTTTAACATGAATTTTAATAATTGGATCTTTGATTTTCTATTATCCACAATATAAAAACAATGATAATTAAATACATACATTTCTCCATCTGTTTGATGAAGAATTTGATCTGACTATGAGAGAAGGATCACCCTAGCAACTTAGCCTCACAAGTGTCTCCTGATGACTAGAGGCAATCAAGAAATCTAGGGACTTTGTGTCCCATTGTGAGTAGAAATAGAGTTGTTTTTATCCTACTTTGACTCATCACTTAAAAGATAACAATTGAGCTATCTTCAACCCAATAAAATATGGGTGTGTGGGACATAGAGTTTAAATAAAACTCTTACACCTCCATCTCCTCCACATGCATGCATAATGTGGCTTGCGACTATTTATTGGAGGGCAAAAGACCTAATCTTCCTCCCCATGAGGTAGTGATGATAATTAACCTATCATACATGAAAGAGAGAACCTCATAGGGTTGTTGCTAACAAATTTGCACACCTTGTGAGCAAACATCCACCTCTCTAGATGGCTAACTTGTTGAGATCACTCATGGCCATGATGCAATGACTAGTGGTGCGATCATCCTTTGAAGGGAACTGCGGATGAAGGAGGTCAGACTAACTTCCCCGGCCCAAACTATCTTCTTCTTCTTCTTTTTTTTTTTTTTAATTATTCTTTAAAGTTAGTGATTTAATTTGTGAATTTTTTTTTAGGAATTTCAAAATCTCTCAATATTATATTTTGAATTTTAAACTTAACATGTGGAGAAATAATATTTGCAGTTATAGAGTGTGCAAGTACTGCACAACTCTTTTGGAAAAAGTGAGTAATATATGACTCAGATAAAAATAATAATTTTTTAATGGTGGAGGCCACTCTTTTTTAAAAGGAGTGCATAACGCTTGTTCAATCTATAACTGTATCTAATATTACTCCTTAAGTTGGTGTATAGTTCATACTATCTATATTAGTGAAATGGTAAAATTTGAGTTGTAAAACTCAAATTTTAAAATTTATCTTATAAATCAAATTATACTATGTTAATATTTTATTAGGTATGCTCTACTATTCAAATTGAGAATAGACTTTTTTTATTTTATTTTATGAAAATGGTGAACGGTTATCTCCATGATATTTATCTGTTTGGATGTTGAGATGTTCTCAACCCATCTCATACAATCTTATATGATTTCATCTCAACATTCAAATATTATTCAAACACAAACACTTCTCAATTTCAATTTTTCAACATTTTAACTTTTTCATCTAATATTTATATAATTACTACAAATTTCTCAAACTTCCAAATAAAACACAAAAATCAATTCAAAATTTTTAAATCCTAAACAAAAATAATATTAAAAAATAATATTCTAACAATATTTTAACTTTATAATTTTATTTATTTATTGTTTTCTCTATCATTTCCCAAAATCTCATAAAACATTTTAACTTAATCATTTTATTACTGTTCATATATTATTTCATTGTTATTTACAGATTTTTCATTTAATCTCTAGATCTAAAAACAAGGTTTAGGGGATGTTTGGAAACATGTTTCATCTCATTTCATCTCATCTCATCTCATTTTCTTATCAAATATCATTCATACACAAATATTTTCAAACTAATCATTACAATTCTTTCAACCTAACATTATAACTTTATCAAAATTCAAACAAAAAATAAAAAATAATTCAAATTTTTAAATTTTAAAATAAAGATAATATTTAAAAATTATATTTTAACAATGTCTTAACTTTTTAATATTGTTTATTCAATTTTTTCTCTCATTTCATAAAACCCAATAAATACTTAATTCAAACTATTTTACTATTATTTTCAAATTATCTTATCAATATTTACAAAACTCTCATCTTTTATCTTATTCCTAAGTATCCCCTTAGGATTTGTTTGGAAAAATTTTCTATCTCAAAATTCTCGTATCATCTCATCTTCTTCCTAAACATAATTCAAACATAAATACTTTCAAATTAATCATTATATCTTTTTAAAATTAATCATTACAATTTTGCCAAAATTTTGAACAAAAAATAAAAAAACAATTCAACTTTTTCAAAGTATAAAAAAAATAATATTAAAAAAACTATATTACAACAATTTTTAACTTTATAATAGTTTTTATTCAACTTTTCTCTCTCATTTTTTAAAATTTAAACAATTCTTAACTCAAACTATCTCACTGTTATTCACAAACCTTCTTATTACTATTTATAAAATTTTCATCTCATTTCATTTTAAAAAATGCTTAATGTCTTGTATGTGAAAAAAACAATGGACAACTTGGGCCAGCGGACGGAAATTCTGATTATCATAGCCCTTCAAAGACAAGAATAAAGTTGATTTGTTTTGCAAAATGGTTTGAACTTTCATCCTTTTACGGACCTCTTGTTGGAATAGTTAAAGTTAACTCAAGTTTTAGTTAATATAATAAGGAGAGTAATGTTACACACAGTCGTAAAATACGCAGACGTCGTGCAATCGCTTTGAAAAAGAGTGAGATCTATTATTAAAAAATTAATTTCTTTTCATATAGGTCCCATATTTATTTACTTTTTTCAAAACGACTGCACGACGCTTACACGCTCACGACTGTAAGTATCATTTCTCATGATATGAATGTGCATTTGTCTTTATCTATTTCATTCAAATTGACCTTCAGTCTCCATATTAAATTATCTATTTATTCTTTATGTAATAATAAAATAATATTAATTTAATTTTTTTAATTTTATTATATTTTACTATTCTACCAATTAAATCTTAATTAATAATAATATTATAACCCTAAAAAAACTTCCAGTACCAAAAAAACTGAAGCCAACCTTATAACTACATTATATAAAACTCATTACTCTAATTCCCAAGTCAAGTATATGATAAAATATTATTAATTTAATAATATTTATTTTTTAAAATTATTTTTGCTATTAATTATTTTTTCTAAATTAAGAACTAGAGGAAAATATTAATGTTCTACTATTAATTGGAGAAGAACATACAAGTTGCACAAAACACTCCAAAAATAAGACATTATATAAACAAGAAAAGAAAAGATTTTTTTATTGGTTTTAGTCATGCTATAGTGACTATTAAATTTGATCAAAACAACTAATTTATTGTAGCAAAAGCCAAAAATGCCTCCATTTTTATATTTACGTAATTCAATACAACATGATTGTATTAGCTAAACATTCCATTGAATTTATATTTGGATAATTAATGAGAGTTATGCAATTCAAATGAGATATTTTATTAAAAATTAGATAAAATATTTTTATAATATAATTTTTATTTTAATAATTAAAAAAATCGAATTATCTTTTATTTTTTATAAAAATTTTAAAAATTATAAAAATTATATAATATAAAATAGTTTAATTTTATATAAAAACCAGAGTTGCTGTTGTTGCGACTTCAGTTCCGCAACGTAAATAACGGTTAAACTCGGAGTAATTGACTTTGACTCGTACGTCTCCTTCCAACTCCTACTACCGCCGTTTTGTGGTAATCCCATTTTCCTTCTCGCTATACATTTCTCGCGCGATTTCCCAGAAAAAGCAGACGCGCAGACAGACATGCGAAGGAGGAGGAGAATGACCTGAACCGACCCCACCAAACCCCATAACCTCCCCCACCCAGGCCTGTATGCTCGACCCGGCCTACACTCGGTTGAATCGAACCCCCTTACACACCACTCGGCCCACCGTGTCGATCGAGAGTGCTTTTTGTACTCTTTGGGCCGTCTCTTTAACGGTTTGGTGAGTCGTACGCCCCCGCGATGGCCTCGGATTCCGAGTCGAAGCTAGTAGCAAACGAGCTCGCGTATCCGATTCTACTCTGCGAGCGAGTCCGTGCTGCGGTGGACGACGCCGAGTCGTTCAAGCTGGAGTGCGTCGAGGTGTTTAAGCAGGTGGACCGGCTCTCCCACATGCTCCGGACCCTGGTCCGGTTCTCCATCGCCACTCCCTCCCTCTATGAGCGGCCGATTTGGCGGGTAATCGCCGACGTCTCCAAGAACCTGGAGCGTGCTCTAACCCTAGTCCGCAAGTGCAAGAGACGGAGCGTCCTCCGCCGGGTCGTCACCATCGTCAGCGCGGCGGATTTCCGTAAGATCTTCGGCCTTCTGGAATCTTCACTCGGCGACATGAGGTGGCTCCTGAGCATCTTTGATTCCGAAAAGGTAGGTGGCATCGTCCTTTCTCTTCCACCGATCGCCAGCAACGATCCGATTATCTCCTGGGTTTGGTCCTACATTGCTACTCTTCAAATGGCCCAACTGACGGAACGAATTGAAGCAGCCAATGAACTCGCTTCGCTCGCCAGAGACAACGACAGGACCAAGCAGATAATCGTCGAGGAAGGTGGGGTCCCTCCATTGCTAAAGCTCTTGAAGGAGGACGCGTCGCCGGACGCTCAGATTGCTGGGGCGACCGCGCTTTGCAACCTAGCGAACGACCAAGAAAGGGTGAGAAATATCGTGAATGAGCTCGGGGTTCAGATTATAGTGCAAGTCCTCGGGGACTCGCCGCTGAAGGTTCAATCTCAGGTAGCGACGTTGGTGGCGAGGATGGCTGAGCATGACCCTCTGGCGCAAGAGGATTTCGCGAGAGATAACGTGATAAGGCCGCTCGTGACACTGTTGTCTTTCGAGACATTTGCTGACGAGCATAGAGAGCAATCTGGCAAGCAAAGCATTCATTCGATTGTTCAAATTAATAAGGAGATGGAGAAGAAATCGTTAACTAGGCCGAATGCCGGACCATATACGCATTCGCAATCGAGCTCTCATTACTATTATAATTATTATCATTCCTCGGAGGGGAGTAAGCATAGGAGAGAGAGGGAGAACGAGAAGCCCCAACTGAAGCTTTGTTTGAAAATTAGTTGTGCTGAGGCTTTGTGGAAGCTTGCCAAAGGGAGTGTGTCCAACAGTAGGAGGATAACTGAGACGAAAGGGCTACTTTGTTTGGCCAAGTTGGTGGAGAAAGAAGAGGGTGAGTTGCAGTACAATTGCTTGATGACCATAATGGAGATAACGGCTGCGGCTGAGTCCAATGTTGACCTTAGACGTGCAGCATTCAAGACTACTTCACCGGCTGCCAAGGCTGTTGTGGATCAGCTGTTGAGGGTGGTTAGAGAGTTGGACAGCCCCGTCTTGCAAGTTCTGGCCATAAAATCGATTGGTTCGTTGGCAAGGACATTTCCTGCTAGAGAGACCCGGGTAATTGGTCCACTAGTTACTCATCTTGGCAATAGAAACCCCGATGTGGCTGTAGAAGCTGTCATTTCGTTGCAGAAGTTTGCTTGTCCGGGGAATTTTCTTTGTATGGAGCATTCAAAGACAATAATTGAGTTCGATGGGGTGCCGCCATTGATGAAAATGCTAAGGGGCAATGAACGGACATTGTTGCACGGTTTGATTCTGCTTTGCTACCTTGCATTACACGTTGGAAAAAGTGACTCTTTGGAACAAGCAAGGGTGTTGACTGCCCTTGAGGGGGTAGACCGTACTGTGGTTTCCCAGCATCCTGAATTGAGAGAATTGGTACCCAAGGCAATATACCACCTCAGTCTATACCACCCGGGAGTCCATTCCCAAAGGTTTTCATTTGTTCCTTGAATACTAACTTAGTGAGTAGTGTGCACAATGTTTTTGTGGAACATTACTGCACTGTTCAGTTCTTGGAATGGGTGGATACTTTTTGATCAGATGAAAACAGATGTTATAGAATCATGCAGAGTTGTTTAATAAGGAAATTCAATAGTTCATCAAATTAGACTGTCTTGTGGTGATGTAGTTATGCACAGCTCAGTGTAGATAGGGTGGTTTAATATTATTGTGTTCATGAACAGATATAAATTGCATTGCCCTGTTTTTTTCCGCATTCCTTTCAGTCATCCTCGTGTAAATGTCTTATATTGGAAAATGTTGTCACAGTAGTTGGATTTACTCCGTAGCAGATTTCTTGCTTCAATATACTGATTTCTTGCGTGAATTATGTCTCTGTAAACTTTGTTATGTTATCCTGACGCATTAGAATTGTTGTCCTAAGCAAATTGATAAGTCTTCAGAATTTTCTATCAACCATCCCCCAATTGATGTATTTTCACATCTTAGAGCTGTGTTGAAGCAGGCTGATCTCATTTATTTTCCTTACAATGCATTAGTCCTCTTTTGTTTTCTTTGTTTTTTTGACTGGCAGGGACTTGTTCTCTTGAGTAGCATTGGATCAGAGCATTTAGTTGATAATTTTGATGAGTAAGGACTCAAAGAATTTACATGTATTCAGCTTCTTGGATGAATTCTAAGAGGTATGCTTACATTCAGCTATTCTAATTAAGTTGTGATTCTCAGTTCCTTGGCACAAAAATTATATGCTTGGTTTGGGATACATTGATTGCATATTAGTACTTAGCATTTATTTACTATTCTTAATTACGTCATGAAACCTGTGTGCATCTTATTGACAACAATATTTTGACTTCCCAACACAGAATAAGATGATGTGTTTGATTGAAGAAGGCAAGCACAGCCATTTATACCTGATAAATGAAGTATTTTTGAGTCATTGAGTACATATTATGCAAACACATTATTAGGAAAAAGTTCCAGCAGTATATGTAATGGTATCTTATTAGGAAAAATAGCAAATACTAACAACAATTGCAACCACAAGAACAAAGGGCAAAGAAATTAAAACACAATACCGATAAGCTTCGAAATCAGAGCTATATAGGAGAAATGTTGTAGGACGGAATAGGAGTAATTAGTTGTTAGCTTTTGATATTTTTATGGACTTTTGAGTTCTTTAAAGTTCAGGGTTTTATTTTTATTTTTATTTTTATTTTTTTGATAAGTAAAACAAACATTTTATTAATAGAAGTAAATAGGCACACCCCAAGTATACAGGAGGTATACAAACAACATACACCTAGTTACATAAAAAGGAGCTGGAAAGGGATAGAAGAAAGTCATTGAAGCAAGCTCCATTAAGTACACACGAGGATGCCCAAAGAAATAATGTATGGAAGAAGAAACATCTTAGCTCATCTGGAGAACGCTCCTTGTTTTCAAAACTTCAACCATTCCTTTTTGTTTTTGATACGTGAACTTCAACTATTCCTTTCAATCCATAACATAGAGGAATCAACCTCCATCCTTCCTCAATGTGTGAATTCGCCCTGCATCTTTGCCAACATGCAAGTAAATCAGGCACCCTCTTGGGCATTACCCAAGCAATGCCCGCTCTGAACTGCTGTCCACCCAAAGAAGGCAATCTTAGGTGGCACCTTACTTTTCCAAATAGGCTTCCAAGGGAACGAAATATGATTTTGGCTTGACAAAGCCTTTTACAATGACTGTACATAAAATTTCCGATTCCTAGTCTTCATCCACAGCATTCTGTCCACCTCATAACTACCAATTTGCAAGGAATACAATAAGCTGTAAAAATCAGAAATAGTTCCAATTTCCCAATCACGAGCAGCTCTACTGAAATAGACATTCCACAAAGGGAACCCACTAGAATGATCTAGCAACTTGAACACCGAAGCCTCCTAGTTAAGCCTAAAAAGAGAGGGAAATGTGGTCTTAAAAGCTGAATCACCACACCATAAGTCATGCCAAAAGCTGATCCTCTCCCCATCACCAACCTTGAATTTAATAAATCGAGAAAAATCCTCCCATCCATTTCTAATGTTCTTCCCCAAACCAACACCATGCACACTTCTCACTTCATTTGAACACCAGCCCCCTCGCAAACTCCCATACTTCAACTCAATAATTTTCTTCCAGTAAGATTCCCCTTCATGATGATACCTCCATAACCACTTCCCAAGAAGTGCCGTATTGAAGATTCTCAGATTATGAATTCCAACCCTCCACTAGAGATTGGTGTACATACCTTATTCCTCTTGACCAAGTGGAACTTAGTCTCCTCTCCAATTTCACCCCACAAGAAGGCTCGGAAAATCTGCTCAATTTGATTAGCCACACTTGCCGGCAAAGGAAAAAGAGGTAAGAGAATATGTGGAAAAGTTAGAAAGTGTACTCTTAATAAGTGTGGTTCTTCCCCCTGTAGACAAGTACAACCTTTCCATCCAGCCAACCTCCTCAATTTTCTCCACCACCCCATCCCATATAGTGTTAGCCTTGAAAGAGGCCCCAAGTGGAAGGCCCAAGTATTTCATAGGCAATGAAGCAACCTTACTGCCCAAAATACTTGCCAACCTTCTAATATTCCTAACATCGCCCAACAGCACCATCTCGGATTTCCCAAGGTTCATCTTAAGACTGGAAACAACTTCAAAACAAATCAATAGAGCCTTCATCGACTGAATGTGACTTGGGTCCGTATCACAAAACAATAAAGTGTCATCTGCAAAAAGAAGATGGGACACATTAATGAAACCATTGTTAATGCATCCCACCGAGAAGCCTAATAAAAAACCAGCGCCAACCATAGCTTCCAACATGCGACTAAGCGCATCCATAACAATCACAAAAAGAAAGGGGAGATCGGGTCCCCTTCTCTCAAGCCGTGTGAGCTATTAAAAAAACTAGCAGCGGTTCCATTGACCAAAACAGAGAACTGAACCATAGTTATACTGATACAATGTTTTATCCACATATGCCATCTCTCCCTGAAACCACATCTCTCAAGTAAATAGAAGAAGAAATCCCAATTCACATGGTCAAAAGCTTTTTCCATGCCTAGCTTACATAAAAGGCCTGACACTCCCATTCTCAATCTCTTCTCCAAACATTCATTTGTAGTAAGAGCTGAATCAAGGACTTGACGCCGCTTAACAAAAGCATTTTGAGGTTTCGAGATAATCTTTCCATAACTGTACTTCGAGATAATCTCTCCATAATTGTACTCAAATAGTTAGCAAGAACTTTGGAGATAATCTATAAACCCCATTTATAAGGCTAATAGGACGGAAACGGGAAATCCTTAACATCTGTTTGTCTCATGAAAAATGCTCATAATGTCTCCCTTTACAACCTCCCAACACTCCTGAAAGAATGCCGTAGAGAAACAATCCGACCCCGGAGCTTTGTCCCTTGCCATTCCTTTAACCACAAGGTGCACCTCCTCCTCAAACGGTCTCTCCTAATTTGAACTCGGAATACCTATAGTCTCAAAAGCTGGCCCATCAAGATTTGGCCTCCACGGGTATTGTTCCGATATAAGTGTTCCATAATAATGAACCACAAGGTTCTTAATATCAGCTTGATCATCAATAACACAATCACCGGAATGCAGCATCGTAATAGCATTGTTCCAACGATGAGAATTGGCAACCTGATGAAAGTACTTAGCACATCGATCTCCTTCATTTAGCCACAAAGCCTGAGATTTCTGCCTCCACAAAATCTCCTCCAACAAAATCACCTTTTCAAGTTCAGCTGTTACTGAATTTTTTCTGCTCATTTCCTCCTCCGATAAAGCCCCAGTCTCAGCCCTCTCCTCCAACCTAAGCAACTCCTCAAAGAGACTTCCTTTGACAGTCGACGTTCCCAAAAACTTCCACATTCCATTTCTTGAAATCATTATTTAAAGCTTTAAGCTTATTGGCCAATATAAAATGCGGGGTACCAATAAACCCACCATTGTCTCACCATATCCACAAAACCTTCAACTTTTAATCACATATTTTCGAACTTGAAATACCTACGACTCTCATGAATACCCCCACAATCCAAAAATTTGGAAAATGATCCAAACAAACCCTAAGCATTCTTTTTTGGCAGCACTCCAGAAAATGAGCCTCCCAAGATGGGAAACAAGAAATCTGTCCAACCTCAACCGAACACAGTTGTTGGACCAAGTGAAGTCACCCCCCACCAAAAGCAAGTCCAGTAATTCCAGATCAAAGATAACGTTAGAAAAGTCTTCCATAGCAGGACTTAAACAATGCTCTCCCGACCTTTCACTCGGGAACCTAGTCACATTGAAATCCCCTTCAATACACCATGGTACAGCCCACCAGCTATATACTCCAGCAAGCTCATCTCACAAAAGCCTTTTACAACTATACGTATTAGGCCTGTAAACACCTGCAAAAGCCCATTCAAACCCATCATCCACATTTTTAAAGATACAAGCCACCGAAGATTCCCCAATACACTCCTCAAGGAGTTCCACAATCCTCTTGTCCCACATCACAATGATACCACCGGAAGCCCCACTCAATGCAAGGAAAGCCCAACCCACATAAGGGCATCACCATAAACTTCTGATGATTCTCCTGTCAACCACACAAGGGATACACCTTAAGAAGGGGAATCCCAACAACCATGGCAACCACAAGAACAAAGGGGAAAGAAATTAAAGCACAATACCAAGAAGCTTCCAAATCAGAGCCATATAGTAGAAATGTTGTAGGATGGAATAAGAGTCAATTTTTATCAGTTAAAAGTGGTACAACCCAGCTGCTGGAATGGTGAAACTCAACTTAAATGGCTGCTCCTTGGGTAACCCAGGGGATAGTGGAGGTGGAGGGGGATGGAAATGGGAAACTTGTAGTTGCTTTCTCCAAGTTTTATGCAGTAGGTAGTAATACCATGGCAGAAGTTAAAGCAATCTTGAATGGCTTAAGATTATCTTCTGAATACAATTTAGTGGAGGTTGAGATAGAATCTGGTTCAAGGGTGTTAGTGGACTGAATGACAGGTTTGCACGGCATTCCTTGGTTTCTTTGGAATCTGTGGAATGAAATATCCCCTCTACGGCGATCTTGTGAGTTTCAATACACAGCGTTTATAGGAGGTCAACATAGCTGCATATTTTCTAGCTAAATTAGGGACACAAGGAAAGACCTCACAGTTAAAGGAATGGAGAGACCTTCCACATGAACTCAAGAGTATTCTGAACCTAAAATGATCAGGGATTCCGCAGATTCATTGCAAGTTGGTTTGGAGTGTGCATAGGACGCTATGTTAGTTTGCATTTTCTGCAGTATAACTTAGATTTGGATTTTGAACCTTGATTCGGATTTTTTGAATTATTGTGACCCCAAGGTGTTGGTTGTAACCATGGTATTCCTCCTCCATAAGTGAGGACTAATAATAAAATTTGGTATTGTCCTCTTCTTGAAAACAAATCATGTCTATATTTTCATTTACCTAAAGGGCACCATCACCCAATTTAATTTTCGGAAGGAAGGGAATCTATGTTTTGACGATTTTTTTTTTTTATTTTTAAGAAAAAATGTTTTAGCCACAAAGAGATCTCACAAAAGTAAACTCACAAATTTACGTGGTTTGATGTGGTATGTTAGATTCTAAAACTATTTTTTATTGTAAAGTAGATCTAATGTGATAATATGAAACCATTTCAATTCGTGAGTTTACTTTTATGGGATCTCTTTGTTGTTGTAATAGCTCTTTTTTTTTAATAGGTAATCTTAAGAGAAAGCAACCACATGTTCAAATTTATGATCATAGGTTACCAAGCCTAACCGACTCTTTCCTGTGCTTTGTCTATGAGAAATTCACTTTAGCTTTGCTTGAGTCGAGTATCTATTTTCATCTGAGTAGATTCTAAAATTTTGAAATGGCCTATAGGGCGAGGGGGTTCAATTTTCTAACCACTCCTAGTGTGAAATTGTTGTTTTGTGGTCAAATTTTTGCAGTCAGATACCTTCAGAACTTTTAATTGTCAATGCCTGCAGGAAGTGGGTGTTCTAACATGTCCACATATCTGAATTAGAGTTAAGGTAACTATGACCTAAAGAACCATGGGGCAAGATAAAAACACCACGTATTTTTCCTCTTGGATCACAGTTCCCATTCTCATCTAATTTTGGTTTAGTTGGATTGACGGTGCCCTTGGTTTTCACAAGATTGTCTTGTAACAGCACCAGGATAACCAAGCCAAGACACTAAGAATGTAAATGATGAACTGAGTGGGAAGCCTGCCTGCTATTTGGCATCTATTTTCAGGGATTTTCAGTGATTGGCTTTATACATGTTTAGTTACAAATGGTAAACTGATCTGGAGGCTATAACAAAGCCTGTTTGAGACACTTTGATTTTATACTGGGACAAAATCATTGTTTACATTCTCTTGGGAGATGTTAACCATCCAATGACAACTCTGTAGATCGGTGATGGCATCAAAATCGATTTGAAATTACAATACAAGGCATATGCCAGTCACTGGCTTGCTATGTGAAATATCATCAAAGGAGGTTCGTTTTAATAGATGTCATAAATTAAACTTTATTGTTTCTCTTTATTATAGTACTATTATTGTGGGTAGCACAACAGATCTCTTTCCCAATAAATGTTAATTGCTAGTACATATGATCTAAAGATTATGTATGAATAATCTGAAGTCTTTGACATGGGTTTGGATTCTTTTAGAAATTCAACTGGTAGAAAACCTTCAGGATTCTAGGGAAGTTGATCTTATTAAAACAAAACATACACTTTACACACTCGAACCACCAATGATTCTGTACTTCACACCAAAAGTACTAAAATTGACACATTTTTTTTTTGATAGGTAAACAAGAATTATTATTTCAATAAAGGCCACAAAGTGCCAGTTACAAATGCCTATATGCCTTATCTACGTAGGCACGTTAGAAACTAAGAAATCATGAAAGTTCATGCCATTGAAGTCTACAGCAATAGCTCAAGTACAAAGAGTCCTAAAAAAGAAAACTTTCAGCTCCGCCAAAGATCTCTCTTTGTCTTCAAATGTCCGCTCATTGCGTTCCTTCCACACGCACCACATGATACAATTCGGAATCATTTTCCAAACCGCTTTGATCTGTTGCACACCTCTAATAGAGGTCCAGCTTGCCAACATTTCCGCCACAGATTCTGGCATCACCCACGCTAGATCCATTCTATTCAGCACCTCATACCAGAGAGACCTAGCAACCTCACAATGTAAAAGTAAATGATTCACCGACTCACCCTCACTTTTACACATGCAGCACCAATCTATAATAATTATCCTCCTCTTTCTCAGATTATCTGTAGTGAGAATCTTACCTAAGGATGTTGTCCATACAAAAAAGGAAGCTTTGGGTGGAGTCTTGTTCTTCCAAAGCCTTCTCCAAGGAAATTGTGACTCAGGTTCTTGTGAGAGAACCTTATAAAAGGATCTAACTGTGAAAACCCCTCTCCCCACTGGAGTCCACCACAACCCATCTTCCTGCTGGATATTCGGACGACAAGAATACAACAGACTATACAAGTCTACAAAACTCTCCACCTCGCAATCTTGTGCTGTCCGGATGAAGTTGATATTCCAGTGTGTACTCCCATCCACCCTTCCCATAAGCTCTGCCACTGTAGCATCTTTATCACTTGCAATTAGGAAAAGTAGAGGAAACAAATCTTGAAGGGCGTCGTTACCACACCAAACATCCTTCCAAAATCTGATCCTGGACCCTGTACCCAACTGAAGCCGAGTGTGATGATGAAATGCCTCCCACCCTCTTCTTATATGTTTCCATAGCCCCACTCCATAGGTGCCTCTAACTTCTCTAGTACACCAACCCTCCCCTAATCCACCATACTTCATCTCAATCACTACTTTCCATAAGGCATCCGGTTCTTTAGTATAACGCCACAACCATTTCCCAAGCAGCGCCCGATTGAACAATCTCAAGTTTCTGATACCCAATCCGCCACTAGAAATAGGACGGCAGACTTTTTCCCACTTGACTAAATGAAATTTAAATTCCTCTCCTAAACCACCCCACAGAAAATCTCTTTGTAGCTTCTCAATTCTACTAGCCACACTAGCCGGTATAGGGAATAAGGATAAAAGTATGTGTGAAGGTTAGAAAGTGTACTCTTAATCAACGTGATCCGGCCCCCTTTTGACAAGTACATTCTCTTCCAACCTGCCAATCTCCTTTCTATTTTTTCAATCACCGTATCCCAAATCGAGCAAGACCTCGAGTTTATACCCAACGGTAGTCCCAGGTACATAATAGGAAGAGACGCTATCTTACAACCCAATATCCCTGCTAACTCTTGGACATTCTGGACTTCCCCAATCGACACCACCTCGGATTTATCAAAGTTCACTTTTAAGCCAGATACAGCTTCGAAACAAAGAAGCAACGCCTTCACAGCCCGCAATTGGTCAGAATTGGCCTCACACATAATAAGTGTATCGTCTGCAAACAACAAATGAGAGATAATAGTAATACCCCTACTCAAGGATCCAACCTGAAAACCACTTATAAAACCGTTATTTACCAAAGCCGAGATCATCGTGCTTAGTGCCTCCATAACAAGGACAAAATGTAGGGGAGAAAGCGGATCCCCTTGTCTCAAGCCCCGAGAGCTCGCAAAAAAACCTTCTGGGCTGCCATTGATCAATACAGAGAATCTTGCTGTGGAAATGCACCAGCTAATCCATGACCTCCACCTCTCCCCAAAACCACACCTATCCAGTAGATATAGAAGAAAATCTCAATTAACATGATCATACGCCTTCTCCATATCTAACTTACACAGAATCCCTGAATTCCTATCCTTCAATTTACTGTCTAAACATTTATTGGCAATAAGAACTGCATCCAGAATCTGTCTACCCTTTACAAAAGCATTTTGAGGCTTGGTAACAATCTTCCCCAACACCACACTCAACCGATTAGCTAGTACTTTAGAAATAATCTTATAAACTCCATTCATTAGACTAATAGGCCGATAATCTGCAATCTCACTTGCCCCCACCTTTTTAGGTATTAAAGCAAGGAGAGTGGTGTTAAGGCTTTTCTCAAATTTTCCAACCGAGTACAACTCCCGAAACACCTTCATAAGATCATCTTTTATCACCTCCCAACAATCTTAGAAAAACCCCATAGAGAATCCATCTGGTCCGGGGGCCTTGTTTTTCACCATCTTCCTTAGCACCTCATAAACCTCGACCTCTTCAAAAACCCTCTCCATCCTAGCTACATCCCCCCTCTCAATGGTGCCAAAAACCAACCCATCAAGAGTAGGCCTCCATCCCACTGGCTCGGTAAGGAGCTTCTCAAAGACATCAGTATCATGTTCTTTGATAACTTCCTCATCCCTACACTCCATCCCCTCAATTTTCAAAACCTCTATATTATTGTTTCTTCTATGCGAGTTTGCAATGCTATGGAAAAACTTCGTACTCCGATCCCCTTCCCTTAGCCATAATGTTCTTGACTTTTGACGCCAAGACATTTCTTCTTGCAAAATAATTCTCTCAAGATCTGCGACCAACACAGTTTTTTGTAATTGTTCCTCCTCAGAAAGTGGCCTCACCTCTTGAAGTCTATCTAACTCCTGAATCTCCAACCACTTGATATTCTTGTTCTCCCTTATGTCTCCAAACGACTGTTTATTCCACACCTTCAGGTCTCTCTTTAATGCCTTCAGCTTGTTCGCAAAAATGAAACTAGGCGTTCCATTGAACTGATAAGAAATCCACCATTGTTTAACCCTCTCCACAAAACCCTCTGATTTCAGCCACATGTTCTCGAACTTGAAGTATCGTCTCCCACTATGAATACCACCACAGTCTAGTAAAATAGGCCAATGATCAGAATTTAAACGTACCAACCGCTTTTGACACACCTCAGGAAAATGACTTTCCCACTCAGGGGAAATAAGAAAGCGATCCAAGCGAGACCAAGTTCGGTTGTTTGACCATGTGGCATGGCCCCCTGCGAGAGGAAGGTCTATCAAATTCAAGTCATAAATACACTCTGAGAACTCCACACTTGCAGGCCTCACTCTTCTTCTTCGGAAGCTTTCACTTGGAAATCTCACAACATTGAAATCACCCCCAATACACCACGGAAGATCCCACCAACTATGTACCCCTGCTAGTTCATCCCACAAAAAACCTCTGTCAGCATCTAGATTTGGACCATAGACACCTGCAAAAGCCCATAAGAAATTATCGAACACACTTTTAAAGGAGCACGCTACCGTATATATCCCTATATATTCCTCCACTTTTTCCACCACCCTCCTATCCCACATAACTACAATTCCTCCCGATGCCCCTATAGAGGCCAAGTAAACCCAATCCACATGAGCCTCACTCCATAAACTTCGCACCATCTTTCTATCAATCATTTTTAGCTTCGTCTCCTGTAAACACACAATGTCTGCTTTCCACTCACGAAGCAAGTGTCGAACCCGGTGGCGCTTATCTACCTCGTTAAGCCCACGCACATTCCAAGACACAATCTTAGGCTTCATTTGGGAACAGCCAGCCCCTTCCCTTTTACCCTATTTCTACTGGAACTTCCCTTTGAATTCATCGACCACGCCAATTTTTTCAGTTCCCGATTCTTCTTCGAATCCCCTTTCCTTTTTTGTTGATGTCCAGCTTCCATAGCTGCTAACAATGCTATGAACTGCTCTTCATACCCTTCACAACTAATCCCCACGTAATGTTGAAGCTCTTTCACCTTATTAATGACCCAGTCTGAGGCTTGGGTTGGATAGCAGTAGTTTAATGGAGTAGGAAAGCCCCTCCTATCAATCTGAAAATTCTGGAACTCTTCACCCACCGGAATCCCTTCCAACCCCACCTGATCACACGCCTGAGAGAAGAAAAAATCATCCTCCACCGAATTCAGAATCTGGTCGCACGACTCAGGGAGAAACAACTCGTTCTCCACCGAGTGCATAAGATCAACCGAATCATCCTCCTCCTCAGCCACCTCAAAATCATCATACCCTTTGACAGAAACGTTCGCCGGAGCAAGGCCTTCATCCCCTCCAACCATCGGCGTCGTCTGAGCTTCCTTTAGGGGAGAGAAATGCGATCCGAACTTCACCAGTGCATTTTGCGCACAACACGACGGCGGCCCATCAACGGCGACCCCCATCTCCTCTGTCGGCGCCGTCTGTGCCACCTCCACCTGATCTTCCGTCGCCGGCACACTTTCCAGCACGAAACCGAGACTCTGAAACTCGACGGGTTTGGTGCTTACGGGTTTGGGGCTCACGAAGACTCGTGAACCTTCTGTGGACTTTGGGTTCGCCCCGAACCCAGATCCATCACATGGGCCTGCCGGCCCAGGCCCAGGCCCAGCCCCATCACTTGGGCGCGAGCACGACAAGGCCTTCTCCCTGGCCTTAGATGGCCCAGCCCCATCAGGTAGGCTTAAGCCCGACGTTACCTTAGAACTGGCCTTAGGAAACCGACCCTTCTGCCTCCACAAGCCCCGGCCCTTACCCACTTGAAAACCATCACCCGAAGCCTTCCCTTTACCTTTTAAATTCGCCATTTCATCCCTTTCCTTAAACAGAACGACAGCCTCTAAAACATCGGACATGTCCTTCTGCAGCATGCGTAACTGTCCATGCACCTCCTGCAACGTCCTACGTACATCCCTTACCTCCTGAAATGTCGCACAACTACTGCCATGTGAGTTGCTCATCACGCCATACTGCTTCGACAGAGCTTCACGTCTCCCACCTCCCCTGACAGAACCCCTCCCATCACCGTCTCCCTTCCTCCCCCCTTTCGACAGCATCGAAGCGAGCACCTCCTTGTACGTCCTAGCTTGGTGTCTCATCCCCCCCTTGACAGCATCCCAGTGTCCTCCACCCCGAAGCACCATTCTCGGCTCAAGCAGCAGCTCTCGCATCTTCCTCCACCCCCAACCATTCTCCCCTTTTGGATACACAAGACATTTCTTCTCCCCCCTGGTTATACTCAGCAACTTCAATATATCTACCTCGATGATTAGAGCATCGCTGGGCAGTAATACTACAGTATCCTTCTCTAGTTGCTGAATAAACCTCCTTTCTTCCACCTTCCAAACTCTCCTCTAACACCTTCCCAAGCCACTGCACTGAAGATGGGCCAAACAGAACCACATGTTCTGACTTCCAGTTTCTTTCGATGACTCTCAGCATGCCTCCCCCAGTCTTAGACAAGATAAAACATTTAGATTCAATCACCACCTCTACAGGATGAACCATCCTTAAAACACCCCAATAACTCAAAAACCAGTTATCATGGCACTCTAAACTGGACTACATACTAATCACCACAAGGAAACACCACCATTAACGGCCCAAAAACTCCAGAAACACAAAAATGAAAACCAAACAATGAAAAGTGTACGGAGAGAAAAGTTGTTCATCCTCTATTTACTATAAATTGACACTTTGCACTCTTCACTAAAATATGACAATCGAAATTTTGTTACGTCATCTATTTTCTTTCATCTCAACGACCATAATTCAATTGGGTGTGAATTGTTAGTTTTTGATAGTTTGAATATCAATTTTAATGGTTTGGGGGGTACAAAGTGTAAAACTCCTAATAGTTTGATGGGGTGCAAATCTATAATTGTAATATATATATATATATATATATATATATATATATATATGGCACTGGCGGTTCTTGGTGGGCTTAGAACACTCATTCATGGCTTGCTCCCCTCAGAAGCTCTTGATTTCCGTGGTGCCCGCTTGGAGGCGTGCACTTTGCCTCTCCAAGCTAGTCACCAAGCAAGGGCTTCATTTCTTCTCCTCAATAATCGCAAGCTAGAAATTAGCCTTGCTTGGTGATTCCGAGCATAAGTTTATTTTACTCCTCAACTCACTTATCCAAAGTAGCTTCTTCTGAATATCAGCCTCGCTCGGTAAATTTGAGCAAGACCATACCTTTTTTCTATTCGGTGATCCTGAGCAAGGTCTTGTGGAGGTAGGCCTTACTCAATACTCCCGAGCAAGAGGATTGGCCTAGCTCAGTGATCCCGAGCAATGGTTTATTTTCTTCCTCTGCACATTACCCTGAGCATGGTCTTGTGGAGATGGGTTTTGCTTAGGAATCTCGAGCAAGAGCATACTTTCTTCTTGCTTGGTGATCCCAAATAGGATCTTGGGGAGATAGGCATTCCTATGTAATCGCGAGCAAAAGCCTTGGCCTTTCTTAGCGATTCCGGGTAAGGGCTTATTTTCTTCCTCTGCTCGATTATCCAAAGCAGCTTCTTGTGAAGATCGGCCTTGCTCAATAATAGCATACTTTCTGGGAGCTTGGTTATCTCGAGTAGGGTCTTGTGGAGGTAGGCATTGCTCGGGAATCCCAACCAAGAGCATTGGTCATAAGGGCTTATTTTCTTCATCTACTCGATTATCTTGAGCAGCTTTTTGTGAAGATTGGACTTGCTTGTATTATTGAGCAGGAGCATACTTTCTTCTCGATTCTGAGCAGAGTCTTGTGAAGATAGGTATTGTTCGAAATTTTCAAGCAAGAGCATACTTTCTTCCTGCTTGGTGATCTCGAGTAGGGTATTGTGCAGATAGGCCTTGCTCGGGATCACTGAGCTTGGCCTTTTCGGGATTCTTGATTAAGGGCATATGTTCTTCCTTTACTCAATTATCTCGAGCAGCTTCTTGTGAAGATCGGCCTTGCTTAGTAAATCTTAAGCAAGAGCATCCTTTCTTCCTCCTCGATGATTATGAGCAGAGTTTTGTGGAGGTAGGCCTTGCTCATTAATCTCGAGTAAGAACATACTTTTTTTCCCACTAGGTGATCCTACGTAGGGTCTTGTGAAGCCGGCTTTGCTGCGTAGTCTAGAGCAAGGGCATTCTTTTTTCTTGCTCGGTGATCCCGAGTAGGATCTTATGAAGATAGCCTTGCTTGGCAATCCCGAGCAAGAGCATACTTTATTTTAGTTTTTAGTTCGATTGTCAAAGGGCAGCAATGGGCAAGCTTTAGAGCACAACAGGCCAAGTGTTCGCGTGTTGGTTACTCAATGCTTAATCTTAGTGCTTGTTGTGCTGATCGGATGGTAAATGCTAAAAGTATGGTCAGATGACCATCTCTTTCTCATACTTTGGTTTACATCAGTTTTGTAAGTGAGGACCACTATCTATCCTTATCCCCAACAATAGTGGCTTTGAAGATGATTTGAACTTAATTACCAGAGAGAAGAGTTAATTTCTCAAATGGTCATGCCGGGGCCATCCCGTGCAGGTGCTATAATAGATGACCAAAGATACACATGGAGATTTGCCGGTTGATCCAGTGGATCTTGCCGGCGCTTGGATGGAAGGAATAAGGGATTTCCTCACTGGGTTTAGGCGTTATTTTTTGGGACCATCAGTCCTTAAGGGTCTTCGGATGGAGAGAAGAAGGAAAAGGCCTCCCTCTTTAAGATTAGATGTGATTGAGAATGGATGCCTATTTGGCTCATATGTGATGGAAGTTAGAGTAATTAGCGCGAGTGGTAAAATGCCCATAAAACTAGAGATCTATCCAAACGAACAGTGGATCGCAAGGGGAAAGATGGAAAAAAAATTGCCAATTTGATTCGAAGTTGAAAGTGACTGCAATACTGCATTGGACCAAGTGAGACTACGCAACTCCTCTGCCAAATGTGAGATGACTACATATAAGGCACTTTGGGGAGTTAGGAACAACAGATGACCATGCCAAGGCTATCCCGTGTAGGTGATGATGTAACATATGACCAAGGATACGCTTGAAGATTTGCCAATTGATCCACTGGTTCTTGCCCGCAATCGGATGGAAGGAAGAAGGGCTTTCCTCACCGGGTTTAGACGTGATTTCTCGAGACCATCAGTTCTTAACCATCTAAGAATAACGCTTAATAATCGAAAGGGTAATTGAATAAGCTAAAGCTAGACCACACATTGGAGGATATGTCAGGAATTGTGTTTTGAATTGACAAGTATATGTACATTAAAATATAACTTTTACTTTTCCTAAAATGGGCAAAAAGATTCTAACCTTATGGACAAAAGACTTTTCCCTGTAATAGGAACTGTCATGCCTATTTTCTTATCTACTTTGTAATAGAATTTCTTTACAATAAGGGAAATGCTACTTTTGTGGTTGATAGTTGTTTTTGCCCGCCTGACGCGGCTTTGCCATGTGTCAGCCACCTGTGAACTTATTAAATAAAAAAAAACAAAACATGACTCTGGCATTGAACATTCTTAGGTCACGATATTTTGACAATAATTCTTGATTGTATTTATATTTCTTATATTCTGATTGTATATCCTTTATTGTATAAATAGGTCTTTCTTGTACATTGAACAAACACTTGAATATACAGTTTTTTACTTGGTATAAAAGAATACCCGATTGTGGTATCTCTCATACAATCGTTTGTGTTTGCCTTTGTGTTCCATCTACTTTGTTATTTATATAGCACACCATGTCCGGTTTAATAGATTTTCAGCACTTGACGTGTACGGTTCTTTACATGCTAGTCAAATCCCTTTTTCAATTTGGTCCCTCTCATATTAGACCACCAATTGATTGTGCAAGTTGTCATCGGTGTCTCGGTACAAATGACACTGAATTCTAGAGCTCCACACAGCCCACATGCTACCCCTATTCTCTGCACATCTGACCACGCGCCACAGGCCAGTCTCCTTGGATCTCCTCCCAACTTGGCCAACCCACCTTTGGCCCAGCCCATCTCAAGTAAGCATCTCTTCCTTTTTTCCTCTCTTCCTTTTTATTATTAAAAATCCATTCTCCCTCCATAATCCCACACCACTTAGACCCACTCAACCTAACCCAACCCTCAAACTTATGCCAACTCACTTGGCCCAAATGCCTCTCAGCTTCCTCCCCCTCATCGCTCCTGTCGAGTAATTGTTCTTCCCTCTCATATTCAGGATTATCATTGCTTTTTTATTCTAGATGCTCTTCATGAGCCTCATCATTACCGTGAGGCTAGTACTGAGGCCCTTTGGCAGAAAGCTATGTTTGATGAACTAGATGCACTCATAAAAACCTACACTTGGGCAAAGTAGCAGTAGCAGTTGGGTGTAAGTGGATATATAAGATCAAGACTCGGGCAAATCGATAAGTTGAACACTACAAGACATGTCTTGTGGCCAAGGATTTCACCCAAGAATACGATATAGACTGAGGAGACTTTTGCTCATGTTGCACGACTTACCTCTGTTAGATCTTTGCTTGAAGTGGTTATTGTTCGATGTTGGCAACTATTTCAAATGGATGTTAAAAATGCGTTCCTCAATGGTGATCTTACTGAGGAAATCTACATGCAGCCTCCGTCAAGCTATGACCACCCTCTCCACAAAGTCTGTCATCTTCGGCGAGCTCTTTATGGACTCAAGCAGACTCCTCGTGCTTGGTTTGTCAAATTTCGATATGTGGTATCTCAACAAGGCTTTGTTCCTAGTTCTTACGACTCTGCCCTCTTTCTTGGTACTACCGAGGCCGATATTATCTTGTCTTTTTTATATTGATGATATAATTATTACTGGTGGTGACATTATTAATATTCGAGATCTTCAGGCTTTTGTTTGTCAAAATTTTGAAATGAAGGATTTATGACATCTTAATTACTTTCTTAGTCTTGAGGTTACTTCTAGTAAAGATGGCTATTATTTGTATCAAAAACTAGGTTGATAGATAGTAAATAATCGATAGTCCTCTTGAGTATAATGCCAAGCTTTTAGCTACAGACGATGCCCTACTTACCGATGTGACACTATACCGACAACTCGTTGGCAGTGTCTTATACCAAACTATACTCGACCTGACATCTCATATACAAATCATTTGGTCAGCCAATTCATAAGTGCACCTCCCTTCACTCACTTTGCGATCGTTCTTCATATCCTACATTATATCAAGGGTACTTTATTCCATGGTCTATACTTCTCACACTCATCACTTGAGCTTCAAGCTTATTGATGTTGATTGGGCTAGTCATCCCACTAATTATCGCTCTACCAAAGGTTATTGTTTCCTACTTGACACTTTCTCGATTTCTTGACGTAGTAAGAAGCAATCTGTTCTCTCCCATTCCAGCACTGAGGCTGAGTATTGTGCACTAGCATACACTACAATTGAACTTTTATGGTTACGATGGCTTTTGACCGACATTGGTGCTCCTCAAATGACTAGCTTGTGTACATTGTGATAATTGGAATGCCATATAGATAGCTCACAACGTTGTGTTTCATGAGTGTACTAAACACATTGAAATTGATTGCTATTTTGTATGCCATTATCTTCAGCGGGACTCCCTTCACTTACATTTTGTCTCCTTCAAAGCCAATCTTGCTTACATATTCACAAGATCCCATCCACCTAGTTGGCTAAGTGATCTTATTTCCAAACTCCAATTAACTTCGTCACTTCCAAGTTTGAGGGGAGATTTGGTATATCTAGAAATACTTCATAGTATGTCTCAGAATATTTTCGTAATTTGGTGTATCCTAGAATATTACCATATTATATATGAAATATTCTTAGGTTAAAATATTTTGACATGAAGCCTTGATTGTATTTATATTTATGTTATGACTGTATATCCTTATTTACCACAGGCCTATTCAATTATAACTATGCAATTCTTGTACAATGAATAAACACACTTGAATATACAATTTTCTTCAATTTTTTACACTGCATTTTTATTGGTTACTGCCCACATTCCCAAGCATGTTGTCTTTGATGAATCCAAGACACTACTATGATTCATTTGTCTATGATTTTGTTAGTATTTTGGAACTTGCTCCCTCTATTAACGGACTTCCATCGTTTTCTCAATCTTCTCCTCCATTAGCTACTCCGATCACTTCTGCAACGCAAAAAAACATCCGCTTGTCTTTGCAGTGCTGATGATCCTTCTACTCTTTTACCCTCCAGATCTTCACCTCTGTCTCCACCAGAGACCTCGCTCAGTCCCTCCCGAACCTGCCCCTCCACTTTTCCTCTAATCCTGCACTTGCACTAAGTCCACCGCCACTTCTACTTCTTTTTCTTCATCTACTTCTGGTGGACCACTCAATTCTCATCCCATGCATGGTGACACGGGCCAAGGCAAGGTATCTTAAGACCTAAGGCTTATCTTGTCTCTATTAACCCAGCAGCATCTCCATTATTTCAGTCATTATCAGCATTAATTGACTAAACAAAGTAGTCGATCGGCTAACCTATATTGGTAGCTGTTCTGGTTTGACAAATTCCAACTAAAACTAAAAATAAGATAATGATAGGTTATTCTTCTACTATCCATTTATTATTATTATTATTATTATTATTATTATTATTATTATTATTATTATTATTATTATTATTTTACTTAATAATTAAAGAAGTAATTATTAGTAAAATTATATATTTTTTTAATTTTTCTTAATGACTAAAAATGTTAAAAAAAAAATACTTAAAATAAAATGATAAAAAAAAAAAAATCAAATACATTATAAATAGTAAATGTGTAATAAGAGAATAGTAACCCTAATCTATCACTATTCAAAAAGGTGTTGAGTCTTGTTTACGTCCCATCCTATTTTGACAATAATTTAAAAAGAAAAAACATATTTGCAACCGTGAAATGTGCAACTGTTGCGTAATCGTTTTAAAAAAAATAAATAAAACATGAGGCTTACATGAAAAAAATTAATTTTTTAATTGTAAATTTTACTCTTTTTCAAAATGATTACGCGGCGTTTACGTACTTCACGGTTGCATGTAGAATTACTCATTTAAAAATATGTAATGATTAAGGTCTCGTTTGGTTATACAGATGAGATGAAAAATATGTCAATAGTAGTTAAATAGTTTGTGAATAATAGTGAAATGACTTGAGTTAAGTTGTTTTATAAGGTTTTGGGAAAAAAAAAAAAAAGATAAAAAGTTGAATAAAAATATTATAAAGTTAAATTATTATTAGCATATAATTTTTTAATATTATTTTTATTTTGAGATTTAAAAAAGTTCATGAATTAATTTTTGTGTTTAATTGTTTGAAAGTTTGGTAAAATTGTAATGATTAGATAATGATTAAATAAAAAATTTAAAAATTTGAAATTAAAAACTGTTTATTTTTTAATGATGTTTAGATGTTGAGATAAGATAAAACCAAACGAGGACTAATAATTAATGGGACATAATTAAAAAAAAAAAAAGGATAGGATGGGATTCTTGATATGGAAAATAAATAATTAACAACATATACATTCAAAGAGCATGCACTCGAGAGGCGTGCAGTACGTTCTACGTATGTCATTGACCAGACTGAAATCAAGATGGTTGTTGCTTCGATCTGCTCACTACTTTTTCTTTCCTAATGACGACTAGTACTCCCATTTTAACTAAATTCAAACTTGCCGGTGGATGCTTTTGTAGGCCACTCCTCACGTCATGACTCACGTCATATGACGTTGGCTGCTAGCTGCTACTCTTTCAGAGCAGATGTACGTTGGGCCTAATTTTTTTTTTTTAAAAAATACTTTAACCACAAATATTTTATATAAAAATAATTTCACAAACAGACATAATTTTATATGGTTCATCAAATTGTAAAATTATTTTTATTATAAAGTAAATATAACGGATTATATGAAATCACGTCAATTTATAAAATTACTTTTATATAATCTTTTTATAGTTATATCAGTCCTCATATTTTATATGTTAATTTTATTTTCTTCTTAGTATAATTTGGTTAGTTTTAGGAATGAATTTAGTTCCATAGAAATAAAACTTTTTCTCTCAAACCTTTAGCCTTGGTTTGGATAATGAGATAAGATGAGATCATAGTTTTAGATAAAAGTTAAAAGTTGAATAAAATAGTATTATAATATTATTATTGTTTTAAAATTTAAAAAAATTAAATTGAGATTTGAAAAAGTTGAATTGTTTATTATATTTTATATGAAAATTTGAAAAAATTGATGAGATGAGATGAATTGAGATAGTTTCTTATTAATCCAAACGGGGCCTTAGTTCCTATTTTGTATCATGTAAATCGTTCTTTTATAATATTGATTATTCAAGTGTTATATATAAAAGAATAAGGTTTTTCCTTCAAACTATTGCGCGCAAGCAAATATACAACACCACCATCACCATAATTTCGAATGGTAAGTTGTCTCTCTTGTATAATATTAATTAGAGAAATGACTAGAAAATAAGAGTAATGCTACCCACTCTCTCTTTTATTATTATCCTTTCATCATTTTACGATGTGGTATTTAATAATTGGAAATTATCTGTTATATTCTAATTCTGATCATTTAATGAACTAATAGTTTGATGTTGCTTTAAGGAATGTTGAGAGGATAATAGTAAAAATGATGATAAATAAAATTATTCAAAAAATTATATTATGGACAATGAATTCTTGTTTTGGCCGATATATCATATATATTAGGATCTATGATATTATTCCATCTCTTCAGCCTTGTCGATATTATGCATAAGAAAAAAGAGATAAAGATCATTTTCTTTTCCTGAATCATACGTCCTCCTAGCTAATAATATTGATGTTATATCTTTTTCTTTTTCTTTTTCTTTTTTTAAGTATTGAGGAAGTCCATGATAAATTTATACTTGCTCAATATTGCAAGTTGTCCCAATATAAAAGATTTTGAGATTTGTTGGGCATAAATGTATATAATATCGTAGGCGCGTGTCGAGGAAAGATTAGCTGGTAGACAATGACAAAGTCACGAGGGATTCATGTGATAGATCAAGGCGATCGAAAGACAGAATAACACAGTACACACTATTTGAGCCCAAAAATAAAATTCAAGAAGACATCATGCTTAGTATGAAAACAAAACTAACTGTATTTATCCTTGTAAGGTCAAGATCAACTACGAAGATAAGTCCAAGCAAGATACTCGTGTTGGAAGACGTTATCAACGATCAAATGGTGCTTATGAAGGTAACTAACTAGCTATACTATGCACCAAGAATTATGTCCTCATGCATGCCATGGTAGAATACTTGAACGCCTATAAATACCCTACTAGTATGTTCTAGAAATGATTCTATTAATTATTCACTAAGAGAGTCAATTCCTCTTTAATTTAACCATTGGAGGCATCTCCCACATATATGCTAGGTTTTTGAGATTCTTATTCTGGTTGTAGATTGTTGAAGTGTGTTGCAAGCATTGCTGAAAATTGCATCAACAAACATATATAATTCCTTTCATATCAATATATATAGTGTATACACGGAGATCACAAGTCCGTGATAGCTTTATAATTATCAATTCAAGTGGCAGATCAGGCAATCGGATTCTGGATATGGACTGCAGAATGTTGTTGGAGCCACGTGATACATATATACAGCTCTCAATTTGAAATGCATGTGCATGCCAATATATATATATATATATATATATATATATATATATATATACATATATATATATATATATATATATATATATATATATATATAAGGAATCTTGAAAGTATATATTGGAGCTAATTTATGCCACGTACGTAAGGCATAAATTTGTAACATTTAACGTGCCATGTTCCTGAGCTGCACAAATATATATATATATATATATATATATATAGATATTGGAAATCCTTTAATTTGTTCCATTGTCTCCGTGAATGAGACTACTGAAACAAAGGACAACATAAAAGATAAAACTATGCATGAGATCAGTACGTACTGTTTAGTCTCTCCCATAAGGAAAATGATTCACACACAACATTTTATATAATATATTATACAATAATATTTTAAATTAGGAGTATTTTTATAAAATATCTTATAAAAATAACATAATTTTATAAAAAAACCCTCATTTTATAACATTGTTGTACAATATGTTGTATAATGTATTGTGTGTATATCATTACTCCTCCCATAGTGAGACTCAAACCAGACACTTCTTCTGCCACTCATCATCAGAGCATTCTTATCTGGTTTTTTAAATTTTTTCCTAAATTTTAACTAAAAAGAACACTTCCTATAATTTTATCTTAAATTTTACTTATTTTCAAAAAAACTTGCTACATCTCATTCCTTATCATTTTCATATTCTATTAAAATAATATTTCTCTATTATTTCTTTATTACTTTTTTCTTTTACTTCCATTTATAAATTTAATTACTCAATATTTTTTCTTATGTTTTGAACTATTACTCTAGTGAATATTTTAAATAAAAATTTAAATTATTTTTAATATTTTTAAATTTTTTTTTATATTTTTATAGTTATTTAAATTATTTTTAAAGCTATTATTTAAAACTATAATAAATATGAGTATGAGAGAAAGTGTAGATGATTGGAAGAATAATTAATTTAATTGAAATGAATAAAATATTGATAAAAATGATTTAAGGGATGAATAGTAGTTTTCTATATTTGGAGAATCACTATTCATCCCCTAAATTTTTTTTCTAAAATAAAAATCTAAATAGAGGAAGATTTTAAAAGCATTCTCTAAACTTTTCTTCAAATTATAGAAAAAATGAAATTATAAGACACCCGATAAGAATGCTCTCAGGGTGGGTTTGGATTTTGAAGTGAGTTGAATTGAGTTGAGATGATAAAATATTATTAGAATATTATTGTTTATTATTATTATTATTTTGGGATTTGAAAAAGTTGAATTGTTTATTATATTTTATGTTGAAATTTTAAAAAATTATAATGATGAGTTGAGATGATCTCAACTTCCAAACGAAACCTAAGTCACCTAATTCCAAAATGATTACGCACCATATATATATATATATATATATATATATATATATATATATATATATAAGGGAAATGCTGGACACCATCTGGAAGCCGCAGCACTCCCTTCACAATTTTTTTTTTTTTCTTCATCTCAACACACTGTGTTGAAGATGTTAGACTGCTGTGAATATTTTCCCATATATATATATATATATATATATATATATATATATATATATATATATGTGTCAATGCGTGTGTCAAACACGACGTGCTGCACCACTATTGCCTCATGATATGGCACCGATCCCGATGAGCATTTGTTTAATCTGACAATAAATTAAAGCCCCAGATTAGGTGAACTTTCCCCAGTTATCACCCCTCTTTATCTTGCACTTTACTTGTTCGAAGAATATTTTCGATTATCCACCTTATAAACGAATGGGTTTTCCTGGCTACTTCCCGGTGGACATTCCAGCTAGAGTTTAAAGTAAAAGATGATTTTGAATTATCAATTATTGAGAAGTGTTATAATTATAAAAAAATTATATAAAAGAATTTTAAATTTTTGTGATATTTTATAACTTAATTTATAATAAAAATAATTTTATAATTTGATAAATTACGTATATCAAATCATATCAATTTATAAGATTATTTTTATATAATCTTTTTATGGTGTATTCAAAACTAGCTTGAAATTAAGCGCAGAAAAATAAGGACCATTAAAGTTGCATAGGATTCTAATCTTCCCTTCCAATCACATGAAAATTACAGAGAAACTCCCCAGAGTCGTCCGAGGTGGGTGGGGAGTCATGGACTTGTGGGACACTACTCAAAAGACCAGACTTACTCAAGTCTAAAGGGGGGATCGATGATGTTACAGCATCGTGATAAAGATGCAGCCGTGCAGCATCTTCTTACCCCTCCTTGAAAACGATTTACATTTGCTTGAGTTTGACAAGTACTACTTTTTGCTGCTCATGCAGCTCGGATTTTGACTTGCACCATCAGCTTCCGTACTCATGAACATTAACAGTTTCAAAAAGAGAGAAATTATATATTAACGAAAAAATTATATGGATCAATACTCATGTTCATCATGATCACATTTCAGTACTTGTGTATTCAACTTCAAAGTTGTACTTCCTTTCTTTTTTTTTTTTTTTTTGGTTAGCATGCAATGCATAGAGCTAGCTGCAATATATCTGGCCATTGATTGCTGGTTGCTGCATATATATCTCAGCAAGGCATACACAGAAGGCATGCACGGAGGGTGAATGAACATGTTTTTCTACTTCAAACAGATCAAGATTTAAGCTAACGACCGAGACAGAAAAATTCTAAAGGAAATTTCATAAGCCAATAAAGCTAAATTGCCATTTTATTATATTTTTGTAAGAGCCTGTACATAATTAAACTCCTACCGCCCCCACTACAAGCTAGAAGCCTAACAAAATCAGAGAAAATTAACGAGAAATTAAGAAAAGAAACCAAAGGGGACAAAGCTATAGAAGAAAAGTTTGCTGACTAAACAAACTAATCAAAACTCTCCCAATTGCTAAGCAATAATCAGCTAGCTCTCTGTATGAACACAGTCTCCAAGTCCGGAGGCGTAAAGAACTCCCTGACACCGGCATAGTTACACTTCAAAGAAGGCTTTCTCTTCCTCGGAGCCGGCGGACACGTCAGCCTGGTTGGGATCCTATTTTCCTCTCCAGTGGGCGTCGTGGAACAGTCTTCTTGGCCGTCACTGGCTGGCCAATCCTCAGGGAAACTTGTATATATCTGCTTCAAAGGAGCTCGTAACGGGATTCCAGCAATAACCCATTTTTTTCCGTCGTTTTCCAAGCCTCCATCAGCCTGCAGTGCCTTCTCGGAGAACCCCATGCTTTATGATCGATTCAGAACAAGGGCAAATCCTCTGTGATCTGCTCTGGGGTACGTAACAATTAAGTAAGTTTTATGCGTTATGGGGTAGGAGATCGATCGCTGAAATGAAAGTAGAAAGAAAGTGGTGAGGGTAGATGAAAAGAAGGGTGGGAGGCTTTGCTTTTATGAGGGAAAGAGTTACGGAAAAGAAGGTGAAAGGGAGTTGGAGATGAGGCGGACAAGAGAGAAAAAGACAGCACTAAAAATGGGTTTTTAAATTATGGGAAGGAGAAAAGGTTCAATGTTCTGTTTATGCCAATCAGATAAGAGAGAGAGAGAGGGGAGAACCCGAGGAAATAGAGCCCGCGAAAATAGCTGACCGCGGGCAGGAGTGAATCCGGGCTCTCGGGCTTGTACTTTGGCGCCAAATTCATGGTCTGGGGATCACCAACGGGCAACAGTACAGTTCTTATTTAGGAAAGGAATCCGAATAATATCCTTATAACATATTTTATAACACATTATAAAATAAAAATATTTGTATAAAATAATGATAGTTTTATAAGATATTTTATGAAAATACCTCTCATTTTAAAATATTATTGTGTAAAGTGTTATGGAAAGTAATGTATTTATAAAATAATATTGGTTTTATAAGATATTTTACAAAAATACCCAATTTTTTAAAACATTATGGTATAAAGTGTTGTGAAAAGTTACGTATGTTTATCAATTTTCATTTAGGAATCATTTGATACGAGCTATAACATTTTTTAAATTTTTTTAATTTTATTTTAAACATCATTTCAATATAAAATATTTTTTATTTTAAATTTGTTATCTAATCATTACTTGATCATTATCTAAATATAAAAATAGGTCTCGTTTGGATATTGAAATGAGTTGAGATGAGAAATTTGTTATTAGTAGTGAAATAATCTATAAATAATAGTGAAATAATTTGAATTAATATGTTTTATGGGGTTTTAGAAAAAGAGATAAAAAAAGTGAACAAAAATATTATAAAATTAAAATATTGTTAGGATATAATTTTTAATATTATTTTTATTTTGAGATTTGGAAAAGTTTAATTATTTTTTGTATTTTGTTTAAAAGTTTGAGAAATTCGTAATTATTAGTTAATGATTAGTTGAAAAGTTGAAATCAAAAACTTTTTGTGTTTTTGTTGTTTGGACTTTGGATGTTGAGATGAGATGTCCAAACAAACAAACCCTTACAAAAACCCTTATTCAAATGTCCAAACAAACCCTTACAAAAAATTTTGTCTCAAAAAATTCCAATTTCGTCCCAAAATAGTTTTGGAAATGAAAAATTATCGTCTCTATTTTGTGTCTAAAAGATTGTCTCAAAAGGATTTTGGAGACGAAATTCAATTTTTGTCTCAAAAAATCACTTTTAGAGACGAAATTTGGCGGAACCAGTCAAAAATGTTCGAACGGGAGTTTTTTTTTTTAGACAAACAATTTCGTCTCAAAACATTGTTCGAATGAAATATTTGTCAGTTTAAACCGACCCATCCATTCGAACAAATTAAAATTTTGATTCGAGCAAATAACCATATTTGATCATGTTCGAACTAATAAATTTTGTTCGAATGACTTTTGTTTGAATATAAATTATGTTCATTCGAATAGACATTTTATTTTGTGAAATTATGTCCATTCGAACGGTATTTTGAAATTAATGTTGTTCGAAGAAATATTTTATTGTTCGAACGTTTGTATGGACTGTATTTCTCGTTTGTCGTTCGAATTGGTTATTTTTTGTTTGAATGGGTCTGTTTTTGTTCGAATGGATTTATAAATGGTAATTTACTGTTCGAACGATATTAATCATACAAAACATAACTTAATTAATTAAAAATATCATACTAGTATTACACAAATTGTAATTCAAACATCAATTGTTCAAATGTTTTGGAACATAATAATAGAAAAGACAATGAAAGAAAAAAGAAATTTTAAGATTGTAGTGGTGGTATAGAGTTTTGGGACATAATTAACTGCAACTGTTCAAGCATAGCTTTTTGTACCTCCGTCTCCAATCTCCTCTGCATGTTCTCTTCTAATCTCGCCTCAAGATCCACTACTTAATCTAATCGGGTCAGCAACTATTTTTTCTTGGATCTCAATCGTTCTATCTCAAGTGTTGCTTCATCCAATTTCTTAGTCTTGTAATCATTTGATCTAGCTCGAGAAGAGGATGATGATGTTGAGGATGGCTTCACGCAATGCCCTAAGCCCCTCAAATATTCAGAAAGTGATCCAAGAACTTGAGAAAGGATTTGAGCATCATTGACAGGTGATACATCAGATGGATCTACAGCAGTTTCCTTAAGAGATATCATCTTGTCCTACAAAAACAAAAACATTAAAGTTAGTATAAGTAACAAAAGTATTATGTCACAATGAAATTAAAGAAACTTAAACTTACATAATTTGCCTCTTCTTAGGGACTGACCCAAACACCATCACAATTTTTATATGCTTTAGCATACAATTAGGTCAGATCATAGTCAGCAAGACTTTCTTCTTTCTGCAAAAGGAAAATCTATATTAGAACTTAAATAGGAAAAGTTTCTTATATGTTAATATTTAACGGGGACTAAAATAACTTACTATTTTGTTAGACAAAAAATTAAAAGATCGAGAACCTGCATAATGGTCTATCATTAAATTTGATCTATTTGCTTTGTTCATAGTACTCCGTTGCTAAAAAAAAGAATTATGTCTATAGATTTAATACATCTATCATATACTATTAGAAAAAGATAGCAGCAAAATTACTTGGTAAGCAGGATCTTCAAACATATCACAAACATTCTCTCATTCGTTTGGTGGCATTGCTTGGAATGAATTTTAGCGCGCCTCTAGTATTGAACTTCTTATAGTGTGCATGACATCGACTTTTGTACCTAAAGAATGCATTCGACATCAATTCCTCAACCGTTAATCAATCATCTCGTCGGCCAAAATTAAGGTCAAGCTCATCCTTTAAAAAATTATAAACAATTAGTATAAATACAAAGTAACTTGAAAGTAACATATTATATACTTAGTTACTTGAGATCATGTAACTTATTACCGAGCAACGCTTTTTTATGTGGTCTTTCACATCTTGAGAAACTTTAGACCAAGAAGATGTAGCAATCGGTGCATGTGTGCGAGTAAGCGTACCAACATAAGAAGCAAGCCACGCTGCCGAATCTCCAGGACCACATGTGTGATCATCAGGAATATCAACTTTAATTTTATCCACTTTCCTTACTTTCTCTATGCAGACACCTCTCGTAGTGCCTCTACCTTGGGGCTAGCTTACAACAGCTATATAGATATAGTAATTAAAGCATGTATTTTAATTAAATTATTTTATTTTATAGATATAATACTTAAATTGAGCATAAAATGTGGTATTTAATTTGATAAAATACCTTGTTCTGGGTCTAGTGATGTTGGCTCACTATTCATGACAGGTGAACCACACGAGGAGTCAGTAATGGATGGGGATAACACACGTGTTGCTTTGCATTTGTGAAGTATATCTATTTGAAATTGTAACAAATTATTATTCAAACAAACGTTACGGATATTTAAAAGAATAATACTTACAAAAATTCATATTTGAAATTCATTCACTATCCGTTTTGTTGTACCAGTCGCCCTCATCCTTACTAGACACTTAAGTTGATTCATCCTATTTCGATATTTCACCCTCAATTACTTCGGGTTGAATAACTTCTCTATGCAATGGGACCATATCATATTGGCTTAGATCAACAAATAGATTGATGCCTACTTCATTTTCTTGATATGCTTCTTCATTTGCTGGACTATTAACTTCTTCATGTGGTTCATCTACCTCTGGAATGTAATTATATACATTTCTTGGT
The DNA here is from genome assembly GCA_022457165.1 of Juglans mandshurica. Taxonomy (NCBI): domain Eukaryota; kingdom Viridiplantae; phylum Streptophyta; class Magnoliopsida; order Fagales; family Juglandaceae; genus Juglans; species Juglans mandshurica. Next base: position 16,700,716 of record CM039629.1, read on the forward strand.
GCAAACTTCTCCACTATCCGCCATGGGTTTCCGTACTCCGGATCATCTAAATAAAAAATTTGATTCGCTTGGCAAGCGAGAACAAAGTGATCGTCCTCATACCATATGCGAGATGTGTTGACACTCACAAAATAATCATTGTTACACACTCTCAACCTAGGATTTGAGGCATCCCACCAATTATATTTGTACTGCTGATATCTAACCTTCTACTCTGATCGGGGGTTACAGTGTCTGCGACTAAGCGGAGGTCGCCATAGATGGGGCCCCTTAACAAGATCATATTCAGCAAGAGCAAGGGGCACTTGCAGAAGACTGCACCAGAACAGCCTAGTGTCACGCCGACAAATCCAGCTTCTAATAGTACTGCTGTTGTTGAGACAGCCTCCTGGGGCTACTTTGGATCAGGTATGAGCTGTGTTTGTGGAGTTCGTTGAGCCCATCATAGAGAAGCTTATGGATCTAGATGGACGCATTAAAATGAATAAGAGGATGTTGATCTACTTAGCTAATAGATCATTTTAGTTATTATTTTACTTTTTTATGTTGTATTGAACATTATATATTTGAGATGTAATTAATGTATAATTTTTATTTTTCGTGTTTGCTACCTTGTTTATTTTTTTCATTTTACTTGCCATTAATGATAATATAAAAAATGATACCATCTTTAAACTTATATTTTTATAAATTTAACATAAAATTAATTACTATAAAGTTTTGAAATTAATTATATAAAATTAATTTATGAATTTATAAATATTTTAACTCACCGCAAATCATAATATATAATATATACACATCTTTATATTTTAAAAATGATAACAAATTAATGGAAAATTTTATTTTAATGGAAAAAATATATGTACAAATTAATGATGATAAACAAATTAATGGAAAAAAAATCCGTTTGAACAAATAAATTTAAGTTCGAACTATTATTAACCTTTCACAAGAAAAATAAATTAATTTCTTGCCAATATTATTATTTGAACAGATTATATACTGTTCGAACATACATTAATTCCATGTTCGAATCTATTTTTTCCGTTCGAACGGTTTTTCTTTTTCGAGACGATTTTGTTCGTGACAAAATATCTTGTTCGAATGGATATTTATCTGTTCGAACAAATTTAGTAGTTCAGGCATTTTTGGAATGTAAATTTTATCTCCAAAAATGACTTTTAGGGACGAAATTTAATTCATACATAACAAATTTCGTCCTAAAAAGTAGGGGTGGGTAGCGGGGCCCCGCACCCCGCTGACCTACCCCGTTCGCCCCGCCCCTGCCCATGCTGGGCGGGGGTTTCGGCCCGCTTAAGCTTGGTGCGGGGGGCCCCGCCGACACCCCAGGATTCCTGCGGAGGCGGGGGACGGAGGGGGCGAAGCCCTGCTCTTCTTTTCCCCTACCCCACTAAATATAAATATAAATATATATATATATAAATTATATATATATAAAACCCCCCATAGTAAGTGAAATGGCACTGTTTCACTTTTAGTTAAGGTCCCCCCACCCCCCTCATTCCCCCTCGTCCTTCTCCTTCTCGAAGACTCGAACTCTCTTCTCTCTCACTCTCAGACCCACTCTCTCTCAATCTCAATCTCTCTCGCTCTCTCAGTCTCTCTCGCTTGATCTAAGAGACTCTCGCACGAGCAGCACCATCGGGACTCCAGTCACTCCACCGTCATTTGAGGGGTTTTTGAAACTTCGCATTCGCCGCCACTCAAAGGTAAGAAATCCGAAACCCTAGATTTTTTTTTTTTTTTTTTTTGGATTGGAGATTGAAGGAAGGATGGGTTGAATCGGAGATGGAGGATGGGAATAATTGTGAATTTGTGTGCTGTGGAGAAATTTGTGCATGTGTTTGATTCTCTGTGTGTTTGTTTGTTTGTTTTTTTTTTGTAGTTTTTATTTCACTATTTCTGGCCTCTGGGTGTTCGGATTTGGAACCCTAAATTGATTTAGGGGTTTCAATTGAAATCCCTATATTTTAGGGTTTCGGACTGAACCCCTAAATCAACTAAATTAAAATTTTGGGGTTTCGATTAATTTAGGGTTTCAGATTGAACCCCTAAATTGACTTAGGGGTTCAATCCGAAACACTAAATTGAGTTAGGGGTTTGGTTTCAATTGAAACCCCTTAAATTTCAATCCGAAACCCCTAAATAAATCCACAATTTAGGGGTTTCAATCCAAAACCCCTAAATTGTGTTGACTTTGCATTTTGCCTTTTTTTTCATGTGTGGTGTATTATTATGAATTTATGATTTTCTTATGTCGTGTGTTGATTGATTTTTTAATTTTTGATTGTGTTGTGAAATCAGGGATGTCTTCTCAAATGGATTTTACTGATAGCTCTCCTACCCCTATCAGTACCCCTACCCCAGAACCTAACCCTACTCCAACCCCTGGGAGTGGGAATACACCTTGCCCCGCCCCCAAGCCCACACAAAGCAATAAACCTGTTTCTGTAGTTTGGTCTCATTTTACCAAACTAGAGGGTGGTGACCCTAATAACCCCAAGCTAAATGTAATTATTGTGGGAAAATATATGGATTTCATTATAAGAAACATGATACATCCTAGTTAAAGGTCCATCTAGAGGAACAATGCAAGAAGAGTCAAATATTAAGATCCTTACAGGAGAAGAGTCAATCTAGACTAGAAATTGACTAAAAAAAATGGCGAATGAGAGTAGTGAGGGTCCAACATTGAAGGGGTATTTAAAGTATAATGCTAATGAGTGTAGAAGGAAGTTAGCTCGTATGGTTATCATAGACGAGCTACATTTTCAGTTTGTGGATGAGAGAGGGGGTTCCAAGAATTTATCCAAAAATTGGAATCTAGATTTACGCTTCCTTCTCGTCACACTGTGGCAAAGGATTTTAAAAAGATGTACTGGAAAGATAAAGATGTTTTGAGGGGCCAATTGGCGGGTTTGGTAGTTTACCTCACTACCGATACTTGGACTTCTGTCCAAAATTTTAATTATATGTCTCTTACTATTCATTTCATTGATTTTGATTGGATTTTTCATAAAAAGATTATTAAGTTTTGTCAAATAACTAATCACAAGGGTGAGACGATTGGGAAGGCCTTGGAGGTCTCAATAAAGGAGTGGGGGTTGGCACGAGTTTTGACAGTTTCGATTGACAATGCCTCGTCTAATGATGTCGCCTTGTGATATCTGAAGACTTATGTTAGAGAGGCAAATAAGACATTATTGGGTGATGAATATTTGCATGTTAGATGTTCTGCACATATCTTCAATCTAATTGTGACTGAGGGGTTGAAAGATGTTAATGACTCGGTTTCACGAGTTAGACTGGCTGTGAAATTTGTGAGGTCTTCTCCTTCTAGATTGGAGAAATTCAAGATTGTTGAGAAGAGTGTGGGCATAACATCAAAGAAGGGTCTTTGTACTGATGTTTCTACCAGATGGAACTCAACCTTCTTGATGTTGGAGGCGGCCCAAGAATATAAGACAGCCTTTCAATTATTGGGTGATGAGGACATTTAATATGTCAAATACTTTGATGAGCACGGGGGTTTAGGAAAGCCTAATGATGAAGATTGGGAGGTAGTTTCTACTTTTGTTGATTTTCTCGGGCTTTTTTACGATGTCACATTGAAGTTATCTGCTTCTTTGCACCCTACATCTCATGAATTTTGTCAACAAATATGTAGGGTGAAAGAAGAATTAGACAACATGTGTAGGGGTTCCAATTTAAGGATAATGGGGATGACATTGACCATAAAGGTCAAATATCACAAGTATTGGGGAGATTTGACTAGACTAAATATTTTGTTATATGTATTTGTTATTCTTGATCCCCGTTTGAAAATTTCAGGCATGTTATATGGTTTGGGACTTGCGCATGATCAGGCATGGACTGATCTTATTGGTGAGATGGCCCGAGATACCCTTTTTAAATTATATGATGAGTTTAATACAATTAAGGGCGGTATTGCATCTACTACACCTACACCTACCCCAATACCTCCTCCAGACACCGGGACAACAAAGAAGCGTAGATTGGCATGTACTAAGACCCTCGCATATAATCTCACATTAGTCCATCAATCTACGAAGGTAGTTTCAGAGTTAGAAAATTATTTTTTAGAGGATCTTATTCAAGATGATGATGATTTCGACATATTAGAATGATGGAAGGCAGTATTAAAGAAATATCTCATCCTTTCTGAGATTGCATATTGTATGTTGGTCATCTCTATTAGCACCGTTGTCTCGGAATCTGTATTTAGTACCGAAGGGCGCATATTAGATCATTTTCGTAGTTCATTGTCTCCTACAACTGTAGAGGCATTGATATGCACACAGAGTTGGACGATGGGAAATGATATTTATGTTCTGGATGTTTTAGATTTTAAAGAGACCGACGAAGGGGGTGGTGATCAGTTTGGATCTGGACCATCTGGTAATTGTTGTTTTTATTTTATTATTTTGATTTATTTATATTTATTTGGATTTCATCAGTATTAATTTTAGTATTGTTTGTTGTAGCAACACATGAGACGACTCAGACGATGTCTACCTCCACTACAATATGAATATATGCTCAAGCCTCAAAAGACTACCCATCCGGCCATCCCAAATGTCATAGTCAAAGATCCAAACAACTCGTCTCTTTTTTTAGATTATTAATTTCTTAGAATATTGAAATTTTAATCAGTTGTACGTATTATATATTTGATTTGTAATTTTATAATGTTGATACAATGTCCCTTGGACACTTTTTTCTTTGTAATTGTTTAGACTTTCCATTTTATTTTTGTAATAGTTTAGTTATTATTATTATTTATTAGTTTATTAGGTAGTAGACTTGTAGTCTATAGTAGTACTTCATTAGTTCATTAAAGTCTTAATTATATAAATTTGTATATGTATATATTATTTTTATTCATGCAACTTTTTTTCTTTTTTAAACTTTTTTTTTTTAAATAAAACTTCTATTTTTATGGGCCCAATGGCCCAGAAACAGAGGCCCATTTCAGCAATTTTTGGGCCTTTGGCCCAGTAGGGTTGGGTGGGGGGAGGGCGGACAAATGACCCCCACACCCGCATCCCGTTATCCGGGATGGGGTCCACCGCCCCCGCACTCCAGAGGCAGGGGACGGGGTCGAAACTCGCCACTCCACCCATGCGAGAGCGGGGGGCGGGGTGGGGGCTACGGCACCCATACTTAAAAGTCAAATCTATTGTAGTGGTAAATTTTGAAACTTATTTTGAAACTCTTTTTTTTTTTTTTAAAAAAGAAAAACTTCTATTTTTATGGGCCCAATGCCCAGAAGCTGTTTCTGGGCCATTTTAGGCTCATTTCAGCAATTTCTGAGCCTTTGGCCCAGTAGGGTCGGGTGGGGGGAGGGCAGACAGATAACCCCCCACACCTGCACCCCGTTATCCGGGACGGTGGATGAGTGCGGGGGACGGGGTCGAAACTCGCCACCCTACCCATGCGGGAGCGGGGGGCGGGGTGGGGGCTACCCCACCCCGTAGGGGCGGGTAGCACCCATACTTAAAAGTCAAATCTATTGTAGTGGTAAATTTTGAAACTTATTTTTAGTTTTTTGTTTCTAGGAAAATGTATTCAGCAGTAATATTATCTTTGAAGAAGATTGGATTGTAAACAAATCAAGTTCGAGTGAGTAAGAGTCAAGCCTTGATTTTTCGTTTACTTTTTATCCGACCACAAGCGGAAGTTATATTTTTCATCGAGTTATATTTTATGTTCTCAAACGGTGCATTTAATATTTAAACGAGTTCGAACTTATGAACAAGTTGCTTCATTTATATAAAATAGATTATTTATAACTTTATCAATAAATTTTAATAAACAAATTTTGACTTCTTGTTAATATTTATGTAAAGTTTATACATGCATATACATATATATTTATATATATCATTGATTGTATTTATAAGCATTCAAGTAACATGTTAGGATTAGAAACATGATTTTCTCTAATTAATTTCTTTAAATATGAACAAATTCTCATTATAAATATTGAGATAATATTATAAAAATAATAAATACGAAGTTATTTAAGTTTATGCGAACTTATATGAATCTAGCCGAACTTTATATGAGTTATACCGTGGTCACGAACGACTTAATTATTGAATAAACCAATTTAGCCGAACTCGAATTTGACTGAACTGGTCTCGAGTAATTAACTTGTTGAATAATATTAATGTTTATTTATCATTCTAAAAAGAGTAAATACGTTTATCATTATCCAGTTTATATTTATATTATTATATTATTATATTTTGAATTATCAAAACTAGATATAAGGCATTATATTCTTAAATTATTATTTTTATATTAAATAATTTAATCATTTTTAAGGTGATTGTGATCCCTCTCTCTATGAGGGCGAAAGGTTGGCGACCATATTATTAAGAGGGCTGCTAGAGACACAAATGGATCTCACAAAGGGATCTCACACACACTGATCAGTGTGCCACGTGTCCATTTTTCCTAACCCTTAATTTCCCCTTTCCCTCTCTCTCCTCTTTCCCCTTCAGCTGTGTGCCTCACCCAACTCGGTCTCCCAGCAACAGCAGCGCCGCCGCTCGCCGGCCACTACCAGCGGCCGTTCCCCCTCACCGGTGACCTCCCGACCGGACCCAACCCCCCACAATGTAGCCCCTCTCCCTCTCCTCCTCCCAAAATCGAGCCCCTCTCACACTGCTTCTCCCTCTCGCCATTGCCAGCGCCGCCGTCGCAGCCCAACTGTACCACTGCACCCAGCCCCTCGTCGGCATAAGCTTCTCCCCCAGCCACCGGAGCCCTTCTCTCTCTCCCTTCTCCTCGAGCAACGTCTCCCTCTCTCCCTTATCGGCGCTCCACACCGGCGGTGCTGCTAAGACCGCCGGCATCTTCTATCCACCATGAGGTGGTCCCCGACCACCATGGCCGGCCCGGGGAGCAGACACAGGGAAATGGCAGGGGGCGGGAACGGGGGAGGGGGAGAAAGGAAAAGAAAAAAAATAGGGGAGACGTGCCACATCAGTGTGTGGGATTCCTTTGTGGAATCCCTTTGTGTCTATAGTGTTTTCCTATTATTAATGAATAGAAATCATTCTCCACCCCGCAAGGTGGTCCAAGGGAAGGGCACGCCCCATCAATAAAGGATACCCCTCCCTACAATGGAAAGAGTGTGTCCTCTCTATCACAACATCTCCTTAACTCAATGGCTCAAGTTACCTTGTGGAGAAGAGATACCCTCCTTCCCTTTTAGGGTGGCCATTAGTCACTTTGCAAGGGGATGATGGAGGATTTCCCCCTCCCATCCAATCCATTCACTTCACCAAGTTACCTCAACGATTCTTAATAAACAAAGAGGAAGATCCAATAGATGAGGGGGAACAACTGCTTGCCTAGTGAGCCACCTGTAGGTGCTGTAGGTGATGTGGTGGGTCCCTCCATGTGAGGCAAACTGCCTAAGCCACTCTAATGGCACCTTTATAATTTTTTGTTTTGTTTTGTCTTATATATATATATATAAAGTGATAAGCGGTTTGTGCTCGTGAGCCGCGAAAAAATAGTAAGAAGAATAAAAAGAGATAAAAGAAGAGAGGACGTGTGTCGTGTATGAGGATTTCCCCTCACACTTCCATCATAGATTTGAGAGACCATATGTGGTCCGATTCTGAAGAAATTTCAATATTGTTCCTTATGGCGACGACTTCATTTTGACTAGTGCTGATCACTGAGATTCATCTTCGTCTGTTTTATGCAAATACTCACGTGGTAAAATCTTTCTTGTCACTCTTGTAGTTTTCCATCTGTATGGTGATGATTTTGTGTTGAACCGAGAATATAGATATTCTTGATGTATTGGTAGCCTCTAGATATTATTTGAGAGAAGACAATATGTAACTCTATTATTGTTGATAATGAAAGTTTTAACTGGACTAAGTCTCGTAGTTTTTCCTTTCAAATTGGAGGATTTTCCACGTAAAAGAAATTTGGTGTCTTGCTTTGAGTTTATGTTTACTACATTACCACTTTAACTTGCTCAAAAAAGGGTAGAAAAATATTTCGCTGCATTTTTGTGTTCACCTTATCAAAGTGGTATAAGAGTTTTGGTTGATTATTCTGTTAATTATATGTCTAAATTAAATGGAGGACTCATCTAGTAGCATGATTAAATTCACTTCTTCCAATTACTCAATTCGGAAGACAAGGATTAAGAATGTTCTGTATTGTAACGAGTTATTTGAGCATATGGATTTGGTTGGTATTAAACCAAAAAAGAAAACTAATGACGACTGGAAGCAATTAAACAAGAAAGTTGTAGGTCATATGTGATAACCCGAACCTAGTTAGATTTCATCCGTGTTTATTCTTTGTTGCCTTGATATTAAATTATTTTAGGGCCATGAGATTAGGTCTAGTTGGATAAAGAACTTGAACTTGTAGTTTAGCATCCAAAGCCCAAGAGAAAGAGCCATTCAAACCCCTGGAAGAACCATAGGGACACGCCTAAGCCATGAGGCTTGTGCCATTTGTCACTCATATAAAGCCCATGAATCTGGACGTGTAAGTGGGCTAAAGGGGAGAGAGAAGTGTTTGTGAAGTCAAAGGAGGCATGCACACCAACCCTAGTGACAAGCCAATTGGTTTGCCACTTGTCTTTTATGCAAGAAGACTTCTAGAAGAAGAAATGATGGGATGACCAAGAGAACTCACCCACACGCACACCCCATGCCATTTGGCAATTGTTTGTAGTTCCAAAAAGATTTTCATGGGAAGTGGCACCTAGGGAAGACAAAAAGGGATCCTTTCAAGAGATTTGCATAGGGAAGCCCAAGGGACAAAAGGGCTTTTCGGATTTCCCTCATCCACATGCCCACTCAAGTGATTTTTCTGACATTTCACCACTTGTCAACCATGCACTAGTAGAGGAGTGTTTCTATCCTAACCCTAGACTTTCGGCCACTACACTCAAGGACACACACTCATGCGCCACTTGTCACTTTAGGGTTACTAAAGAGAGCTTTGGGTATTTGAAATAGCTACCTAGGGAAGGAGCACTAGAAGATGAAAAAACTTCATGGGGAAATGAGAGGAAGTGGACGGCAATGAAGCACACACACATGCCTATGCCATGTCACACACACGCAAGCATCACTTTTTATGAAAATGGAGAGACCTTGTGGTTATTTTACTCTTTTTCTCTAAGATACATTGCACCTAGACAAGAGAAGAAGGGGTTGGAAGACCAAGAGGCTAAGTGGGGGAGGGGGGGGGGGGGGTTACACGCCACATCCATGTGCCTTTTAGCCTTTCCAAAGCAATCCAATGATGAATAAGATGAAAGGACATTTGGCTAAGGGGAAAGGTCACATGCCACTTGTCATTCATTCATTGGATCACTAGCAACCAATAGGGATTGATTTTTGGGAGAAAATGAAAAAGCCCGACTAGTTGTGAGAAAAAAAAAGGGATCATTTTCCTGTGCCAAGAAATATGTTTTGGATTTACTAGTGAATTAGGCCTTTTTATGACCGTTTGTTTTGGGGAAAAAGGTTTTGTTGGTTATCCATATTTTCGGAGACAATGAACATATCTTTTATTGGGTACTTTTGATATGAATGTATGTTAAAGGCAATGTTTAGGTTATGCTTAGTCTTATGGTACCATGTGCTAAGACAATTACTTTAGGCATTGCCTAGTTTATTATGAACTTTACATTTTCTGTCGCATTATTTATTGCATACTGCTAGTATACATAGGAGCATTGCATCTTACATGTCATGTACATGGGGTATGTGTCATTTCAGTCACCGTCCAATCCCACGCTGGGGCTGGGGGCGCCACAGAACATGGTATCAGAGCAATTACGTCCCTGGGTAAACCCATACATTGTCCTAGGAATACATGGTACCACCAACTAGGTTTGAGATCTGTAGTTATAGGCTTTGATCTTATAGCTATAGGCTTGAATCATGGAGGAAGTGAAAATAGAAGGAAGATACGCGTGTAGAGTTGTGATGCAAGTTGAAGAAACATAGTTTTTCTCTAAGAAGGAGACTGACCTACGCTGGTTTTTGTACGTTTAAGGAGAGAGAAAGAACCATGGTACGAAACCAACGTGAGGATACTTCTCCGAGACATAGAGACCAAGAGGCTGTAAATTCTCCATTAGAAGGAGGACAGGCAATAGCGGAAGCTATTCACCAGATGACTAAGGTAGTGTGCAATCAGATCGCGCAAGAGTAAAACATTAGGCAAGAACCGGCTAGAGGAGGAAATCAAGGATGTCGTATGAGAAATTTTTAGTTTACAAATATCCTAATTTTATCGGAACAAAAGGACCTTTGAGGGCCAATAAGTGGCTGGTGGACTTGGAGAGAACCTTCGACATCAGTGGATGCACGGAGGAACAGAAGGTCCAATATGCTGGACACATGCTCCAAGGAGAAGCCAGTATATGATGGGACGCTAATCGACAATTGATGAACCGAGAGTTAGGAGGTCTAGCGGCACTCACATGGGATCAATTTAAGAATGAGTTCGATAATCGTTTCTTTCCGGAGACAGCCAAGCAACAGAAAGCCCTAGATTTTGTGAATTTGACCCAAGGTAGCATGACAGTTGATCAATATGCTGCTCGTTTTATGGAATTAGGAAGATTTGCACCTCATCTGATTGGTACAGAGAAGATGCAAGCGAAGAAGTTTCAAGATGGTTTGCAACCCCGTATTCAAAACCAAGTAGCTTGCCTACGGATAGAGAATTTCTAAGAACTAGTCAATGTGGCTTTGATAGCAGAAGCGAAACAATGAAAACTGATCACTCAGGCCCAAGCAGATCGAAAAATAGGACTGCCTTATTCTTCTGGAGGAAGTATGGAAAAAAGGAAGGTCCCCGCTACTCTAAAAAAGGAAAATGCATCATAGTCGGGAGCCCAACACCTGTCACTCCACCACCCTGTCGACTGGTTACGGAAGCTTGCTTCAGATGTGGTTAGACCGGCCACATGATTTGGAATTTTCCTCTAAACACACATGGAGGAGTAGTAACGCCAAATGACAAGTAAAGACCCTTGTGAAGGCTAAGATCTATGCCATTACATTGGGAGATGTAGACCTGGAAGCTGACAAGATGGCAGACGCGAGAGTGATTACTGGTAAAATTTCCAACCTTGCCTTAACTGATAGCTAGTATATGTTTGAGAATCTTTGAGTAACCCTAGTTATCCTATTATGTAAGGTTAAATTGAAGCAAAACGTTTGTGCTTTGATTGATTTGGGAGCATCGAGATCCTTTGTCTCTGTTAGTTGTGTGAAATGATGTGAGCTAGATGCAAAACCTTTGTTTGAGAGAGTTCTAGTAGCCATTCCAGACTGAAAAATAGTTGGATGCACTTGGGTAGTTAGGAATTGTCCGTTGGAAGTTGCGGGTCTATCTTTGACCGCTGACTTGATTATTTTTCATTTAATGGAATTCAGTCTGATCTTAGGAATGAATTGGTTGTCTAAGCATTACACTAAGATAGACTATCAAGGAAGAGAAGTAGTCTTCGACTTACTTGCAAAGGATAGGATTTGTTATATGGGAGAAACCGTTAGGTTAGATCCATCAGTTGTAACAACAGGACAAGTCAAGAAGAGCTTAACAAGCGGAGCTATCGCTTATCTAGTAATGATGACAAAGGCGACGGAGGAACCTAAGGGAGTTCAAGGAATCCTAGTTATAGAAGCCTTTCCTAGAGTTTTTGTCGATGATTTACCTGGATTACCCCGGGACCGAGAGACAAAATTTGTGATTAAGCTTGAACCGGCCATGGCCCCCGTGCATAAGGCACCATACTGAATGGCCCTAGCAGAATTAAAGAAGCTCAAGGTTCAAATCGAGGAACTTCTAGAAAAGGGTTTTATCTACCCCAGTTCATCACCTTGGGGAGCACAGATCTTGTTTGTTAAGAAGAAGGACGAAACTCTGAGAATGTGTATAGATTATCGGGAGTTGAACAAGGTGACTGTCAAGAGCAAGTATCCCTTGCCGAGGATAGATGATTTGTTGGATCAGTTATAAGGAGCTTCGGTATTCTCAAAGATTGATCTACGATCGGGATATCACCAACTCAGGATCAAGGATCAGGACGTACCTTTGACTACCTTTCGAACTCGTTATGGACATTTCAAGTTTTTTGTCATGCCTTTCGGATTGACAAATGCTCCAGCAAAATTTATGGATTTGATAAATCGAATCTTCAGGTAGTACCTAGATAGTTTTGTAGTAGTGTTCATAGATGAAATACTGATATACTCTCGAAGTGATGAAGAGCATAAGAAGCATCTAAGGATTGTGTTGGAGATACTACAACAAAAGCAACTTTAAGGCAAGCTTAGTAAGTGTGAGTTCTGGCTTAGAGAGGTGAAATTGTTGAAACATGTCATTTCTAGTAAGGGAGTGGCAGTAGACCCTGCTAAGATCGACGTTGTGACAGAATGGCAAAGGCCAACTAATGCCCATGAGATACGTAGTTTCCTCGGACAAGCAAGATACTATCGGAGGTTCGTAGAAGGGTTCTCTAAACTCTCTAACCCTTTGACGACACTTACAAGGAAGAATGCCAAGTATGTTTGGAGCGAAGGATGCGATAAAAGTTTTCAGGAGCTGAAGAAAAGATTAACCATAACACCTATATTGGCTTTACCTAAACCACATAAGCCTTATGTAGTTTACAGTGACGTCTCTAAGATGGGATTAGGATGTGTTGATGCAAGAAGGAAGAGTCGTCACTTATGCTTCACGGCAACTCAAGGACCATGAACAGAACTACCTTACTCACGACTTAAAATTGGCTGTAGTAGTCTTTGCTTTGAAAATTTGGAGGCATTACCTGTATGGAAAAAAGTGCGAGGTATACACAGATCACAAAAGCCTCAAGTATTTGTTCAGTTAGAAGAATCTAAATATGAGGTAGAGAAGATGGGTTGAGACCATTTGTGATTACCAATGTGAGATTAAGTACCACCCCGAAAATGCTAATGTCGTAGCGGATGCTCTTAGCCAAAAGACTCAAACCGAATTGCCATCACTATTAGCGAAAACGATGAGCTTGTTGCCCGTCTTGAGATGCTATAGTAGCAATGATTCAGGAGATTGTAACCTTGACAAAAGAGGAAATCTTAGAAGGTCAATGGAAGGACGACAAGCTAGAAAATCTTTGACAGAAGATTTTGAAGTCTAAAGGACTGCAACATTTCACCATAAGGGAAAATGAGATGATGTACTATAAGGAGACAAAAGTGATTCCTAATATCACTGAGCTAAAGGACGGATTCTAAGGGAAGCTCATTGTACCCCTTACACAGCTCACCCCGGTAGCACTAAAATGTATCGGGACTTGAAGAATCATTTCTAGTGGGAAGGAATCAAGAAAGATGCAGCAGAGTTCGTAGCAAAATGCTCTGTTTGCCAGTTGGTGAAGGCTGAACACCAAAGGCCAGTAGGAGAACTGCAACCATTTCCAATTCTAGAATGGAAATGAGAGGACGTGTCGATGGATTTCATGATAGGTTTGCCACTAAGGTCATCAGGGAAGAATTCTATATGGGTCATAGTTGACAAACTAACAAAGAGTGCCCATTTTCTGCCCATGAATAATATAGAATCTACGAATAAGCTCTCTCAGATTTATGTTAAGAAGATAGTACGACTACATGGAGTACCAAAAACTAGGGCTGAAAATCGACCTCTTCGGCACGGTTTTTGGGCAACCGGTTGATGGGGGGAGGAGGAAAATCGGTCGTATCGACTCTGGCAGTTCTCAGTCGACGTTCGATTCCCCTGGCAATGAGCTACTTCTGTGAATAGAGAGAGAGTTGTAGAGGAGAGAGAGAGAGAGAGAGAGAGAGAGAGAGAGAGAGAGAGAGAGAGAGAGAGAGAGAGAGAGAGAGAAAGAGAGAGAGAGAGTTGCAGAGGCTGAAATTGAATCGGGAAGAAGGTTGGGGAAGAAGAAGACCCATCTCGAAATGAAGACGTTCCACTTAAGTTTAAGTGGAACGGCGTCGTTTGATACATATTTTTTTTCATACGTTTTTAATAAAACGATGTCGTTTGGTTTAATGTTTTCATTATTTGTTGTATACTTATAGGTGTAAAACGACGCCGTTCCACTTAAACTTAAGTGGAACGGCGTCGTTTTGATTAGGGTATATTAAAAAAAATATATAGTTTTACCCCTTCGGTCGTTTCAGCGGTCCAGTCTAGCTTCAAACTAGGACCGACCCGCTGAACGTCAGTTCCTTCAATTTGCCATTGCACACCGGCCGGTTCCTGAAGTAGCCGGTCAGTTCCCGTCGGTGGCGGCCGGTCCCTTCGATTTTTGTTCAACCCTACCAAAAACCATACAGTTGGATCGAGATACTCGTTTTACTTCACGCTTTTGGTAGAGTTTGCAAAAGATGTTGGGCACTAATGAGTGTACGAAAGCACTCTAAATATCCTATTACTGGACTAAAATGCTAAAATGTTAATAGAAATCATTGGAATTAATGTGTATTCTTGAATTGAGTTTCTATTTACTTTGGGATACTCCTAAGTAGATTTTTATGTTTAATTTCAGAGTCTATAAAAGAGCAAGTCCAAACCCATTCAAATTCAAAGGACTTTCAATTGGGCAAGACATTGGAACAACCTAAAAAATTTCAACGAGTGTAGGACCCTTCAAATAAGAATAATGATGGGGTTTGAGAGTAATTCGGATCAGAGTCCAAAATGTGTTATGAGACAGAATGGATACACTTTATTATTTTAATCATAACTTTTCGCTCAAATATCGGATTGATGCAATTATTGATGTGTTGGAAAGCTATCTTAAAGGTCTACAAAGTTTCCTCTAATAAGGATTTCCAAATTCGAACTTCTGAAGCACATACGCGGCTACCAAGTTGAGTCCTAAAATTTAAGCGATTTTGTGTACGGGAATATGAAGACATTAGGGTTTCTTTCCTACCCCTATTTAAGTACATCATTAGCACGAAATTGGCGGAAAAGAGGAGAGGAGATGGCTCAGTTTGAAGGAGGAAGATCTAAACTTAATTTCCATGGCCACCGTTTGCTTTATTTTTCTCTTGAGATTTTTGTTGTCCATTATATTTATGGGTAACTAAATTCTTACGTAGGGCTAGGGATGAACTTGCACATTAGATGGTATTTTTAATTTACTCTTGATTTATGTATTTGATTTTCAATTACTAAAACTCTTTTGTTTTATCATTCTCAATTCATCGTTAATGTTTTCTTCTTCAAATAATCATAGAATTTATTCTGTTTATGGATTCAGTCATGCTTTTTGTATTGAATGGATTGACTCTTTGATTATGTTTGGATGAATTATCTTTCTATATTGATTTAATTCTTTGCTGCAATATTATTTTCTGAGTATATTGTCGTCGTTGGATTTTCTCAATAGTGATAATAATTTACGTATTTTAAAAGTGGTGAATGATTTTTCATAGGGTTACATTTAGTTTAATCTTGGTTTATAAAGCTATACCTTCCATTTGGAAATTTTGTGAATTGAGTTCCCAATTGAGTTATTCAATGAATTAAGATAATTAAAATACCATATTTGTGCAAGGGATTCCCGACGCTTTACTGTTTGTCAAATTTGAGTACTTTTTCCGTTAGTCACTTTGCTTCACTTTAATTTGCATTTAAAATTCATCTTTGTTCTCTATTAATCATTTAATCTCTTTCTTTAGTTTCTTTGTTCCTTCTACAATTCTTTAATTTGTCTCTCTGTGGAATCGACACCCCAAAGCTGTGCTACAACTACCGCATTATTCTTTGGGTGTAATCAAATTTTGGCGCCGTTGTCGGCGAGACGGTAGAAGAATTGATAGATAATTTTTCTTTTCAGTAGTTTGTAAAGTCGGTAACTTCGTTCCCTCTTTTAGCTTGCTGCATTATTATTATTATTATTATTTTCTCTTTCTTTTCATTGTATTTTTAGTTTTTAGTATTTTGTTACTTTACATGCAAAGATATAGAGACGCATTGGGTAGATTTGCTTGTAGGCCTGTGGAAGAGTCAGAATCAAGTTTTTTAAATCCTTTATTTGACAATCCTTCTAGTCCTGAAGAAATGAGTGAACACGGAGATCAACCCATTAGAATTCTTCATGATTACCTCCACCCTACACGCACAGTCACACCATCATGCATCATGTTTCCAGCTAATATTCGCCAACTGGATTTTAAAACAGGGATGATACAGTTACTTCCTACTTTTCATGGCTTGGAAAATGAAAATCCATATGTGTACATTAGGGAGTTTGAGGAAGTAGTTGCGACTTTTCATAGTCAAAATGCAACTGATGACATTGTAAGACTTAAGTTCTTTCATTTCTCTTTGAATGATAGAGCTAAGAGTTGGCTATACTCACTGAGACCACGATCTATTGGGTCATGGAGTGAGATGACTCAGGTCTTATTTAATAAATACTTTTCCCAACATAAGACCAATGCTTTAAAAAGACAAATCTCCACCTTTGCACAAAAGGACATTGAGACTTTGTATCAGTCTTGGGAGAAATTTAAGGAGTTGTAGAGTATGTGTCCTCACCATGGGTATGAGAATTGGCGTTTAGTGAGCTATTTTTATGAGGGACTTATACCTAGAGAGCGCCAATTTGTGGAGATGATGTGTAATGGTGAGTTCTTACATAAAGATCCTGATGAGGCCATAGAATACCTTAATGAGCTTGCTGAAAAAGCTCACACTTGGACTGGACCTAGTGCTACTGAAAGCACAAATAGGTCACGACCTGCAGGAAACCTAAATAGTGGTGGAATTTACCATCTCAGGGAAGATGATAGCCTAAAGGCTAAGGTTGAGATGCTCACTAGGGAGCTGGATGTGTTAAAGACTAAGGACTTAAAGCCAACACACGTGGCTAATCATGCAGAGTCTTTTGGACCATGTTTTGTGTATGGCGGGGTAGATCACCTTGCCCAAGAGTGTCTCACATTTGCTGAGATGAGAGGGATGTATGAGGAACAATGTAATGCCTTAGGTATGTACAAGAAACCTTTTACAACTTATTCCGATACCTATAATCTGGGATGGCGCAATCACCCTAATTTTAGCTGGAAGTCTGAAAACCAGCAGCTTGCACAATCCCCTAGATCATATCCTGCACCATATCATGCACTTTCATCTTCTAGGAATCCATAGAAGACACTTTGCATGCTTTTATAGAGGCACAGGGTAAGACTAACAAAATTTTGAATCTTTGATTATATAGGTTGTTGAAGAAAACAAGGAGATAAAGAGCCAAGTATCCAAGTTTATGAGCTCCTTGAGTGTGAATGAGAGTGGCAAGTTCTCTTCTCAAGCTCAATCCATTCCCCAAGATCAACATATGGCTCAAGGAAATTTGAAGGAGGTAAATGCCATTATGACACGAAGTGGTAAGTCCTCACACATCCCAACAACTGATAAGCCAGAGGATGTTAAAGAGGAACAAAGCAAGGATAGTGCCGAGTTGCTCAAGGAAGCCGAGGTAATTAAGAGCCCAGTTAAGGTACAATTTCCTCAAGCTTTAAAATCTGGTATGCGAACTTTGGATTATAGCAATGAAATCTTGGAGAACCTCAGGCAGGTAAAGATCAATCTTCCTCTTTTGCATGTTATTAAACAAGTTCCTACTTATGCAAAAGTTCTCAAAAATTTGTGTACAATTAAGAGGAAGCATCATGTTAAGAATATAGCATTTCTAACAGAGCAAGTTAGTGCTCTAATTGAGCAGCGAATTCCTCCTAAATACAAGGATCCTGGTTGTCCCACCAGCATGTAATATTGAGAATCATGAGTTTGGGCAAGCCTTGCTAGATTTGGGAGCTAGTGTAAATTTGATGCCTTATTCCATTTATTTGCAGCTTGGTTTGGGTGAAATTAAGCCTACTTATGTTGTGCTTCAACTGGCCGATCGTTCAGTTAAGAAACCAAGAGGGATAGTTGAGGATGTTTTGATCCAAATTGACAAGTTTTACTACCCTGTTGATTTTTCAATTTTGGACACTCAGTCGGTTGTTGAGTCTGACTATAAGATTTCTCTTATATTAGGTAGACCTTTCCTTACTACTGCTAATGCACTTATAAACTGCAGGAATAGGCTGATGAAACTATCTTTTAGAAACATGACCGTTGAGGTCAACATATTCCACATCAGTAATCAGCCCGAGGTTGATGAGTGCCAACAAACATACATGATTGACGTACTCATAGACAAGGGAGTTCACACAACACATGATTCTGATCCCTTTGAATATTTTCATGTTAAATCTGAGTTTAATACTATGAATGATTCATCTGATGTTGTTAATATTTATGCTATTTTTTATGAACTTTAGGATTATGGCCCATATATTTTGCAATTGAAATTTGAGGAGCTGTCTAAGAAAAGTGAAAAGCAAATTCCTTCAAGCATGGATAGTCCCAAATTGGAATTAAAGCCATTGCCCCCAGGTCCTAAGCATGCATTTGTCGACCAAGTTGACACTTCCCCTATTAGTATTTCTTCTAAATTGAATGAGGGTAAGTTTAGAAAATTTCAGTTGACCGAGTTAGAGGAGTTGAGAAATGATGCTTATGAGAACTCTAGAATCTATAAGGCTAAAATGAAAGCGTCTCATGATAAAAATATTGGTAGGAAGACGTTTAAGCCTAATGATCGAGTGTTCTTATATGATTCTAGACTCCATAACCACCCAAGAAAACTTAGGTCTAGGTGGACTGGCCCTTTTGTTGTGAATAATATTTTTGCAAATGGGGTGGTAGAAATAGAGGATCCTAAGGATGGTTGGATCTTTAAAGTAAATGGTCAACGCCTTAAAGTATTAATTAATAGACAAGTTTCGGAAGTGGAAGACCTTCCATTTGTGGATCCAGTCTATCAACCTTGACCACACCACGCATGTATGTTTTTCTTTGGTTTTGTTTTATTTTTGTTTTCTCTTATTTTTTCCATTTTTCTTTTTGTTTGCTGTTGTTTTCTTTGTTTTTGTTTGCAGGTTAGTTTCATTTTTTCATTTTAGGTTAACATCTTTAGTGCTTAGCGAGCTACCCACGTCACTCATCAAGGGTATTCTACCCTTTTTAGTTATTCCCCATTCAAATTTGATTCTTAAACATTGAGGACAATGGTTCATTTAAGTTGGGGGGTGGTGGTGCAAATTCAGTATTGAAAATGCTTGTTGGAACTCTGTGGCATATTTTCATGTGTCAATTTTTTTTTTTAATTTTGCATCACACTTCATCCTTTTCATATGTGTACTCATTCTTATTCATAGTCATCTTCGTGAATTTATCAAACCCACCATAATCACCTTTTGCTAAGGCATTTACAGAATCTTTAATGCACTCATCCAAGTTTTGTGGTAAGATGGTGGTTTGACACATGTAGCTAGAGAACTCTTTTGCTTAAGTATTAATGTGAGTTTTGGAGAGGATTGAGAGCCTACAAATGCTATAAATTGTGATAAGCGTTCATTGATATGTTGAATTAGACACTTCTTTTGAGAATATCATTACATGGTTTGTGGTAAGATGGTGGATATACTTGGGATATGACGAAGGTCAAGTTAGGATCAACGTTTGAGCCTTTCAAGCTAACTCTTTCCATTATCGACCCCTAGTAGCCAACTTTGAGCCAATAAACACATGTAACATTTTCTTTTCATATGCCCACATGCATGCCTCTCCACATTGGAATATAGCTTATACACTAATTTTTCCTATCCTTATTACTTCCACGTGTGTACTAGATCTGGAATTCTTCTTTTTGAAAGGAATAAAAAAAAAAGAGGAAAAAAAAGAGGAAGAACACGAGTTACAAGGTGTTAAGTGAGTGAGCTTCAAAGACAAAAATACCAATTTTGGGTAGAAATTGCAAAATACCAGGGTGATATGTAATTGATCACCAAATTATAAAAAGAAAATGATGAAAAAAAGAAAAAAAAAAGAAAAGGGAAAAGAAAAAGAAAAGAAAGTGTGGTCTACTGAGATATTTAATAAGATTCCCTTTGTATGTACTTAGAAGTTTTTGAATCATTTTTCAATTTTTTTCATATAGCCCCGAACCTAAGCCACGTACAACCTTTTGTGTTGACCGTTTTGATCCTAAGCAAGTTTTTGGAAAGAATGGTTGAATTCTCATTTGTTAGTGTTCCTATCATAAGATCAATGCTTGCTTGTAGCTTGTTCATAATTACCTAAATCTCTATATGATTGTGTGTACACCATTTGTCAACTACATAGAGAGAGCCCTTACACGAAACACTATTATACCTATGAGTTATGGAGTTGAACTTTTTGCTTGAGACGTTCTTGATGTTGCTGTGTCAATGTTAGTGTTAAGATGATTATAGCTTGGAGAACACACACACTCTGTGAATTGCTATAAGTAGATTGATCTTGATGGGTTATTAGATTCCTTAGTTTGTTTTTGATATGTGAATTTGAAAAATGTGAATTAGTGGCCTATTTTTAGTGATCTCATATCTTTCATCTCTTTAGCATAGAAATTACTAGGGACTAGCAATAAGCAAGTTGGGGGGTGTGATGAGTGTACGGAAGTGCACTCTAAATACCCTATTACTGGACTAAAATGCTAAAGTGTTAATAGAAATCATTGGAATTAATGTGTATTCTTCAATTGAGTTTCTATTTACTTTGAGATACTCCTAAGCAGATTTTTATGTTTAATTTCAGAGTCTATAAAGAGCAAGTCCAAATCCATTCAAATTCAAAGGACTTTTAAGTGGGCAACACGTTGGAACAACTTAAGAACTTTTAACGAGTGTAGGACTCTTCAATAAGAATAATAATGGGGTTTGAGAGTAATTCGGATCAGAGTCCAAAATGCGTTAGGAGACAGAATGAACACACTTTATTATTTTAATCATAGCTTTTCGCTCAGATATAGGATTGATACGATTCTTGATGTGTTGGAAAACTATCTTAAAGGGCTACAACGTTTCGCTAATAAAGATTTCCAAATTTGGACTCCTGAAGTGCGTACGTGGCTGCCAAGTTGAGTCCTAAAATTTAGGCGATTTTGTGTACGGGAATATGAAGACATTAGGGTTTCTTTCCTACCCCTATTTAAGCACATCATTAGCACGAAATTGGAGGAAAAGAGGAGAGGAGACGGCTCAGTTTGAAGGAGGAAGATCTAAACTTAATTTCCATGGCCACCGTTTGCTTTATTTTTCTCTTGAGATTTTTGTTGTCCATTATATTTATGGGTAACTAAATTCTCAAGTAGGGCTAGGAATGAGCTTGCACATTAGATGGTATTTTTAATTTATTCTTGATTTATGTATTTAATTTTCAATTACTAAAACTCTTTTGTTTTATCATTCTAAATTCATCGTTAATGTTTTCTTCTCCAAATAATTATAGAATTTATTCTGTTTATGGATTCAGTCATGCTTTTTCTATTGAATGGATTGACTCTTTGATTATGTTTGGATCAATTATCTTTCTATATTTATTTAATTCTTTGTTGGAATATCGCTTTCTGAGTATATTGTCGTCGTTGGATTTTCTCAATAGTGATAATAATTTACGCATTTTAAAAGTGGTGAATGATTTTTCATAGGGTTACATTTTGTTTAATCTTGGTTTATAAAGCTATACCTTCCAATTGGAAATTTTGAGAATTGAGTTCCCAATTGAGTTATTCAATGAATTAAGAATAATTAAAATACCTTATTTGTGCAAGGGATTTCCGACGCTTTACTGTTTGTAAAATTTGAGTATTTTTTCCGTTAGTCACTTTGCTTCACTTTAATTTTCATTTAAAATTCATCTTTATTCTCTATTAATCATTTAATCTCTTTCTTTAGTTTCTTTGTTCCTTCTACAATTCTTTTAATTTGTCTCTCTGTGGAATCGACACCCCAAAGCTGTGCTACAACTACTACATTATTCTTTGGGCGTAATCAGGCACACAACTGAGGTTTAGCAGTGCATATCATCCATAGACTGTTGGACAAACCGAGCGTACAATCCAAACTTTAGAGGACATGGTGCGAGCAAACGTGCTGGATCTAAGTGATGATTGGGAAAATCACCTGTCATTAGTAGAGTTTGCTTATAATAATAGCTTTCAGGCCACGATACAGGTAGCACCTTACAAGGTATTGTATGGGAGGAAGTGTAGATCCCCGTTGTATTGGGACGAAGTTGAAGAAAAGAAGATACTAGGACCCAAATACTAACAAGAGGTTTGGAAACAAGTAGCTTTGATCCGAGAGAGGATGAAAGCGACCCAGAATCGACAGAAGAGTTATGCCGACAATCGACAAAGAAGTCTAGAGTTTGCAGTAGGAGATTGGGTATTATACATCAAGGTATTGCCCATGAAAGGAGTTGTGTAATTTGGCAAAAAGGGAAAGTTAAGTCTCTAATATGTAGGACCCTATGAGATAGTGGAAAGAGTGGGTTCTGTAGCCTACTGATTGGACTTACCATTTGAGATGCAGGGAATACATGATGTATTTCACGTGTCGACTCTAAAGAAAAGCTTCGGAGAAAGACAACCAGTGATAATGGAACCTAGCAGTATACGACTTCAGCCAAATTTTTCATACAAAGAGTGGCCAGTACAGATCGTTGATCGTAAGGAGCAATATCTAAGGAATCGGAAGATACCTTTAGTGAAAGTACTCTAGAATAACCCAGATTTTCAAGAAGCAACTTGAGAACGGGAGGATTCAATGAGGAATAAATACCCTCCCTTGTTTGTATCTTAGATCAAAACATTTGATGAAATGCACGTGTTTGTTTGGATATATGTCTGATTTGTTAATATGAATTCTTGTATGTTCACTTTTGTTAGCTTAAATATAGTGATGTTATGTGCACCTACCATATCCTTGGAATCGGGAATGGCCCGACCTTGAAAGACCCCGTCTATGTCTGTTGCGTCTGTAGCTTAAATTAGGGAAAGATGGAAATATAGTCGTAGAAATCAACGCGAGAGACGAGACCTGTTAATAGATGCAGATTGTAAGGGGAATATCTTCTTGTAGAGAGCATTACCGTAAGAGGAAAGACAACCCCCATGAGACCTGTTAAAATGGAAGGAAGCTGGAAGGATACGTCTGCTTGGACTAAATTAAGAAGCTAAAAATAGCCGCGCTGCAGAGGCCAATGCAAGTAGGTATACCTCGTTTGAGACATCAGACACCTCTACAGATTGGATTTGATTCCACGAGGAGGGGCAACCCTTTGAAGACACTGAGCTAGCAATACAACATAAGCTGAATGAAATGAGAGTAAACATGTACTACGACTATGATTTGGACGCGATATTTTATTTTTCACAAGATTTGGTAACAGAAGGGGCAGATGAAGTGCCATCCCTATCATCATCATCTGAAGACTCAACGACTGCAAGTATGAGAGGTAAAAACCCCAACATTACCTATTACAAAACCTTGGTTGATGATCACGGTATCGATTTTGAGGACGAAATCTTTTCTAAGGGGCAGGATGTGATAACACAAACCTAGTTAGATTTCATCCATGTTTATTCTTCGTTGCCTTGATATTATTTTAGGGCCATGAGATTAGGTCTAGTTCGATAAAGGACTTGGACTTGTAGTTTAGAATCAAAAGCCCAAGAGAAAGAGCCACTCAAACCCCTAGAATTCAGCCAACTAAGTGGGCTTGAGCCCAAAAACCCTAAAAGAACCATAAGGACACTCCTAAGCCATGAGGCTTGTGCCATTTGTCATGCATATAAGACCCATGAATCTAGATGTGTAAGTGGGCTAAGGGGGAGAGAGAAGAGTGTTTGGGAAGCCAAGGGAGGCATGCACGCCAACCCTAGTGACAAGTCCTTTGGTTTGCCACTTATTTTTCACGCAAGAAGGCTTCTAGAAGAAGAAATGATTGGATGACCTAGAGAAGGCCAAAGGCCACTTGGCCAACTCACCCACACGCACACCCCATGCCATTTGGCAATTGTTTGTAGTTCCAAGAATATTTTCATGGGAAGTGGCGCCTAGGGAAGACAAAAATGGATCCTCTCAAGAGATTTGCATGGGGAAGCCCAAGGGACAAAAGGGATTTTCGGATTTCCCTCACCCATATGCCCACTCAAGTGATTTTTCTAACATTTCACCACTTGTCAACCATGCACTAGTAGAGGAGTGTTTCTAGAAGGAAAATGAAGGGACTTGTGCGTAAAATGACTATCACAACCCTAGACTTTCGGCCACTACATTCAAGGACACGCACTCATGCTCCACTTGTCACTTTAGGGTTTCAAAAGAGAGCCTTGGGTATTCGAAATAGCCAACTAGGGAAGGAGCACTAGAAGATGAAAAATCTTCATGGGGAAATGAGAGGAAGTGGACGGCAAGGAGGCGCAAACACACGCCTATGCCATGTCACACACATGCAAGCATAACTTTTTGGGAAAATGGAGAGACCTTGTGGTTATTTTACTCTTTTGCCCTAAGGTACATAGCACCTAGACAAGAGAATAAGGAGTTGGAAGACCAAGAGGTTCAGCTAAGGGAGGGGAGGGGGGGTTACACGCCACATCCATGTGCCTTTTCCCAAAGCAATCCAATGATGAAGGGACATTCGACTAAGGGGAAAGGTCACACGCCACTTGTCCTTCATGCAATGGATCACTAGCAACCATTAGGATTTTGTAGAGAGTTCTATATATAGGGGGAGGAGCCACATGCCTAAGGGCTTTTCTCTTTTTCCATTTTTGGATTTCTCATACGACCACTTGGTGTTTTCATCACTTTCTTACGTTTTCTTTCCAAACAAACATGAAAACAACTTTACTCTACATACAAGGAAGGACCACGACACCAAGCACGAAGGAATCCAAGGTGAGGACCTCATTTTATTATTGTTTCTTCACACTACTCACACCTCACTCGAGGAGATGATAGCATCTCCAAAGAGCTTGAGATTCTCGGAGGGTTACATATGATTTCAAGGTTATTTCATCTTGGAATAACCTAGGGTTTTCCAAGGGGGGAGAAGCCGAAACTGAGGACTTACATCCTCTAGACAATCAACCAAACACACACACACACACACATTACTCATATGTTCATAACCTAGCCATGGTTACATGAACTTGAAGGGTTTTCATGTTTAAAAACCCTAAAGCCAAAAGGTTGAGGTATTTCCAACGACAAGTGACGAACCCTAAAAACCTCACACTCATGCACACAGATTAGGGTTCGAAACCCTTGTTCTAACAAGTTGTACTTCCATTTACAGCTTGGTAGTGCTTTCTTGAAGGATTTTTGTAAGTAAACACTCAACTTAGTTTGGTTAACATGTGTATATATTTGTGTAAATCTTTTTTTGTTATTGTTACCTTTTGATTGTTAATTTATGTTTTACTTGGTTGAATATTCTATTTTGACTTTGTTTAAAATCATGAAAGAGGTTATATGTTTCGGATCCATGTTGAAAATGCCATGATTCACATGCACATGTTTCGGTTTTGCTTGAGGGTATGTTGATATTTCATGTGTCATGAAGATTCAGTTATTGTAAGGTTAAGTGTTTCGGATTTATGTGATGTTGTCATGATTTTATGTTTTGATTCACCCTTGCCATGACTTTTATCTATTATACTTCAAGTTTGGAACATGTTAAAATGAAATTTCTCCATATTAATATGCCTTTGATGTTTCGGCCAAGTTATGTTCTTCTATGTTCATGAAGTTGTTTTAATATTTCATATATCATATGTTATCATACCATGATTTGAATATGTTACGCTTGAGTATCTCATGCATGACATTTCATGTGTCACATGTCAAGTGTAAGAAGAAGTCTGTTTTAAGTCTCATGT
The DNA here is from genome assembly GCA_022457165.1 of Juglans mandshurica. Classification (NCBI taxonomy): domain Eukaryota; kingdom Viridiplantae; phylum Streptophyta; class Magnoliopsida; order Fagales; family Juglandaceae; genus Juglans; species Juglans mandshurica. The sequence goes on from CM039629.1 coordinate 16,726,616, forward strand.
CACTTGCATTTGGGTAAATAGTCTTTTAAAAAAGTGTCTGAAAATATTTATCATGACCCCAAATGCTAGGACGAGGGAATGTCCTGGTGGAACTCCTATGTCCACTCTAGAGTGCTTAAGAATGGAGTGGTAACCCATGAGTCAACAAAGAACCATCGGCGTGCCTTGAATGGATCTTTTTAGAAATGATGTCAGAGCGAGGTAACACCTAACACTAGTGGGTGCCATAACTAAAGCAAATAACTTGACAAAATACTATCGTGTTATAATGATTATAAATAAAACGTATTCACCACAGTGTACGAACCGTTGTTGATGCAATAACTAGCAGGAACACGGGGTGCTCAGGTGAGTTGTGTTGTGTCCACCATGTGTTATAAGAACAAGGCAATGAGCTCACATGATACGGATTACGTGATATGATATGATACGATACGATATGATATATGTGACACCCCTAGATTCTGCTTGGGATTGGACGAATATCTGAAACGTCGGGACATCCAACACAAGGTTACCTGCCCTCGTTCATGACATATAAGATGCAATGTTCCTAACATGCATCTAGCATTATGCAATATTCGCAGCAGATAACTTTTTTTTTTGCAATACTATGCACCAAACTTATAATATCCCAAATACTTAAAACACATACTTCATACATAAAGGCATACTAAACAACTGAGATTACAACACTAGTCCAAAATGGTTGTGAACAAAAGAGTGCTGGAGATTGAACTCAACAAAATATAAATAGTAATCTGAGGTAACTACATCTACGTCGTACCGTCGCTTAGTCGACCGTTTCTAGTTGGTCGATTCCCGGTTCTCCTTCTGATCCTGTAATAAGATCTACCATTCGGGGGGAATGGTAGTTAGGACTACCACAGTAAGATTTGATTACAAATCTCAGCAAGTTAATAAAAAACTTCACACAGGTTAATGATGCATGCATGGTAATAAAGGCATGAATGCACAATCAAAATCAATAGTAAACATAACATAACTTGACATAACATGGCATGAAATAATAAGCATAACGTGACTTGACATAACATGGCGTGAGCTGACATGACTTGAACTGAACCTGAAACTTAGTTTGACGTGACATAAACTTAAAACTTAACATGAACGTAAACTTGAACACAACATAACGTGAAACATGACTTGAGCGTGAAATACATGAATTTGGAATCTTATTCAGTAGACTTAATTATAAAGTGACAATACGGGTGCTACACAGGTCCCCTTGAGCCGTGTGTCCCTGCCGATTACCGCATCACAACACAGGTGTCTATACTAGCTGTGAGTGCGTTAATACGTACTCCACAATTGTTGTGGCCCCACGTATTCTGCATGTCACAATTGTTGTGTCTCGCGTAGTGTATGCTCCATAGTTGTTGTGGCCTCATGACTTATTTGTTTGTGCCACACTTACTGTGGACACACGTAACATAAAGTGTGGCTCCATCGGCGTTAGTGTCTGGCGCGCTCTAGTGACCAGCTAGTTAGGCCCATTCGCAACCTGTTGACTGTACTTCGTCAACCTAGGAAATTTCACACCTATTTAGACATTCAAGCGTGAACAAAGGAGTTCCAATAGGATATTACCACATCCTAGTGCTTAGGGTCATGATTGACATGAATAACTTAACTGGCATACATGAAATTTTGTAACGTGACGTGACATGAATGCGACATAAACGATAGAAGTCCTGACGTAGCGTAACGTGACATGAATGTAAGATGACAGACATGACATAAAATGTAACAGAAAATATTTCATAACATGACATACATGTAACAGACAATATTTTATAATATGACATAACATATAACAGACAACATTTTGTAACATGTGACAGTGAATATTACGTGACATGACATATATATAACATATAGCATACGTCACGTGACATACTTGCAACAGATAGTAACATGAGACAGAATATATTATGTAACAGATAAATATTTCATGATAGAATAATTCGTGTAATAGATAAACATGTGATGACATGGCATGACATACTTTGAGATATAAATGTAACAAAAGACATTTCATAACATGGCATACATGTGATAGACAATATTTCGTAACATGGCATAACATATAACAGACAACCTTTCGTAACATGGCATAACATGTGATAGTGAATATTATGTGACATGACATATATGTAATAGATGGCATACGTAATGTGACATACTTGCGATTGATAGTGACATGTGACAGAATATATTGTGCAACAAATAAGTATTTCACGATAGAATAATTCGTGAAATAGATAAACATGGCATGGCATGGCATATATAACAACATACGAACATTAACTGTAGTTCCTTGACTCATCACATGTACACAGTAAACTGATAGTAAGTTAAGAGCTCACTTACCTCGATAGTCACGTTCTATAAGAATTAAGCGCGAAACACGAGAAATTGTAAGAGGGTATTCTAAAAGTTAGAAATTTAATTACTAACAATTAGAAAAGTGAAAAGGGACAACTTAGAGTAAAATTATCATTTTACACTCTACATGTGAAAAAATGACAATTTTACCCCTAACTTAAGGATTTCACATCCTAACTACAAAAATTATCAAAATTTACATTCCTCATGTAAAGTTTGTCCTAGACTCAAATATCAACTTAGAAAAAATTTAAGACCATTCACAACCATAGAAAACTCACAATGGTCGAAACATTCATAGGTCATTTCTCTTGATTTTGGTTGCAATTTCTTCCATCTTCAAAACCTGTGATTAAATCAAAATTTTGTAACAAGAATCTTCCTATCCTAAGTTTAAAAATACACTTAAAATATCCATTAAGAAAAGCTAATCATCAACACCAAACGTTTTGTAAAAATACCCAAACTTTTAACAAAAAGTAAACCCTTAAATCACAAGTTTTAACCTTAATACAAACATTTCCATGAATTCCAAAAAAAATCAAATCTTACTTCTAACATATTCATAACATCATCCTAAGATCAACCATGATTTAAATCATAAAAAAAAAAGTCACCAAAATCACAAAACAACACTTGGAGTTTTTGGTTTTACACTTAGTTCAAAAACAAAAACTTCTCTCTCAACTAACTTTGATCAATCTCTTGATCCATGGCTTAAAGACATTTGATCTTCAAAATAAAACACCTCATTATTTAAAAAATATGTCTGAAAGAAGATCCAACCATCAAACTTAAAATTACATGGCTAAAATTCAACAAAACATGGATCTAACCCAAAAACATCAAATCTTAGGCCAAACCGACATCCTCTTGCATAGAAAATCATATCTTTAAAACTAATACTAAATATCTTCAAAATAACATCCTAACATGAATATAAGAGGCTTAGGATCATCATATAAAAATATCAAAACCTTTGGAATAAGATTAAACCACGAAATATTCAAACCTTCACAAAACAAAAACTATTTTTCCATTTCCGTTTTCAAGTTTCTAAATATAAGGAAATCTATCGTCAAAAGCTTTATTCATGCAACAAAACCTCAATGAAAATTCATAAACACATGCTAACAACACTCCATAAAATTTTCGGACCAAGATATTTCCATTAGTTTGGTAAAAAATTCCAAAACATATCATATTCTCCAGTTTCACGCCCAAAATGAGCTTTCTATGTTAAAAATACTTTTAACCAACCAACTGAATGTGGAATGAGCCTAATAAGATATCCGCGGAAACTAGACTCAAAGACGAACAACTTCTATGAAGAATTTATCGTGAAAAAAATACTTACAAAGGGTCGAAACTGGCCACGCCAAAATACCCAGAAATCTGCCCGAGAGAGCTTTCTCGGGTTTCTCTCTAAGAACGGGGGGAAGAAGTGATAAAATGGAGAGAAGTGTGTCTTGCATGACTTTAGACTCCTGGAGGGGGAAGTTATGGAATTGAATGAGCCGTGATTGGAGGTGGCTATGTGACATAAAATGGAGAGTAATGAGGGCAAAGGACTGCCTGCAGCAGCTGTGAGAGATGGAGGTTGATGAAGTGGATTTGTCCTTCACATCAAGGCACTATTGGGTGCAGCCAAAGGCAGTGGATGGTCTGCCATGTGGGGAAGGAAACTTCTTCAAGAAGTTTTTCCAAGGTGGCCAAATTCAAGTGGGCTTCAAATTGGGGTTTAAAGGTGGTTTGGTTAGGGTTTAAGATGCTATCAAGCCCAAAACTAAATTTTCTTGACCCAATCAAATTTCCAAGGTTTAAAAGGTTGGATAATGATGTCATAATAAGGATTTGATTAATTAATAGCATGTGAAAGTGATTTAATCAAGTGATTAAACACAATGCTAGAAATATGATTAAAAAGGGTTTGGAGGCCAACTTTAGGGTTTCGGGAAACCATTTAGGGTTTCGGTATCAACCAAGCTTTTGGGGTTTCAATGGATTCCAACCATTCAGGGTTTCGCTAGGATTGAAACCTTCTTTGGTCTGGCACAATTTGGTTGATCAGATGAAACAAAACTTTGCAGGTGGCATGATCTCACACCTTGACTTCCTTCACAAATCCATCTAATGGTTCCTCATGTTGCCAAGTGTCTAATACTATTCACTAAGTCTGGATAAGATCTTGCCAAGTGTCCAAATTAAACTTCTCTAACCTAATTTAGACATTCCACACTATGATTTTGAAAACACTGCACTGGGTGCGCTTATCGAGGTTACTATCCACTCCAAAAAAATGCATAATAACCTTAGTACTGAAAAATTCTAAATATTCATATTAACCTATAGTGAAAATCATTTACCGAAATTCAACCCCGAAGTGCCCCTAAAAAATAATTTCACAATTTCGAACAGCTGTTTCGTCCGAAATTATGAAAATGAGTTATTGCGCCATAAAATCCTAAATAATCAACTGAGTCTAATGACGTAGACCAAAACACATTCTGACACTTCTAACTACCTCAAATAATTAAACTCATAGTTCTAGCACCATAGTGAGTGATAACACTAACTATGTTGACAGACTAAAACCTGTGCGATTGGTCGATTCGTAAAAACTTATGGGATTTTCACGAGATTCCTAAAGTCAATAGAAATTCCACCAGTGAATTTCTAACGGGCTGTTACAATATGAATCACATGATATGATAAGATATGAAATGATCAACACGAAAATGATGTCAAATAATGTTTTTAGAAAAGTTTAAAGTTTATGTTACATGTCTTTTGAAAAAGGTTAAGTGCGTAAGTCAAGTTTAGGTCACGTCATGTGTCAAGTACATGTTCATGCATACATTCCACAGTTTGCCACTTGTATGCTTATGTTAATCATTGTATGTTGTATATTTACTTTCTCATATTTCTCGAAATCCCATTGTGGTAGTTTCTACTACCATTCCCCACCCGGAATGGTAGAAGTTGTGACAGGTATAGAAAATCACTCCCATGGTAAAACGCAAGAGGACTACGATGCTCCCGACTAGAGAGGAGGTATCGAAGAATAATGAGAGCTTGTTGGAGCCCTCCTTGTTGGATAGGATATGGAACGCTGACCTACTCATTTCTGAGGCACGTAGCTCATTGACGAGCTGAAGAGATTAAAGAATCGGGACAAGGATCCATTTTTTGGAGAAAATGAAGAAGTCCGACTAATTGTGAGAAAAAAAGGACCGTTTTCTTGTGCCAAGAAATATGTTTTGGATTTACTAGTGAATTAAGCCCTTTTGTGATCAATCCCTTTGTTTTGAGGAAAAATATTTTGTTGGTTACCCATATTTTGGGAGACAATAAACATATCTTTCATTGGGTACTTTTCATATGAATTTTATGTTAAAGGTAATGTTTGGGTTATGCTTAGTCTTACGGTACCACGTGCTAAGGCAAATGCTTTAGGCATTGCCTAGTTTCATATGAACTTTACATTTTTTATTGCATTATTTATTGCATACTACTAGTATACATAGGAGTATTGCATCTTACCTGTTGTGTATGAGGGGTATGTATCCAAGCGGAGGCTGGGGGCACCACATCATATCAGGCAATGGGTTGATCAAAGTGTCTTCCATCATGTAGCCAAAGAAGTAGATAATTACAATCTCTGGATGAAATTATAAAGTCTTTATAAGAAAAAGACTGCACAAAGCAAAGCCTTTCTGAGAAGAAAGCTTGTGAATTTAAAGTACAAGGATGGGCAAAGTGTTGCAGAGCATCTGAACAGTTTTCAAGAATTGTTGAATGAATTGTCTACCATAAAACTTGTTTTGGATTGCACAAAAGCGATGGAGGAGTAAAAGCAGAAAACCTAATGGTGATAAAAGTGGTGACAAGTCAAGAGGAAGATCCACTTCAAGAAAAGGGATAAAATGTTCTCACTGTGGTAAGCTTGGGCATATGAAGAAAAAGTGCAAGAAGTTTAAAAAGAAATAGTTGAAAGAAAAAAGTGAGGAGCAGAAAGAAGAAAATGAAATCGCAGCAGTTGCATTTTATTATGATTTGTTCATTGTTTGCGATAATGCTCATGTTAATGTCGCTTGTTAGGATTCCACTTGGGTAATTAATACAATAGGTTCTTTTCAGATTATTGCATGTAGAGACTTCTTCTTTTCCTATACAAGTGGTGACTCTGGTTGGGTTAGGATGGGAAATGAAGCAAAGTGTCAGATTGTGCGCATAGGAGATGTGTGATTGGAAACCAGCATTGGGTGCAAATTGATTCTCAAAGATGTCAAGCATGTTCCTAGTATACGTTTTAATTTGATTTCAATTGGAGAACTGGATTATGAAGGTTACCATAATCATCTTAGAGATGGAATGTGGAAACTTAATAAGGGTTCTCTTATTCTAGTCATGGAAAGGAAGGTCAACACTCTCTACAAGACATATGCCAGCTTCATCAAGGGATATGTTATTGCTGTTGAAAATGAAATCTTTACTAAGGTATGGTATAAGAGGCTTGGACACATTAGGGAGAAAAGACTTTAGATTCTTGCAAAGAAGTAGTTCCTATCTAATATCAAAGGTATGCAACTAATGCCCTGTACTCATTGTCTTATGGGAAAGCAACGAAGAATTTCTTTTAAGAAATTTTCTCCTTCTAAAAAAGGTGATATTCTTGATTTGTTTCACACTGATGTTTGTACTATGAATACCAAATGTGTTGGTGTTGCATTGTATTATGTTACTTTTATTGATGATCACTCTAGAAAAGTGTGGACTTTTCCACTAAAAACTAAAGACCAAGTGCTAGATATGTTCAAGACACTACATGTGAAAGTTGAAAGAGAAACCGGAAGATATTTGAAGTGTGTTCGGGCGGATAATGGTGGTGAGAGGACCATTTGAAGAATACTACAGAAGTCATGGCATCAGGCTTGAGAAAGCAGTTCCTAAAACACCACGACAGAAAGGTGTAACAGAGAGAATGGATAGAACAATTTGTGAAAAAAATCAGGTGTATGCTCTCTCATGCGAATTTGTCTAATCCCTTTTGGTCTGCGACAATGAGGACAACAGTTGACTTGATCAACCTTTCTTCTTCGATTCCTTTGGATTTTGGCATTTCTAAAAGGGTTTAGGACATAAAAAGATATTTCTCTCGAGCATTTGAGGGTGTTCGGCTGCAGGGCTTTTTGTTCATTTTCCTAAAAAATGAGAGGTCCAAGCTTGATAGCACATCCAAGCAGTGCATCTTGCTAGATTATGCACGCGAATCAAACTATTGAAGATGTGAATCAAAATAAAAGTCTGCGTCTTTCAATGAAAAACTTGTTGATATGAATTCAGTCTTTCCTTCTTCTCTTATGCATGATGAGCACGGGGGAGATGTATGAGAAGAAAATGTTGATACTGTTAAAGTGGTGAACCTGAAATTGATGATATGAGATCAAAACAACAAATAGACCAACCACCTTTAGAACCACCTGCAAAAAATCAGTTACAAAGATCTACTAGAAAGCATAAGCCTTCCACCAAATTGTCTGCTGCTGAGTATGTTTTACTTTCAGATGGGGGAGAGCCAGAATGTTATCAAGAGGCTATGCAACATGATCAAAAAAAATGAATAGTTAAGAGCAATGCAAGAAAATATCAAATTGATGCATGAGAACCACATCTATAAGTTGGTAGAACTACCAAAGGCTAAAAGAGCACTAAATAATAAAAGGGTTTTTAGATTGAAGATTGAGGCAAACAAATCACAACCAAGGTACAAGACACGTTTTATTGTGAAGGGGTTTAGTTAGAAGAAAGACATTGATTTTGAAGAAATGTTTTTGCCCGTGATAAAAATATCTTCTATCAGAGTTGTCTTAGGCTTTGCTACTAGTTCAAATTTAGAAATGGAGCAGCTTGATGTGAAGACTGCTTTCCTCCATGGTGATTTGGAGGAGGAAATATATATAGAGCAACCATTGGGATTCACAATAAAGGGCAAAAAGCATCTTATGTATCGACTGGAAAATAGTTTATATGGACTCAAATAGGCACTTCGACAATGGTACAATAATTTGATTCCTTTATGGGTGATCACGAGTATGATAAAAACTACTTATGATCAATGTGTATTTATTAAAAAGTTATCTAAAGATGACTTTATTATTCTCTTGCTATATGTGGATGAAATATTAATAGTTGGTCATAATTCTTAAAAAAATTAATAAATTGAAAAGAGAGTTGAGTAAGACTTAGGACCCGCAAAATAGATTCTTGGTATGAAGACTCTCGTGACAGAAAGAATGCAAGTTGTGGCCATCTCAAGAGACTTATATCAAGAAGGTACTAAAAAGGTTCAACATGGGCAAGGCATAACCAGTGAGTTCTCCACTTGTAGGTCATTCGAAGCTAAGTTCAAAACAGATTCCTACAAGTGAGAAAGATAAAGAAGAAATACAAAATGTGTCTTATGCATCGACCGTGGGTAGCTTAATCTATGTCATGGTGTAAACAAGACCTGATATGGCTCATACTGTTGGAGTTATCAGTCGATTCCTCTCTAATCCTGGAAAAGAACATTGGATGACTGTGAAGTTGATTCTCAGGTATCTTAGAGGTACTTCCAGGGTGTGTTTGTGCTTTGGGACTAGTAAGCATGTGCTTGATGGGTTTATGGATGCAAACATGGTTGGTGACATTAATTCTAGAAAGTCTACATAAGGGTACTTGATTACTTATTTAGGGGGAGCTGTGTCATGGCAATCCAAACTATAGAAATGTGTTGCTTTGTCTACTATAGAGGCTGAGTATATTGCCATAACTGAAGCTAGTAAAGAGGTTCTATGGATGACTAAATTCATAGAAGAACTGGGTCAAAAATAAGAGAAGTATATTCTCTTCTGTGACAGTCAGAGTGTTATCCATCTCAGCAAGAACTCAACATTTTATTCAAGATTCAAGCATATTGATGTGAGGTATCACTAGATTCGTGTTGCATTGGAGATGAAGGTGTTATAGATTAAGAAAATCTATACTAATGAAAATGAGTCATATATGATGACAAGATTGTCGCCTATGCAAAAACTCGAAGTATGTAGAGCAAAAACAAGCTTGGTAGAGCCCCTTACATAGTCGGGAGGGGGAGATTTGATGTGGTGGGTGCCTCCATGTGAGCCAAACCGCCTAAGCCACTCTAATGGCACCTTTGTAATTTTCTTTTTGTCATATATATATAAAGTGATAAACGGTGTATGTTAGTGAGTCGTGGAAAAAACAATAAGAAGAACAAAAAAAGAGAAGAGAAAAAGATAGAAAAGAAGAGATGATGTGCACCATGTACGAGGATTTCTCCTCACACTTCCATCAGAGGCTTGAGAGATCATATGTGGTTCAATTTTGTAGAAATTTCAATATGTTGTTCCTGATGGTGACAACTTCATTTTGACTACTGTTGATCACTGAGATTCCTCTTCATTCGTTTTCCGCAAATACTCACTTGGTGAAATCATTCTCGTCACTCTTGTAGTTTTCCATATGTATGCTGATGATTCTGTGTTGAACTGAGAATATAGATATTCTTCATGATGTATTGGTAGCCTTTAGATATTGTTCTAGAGAAGACAATCTATAAACCCATTATTATTGATAGTGAAAGTTTTAACGGGACTAAACCCGTGGTTTTTCCCTTCGTATTAGAGGGTTTTCAATGTAAAAAATTCTCTTACGAGTTTATGTTTACTACATTGCCACTTTAACTTGCATAAAGAAGAGTAGAAAATATTCGGCTGCATTTTTGTGGTCACCCTATCAGTAGGTAGTCCTATTTTTTCCTAACCATTTTTAATTTTTAAATGACATTTTCCTTTTTTTTTTTAATTTCCCAATTTATTTTTATAACTTCTCAAATTTTCTTAGTGGTGTTTTATTTTTATTTAAAAACCCATTTTAAAAAAAAACTTCAATGCTATTTTATTTTTTTGATGTTTCTGGTCCAAAACTTAAGATAGTAAAACCAATTCTTTACCGGATTTCATGTAGAATCTTGTAAGAATAAATAAAAATTACTTTATTGTGAAATACTTAAATTAAAAAATATCTCATAAAATTAAACTCAAAAAATATCATTTTATATTAAAACAGGCTGTTAGTTTATTAAATTATTATCAGCTTATAAATGTGAGAAACAAACTGTCTTTTTGGCCACCCGTACTTGTTTTGTTTAGTGCTGAAAAAGAAAATGGTCCTATATTACTGAATGAGTGGTGCTACTTTGCCGCTTGCATGTGCCCACTCTTTTTCGTTTAGTGCAAATTGTACTTTTTTTTTTTTGCTTTTAATTTCAAACATTTTTGAAAGAATAAAAAAAATACAAATACACTAATAGTCACTTCTTTAACCATTAAGAAAAAAAATTAAAAAAAATAAATGTATGAGTTGTCAAAATGAGAGGACAAATTAAAAAGGCATAGTAGCATTATTCTTAATTCATAAGCATCATTTATCAAAGAGAAATGCTTATCCCACATGGTGGCCACCGATTGAGTTTTTTTATTTTTTAATTTTTTTTACTTAATAGTAAAATAAGTATTTTTTAATGCATTTGTATTTTTTCTTTTTATTTTTGAAAATGTTAAATGTGTTTAAAAACAACAGACAAAATTTTGCCTATTCGGTGACTCTCTCGGTGGCCTCCCGCTGTGGGAGTAGCCCTACTATTTATCAAAGGAAAATGTTAGTATGCTGCTTGAGTTTGTCCTTCATTTTGACCGCTCATGTAAACATATTTTTTAAAATTTTTTTTACTTAACGATTAATAAAGTGATTTTTAGTATATTATAGGGGTGGACAGCGGGCGGGCTACCCCGCATCGCCCATGCGGAGGCGGGGCCCTACCCAGCATGGAACACCCCATGCGGGGGCGGAGGGCAGATTAACCCCAACGGGGCCCCGCCCCCGCCCCCGCTCCGCACTCCTCCTATTTTTAACATAAAAAATTATAATTTTTAATATTTATATAAATAATTTATATAAATATATTGTATATACAATTTGTTAAAAACTTGAATTCAATTTCAAGTTAATGGATTGCCTTAGGGGTGATACCTGCCCCCAAAGGGGTGGTGCCACTCCTCCCCAGCCCCCAGCCCTCGCATATGCAGGGGTGGGAAATTTTTGCCCGTACCCCGCCCCCGTCCATGCGGGGGCGAGGTACCCCGTCCGCTGGCCGGGGTGCGGGGGTGGACCTCCATCCGTCCGCACCCCCGCATCCTCGTAAATGGCCCAAAATCGGTTTTTGCACTTTGGCCCAGAATCGGTTTTTGGGTCACTTTGAATCCAGAATTTAACTTAAAAAATATATAGATTTAAAAAAGGAAAATATATATATATATATATATATATATATATATATATAGATTGAACTATTAAGTAGATACTAAGTTTTAACTATTAACTAATTAAGTAATAATCATCATTAAGGCACTAAGCTAAAATAAGTAGTTTACAATTATATAAATTAAGAGAACTAATAAACTATTACATTATTACAAACTCCTCTAAAAAAATAAATATTACAAATTGTACAATTAACTATTGTAGCAACATTACAATTAATTGTAAATTAACAAAATCATAATTTTTCAATTTGATCAATTTGCTTTTGGGGTGGAGCCGTGGCGGTGAGTTCACTGAGTGGTGAGTTGTGTCGACTGCTGTGTGACTGAAAATCAAGATTATAAAAGTTAATAAGTTATAAAACCTAAAAGATTAATAAGTTAAAAATAAAACAAATTAGAATTAAAAAGTTATAAAGATGAAACAAAAATTTAAATGCAAAAAATAATTAAGAGAGAAATTGTGCAAACCTTGGCAATGGTGGGTCCAATACAAAGTCATACTGCATCGAAGGTAGCCGTAGACGCCGTCTCATGTATCACTATAAGTATTAAATTTGAAATCAAATTAATGAATACCAATTAAATTAAAATAAATAAATTAAAATAAGAAATTAGAAAATAGAAAATGAAATTAAAATAAATACCAGATCCAGGCTGATCATCACCCTCCTCCTCGACGTCGGTCTCCTCATACTCAAGAACATCCGAAACATGAATTGGAGTTCCCTTGATCCAATTCTGCATGCAAATCAAAGCCTCCACAGTGGTAGGAGCTAATGAACTCAGAAATGAATCTAATACACACCCTCCGGTGCTAAAGGCCGACTCTGAGGTTACGGTACTAACAGGGATGGCCAAAAGTATGCGGGCTATTTCTCCAAGGATGGGATGCTTCACGGCATTCACCTTCTACCAACTAAATATATCGAAATATCGTGAAAATGGTAGAATCTCTGCTGCTAAGTATCCGTCTATCTCTGACTAGGCCACCAACTTATGCATGATTTCTAGGTTTCTAGCTACTCATCGATTACAATACTTCAGCCTTCAGGTGTGTGTATATATATATATATATATATATATGTTGGTGGCAGTGTCTGAATATTTGTTATATATGTAGTAAAGTATATTAACAATATAGTTTCTAAGACTTGAAGGATTATAAGCATAGCAACTATATAATAAACATAAAAAAAAGTAGAATAAAAAAAAGTATCACTTGACATTCATATATATATATATATTTCATCTTAATTAATTATAACTTAATCTCTTGTAAAGATTAATTAATGGATGATGATTGTGTTACAATATTTATAACTAATAAGTTGGACTTTCATTAATTTATGTTTATTGGCTTTTTGTTCATGCAGTACCTTAATTTATAAATATTGTAAATTAAGGTACTGCATGAAATATTGTAAATATTGTAAATTTTGTTACTGAATATTGTAAATATTTACAAGAGATTGTAAATTTAGGGTATTTCGAAACCCTAAATTAATTTAGGGTTTTAGATTTGAGCCCTAAATTAATTTAGGGTTCCAATCTGAATTAATTAGACACAAATAATATCATGATTAAGTGACTCACACATATTACATAATGCCAAAAAAAAAAAAAAACAAACAGACGGACATGAGTCATTCAAAGTTCAAACCACATGCACAATCTAAGCTCCACAGCACACAATTCACAAAATCCCATCCTCCATCTCCGATAAACCTCATCCTTCCTCCAATCTCCATTAAATATATAAATCACAAAAAAATTAAATTTTGAATTTAGGGTTTCTTACCTTCGGTGACGGAGATGAAGATAGAGAGACGGGGTGTGAGTCGTGTGACAGCGATGGTGACGGGGACGACAATGCAGAGAGAGGGACCGGGTGCGAGAACTCAGAGAGAGAGAGAGACTGAGAGCGAGGGAGAAGTGAGAACGAAGAAGGTTCGAGAATCGAGAGAGGGGGGGCCGGGGGAGAGGGTTGGTTTTGATATTTTTAAACCCAGGCATGAATGTGTTTTATTTTTAATATATATATATTAATATATATATATATATATAAATATATGCGGGGCGGGGCGGGGCGGGGGTCACCCCCATCCTGCCCCTGCCCCCGGAGGTTGACTCAGATGCGGGCGGGAGGCCCCGCCCCCCGCATCTGCCGGACATGGTGATCTGCCCCGTAGCATGGGGGCGGGGCGGAAGCGGGGCAGGGCAACCAATCTAAAATATAACTCTAATGAGTTTGTATTTTTTTTGAATGTATAAATTTCAATCTATACTTTAAATTATGTTATAATTTGAGTCTAAAAAATCTTTTTAAACTAAAAATATTTTTACACAATGGGTTGAGCGGAGGGCGGGGCGGGGTGCGGTTTCAACCCCACCCACCGGTAGTGGGCCGGGGGCCCTGCCCCCGCCTCTTGGGGGTGGGGTAGGAAACACCCCCCCCCCCCACCCACATGGTGTGGGGAGGCGAGGAGGGGGTGCCCCCGCCCCTTAGCATGCGAGTAGCACCCCTAGTATATTGGTATTTTTTAAAATTTTTTAAAATATTTAAATATTTTAAAAAAATATAAAAGTAAAATGATAAAAATAAAAAAGCAACTTTATGCTAGCAGGCATGCCTAAGCTGGGCACGCTAGCACGACTCGTTTATCAAATAAGCCAAAATTTAGTTGGAGACTCTGACCAGTTCAATTTTGGTTCCAAAATTTGGAAAATGTGAAACCTGACAAATATAACTAAAATACGACCATTAAAACTACATAAACACCCATTTTCTCCCTATAAAAGGATTAATAAGGAGTGAGGTAACTCCTTATAAAGACCACAATGAGTTTGTATGATATGAACCCGTGGAAATGAAATCCCTTAAACCCACAATCAATTTGAAAACTCACTCAAGAAAGTAAAAAACAAGCCAATGGAAAATTTAGACCCGTTGAAGAACTCGTTTCAAAAACTTAGATTATATGAAAATCTAGACCCGTTGAAGAACCTGTCTCAAGAACCTAAATTATAAGGAAGAATGTCACAAAGGTTGTGATTTGACTTTGATAAGTTCAAAAGTTCATTCAAGAACAAGAGGAGATAAACTCAACTCAATGAATAAATTCATCAAATTTCATAAACTGATTAAAATGAGGCTACAGTAACTCCTTGAAAGCCTAGTTCAACAAAATAAAACATATGTGGACCAAGCATCCTCAAGCCCAATTATTCTAGACTAATTCTTATAACTAATAAAATAAACCTCTTTAATGAAATAAACAAGTTCAAGACCTTCAATCACATAAACATAATAATAGGCCCTAATTTATGTTGCACTTTTTCATAGTTTGTATCACGTGGATGATCACTGAATCTTATTCTCTCAAACCCATCTTGAATATTCTGCTCTTGCTAGACTCGTCCCAAGTGGATTGCATCAATCCTTATATTGCTTCCTTGCTCTTCTTAGCTCTCGATCTTATGATTGCCCCATCTGAAACTTGCAATGGATCTTTAAGACTTGGTCCAACTTGGTGTCCATCATTGCCCCTTTCCTAAAAAAGATTCAACCTCGAATCTCTACCTACATCAAAAGGAAAAATATCAGAAATATTGAAAGTAGCAGAAATATGATACTTACATGGAAGATCCACTTGATATGAATTTTCATTTATTTTTTCAAGAATTTAGAAAAGTCTATCCAAGTCACTCTTGTCATAACAAGCAAAAACATCAAAGCTAAAGGAATAAGTGGATTAAAATCATAAACAATTTCAAAAAAAAAAAAAGAAATAGTAGTATGCATGGTCCTATTATATGCGAACTCTAAAAAGAGCAATGATACTCCCGCAAATGTTCATGTAACAAGTCAATGAATGGCAAATGATACTCATGCAAACGTTCATGAAACATATTTAAAGTCTTCCTTACACCAAAATGACCACTCCAATTATATGCAAACTCAATGAATGGCAAGCAATTCTCCCACCCATGGTCACGCAACACGTTTAAAATCTTTTTTACACCATAATGACCCAACAAACCCCATCCATGCACTAGCATCTCACGCATAAGACTAGTAGGCTCACAAAGTTTATTTTCTCTAAATAAATATCAATCTAGTCTATAGCAGTTACCAAACGATGTCTTCTCACACACTCCATAGACACTAGCAAAGTCATTATCATATTCAAATCTCAATAATTTTGCATCTAAAATGAAGACAAGGATATACCTTCTTGCTAAAGCATCAATCACAAAATTTTCCTTACCTTGTGTGTATTTGATTACAGGAGGAAAGATATCAATGAATTTCTCCCACTTGGCATGCATTCTATTCAACTTACCTTGTCCATTCAAGTATGTCAAGGACTCATGTTCGTCAAAGAAAGGTCGGGTAGGAATTGTCGCATCTGGCACAAAATCAATATAATACTCTATTTCTCTAATAGGTAGCAATCCACTAAACACACCATTAGGAATCATGATCTCATATCCCTGCAACAAAGAGACAACAATACTAGGCAATGGTTTGTCAAGTTCGTTAGTAGTAAAATTTGCCTTAGCATAAAAACTCAATTTTCTCTTTATTTTTCTCTCATTTTCTTCACTCTCTTTTTTCTTTTCACCCTCTTTTTTTCTTTCACTCTCTTTTTTTCTTTCACTCTCTTTTTCATCTTCGTTTTTTGAACTCTCGGCCTCACAAGTGCTTTTCAACTCATTCTCTCTTTTCAATTTCACTTGATCTTCATACACTTGTCTTCGAGTCAACGGTACAAGAGTAATGGTCTTATTGTCTTTTACCAAAGTATACCTATTCTTGAACCCGTTATGAATCACTTTCCTATCATACTGCCACGACCTTCCCAACAAAATACGGCCAGCATGCATAGGCACTACATCAGAAAGCACTTTATCCATGTATTTCCCAATTGAAAAAGAAACTAACACTTGCCTATTTACCCCAATCTCCCCACAATCATTCAGCTATTGCAACTTGTATGGTCTAGAGTGTTTTAAGGTAAGCAAATTCAATTTCTCAATTAAAATAGTGCTATCAACATTAGTACAACTCCTCACATCAATGATCACACTACATACCTCTATGATGCTACGTATCATCCACCTTGATTTGTGTATTGAGAGCACGTCTGGCAACAAGAGATTCACCTGTCACAGGGTACTCCACTCCATCATCATTACTAGTATCAACCAACCTGGGCTTCTCCTCACTATCACCCTCACTCTCAATCATTACCTCTCCATTGTCACGCATAATCATCACCCGCATATTTGGATATTGAGATGCGATGTGCCCTAAACCCAAATACTTAAAAAATTTAATAATTCTATTTCCTGAAGGTTGGGATTCTACCTTAGGTTTGTTGTTAGTTCCCTTATCTTTCCTCTCAGGTGGTTCGGTCTTCTCCTTTGTTAGAGTTTGATCATTGTTGTCCCACTTTGGTTTCCAATGAGTGCTAGAAATCGAAGTATACCTTGCTCTACCCTTTCTCTTTGACTGCATCTCCACCTTCATAGCCATGTGTACCATGTCCTCTACCTCCACACAATGTTGCAACTCAACTACATTGGCTATCTCCCTATTCAACCCTCTAAAAAATCTAGCCATCATGGCCTCCTGATACTCCACTACATTAGCCCGAATCATAGCCACCTCCATCTCCTTATGGTAATCCTCTACACTCCTAAACCCTTTTATAAGATTTTGTAGTTTTTGGTAGAGGTCTCTATTGTAGTGGCTACGTACAAATCTCCGCCTCATGATAGCTTTCAACTCTCTCTATGTTTCTACAAGCCTCTCAAGATTCCTCCTCGTACAGGCCTATCCACCTCATTGTTCCTAAACCGTGTGAGACTTCTCAATACGGCCCCTCATCGTGAGTAAGTCGCAGGAACTCATCATCAGTCATAGGTTAACCTACACTAATACCATATAGAAATACTCATTTTCTCTCCATAAATGCCTATTAGGAGGAGTGAGGTAACTCTTTATAAAGATCAGGATGAGTTTGTTTCTAACTCGTGTAAGATTTCTCAACAAAAATTGTGACCCAGAGGAAGAAGAAAAATTGAATAACAATAGCCAACAAACTTGAGAGAGTGAGACAGTAAGGGGAGGTTTGGAGGGTGAGATGAGAATTTTGTATTTTGTTTTAAAGTTTAAAATATTATGTTTTAATATTATTATTGTTTTGGAATTTGAAAAATGTGTATTGGAATTTGAAAAAGTTAAATTGTTTATTATATTTTATATAGAGATTTAAAAAATGTGTAATGATGAGATGCGATGAGATAATAATTTTATGTTTTATCTTGTGACCCAAACCTGCCCTAAGTGTGTGATAAACGAGCTTCTTTATCCACCAGGAACTCAAAGTTTGAAGCTAGGCCACACTTGTTGCATGAGCTTTATCCCTTTTGACTTGATATTCCATATATATAGGCACTCCAACAAATCCATCTTCCACTGTGTTCACCTTGTGCCACATGATATCATATCCCTTCTCGACAAAAAAAAGAAAAAAAAAAGGGTTCAGGATTTTTGTCAGAGGGAACACAGTAGCATTCCAAACTTGTGCGTGCGTATCTCTCCGTGTTCCTTAAGAACAGCACATGCAGTGAGTGTACGAGCTAGCCGGCCTCTCGTACGGAAAACTCAAAGCCTAGTTCACAGGTACCTTCTTCGACTATAATGATCCCCATATTAAAACCACCTCGAATACGAGTTTTAATTCATCATTTATGCTAAAAAATTGGGTCTTGTTTGGGAGATTAGTGTCTGTTAATTGGGTATTCAAGTTTTCATTTTTTTTTCTTCTGTAACGATTAGAGAATCCGCTCATTTCTGTTTGGTTTAGAAATGGGGTTTGTGGATTGATCCTTCTTCATTAACTATGATTTTCTTTGATGAGGATTGTTGATCAGTAGTCATTCTCCTTCTCGTCTCTTTAGTCATGGATAGCTTATACTGGTTCAGTTTGTATCGTTCTTAAACATCCGTTCTGTTAATTTTCTATTCTCCCTTATTACTCATCCTTGGGATTTCATGTTTGGGGTGGCATATTTTAGATATAATTGAAGGAGTACTTTTCCTCCTTCTCATCGCTTTTGAAAGAAGTGGTGATTTAATTCGAGCCTTACTCGAAGAGTTCATCCTATTTAATTCTTAGTGTTACAGTGTTAGTTTTTCTCCTGGACATTTTTAGGTTGGCTTGTTACTAGCTCATGATTCCATTGAAGTTTTCATCTAAGAAACTGAGTTTACAGGTACCGTTTCACCTCTTTTGTGTTGGGGTGAGATTTGTAAGAAGGCTGCTGATTCATCATGTCTCCAAAGGCATTAAACTACGAGTCACTGAATGAAAATGTGAAGAAGGTCCAATATGCTGTAAGAGGCGAACTGTATCTTCGAGCTTCTGAGCTTCAGAAAGAAGGGAAAAAGGTGTGCATACTCACTCTCTTTGGCTAGTACTTGGTCATAAGGTTTTTGCTTTCTTGCACCTTGTTCTAGAGATTCGGGTAGGAGTGCCTTTTGTACGACGTAATTACAGGGGCACCAAAGTATTTTATAGAAATTTATATCCTCTTTATTCTAGAACAAGGTGCAAGAAATTTATATCCTCTTTATATCCTACTATCTGTATTAGATTTGTGTTCATAAATCCTGTAGATGTTTGCTGTGTATGCACATCCATATGCTTAGCCCGCAACTGCGGAAAAGGAAATTACAAGTAATTCAAAATGATTTTGTATTGCACAGTATCTTTAAGATCTTGTATTCTGGACAAGAGTTTAATATTGTAATACTGCAAGTTGCAACTATCTTAAATGCTATTCTAGTCGTCATTATTCTCATTTGTTTCCACAGATTATTTTCACAAATGTTGGTAATCCTCATGCACTAGGACAGAAGCCACTGACATTTCCTCGCCAGGTTTTCACAATTGCCTTATGTCTTAATGCAGTTTTGGTTTTTTCCCAGTTTTGGAATTCTTTCTCTTTTAACATCCCATTCTGTTTTACTTTAATTCTTTTGGAATTCTTCTCAGCATAGTTTCTGTTGAACCAAAGAATTGCTCTGTTGCAGGTGGTTGCTCTGTGCCAAGCTCCATTTCTACTAGATGACCCAAATGTTGGTCTGCTTTTTCCTGCTGATGCAATTGCAAAAGCAAAACATTATCTTTCATTAACTTCGGGTGGTCTTGGTATTCTCTTTGATCTGCCCTTCATTTTCTGTTCTTTGTTCATACAAGAAAAATAATGAACTATCTTAGATAACACAACTCAAATTGCAATGTGTTTTCAATTTATGGTTTTGCACCCGCTGCCCCCCGAAAGGAAAAAAAGGGCTCCCTCTGTCTGTTATTTTTGGGGAGTAATCTACTTAAAAGACTTGTGCAAAAAATTTTGGCCTGCATCATCATCTCAATATTAAAAGCTGCACTTTCAGTTTAGTTATCAAATCCTTTTTCTCTCCAGTTCTTATGCTCCTATTAGATTTCTCCTCCCCCTTTAAAATTTTTCCACTTATGTCCTCAGTCCTCTGGTTTACATCTTATTGCTGGTTTGCATGTACTTCATTAATGAACTATAACAAAAACCATATAATCGTTAAATATAGGTGCCTACAGTGACTCCCGAGGTATTCCAGGAATAAGGAAGGAAGTGGCAGAGTTCATTGAAAGGCGTGATGGTTATCCAAGGTACTAATGCCCCATATAAATCTTCGTACAGGTCTTGATTTATTGTTTTACAAACAAAATTTTTTATTTTGCTGCCAAGTTATTAGCTGAAGGGGTTACTTGTTTTGTACTCCATTGACAGTGACCCAGAGCTCATATTTCTCACTGATGGTGCTAGCAAAGGTGTGATGCAGATCTTGAATACCATCATCCGCGGTGAAGGGGATGGGGTAATAACAAATTTCAAATAAATTTGCAAACATAGTTGTCCTCCTTTATCTGACACATTTCTTCTTCAATTTCCTCTTTTCTTTACCCTTAATTCTTTTTTTTTTTTTTAATTTCTTGATATTACTCAAGGGCTTTTAATTCCCAATTCTTCCACCCAGATAACCTCTTTCATCAGTATTTGTGTATCGCCAGGTTTTGGTTCCAGTACCCCAGTACCCTCTTTACTCGGCTGCAATATCTCTATTTGGTGGTTCTCTTGTTCCATATTACCTAGAGGAGACAGCTAATTGGGGCCTCGACATTAATGACCTTCGCCAGTCAGTTGCTGCGGCTCGCTCTAAAGGAATAACTGTTAGTATTCATATGCTCAGCAATTTCTGTGAAATATTGTTGCAACCATTTTGGGAGTTGATAAGTTGATAAAAATAGATGGGTCGCAGGACCTGAATATGAGCTGATATTTGAGAGATCCAGAAATAAGTTGGCTGTTTAACTTCCAATTGCCCTTGTCTGCATATACAAATCTCATTTTTCTTGGCAGGTTCTTGGGAGAGTGATTTCATTACCATGTACATATATTCACCTTGTGAAGATTTGTTTATTGTCTTCCATTTATATATAATACTGGAATATCATATTCCCTTCTGGTGTGTACTTTGAAATAATTAAGCTGTTTACTTTGCTTCTTGTAATGCATGGTTACGGCAACTAAATATCTAATGTATTGGAATATGATCAGGTAAGGGCAATGGTGATTATAAACCCTGGAAACCCGACAGGTCAGTGTCTTAGTGAAGCTAATTTGAGAGAAATACTTAAGTTCTGCTACCAAGAAGACTTAGTCTTGCTTGGAGATGAGGTTTATCAGCAGAACATATACCAGGATGAACGCCCCTTTATTAGTGCTAGAAAGGTATACATTCTTGTGCTGTTAGATCTATCTTTGTCTTAGTTTCAGCATGGGCTATCAAATTATCAATATAATATAGTTTCCTAATAACACCGAAGGTTTTAATGGAAATGGGACCACCCATAAGGAAGGAACTCCAGCTTGTCTCTTTCCACACTGTGTCCAAAGGATATTGGGGTGAATGTGGGCAGCGGGGTGGATACTTTGAGATGACTAACATTCCTCCAAAGGTTTTTCTCTCTATAACTTTTCTCCGATTGAGTCTCTTTATGCGCGCCCGAGCATGTTTTTAAGTTGCAAACTGGGAACTTTTGCATGTACAGGATTTTTTGAGATAAGGGACAAGGTTTGCATATATTACTTGACACGAGTATTTGAAATCAAAATGCATTGAAATTAGTAACAAAGGACACAATAGTGAGGTTTTGTAAATCACTGAGTGAAGACAAGAAAACATGTTAGGATGTGGTCTACTAGAAGCCCCTGAACTCATCGTTATTGTTAGTCTGCAGATACCAATTCATGCCTGTCTCAGACATAAAGAACTGGGTTTTACCATGCTGCTTTAATTTAAATAGTCTTCTAAAACTCATGTGGAATGGAATCCCAGCACAATTAGTTCTTCATTCCAAATGGTATTAGCTTCTCTTTTTTATTTCAATACTTAATGTTGCAGACAGTTGATGAGATCTATAAAGTTGCTTCCGTTTCACTCAGCCCTAATGTGCCTGCACAGATATTTGTGAGTTCGAACTTTATTTTTTTGTGTTGTGGTATTCTGCGTTGAACAAGGCACACCAAGTTCTGCATTCATAACCTATCATCTCAATGAGAAGATTACTTTTATTTCTTTGATTATAGATGGGGCTGATGGTGAACCCACCCAAACCTGGAGATATCTCATATGAGCAATTTGTTCGGGAAAGGTATAGCTAAGAAGTATATGCTCTTGCTACTCGCTGTGGTTATTCATAGTTTGTTGGTCTACTACATCTTTACATTAAACACGAGATCATTTGATAGAAAGAGTGAAATCTTTATTATTTTTTTCCCTCGTGTGGGTAAGAACTGATTGATGTTTGGAATGTTTATCTGCTCTGTGGTGTCAAGAGATGACCTCTTACCTCTTTTGAGTGGTGAATAACAGTATTTTATGTACCATGAAAACATACAGCAAAGGAATTATTGAATCACTAAGGAGAAGAGCAAGGATAATGACTGATGGATTTAATAGCTGCAGAAATGTGGTTTGTAATTTTACAGAAGGTAAAATGTTTCTGGACATATATGTTCGAGATTTTTCTATATTAAACGGTCGGTTATTGTTGAGAATTGAGAAAATTGTCTTTAGGTGCCATGTATTCATTCCCTCAAATACGCTTGCCACAAAGAGCAATAGAAGCTGCCAAAAGGGCCGGAAAGGTTCCTGATGTTTTCTATTGTCTCAAACTCTTGGAAGCCACTGGCATTTCAACTGTCCCTGGCTCAGGATTTGGACAGAGAGAAGGGTAACTACTCTTTTTCTAATCCCTGTTGGGCTTGTTTCTTATTCAGCTACATTCCGATGGAATCTCGCCTTTTTGTATATCATCTTTTGTAACCTTGAATAAAGGTCTCCCTATCTTTAAAATGTTTCTGATAGATTCTTTGAATTAAACTGAATACTTTTCCATATAATAGGGTCTTCCACTTGAGGACAACCATCTTACCTGCTGAGGAGGAAATGCCTGCAATCATGGACAGTTACAAGAAATTCAATGATGAGTTTATGGAGCAATATGAAGACCATAGAGGTTATTCGAGGATGTAAAGGATCAAGAAGCTTCATCAAATCTCCAAGTTGTATCATATTTTTTATGCTGTCACAAGCCATTTCATCTATGTTTTTCTCAAGCCTCATCCTCTTCCTAACTTTCCAGGATATACACTAGTCCGACATGTTGAAGATAATTCTTCCTCTTCCCAGCTTCCTATATCATCTCAAATATGTCAAAATCTCTATCAACTCTCGTGGCCATTAGGCCCTTTTTAATTTGTGTATACGTTTGTATTATCTTCTTCATACAGCTCATGTTGACGTCTTTTGGATCAAATAGGATCTTTATTCATCACAAGAAACGGGCGCATTCTAAGGTCTGATCTTTAAGGGGAAAAGAGAGAAGAAATGAGGAAAAAACAAAAAAGAACCTCCCCCGAAAACCGAGAAAAAAAAAAACCAAAAAACAAAAAAGAGATCGATCTTGTAGATTAGCCCCGTTTGATATAAAAGTAGTTTCATCTCATCTTATTATTACAACTTTTTTAAATTTCTATAGAAAATATAATTAACAATTCAATTTTTTCCAACAACTGGTGTATAATGTATTTGTAATTTTTTTTTATTTTTTAAAAATATTTAAACATGTTTAAAAAATGTTTGAAATAAAAAGTAAAAAAGAAAAAGAAAAATACAATTTATACTAGAATACACACAAAGTGGGCACATGCAGGCGGCAGACTAGCACCACTCATTCAGTAAGAATAATGCTATTATGCTTTCTTAATTTGTCTCTCATTTTGACCGTTCATGCATTTATTTATTTTTTTTAAAAAAATCTTAATAGTTAAAGAAGTGACTATTAGTATATTTTTATTTTTTAAAAATATTTAAACATGTTTAAAAAATGTTTAAAATAAAAAGTTCAAAAAAAGTACAATTTTACTAAGGGACACACAGGATACATACATGTAGCGGCAGAGCAGCACAACTCTATTATTAATTCATGATGGAATCACTCGGGAGACGAAGAGTCCAAGACAGAAAATAAAAGAGATGACGATGACAATCGACAACACTAGGAAATACGACAAGCAAATCTTCTTTTTTTTTTCTGAAAAGCTTATTGATGTCGATGAGATGCTTCTTCCTCTCGTTTCGGATACGACATTACTTAAGGAGATACCCGATAATCTATGAAGGTTCAAGCGTCGTTTATTCTTTTTTAAAAAAGATAAAAGAGTATATTATTAAAAGATTTTTTAATACAGATATTATATTTATTCTTTTTTCAAATAAATACACGGAACTTAGAATTTTATGATTGATAATATTATTTCTCGCCTATTAAAATAATTTGAGAAGTAACCCCATCCATTGGCCATTGGAAATCCATAGAGTGAAGGAATTCAGGGATAACCCAATATGCAGATGCAATCCGAGGGCTTCATCCCCTCTTATATGGGCTTCTGCAGCACCGGGGCCAGTTGCTTCTATCACTATTCACTAGGGGAGTTTCAAGAACAACTCAAAAGGGTTTTTTTTTTGGGAGGGATGGGGCATGAAGAGAAGGATTTGAATGAAATATAAGCAATGGTAAAACCACTTCCAACAAACTTTCATACAATCTTCAATGCGATAAAGATAAACATGCAACAGCTCTCAAATCATAACAATTGTCTAACCCTGGTCTCTGTCGAGTTATTTTTCTTAGATGTTTTTTATTCTGATCAGAATACACAAGCATAGTGGGCTTCCTGCAATATGTTTCTAATATTCGTTTCAATGTTGCATCTACCATTAGAGAAATGATATTTGTAGTCGTGCAGTGCGTAAACGCCGCATAATCCCTTAAAAAAAAAAGAGTAAATACGATACTCATATAAAAAAATATTTTTTAATAATAGATCTCACTCTTTTTAAAAGAGATTGTGTGACGCTTATGCACTCCACGACTGTATCTAGCATATCTCGTTTATTAGAAGCTACCTACCTCACTACAAATCCTCTCTATCAAGCATACATACAACATATTGCAAAAGAACTCTAATATCTACTATCTAAGACCAAATCAAGGGTTACCACATGCTTTGATATTGCACCATGTACCGCAACTTGAAAAATAACATAATAATAACAATAAACGTTAATTCTAAATGTAGTGAAACTCCCACCCCAGCCCATGCGGGGCAGGGGACGAGGAGGAGGCTACCTCGTACAGTTTGGTGTGGGTAGCACCCCTGTATAAAAGACAGTAATATGACTAGGTGGTCTTCACTACAAAGCTATACTGATATTGATCAGATGAGTGTGGACCCAACTCGACCACACTGATTGTTCCTTGTCAGTGCATATGTGCCATAGAGGTTATGTGTAAAGAAGATAGTCAGTATGATAAAGATGAATGTCAGATCTAGCTATCTGTGGTGAGGTGTACTATCTTTAGCTAAAGAGTAGTGATAAATACACAACATTTTACACAACACTTTTCCATAACACATGTTATAAAATAAGCATATTTTTGTAAAGAGTGGTGCTACAGCCCCAGCTGGGGGCTCCCGCTCGGAGCTCCCGCTGGGGCTGTACTATTATTTAATATATATTTTATTTAAATAATTTTTATATAGATTTTTTAATATTTTAAAATATTTTTAAAAAATAAAATAAAATTAAAATATTATTAAGAAAATATTTTTTTAATCCAAAAGTAAAACATATATATTAAAAAATACTTTCTTAATCACGAAGTAAAATAAAAAATTATAAAAAAATATTTTTTTATAATTTTTTATTTTACTTCATGATTAAGAAAATATTTTTTAATAATATTATGATTTTTTTAAAAAATATTTAAAATAGTCATATTACAGCTCCCGTTGGGGGCTCCCGTTGAGCTTAACATGTACTTTTTTATGTGTAATTTTTTAATTTATTTTTTATATAAATTTTTTTTACACTTATAAATATTTTTAAAAAATAAAATAAATTTAAAATATCATTAAAAAACACTTCCTTAACCAGAAAGTAAAAAAAATATATATTAAAAACACTTCCTTAATCAGAAAGTAAAAAAAAAAATCATTAAAAAACACTTCCTTAATCAGAAAGTAAAAAAAATCATTAAAAAACACTTCCTTAATCAGAAAGTAAAAAACAAATCATTAAAAAACACTTCTTTAATCAGAAAGTAAAAAAAAAACACTTCCTTAATCAGAAAGTAAAATACAAATTATTAAATATTAATTTTTATTCTACTTTGTAATTAAGAAAATATTTTTAAATAATATTATAATTTTTATTTTATTTTTTAAAATATTAAAAATTATTAAAAATATCTATATAAAAATAAATTTTAAAAAATATATATTAAAAATTGCGGGAGCTCCCAGCGGGAGCCCCCAGCGGGAGCCCCCAGCGGGGCATGTAGCATTTTCCTTTTGTAAAATGATGTTAATTTTATAAGGTATTTTACAAAAATATCCCTCATTTTAAAATATTGTTATATAAAGTATTGTGTGTTTATTATTCTTCTTAGCTAAAAGGAGCTCTCTTTCTTCCTCCATTTAGCATTTAGGAAGAATTTAACGCCCTACTATATGAAGGCTTCTTCAATCTATTCCTTTGGATACACAGATTTTTCTATTCCTGAAGTAAAGGAAGAGAATAAGCCAGAGCAGAGTAGACGCTTTGTTTTGGTGAGTATCAGTTTCCCGCTTTTTGATTCATGATTTTTTCTTTCTTACTTATTACTTAACTTTACAACCGGATTACCCCGTCCGGTCATATTTCAAACAAAAGAAGCAAAGAGGGGAAATCTTCGTAAAGGCAGCAAGGGGTGTCGCCTTCGAATTGAGTAGTGAGTCTTCTTTCTACTCGGCTTGGTAACCATCTTCATCCTTTCCTTATTTAAAATGCGAGATCTAAAAACATATCTCTCCGTGGCACCGGTAATAAGTACTTTATGATTTGGGTCTTTAGCAGATCTATTGATAGAGATCAATCGTTTACTCCCGTTGATATTCTCCTTTTTTTAATTCTCATTGATTATGTCGTTAGAGATATAATCAAATTCTCTTTCTACCAAGAACTCTACCAAGCTGACCCTGGTAGCATAATGACTCCTAGTCACTTTACTTTTTGGATCTTGGTTGAAAGATAACTTAACCCTGATCGATCAAAGTAAATACCTTAACAAGTCCTGCCATTCCTACCTATCTATACCAGTATACAGTAATAACAATGTAAGCCAATTAACAAAGATCAAGCGAACTCACTCAACCATTACCAAACTAATACCTATTCTGTTTAGTACTTCAGGTGCTTCTGTTCTGTATAATGTAAATCCCTTAGTGGATCAATTCCAACTAGCCTTTTAAACTAGTACTTTTTGTAAAAGGAGTTCCTGCATCGATTATTTGCCTAGTAGATAATTTTCCTAGAGTTAATAGTTACGAGCTAGAGCTTTCAAGGGAAGTGACATCTTCTAAGTCAGCTCTTAGGCCAGGTGTTCCCACATCGGGTAGTTTGGAAACTAAGGGTTCAAGATAGATTAAAGCTTCTAACTTGGAAAATCCTGAATAACATCATTCCTACAAAGTTCTTGCTGAAAAATGTCCTTTCCTTGAATGATGATCAATCACATTGCCCTATCTGCAACTCTAAAGAAGAAACTCCTAATCATTTGTTTCTGAAATGCCCTTTCACCGGAATTCTTTGGAGACAATCTCCTTGACCCTTAAACGTCTCCTATTATGCAGATCTTGAGATCAAAATTGGATAAAATGCATCCTATCCCCTTCAAAACTCCTTAATATCCGTTCCATAGAAGAGCATCAGTTTCAGTTGTTTGTGATTCTTGCCATGGATGGTATCTGGTTTTTGAGAAATAAAATTGTGCATGATTCCATCAGTCCATCCTTTGGAAACTTTGTAGATGGAGTACTCAAGAATTTTAGAAAACATTGCAATGCATAGGGCAATAAACAATTGAGCAACCCTCAGAATTGGAAGACTACCAAAAAATCATTTTACTTCTGATTTGGTTGTTAGAAGCACAGGCAGTATAATAGCAACTGTTTGTAGATCAAATGATGGAACTCTGATATTTGTTATAACTAGCTTCATAAAAAGTCAAAATCCAAATCATGGTGAGGCAATAGCAATGTATACAGGCATCAAAGAAGCAAAAGATCAGTAAATCAAAAAAATCACAGTTGGAGGGGATTCACAAGTGGCAATTCAGATTGGACCATAGAACCAATCACCATGGATACAAGAATCCCATTGCAATCCTTTGAGAGTTGGAACATTAGGAAAATACATCGAAATCACAATTGATGCTCGCATTCCATTACGCAATGAACAGCTTCCAATAGTTTCTATGGAAGCATTCCCTTCATTTTTATCCCCCTTGTCTGTTGGATTTTCACAGTGGGAAAGACCACCTCCCCTTACTAGTCTATAATTATGTCAGATACTATAAGGATTGTGTAATTTGCTTCTGAATTATGAATACTATTTGTTTAAAAAAAAAATACCTCCATCACCTCCACCTTCTTGCAAGGAAAACTCATGGGCATTGAAAAACATTCTTAGAACGAACGACCTCATCAACAAAGGTATGAGCACGCAAATCTATCTCTACATCTCCAAATACAAAATTCTAAGATTGAATGAAATCCCCTCCTACCTAGCTATAAACCCTCACCTCCACCTCCATCACTACCTCCATTGTAGGACAAACGGTCATGAGTGAATACATACTCCAATGTCCAAAAAGATGGAACGTCTCAAAGATTACAGACAAGATTTTGGACCCAAGACTGTCAGTATAAATTCTCCAAATCCCTCTCCATAGTATACAAGAAAGTGGTGATCTTTATGTAATATTATGTAATTTTCCTTGTGAGAAAACTAACAAGTGGGGCCATCTCCAATCTTAATGATCACGTCGTGGTGCGAAAGTGATGGCCTTAATTGGTTGATTGGTTTGCAAATTGAAAACGTGATGATATTTTTGAGGTGCAAAATGTATTATTGTCTTTTCAGATGTCATAAATATATATTCGAAAAACAAATTTTACTTCCTCAAACTATAAACCATTTTTTGCATACGACTTCCAAACTATCAGTTTCAATTTGACCTCTTTGATTAAGATGGACGAAAAAAGTGGTGGCATTTCATTATCCCGAAGGACAAGGCGAATTGTGATAGAAGTGGCACTTTGAGTTTAAATAGATGCATTATATAATCAGTAATGTTACTCATCATTTTTTTATCATTTCATGATGTGACATTAGATGATTAGAAACTATTTATTATATTTCAGTTGTGAACCTATCATTTAATGTCAAATTATGAGATGATGAAAAGATGATGAGAAAAAAGATGATGAATAGATTTTTTCTTATATAAATTGTCAAACTGTATAATCAAAATTAATAGCAATGTTTTGAATACCGTACCGGACGTTGTACCGGTCAAGACACTGGAACGAAATATTTCGGTACCGGTACCGTTTCGGGATAGCGTTTCGGAATAATGTTTCGAAATAGTCGATATATAAATAAATTATATATATAAATATATATAAAAATTATATTCCAAAATAATAGTCTATATGTAAATAAATTATATATAAATATATATATATATATAAATTAGAAATAGTCTAGTCTGAATTAGGGGTTAAAAAATAAATTTGTAGTTTGAAAAAAAAAAAAAAAAACACAGGCCGAAATATCGGCCAGTACCGGCCGAATATAGGCCGGTACAGGCCGAAATTTAGTCCGGTATGGCCGGTATTTTAGCCGGTATGGAACAAATATAGTACCTATACCGGCCGGACGGCCGAAACGAAAAATTTCGGTCATACCGGCCGGTACGGTACGAAATTTAAAACACTGATTAATAGTCTAATTCTGGATAGATATAAACATATCATTTAGATTTTATAGTATTAAACGTTATCTATATAAAATTTTTAAAAATGAGTTGTATATTAATATGAATAATTTTATTTGAAGAATTTTACAACACACATCATTCACGTAATATAATCTTATGTCACATAAATAGTCTATTGTGTAAAGATTTTCAAATAACATTACTATTAATTCAATCCGACGAGGGTAATACTATGTTGTCCCCCAAGTTTCCACTAGTGCATTTTGAAATTTTTCTTAAATATTAAAAAATGATAAACACATATAACTTTTCACAATATTTTACACAATAATATTTTAAAATGAAGAGTATTTTTATAAAATACCTTATAAAACTAACATTTACAAAATTATCCTTATTTTACAATATGTATTGTGAAATATATTGTGTAGATATCATTACACGCTGATAAATTTATTAATTGTAACTTATTTTAACGTTTTAAAAAAAAAAACAACAAAAACCAAAATATACTAGCAACTTCGCATTTTTCATCCAAATAAACCAGCCGGCAGCCATTGTCTTCTAGAACTTGAAGCGCGGAAAACGTTTTTATTTTTATTTTTAAAGCATTGCATAGATAAACAACACAATTATAAGAATACAAGATTAAGTAAGGCGAGAGTTCCCGACAATCTTTTCAAATCAGTTACAAAAAGCAACACTAAAATAAAAATAAATTTATGTGCGAGAGTGCTTTAAAACAGATACGTAGTTTTGACTTATAGTTCAGATTGTATCTGTATTTATAAGTCATAATTGTAATTTCGATTATGAAACGAAGTCTGTATAAAAAAAAAAAAAAAAACGATGCCGCTCAAAAGCGCGGAAAACGTTCAACTTCAAAGGCAGGGATATTTTCGGAATCAGGACACAAATTGTCATCACCTTCAGAGACGGATACGCAACGGAACAAGCAGCACGGTGTGCTTCAGTGTCTCCCTCATAACATTTCCACCGCAGCATTGACTGCCATATGGCGGCCGCTCGACTCCTTTCGTCCCGGCCCTCTCTCCAAAACCCTAAACTCTCTCGCCCTACACGCCCGATCGATTTTCTTCCTCGTTCCTCGGGACTCAAATTCTCGAAGAAGATTGTGAGCCTCGGCATTAGATGCGACATCACCAGCTTCGAATTCGACAAGCCCCGGAATTGGACCGATCCGCTTCATGTGATCGGAAACTCTTCTCCTTCTTCCCATTCTTCCTCTTCGGTGCCAATGGCTGCCGCTGCTGCCCGCGATCCCCCTGCGAGGGGTGTGAAGAAGGTCTGCCTCTTTTACTGCGCCGAGACCAAGGCCCTGGCCGAGAGAGTCGCAGCCGAGTCAGATGCGATTGAGATCCGTGGCATTAACTGGAGGTAAGGCTTTCGTTTCCATTTCGGAACAATTTTGGTACTACATTATTGCTCCGCCTCGAAGATTTTAGCTTTTGTGAGTCCCTCTTGTGGGACCGACCCACAACAAGACATTGAAGTGGGCTCTGGCTTTTTGTGTCTGACATGTTTTCTTTTTGTTTTCCTTTGGCAATTGATGGTTTAGAACATTTGACGATGGATTCCCCAACTTGTTCATACCTAATGCTCAAGGTATCCGTGGACAGCATGTCGCGTTTCTGGCCTCGTTCAGTTCTCCCGGAGTTATTTTTGAGCAGCTCTCTGTCATCTATGCCTTGCCGAAATTATTTATCTCGTCTTTCACCCTCGTCCTTCCTTTCTTCCCCACGGGAACTTCCGAGCGTATGGAGGACGAAGGAGATGTTGCAACAGCTTTCACTCTTGCTAGGATTTTGTCAAACATACCAATTTCGAGGGGAGGCCCTACTAGCCTTGTGACCTTCGACATCCATGCTTTGCAGGTTTCTACTTTATAGTTACAGATTTTAGTATTTTTTTGTCAGTAAGTAACTGCTAGTCCAGTGGCTCTTGATCACACGATCACGCTCTATACGATGTTGTTATAAAGGGGGGAGGGGCCAATGGGCCATTTTAGGTAGAGAATAGTTGTCAATGTTAATGCGTACGAAAATTATTTTCAGTCAATGAGTGATATGGTATTTTGGGTTCCTTTTTCTTTTTGTTCGGCTATTTTAGCTGCTTTATTTTTCTAGTTATGGCTGACCACCTGCTGTCTTTATACTGTTGTACTATAGGAGAGGTTCTACTTTGGTGATAATATTCTTCCTTGCTTTGAGAGCGGGATACCTTTGCTTAAAAATAGGCTCCAAGAGCTCCCTGATTCCGACAATGTAAGATTTTTTCTAGTCTCTTTTATTTTTAGGCTTGTATGAGATTAATATGTAGAGCTTCACATTAGTGGGATTGATTTTTTCCCTGATGTCACTAAGATGGTGAAGGCTACACATGTATATAACCCAGAGACAACGTTTTCTGAGCTACCCACACTAACAATTAGGATGTTGGGCACATAGGAAATTTGATTATTTCTATGCTGGAAAGGTCCCCAGAATGTTGTTCTTTGCTCTGATGGTTTCAACCCTCTCCCAAACATTGATACTAGTGGCCAAGCTATGTTACAAATGTTCCTCCTGTGATGTTCTGTTGCTGAAAAATACTGATTTGGACTTTTTTTCCTTTATTCTTTCACAATAGAATTCTCCTCTCTCTCTCTCTCTCTCTCTCTAAAAGATTGGATCTAGAGTCAATCGTCTTAGGTGAAATTGTTCTGAAATTGAAATTCACTTGGAAATTGTGGAATCCTAGAGATAAGATGTTGATGAGTGTAATTAATTTGGAGCAATTTTGTGACAATGAATGCTGATTTCTTCATTTTTCAGATTGCCATTGCTTTTCCAGATGATGGTGCTTGGAAACGATTTCATAAGCAGCTGCACCATTTCCCAATGGTATTATATATATACCTGTTAAACGTGGATGCTGTATTTCGCCTATAATCATGCATAAACATATATTAACTACTTCTGCTTGCCTTTTTTATATAGAAATTTGATGCTTTTTTTTTTTTTTTACTTCAGCTAACCTGATATGGTGCACCAAAGAATTTTTTTTTTTTTTTGATAAGTTAGTGCACCAAAGAAATAAATATGTTATTTTTAACCACATGTAGGTTTTTTCATTGTTTACTTATGTTTGTTTATGTCAAGTCTGAGGATCTGATAACTACGTTGGACACTCCAAATCCCCCAGTTTTGGATACAATGATTGAGGAAAATCCATCTAGAGTGAGACTATGTGAATGAATTATGTTTATGGGCTTCTCATGCATGTGAGGCAGAAAAAAGAATTGAGGTCCCTTTTTTTATCATTTTCCAGAGAAGACCAGAGAAATACATTTGACCATTTTTTATTAATTTTTTTATTCTAGCGGCTATGGCTGCTTGAGGTTTGTGTTGACAGCAATTATTTGCTTCCAAGACACCTTCTCTATCCGTGTATAAAATGCATATGTAGAATGGATATGCCAATGGGCTATGGCTCAGTTTTTATCCTGCAGGGTCCCCTAGTGACATATGGTTAAGAGTTTGAGAGTCCATCCATGAAAAGGTAAATTGGTTATGTTCATAAAAGTTTTGTTTCTCTGAATTTTTAATGTGTATATAAATATAAGAAAGAAAGTGATGGATATTATCATGCAGTTTGCCCCTTTAGCTAGGAGAAAATGGAAATTCTCTATCCTCTTCCTTCATCTCAGCTTACCCAAGGGAATAATGTCTGTTAAATCTACTTGAATCCTATATCATATGCGTGTAATGGTTTTTGAGATCTTGTTTCAGGAGTAAATATAGAAACACGCACTTCAACTCCTTAATTTCTTTTACACGTGTTAATTTCTTTTACACAGATGTACTTATCAAAAAAAAAAAATTCTTTTACACAGATGCTTGCGTCCGTTTTCTGGTTCTGACTGCACAACTTTAATTGTGTTCTAGTTGCCTGCATCATACATTTGTTTTGCAGATTGTTTGTGCTAAAGTTCGGGAAGGAGACAAACGAATAGTACGTATCAAGGAAGGAGATCCTGCAGGACGGCATGTCGTGATTGTTGATGATTTAGTCCAATCAGGTGGTACTCTTGTTGAATGTCAGGTAAGCAATTCATGCACATGATTCCTTTTTCTCGCCTGGTATTTCTCTTGTATTTCCATGGTTTGTAATGTCTCCATTTAGACCTGCACAATAGAAGTTAAACCAATTCGAATACTGATTGGGAATCTTATTATATCAATTTTTTGGTTTGGAGAAACAGCTGATGAATTGAATTGATCATTTGAAGGTATTTTAAGTACAAGAAGTGGGTCGAAAGGGATGTGAGATGAGGCACTGATATAGAGGCCTATAATTCTAATGAATAGTTATTTATTGATATTGCCAAAAAAACTAGATTTGGCTAGATGGCCATGGATCTTTGGGGTAAAATTTACTTTAAAAAAAAAAAATCTTTGGGGTAAGGTCTTACTGGTTTGAGATCAGCAACTTGGGGACTTGGATAAATAATGCTGTTTTATGTGGCTGATCTCCGAAAAGGTAAATCTTTAAGGGGGTGATAACTTCTGATTTACTTGTATTGTCTCTAAAACTACTTGAAGGTTGCTGCTGCTGAATTGTTTATTTCAAAAAATGGTAACTGATAAAAACTCATGGTTAGTATTTCCGTAAGTGTTCTTACCTGCTGCTTCATGTAGTATTTTCTGTACATCAACTGAGACGTATTGGTTATAGCTGCCACCAGGAACAAGTGGTATATGTGCTTGAATTGTTTTCTAGACCATTAATAACTTGCACTTTAACATGGACAAATAAATGGTGGCCATGAATTATAGGTTGTTCTTATGAAATGCATAATTTTTTCTTCTTTCAGAGAGTATTGGCTGCCCATGGAGCAACAAAAATTAGTGCTTATGTGACGCATGGGATATTTCCTAATAGGTCGTGGGAACGCTTTGAACATGACAATGGAGGTACTGCATGCTCTGCTCTGTTACATTTTTACTTTTTTAGTGCTTATTTAGTGTTGGCAGAAGCAAAGGCTGAAGTGTTTCTCTTACATCTCTTACAAAAGCATGCTTTTTGATTGAAAAAGAAAAGAAAATATTATTTGAAGACCCAGAAAATGATGTTTTTTTTTTTTGATAAGTAATAATTTTATTCAAAGAAATAGGCATAAGCTCAAACACAGGACGTATACAAAGGAAACACCTACTACTTCCAAAAACTAAAAGAAACTGACACCAGAAAAACTAAAACAGAAGCAGAAAATTATCCGCCATTACAAAAGCTTTAGCCCAAGAACTCAAAGTACTCAAGAAAAAATCCCTAAGATCTCCCAAAGAGCGTTCTTCATCTTCGAAGCATCTCCCATTTCTTTCAAGCCAAATGCACCACATAAGACCAGGAGGAATCATCTTCCAATCCCTCACCGCCTTCTTGCAGCCTTTCAAACCCTTCCACCCTACCAATAAATCCACCACTTCTCTAGGCATTACCCAATGTAATCCTGTCCAACTCAAAACCTCATTCCACAAGAATCTTGTCACTTCACAGTGAAGAAAAAGGTGATTTACAGATTCGCCATCCCTTTTACACTTGACACACCAATCAGCAATAAACATACCTCTCCTTCTAAGATTATCAGTAGTCAAAACTTTGCCCAAAGAAGCCACCCAACAGAAAAAAGCAACCTTAGAGGGAACTTTCACTTTCCATATACTTTTCCAAGGAAAAACACAACTACTTTGGCTTGACAAAATTCTGTAATAAGTAGAAACTGAAAACTTAGCATTTCCAGCAGGAATCCACACCATGCTATCCTCTCTTTCTGGCACCAACTTTGAGCTGTAGAGTTTAACCAGCAGAGCCTTAACTTCATCCACTTCCCAATCATTAACATCCCTTATAAAAATGATATTCCAATCAACCTTGTTGTTACTACTACAGTAAGAATCATAAATAGTTGCCTTATGATCCCTAGCAATTCTGAAAAGGGTAGGAAATTCCAGCTTAAGAGCAGTATCCCCACACCACAGATCATGCCAAAAGAGAATCCTCTTTCCATCTCCTACCTTCAATCTGAAATTATTGGAGAAGGAATCCCATCCTTTTCTAATAAATTTCCACAAACTAACCCCGTAAACTCCACTAGCTGCTTTAGTATACCAACCTCCCCACAAACTTCCATATTTCACTTCTATCACATTTTTCCAAAAGGCTTTACTCTCCAATTGAAATCTCCAAAGCCATTTCCCAAGTAAAGCTCTATTAAAAATCCTTAAATCTTTAATCCCCAAACCATCACGATCCAATGGTTGACAAACCTTCTTTCAACGAACCAAATGAAACTTCTTTTCCTCACCTTTGCCTCCCCATAAGAAATTTCGAAATAAACTCCCAATTCTCTTTTCAACCCTTGCCGGAAGAGGAAAAAGAGAAAGGAAATAGGTGGGCAGGTTGGACAACGTACTCTTTAAAAGAGTTAGTCTTCCCCCCTTAGACAAGTAGATCCTCTTCCAACCAGCTAACCTCCTTTCAGTTTTTTCAATCACCCCATCCCATATGCTAACAGCTTTAAAAGAGGCTCCCAAAGGAAGCCCAAGATACCTCAAGGGCAAAGAAGAGATTCTGCACCCCAATAAATTAGCCAAGTCTGATAAATTCTGAACATCACCTACAGGAACAATTTCAGACTTCGATAAATTAACTCTTAACCCCGAAACAGCTTCAAAACACAGCAAAAGTGCTCATCAAGCACGTATATTATCCAAATCAGGCTGACTAAAAATCAAAGTGTCATCAGCAAATAACAAATGAGAGATCTTTAAACTATTCCTAGTCTCATTACCCACCACAAAACTGGACAGAAGATTATCCTCCACAGCCTTCTCAATCATTCTACTCATAGCATCCATAATCATAACAAAACGAAAGGGAGAAATGGGATCACCTTTCCTCAAACCGCAGGAGCTACAAAAGAACCCAGCTGGTTCTCCATTCACCAAAATAGAAAATTTTGAAGTCAAAATACAATGCTTAATCCACGAGCACCATTTAACACCAAAACCAAATCTCCTCAATAAATAATCAAGAAAATCCCAGCTTACATGGTCGTAATCCTTTTCCATATCCAATTTAATAAGAATACCAGCTTTCTCCACCTTCAATCTACTCTTCAAACATTCATTAGCAATTAAAACAGAATCTAAAATCTGCCTACCTCTCACAAAAGCATTTTGAGATGGTGAAATTATCCTCTCCATCACCCTACTCAAACGATTTGCCAGCACCTTAGAGATAATTTTATAAATACCATTCACCAAACTAATAGGCCTAAAGTCTCTTAACTCCACAGCCCCTGCCTTTTTCGGAATAAGAGCAATGAAAGTAGCATTCAAACTCTTCTCAAACCTCATATACGAGTGGAACTCGGCAAACACCTTCATAATATCATCTCTTACAACATCCCAACAAACTTGAAAAAATGCCAAAGTGAACCCATCCGGACCCGGAGCCTTATCCTTGTCCATACCCTTTACCACATCTAGAATTTCTTCTTCTTCAAACTCTCTTTCCAACCACACAGCATCCACCTGCTCTATAGAATTAAAAACAAGGCTGTCCAGTTTTGGTCTCCAAGAATAGTTTTCTGAAAACAACTGCTCAAAAAAATTCACAATGTGGTCCTTAACATCTTCTTGAATTATACTTATAAAAAAAAAAAAAAAAAAAAAACGTCTTCTTGATCCGTAATCAACCTGTCCCCATCACGAAGAACCTCAATCGCGTTATATCTTCTATGTGAGTTAATGCTGAAATTGCATTAACTAATTATAACATACTTTGGTGGACAACACTTAGGTCCGTGGCTCCTGAAATTGCAGCAGTTATCTAGGCTTAGGTATTGGTCTTCTTGAAGAACATCACATGGGATTGCTATAAAAGCTTTCCAGAGTCACAGCAGCCTCTGTTTTTTCAAGTTTTCAGGCCATACAGTCCTTTTAATGAGACCTGAAAAACCTAATAATAGGGCTGTACGAATTTAACTCCTTTTGTTTTGATAAAGGAGTTCTAAGAATCCTAAGGCTAGGAGTTCTAGGGTAAATATGTTGCTATTATTTGGATCCATTTAGGAGTCATAAATGGGGCTGATTCCCAATTATGACGAATTTAACAGCCAAAAAATCAAATGGGCTTTGGCCAGAAAATACTTGGGCCTATACATCCATATCTTGGCCTAAAGGGCCAAACCTACTCCATTTTTAATCTAGGTGCATAATTTCATATTCAATCCTGTCTCCTCACTACTAAATCCTCATATAATACATATGGGGTTAATGGGCCCGATAAAATAATCTTCTTTTCAGCCTGAACAAAATTGGGCCCATTGTCCAAACTTATAAAGCTTATTAAATTTGGATCTGGATGTTATAAACTCCCCCCTTTTATAAAATTCTGTGCTCGGAATTTGCTAGCACCTCAATTGCACCTATATGCATACTCATCCTTCCTCTTATCTCCACATCAATCGGAATTTGCTAGTACCTATATCTCCTTGGCGTGTTAGTGTAATTCTAGCATTCGGTGCTATTCTAAATTAAGAAGCAACCAAACAAGCAAACAAAATAATTCTACTAAACTCTTGAGCAGGCCAGGACATATCCTAGGTAATCCTACTCCTATAATTGTTTCTCCTTAAAAA
Organism: Juglans mandshurica; assembly: GCA_022457165.1. Classification (NCBI taxonomy): domain Eukaryota; kingdom Viridiplantae; phylum Streptophyta; class Magnoliopsida; order Fagales; family Juglandaceae; genus Juglans; species Juglans mandshurica. Next base: position 16,765,624 of record CM039629.1, read on the forward strand.
AAATTCTCTCTTTAAAAATAAAATCGTTTCTCTTTCTGAAAAATGCTTTAATCTAAACAAAAACATTGCTTCTCTTTTCAAAAAGTCTGTATAATCTCTCAATCTGGGCTTTGATACCAAATTGTAACACCTCTTTCCTGTAGGTTAGGAATGTTACGTACTTTGTAACTGTGCTTTGTAAAGAGACCCAACTCCTTAAAAATACCTAGTTTATCGAAAATAAGTTCGTAAAACCACCAAAATTTCTAAAATTTCTCATAACTTCATTCCCCAACATCACTAAAACAAAAGACTTTTCTATTTTAAATTTTAAACATTCCATGTAATCATTACTCAAACACAAAAATAATACAACTTTTACAAACTTCAAAACAAAAAAATATATTCAAACAACTTTTTAACTTGATCTATTTACTTTTACAAACTTCAATGCAATATTTATTTTAAAAAATATTTTTATTCAACTTTTTCTCTATCCTTTCCCAAAACCTAATCTCAAACAAATTCTCACAATTCTCAAATACTCCCATATATTCTTGGAATCCAAACATGCCCTAGTCTCATAGCAAGAAATTTTAAAACTGATATTTTAATGAAAAAAACTGACATGGTTCCTTTTGTTTCCATCCTTTTTCTTTTCATCCTAATCCGTTTAAATTCAAATGATCATATTTTATTTTACTCTTTCCTTTGAAATTGAGATGATAGAAATTACATCATCTCTAGAGAGTAATGGTATAATCCATATGGTCTGTTATTCTCATGTTCTAAACAGGGAATCCTGAGAATGGGCTGACCTACTTCTGGATAACAGACTCATGTCCAAAGACAGTAAAGGCGGTGAAGAACAAACCACCATTTGAAGTTCTTAGCCTTGCTGGTTCTATAGCTGGTGCACTTCAAATATAGGAGAGACTTGGGAGCATCAAGTCACCAGCCAAATCTTGGTCTTGTGGGGGAAAGTTAGTGCTTTATTTTTTTTCAGTTTTTCCCCTCCCCATTGTCTTCGATCCTCCATCAAACTATATTAAGTGACTTTGGCGTCACCATCCCTAGAGGAGTTCATTCAAGTATGAGGCGGCAGTCTTTAAGGCGTTCGGTTGGATAGATTTTACTGTCTGTAGAACACATCTGATGTTTACTTAACTTGTATGGGAGATCTTCCCAAGTTCTGCTTGGAATAAGAATTTAAGTGGAATCAATACATTTGTGATGTTTACTTAACATGTATGGGAGATCTGCCCAAAGTTCTGCTCGGAATAAGTATTTAAGTGGAATCAATACATTGTATTTCTGGCTTCATGATATTCGTTTCATCGTTTGCATCAAAATCGTGCCTCGCTCATAATTAAACCTCAGCATTAATAAATCTCACCTCATACGGGTCAATGGAAACAGAAACAGAATCAGATTAGGAATAATAGGCGATAAATCTATGGCTTACAACTTGGGTGAGATCGAAAGACCACAAATGGTTACAAGTATAAAATACCCAGAAAACATTTACGAAAGAACAGAAAATCTTTTACAAAGTGGGATGATGGATTGTATTCATATTCTGTCAAGTTCTTAGTATATATATACAGGCCAATTCAATCCATCTTGTTAAAATGAACCGGTGATGCAATATGGCATGCATAATTTGTTTAATAAATAGATCTTATTGGGTTGATCTGATCCATTTAACTTGTTTTAATTTCTTTAATATGTATGAGTTAATTAGACCCAAGTGTTTAGTCCGACATATGTATGAGTTAATTCGTCGAAGGCACCTAAGCCGGTCGGTGATGATGTTGTGATCGTTGATGCGCAAGTTGCTTAAGTTTATTTTCAATGTCTTAAATTAGGAGTTCAAATTTCAACTCAAAAATCTCTAATTTCTAACACTGGTGCATTTGAGTTTACTAAGCGCTTTTGCCTCAAGGGTGGATAGAGGAGCCCCTCCTCCCTCTCCTCCTCCTCCCTGCTCGATCTATCGTATTCCAGTCTTTGGACTGCCACACGCGCCCCACCGTTGTGCTTGCTAGTCGCCAATCTTCAAAATCCCAATGGAGGAACCACTAAATGGCCATCGTGTAACATGCATGCACTGCCACCACGCACGGGCACAATTGGATTCCCCACCTCCAGATCCTTTGGATCTCGATTCATTTGCCTCGTGTTGGTGCGTTTAGCTCAAACGCTGCCTCCACTGTGCATTCCTTTGAAATGCCACTAGCAATCCGGACCATCCGATTCTACCTATTTGGTTATGTTTATGCTTTCCCTAATAGTTTGGGAAAAACGGACGTAAAAATCTTTGTCAACAACTCAGAATAGATGGTTGCAGTACCTCTTGAGCGGATGCAGATCATCACCGCATTCGACAAATCTACCAGTTGGATTTTATAACCGCTATTGTAGTGGTCCCCTCCTTGGCTTGGCCAAGGAACAAGGGCTTGGGTCCAATTTATTAGTCCCATTGCCCCCCTTTTTTTTTTATTTAACTGAAGTAGCCTTTTGTACACCATATAACCAGGTTGACTGTCTGTTGTTTACACTGTAATTTTTATAAAGAGGTTTTTGTCAGGGTCTCCCGGCCTCAACTCTTGTATTCTCTTTTTTAATTTCAACTCAAGTTTGTTGAAAAACAAAAGTGTTCAGTACAATATGATTAATACAATTTCATATCCTATAAGCATATGTGATATCTTGATTCTTCACACAAAAACTTGCAACAATAAGAAAGTAAGATTACATTGATAAAGTCTCCTCACTATGCAGTAATATTAGTTATTACACTCAGACAAATAAAATGACAAAAGCCTTTTAACTAAATATTAACGTTGAATTGATGTAGATCAATGTGGTTTAAGGTGGTTGGCATAAAATTTACTCGTTTATTACACTAATTTCTCACTCTCTAACCTCGTATAATCTTTATATTGTTTTTGTTCATGGGTCGTGTAAAACAATTCCAACCCTACATTCCAAGAAACAAACTTAGCGAGTTCACACATAAGGGATGTATTGCCGTCTCGATTGTCTTCAAGAGTGTAAAGTTAGGTGCGGTTTGGATAGTGAGTTTAGATGAGATGAATTGAGATTAAAGTTAATAGTTGAATAAATGTTCTTAGCATATTATTTTTTAATATTATTATGTTTTGAGATTTAACAAGTTGAATTGCTTATTATATTTTGTGTGAAAATTTGAGAAAATTCTAGTGATAAGATGAGATGAAATATTTTCACTATCTAAACGGGGCGGCCTTAGAAAGATCATAGAAAGAGAGCAGAGGAGCAGCAAAGAGCCTTTAATAGTTTCAATTAAGGCCAACTGAATTTCTCTCTTAAATTATTGAGTATTTTATATTTTACACCCCAAATTATTAAAATTAACAAATTTCTGATTAAACTTCTCAACTAACATTTACTTTGGAATAGCTACAATAAAACTTCAATGATCAAGATTATATTATAATTGTTAACGTCGTGTTTCGCACACATTTGGATCGGGTTCCAGCAACCAACTCGGGTCTTGGTCCTCATACCTGCACACTTAAGAAAACACAGAGAGTGGGGGGCCTTGGTGGAGACCGAGGAGTCTCCGATGCTTAAGTCAGTATATATCCTTAATAGTTTGTGCGATAGCTTAGAGGGATCAGAGAGAGTTCTTCATATTTTGGGGTCGGCTTTTATACTAGGTTTCTGGGTGGAGACATCACATACCTTGCCTCAAGGAGTTCATGTCACTTCAACTGTTCACCTAGTCAGAATCCTTTAATGCGGCGTGGCGTGACTCTTGGGGCAGCGCCATTAATGTGGCGTAGAGTCCGGAGAGTAGCGCCATTAATGCGGCGTGGCTCCCTGACTCACTTTATCCCGCATATGTTCATTGTCAAGCCCCTCTATGCCTACTGTTAGGAGATTGAGGGTCATCTGCATCTCTCACCCACTTGCCTACACAGGTTCCCGAGGGCTGGGTGTCATTGGGGGGTGTCAGGGTGGCGAGTCTCATCTGCCCCTACCGTCTGTTTTTCCCACGTGAGGTTTGCGTCATGGGTTGGTTTTCCCCCCTATTTTCTTATTATTATCTTCTTGTGGTCGCAACTGTTGAGCTCCTCTGCCCTTGAAATGGATGGTTATTACTCTTCCCAGTTCTAGTACGTGTCAGGCTCTAGGCTTTTGGTTATACTCATATGGATTTTTCGTCATTTGATGGTGTCAGGCGACAGTTCCTCTCCTGACTTTATTGGCACGTTTTCTTATTGTTGGATTTGGCACTTGATTGCGTCTATCCAGTTTCCTTAGCATTGATGGTGTCAGGCGACTCTTTCTCCCCATGTCACATCACACAGTACACGCCACGTGATTCGTGCTTGTCTTGCTAGCTTCATGGGGCACGTGTGTGTTCCCACGATTTGGGGTGCTAACTGTCACTGGGGACTATTTAAATCTCACCCCATGGTCATTGGGAGCCTACTTCGCTTTCTCCTTCTTTTTCAAAGTCCTACATGCTTCCCTTCCTTCTCTTCGAATCTTCCCTTTATGTGTAACTTGCCTCCCCTTCTTCCACCTTTCCATTCACATGGCTCTCAAGAATTCTTCACGCCCTACTCCTAAAAGCACCAAGCATGCCAAGCCTTTTGGTTCCTCACTGACTCCAAGGGGCCTAGACCCTCTTGAGGTCCGTATGGAGTCACAAAGATTCGACGGGTTCTCCTGGCAGTCGGTGGTGACTCCTGGTTTGGAGTTGTTGAAGTTGAACTTCAAGGTGCCTGACATCATTGAGTTTGAGGTGTCTTCCCCCAACGAAGGCACCATAGATTCTGAAGCGTATGCCTTGAAGGTGGCTTTGTACCCTAGCATGTTTTCCAACGGCTTTAGGCTACCTTTCTGCCATCCAGTTCGCAATGTGCTAGATTGACCTCTAGAGGGTTCCCTCGCCCTTGTCCGAGAAGTGTCCTGCAGAGAGCGAGGATTTTCTTGGCCGAGTTTCTATCCCGGAGTCTCCCTTTGCTTATTCCCCCGAAGTTGAGGTTGTCTCAACTGAGGTCATTTCGAAGGGCGGTGGAGGTGACGATATCGTGTCCAGGAAGGAAATAACAAGGGTTGTGTCATGGGTTGCGGGTGTTTTGGTGGATGCACTCGAGACTGAGATCGCGACGGTGTCAGTGGAGGTCAACGAAGCTTCGGTTGTTGCTGCTGACACAAGGGCTCCATTGCCTTTCATTGGCACCATCCTGACCTTGGCCTCGGAGGAAGTTGGAGCTGGGGTCGAAATTGGCGAGGGTGGCGAGGTCCCGGCTACTTTGATGGACGCTGGGGCCCCTTTATCCTTCACTGACACCATCCTGGCCTTGGTGTCGACTAGGGCTGGTGCCGAGGCGGGGATGAGAGCGGCGAGGGAGACCAGGGTGCCCTTCTTGGTCCTGGTACAAACGCGTCGACAGCTGGTGAGGCTCCAATAGTTCCCACGGGCCCAAGGGTCGAAAAGGTTCCTGAGCGTGCTGTAGAAGGTGAAGGTGAGGGTGAATGCCGGGGAGGTCCATCCCCAACGGAGTTCATTGGGGGGGGGGGGGGGGGCGCTGAAGCATCGGAGGGTGATGGCATCTTGATCAAGAATCCTTTTGAGGAGAGGTGGGATGCTGCTCCAAGGTCGGCAGTAGGCGAGGACTGTTCGGATCCTGTCCAAGAAATGACTAGGAAGCTCAGGGGGTTCTTCTCCAAGGTAGGGGTGTAAATTCAAACCGGAAAACCGGACCGAACCGGACCGGTTTTGAACCGGTCCAGTCCGGAACCGGTTTTTAAAACGTAAAAACCGGCCGGTTCCGGTTCCGGAATTTTTTGGACCGGTTGATTAAAAAAATAAAAATTAATATTTTTATATATAAGTTTTATACAAAATATTTTTTATATATTAAATATTAATATATATAAGTTTTATATATAATGTATAATTATAAATTTTTATGTGAAATTTTATATATAACATATATATTCATATATGAAATAATTTTTTATTATAATTTATAAATTATTACATAAAATGTTAATACTAAATCACTAAAAGTTTATAACTAATACTAATATATAACTTATAACTATACCAATAGTCTAATATTAATACTATTATATAGTCTAATATATTAATAAAAGTATAAAACAATTTTTTTTAAATCAATTTTTTTTTTATAAACAAATTTTTAATGACAAATTGTGAAATTTATATTTTTAAAAAACCGGAAAATCGGACCGGACCGGATCAGAAACCGGTAAAACCGGAAGTACCGGTTTAGGAGGGTAACCGGTGCGTAATCGGTTTTGAAAAATACAAAACCGGTACATACCGGTTCGGTCCTAGATTTTATCAAAAATCGGACCAGACCGGACCGGTTACACCCCTACTCCAAGGTTGCTATCCAACTCCTTACATTCCTTCTTAAGTTTTCTTGGCGCATTTTCCTTTGATACTGACTTGAAACTTCCATGGCAGGGCACAGAGTGGTTGGTGGCCTTCGATGACCGAGAGGGGCTAGAAGGCAAGAATTGGGCGCTCCAATCTTTGGCGCAATTTACCTTGCGTCATGCCAAGGAAGAGAGGGAGAGAAAAAGAGGAGTTAGAGGAAACCATCATCAAGGTGCAATTCAGCCGGTGGCAGAGGCAGAAGAGGATACTCCAGCTTTGTCACCGAAAGTCCCAACTTAAGTCTGACTTGGCGAGGTCCTGGGAGGAGGCTGGTTCGTATCGTCTTGAAGCGACGCTCACTAAGGAAGCGAGGGACAACCTTCAAGAATTGTTCGATCGCCAGCAAAGGAGTTGGAGCGGCTGTGAGCTAACAACTTGAAGTTGGGCAAACAACACGATTTCGATACTCGGTCGTACAAATGGTTATTCAAGGAGGCCTCCAAGTCTCTGCAGGAAAATAAGGACTTTCTCAAAGCCAAATCCTAGAGAGTGAAGGACTTGGAGGCCGAGAATGCTTTGGCCTGTGCTGGGGAGTCCAGCAAGAAGCGTTGATAGGGAAGAAGCTGATCATGAGCGTACTCTTAGACAACCCCGCCAACTTAATACTTCTCTCTTATATCGATGTGTTTCTATTTTTCTATGTTTGTGCTTGTACTTTGTAATGACATTAATAGAATTCCTTGTACATGCTTTGCGTGCTATTAGCTTTCCATTCGTGTGCTTTGGAGAGTGTATCGGGTGAGGGTGTAGGGGCGATGCCATTGTCTCGATTAACGTTGTGTAGTGGAGAGACTGGACCCATATTCAGCAGGGAGAGAGGCCGGGATACCTTAGGCTAACCCTCCTCTTTGGTCTCCTAGTAGGGGGGTTAGTCGCCGCATAGTTGAGAAGTTGTTCCACTCTTTGCTGTTAGGCAAGTAGGAAATGTTTAATAATGTTGGAAAAACTAAACAAGTTAATGTAACTCATCTTCAACTACGAGTGCGAAATTTGCAAACCTGAGTTGTTTTGCTGGAGAAGTGAGACGTTATTCTTTCGGCCTCTCATTTGGTGGAGGAGCGCGGCGAGGATCTGAGATGTTACTCGTTTGAAGTTCCGTTGTTAGAGATGGCATCCCCGGAGTAATGTCGGGCAGTCGAAGGACTAAACCTGCTCTCTACTGGGGGAGGGGGAGGGATGCCTCAGCCTGAGCCCGCCTCTTTGGTCCCCCCAAGGAGGTAGTTTTCCAGTCTGCTCTTCGCTGTGACAGGGGCGGAGTAAGTTGTCAGGCACCCGAGAGGCTGGACCTGCTCTCCCACATGAGGGAGGTTGAGCCGTCTACCCACCTATTAACCCTCACGGGGAGGTAAGTTGCTGGGCAGTTTGGGACTAGACCCGCTCCCGCCCGTTGACATCACAGGGAAGGTAAGTGTTGGGTCAGGCTGGTGTTGATCCCACTCTTTGTCATGGCGAATGTCGAGGTAAGTTGTTGGGCAGCCTAAGGTCTGAACCCACTCTCTGTCGCGGGAGGGATAAGATGGCCTTAAGGCGCATCTCGCCCTTTAGGGCCTTGCGGGGTGGTAAGTTATTGGGCAGTTTGGGGTTGGACCCGCTCCCGCCTATTGACACTCACGATGAAGGTAAATGTCGGGCAGTCGAGGGCTGGCCCGCTCTCTACCGCGAGAGGGATAAAGCAACCTTTTAGAAGTAACTCATCCCTTTGGGACCTTGCGGGGAGGTAAGTGTCGGACAGCTGAGCAGCCGGTCCGCTCTTCACCGTGACGGGGGTCGTGGTAAGTTGTCAGGCAGTCAAGAGGCTGGACTCGCTCTCCCACATGAGGGAGGTTGAGCCGCCGGCCCACCTATTAACCCTCACGGGGAGGTAAGTTGCCAGGCAGTTTGGGACTAAACCCGCTTCCTCCTGTTGACATCACAGGGAACGTAAGTGTTGGGTTAGGCTAGTGTTGATCTCACTCTTCGTTGTGGCAGAGGTCGAGGTAAGTTGTCAGGGTAGTCAAGGGGCTAGACCCACTCTCCATCGCAAGAGGGCTAATATGGCCTTAAGGCGCATATCGCCCTTTAGGGCCCCGCGTGGAGGTAAGTTATCGGGCAGTTTGGGACTATACTCGCTCCTGCATGTTGACGCTCACAATGAAGGTAAATGTCGGGCAGCCAAGGGCTGGCTTGCTCTTCACCATGAGAGGGATAAAGCAACTTGTAGGCGTAACTCATCCCTTTGGGGCCCTTTCGGGAAGCCGATGAATTTTGCCACAAAATCTGCCAACACTTGCCCTTTAACAGAATTTCGTGGTGCGTACTCGATGTCGAACTCACTCAGTTCCACAGCTCAATTTGTAAGGCAGCCTGAGGCGTCTGGTCTTTGTAGTATCTTCTTCAGGGGGTCACAATGAGGACTTTTACTGGGTGAACCTAGAAATACGAGCGAAGCCTTCAGGTGGTCACCACTAAGGCGAAGGCGAGCTACTCTATGCGTGGGTATCTAGCCTCTGCTCCTCAGTAAGTCCGGCTGGTGTAGTACACAAGCTTTTGGATTCCCTCTTCATCTCGTACTAGGGCTAAGGAGCCGCCTGCGGGGAGACTAATAGGTATAGGACCAAAGTTTCTCCACATCTGGATTGGCTGAGTAGCGGAGAGGTGAGATATTGCTTGAGAGCCTCGAACGCTTGGTGGCACTCTTCATCCCATGCTCGCGCTTTTTGCAGTACCTTAAAATTGGTAGGCACTTGTCGGTGGACCTCGACATGAACCTGTTAAGGCCCGCTATCTGTTCGACAAGTTTCTACACTTCGTTTATGCTTCGATGAGGGGCCACGCAGAGTATGGCTTTCACTTTCTCTGGGTTAGCTTTTATCCCTAGTTCTGAAAACTATGAAACCTAAGAATTTCCCAGAGCTTACACTGAAGGTACACTTTGTGGGGTTCAGTTTCATTTGGTACTGCCTCAATACTTTAAAAGCTTCACGAAGGTCGTCGAGGTGTTGCTCGGGAGCTCCGCTTTTGACCAGCAAATCATGCATGTAGCCCTCCATGTTTTTCCCGATCTGATTCTTGAACATGTGGTTGACTAGTCGTTGTTAGGTGACCCCTGTGTTTTTTAACCCAAACGGCATGGCAGAGTAGTAGTATAATATTCGATCGGTGATGAAAGAAGTCTTCTCCTCATTGTCCAAGTTCATGCGGATTTATTTGTACTCGGAGTAGGCATCCATAAAGCTGAGCATGCAATAACCTGGTGTGAAGTCAAAGATCAGATCGATGCGAGGTAGCAAGAAGCTGTCTTTTAGGCAAGCCTTATTTAAGTCGGTGAAGTTAACACACATTCTCCACTTGCCGTTTTGCTTCTTCACCAACACCACGTTGGACAGCCAGTTCGAGTAATGTGCCTCCTGGCCTTCCCGTATGAAGCCCACCGAGAGTAATCGGTTGACTTCTACGACGATGAAGGTATTCTTCTCAACACTGAAGTTTCGACTTTTCTGCCTTACTCCCTTGGCTTCTGGGACCACGCTCAGGTGGTGTTGCATGATCTCTGGGTCAATTCCAGGCATGTCCTCGTGATTCCAGGCGAAGACATCCTTGTGTTCAGTAAGGAGCTGCTGCATGGCACACCTCATTTCGAGTGTCATCCCACTACCAATCATGGTTGTGGCTTCTGCGCGACTTGGGTTCAGGGGGATTAACTCCAATGGCTCATTCGCCTCCACCTTCTTGAGTGCCTGTTCATCTCAAATCTCTCCATCTGTTGTGGTGTGTTCGAGCAGGGGCGAGAGAATGTGGTCGTCGTCTAGGTTGTGGACCACATGCACCCTGCCATTCCTTGGCTTTAAGTCCCGCATGTAACACTCTCGTGCCGGACCTGCTCTCCCCGGATTTCGCCCACTCCCCGAGGGGTCGGGAACTTCATCTTCAAGTGGTAGATCGACATCACCGCCCTTAGGTTGTTGAGGATAGGTCTGCCAAGTATGGCATTATACGATGAGGGAGCATTTACCACCAAGAAGTCGACCATGATGGAAGTCGTACAAGGGGCTTTGCCCGCCAAGATAGTTAGTATGATGGTTCCAATCGCCTAGACCATGTCCCTAGAGAAACTCTTCAGTGGCATGGGGGCTGGTTGGAGTTTGGTGGTATCTATTCCCATCCGGGTGAAAGCTTCCCAGAAGAGCATATCAGCGGAGCTGCCGTTGTCGACAAGGATCCTCCTAGTAGTAAAGTTGGCGACCAGCATACTCACCCCTAGGGCGTCATCGTTTGGATAGAGGACCCCTTTCTCCTGTTCTCCAAAGGAGATGATGGGGGTCGATTCACTATTCCTGTATTTGGTGGGGGAGGTATTCGGCCGAATACACTTCTTGGAATCGTGTTTGCCTGGCATGCGCCTTCTGACTGGATGACATCATGCCCCCGTCGATGAATCCTCCTACGATAGTCCTGATTTCTCCCAGCGGTGGTCCTTCTTGATGTGGTGCACAGGAGCGATCGTGTGAGGGTCCCCTCTCAGCTACCCTTTGTCTCGGGCTCCCTTCCCTCCTTGGCCTGCTAGCCCTTTCTACACTTCTTTCTCGTGATCACTTCCTCCACTCCCGCTATTGTCTCCGGGCGGGAGGATACGACGACCTTGGTCACCCAACCTGTTCTCTTTCCACTTTCTAAGAAACACAGTCTTTTGTGTTATGAGTGGTGGACTGATGGTAGGTGAAATAGCGGTGACTAGTGCTCCTGTAGTCGTCTGACTCTTCTTGGAAGGTTGGCTAGTCTTCTTTTTGAATGGTGAGCGTCATCCGGTCAAATCGAAACCCCAGGACTCTTGTAGGGGCTTCCTCCCTCTTGTTGTCACATGCTCCTTTTTCCAGCTTCTCGCATGCCTTGTTCTTGGTTGGTGCCTTCCCTTTCCTGTCTACTTGTTTCAATTCTTTTTTCCTTAGTTCAGCCAGGGCTCAAAGTGTATCTTCGGCATTGATAAAATTGTCGGCTTGATCCATGAACTCCCACAGCATGGCAAGATTTCTCCTTGCCAATTCTATCATGAATTGGGATCGGGGCCATACCCCTCCTAAAAGCTCTGCCAAAGTTATCTTTGCATCTTGGTCGTTTTTAGTCATGCGCTATTTGTTGAACCTGGATAGTCATGCTTTCAAACCTTTGTCTTCCCCCTGCTTGATGATAAACAGATACGCCGCAGGCGCCCTCTTCTTCTGCTCGCCATAAGCTGTGTAAGGAACAGACGAGCCAACTCTCCAAAGTTGTCTATGGACCGGGGGGCCAAGGACCCGAACCATACTCTCGTTGGTCCCTTCAAGGTTAGCGGGAAAGCTCTACAAGCCACTTCTTTAGGGAAACCATGCAAGGCCATTTGGGCTCTAAAGGTTTTCAGGTGTTCGAGGTGGTCTCTGACCCCATCATTCATATCCATAAGGGAAACTCAAAATTTCAGTGGTAGGGGCACAACGATCACCTCCTTGCTGTAGGGTAGGTCTGTGCTGGTGAGCAATTGGTCTACTGATGACAACTTGCCCATCTTTTTCACCATCTCTTCGTATTTTCCTTTGAGGTTACGTAACTCGTTCTACATGTTTCTTCTTTCTTCCTCCACGTCACCTCCCCCTCCTGGATTTCTGGATTCTACGTGCTCGCTATTGCTTAGTCCCGCATCATTCTCTAGTCCGTTGGTGGCTACTCTAAGTGTCTCGATCTATTTTTGGAGGGTCTCCATTTCGGTAGTTAGCTTTCCTACCAGTTGCTCCATCGCCTGGAGCCTTGCTTCCATGTCTGTTGACGTTGCTTCTTTTTGTCCCGGAGTTATTTGAGAACGGGTTGTCGCAGGCATACGAAAGACACATGAAGTCTATAGGGATCCCACAGAAGGTGTCACTGTTAACGTCTTGTTTTGCACACCTTTGGGCCGATTCCAGCAACTCGGGTCTTGGTCCTCGCACCTGCACACTTAAGAAAACACAGAGAGTGGGGGTTAGTGGAGGCCGGGGAGTCTCCGATGCTTAAGTCAGTATATCTCCTTAGTAGTCTATGCGAGAGCTTAAGGGATCATAGAGATTTCTTCGTACCTGAGAGTCGGCTTTTATACTAGGTTTCTGGGTGGAGACAGTCCATACCTTGTCTCAAGGAATTCATGTCACTTCAACTGTTCACCTCGTCAGAATCTTTCAATACGACGTGGCTCTTGGGGCGATGCCATTAATGCGGCATGGCTCCCTGACTTACTTTATCCCGCGTATGCTCATTGTGAAGCCCCTCCATGCATGTTGTTAGGAGATCAAGGGTCATCCCATCTCTTGCCACCTGCCTGCATAGGTTCCTGAGGGCTGGGTGTCATTGGGGGGTGTCAGGGCGGCGAGTCTCATCTGCCCCTAACATCCGTTTTTCCACATAAGGGTTGCTTCATAGGTTGGTTTTGGGGCTACTTTGTAGAGGCTCATTGACTGCTTTTAGAGGAGGGTTGTTGGGCCTGATCGAGCTCTCGCTCCCCCTCCCCCAGAGATCCCTTATGGGTACAGACCAATAGGGGAGGAAAACCCCCTTACAATAATGTTTATGTTTCATCGATTTTTTTGTCATCTTAAAACTCAAAAGATATATTTAATATGTGGAATGAGAATTCTTATTCACCTGTTGTTAACACATGATGATGTATTGATAGGAACTAGATTAAAATTTCTACAATATATGAGCACCTTTTTTTCTCAAAAAAACCATCCATTCTATTTGTAACAGAAATTAAATAATAGTAATAATAATATCATGGTTAGCCACTCACACAATTTTCATGAACTCTCGCAAAATTTATTTTTCCAAATTTTATTTAAATGGGCTTCAAAACGTACTTATAATTTTAAATTTTTGGAGCTTCTGAGATTTCTTTAATTCAAATAAAAGAGTAATGCTGTCGTGAATTTAAGAAGAAGTAGTAAGAGAATATAAAGGTTGCAATATAGACTTGCTCTTCACGTGCTCAATATCATTCACTTTTAATTTCTTATATTGTATAAATGATCTTCAAGACACCATTTTATAGGCATAAAAGGACAAAGAATATAAAATGGTGATACATGTATTAATAAGATACATTCATGAATTTAGAAATTCTAAGAGTTGATATATGAATAGGCTAGAATTCGAAGAGGTGGAATATAAATAGTCATCCACCAAGTTTATATATACATTTATAATACTCTCCCTTGGATGATTATACACAAAGAACATGTCTAATTAAAACCTTGCCAAGGAAAATCTCGATGGAAAAAAAAAATCAATTGGAAAGAAAAAAGAGTACAATATTCTTGTGTACCTATAAAGTTGTAAGATTGCCTTATTAAAATTTTGTAAAGGAAAACCCAATGGAAAAAAAACCTAGGCGAAGGAAAAAGAGTCCAATCCCTTTAATGATTTTCTCCCTCTCAAAAGTATGTAGATGTTCAATCATTTATAATGGAATATCCTTGAGTTGACGCATTTCAATGTTGTATACCAACTTCTTAAATATTTCAGTTCGTAATGCGTTAGTGAATAGATCTATCATATTATTACATGATCGTATTTCTTAACATTAATATCATCGCTCTTCTGGAGCTCATGTGTATAAAGGAACTTTTGACAAAAAATATGTTTGGTTCTATTACCTTTGATTTAACCTCCCCTAATTTGTGTGCTACGACAACATTTTCTTCATATAATGTTGTTAAGCTATCTTTGATTATGGATAAAATACACATTTCTTAGATGTGTTAAATTACTGATCTTAAGTAAATGCATTCTTTGCTTACTTCATGAATTGTAATAATCTATGAGTGATTGGAAGAAGTAGCATCTAATGTTTGTTTGACAATTTTTCCATGAAAAAGTAGTAACCCAACACTAATGTATTTTTTTATATGGATCAAAAAGGTAACCCAAGTCTGCATAACCAAGTAATTGAGGACTGGTGCAAAACTATATTTGACCTCATTTCAATGCCTTCGGACTGGTGCAAAACTATATTTTGCTTGTACATTAACTGAATTTGCAGCGTACATCATAGCATCAATCGCACTTAGATATGGTACTTTAGGACAAAAAGTTTCTTCATCATCTTCTTGAGGGCGAAATGAGTCCCTTTTCACATCAAGTGATTGGACAACCATTGGTGTGGTGCCTCCAGCCCCTGCTTGGGATTTGAGGGAAACTGAAATGTCGGGACATGCAACACCAGGGTTACCTGCCCCTCATACATGATAGATAAGATGCAATGCACATAAAGATAACTAACAATATACAGTATATCGCAGCGGAAAGTTAACTTAAGTCAATTAAAAGGAACTTTAGTCATGGTACCAAAAACATAAAATCCCAATAGTACTTCATAATTCATAAGAGACATCACAGTTGATACGAGTTTCCAAAGAACTCCCAAAAACATAGGACCAAAGCATTAAAGCTAAATAGGAAGTCCTTTCCCAAAAGTGGAATGGGTCAGAACTAAGGTCCCATCCTCAAACAAACTCAAGAATATTATCCTAGATGGCCGAACGTCTATGTCCAAATCCAACTTCGTGGCTATTTTCTTAGCCTGTACAGTAGAGTTCTTAGCTTGTTCCAGATGTCTTGACACAAAACTCATCTTGCTTAAGTCTTAACATCTTTTGAGGGTCCAGTGTTGAAAATCTGGCATCAGAATCATTGATAATAGCTACAATCTTTTTGAGTCGCTGAGCTGACACCTTAAGCAATTTTAGGGTAGATTGACGACGTGCCTCCACGGTGAACTCGTCCTCTATTATTTCACAGATTTCGTCCATACTTAATGATCTCGAGTACTTAGCACAACTTCTATCATTCTGAGTAGGGAATGATATCATAAACATATGAAGCAAACTTAATAATGAATGCATGGACATGAACTTATACTTATGCACTTGACCTTTCAAAAGCAAACGTGTAAAATCATGACATTTCAAAATTGTTGCTTTCGTAAACATTCTTTCTTTATTTCATATTTTTTCATTAACACTTATGAGCTCGTGGTCTTTCTTGACTTATAACATATAATTGGATACCTTACGGCTCCCCTATGCACCGTGTGTTCTCCACTAGTTACCACATAAACCATTGACCACTTTGACCAAGGTGACTACGTCTTGTCTTTCGTATACGACAGCTCACATTTCGTCTTCACCTTAGGTGCACCCACTAGCTTTATATGCGATCCCGCTCCGGTGTCCTTTTATTTTAGGAACCATTCGAGATCTGCCGACAGTATTTCGTCAACCCAAGGGTATCCCTCCATTTTAAACACTCCTGAGAGGATATAAGAATTCCACTAGGACATTCTCCCGTCCCAGGATTTGGGATCGTGATAAAAACTTTACTTTTAAAAAAAGACTATTTTCTTTTCAAAAAGGGTTTTTACAATCCTAATGCATGTGACATGACAATGAATCTTAGAACTCTCATGAGACACATGAAATGTTGAAATGTTTCGTCATAACCATGAGAGATTCATACATGCAATACATATCGCGTTACGGCTTGAAAATATTAGAACATGCGAACATGTTCCTTCATAACAATTCCAGTGCATCGAACATCAACCAAAAAGACAAACATTCAACACTTTTTATGTAAGGGCCGAAACATAGAAACCCTAACATAACCAAGAATCATCCTTAACAAAATAATCTTAAAACACCAATGACCTTACTTCATCCATAGGGTTGGCCGAAAACTCTTCTATAAGGAAACATGCATTCCAACCAATTTTCATGAACTTGGAATCTTCAAATGTATCGAGCAAAGTCTTCAATAAAGAATTCTCATAAATGGTTGAAACATTTTCTTGTGGTTATGGATGACATTTTCATGAACTTAGCCCCATACCAAACGGTGAATTGACAAATATTCATGTTCAAACCAACATAGTGCAAGCCGAAACCCTAGCATGACTTCCTACTCCATTTTTCATAACATACACATATTTCATAAACTATTTTAATCATACTTAAAAAATAATCATATTAAGAGATGGTCATAGCACATAAAAGAACAACAATATCACAAATGACCATACGAAACCGAAACAAACAAGAAGTTCACAAGTCATATGCATAAAATATCCAAGTACAAGTTAGAAGTGTACTTACAAAAATTCGAAATATGTATCTATAGCAAGCAAGCTGAAAAATCACATGTAATACTAGTTAGGATCATTATTCAAGAAAGAACCTAACCCATGTGTTTAAAAGTAGTGCTCTTTACATGTTTTTCTTTCCAAGAAAAAGACTCCAAATTTTCAGACCCTTTCCCCTTGAATCCGAAACTCGTCTTCAACAATACCCTAGCTTAAAGAAACACTAGTGTTGTGACTCTCTTACCTAAAAAACACCATGCTTTAAGGCTTAAAAGAAGTAGGGTTAAATTTATCTTTCTTTGAAGAAAACCCTAACCTAGCCGTGTTTGTGAGGTTGTGGATTCATGTGAAAATCTTCCAAAGATATGAGCTATCTTTTATAGACACTCAAAAAGCTTCTTGCATGCATCAAGCTCATGAATGGATGCCAATTGGCGTGTAGCCCTAAGACCTCTTCCTATAGCTCATCATTTGATCGTGTTAGGAACCAAAAATACCCTTTTTTACATGTGGCGCCTTCCTCTTCCAAAACCGAAACTCACTTTCCCTTTTGCCCTCCATTTCATGTCTTGGTTCAATGTATCTAGTAGCTATAAGGTCTTTTATCAAACTCAAATCCTCCTCAATCTCTTACATGTGTGCATGAGTACCAAGTGGCATGTGATGAGTATGTGTGTAAGTGCATGGGTTGCCGAACCCTTCTCTTCCCTAGGAGATATTCTTTATACCTTACTTTTGAACAAGCATGTGATTGGTCCCTTCTAGTACAAAGAACCATGCCCTAGCCGTCTACCTCAAGTTGTCTTACACAAGATTCTCCTTCTAGAACCCTAGGCGTGTATGGTCATTCTTCCACCTTGATCTTGCCATTTTTCAAGACAACTTTTTACCTACCTCTATGCATGTATGACATATGGCAAAAAGCAACATTCCTTTCTCCTTGTTACCGTCCATGGCCTCTTGGCCTTCCCTAGGTTTTACTTTTCCATAACGTAATCATTTCCTTTTAGAATCTCTTTCCCATAGTGACATGTGTCAAAAGCTTTCTTCCACAAGCAAAGATCTTCATGCATGTGTGACACATGGCAAAGAGTGGTAGATCTTCCTAAAGTATGCGTGTAAGCCGACCCCTATCTCTTTCTCACCTATCTTCCCTTATTTCCATCCAAATTCATCAAATCATATACATAACTTCATTGGATGACAAATAGCAAACATAAACCTTAAGTTGGGCGTGAGCCCTAATTCCGTTGGGCTTTAAAACCCTAATTTCCTATAAAGGTTGAAACTCTCGTGGGCTTATATAAACAATATATATATATATATTACACAAAAGCCTAGAAAGTCTTGGTCGTCACAATTGGAGTACTTAAAAAATGAGTTTTGTCCATTTAAACTGATGGACAAGAATTCCATTTGAAAAATGCTCAATTTGCAGACTAAGACAAAATTTTATTTTTCCAAAATCATTCATTTCAAACTCATTTTTTAAATAAGTTACAATTTTCATACTCTTTTGGAGTCCCAAAAATATTTAAATAATCTACATATAACTCAATAATAGCAAATCAAATATCTTACTTTTTAATGAAAACATATTGACAAATTGGATTATTTTCAAATCTTTCTTTTATTAGATGTTCACTGAGACGATTGTACTACATGTGTCCGGATTGCTTTAACCCATATAAAGATCTTTGTAGCTTGATAAAATAAATATTTTGAAATTTTGAACTATATGCTTCAGGCATTTTATATCTTTTAGAGATTTTCATATATATATATATATATATATATATATAATTATCTAGTAATCTATATAAATATGCTATAACAAAATCCACTAAATCCATATCTAAAGTTTATGTGACTACCAAGTTAATAAAAAATTTGAATATAATTGCATCCCCTACAGGAAAATATGTTTTTTTTTTAATTAATAATAAGTTTTTGCCAGAACACACAATTTTATTTTTATCGTTATATTTACGTGCAAATATCCAATTATATCCAACATACATTACACTTTTAGGTGTTTGGACTATAGGTTCAAATAATTCATGTTTTGCTAGTGACATCAATTATGTAGAAATTGCTTCTATCCATTTTGGCCAATCATTTCTACATCGACATTTTTCAACGATTTTTTGTCAATTTTCATAATCACTTCTTAGGATATTTAGAGCAACTTTAAATGAATACATGTTTACAATCTCCGTAATTACCTAATGTATCGAGATCTTGTTATTTTCAAGTGTATTTTCCTCTTCAGTGGATAACTTTTCAAGAGTTCATCTTTAGGGGATAACTTTTTAAAAGATTCCACTTCAAAAGATTCTATTATGGAATAATCTTGTACATAAATTTTGGATGGATCTATAGCTCTTATTGTATGTTCTGTAGGGATGACCTCTTCAAGAGCACCAATTTGTTTTATTTGTACTTTTCTATTTCGATGAGTCTTATCTTTTATACCAATAGGCCTTCCATGCTTCAGGCATGTCTTAGACTCATTAGTTGTTGTATTTTTTGATTGTCCGACAGAGACGTTGATATTTGTTAGAGTATTAGCAGCCAGAATATGAGACTTCACTATTTTCTTATTGTCAATAAAGACATCTAGTAACTAATTTGTAATAGCTTGCAAATGAATGATCATCTGAACTTCTAGTTTACATTTATTTTGTACAAAGATTAAGATTAGATAGCGTCAAAGTATTCTATGTTATTTGTTTTTGTACTTCCGACAACTTTTCTCCCATAATGATGGGAAGACTATTTCATTAAAATGACAAATTTTAAAATGTGCCTTAAAAATATTCATAGTTAAAAGTTTGAGGTATCTAATGAAGGATTGATACTCAAAATCAATATAAATTTCAAATCTACATTGAGGACCCATTTTAGTGTGTTGGAGAGGTGCAATTGGAATATACACAGTACAACCAAAAGTACGAAGATGAAAAATATTAAGTGGTAGGCCAAATGCAAGTTACAATAGAAGACATTTATTATAGGCAATTGGTCTTATTTGAACCAATGATGCAGTATGCAAAATTACATTTCCCAAGCAGAGACATGTAGTTTTGTTTTCAAATGTAATGGTCGATAAATTAATTGCAGATTTTTAGTAAATGATTCAACTAAACCATTCTAAGTATGTGTATGGGCAACAAGTTGTTCAACACTAATCCCAACTATCGTACAATAATCATCAAAAGTTTTAGATATAAATTCTACTGCATTATCCAATCGAATAGACTGAATTGGATAATCAGGAAATTAAGCATGTAATCTAATAATTTGTATAAGAAGTCTAGCAAATGCAACATTTTGAATATAGAGCAGACAAACATGTGACTATCTAATTTATGCATCTATTAAAATCATAAAATATCTAAATAGCTCACATGGTGGATGTATAAGTTCACATATATCTTCATAGATTATATGTAGAAATATTGGAGATTCAAAAATTACCTTGGAATGGGATGACTGATTATTAGTTTTAATTTAGAACATGCTTCACATGGATAATCACTTGCTAAAAGAATTTTATAGTTCCTTAAGGGATGTTCATATGAATTATCAATTATTCGATGCATCATGATTGATCCTGGATGACCAAAACAATCATACCAAAGCATAAATATCTTTGTATCAGTGCACTTCTAGGGCACTACAATATGTGATTCAATTATTTTTATTGTTATATAATATAACCCATAAGAGAGTTTAACAAAAAGTATTAAAATATAACTGCTCAAATATAATATGATTACATTTTATAATAATAATAATAAAATATATATATATATATATTTATATATAATATGATTACATAATAAATAAAGAAAATTAATTATTATGGTCATATGCATCACTGATTAAAAGATCATTGTCTCCATTAGGATTCACAAAGAAATTAAAAACATCGAGACGAGTTAGATCCAATTCTTTTGGATTATCAAAATAAGTTAGATGATCTTTTGGATCCTTATGATCAGTAAAATTCATTTCAACCTATTTTTTTAGTTTCTTCATAGATGCTTGATTTATGTCCACCAAATATTTAGATGTACGACAGGTACATGACCAATACCCCTTCATATCATATATGTGATATTTATCGTCATATTTCTTTATCGGCTTAGTCTGTAAGCCTTTATTTTTATCTTACTTTATCAAGGTGTGGTTCCACTTTTGGTGGTATGTAGCATTTCTCTCTGAAGAATTGAGTATGCTAACCTTGATTTCGATATATATATATATATATATATATTTTTTTTTATCATGTCCACATCTATGACAATAGTTTCCTTTATTATGGTGAAATGAGATTTCATTCGCTTTAAGGAATTGAGTAGAATTGGTTGGACGAGACTGATGATATTTCATTAACATCTTAGTATTTTGTTTAGCCACTAGCAAATAAAATGTTAGTTCAGAATACTTAGTGAACTTTCGCTCTTGATATTGCTACTGCAGGAGAACATTTGAGGCATGAATATGTTATATATTTCATTTCAAACATCTCCTCTTTAGTGATTTTTTCTCTACACAATTTCAATTGTGCAACTTCAAGTGTATCCAATCATAATGAGCTTTTGGGAGAATCACAATCTTTTGGAACACATATCTCTTCCTTAAACTATCTCATAGAATTAATGGATCTTTAAGTGTGAGATACGTAATTTTCAAATTTTCATATAGATGGTGACGAAAGAAAGTCATTAATTTAGCGCGATCCTACATGGATGTTTCATTTCTTTAATAGTATTTCCAAAATTTATTCACCAAGATGACTCTTAGCATCATTGATCTATGATAAATAATTATTGCCAGAAACATTGAAGACAACAAATTTTGTTTTCTAATGATCTATAATAAATATATTAAGTATTTACCGAGAAAAAAATATTTAAAATTGAACTAACATATAGAATATAAAAATATTCATCATATTGATTGATAACATTATACTCTATATAATATCACATAAATTATAGCAAGATTTTATAAAATGATTTATATCACAATAAGCAAATCTTAATATTTATAGAAGAGAAACTTGCCGTAGCCAGGAACTGTTATGCAAGTATCTTACCAAAGATAAAAAAAAACCACAACGGTTGGTTAGAGTCTCGTACTAATAACGTGTTGTGAAATTAAGAAGCAATAAAAGAATAGAAAGATTGCAATATAGACTTAGCTCTTCAGGAGTTCAATATCATTCACTTTTAATTTCTTGTGTTGTACAAATGATGCTCAAAACACATTTTTATAGGCATAAAATGATAAAAAGTATGAAAGAGTGATACATGAATTAATAAAGATACATTCATAAATTTAAAAATTCCAAGAGTTGATACATGATTAGGCTAGAATTCTAAGAGGTCGAATTTAAATAGTCTTCCACCAAGTTTATGTGTACATTTATAACAAATGCTACATATTACATTCTCATTCCATTCTTATTTTATTACGTAAAATATGATACTTTTATCCTCCATTTATTAACTTTTAATTTTTTAGTAAAAATTTAAAAATTGATAGATAACATTATCTTGAATGATACATTTTTGTTCATACAATTCTTATAAAATGAGAAATAATATTTGCAGTATTAGGGTATATAAGTGCACTTCTTTAAAAGAAATTTAAAATCTACATAAAAAAATCATTTTTTTAATAATAAACTATTTTTTTTTCAAATGCACAATACTTGCGTGTTTATGATTATATCTAGAATTAGTTTACGTACAATTTTTAAATATGGACTATTCAAGCAAATTTGAACAATTTTGTTTTTAAAATTACAATAATACTCCTCTTAAAATGATATTTTTTACCATTTAATGAAACATATCAATGGGTCTATATTCGCAATTTGAGGACAGCAAATAAAATTTCTTTTATATCTAAGCTTACTATTTAAAATAAATTGTAAACGGCTTGTGATAAGATGAGATCACCAGTTCTTACTCGACATTACTGCTAATTAGCGGTTAGACTTGCCGCTGCCGGGTCCTGATAGTGTCTGGTTTGAGTTTTCAGGTGCAATATATATACAATTGCATTTTAATTGATATTTTACAGATCCTACAAAACCGCTCCACACTAATGGTTCAACGTCAAAGAGCAACGGGCTGATGGCGAGCCGAGCTCATAATTTTTTCACTTCATTTAGATCCATCTACCCGTCGCAATTAATCCGGCACCAGATCTCATCTATCTAATCCTTCTTATAAACGCTGATCGGATCGGATCGGATCGGATCCGATCGTCGGAACCCTACAAAAATATAAGGGCGAAAGAGGAAAAAAGAGTAGGAAGGCATGACTGGGGCAGTGTCTGCACTGTTCCTCTTGGACATTAAAGGTCGCGTTCTCATTTGGCGCGACTACCGTGGCGACGTTACCGCTGTCCAGGCCGAGCGCTTCTTTACCAAGCTCATCGAGAAAGTGATTACCTTCCTCTCTTCTTCTTTTTTTTAAGCTTGCAGTCTAGAATCTTCGTGGTTCGCCTTTGTTGATATGAGAGGATCTTTCTCTTCTAATTGATTTGGTTGAATGCTGAGAAAAGAGAATTATTGCTATTATTGTCTTTCCGGTTGTTTCTTTTTCAAGTACTTGGCACAAAGTGATAAAATTGTGAATCACTAGTTGAGACTGTTGAGTGGAGGTCCTGAATTCGGAGAGACTTTTATTTAGTTTTGTAGTTTTGTTTCTAACCTAACAGGCATTGCTAATTTTTTTTTAATGAAATATGACTTTCCTCAACCTGCTTTAGCGATTGACCAAATCTAGCTGTTGGATCCGCTCTATATATGGGTTTTTTCATCTCTAGTCAATAATTACATGTACATGTGTTGCTAATCACCTCTTGGTATGATTCAGGGTGATCCAGAGACTCAGGATCCAGTTGTGTATGATGGTGGTGTATCCTACATGTTTGTTCAACACAACAATGTGTTCCTAATGACAGCATCTAGGCAGAACTGCAATGCCACCAGCCTTCTTTTCTTTTTACACCGCATCATTGATGTAAGCGCCTATTGGTAATTATAGGTCCTTGCCCTAATCGTTTATAACTGATGCATATATAAAACAAATTGACACGTGTTTCTGCATTTTAATGAGTTTCATCATTGAGATTGTTCATTCTGATTGGTTTCTCCGTGGGCAGGTGTTTAAGCATTATTTTGAAGAGTTGGAAGAAGAATCACTTAGGGACAACTTCGTTGTAGTGGTAAGATGATGTTTAATATTTCATTGCATCTAATGCTTAACTAGATTTGGTGTTGTTCATTCAAATTGTTTGGTTTCATGTTATGAAAATATGATTTAATGAAAGGTTAGATTTCGCATTATGCTGATACCTTGTTATCTTGGCAGTATGAGTTACTTGATGAGATTATGGACTTTGGCTACCCTCAGTATACAGAAGCAAAGATCCTCAGTGAATTCATCAAGACTGATGCTTACAGGATGGAAGTTACGCAGAGGCCTCCCATGGCTGTAACAAATGCAGTTTCTTGGCGAAGTGAAGGGATACAATACAAGAAGAATGAAGTAGGTTTCTCTCTCTCTCTCTAACACACACACACACACACCAGATTTGCTTGGTTTTGTATATTGATGGTGTAAGTTTATGGATGATATTCCTATCTTTTTGTTTGCCAGGTTTTCTTGGATGTGGTGGAGAGTGTTAATATTCTTGTCAACAGCAATGGACAAATAATTAGGTCTGATGTTGTTGGGGCATTGAAGATGAGAACTTATCTGAGGTGCACCTTTTGAGTTTTAGTGTTATCAAGAGTTAGTAGCTGCTAATTTATTCAAATTAATGTGTTTTAATTGTTTAATTCATATTTAGTTTCATTGCGAGATTGTGACTGCTAGTTTGATTCAATTTCAATCAAAACATTTTCTGTGTTTGAGGATTGACATATTTGCAATGGAACTGCTATATTAGAATGACAGTTTAGGGTATGTAATTACAAGAATGCAACTCTATTTCCATTGAAAAATTTGTATTGAAGGCCAATAGTATGAGAACTAGTAATTGTTGCTATTATTCAGTTTTGCATTAGAATTGCAATTTATGTACATATTGTTGTCAAACACACCAAAATCTTGGATTAATAGCCAACCAAATGGTGCTTATTGCTGTGCTATAGTTAGTGATTAGGCATCCAATTTTACCTATTAAAAAAAGGAAAAAAGATCAGGCATCCTTTCATGGATTGTACATTTTGATCTCTCCGTTTGCCCTATTTTGTGGGACTTACATTTTATTGATTAAGGCTTCATCTACCTTGTCATTAGTTTAACCTTCAAGGAAAGCCTATTAGTTTCATTTGTATATTGGGAAAAACTGAAAATTTATATTTCCAACTATTTGAAGCTAGTTTACTTACAAAAAAAAAAAAAAATCCCTATTTGAAGCCAGTTTTGGTGACAGATTTTGGCATACTTAAGCACAAACACCGCTTAGATCCTAGGCACAAAGTGTAAGCACATGCCCGCCTGAAGTAAAGTGAACATTTTTAAAAATAATTTGCAATATAAATATTCATAAGGGTTGTGGACCATCTATTATTACACTGTGAGTTAACAAGGGTGTTGTGGGATGAACTCTTTCTAAGGGTTGATGTTGCTTGGGTTATGCCTATGAGGGTTGTGGATTTATTGGGTTGTTGGCCAAACATGCAAGGCAGTTATCAAGTGATAGCAGTATGGAAGATGATTCCGTTGTGTATTATGTGGTGTATTTGGACGGAAATGAATGCACGTTGCTTTGAAGATAAGGAACGCTCAATGACCGAGTTGAAGAATTTTTTTTTCCATACTCTAATGTGCTGGTTTTCCACTATTGTATTACATGGGGATAATGTGCAGGAATTCTTGTCTCTATTTTACCGTCTTTAGAATGTAGTTAGGAGTTCTTATGTATTCTTCCTGTGTACAAGGACTATGTCTTTTCGTTCATATATATAATATTTTTCTTTTACTGATAAAAAAAAAAATAATATAAATATTCATAAAATATAATGAAAACATGTAAAAAACCAAGATAGTAATACTTAACCTATTAACTCAATTTGTTAAGTTATTTTGCAACATGACATCAAATGATCAACTAATTATAGAGACTTGTAACATACAATTTCATATAATTCTGATGGGACAAAGATCATCTTCTGGCATGATGTATGGTGCAGAGATTGAGCCCTGAAGGAATTTTACCTGACCTGTTTAAAATCCTTGCGCTGGGAGCTGTCTGCTGTGGAGTTTTGCCAAGTTAATAATAGCTCCACAGTGAGTATCACTTTTACTCAACTATTGCAGTGTTAGGAAGTGGAAGTAGTTTTTTTACTTCTCAACCTTCTAGATTCATTTAGGTTGAGAGGAGATCATGGGGAAAAAATGGGGTTGATTTAGTCTCGAAGAATGAGGTTTAAAGTATGTTGATACTATCAAGTTCTACACCCTACAATGGGGAGCTCCTTTCCCTAGAAAAGTATATGGTGGAATAAGTCTCTCAAGAGTGGCATTCTTTGTTTGGATGACTGGACATGGGAAGGTCTTAACAATAGACAATTTAAGAAAGGGGGCTTAATGGTGGTGATGGATTGGTGCTTTATGTGTGAGAAGATTGGGTAATCTATCGACCACTTTTTGCTCCATTGTGAAGTGGCTAGGGCTTTTTGGGTATATAATTTACAACTTTTAGGGATTGATTGGGTGATTCCAAAAAGGGTGGTGGAATTATTGGCTGCATGAGGGAGCTAAATTGGGAAGTAAATTGAATGTAGAGGAATGGGGGGCAACTCATTTCTATTTAATGGGATGGTTGGAAAAAAAATGCTTGAAATTTTAAAAGTCATGAGAGAACGTTGATAGAGATGAAAACCTCTATGCTCAAAGCACTCTATGATTGGACAACCGCCCATAACATCACTTGCTTCTCATCCTTTGTAGACTTTCTGAAGTCTTGTTTTCATCCCTCACCTTAACTAGGTGTTCTTCTCGGTATACTACCTATGTACATGATGGTGCCTCTTGCGCTCTTTTAATTATATTTTGATACCTTTACTTAAGAAAAATATTATGATTCTATTGTGCTTAATATAAGCAATACAATGCAATCCTAAAGTGCTTTTTATCAAAATCAGGTACTAAATTTATTTGCTCCTATTCCATTTTTTTCTTTAACACAAATACCATTTCACTTCTTCCTTCACATGTTCAGGACACTTTCTGCAATTGCTAATAGCTCGAAAATCTCTAGCCAGGTTTTGCTTAAGTCGGTCTCCCCTCCTTTTGCGTCTTTACCACAAAAATGAAATTCAAATCATTTTTTATTTTTTATATCATCAAGACAGACATACTTCCATGCAATCTTATTTTTTTCTAGAATCTTCAAATGCCATCACTTCCATGTGATATGTTCAATTACTAAACAGTTATTGATTATATATCTGCATTTATGCTACAGTTAGTAGCTTCAAATGTTCAGAAACCAAATTCTTCTCTAATCTGATTATTTATACATCATCCAATAGAGAAATAGCAAAAGAAAATTTAGGGATACGTTCTGTGGAAGGTAACATAAGGCCCAGATGTATGGTAAACTTGGACTCAGATAGGATAGGATTGTGCGCGCTGGCCCCTATGGGTAGTTAGAACATTCCAGGAGTCCAATGGACTGCTCAACTTTTGGTGGGGGTGCTATATGGGTGGTCCAGAGAGGGGAAATTGAAAATTCCTTGTCTCTTCCTTACACTCTTCTTGTACCACAAATAAATGGTCCATACAAATGGTAATAGTTAAAATTGATACTATATGTATATATATATATATATAAATAAAATAATTACAAAGCACTCTTTTTGTGCTTTTGTAAATGTGCTTTACTTTTGGCAAGTGAAGTGCTTTGGTCTTGAAGTTTTGCGCTTAAGCGCACTTTTACCAAAAGTGTTTGAAACCCTGTTTTGAATATGTTTGCTTGTGGTCCACTTGTCGACTTAATGCTTCATCCCTTTATGGTTCCTGTGGGCTCTACTTTGGAAGTTCATGGTCATGGCATGTTTATATATGCATGCCCAACCTATGCTATATAATGTTGACTGGTGACTCCAAGTTCTAGACACATGCATGGACTTGCATCTAATAATGCTTGTAGTAATGTATTTCTTATTGTCAAAGCTTGCTATTAATCTCTATGTTCTGGTCAGCTGCTATAGCTGGATGCTAGAAATATTTACCTATATGTCTGTTGCAGTGGCATGCCAGAGTGTAAGCTTGGCCTTAATGATCGAGTTTTATTGGAGGCACAAGGTCGGTCAACCAAGGGAAAGGCCATTGATATCGAAGACATCAAATTTCATCAGTACGTATCTTAACTCTTTGGTCTACTTGAATTCTAGGGTTGATATTCAATTGTTTGCAAGTATTTAGTGCAAATGCTGGTATTTTATGAGCTGGGATTTGATATTGCTATTTTGCTACAAATATTTAAGTAATAGCCAAATTTTGGTTTAGGTGTGTGCGATTGGCCCGATTTGAAAATGATAGGACAATATCCTTCATACCACCTGACGGATCTTTTGATCTCATGACATATAGACTCACTACTCAGGTAACTCGTGTTTTACAAATGTTTTTTCCCCTTTCCTGGCTTTGGGTTGCTTGTTCCATGCCATTTCCTGAGTTAAATTATAATAATTCTGCTATCAGGTCAAGCCTTTGATTTGGGTGGAAGCTCAAGTTGAAAGGCATTCAAAAAGTCGTATTGAGATAATGGTAAAAGCTCGGAGCCAGTTCAAGGAGCGTAGGTATTAAACTTTTTCTTTATCATTTGAAGGGGGGAGAGGGGAGGGGGGGGGGGGGGGGGGGGGGGGGTTGTAGCTGTTGGATTGTGTCCCTAGTTCTCGGTCAATTGCCCTGGATTTTGTGCAGCCTGATTTTTTTTTTCTTCAGTATTGACGAAAATTAAATTGTACAGCACTGCCACAAATGTTGAGATTGAGTTGCCTGTGCCAGCAGATGCTACAAATCCAAGTGTTCGTACATCAATGGGGTCTGCATCATATGCTCCTGAAAAAGATGCAATGGTCTGGAAAATAAGATCTTTCCCAGGTGGCAAGGTATGTGTTAACTGTAAAATAAAATTTCACTCCTTTTCAGTGTTGACATTGTATCATTGATGCTTATCATCAATAGTCATGATCTCAGGGAATTGTTCTATTCATGTTCCTTACAACTTAGCCATTCTGTATGCTATTCTCAAATTTAAATTGTTTAGGAGTATATGTTAAGAGCGGAGTTTCGACTTCCAAGTATTACGGCAGAAGAAGCAACTCCTGAGAGAAAAGCTCCTATACGTGTGAAGTTTGAGATACCATATTTTACTGTCTCTGGAATACAGGTATGCCTTTATACATAATGCATAATATATTGCATGTTATGTCATAAAGCAACTCCCCCCACCTTTTCTTTTTTTCAAGATTGAGATGCCTTGTAGTTTTTCATGTCAATGCAATGATTAAAAGCAATCACGGTGCTAATACTTGCCTCTTAGTGGGTACTGGGTGATGTTTGTGACTATTGTTCTTTCATTTGTATTACAATATTATTTGGTAGACACCGCTTTGTTATTTTTTTCTTAACCTGTAACTTTCAGCATCTGTCACATCCAGCAAGTGTTAAAGAATATAGATTCATGGCACTGATATAGACTTATAGTAGCCAAGAACTTTATTGGACATTTAATATAATTTTTTTTAATAAAAAAAGGTGTTACCAACTTACCCGAATACAGTTTAAATGAGAGAAACACCTGACTGCTGAAGGGAAAAAATCTAGAAAATCCTAAAAATGTAGAAATAGAAAAAACAGTACTATTGTGGGCCACTATCCAATAGTATAGCATGTTGAGAAAGAATGACTAGTGTCTAACACTGACTTTTTACAACCTTCAGAACTCCGCTCATTTCTCTCTCTCCAAATACACGTTAAGCAAGTCATGATCATTTTCAAACAAACAGTGCAATTGTTGACTATCAAATAGCCCTTTCCAATAGCCTATAAAAATAAACTTCCCTGTCCAATATGTTAGAAGATCCAGCACTCAAGAGGACATGACTTGGTCTATCCCAAAAAGGCCAAGTATCATATCTCATAAGGTACTAGTTAACTCATAGTAAAGTAGAAGATGATCCATTGTTCTCCTACTTCTCCTGCACATGTAACACCAATCAACCACTACAACTTGCACTTCAGGCCAAGGCAAGAATCTATCTTAAGGCAGCTATATACAAAAAAAGAAAAAAAAAAACCTTCACTCTAGAGGGAGCTTTGTCGTGCCAAAGTATCCTCCAATGGAAAGGACTATCATGAGCGCATAACTCATTTTAAAATGACAACTTCAATACTCTTTAATTAGATGGACCTCAATTCAATATATCTTCACCATCCTATCCCACCCTATTTGAATACAAGCAGGCAAAGATTGATGCAAAGGGATTCACCTACCAATCATTAGTCTCTTAGACAAACTAATTAACACTTGTGAGAATCGTGCAAGAGCTAACAATGATTTTCCCCATAAGCATTCTCAAAACATGCAATGCTGAACAGCTTGGGGAAGGTACCTTTCAAGGATTGATATTGACACGACACATCATGGCAGGCCCGTCGCCCACTACAAATTTAGTAAAGTGAAAAAAACTCTTGATGGCAGGTTTGGGGGCAAAGACAAGATGAGATTTCTCATCTCATCTCATCATTACAACTTTCTCAAATTCCCACACAAAATATAATAAACAATTCAAAATTTTCAAATCCCAATTCAAAATTTTCAAATCCCAAAACAATAATAATATTTAAAATTAATATTTTAAACTTTCATCTAAAACCAAAAATTCTCATCTCACTCCCCAAACCTACCTTAATGAATCTCGAACGGCTCATAAACCTCATAAGAACACCAGCCTTCACTCAAGCTCCCATACTTTGTGTTCACTGGCTCCTTCCAAAGGCTCTCTTGTAAGGGCATAATGCCATAGCCACCTCCTTGAGAGTGCTCGGTTAAAAAAATCAAATTTCTCACTCCTAAACCACTCTATGCTGCCATCAAACACACCTTAGACCATTTCTCAAGAATAAGACTCTTTCCCACACCGAGGGGTTGCCTGACACAGGCGACGAAGTCTGTGCCGGCTCAGACGACGGCTGAATAGTGACCGGCACCGCAGTGTATGGTGAAGGAAACAATCCTGATATTTCTGAAACAGCCCCGACACTCGATTTCACCCTCCAAACACTGTGGGCTTTTTGCCAAGCCTGGCCCAGCTTCTTTCTTTTTTCCCGTATCTTCAGACAGCTTTGGGTCCATAGAACAGTCCAGCTCATCTACATCAGCCACCACCTATTTACCCAAGTTGCCAGATTCACTACCCACACAGCCCTTAGACAAGCCCGGGCCCGTGTCAACCCAATGTAACATCACATTCACCTTTTCCCTCATGTCCAATAAGACCCTCTGCATGGCCATCAATGAAGGACTGTCATTTACCCCTGACAAGCCCCCCTTGGGAAACCAAACGTCATTCTTGGGGAAGTTAAGTTCGGGCTGCACAACCTCCCCTCCAGCCACCCCATGTACCTCCCGCCTGCCTACTGAGCAACCATGAGCCTCCGAAGACGACGATGATCTTGTTAGGACCTCCACAAAAGACCCCTTTGATCCCAACAAAACGTGAGCGTGAGGAGGAGCTCCTTGAGATGCTCTATTCTTCATACCCGAAATAGAGGACATGGAGACTGCATCTCTCAACTTTTCAGCAAACCGCCTCTAACCCTCAGCCCTTCAAACCTTTTGGGATAGCGATAAAACCACACCTCACCTCTCTCCCATATTCAGACAACCTTTCCAAATCACAAATGAACATTTCCTTCCTTAATTTCTCTTCGTCACACAAAAGTCTAGGCCTTCAAGTTTTCCGGATGAAATTTATTCGTTATTCCATCATTACAAAACAAGTCCTTGTTCCATACAGGTGGATCAGCTTTCAAAGTTTTAAGAACAAGGGCCAAAGTAAAGCTTGGAGAACCTTGAAAAGCGTTAATAGGTCCCCCATTGTTTTGCCATTTCTGAAATTCGTTCTGATTTTAGCTACATATTTTTTAACTTGAACTATCTCTTGTCACCCCAAAAATCTCCAGAGTCGATAATAATAGGAAAATGAACTGAGAAAAGTCAGTAAAGTGTACTTCCCACCCTGAAGAGATAAGAAATCCATTTAATTTGGATGAAGCAGGGGTGTCTCGGCTATTTGACCATGTAAATCTCCTTCCACTGGCGGCAAAGCAATAAGATTATGTTCAAAAATAAAATCTAGAAAGCTCCAATATGGATGGACACAACGGAAAAGGAAAAGAAATAGTTGGTTATGATACCCCATATGATAAGGATAAGGATAGGTGGTGAATGGGATCCCACATTGCTTGGAAAGGAAAAGTTCTTGCTTTTTATAAGGTTCCAATGTGGCTCTAATTGTATCATTGACTAGTCCTTTTGGAGTATAGGTCATGTGGTTTGAGCCTTCCATTGGGGCGTTACAAATAGTATTAGAGCTTATCTCAACCAGAAATGTGGGACTTGAGCCGTACCACCTACAACGGACAGGCCCGAAGAGGACGTCGGGAATTTAAGGGGGGGAGATTGTGATACCACATATGATAAGGATAAGGGTAGGTGGTGAATGAGATTCCACATTGCTTGGGAAGGAAAATTTCTTGCTCTTTATAAGGTTCCAATGGGGCTCTAATCATATCATTGATTAGTCCTTTTGGAGTATAGGCTATGTTGTTTGGGTCTTCCATTGGGGCATTACATTGGTTAAAAGATCTACACATGGAATGGAATAGACTAAAAGGAGATGCAGGTTTTTTTTTTTTTTTGATAAGTAATAAGAAAAAAGGAGATGCAGTTTTTTGAAGTCTATTCTCTGCTAAAACAAACTACTCTGGTATTCTTGCTTCATTTCTTTTTTGAGTAGCGCCCGAAACTGAAGCTATATACGTAGTAAGGCTTAATATGCCCTAGACCACCAACGAGATGAAAATTGTTGAATTTCACTACCTATTAAAACCGTGCTGTTAAATTATCAGGAATCGTGACAGATCAAAACATGATGAAATTATAATTTATGTATATCTTGCTGTTTGTAGGTTCGTTACCTGAAGATTATTGAGAAAAGTGGATACCAAGCTCTTCCCTGGGTGAGGTACATAACGATGGCTGGTGAATATGAACTTAGGCTTATATAAAGCTGCTTTGCATCACATGTTGGGGTTCCCATCCACCATGTATATTTCTTCAATGATTAGTACTCAAAGCACAGATAAATCAATAAGTTTTTGAAAGTTCACTGCCCTGAATTTATGGTGATTTAGATTTCTTCCCCGTGGCATTGTTTTTGGTCTGTTCATTGTCAAGACTTTTGACAGGATTGTTAGTTGATGCATATCCAGGAAGTATATTTTTGTTATTTTCCTTTTTATTTTTATTTTCTTGGAATAAAAGAGCATATATTGTAACTTCCGTATTCTTTGATCTTTTATTCAAATTTTATTGCTGGAGGTAATTCTTTATCTATTCTCTAATGCTTATATTCATAGCCTTTTTGTTTTTCCCATTTTTCCTCCATGGTTGTTTTCTTACGTTACCTATGACCAGTTTATTTTGCGTTTTTACCTGCAATAGTCTCTTCTGCTTGGAGAGGAAAATAGTTGGAATTTGGTTACCCTGTCTCAGAACAAATTTGAAAGGTGTGAAAAGAATGGCTTGTCCCGAGAGCTCATGGCAATTTGTGTCAGATTGTTGGGTGGTCAGTCGATGCTGCATAACATTTATGGATGCTTAAATATCAGATAGCATATGCATATAATCGTTAATAATAGTGTTTGATATTCATCAAGTAATGATGGACAATGCATGGCATGGGTCACTAAAGGAAGATGAGGTTCTTTGTTTGTATGTTTCCATTAAGATTGAGCTTATGCTGTTAATTATATTCATTATTATATTGAGAGCGTTGAAGAATTAGTTATTAGTTAGTTGTGATGCTTGTTAAAGCATACAATTAAAGTAATTCTTTGAATTGGGGTAATCAAGCACGTGCCTTGCATGCGCCCTTCACACTCAGGTAAGGCTTAAATGGAGATCCCGGGAAATCCTCGTCGGAAAAATTAACCAAGAATGTGATCATGGAACAGATGGCTCCCTTGCCTCCTCTTCGTTTTCACTGGCATTAGCGGATTAGGGATTAGGGATTAGACCATTAGATCATTGATTGATATTATATATAGCCTGAGCAGTCTCAAATATCATCAATAAGGAAAAAGATTAATATAGACACGATGAAACTTTATATAATTTAGGATAACGTCATTGTAATTCGAGGTCTTTATAAGAAATAGGTGCTCTAATTTTGCCCACTAATACACAAACAAAGGATTGGCCAGCATGCTATATATAGAGAAATTATATATTTGTAGTCATAGAATGCGCAAGCGTCGTACACTTTTTTTTTAAAAAAAAAAAATAAGTAAATATCAGACGTACATGAAAAGTTAATTTTTTAATAATAGATCGTATTCTTTTTCAAAATTAGTGTGTGGCGTTTGTACAATCTATGATTGTATCTAGTATTATTAATTATATATATACACACACATATATTAGAATATAAAGCTCAATTTCTATCCACAATTCCTTTGATATTGGATAATCGCTCTAAGAGCATTAATTAGTAGTGGACTCAACAAAGTTTAGCCAAAATTTAGCTAGAGAATTTACTTTTATAAATTTAGCTAGCCACTTTTCAACAACACTAAATAACTGACTATTCAAATCTATCACTATTCTATTAAAATATTGATTTTAACCTTTTCATTTATTTTAATTCTAATTATAATTTGAATATTTATTCATTACTAAAAAAGTACACATTAATTTTCTAACATTGATATTAGATTTTAAAAGAAAAAATTGGCATAAACTAATTATAATATTTCAGAACTAGAACTTGAAACACTCAAGCAAGATGATGCAATGTGATTGAAATGATGACTGATGGAGATTGGCCGCCTTCTGTGGTTGAGTTTGGGATTTGGGTGCTTCGTCCTTTTGAGACGTAGAGGAATTTTCTGTAGTTGTGAGCTCGCACGAAAGATTAGCACACGGGAGAGATAATTTTTTATGCCAAAATAATATTTGGCCAGTAACTTGGACTCAACAGATTTGACCAGTGAAAATGATCAAAGTTAAAATTACTAAAGCTTTGTTGAGTCTACTACAGTAAGTTTTTATACAATCTAATTAAATTTTGGCTAAAATATAACTTTGTTAAGTCCACTATCAGTGCTCTAAGAAATTGTCAAACTCCCCGTCCCTGCCCAGCAGGCTAACCCTAACATGCTAAATCCTCTTAAAAAACTCTCACCGTCCTCCATACCCTCTCTGCACTTTAACCATGCAAAAGCTGTTGGCACCAAAAGGAAACAAACAGTGATCAAATGATGTTGCACTTCAACGTCCTCCATACCCTCTGTGCACTTCAACGTTCTGGCCCCTGTAACCATCGCAAATAGCGATCAAGCGATTTTGGCCGCACGGAGCTGTGATTCTTTTGATATACCGAATGAGCTGATCATCTCTATGAACTTTTGCAACTTTGTAGCAATGTCTTTATCCTTGACAATAGCCCAGCTTCGAACGCAAACCAGATGAAATCAAACCATTTTTTTTATTTTTCTTTTGCGAAAATAATTGGATATAGAATAATTTTTTGCATGCATGAATCATTTTAAAGGAGAAAATGGGAAAAAGTTGAAAATGAACAAGCTAGGATATCCAACCACATCACGTGCTGCAATATAAAATACATAGTTGCTTGCAGAAGCTTAGAAGGATTAGATTTTTTCTGGTGATGGTGAAATGATCTCATGATGATAGCAATATATGCATGCTTTTGGGTAATTAAAGAGAGCAATTGTAGTGAGGGTTTTACACATTCATATATAGGAGAAATTCCAAGTATATAAATAACATTCGAGATAAATATATGAAGTGGGTCAATATTTATTAAAGTTTAATGTTGTCCGAAAATACACCCCACGTATATCTCACACTTAAAAGCCATGAAGAGACACATCTCTAAAAAAAAGAAACACAGAATAAGAAGAAGAAAATGAAGTATGAATATTTAGATATTGACCCAATACGATGTAATTCTAAGTGGTGTGATTACCAAAAGGTGTACCCCTTGGAATGACACTTTCCATGGTGATGGCTCCCATGGGGGGCGATGGTTAAGGAAGTGTCAAAAGACAACCTTTTGATTTAGTTAAAAGGTTGTGTCACTTCTTAAGGTTGTGTCATTTGCCAACCATTGAGTTACTAATAGTTGTGCCCTTTACTACCTGGTGCATGATGGCCTATAAATAGGAGTCATTGGTGCACAATTATACTCACTCAATTTCGTTTGTCCATCACCAACTTGTGGGACAAATACCCTCACAAAAGTGTCACCATATTGCCAAATTTCATTTTTCTTTGTTCTTTATAATTCTACATACGGGAGCGGCTACCATGTCTGATGCATTTGGAAATAGTAAAGATCAGCATAATATTGTAATCAGCTTGATGGGTAATAAATACTAATTACAATCTAACCAAATTATATGTTGCATCACATACTGATTGTAATGGAGAGTGAACTCATCTCGATACCCGTGAACATTATGTAAGTATTATTATTTGTTTTAATTAAACATATTTTAATATTTGTGGCAATATTAATTCTTCGTCTTATGTGTAGAAAAAAATGGTTGATCTATGTGCTAAATCTACGTCATATCAAAATTTATCTACCAGTAATGTTGACATTTTTACAAAAGTTCTGAATCCGCTTTCAGATATTTGAGGGATTTGGGTCGTTGTGTCAAGCTTTGTAGCTCTTCCTCATCATCTAAGAATGCCTCTAACATCTCTAGAGCGTTAGAGGAAGCGAGGTCTGAGATCGAATAATTGAGGACAAGATAGTATGAGTTAAAGGCTCAAGTGGCGCAACAAATACACGTAGAAATGCGATTGAAACAACAAGAATAGAACCAAGATGAGTTCAAGAGAGAGATGCAACTCCAAATGCAAATCCTTATACAACAATTCAGGCCTCCAAGCAACTGAGTTACATTATACACATTTTATAACTATTTATGTACGATGAACAATACTGTTTTATTTATTTAGTTCACACTTATGAAACTACTTTTATGTTTATTGAACAAATTGTAATATATTTTTTGAGATGTTATGTATGTGCATTTGGTTTTTCATTATTAGGTAAAATCAAATTCTTACTATTCGAATGACCAAATGTCGTTTGAACATAATCAGTCAAACCATTCGAACAGTTACATAGAACATTCGAATGTAATCCGTAATCGGCGTTCGAACATCAATCAGACACCGTTCGAATGTAATTAGCATTCATATGCTTACTAACGACATAGAACAAGACATATACATTCGAACGTCATCTCCTAGTAAATTGTTTGATCATATCATAATCCGATCAAAAATTCAACGTAATGTGTTCAAACATAGTTGTTTGTTAGACCACTAAATTTAACATTTGAACGTTTTTCCATGTCAATACATTTGAACGAATTTATTTCGATCGACCACTCACGAAGTATGCGTTCGAATGTAATGATTTTACTATTCGACCATATATTTGGGACGAAATTTAAGCGTCCAAAAAAAAATGAACGGTTTTGCTTAATTTCGACCCCAAAACCTTTTGAGACACTGATATTGGGATGACTTTAGATAATTTTTTTCATTCTAAAATATGTTTTGGGATGAAATCACAGTTTTTTGGGACGAAAGTTTTTGTCCCAACAAACCTCTTTTGTTGTAGTGGTTTTTGAAGAATATATTTTAATTTATCCAAAAATGAAGAAGTTATTTTACAAAAAAAAAAATCGATAAATAAATTTTATACATCTTTCTTAGGACCCCAAGCAAAATATATTAAATCACATCATTGACAAATTATATAGAATTGAGAAGTTGGGGAGAGCTAAAAGAATATTACAATTTGTATAGAAACGCAAGAAAAAAAAATTACGCCAATACAATTAAAGAAATTGTAAAATAATTATTATGCCAATATAATTAAAGAAGTTATAAAGAAATTGTAGATGTAAATATTAAAATTAGCAACAATAAATATTGTTTTTATGACTTTTTCTTTAGCATTAATATTATGTATTTACTAGAGATTATAGAAAATATTACAACAACTGAAATTTCCATAGGGTGCAAGTGGCTGTTATATTAATATTTAATAACTCGGTCTTTGTTATGGCTTAGCTATGAGGAATTAGAAGGTGTAGAACCAGAGTATGCGAAGGTGGAAGAAGTAGCAAGAGTGTGTCGGGCAGAACTGAGAAGTGTCGAAGTGAAGTCTCTGGAGTTAAGAAGCTAACACTGATGCGGTGCCGTTTTAGTGCCAGCCATACGGTGTCGTTCTACCAAGGATAAAGCTGTGCGTTTTGTTTTAAGTTCCTTTGCTATGCATTTTGTAATAAAGTGTAGTCCACATCTATTTTATTTGGGTAAGTTCTAGAAGAAGTTTGTCAAGGGTTAAGTGTCTTTTTCTGCCAAATTCCGTTAGGATGATGGCTGTAAAGGGGTGCAGGGAATCTGTAGTGGGCATTCTGAAAAACAATGAGCAAACACTGTAGTTGTTTCTTTGGAGGAATTGGGACCTTGAATCCCCAAGGCATGGCCACTTTTTCATCTTCTTCCTCTTGCTATTTTCATTTTCTCATTTTTACAAACAGATTATATGCAATCTGCCCAAACACGATAATGTTCACAAACCATTTACTCTCTATCCTTATTTACATATTACCCAGACTCAACAACACCCTAACAAATTGGTACCAGAGACCAATGATCCAATGGCTGATGGAACACGGTCCAAGCAATAACAAGAGCTTCTTCAATGTCAGGTAGACACCCATGAAGTGCAGCTCTTGGAAATCCGGGAAAGACTTGATCAAATGGCCGATATGATGAGGACTGTTGTGGCCAACCAGAATCATCAATGGCATAATGAACATAATGAACATGAGCTGGAACTTCATGATGGACGGAGGAACTTTCATAGGGGAGTCTGCATGGAGTTTCCAAACTTTGAAGGTGGGAATCTTGCAACATGGGTATTTAAAGCACATCATTATTTTGAATATCACCAAACACCACCTGCATAACGACTATTAATAGCATCCTATCACATGAATGGTGAAGCCCTAATTTGGTATCAAGATGCACTTGAGAGTGCCCTCTTTAATAGCTGGGAAACATTCACTAGGGCGCTACAAATACGCTTTGGCCCCAGAGCGTATGATGACCCAATGGAAGCGTTAACACGCTTAAAACAAACCACCACAATAGCTGCTTATAAGGCTCAATTTGAGTCTTTGTCTAATAGGCTAAGAGGCCTCTCTGAACATCATAAATTAAGTTGTTTTCTAAGTGGCTTAAAGGATGAAATCCGTCTCCCTATTCGGATGCTTAGTCCTATTAACTTGAGCGCAGCCTTTGGATTAGCAAAAATCCAAGAGAAATACTTACTGAGCACTAGAAAACCATGGAGACCATCGGGTGATTCACATAAATTTGCTCGTAAGGAGGGGGTAATTTTCGTGGACAACAGGGTGATAACTCTAAAGTATTAGTTCCTTATACACCAACAAAGAAAGTATCATCGATGCAAATGGATGAGAAGCGACGAAAGGGCCTATGTTACCATTGCGAAGAAAAATGGAATCCTACTCATGTTTGCAAACAACCTAAGCTCCATTTACTGCAAGGAGGAGAAGAGAGTGTTGATGACAAAGTAGAAGAAGAATTTTATGATTCTAAAGACATCGATGATAAGGGAGATCCTAACTCAGATTTTGCCCCTGAAATTTCACTCTATGCAATAGCAGGAACTCCAAATGCTAACACCATGCGTTTGGCTAGGCGGATCAAGGGTATTTCAATGGTAGTATTGGTCGATTCGGGGAGTACCCATAACTTCCTAGACCCATCCATTGCCAAACAAGCTAAGCTTCAGGTGGAGGGATCGACCCAACTTCTAGTTTGTGTAGCTAATGGAGAAATTATCAAAAGCACGGGCCTATGCAACAAGCTGGAATTGTCAATGCAAGGTAACAAGTTCTCCTCTTCTTTTTTCTGTTAACGTTGGGTGGTTGTGATGTTGTAATGGGAGTGCAGTGGCTTAAAACTTTGGGCCCGATTACGTGGGACTTCTCAAAACTATGCATGCAATTTTTCTGGGAGGGCAAGAAGGTTTGCCTATGGGGTATTCCACTTAGCACTTTGTCGTTTGAAGGAAGTTCTAAATAGTTGAAAACTAAGTGACTAAGGGCAGGGGTTATTCTTACAATTATTATCTTAAAATTGTGAGCAATCTCAAGTTAAGCTAAGAGGGGACCTACAAGCAGTGCTGGGCAAATTTTCTGTACTATTTGAAGAGCCTAAGGGTCTTCCACACTCACAGCTACAAGATCATAAAAGAATTTTAAAAGAAGGAACCCCACCAATTTCTACTCGACCCTATCGTTACCCCCATTACCAAAAGTCAGAAATTGAAAAAATAGTGAAGGACCTTTTGAATTCAGGAGTAATAAGGCCGAGTTCTAGCCCATTTTCTTCACCTGTTCTGTTAGTCCGCAAGGCGGATGAAAGTTGGAGATTGTGTGTTGACTATAGGGCTTTGAACCAGCACACGATAAAGGATAAATTTCCAATACCAATTATCGATGAACTGCTGGATGAGTTGTTTGGCGCTGTGGTGTTTTCAAAATTAGATTTACGATCCGGTTATCACCAGATTCATGTAGTACCCAAGGATGTTGCAAAAACAATATTTTGCACGCACCAAAGACATTACGAATTCTTAGTAATGCCCTTTGGATTGACCAACACCCCAACCACTTTTCAAGAAATGATGAACGAGGTCTTGAGGCCATTTTAGGTTCGTCCTTATATTTTTTTATGACACTCATTTATAGCAAATCGTGGGAGAATCATTTAGTCCATTTGCAACGGGTCCTTGAATTATTACAGCACAACCAAACCAGTTATTTGCCAAGCAATCAACAGCACCCTAACAGTCATACATAAATTTCATCTTTCATTGTTTATTACAGTGCAATGCACTAGAAAATGGAATTCTATTTTATCAAATTTTCTAAAAGCCCAAAAAATAATTTTATTCATGATTTTTTCTTTATAACTATATTCTTTGACACTCTCTGCCCACACCATCTCAATTAATTCCAGGCAAGATGGGTTGATGTCATTGGATTTCTTTCCATTCTATCTCAGTACTTACTTCTACTCACACATGATAATTAGTGACCAAAACATTAAGTAATGGAGTAACACCAGACGGAAAACATACAATGTTACAAGCGATAAAGTCTGTTCTAACGTGTATCATCTTACTGAGCCTCAGACATCTCTCTCTGGTAAAGCTACAAAGACAAGTTGGTAAATTTAGAAAGGGCGAAGAAAGTAAAGTACAAAAAACAATTTACATTTTACAGCGGCGAAACAAAGAACAGCAAAAGTAAATCATGATTGAATATAAAGTTTGTAGACTATCAAATGAGAGAAGCGGCCATTGGTGTGCTTCATTTGGTAACATTGGACTTTGGAGGAGTCTTCATAAATACATGCTTTCTGCAGCGTTCAAAAATGCTGTCATAAATCAGATCAAATTGAACCCCTGCTCTCTCCCGATTTACAATGAACGACATATGATCAGCTTCCACGATCTTGTAGTACCTGGATTTATCAAATACCATATCTGAGCAAGCTTAAATAAAAATTCTCCAAACTAAGATGAAATGACCACATGAAACGAGGGCAGAAAACCATTGCAAGTTTGGAATTTTTTCATTAAGAATTTTAAAATTCTAATATTTTGAAACTGATATGTAACTGAACTATGGACCGGTAATTTTGATGTTTTTTTCATTGAATGGTACAAGTGGGTCTGATTCTGAGGACAAATCATTTAACTATAATGATGGTTTGTAATGTATGTCCCATAAGAACATTATTTTCAATAATTAGATGACTAGCAGTTTCTGGATCACCCAGCCAGTCAATAAGCCATCTTGTCTAAGCAGGCATAGTAGCAATGTAATGAATCCTCTTAACTGTATTTCTTACAATAGAAAATCATCCTACTTCGTATATACTATTAGTAAAATTTAATACAGTAAGAATTGGCTAAAACCTGAAGCAGAATATCAGATACTTTGGAATTCGAATCAAATTTTGAAGCCTATGTTGATAAATTTGTATATTAAAATGACTATTTATTCATAGCTACTGGTGTAAGTGACAAACAATCACAATCATAATCGAATTTACAAAAATCAAGCTCTATGGGCCAAAGACTCCAAACAGGAAATGAGATTTTGTTAGTAACTTTGTTAGGCTAACAATTTACAACAAAGTATGACATACCAGATGCCTGGTTGCAATGGTTGGTATGCTGAATCATTTTCGACAAATTGACTTGGATGTTCAATTGGAAGACGAGGGTGAGTCATGGATATGGAATTGAGTGCTCCATCACTGTCCTGCCAATCCTCGTCCCTGAACATGCATTTACATCAGGGTGCCTTGGTTAGAGAAACAATTAGACATCGAGAAGGATTTTACTTGAGTAGTATTTCATGATAACTACAGAAAAGGATATAATACTTGATATTTAAGTGTCGCACTTAGTAAGATATCAAGATATCAACAGATACAAATTCTATAAATGCAAGCACAAAATGCTTTCAAAACTGCAATTAGCTATATCAGAATAAAAAACCTCAACTGATTGGTGAAGGGTACTGGTTAAGAAGTAGATGCCATAAAAAACAATACCTGTAGCCTTTATATGGGAGAGAGGCATCTGGCGGATGACGCCATTGGCTCATCTGCAATATTCGAATAAAAAGCAATGGGTGGATGCCAAGTATGCTAGAAGGAACCGTGATACCAAACATCTTCCTAGTACGCTTTGTAGCATAGCTGAAGTAGTACGTGTTGGGAAAGGTATGTAGACGGCAGTTGAGCTGCATGGATCCTTGAATAGTAAGATCTGGGAGGACCCAGTCTCCTGAAGCAAATGGGCCCGAATTTCCCAAGAGGCAATCAAAAAGACCCCAAACACCAATTTTCTTCCATGACATGTTAAAGTGATCAAATCCGAAATTGTAATATGCCTTCAACCATGGAATGTCAAACCAATCGTATATTATTGCTCCTACACGGCAAAACTGTAGCAGACATAGAGGTTTCAAGGTTCTTCCATCTTCTGGCCTGGTACAAGTTCAAACAACCTTAACATGTTAAGCATCCGGACTAGTGCAGGGATAATGGGAAGTGTGATCAAAACATATACAGACAGTTTGCCAATGAGTTTCAACTATGACCAAACTTCAAAGAAACAAATTAAATAAGTTAAACGCAAAATCAAATTGAACCACTTATATCGCATTTCAGCAGAATGGTCAGCTAGTGTGTTCAAATAGGTCTGCTGCCCCTTTCTTGGATGAAGAATTCCTTAACCTCGTTCTTTTTAAAAATTGAAAAAAAAAAAGAAGACAAAATGTGTGCACTTTGGGGTAGCAGTAAGCTTTTACTCAGTCATGCTAGTTTTTAGTTGTTATGCTAAAGGTTTGGTCTCTGTTTGCTCAAACACCTATCATTATGTAAGACGTGAAGTCATAATTAAATATCTATTAATCACATTTTCTCATTTGGCGGGTATTATTTCAACATCACTAAATTTAGCAAAAACTAGCATCAAGTGGGAGATTTTCATCATTGTAGTTAGGACTAAAGATATGGAAAATGAAAAGAAAAGAACAAGTTGTAAAAGGAACTCACTGCATCCCATCTAAGTAGGATCTTGTAGTCCCATTGAACGCTCCTGACAAGGATGTAAGGCTCAATACCCAGTTCTCTGAAGTATTCTCATACCCCTCGAATGACTGCAAACAATATGAAACATAAAATGATGATCCCTTCAATTTAAAGACGTATCAAGGTACCCCTTCGTCTGCATATACTCAAACCTTATCGGAGAGCATTTGCTGCAAAACACGAACGACCTGTGCTCCAGCCGAGTGTCCCACAAAGTTAATAGGATGATCCTCATCCCATTCAGGGTAATGCCCTGCAGATAAGTTAGAATAAGGCCAACTTCGTGGACCATTTTGGACATTAGAATTGGTAAACACTAACAAGGAAAGCTAAATGCAAGGCAGAGGATCTAGAACCATGTTCGTAGACCCGTCCAAACTGCGAGTGCCCATAAGCCTTGCTGTGTTCTGCTCCGTAATCGACCTGCCCGCCTTTCAGATAATAGAACAATTCGCGAGTCCTGAAACCATCACCCGATTCTTGAGACTACATAGCTCAAACAAGTAAAAGAAAATAGCAATACTACCCATAAGTCTCTTACCCCTGCACACTCGTTTAAAGACACGTCATTTTATCTTTTTATCATATTTTACTTATAAATATATTTGAAGTCATTTTCATTACGTAGATAAAAAAATAAAATGATATATTTTTAAATGATGTGCAGTAACGTGGGGCTTATGTTTAGGCTCAAAGGGAAAAAAAGAAAATAAGCCATGAAAGAACCTGAATCTAAAGAAAAATTCTAAACATGA
This sequence comes from Juglans mandshurica, assembly GCA_022457165.1. Lineage (NCBI taxonomy): Eukaryota > Viridiplantae > Streptophyta > Magnoliopsida > Fagales > Juglandaceae > Juglans > Juglans mandshurica. Next base: position 16,810,037 of record CM039629.1, read on the forward strand.
GCCTATATCCCTGCATTCCCACTTAAAATATGTCGTTTTATATTTTTATCCACTAAAGAAAATGATTTCAGCCGTATAAAATATGATAAAAAGGTAAAATGATACGTTGGATAGGGTGTCGGGGTTAAGGGTAGCAATGCTCGAATCCAAAACACCAAGACACATACGTACCTATCATAAACGCTGGTTAGAGACCCCAAATCAGGCACCAGAACCCTTTCGTCTTTCTTCTCTGCCCCGGCGAAATACGATAAACCTCCCAATCTCTAAAAGAACAAAACAAACAAATTCAAACCCCAACAGAGTTATCTGGAAAAGAATAAAGAAATGAGATCAAATAAAATCGTAAATACCCACCCCTTTGCCAAATCCAAAGATTCCATGGACTAACACAATTGGAGGCAGACTATTAGCATTAGTCGCCCCGCCGGGCACGTCCTCTTTGACCTCAACATTCATATTAAGCTTAAAAAGACACTCGTTCAGAGCCAGGGAGAGATCACCGGCCACCGCTGTGCTGAATATGTATAACCCATAGAGGAAATGAACCATGGAGCTGACGAACAGCTCCGCTAGTTTCAGGGCAGCCATCCCCCATCTGATCATTCTCTTTTTCACACAAACAAAGAAATACCCCAAAAGAAAATAGCTCTGCAGGGGGGCATATATATCAATGCAGAGCCTTCTTCGAACTCCCAAAACACACTATGAGAAGAGGTCAGAAGGCTCCCCGTCCCGCTGGAAAATGCGTTGCGAATCAAAATTACTAGTTATTCTTAAATAAGACGAAAGAGATTTTGGGAATGACTCGTCTGGCGATTCTGAGATTGCCAACCTCACAAAGAAACCAAAAATAGTCGGCCATGGCATCAATGCAACACTTTTACTGTTCAATCATTCTTTTGTCAAAAGAAAAAATCTAAACGTAATCGATTATGCGCATTAATATGTAAAATCATTCAATATAATTAGTTATAAAGTAGATTTTATAAAAAATTATACTAATTTAAATTTAAAATATGAAGACAACAATATTAGTATATAGATTAGTACGTAAACTTACTGGTACATAACAAAACTCTTTATCAAAAGCTTTCCTACACAACTTTCACTACACACCACACTCCACATTTTTTTTAAATATTTTTAATTTTTAATTTTTTTAAATTTTTTTTTAAGTTTAATCTTTTTAAATTATTTATTTATTATATATATAATAAAAATTTAATAAAAATTAAAAATAATGAAAAATATAAAATATTAGAAAGTTGTGAAAGATTCTTCGTTTGTCAAATTGCCAGAATACCAGAAACAACCAAAAATATAATAAATATCACTGAGATTGGTTTGGTTTTATCCCACGTGTCCTTCATAAAACCTCTCCCACAAGTTATAGTCTTGGTGGGTACCACTGAACAGCACACAAAATTTTAAAACCTAACAAAAATCTAGTATTACCACTAAAAAACAAAAACCTAAACATTTTAACAGCCGACATACAAAATCAAAAGAAAAATAATAAATACATAATATTTTTCATAATATATTTTATAATTATAATTTAAAATAAAAATATTATTATAAAATATCATATAAAAATAATATTAATTTACAAAAATACTTTCATTTTAAATCATGTATTATAAAAAATATTATATGTATTATTATCCAAAATTAATTTTTTTATACCGATTTCGTATTTATTTACTATTTTTTAAAATATTACATTCGCTTACACACTCTACTACTACATATATCATTTCTCTAAATAAAAGAAAACATTTTGTCTACATAAAATTTTTATATAAAATATTTAATGTGACTTAATATTATTTATCAAATTATAAGAACTTTTCTTATTATAAAGCATATTTAATTGATCACTTTAAATTGTATCGTCAAATAGATTTTCTTGTATTAGAAATACAAGTGTTCTAAGATATTTTTTAAGTATTTTATTTTCAAACATCACTTAAATATTAAATATTTTTTAATTTCAATTTTTTTTATCTAAACGCTATTTAATTAATACAATTTTTTCAAACTTCTAAATAAAATATGAAAAAAAAATTACTTTATAATATAGTTATTTAATACTTTCTCTTTTATTTTTCAAAATTTAATAAAAATCTTAATCTATCATTACTATTCACAAATATCTTAAAATAAATATCTTAACTGGACGTAACACTACTTAACAGGTGGCGCTGGCGATCTAAGCTGGAAGATTCCCTAACTACCACCTACCCCCAAGTCCCAACTGTAGCCCACCCTTATCCGTTATCGGATTCTGCTGTTTCATTTTCCTACTCACCTGCCCTCAATGTGTGTACTGTGTCAGTGTGTATCTTACTTTTTTTCGACACCGTCTAATTGATTTTTTATTATCAAATAATGATATATGTAAAAACAATTTATATAATTATTTTTTAAATTAAAAATATTTTTTAAAAAATATTATTTTATTAAAATGCTCTTAATTTACAATAGAATTATTAAAAAAGTTGTATATATCATTTCTTGTATCCCAATAATATTGGTTTACTAACAACAAACATAAGAGCTAAAATCAGCTTTTCATTTTTTTTAATTTTTAATTTTAATTTTTATCATTTTAAAATATATAAAAATATATCAATACATTAATAATTATTTTCTTAATTATTAAATAAAAAAAATTAAAATCATGAAATGTCAGAAAGAGATATTAAAATAAAGTGTAAAAGTATCATTATTGAAAAGAAATATGGAGAGTCGGTAGCACCGCACGCAGTGCAGACATCTGTGGGTTTAGTCATAAATTTCTTTTACGTTTCGCATACGGCCGATTTGTGGTACATGCAGATGCCACGTTGCTACCCGCAATAGTAATAAATTCCGACGGCAAAAAGTAAGGACAATGCTAGGCCCGTCTAGCACGTACAGCTGGGTGCCTTTTATATTTGAGATTTTCTTTTCTTTAATTTTGTTTTAAACAATTTTTTAATATCCTTAATTATTAAAAAAAACTATAATTTTATTAATACTCACTTTCTTAACCATTAAAAAAAATTAAAAAATAATAAACAAAATTTAAAGATTGATGGAAACAAAAAAAAATCTTATTTATTCATTTTTCAACAGAATATATTTAATGAAATTTTAATAGGATGAAAGCCAAATTAAAAATATTAATAAATTTTTAGAATAAATATTTATGATTTTATTAAGTATTCGTGAGTGTGTAAACGCCGTGCAATCGCTTTGAAAAAAATGAATAAATGTAAGACTCACATGAAAAGAAATTAATTTTTTAATAATGGACCTTACTCTTTTTCAAAGCGACTGCACGACATTTATGTATTCCACGACTGTATGTAGCAATTAAGCATGTATATACATTATTCTCATTTTTATCAGTACATTGTATATTTTGTTTGTGGTGATAATATTATTCATTTCTCTATTTTTTTACTTTTAAAAACAGATGATCTCTCTATGAAAATTAGAACTAATGATCTCAATGATTTCATTTTTTATTATAAATTTAGGAGAATATACCAATTAAATAACCATTACAATGATATAAATATTAAGTCTCATTTTTTTATATTTAAGCTTCTTGTGATGTGGTTTATTTAATAAGTAATGCTACATACAGTTTTTGAAGTGTGCAAACGCTGCACAATTGTTTTGAAAAATAGTGGAGTCTATTATTAAATTTTTTTTTTTCATGTAAGTCTTGTATTTACATAATTTTTTTAAAGAAATTATGCTACGCTTGTATATTCTAAAATTATAGATATCATTTCTCTTATTTAATATACTATATATGACAATAACTTTCTTTACCGCAGTTGTTTATTTAATGGAGTTTTGATTAATTTAAAAGTTGCTCAACTTCTTAAATTCCCATAGGGGTTTACGAATTAATGGTAGTACTTAATTCTCATTAAGGTTGGTTTTCCACGTTTTAATCACTCATTTGTTCAAGTTTTAGTTGGATTCTTTTATGGTCACATCACTTATATTAAGTTCTTTTGTTTTTCGACACGTTAAGGATTCGATGAATAAAATCTTAGTTTAGATCAAATGCTAAAGCAAGATGCCCTTTCAACGGCAGAAATTTAGCCCCGTCTGGCCGTCTACATTATGCGCGCACGTAATTCTCATGCATGAATGATTTGAATATTATTTATTTCACTTTCGTTTTTTGCCCCCCAACAAGAGTAAAAATCTATCCCTTTCACAACATTTTTAAGAATAAATTTAGATTTGGTTTAAAAATTAATTTAAAGAGTAAAATATCACACTCTTAAATTCAATATAAAATTAAATCCACACGTTTTTCTTTGAATTAATTAATTCCATAAATAATCTATGTAGTTCGTCATTTATATTTATTTATACAATACAAGAAATAAGGTTTTTTTACAGCGATTTTATGTTTGTTGGAAATAAAATCGCTGCAAAAAGCCTTTAATTGCGGTGATTTTTACATCATCGTGATTTCTTTACATAAAATTTTGAAACTGGTTTTTTGCGGCGATTATTCGCTGCAAATACTAAATTAGTCTTTTGCAACGATTATTCACTTTTTGCAACTAAAAAATTCGACGGCATTTTAAAAAACTTGTTACGACGATTCGTTAATTGCTGCAATTGCAAATGGGTCTTTTGCAACAATTTTTTTACTTTCAAAATCGTTGAAAAACTATTTCCAACAAATTTTTGATCGCCGCAAAAATTTAAAAAAAAAAACCAAACTAATACTTATTTTCGGCGATTTAAATGTCGCTACTGACTTAAAGCACGAGTTTGGATATAACTGAGGAAGAAATTAAATGTTATGTTTTTGCAGCGATTTTCATAGCACTTTGACTATAGCAAAATTTCGTTTCCGTGGAATGCAAAAATCACCGCAGTAAAATATTTGTGGTTCCCACCACGCCACCCCCACTTCACCTCGAAGGCCACCCGCTCCTTCTCCCCTAGCCCCCGCCAGATCTTTGCCCTCCCCGAATCTGACGTCACCCTTCTCTCTCTCGGATTTCTCTATATCGCAGCAGTTAGGGGCGCCGTTCGCCATCACCCACATGTCGACGCCGTCGCCAGTTCTCCATCGGAGCCCCTTTCTTCTCCACGCCTAGCCCAGCAGTCTAAGACCCTCCCTCTCCCCCCTTGCTCTGTTCGCAGCCCACGACCACCAGGTCTCCCCAGCGCCACCGTGCTCCTCCCGAGCCACTACTCCACACTAAGCAACCACCACGACCACCCCTGATATTGCCTTCTGTTTTCACATTTATGGGTTCTTTTCATTCCTATTATATTTGTTTGATTTCTTGTTTTAGTTTCATTTGGAGATTGTCTGTGTGGTTGCTAGTTTGTTTATGGGTTTGTTTATATCTGTGTTTATATTTGAAACATTTGAGATTATTTCCCCCTGGATGAGAACTTAATTCCATCAATGTGTGATTTACAGATACTGTCTGCATACGATACTAGCGCCAAAATTGTCAAGGTGAGTCTTTTAATGTTTCAAATGTGGGAGTAGATTAAGTCAAGGTATAATGGTAATTGACCTTGAATGGTCTTCAGGCATATATCAGTACATACATATACATATACATATACATATGGCCTTATAGATAAAAGTCTCTTGCTAAATGAAAATATGTTAAGTTACTCAAGCAGCAGGTTTTGCGGCCAAGTTAGAATAACATACTTTGTAGCAAGTTCTCTATATCTGGAGTGCTACCTCTAGTAATAATACAACTTCTCAGTTTCAGGATTTTTTGGGTTCTTTTTTTATCCTTTACTATTTTTCTTTAGGTGTTTCTCTTGTTTCAAATCTGAAAATCATTCTTGTTTCTCTATTTTCTGCAAATCATTATTGTTTTTGGAGCATAGGTATGTTATCATTAAATACCTACATGAACTAGTTGAAGCTTAAAATTTGATTAGTCTACTCAAGACAAATTGCAAGTTGATTATGTTCGTGAATGGAAGACATTAGTGGGAAGTTCTTACTATTACCACACAAAAATGCCAAATATATGGTTAAATCAATCATATAAATTCTGTACATATTTGTGTGTTTGGGCAGAGTTTGGTAGTCCATTGTTTTTGTTGTTGTTTTATCAACAACCATGAATGAAGTCTCCGGTTCATTATTGAGATTAATGTGCTAAAAGCTATGATTCAAGGTTATGAACCATGATTTGCAAAAATGTTGTAATGGGGTGTCTAAAACTTGTTGTAACCAGTTGTATGAGAACTTGTCACTTGGTGTGATGATTGTGAGAACCCTTTCACTCTCTAATTTCTTGTTTGGGTGTTTTTTTTTTATTTAGTAGTTTGCACATGCATTGAGTGGAGCTAGGTAATATGAAAAAAGAAAAGATGTGGGAACCGAATTTAGAAATTTATAGTGAATATAATTTGGATGTGCATTATATTTTTTATTTATTCTGTTTTGTGCATTTTTTTTAATTTTCTGAAACATCATTTCCGGCGAGTTCAGTTTGCCGGAATATATTTTTTCGTCATATAAGAATATTTGCGGCGACAAAAATCGCCACAAATACTCTTTTGGAGCGACAGAGACCGACGCAGAAAAAATTATCATTCCCTTCGATGCAATGAAACGCTGCAAAAATATCCATTAATTGTAGCGAATTTTTTTTTTCAGCGATTTATTAACGACGATATCATGTATTTGCAAAGGAAAAGGTTAGCTGGTGGAGGCCTTTTTTGTAGCGCCTACAAGGATATTTGCGACAGATTAGGAAACGCTGCAAATAATATTATATTCAACATTTTATTGTGATTCGGCACTCATAAGAATTAGCATCCGATTTTTGGCAACCAACGTGCAATGATTAAAAAAACGCTGCAAAAAAAATTTCAAAGTTTTTTGGGACTTTTAGCGACGATTTGGAAGCGCTGGAAAATGCCGAATTCCTTGTAGTGTTATTAGTCAAATATAATATAGTTTGAGTTGGAGTTAGCGAGATTGATCATGTGGGTGGTGTTTCATTGTTCACAAGGAGGAAGAGATCCCCTCCCGGCTTTCACAGGGTGGCTAACAGGCCAGCTACTTGACTCCCTAATGGGTGGTTAACATATGTTTTTCACACTTTAATATATAGAAATATGCCCAATTATTTGAACACGGGGCTCAACCTCCTCTTTTACCTAATTTTAGTGCTCTATATATCAACTATACATTTAATGGCAATGGTATTATTGTTTATTTTTGTAGCCGCAATCTTACACCTTAGCTTCTAGATGAAGACATTATGTTCTCATTTAAGCCAAGATGTATATTGCGACACTCACTAGCTCTGCTTGGGACTTGACGGTAGAGAAAAGCTCCAAACTAGTTGGGTGTCCTTACCCCTTTTACACCAGCCAGTAAAATTACAATACGTAGCAGACTCATTGGACTTATGGTAGTGCGAGTCCATTCTCCCCTCTCCATTTTCCCTTTTTCCTTTTCTCTTTTCTCTTCTCTCTTCTCCCTCGAAGCTCTCCCTCAATAACATCCAGGTTCAGCATTTTAAGGATAATTTTATTGGGTCTAGATTATGTTGATAGGGCTGGAAAGTCCAATTGCAAATTATTAGATAAACATGGACCCAAAATTTGTTTTTGGTGATTGATAGTTTTGTGGATCCAATCATTATTTTACAAGCCCAAAAGTATTATTGTATGAACTCGACACACTTTGAAACTTAATATATCGGGTAACTAAGGTTACTAAAGTTAGTCAACCCATTAAAATGGACATGCCCAGGTTTGAATGTGTAAATCAGATGCGCAAAGTCATAGAAAAATCCCAAGCCGATTACTTAACAATCAGCCACTATTTTAAGCCGTTGAACATCTCATCCTCCTTCATTGGAATTTCCTCCTTAATTCCACCGGTATATATTTATGAGAAATTTTATTTACAGTCTTCAAGTGGGGATTGCATGGGCAGGCACATTATTAAATGAAAGAAAACATCATTTTAGGAGGGATAATTTTATAATTTTAAAAAATTTTAAAGTTAAAATAGCCTAGACTTGCATTGCAGTCCTTATTTGGGGACTGTACCTAGCATTGCTCTATATTTATTATTATTATTAGTTTATTTTTATTTATATATATATATATCTATTTTTAAAGTATGATCTAATGGTGGGAGTCTTTCAAACCGCCTTCAGCCAATTTCTTGTGTTTGTGTAACGAACACTTCCCAACGCTTTCAAAATATTTTCGTACGGATGAGGAGACTCCACATGCCAAACACGTTTGAAGTAATTTGAACAAAGTCTCTTGCCACCGTGTTTCATTATGAGCTGAGAGTTCACTACTCGCGTGCGAATGCCAGTGTGCGATGGAGAGGGAGAGGGAGGTTCGCAGTGGCTGGGTTTGCGAGAGGTGGTGGAGGTGCGGTGGCTTGGGTGGCCGCGTACGGCGGCGCAAGTGGACATAAATGGGTGAAACCCATTTCAGTTGGGTTACCGCAGGGGAATGAGAGTTGCGTGTGGGGGAGATCGGTGGTAGCTAGCTTGGTCGTCGACGTGAAGGGAGTCGCCGGTAGTGGCAGTGAGGCTGGGTGGCAGCGTACGGCGGCGCAAGTGGAGAGAAATGAGTGAATCCCATTTCGGTTGGGTTACCGTTGGGCAGAGAGAGAGCTGCGCGTGAAAGAGATCGGTGGTGGCTGGCTTGGTCGCCGGCATGAGGAGGAGTCACTGGTGGTGGCGGTGAGGCTGGTGGCCGAGTACGGCGGCGCAAGTGGAGAGAAATGGGTGAAACCCATTTCGATTGGGTTACCACAAGAGAGAGAGAGAGCTGCGCGTGGGGGAGATCAGTGGTGGCTGGCTTGGTCGCCAGCGTGAGGGGGATTAGCCGGTGGTGGCGGTGAGGCTGGACGGCGCAGGGCTGGACTGAAGGAGAATCGGGCCAGAGGAGAGAGAGAGAAAGTGAGGAAAGAAAAATAATAATAAAATCACTATAATATTCATCACTATTATATATAAATAAAAAATAAAATCACTATAATATTTATCACTATTATATATAAATAAAATCATTATTTCATCATTATTAAAAAAAAAAAATCAATCATTGATGGGATTTACACATTTTTCAACTATCTATCCAAAAGTCAACAACTCAACATATTTCATACATCCAAACAACTCAAAATATTTTCAATGGGACCCACAAACCCACTGTAATCTTACTTATAACTATTCACAAACATTCTTTATTACCCAAACGTATTACTCAAACGCCGAAACTCTCGTGTATTTATTTATCTCTTCTACCACCGTCACTCCACAATAACTATGCCCAATAACTACGCCCAATAACTACGCCACATGAAAACCAAGTGCCTCGCTGCCGTAGCACTCATGCAAGCTAACATCCATTTCGGATCAGCTCCGCAGTACGCACTACCCCAAGACCATGGCCAGCGTCAACTGCCACAAACACAAGCATACAAGCCGAAAACATGGAGACCCTCACATGAAGCCTCTCGCAAACCGAAGCAAAGAACTGAGCACAACCATGAAGGTCGAAGCTCGGATCGCCTCCATCCAACGCAAGGAATCAACCACCATTTAGCCACTAGCCACCCAGTGCACCACCTAAGAACCTCTCTGCTTTAACACACCAAAAAACAGAGCGAACTCATGGTATGACATCAGGAGCATTTTCAAACCGGCACGGAAAGTGCTGGCACCACGTGGGGTTACTTCCTCCGCATCTCAACCGTCTTCCGCTGCACCAGTGATGCACTGAAGAATCGCCGCACCGTGAAACTCCCTTTCCACCCCCATGCACGGCCAACTTCCTCCACGGATGGCCCAAGTTCACCCAACTCGTTGCTATCGCCGTTGGATGTAAGTCCACTCTCACTGCTGCTGTTGATCTCAGTTTGGACAACCAGAACCGCCGTCGCACGCACCCTAGCTCCGTTGTGTCTCCTCCATCCCGAATCTACTCCCTCCGTGTTTCTCGACTCAGGCCGCCCAACTCCGTCGCATGTTCCCTCCTCTTGGTGAGTCTGTTGCACATAAGCTTCCTCCGACATAGATTTCACTCCAGCCATAGCTCCACCGTCCCTGCCGTCGTACGCACGGTGAGCCTTCAAGCCCTCTCTTTCTCGATCTGGTATCCCTCAATGGATGATGCTCTGCTTGTGGAAGGTGGAAACCGATAAAAGAGATGCCTCGTTTGTGTTAAATTACATTACTATCGTTGTATTTAAATTACGTTAATGGCCTTAGTGTAAAACTTGGCAGATTGTTTAAACTTGGAGGTCACCTGGCCTTGTTGTTTTACTGGGCTTATTTTACTTACGTTTTGAGTTAAGTTTATTTTGAAAGGATATTATTTAGACTCGTATCTTCTCTTCGGCTTAAATGGTATATTGAGTTCGGTTTTTCATATTTCAGAAAACTATTATAATATGTTAAGTTGGGCTTAATTTTAATTGAATAAATATGCTAGCCCATGATTTTATTTTACAGAAACTTTATTTTTCTTATAGAAAATGTTTAAGGATTTAAATTATATTATTAAATATTAATTCTTACCAATAGATTTCAATAGTAAATTGTAAGTTTTAATTTTTATTCTGGAACACTTTAAATTCAACTTAAGTCGATTTTATGAAAAGAATTATGTTGTTTACCTAAATAGATTTTGATATAGTTATACTATTAAAGTTTTAAATTGAAATAAAGAAATATGTTAAGAATATTTAAATGATAATAGTATTTATTAGATTTATTTTGAAATTGAACAATTATGTTAATTATAAGAAAGTAAACCTAATTTAAGAGTTGAGGTTTTTACCACTTGTTTTTATTAGAATTGAATATAGCTAAGGGATTTTGCTAAATTTTAATATGTTATTGGTTTTTAAGTAAATTAAGATGTCAACATTAACTGATTTTGTATTAAACAAAATATTCGTTTGGTTATTTTCTACAATATGAATTTAACTAAGTAAGATATTAGGACACGTTTTCTTAGACATATTTAATGATATTTAATACTTTGTATATGTGACGAACTACGAAGTGAGATTCAGGAAGCAGCACAGCAAAGTAAGTAATTTGATCAGAAACTAGGATCATCACAGTTCAACTTATATAAATTATTATTAGTGCCAGTTCTTTGACAACCATTTTTATGTACCACTCATGTCATATGCAAGCACGTCACCAAGCACAGCACATGATCATGTTATTCAACATCATGTTCAGATTTAGAAATTTATAGTATTTATATAAGTATGTAAATTATGCATCTCATGTCGCATAAGACATATAAGGTATCTTAAGTTCAAGTGCAAGATAAGATAAAATTAGTTAATCAGATAGTCATTCAGATGCATGGTATCAATGCAGTTTCAGGGTGGATATGCAAGCCATGAACTCAAGCGTAGTCCACCATAGTATGCCAGAATACTATCAGCAGCTCCCCTTGCTGCAGTGGGACGTGGGGCTTGTGCACAAGTTCGCACACTGGGTTAAATGTGTTGGCGAGTCAGATAAATCAGATCAGTCAGTAAATTCAGATAAATCAAGACAAGTCATGTATAACATAAGTATCAGTATGATCAGTCATGTTTTTAAGGTCTCAACATGAAATATTTTTAATGAAAACCTTACATTTATTATGTTTACGTTGTGATGAGTTCTTATTGAGTTTTCAACTCATTTTAGTTTTATTTCATATTTTTAAACCAACCAGGTGAGGATGATGACCACAAGCAGGCGGGCTAAGCTTAGATGGAGCAGTTGAATTTAATGTCAGGCATGAATTATTTAATTATCTTATTTATTAAATTATGAAATTTCTTACCGGGTAATATTTTATGAAAATTACTTGACACTCCTAAGCCTTGGAAATGGGGTGTTACACCCTCGAACCCATCTTCGTTCTCTCTTGACAGATCCCATCTTCAATGCTTTCAAGAATGGGATAGCTAGCTAAAACTATTAACATCTTGTCTAGTATTGGAGTAATTTCTTTCGTTCATTTGGCACCAACTAGTTTCATGTGGTGGCTCATTGTATGTATGTACTAGCCTTGTATTGTTCTATTCATGATATGAAACATGTTCTCAACTAGTAGATCAGTTGCAAGTGACGAAGGAAATGCCAGCTTGGCCTCGAGTTACAGCCCAACGCTCTAAAAATTATAGTTAGATATTAGCTATTTGGGCCGAAGTTCACTGGGTTTATAAAGCTTTAAGAGTAATGCTAAATATAGGAATACGGTATTCAAATTTCGTAAAAGCATTTCGAAAAAAATTGAAACTTATAATAAAAAATTGAATTTTGTGATATGAATCTCATTAGTGATCTTTTGCAAACATTGTCATCTCATATATGGAGAGGCTTTCCTCAATGCCCTTCCCTTCAAAGTAGGCAATAGGCAATAGATGGCATTGGTTTAAATGCGACGTCAGTTAGAACTTTGCCTTTGCTTAGCAGCTTTAGAAATGTCTGTAAGCCCAAACAGGGAATTTGAAGATGTTTCAATTGAAATCAGTGTGAATATGTAATATTTTGAAGGGATATGTATGAAAAGAATTCCCCTTCATTCTCTGTATAAAACACGCCAAGGCAATAGCCTTTGGTTTTTGGTTCTTTTTTTTTTTTTATTTTTTTTTTATTTTGGATGCGGTATACCTATGCTTCACCCATCTTGATTGTCTGATAAAAATATCAGGAAGTGGATTCCCCCTTAGGTATGTAACTGATACTTTTATATAGACTGGCCATAATAGGGTATACAACGGGGTATTCCATTGTTTCAAGTGCTCCAGCAAGAAAATATATTGTTCCTATATATTATTTTTCTCTTTTTCAATATTCTTTGTTTTGTTTGTTTGAGTGGAGATTGAGCTGAGTTGTGGGGGTGTTTATCTTTGAGTGCCATGCTAGAATTATTAAAGATGAGCATGGAAAACGTGTTTTCCAGAAATGAAATCTGAGTGCCATGCCATGTTGGTTCAGTGGCCTTTTATATTCACGGAGTGTTTTTTTATAACGAGCAACAGTAGTTGATGGAGTATTTTCTTTTTCTTTACAGCAATATGGAAAGTAGTGGAAGAGACAACATATCTAGCTTACGGTCTATGAGGGCAGGAGATGAAGTGATCTCGGGATGAAGACCGCTATGTTATTGTGGCATTCCCACCAAAATCCGGACGTCAGGCAACCCAAAAAGTTGTGGTCAGCGATTTTTCAATTGTTCATATTATAAGATTAAAAAACAGTGTGACTTTTTCGAATGGGTTGATCTTGAAATGGAACAACCGTGGGTTGTATTTGTTAACAGAACCCTCCCGATATGTCACTCGCTAGAGTTAAGGGGTCGAGCAGCTCTCCCGCTACATTCCACTCGCCAATGTTTCGCAGTCGAGCAACTCTCCCCTTACACCTTCTCGCCAAGGCTACACGGTCGAGGAACCCTCCCGTTACGCCACTCGCCAGAGTTAAGCGATCGAGCAACTCTCTCGCTACATTCCACTCGCCATGGTTACGCGGTCGAGCAATTCTCCCGCTATACCTTTTCGCCAAGGCTACATGGTCGAGGAAGCCTCCTGGTATGCCACTCACCAGAGTTAAGCGGTCGAGCAACTCTCCTGCTACACCTTCTCGCCAAGGCTATACGGTCAAAGAACCCTCCCGTTATGCCACTCGCCAGAGTTAAGTGATCGAGCAACTCTCCCGCTAAACTCCACTCACCAAGGTTACACGGTCAAGCAACTCTCTCGCTACTCCTTCTCGCCAAGGCTACACGGTCGAGGAACCCTCCCATTATGCCACTCGCCAGAGGTAAGCGGTCGAGCAACTCTCCCGCTACACTCCACTTGCCAAGGTTACACGGTTGAGCAACTCTCCCACGCGGTTGAGCAACTCTCCCACTACACCTTCTCGCCAAGGCTACACGGTCGAGAAACCCTCCCGTTACGCCACTCGCTGGAGTTAAGCGGTCGAGCAACTCTCCTGCTACACTCCACTCTTCAAGGTTATGCGGTTGAGCGACTCTCCCACTACACCTTCTCGCCAAGACTACACGGTCGAGGAATCCTTCCGTTACGCCACTCACTAGAGTTAAGCGGTCAAGCAACTTTCCCGCTACACTCCACTCGTTAAGGTTATGCGGTTGAGCAACTCTCCCACGACACCTTCTTGCCAAGGCTACACGGTTAAGGAACCCTCTCGTTACGCCACCCGCTAGAGTTAAGCGGTCAAGCAACTCTCCTGCTACACTCTACTCGCCAAGGTTACGCGATCGTGCAACTCGCCCGCTACACCTTATTGCCAAGACTACACGGTCGAAGAACCCTCCCGTTACACCACTTGCCAGAGGTAAGTGGTCGAGCAAATCTCTGCCACACTCCACTCGCCTAGGTTACGCGATCGAGTAATTCTTCCGCTACACCTTCTCGCCCACGTTACACGGTCGAGGAACTACCACACAACTGGCCAGACCACACAATCGAATTTAAGATAAGTTAAATCCGTCTTTACTCTTGGTCCATGTTATACGGTCGTGGAACTCCCACACAACTAGCCAAACCACACAACCAAATTTTAGATAAGTTAAGTTCGTCTTTACTCTTGGTTTCTTTGTTCTTGTTTAACTTGACTCCAACTATAACCATCTACGTTCACACTCCATAAATCAATTAAAGTCACCCTTAGGAATAAAACAAAGGAACAAAGTTTTTAGTTGCAAACATTCATATTGCTTAAAATAAACCACGGTTCAAAATATACAATTACTAAGGGGCAGTTGCCCAAAATTTGACAAAATCAAGAAGTGCTAAAATAAAACATCAAGGAAGATGAAGAGGGGAAAAGGCATCTGGCATAACAGCTCGCCCAATAGAATCAAAGTAATGGTAGGCGACAGGACTCACTCTTATCTCTCGCCACTTCAAGTTATGGAGATCTGTCCCAGGATGTGCAAGTAGAAGTTCCCGCAGTTGCTTCATCATGAGCTTAAAACCGAGACCAAAGCCATGATCTCAGATTGCACGGGCATAATTTATTTGAGGAATAAGGCGATTAATCTGCTCCTGCGTGTGGTCCAACTCCAGGTTTAGCTCGGAGAGTTTCGACTTAGAGGCAGCCAAAATAGGGGTGTAATCGGTCTGGTTTGGTCCGGTTTTGGAAAAAATCTAGGACCTAACCGGTAACACCAATTTTGCATTTTGTAAAACTGATTACGTACTGGTTACCCCCTAAATCAGTACTTCTAATTTTACTGGTTCCGGTCTGCTTTTCCTGTTTTAATAAAATGAAAATTTCTAAAAACTGTGCATGAAAACAATACAAGTTATAAAGTTGCTTTTATTAAAACTGTTATAAAGCTACTTTTATTAAAACTGTGCTTGAAAACAATACAAGCTATAAAGCTGCTATAAGCCTATGATAGATACATGTTCATATGATTCGCAATATACACAATTGATTAAATGACAGATACATGTTAACTATGGCAGTTATATGTTAACTATGGCAGATTACAAATATGGCAAATTGATTTAATACTCAATTGATTATAAGATAGATGAAAAATTTAATACACAATTACAAATTACAAAAATAAAATTATAAAACACAATTACAATTTGCACAATTACAAAAATAAAACACGATTACACAGATTAGTAAATACCATCTACTAGATTTCAGATTCAAAATCCTAAATTACAATCACAAAATTTCACAAACACAATCATAAAAATTAAAATTACAAATTACACTGATTAAGCAGATTACAAATTACAATTACAAAAAATTATACAAACAATCACAAAAATCCTAAATTTCAGATTCAAAAACCCTAATAACATAAATACTATCTACTAGATTTCAAAGTAATTTCATAAACACAATCACAAAACCCTAATAACAAAAACACAATCACAAAACCCTAATAATTCATATTAGGTTTCAAAGTAATTTCAAATAACTTAAATAAGTGAAATGAAAAAAAAATAATGGAGAAAAATTACAGTAAGGAATCGAAGACAGAGAGATGTGAGAGAGGGGCTACATGAATCGTGACTCAGTGAGAGATGAGAGGCTTAGAGGGCAACGCAACACGAGGGTAGGTTCGACAACAAGAGTGAGGTGAGGCCGTAAGGCCGTGAGGGGAGGTTCGACGGTGAGAGTGAGGTGAGGCCAAGGGTTTGTACGTGGCAGGCTGCGGCTTGCGTGAGAGACGAAGTAGAGAGGGACTACTAAGGGAGGTTGCAACAAAATGAAGACAGAAGAATCGAGGGAGAGGTAGACAGAGAGACATGAGAAAGGGCATTTTTAGGGTTTTTGGCGAAGCTCAGAGCAACCAATCCCAGATGGTGACGGCAAGATGCACAGTCACGGTGCAACGGCGTGGCCGCATGAGACAGAGACCTCGAGAGGGCAGAGAGGCAGAGTGAGAGAGATTGAGACTGAGACTAAGGAAGAGCCAAAGAGAGGGGCGGTAAACTTTAAGCCTTTACGGTTTATTCATTTGGGAGAGGAAATGGCGTCGTTTCCTGATGTATTTATCAATGTAATACATTAAAGTCTAATACACTAATACTAAACACTTATACTATAACTCTTGTGATATTAATACTATAACTCTATATATAGACTATATAGTTATACATTAAAGAATATAATAATACATTGATACTAAATATATATAGTTATAGACTATAGTGATTTAGTTATAGTGATTAGTATAACTATATAATAGTATTAATATTAGAATATTAATATAGCTATATATTAATATTAGTTATAGTGATTTAGTATAACTATATTAATATAAGTATAACTATAGTTTATATTAGACTACTAGTATTAGAATAAATATTAGTATTAGTTATAGCTATATAATATATTAGACTATATAATAGTATTAATATTAAACTATTAGTATAGCTATATATTAGTATTAGTTGTAGTGATTTAATATAACTATATTAGTATAAGTTTAACTATAGTCTATATTAGACTATTAGTATTAGAATAAATATTAGTATTAGTTATAACTATATAATATATTAGACTATATAATAGTATTATATTAGACTATTAGTATAGCTATATATTAGTATTTGTTACAGTTATATAATATATTAGACTATATAATAGTATTAATATTAGACTATTATTAGTATAGCTATATATTAGTATTAGAATAACTAATACTAAATTACTAACCGTATTATGTATTTATCAAAGATTTAAAGGAATATGTTGAGAATTTATTAGGCCATAAAATGTAATTAATATATTTTTTGTTATTAACAACAAATGATCAAACAAATTACAAATGTTCATATTTAAGATTAAGATCTTATGTTGTAAATTATAATATAAAATTATTTCATATATGATATATAATTATATATATTATATATAAAAAATTCATATATAATTATATAGAAAAATTATATATACATAAAATATTTTATATAATATCCAAAATTAATTTTTATATATTAATTTTTTCACAACCGGTCCAGTCCATTCCTGAAAAGTGATAAATTGAAACCGGATCGGTTCCGACCGGTTTCCACAACATAGGAACTGGTCCCGGAACCATACCAGGTATGAACCGGCCAAACCGGGCCAGTCCAAACTTTCACCCCTAAGCCAAATTGGTCTTGCAAGTCTCCCAACTCTTATTCAGCGTCAAGAAGTGGCGATCGTGCTCCTTAAGAGAGTCCTTAGCGGCGGCCAAATCCTACTCTGCCTTAGCTTTCTCACCCTGAGCTATGCTCAATTAGATATTGGTTTCTCGGCATTCTTCCTCATAAGCAGCTAAGCGCTTAAGGTAGTCAGCTTTCGCCACCCGCAGTTCTTCTGCTTCTTTTTCCACCTCACTTAGGCGGGCGGTCAGACTGTCTCGTCAACCTCCCTATCAGCGGCATTAGCCTTGTACAACTCAACTTCTCCTAATGCGTTCACCAACTGGGATTGGAGAGAAGAAATTTGATCCCGAAAGGTAGCTTCAACTCAAGAAAGCTCCCTAGCCAGCTTTTCTTTCTCCGCTCGAGCAAAGACAATAGCCCCGTGGGCTTTACCAATGAATGTGCGCATGGAGTCATTTTCCTCCTCGAGCTCCATATGATCTTCCACCAGTACAGCAGCCAACTTGTCAACTCCCTGCAAAAACCCAGTTAGGACAAATAAAATAATAGCCTAATGAAAAGGTAAAAATGGGAATGAAGCTCACTGGCGAAAGGATGCTGCGTAAGTTGAGGATAATAGAGCGAAATGCCTCGTCGCTGCGGGACCTGAAGGCTTAGGAAGAGTCATCAAACTGAGAAGAAAAGGCACCGCGCCGAGCACTTGGTGCTCGAAAGGAGACCCCGGTGGCATCCTCCGGGGTTAACGGCTCCCGAGTAGTAGAAGGTGACGGCTCGCTGGTCGCCCGAGTTGACGTCCTAGTTGTTTGGTCAACTTGAGGAGCGGCGGCACCCTCCTCAAATGGAGACCTGCCAGGAGGCCTAGCTTGACGATCACTGACAAGAAAAGTGGGAGAAGGTTTCCCGCCCCCTCTCAAGGAAATGCTGAAGGGCGAGGAATGAATCGACACCCTACTGTTGCTAGCAAAGGAAAAGTTCGGGAAAACAAAGGGCAACTCGAGAGTATCCCTGCCCAAAGCTTTCGAGGCAGTAGGAGACGGCTCACCAGCATCTCTAGAATGAAACGAGTTGCCAAACTCATTTAAGAATGAAGGAAGTTCACCCGTGGTGGGTGCCTTGAGGAATTCTGGATCCAGAATATATATAAGATCATCCCTCTCTTGAGGAGGGACATCTTCGGGGTTGACTGTTCGCCCAGAAGTCTCAGCCTCTTTTAAAGAAGGAGCCTCTAATCTCAGGGCCTCCTCAGCCTCCTGAATGAAGTCCAGCTCGGCGTTCGCTTGATCCATGATGTCATGTAGCAAGTTGGACTGGGGTGCTGGAGGATCCCTTGACCCCTCCCGTTCGCTCACTGGAGGGGGAGGTTGGACACCCTTGGAGGAGCTAGGCGCATTCGATGACTTCACCACGAGGTGAGTTTTCTTTTTCTTTCCCCTCGCCTCCAGGGGTGGACCCTTTTTTAAATTTCCCTCAAGGGGGTATCGAGAATTTTCCGACCAAGCACATGGACCCGACTAGGTATCAAGAATCTATCAATGTTGGTGGGCGTCAATAGGGCGTCAGACCAAGTGGCCCTAAGATTAGCCATCACCCAAGATTGAACCAAGTGGATGCGAGCTTCCTCTCGAGGAGACAACAAAACCTCAAGGTCACATTCATCGGGAACGGGCTACCAAGACGCTTGAATGGGGAATTCCCAATGTAAGGCTTCATCCTTTGGAAATTCCCACCCCCTTCCCGAAATAAAGAAAAATTTCTTTTGTCAGTCCTTGGCATGAGAATACTTACACTCAAGCTGCACCAGTTTATTACGAGATCTAAAACTACACAGATTTTCATCTAAACGCCTAAAACCATGGAGGGAGAGGAATTCCCGAACAGTAAGGTCGGGATAATCATCACCGGTGGGCTCTAGGACCCACCGCCACAGAACGCAGCAGGCCATAAAAATACGCTAGGCATTAGGCACCAATTGGGCCAGTGCAAGGTCTAAGACGTTAAGACGTCACGAACAGGCCGCACGAAGGGCAGACAGAGCCCCATTGAAAACATAGCCAGATAAAGGACAATAGAGATGGCCATACCTCTAACGTCAACAGCCCTTTGCCGTTGGCCGGGCAACGACAGCCCCACTGAATCGGGGATGTTAAAGTGATCTCGCACAATCCAGTTCGCGACAAGAGAGGTTGGAAACCCAACGATGGCCCTCGAAGACAGAGCGGGGAACGTCTCCTTCGACGTTAGGGTTAGCCACAATGCCTTCACGATGAACAGAAAGCTCGCGGGGTCATGAAGAACCAATGCCCTGAGTTGGGCCTGCACTTTGGTCCTTGCCGGAAGCCATGGAAACACTGAGAGCAGAGGAAAGTAATGCAGGAAGAAGGAGGGGAAGGCTGGAAGGCACGAAGGGTTCGGGATGCAAGAGAACACGAAGCTTGCGCAAGAAGACAGGAAGTGAGGGAAAAGAAAAACAAATGGCAAGGGACAATAAATACTGAAGGAATTTGATAAGGAGGAATGCGTATTGGCTTCTGACAGGCATCCTGGGGAAATAATGAAGTAGAACCCCAAACGTCGCCCCAAAAATGAATTGCACGTGGCAGAGACTCGCGGGGTAACCAGAGGGGGGGCTTCGGCCAAACTCGCAATGCCCAACACCTCGTGGTTTAAAAAGCCTCATCACATAACACATGATGAAGTTTCGCGGGGTAATTGGAGAGGCACAAATTAAGTTAACCAAGAGGGCACAAAGACACCTAATATAAAAGTCTCATCACACCATATGTAATGAGACTTCGTGGGATAACTGGAAGGGCTTTAATACCACCATAAGGACTCGCATGTTGCCACCCTAGGCCTGGGCCATGGGGGCCAACAAGTCACTCAAGGCCTAAACACCCCCCGACCCAATAGGGTTCAGTTCAGTCGCTAAGGGGAATGCCCGCCCACTTATCCCAGGACTCTTAGGATAATCTCTCATTCAAAACAAGTGGATAGTTCAAAAGAATCAGGATTCAAATTTCAAATAGTGGGCAAGACAGTTAGTCTAGGTGATTTCAAGAAGACAAGCTCTCTATTTAAAGGATCCAGGTACACTAATGAAGCTCTCTGGAACAATTGGCTCATTGGCTATTCATATCATTAGTGACTTAGGCATTGGAGGGGCCCTCTTACTCTTTGGTTGCAGCAGATCGAGAGTGCATAGCAGTGAAACACGTCCTCATTAGTATTTATTGCGTTATTACTTACTCTGAAATTTTATGAAGTCAATGAGAATGAAAATCGTTTAATACCATATTAAGATGTACTCATATTATCGGGACAAATTCTATTTATTTTCTGAATCAGTTTACGTGGGTTGTTGCAGTTTTGGTATTTATTTTCCGGATAAGTTTATGTACTTGCATGCTAATAGTCGTTGTCTATGGCTTTTGTTTGAGTTCAAATTTATCTTTCTCGTTAAAAGATCTCATCCGGAAAAGATCTCATTAAAAGATCTTTCTCATTAAAATATTTCATTAAAAGATCTGTTACTCTCATTAGTAATTTCCCGTGTAATTGGTGGGGCAACCATACATACGAGTTTTCGAGAGACCTGGGAGCTTATAAAATATCAAGTTTGCTGCTTAGAAAACATCACCAAAAAGATAGATTTTCCTGAAGATAGATTTTCCAAATATGAAGGCCCATTAATGTTGATAGTGCTAATAGTTCAAAACAAAATGCCTTCTTACATTCCAAGTAGGCTTACTTAATGCTAATAATTCAAACTTCCTTCTTACAAAATGCCTTCCTAAATTCTTATATTCAATGCCTTCTTACAAAATGTCTTCTTATTAAGAGTGTAATCGATCCAGTCCGGTACGGTTTGCTCTGGGGGAGTCACGGATCGAAAATTTTGGTGTATCATTTTTGTTGGACTCTATCGGTTTGGTCAGTCCATGAACATTTTTTTATTGTATATATATGGTTAATGAAATTAAGTGATCTCTTTAACATTTTATTATATATGGTTAATGAATATTAAATAATTTCATTGTATATATGGTCAATGGTGATCCCTTGGATGAAAGTTACATAATTAACTTATACAACTATTATATAAAATAATATATTATATAGATAATATTTAAATATATATATATATATATATATACATTCGGTTGGTTTCGATCTGGTCCGGTCCAAAAAACCACACCACGAGACCGACCAGTAAATCTATCGGTCCAGACTGGTCTGGACCAAACCATTTGATCATGTCGATTTTTCTGAATGAAAAAAAGATGGCTTTTCCCGGATGAAACGAAAATTGGATTCATGTAATAAGATAAAGGTTTCCCATTCCTTAGCCAGAAAGATATGTGGCCATGAAATATGGATTAAGCGGAACAGAATTGACTGGGTGGTAGAGTCGTGGAAACACCTCTTTCTTCCATATTTTGGACCTTAGCTCTGTGGAACAATATACTACTGCTGAAAAAAAATGAAATTTGTTGTCAGGGAGAACCATCCAGTCCGGTCCTCTTAAAGCCCTATTTCTTACATTAAAAATCAGCCATATAACTATTGATATTTCATACATAGAAACAAAATGCCTTCTTACATTCCAAGTAGGCTCATTTAATTCTAATAGTTCAAACTTCCTTTTTACAAAATCAACCCTATAACTATTGCCTTCTTACATTCAAAATGCCGTCTTACAAAATGCCTTCTTGCATATTACATTCAATACCTTTTTACAAAATGCCTTCATACATTCAAAATCAGCCCTATAACTATTGATCTTGTGACATATGAAAATTCCACAAAGCACTTAAGTCTTCATTCTATGACATAGTCGGGTCTTGCATATTCCTGTAGAAAAAAAGGCTCCTATTAAAAGAATTGAATAAAAAAAAATTTAAATATAAAATAACTAAGATAAGCGTAGCATTTCTTTCCCATCAATGCTCACCAAGTAAATTTTTCATCCATCTTCCTCGCATGTTTTGTGCGCCTTGTACAGTTGGCTATTAGATAACTCATCTTGTAAGATAAAAAATAATTTTCTTGTGTATATCTTAGCCACTTCCTCTTCAATATTGTAAGAAATTCTCATAATTGGTTTCGATGTTTTGTCTTCACATCTTTCTCTTTCTCACTGAAATAACGGGCTTTCAATACTTTATCATATTGATAGACGAAGTCACTTACCATCGTAGTTGAACGAACATAGTCTTTAAAAAATTTATTCATACTCCCACTTCGTTGAATTTTTGACATTGCAGCGCAAAATGTGCCTCTCAAGTAAGCTGGCACCCACTTTACTCTCCTGGTAAAAATATTCTGCAACTAACTATTTTCTTTCAACTTGTACTTCAGTAACATTTCAGTCCACTCCAACTTAAACTCCTCAATAGTAAGTGTCTCATGAATACAATGGTTAAAATCATGTTGAAATTGTGGATATTTGTTATAAACATGAGCTAGATGTTCAGGAACTATTTGTAAGAGATGCCATAAGCACAATTTGTGAGTTGTATTGGGAAATACCTCGGCGATGGACTTAGCCATTGCCTTGTCATCATTAGTTGTTATTGTAGAGAGAGCACGACCAAGCATCCCTCCTAGCCATATTTTTAATAATCAGGTGTATGACTCGGCTGTCTTATTTATGAGTAATGCATATCCAAACATCATAGATTGATGATAATGGTTAGCTCCAATGAACGGAACAAAGGGCATCTTGTAGTGATTTGTGAGGTACGTAGCATCAAACGTAACAGCGTCTCCAAAATATTGGTATGCAGCCCTTGATCTAGCATCTGCCCAAAAGCAATTCTCCATCGACTCATTTGCATCAACTTGGATCGAATATACAAAGCCTAGTTTATTACGTTCACTTTCCAAAAAGTAAGCCTATAACTTTTGTGTGTCTCCCTATCCAAGAAGTTGTCTCCTTCGATTACCCAAATAATTCTGAATGTCCTTAGCAATGCAACCAACATTATAGTCACCACCTGACTCATTACTCAACACGAAAATTATTTTCTGTGTTGGTATCCCTGACTCATTTAGCGTGTCTATTAAATTTTTTTGTGCTGGTGTCACCTGTCTATGCCATGAAGCAAACTTGTACTCCTAGATGTCAACAACTCATGATTATCTTGGAGTACAAACTTAGACAACCTATTTTTCTCCATCCTTCCTTATTTTCATTATCGCCTTACACCACACTTTGTTTTTGTAGTCTCGAGTCTCTCTCTCTCTTTAAGTTTAGAATTATGGTAACAAAATACTTCACTTGAACACACATACTTTACCACAATTAATGAGCTATCTATGTTTAACAACCGAGTATGGTTTGTTTGAATGCTAAAATAAGTTCGTCTGGAGAAGGCTTTATAGCAACAATGCGCATCCTCTAGATCATCAAACTGTAGCCCCACATACCGTTCCACATATGAAGATGACATCGTATTATTTACCTTGGGCATGTTCTTGTCTTGCTCAACCTCACCATCCTCTTCAATCATCTCAACTTCATCGGCGCTAGAATTACAATAATATAAAATCCCAACATCATTTCTTGAGTACTCATGATTCACTCAACCTGATATCTTGAAACACTTTACTTTTAGAGAATTACAACACTACAAAATGTACACCATCTTTATGTAAACCCCGCTTTCATTGAATTTTCAGATATACAACTAACGTCATGTACAACATTTAAAGAAAGAACTACGCTATCCTTTGTTATTTTTATTAATAATTGATATTGATAAATGATATATGCTTCAGAAAGGAAACTTATGCTTCAGAAAGGAAACTTATGCGTGCAGGAGGTCAAAAGCGACATAGGTACTATAGAGACAAACCTATATACATGAGTTAACACCTGCAGACACACCTAGAGATGTTCGATGTTTTATTTTTAGGCAAGAAAATTCTGATTCTAAGAAAATACCAAACATCATTATGCTTATTTTTGAAGCTGCAGAATGAATAAGCACCATGGACAGAAGAAGACTGCACAATTTATCAGCATAAAACTTTAGAATAAACGATACCAAAGAAAACACTGTGAAATAAGGTCGCTTAGTTCAATCAAGCAAAACGAAAAATCAGTTGGTTCAGTAACACATTCAATAACACATGAAATTGCAAAAAAATATAAAAAATGGCAATAGAATTCGGCATTGTAGCCCCACATACAAAAATGGCAGAGAACAAAATCATGCTATATGAACTAAGAAAGATTGAAAATCAACTAGAACAAAATCATGCTAGATTCAAACAATACTCGATCCCACATATCATTTTGAAACAAAGGCCCGTGAATTTCTCACATTTTCTCAGTAGCCAAACAAAATTTAAGGGCAACAAAATCAGAGTAAAAGAAGCTGAGTTTTAACCTTAGAGAGAGCTAAACATTCACAAGCGAAGAGGCTGAGTTTTAAGCTCTCGACGATGGCCACAAAGTCTCTCTCGATGACTTCTAGGGCTCTGAAGATCTCAGTCTGGTCGAGGGGGCCAACAATCGGAGGAGAGGGAGGGGGGGAGGGGGTTTCGAAGGGGAGAGAGAGAGAGAGAGGGAAGAGATCAAGCACACAGAACTTAGAAGAGGAAAGAACGTGATCAGCTGCATGCAGGCTTATTGTCTACTTTCTACAACCCATATGTGGCAACTCCTCATTCGCGGGTGTAAAATAGGTATGTCACTTGACCAGCTTGTAGCATCTCCCTTGACTGAACTTGAAGCATCAAAACATGCAACACAAGGTCACATATCCCCGTTCATGACAGTTATGCTATAAACTTAGCATGCATTTAATAATATGTAGTATTTGCAACAGATAATTTTTTCTTTGAGCAATACACAATGTACCAGAAGTACTATATTCCAAAAATATAAACATGATTCATATCTCCATAATAAACAGATACCCAAAATGTCACTACACATGTCCAACATGGCTGTAACAAAATAAGTACTGGAGATAGTGCTCCATAAATACAAACAGGCTAACAAACTACCGAGTTAAACCATTGAGCCGCTCATGCAGCGCGGCTATAATATCTATAATCACATCCAGGAAATAGAGTATCGATGCAATTAGCTCCTTGTCATCTCTCTATTGCCTATTCGACCTCGTCTAATTGATTGGGCATGGATTCTCCAGGTGCCACATTGTTTACCATTTTGGGATGAATAGTAGTTGGGACTACGAAGTGAAATTTTTACAAATATCAACAAGTGAGCTACTAAGCTACCAACAGTTTACATATGCATGTATGACACTAAATTGACATGTATGTATCATGACATGAAATTGAGCATGACTTGGAAAATAGCATGACATGATCCTGACTTGATAAAAAAAATGTGATCATGCATGAATGTGACAAGATTTGACTTGAATGTGGTATGACTTGACATGAACATGACCTTGTTATATATACATGGTTATTCTTTGATGAAGATGGGCTGGAAACTGCTCAATTCAAAGAGTCTTTGGACTCAATTCTGAAAAAACAAATATCTCAAAAACAAAAGCCTCTGTGGCTGGCCTCTCCTTCTCAAAATTCTTCAAAGCTTTGGTCTGAAATAATTGCCAATGCTAAGCTTCTAATTGAGAATTCTCGTTCGCTCATTGGAGATGGAACTGAAACTCACTTTTGGACTGATAACTAACATGAACTATAGATGCACTCACGACTGGCGCATATGCCTATGATGGGACTTTGGACTAAGTCCAGGGAGGCATGACAGTGGCCTAGATCATGTATAGATATTTTAAGTTATGATTTTTATAACAGGAGTTTTGAAAAATTTTAATAAATGCTTCCACGCACTAGCTTTTATGATCTCAATATTTTAATAAAAAATTATTTTATTTATAGAATATTTGTACCTGGCACTTCCTTTAGAGTAAAAGAAAATATTTTTAATTCAAGGTTCAGTAGTAGTACTCTAGCCCTCGAGAAATTTTAAAAGTGACTTTATTATTAACCGTGGGTAATGGGATGTTATAGTTGGTATCAAAGCTCAGGTTCACAGATTCTGTAGATTTTTCTAAAAAAAAAAAAAAACTTTTTACAAGGAAAAGGGAATTTTGAAAGTTGAAAGTGAAAAAAAATCTAGGCCAAGGTCTCCTCAAAGCATGTCCTGCTCAGCAGTAAGTGTTTTTAACTACTATTTATTGTACTAATAAAAGTTAAGAATGATAAATTTTAGATACATGCATGTCAAAATGCACGTACTACGTGAAAATGTTTTAGCACATAAGGTAAGGAAGTTTCTAAATATAAGGTTAGGAACCTTTGGTTTTAAGATTGATAATGCATCTTGTTCACAAGGAAATAGTCTTATATTTTGTAGAGTTTTATTTGAAGAACTTAGGGATGAATTCAGTGGATTTTGAAGTTATGATATAGATTTATGTATGGTGTATGGTATTTCATTATGATTGGTGGTACTCTTATTTTCTATAGGTATCACGATTCTATCACCAAGTATGAGTTGTAAGATTTAGGATCCGAATTTTAGAGAATCTTAGGTTACGATTTATTGAGATTATTATTTTAGGTTGGGAATTATTATTATTATTATTTCATGTGGAGAGTTGTATTTATGTGGAGATTACCATTCTATGTGGAGTTAAGATAATTGTTGGGTAAATTTATTATTAGGCTTTTAAATCAATCCCATTGTAAAAGTTTATGTTTAGGCTTGAATTGAATTTAATTTGAAGTGTATGATGGTTGACACGTTGCGTGCTAACGTGTATGCCTAAAGGATTAGTGAGGCGTCGGACCAAAATATGAGACAATTGATTTTTTTTTTTTAATATTAGGTTTGACTAAATCATTGAGGAGTAAAGAGATATGAAAAACATGTAGCAGATAAGTATGTAAGTTATTTGAGGTCTAGCAAATTTCAAGGATGGAATTTTTATAAGGAGGGGAGTTTGTAATGGCCCAGCCTAATAATTTTAAGGTTGGAATATTAAAAATTCTTATTGAGCCTAAATTATAATTAATGGGCCATATTGAATAAACCCATGAGAAATAAATTATTGAGGTTAATTCGTAGTTTTAATTAGACTAAATAGCCAGGTTAAATCTCATTTATTATTTATTGAGCGAGTTAGACTTCTTTTAGAATTTAAAGATCGGCCATTAGAAATTTATTTTAATTTAAAATCATCAGTGATTGAAATCCCCTACGTAGTCTTAGTCACTGTCAATCCTATATTGAATGAACTACTAGATCATGTTTTTAAATTCAAACTCTCTTCCTAGATAATCATGGTTGAGCGTTCAACAGATTAGTGTTACTACATATATTAACTAAGTCCAACCCAAACTGGTCATCACCCTTTCCCAAATCTCTCTATAAATATCTTACTTCCGCGTGTTATTTGAAAAAAATCATAAACTCCCTGTCCAGTGCCATGATCGATTTTATATCAGAAATTTTAGAAAGGAATACTACAAAGTAAGAGGTTCGATCATAAACTAGGATTAGCATACGTTAGTTAGTTATATATATTATTATTGAAGCCAGTTCTTTCGAAACCAGTGTTTACGTACCAACGCATGTCATGATATTTGCAAGCACATCATTCAGCATGTTTCATTCCGCATGTTATGATACTATATCATCGACTCATTTTAGTTTGTTTTTATGTTTTTAAGCCACTCTAGATCAAGATAATTATGACGATAGAGCTGCAAGATAGAACTTAGTTCAGGGAGGTGTGACAGTGGCCTAAATCATATATAGAGATCTTAAGGTATGATTTTTATGGCACGGGCTTTGAGAAATTTTAATAAATGCTTCCGCTCATTCTTTTATGATCTTAGTATTTTAATAAAAAATTATTTTATTTATAGAATCTTTGTACCTGACGCTTCTTTTAGAATAAAACAAATATTTTTCAATTAAGATTTAGTAGTAGTACTTTGGCTCTCAAAAAATTTTAAAAGTGTCTTTATTATTAGAGTTTTGCTATATACAAGCAAGTTTGCGTACTAATATTTTTGTCTTCATATTCTAAATTTAAATTAGCACTGTTTTCAATAAAGTCTACTTTCTGGCCAATCATATTAAATAGGTGCGCGTATTAGTGCGCAGAATCGCTTACAACTAAATTTTTTCTTATTTTATTAACCGTGGGGATGGGTATTAGAGGTACATTTGTCTTTCTTTTTAAAATCCTCATGAGAATGAGAGGAATTTCATTGGTGTGTTTTCTTGCAATATAAGGTTAATAGGTAAGAATATATTTGTCAGGCTGATATATGCAGCCCAATAGCTATTCATAGTGTCGTGTTTGTCTGCCCTGGCATTAGTAGGTGGGTTGGTGGGTTTTAGTAGGTAAATCTGGTACAATTGAATCGGCCCATTGAACACGTCAGTACAATTATCAGAAATTAGTGATTGGTTATGGGCTTCTTTAATTTGTAGCATATGTGCAGCTACTTTGGAAGTTGGTACCCTCATAAACTGCAGCAGTCTCTTATCATTTATTTATTTATTTTTTTTGAAACCAAAGATCATATGTATTGCTCAAACAGACGAATTACATTGTTCCTTACAAATGATATATTCAATACATCTTGGAATACATTCAAGAGAGAAAAAATCTTCTTCACCATTAAGGGCATTATCAAAATAAGAAGATTTTTAAGAGGGTCATCCTTCACTGCCGAAACTTATGCAATGTTGGTGGCAATCCTTTTCTGCAAGGATATAGGAGTTACAAATATTATCTTTGAAGGGGACTCCCTGCAGGTGGTTAAACAAATGCAAAACTCAGTCAGGGACTGGAGTCTTGGTAGCCTAATTCTCGAAGATGCTAGAGCAATCCTAAAATCCTTCCCGGGGTGGAGTATTGGGCATATAAGAAGGGATGCTAATATGACAGCTCACTTGCTAGCATCCTTTTATTATAACTCGTCGAAGATGAGTCATGCATATAGTTTTGAGCTCGACAAACCTCGTGCTCTCTTTTTAAAAAGAGGGTGGAATCTATTATTAATAAATTAAATTTTTATATAAATTTCATATTTATTATTATTTTTTAAAATAAGTGCGTGACGTTTGCATACTTTATAACTGCAAATATCGTTTCTCTTTCAATTATAATAAAAATCTAGTGGTTCTATCTGTACTACTGGTAGCTAACTTGTGTTTATTAAAGAACATTAGATATTCTTGGACAAAATCCAGTTGACGAGATTGTTAGAAGCTACATATATATAATAAATTCCATTCGATTGGATGAACTTTGAAATTCTAGTTCTTCACTAGCATAGTGGGTTGGATTACAAAGTGATCATCGATTTGCGAGTGTATTCTTCATCACTATGAATTTATATGCTGCTTATTTTGTATTTGCAGAACGATATCTATGTTTAATTTTCTTTAAGAGTGTATCAATATTATGACATTGACATGATCTAACGCATGCTCTCACTTCAAATTGAACCGTAGGATTTGATCGAGAAAAAGAAAAACATAGCTTGCAATTGCGTTTGATCAGTCGTTTGTAAAAGCTTTACAAATAAACTTTATTTATTTGCTTTCTCAATTAATTATTGTATGGTTTGGTTTTGTTTTGTCTAAACATCATAGAATCCCAAAAACTAACAATAAAAGCTTAGTTTCTAGAGTAATGCTACATACAGTCGTAGAGTGCATAAGCGTCGTGCAATCGCTTTGAAAAAGAGTGAGATCTACTATTAAAAAATTAATTTCTTTTCATGTGGGTCCCATATTTTTTCACTTTTTTCAAAGCGACTGCACGACGTTTGCACACTCACGACTGCAAGTATTATTTCTCTTTTTTTAATATTCTTCCTCTTTCTTTTCTTTCAAATAAATTTTAAATATTTAAAAAAATACACCAATTCACTGATAGTCATTTCCTTAACCATTAAAAAAATAAAATTAAAAAAAAAATGAACGGTCAAATTGAGGGGACAAACTCAGAAAATATAGTATTATTTTCCTAAATATATATCATGTATATATGGAAACGCATTACAGTCATGTGGAGGAATGCATGATGAGCGATAGGGTATATATTGGGTTGCAATAAATCCTCTATCAAGATTCTTTAGGGGCTCAACTTATACACAATCTACAACTTTTTCTTATATGTGGTAATGTTAGTAATAATGACATTAATTATCTCCAATTTTATATCTTTTATTCAGAGGAATATGCTTTTATTTTATTTTATTTTTTATGTGGGGTCCAGCAAATATATATGACTATAAACTAATTAGCTAGGCTAGCTCCATTTTAGGTTTGCAAGAAGATGACAATAACATGAACTCGGTCCAAGCATTTCATTTGTGAAGGATTTAATGCAACCATGGAGAAAGCATGTTTTGGTCAATCGAAAGATTGATGGAAAAGTCAACTTATTTTTTCATTTAAAACAATCTTATCCACTCATTTTTCAAACATAATACATCCAATAAATTTTTAACAGGACGTAAGCCAAACTCTTTCTTACGAATCCGATGACAGAAAATGTTGAAGATGACAAACCCAGCCAGTATATTTCACTATTTCTTTCCCCCAAATTTACACCAAAGTCCCTAAAAGGTGGTATAATTAATGAATCACCAGTTAGTAAAAAGAATAAGAAGAAAAAAGAGATCAAACCCAAAAAAAAAAAAAAGAAAAAAAAAAAACCCAACAAAAACTGATCATGATCATGATGTATACCTTTATCCCTTTTAGCTAGCTAGGGACACTCCACATTCCTTCCAGGTCCACCATAGTAAAAATAATTCCCCCAAACATTGTTTATTCCTCCTTGTATATCATAGCAACTTGGATGGTCTGCTAGGACTCTTAGGTTTGATAATGGAACCAAGCTATTATCCCAATCCACAACTTGCAAATTTCTAAAATAAGATGCTTTTCCAAACCCTTCTCCAGCTAAATGTCCACTTCCCATTTGTGTTGAAGTGTGGAAACCAGATGGCCTGGAATTCACAACTTCACCTCCAAATTGCACCATGCTTGCATGATCCTGAAGGTGAGTGAACAGGAAAGATGGCCAGTACCCGACAAGAACTCCGGATCCGAATTCTAGCCACCAATTTCCATGCTTTGGATCCTATATACACAGTGAGAAAAGAAAAAGCTATTAATTTTAGAACCTTTTCTACCTTGTTCCGCACTCAAACTAAATACTCATTATTATTCATCAAGTATATATAAATAAATCCATGTGCAAATATATATGCTAGCAAGCAGCATCAGAGAAAAGTAGCATGCATGAATCAAAAGGAAAAGTTGCACAAAGAAAATATATAAGGGTGTGAATTAACGATAATATGAAATGAAAAGCGTGCGCAGGTCAGGAAGCTCTTTTGCTTGAAAAAGAAGAGAATCCAGCCTGCAAAGCATAAATTAAAAGCGCAATGGAAATGATGAATGCACGCGTATCATGCACTAAAGCGGGAAGTGGCGCGCGTATGATTCCTCCGAAGCTCATCTGTTTCTTCTTTTTTTTCTTTGTTATTATTATTTGGTTGGGTTATCATGTATGATGTTAATGTAGGGTCTGATCCTCCACTCTACACAGTCTTCAATGGACTTCGAAAAATGTGAAGGTCATTGACCCATGAAGTCGGAAGACTTTTGGAGAAAGTATTCAGATCTGACGGGGCAGAGAAATTTACCATCGTTTGGCTGAGTTATTAGTAGTACTGGGGATAGAAACAACCTTAGCTTTGGACCGAACCCGCCGGCGAATGTTAATCCTGACCACCTTTGGGTTTCATTAAAACCAGGTTGAATCCTCGATTTTGTACTTTGAAAACCTTTTACCAATCACACCCAAGTAATTAGTAATCTTTGAGATAACTCGCAAATTCGACACAAAATAATATGTTAGGTTTAATCGAGTCAATTCAATGTTAGGCCAACACATGCATCATGTGACTCATTGGTTAACTTGATTAATGACCCATTTATTTCATATGCCATTCCCATAAAACACAATTTTATTTATATAATTTCACAATTCTTAGAGTAGAAACCTTTTTAAAAAGTGTTAAATGATCTATGAACAAGTCTTTTGTGATTGTTTTATCCCTAAATATCAATACATGAACCACAAAGACCTCATGCATTTCTCATGATATTCGAGTGAGCTTTAAAATTCACAATTATTGAAAAGTGAACACCTAAACCGTGAATTTGACCTTTTTATTATAAGGAATTTCATATATGAGATCTTCTTATCCAAATTATTTAAACCCATAAAAACCAATCCAAAGGTTATGGACAACGTCACACTAAGATACTAAGAAAGAAGTGAGATAAGAGTATAACATATAACATTTTGAATTTCATTAAACTAAATTCGCTCTGAACAACTGAGCTTAGCTTCTCTCTCTCCCTACTTTTCAATTGTATTACGACCTTAAGGGTTAAAAACTTGACCAAATTATTATCCAATAATTTTAGAATTTTTGGATCAATGGTTGGCGTTTTACCGAGTAGAACCATGTGTTAAGAGTTTGTATTATGGAGGGGACGACCTATATATTAAATTAAAATGTGTATAGACATAGTATCAAATCATTGAATATAGAGAATTGAATAGAGCCACCAAAAGAGGAAGGGATACCATTGGACCAATGTCGCCGTCGTATACCATTGGATCAATGGCGTTGTGGAATATTATGATCTTGAAGATTATAATTAAGTACTTAACTAAATTAGTATCCAACATTAATCCTAACGCTTTTGGATCAATAATGAGCCTTTGACAGATTCTTTTACCCTCATTGCCAAGCACCCTTGGCCAGTCCTTCCACTTCAATGCCCTTGCTCCAGAGCCGTCGTGACTCCTAACTCTCACCGGCTACTTCTTTCCCTCTTTATGTGTTTGTTACCATTAGTGCATGAGTACGCCATCGAGGTAGTTATTTAATTTCTCAATTAATCCTTTCCGTTGCAATATGTTCCCAAATTGAAATTGCATAAATTTATAATTAACCTATAAAATGATGGACTCGATCGGTACTTGAATCATTAACATTTGGGGTATTTATTTTAAAGAGAGGAAATTTTTGGTGGTTCTATATTAATTTTGTGACATTTCTAATTACTTTAAACTAATTAAATTGTTAACTTTATGTTCATTGACCATAAAAATGGATGGCGAGGATTGCTTTGAAAATGATATATATTTAAAAAAAAAGAAAAAAAGAAATGGAATTAGATGGGAAAAATTAATGAAGAGCAGGTTTTGGGAAAGCAAAATCATGAAGTTGAAGATACGTACCTTCCAAACCAATAAGCTAATATCGAATTGTCCACCTTTGTAGGAGGATGTTGGGGAGATTGCAGCTCCAATTGCAATCTTACTGTTAGTCTGAACGAAGCCTGAGCACAACAAATTGTAACACCCGGTTGCTTGATATGCGTCCGACTGTAAATCAGTACGTGAATACATGGTTAATTGCTTATTTTCATGCATGCAGCATGGTACGTACGTTGAGATTAATTAATTACTATATATCTTAATTAATTAAGCTTGATCGAGCCTTGAATTAATTAATGAAGAAAGGGTGCTGGTAATACTTACAGTCCAGTACGTAAAAAATCGAGGAAAGTTGTCCCCGTACAGCTCTGGGCTAACCTGCAGGCAGAAAATAATTAAATGAATTAGCTCTAGCTTCCTTCCATGGCTAAAAGACAAAAAAAAAAAAAAGCACTGTAATATTAATGAAGATGAGAGG
Source organism: Juglans mandshurica (assembly GCA_022457165.1). Lineage (NCBI taxonomy): Eukaryota > Viridiplantae > Streptophyta > Magnoliopsida > Fagales > Juglandaceae > Juglans > Juglans mandshurica. The sequence continues at coordinate 16,844,460 of CM039629.1, forward strand.
TAGTTTAACTTCGGTAAAAGGAAGACAAAAAGTAGTAAAAGCTGGAAGACTCATCACAATATCTCTTATAAGAAAGAATTTAAATAAGCCCATTCCAAAAAGAGAGATTCTTTTTAGGAATTGAATTTGTAGGAGAGAGGAAGGAGTAAGCTGTACTATGGGGAAAGACAAATGAACATGCCTGCCAACCAGCTTCAATGGTGTTAAGATCATCGCCAAATGAGCCTGAGATTACCCACATTTGCGACAAGCTGAATTCGTATTGATTAGCCACGCGGGGCGCCCAGACATTTATGCTAGCTTTTGCTCCATAATACTGTTCTCCACTCACATACCCAACTGCATGCTGTTACCCAAAAGTCCATTTGAATATTAATTATTACACATTAATAACATGCAATCCTGTATATGTGTATGCCCTTTTTTTCTGAAAAAATTGAAATAAAATCTTTAGTACTCTTCATTAAGTTCATGTGTTTGGAGCAAACATTGATATTTGATAGGTGAAATGATGTAAAACTCTGAAAACAAAAAGCTACAGACAATTTCTTCTACTACTCTGATTCCTGTAATATTCACAATTCTCTGGAGAATTGATGCAAAATAATTAAGAGAATAAAAAATAAGCTTATGAGGGAATTCAGTAATTAAGAACGAGGGCCAGCAAACGATAAATAAATAAATGAGGTGTGTATAAAAAGAAAATATTTTTTGGCTGATCGTTTGTGCAGGTCTTGAAGATTTGTTTTTTCCGATTTTTATTTCCGTATGTAGTGATCATATTTAAGCACTTGCCTCATGGCCATCGCTGCTGGAGTCTCTTCTAACAAATTTTCTCGGTTTCCTTCCAAATCTTCGAACAGAACTTGCTCTTAACATGTCTTGTTCTGTAGTTCTTCTGACTGGAATCGTTCCTTCTGGACATGATTCGCCAGACATGCTCCATAACTGAAAGTTTTCTTCCACCACCCCCATTGGGTTATGGCCTTTTGGTCTATCTGGTGGATACTGCAATTTGAAGGAAAAATATATACAAACTTCTTATGTTTTGAATTCACTATCTTGGCTCTGAGATATGAATTCTGAGAACTCAAAGATACATCAAGTGGAATTACCAGTGGTTTTTTCCCTTTAAGTTGAGGGTGGTCAAAAGCTGGTTGTAGATGAGACACTACGCAATCTATGAAATCACCATCAGGACTCTGCGTGGGGGAAAAAGAAACATATTAAGTCCGAAAACAGTGCAGAAGCAGGGGAAGTAAAACATATGTATTTAGAGACGGGGTCAAATGCCTGAATTGTCTTGACAGCAGGCTTGTTGATCTTCCTGAGACGAGATCTTATTAATTTAAGCTTTTGTAACTCATCCTCCGGCCGGAAAGTCTGGTTGGCTGCACGTTCTTCGCTGTGTTCCGACGATTGGGCGGGACAAACCAAAGAAGAAACAAGAAGGAAAAACACAAAAATGGGAATGATTGGGGAGATCTTACACCAGCTAGATGCCATGTTTGAGAAATTCCCTTGTGTTGTAACTTCTGCAAAATCTGTTTGTTTTTGTGTACATTGGTGTTGTCCTGTTCTGTATCCAAAAATCTTATTCCTAGGTTTTCTCCATGAAGACGCACGTCCCAGTAATTCCATCAAACACCTAATGACTATTCTAAGAAACCCACTTCACTCTCTCACCAATTTCAAGGCTTTGGAACCCCAGTATAACGAAAACTTCCTTCTATTCTCTCTCTTCTTCTCTAGCAAAAAACTTTCCTTTTTTCATACAAGTTGAACTTCAGGGCATGACTGTTTAAAAAAACATACAAAATGGGTTGGGTTTTCTCAAAGTTTTACCCATGTGGGCTTGGAGTTATAAATACAGGGTAGTGATGAAGTCATGCATGCTCTATTTTTAAAAATGTGAAAAGAGAAATTAAGGAGAGAGAAAGACCCGGGGGAGTGTTTCCAGTCTCCAATACAAGGACTGAAACTTGAAGCTTTTTTGTGTTAATTTTATAGGGCAAAATGACACTGATATCTGTTATTCTTTACTTTGGTTCTGAGGACAGAAGGGAATCACACTGGATTCCGGGTTTCCAAAGTTCTTTGCTTTGTGGGGGTTCTCTTTCTCACTTCCCTAGATGTTCTTTGTGTCAGCTAGTCAGTTTTCATTCTCTCTCATTTACCATAATAATTTACAGACAAAATAAAGCTAACCCACTTTAGTTTTCTTAGAATATAATTGTTAATGTGAAAATTTTTTTCAAGGAAAATGATGGGCTGTTGCCAATGTCACAGTAGTTAACTTGCAGATTGGTGGAGAGTTGTACGTTTGGTGGGTAACCACCAAGCAGTGGCGTATCAATAAGATGTCAATACTTCCTATGGTTGTAACCTTCTCCTAAATCCCAAGTGCCCCATCTTTTTGAGCAGTCGTTTTCTAAGAGTGAGCCAATTATTTGTTTAAGTGTTGGACCGGTCTGCTCTGTTTGCACGCGCATCTGGTTATGTGCACTCTCTGCATGCCTACTCACGCACCCATGCATGCGGTGTTCAATTAATCTTCCACTCTTCAGCCGTTCGGTTTTCTTTTATTGGTATAGGATGTTTATTACAAAAAATTCTCATCAATTACTATTCACTACCCTACACTCCACGCCCTATGAAAAACATCCCTAAACTCTATAAAAAACACCCCACACCCTATGAAAAAATTATAGGTGTGAAGTATAAGAATAAATAGTGGCTGATGCATAGTAAATTTCGAATACCAAAATACAACTTATTTTGAAAGTAGACAAGTTCTTGATTAAGGAGTTTTTGTTAGATGTATCTCGGATAATTTAAGAGAAAATTCTACCAATTTGATAGTCTCAAAAGTGTGAATGTGGGATTTCAAATTCATGATGTTAGGTTGATTCCTATACTACTCATTGGAGTTCATTTAGCGATTGTTTACAAATGGTTGGTGCACTGGATTTTTTATGTTAGATTGTAAAAATGTGTAGTATCTCTAACATCACTCTTTTTTTAATCGATAAATGAATCGAGGGTAGACTTTAAATACTCGAAGTTTGTTGTTTTCTCCAATCTAATTCAGTGTGCTTCCAACATGGTAGCAGACAAAAATGCACAATGTTGTATGAATTAATTAATTTTGGTGTTGCTATGATTCCCAACTCCTCAGTTTTTGGATTAATTAACATAAAATAAAAACATCATTTTGTTAGATAATTTACTAAATTTAGGAACAAGAACAGACTAACCTATTCCCACTCTGGTACCTTAATTATATCGATATGCTTCCGCAATAGATCATGGAATATCCCAGAGGTCGAAGTAACTAAAAACTGAAATTCTTTATGGTGTGGCACTACATTTACTCGTTTGGATATTGTTGAGTTAAGTTGAGAGGAGTTGAGTTCTTTATGAATAATAGTGAGTTGAAATGGTGAAATGAGTTTTGTGGGAGCCATTTAAGATAAGTTTAGATGTATTTGGATGTTAAGATAATTTAAATGTATTTATGAGAAGTTGAAAGATTGTAGATCCCGTATATAAAGAGGTGTTAAGTTGAAAAAAGTTGTGGGTCCCACGTTTAAATAGGTTTTTGTGATACCCCATATGATAAGGATAATGGTAGGTAGTGAATGAGATTCCACATTGTTTGGGAAGGAAAATCTCTTGCTCTTTATAAGGTTTTAATGAGGCTCCAATTGTATCATTGACTAGTTCTTTTAGAGTATAGGTCATGACGTGGTTTGGGCCCCGCCCCGCTTCTGCTCTGCCCCCGCATGGTGGGGCGGGCAACCCCGCTCCGCTTATGCTGGGCTGGGGCCCCCCGCCCCGCATCTAGGTCCCCTAGCGAGGGCGGGTGGTGGGGAGAGCCCAACCCCGCCCTGCATTTCTCCCGCCCCGCCCCCACTTAGCGAGGCACCCGGCAGGGGCGGAGGACCATGCGGGCCGGGGTGCGGGGAAGGGGTAGGGGGTGGGTAGCATCCCTACATTTACATATGGGAACAGAAACATTAGAGGGCATGATGTCATGGTTAAAGGAACATGACATCGTCACTGAGCACCCAGGGCTAGCTTGGATGGATTATATGTACAGCATTTCTACTGCATGCACCCGTGTCATTTTTTTTTCTTTGTTCTTTCTTTTTTCTCGTGTGTCCCCCTTTGGAGCACAAAAGAAGCTACCATAATGATGCAAATCAGGCTTAACTTCATGGTTTTCTATTACTTATTTATTGTTAAACCAGTTTTGATTTTATTTTTCTGCATCTACTTCTCAGGGTTTTGACACTCACTCACGCCTACCTGCATCATACAAACAATAGAAAAGCATCGAGGACCAGGAATATTTTCCCAAAAGATGTTGTCCCTTTTCTTTATTCTTGGCGAGCTTGCTTGGCTCCCATAACTTGTCACTCTCATTCCAGACCAGTTCAAGTGGTACACATAAAAGATATCTTAGTGGAACCAAACCGATATCTATCTATCTATCCTGCATGCCATTGAATTAGCAGAAGAGCTGCAGCCCTTCTGAAATGATTCTATCTTAGACCCTGATCATTAGTAGTAGCAATATACATACAGTACAGTCAATGAATGGCTGTGATTTGAGATGCATTAAAACCAAGCTGGAAAAGTATAATTGTTTAGTTACAGAATTTTAATACATAGGAGCTAGCTAGCTAGCTAGTGAGGGTGGTCCTAGGTCTTAAATTTTTGCGAACCCTTTCAAATTACACCACCTAAATCCAAATAGCCACACTTTAAGGATGGTCCAGACTCCAGAGTTTGAAAGCTCTAACAAAAACTTGCAGTAGAAATAAAGTATATAGTATTACTTGGCAGCTCCATAATTAGACGAAAACATCATCGATCTTTTGGCAATGAATTTCGATACCTAACTACAAATAATATAAAACCTGCATAGTACTCATCAAGTGGTAATGCCATGCGGATGCAGTAAGTGTGCACGTGCAATGATTGGATGCAATACAATGCAATTCAATTAGGGAAACACCGACAAAATGTGGCCCAAAAGGACATTCAAGAAACATATTATAGGTGTAAAATGGATTCTTTCATGTCAGAATGAGCTTTCTTAACATATTAATTAAGAGAAATGTTATGCGTCAGTTACTATTCACTCTCACACTCCATACCTATAACTTTTCATAGAGTGTGGAGTAAGGTGTGAAAGTGTTATTTATAGGGTGTGGGGTGGTGAATAGTAACTGATGAGAAGAATTTTTCATTAATTAATAGATATATAATTCCATCAGCATGTCACACACATATAGATTAGTAAAGCTGCATATTGCTTATCCTTGACATATATAGAAGCTATAATTTTTAGAGTATTGCTACAGAGCAGCCACTGTAGCTGTGCACACATTGCACACACTACGTGACTGCTTTTGGTCTATTTGTTTGTTTTTATTTTTATTTTTGTGCAAAATGCACAAATAGCTTCTACCCCTCTCTCTCTCATCTCTCTCTCTCATCAACTGTCTCTTTCGTCGGCTCTTTCTCTCTCCTCGACTCTCTCTCTCATCCCTCATCGTTTCTCTCTCTCCTCGACTCTCTCTCATCACTCATGCTCTCTCTCTACTCATCGTCTCTCTCTCATCTCTGCTCTCTCTCTCATCTCGCTCTCTCTCTCGCCTGCTCTCTCTCTCTCGTCTCCGCTCTCTCTCTCATCTCTGCTCTCTCTCTCTCTCTTATCACGGCATTAATTTTAAATTTGGGAGATGTGTAATTTGGATGATGCCATATATATATAGTGTGTAAAAGTGGCTGCTGCCAATAGTGGCTGATCCCAACATTTTTCATAATTTTTAAGATTATTATTGCTAGTATTAGAAATCTTCGGTCGGATAATATTGTGGAAGCAACGTGAATGACGTCTTTTATCTTTCTAATGCTTTCAGAATTTACCTTTTCATCAACTTGAGGAAGAAAGGCTGACATGAGCAGTGCATATGCCTAGCTAGAAGATGGAGATATACAAACCAAATTGAAGGAAAGTCTTGCGCGCAGGTAAACAGCATCTAAGAGTGCTGCCAGCCATCATGAATCCCTTCGCACACCGATCATTTTTTGCCGTTCTTTATTGCCAATCCCTTTGTCTCCTTTCCTACTCGGGGAGTTCCCACCAGCCAAATTATAATGAGGATTAAGCTGTACGTACTAGGCCAAACAATTCCTATTGTCAGTGTCAAGTTCAGATGATGTTGCGAAGTTTGTGTCCCTTACAAGTCAATCTTGACCAAGTAGTACTGATCTCATTTTGAGTTCATGTCTGGTTGACGAGTACTTGTACAAAAATAGTGTAAAAAATGTCGACTCTAACTTGACCCATTTTAATTAAACGGGTTTATACTCAATTTTAATCAGTTAATTTCAAGTACTAGAATTTACAAAAAGTGTAAAAAATTATCAACCACAATTAAGATGAGAAATTCTTCTCATCAACCAGTACTATCACTACAACAGAAAGGGTCTTTTGGGACGAAAATTTTCATCCCAAAAGACCCCAATTTCGTCCCGAAAAATTTTTTTGGATGAAAAAAATTCATCCCAAAGTCGTTCCAATATCACTGTGCCAAAAGGTATTTTGGGACGAAAATCACCATTTTGTCCGAAAAAATTTCTTCTGGGATGAAATTGAAGGAAACTGGTCGAACGCGTTCGAACGAAATTTTTTTTTTGTCACGGTTAAAATTCGTCCCAGAAAATAGTTCGAACGGAAAAAATTTTAAGTTCGAACAGTAGTGACGTGTTTGAACGATTTCGAAATATGTTCGAACAAACATGAATTCGTTCGAACGTTATGAATTGTCTTTGTGTTCGAACGTTAAATGGTCAGGTCGAACGGTATATGGGTTCGAACGGTATAGGCTATGTTCTGAACACGACTGAAATTATTTACGTTCGAACGTTGTGTGATCGTTCGAACTCTACGAACATAAATTTCGTTCGAACATTATGTTCACGTTCGAACGCTATTGTCGTTACATAGAGTTCGAAAGTTTTATGTTCGTTCGAACGAAATCTCTTTAATTTAAATCAATAATAAAAAACCAAATAGACATTCATACTATTTGAAAAAATACATTAAAAACTGTTTAACACTCACAAAAGTGTTATAATAAGTGCAAACTAAATAAATAACAGTCGAGACGAGCATTCTTCGTACATAAATAGATAATCCCAAAATCTGTACGTAAAAAGCCATCAGTTGCTTGGAGGCCTGTACTGTTGCATAAGCTGCTGCATTTGGAGTTGCATCTGTCTTCTAAACTCTTCTTGTTGTTCTTCATGTTGTTTGAGGCGCATCTCCATATCTGTTTGTTTTGCCAATTGAGCCTCTAACTCATGCTGCCTTACAGTCAATTCTTCGATTCTGGAATTCGCATTCTCTAGCGCTATAGAAGTCATAGATGCATTCCCAGAAGAAGAGGAAGAGGGACCAGGCTTTACACAACGACCCAAACCCTCAAATATCCTGAACGTTGACCCAGGACTTGTGTAAAAATCTCAATATCACTTGTTGAGGAATTTTGATCTGACGCAGATTCAGCACGTAGGGCAACCATTTTATCATAGACAAATATATGATAAAGAATTAATATCGTCATAAATATTCTAATATATTTAATTAAAACAGGTTATAATACTTACATAATTTTCACGGGCATCAGGATGAGTCCACTCACCATTACGATCAGTGTGCGATGCAGCATATAATTTTGTCAGATCATAAATAGTATCTGAATCTTGCTACAATAAATGTGTTAAGATATAAAGTCATTATGATTCATCCAAATAATTAACTATATCTAATAAAAAAATAGCAATACCAATTTCTTAAAAAGGCGATGGAAAGATCTTGAGCTTACATGATGATTAATCTTCAATTTTGATCTATTTGTTTTATTTATAGAACTTCGTTCCTGCAAAGAAATTGAAAATATTATGAAGCGAAATTACAAATAGGACAAGTAAAATAATTAAATTTCATTATACCTGATATGATGGATCCTTAAACATGTCACAAAGTTTTTCCCACTCAGAAGGTCAGACATCCTGGAAAGGATGTTGGCGTGCATCTTCCTTCTTCTCAAACTTATTATAATGCTCATGACACCTCGCCTTATATTTGCGGAATGCATTATCCAGAAGCTCTTCCACAGTCTTACGCTCTTCCACAGTCTTACGCTCCTCTCTCCGACCAAAATTTAATTCGAAATCATCCTTAAAAAAAAGTTACAAACACATTATCATTTATAATATTCTAAATTTAAGTAAAATATAGAAATTTATTATACTAAATCATTGTTTTAAACATTACCAAACAACGCTTCTTGATAAGCTCTTTAACATTTTGGGGGACTTTCTTCCATGAAGTCGTTGCCAAAGGTGCGTAAGTTCGTGTAAGAGCACCCACATGCGATGCAAGCCAAGCTGCTGGTTGTCCTTCACCCCCGGTATGTTCGTTAGGAATGTTAACCTTGATCTTACCCACCTTCCGATATTTTTCCAACGTCACCCCTCTAGGGGTGCCTCGACCTTGACGAGATTGTACTATAGATTCTATAAAATATAATATTGTAATCAATTTTATTTATATGTCTATTATATGACCTTAATTAATAACTTTTATAAGTATTAGATTTTTACCTTGTTCTGTAGAGTCAATCTCTAATGGTGAGTCTGAAGGAGAGCTAGGAACAGGTGGAGATGGGTTGCGAACTTCCTTCTTCCTTGCTAGGAACAACTTATTGTGTCTTCTGCATCCTGGATATAGCTCACGCTGTGAATCATTCCACAAGTGTGCAAAAGTGTTGTGGCCCCTATCATTTGAGCTTGATGTGTCCGTGTCACCTTCATCCATAAACATTCCCGCACCGATGTCACCTAACATTTCCTCCATATCCTCATCGTAATCATCTCCAACAATCTCTAGTTGTACATCTTCATTGATCTCTTCTTCTTCATGTGGAGCCTCAAATGAAGTTGGATATGGTTCGTCGTGTAAGACCCAATCAGTATAACCCTTATCAATACCTTTGACAAACAGATGCTCTCTCACCAAGTCTATCTTATGAGAACGCAAATTCTTGCATTTTCTGCATGAGTATCTGATACGCCCATCACTATCACATGTACCCAATGCAAACTCCAAGAATTTCTTAACACCTTCAGCATATACATTGTAATTCTGACCCATTCGATCGCTAACTCTCATCCAACTCTTATCCATGCCGATTATATTCATTACAAACAATCACGTGTGCATTAGCAAACAACCATGTATCATGTACCAATCAATGAGTATGCCACCTTTCACCGGGTAGTTGGTCCTATCCCGTTCGGGATTGTAAGATCATAGTCCCCAACCTATGATCTATTATCTGTCACGTCCAACAAAATTTCAGCAGCATCTCCCCATAGTTCTCCAAATATATTCGTTTGGTTGTGTGCACTGACGATTAACACGTCGTTGCACCATCACCGAAACTGCATATCCAAAGAACAATGGATGAATCTACCAAAATCATAATGTTGGACGACAACAGATATAGTTCTATAGTTTGCGAGAATGATCTTACAATCCCAAACTGTCCACTCTGGACAATTCAAGAGTTATCAATCAAGCATTCATCCGGATTGATAACTCTCGAACGAGTTTAAGGTTTATTTTGATGAACAAACAATGCAAAATATGCTAATATATGTCAAACAATAACAACATATTATTTATACAACAATACAACAAAAACATAATTAGTAGGTGTTATTTCAAGATTTATTCCAGATTTTAATTTAAATATTAGTTTTATTAATTTATAATTAAGTATTTAAGTATTATTAAATCTTAACTATTTCTATTTTAATTTAAAGATTTAGTAGTATTTTAATTTACAAACTTCATTTTATTAATTTATAATTAAGTATTTAAGTATTATTAAATCTTAACTATTTCTATTTTAATTTAAAGATTTAGTAGTATTTTAATTTACAAACTTCATTTTATTAATTTATAATTAAGTATTTAAGTATTATTAAATCTTAACTATTTCTATTTTAATTTAAAGATTTAGTAGTATTTTAATGTACAAACTTCATTTTATTAATTTATAATTAAGTATTTAAGTATTATTAAATCTTAACTATTTCTATTTTAATTTAAAGATTTAGTAGTATTTTAATTTACAAACTTCATTTTATTAATTTATAATTAAGTATTTAAGAATTATTAAATCTTAACTATTTCTATTTTAATTTAAAGATTTAATAGGATTTTAATTTGAATATTAATTTTATTTATTTAGAATTAACTATTTAAATGGTAGTTGGTCCTAATTATTTGTGATTTAGTAGTACATATAATTTACAGCTATCCCAAAATATTTGTATTCTGTATATCAAAGTTGATGTAATGTTTACGTTTGAACGATGATAACCTATGTTCGAACAAAATGAATACGTTTGAACGGTAATCCTAACCCGTTCAAACGTATTCATTCCAGATTCCAGTCGTCTTCAACAACGCCGAAAACTCCATTAATCACAAACTCTAACAAATACAAACAACAATCTCAAAGCATACAACTTTCTAACATTGCAAAATATTAAGTTCAAACCATACATGAGAATATAAAAGGAATACCTGAATTTTTGAAGATGAAAAGAGAAGGAGATGGTGATATGCCGTGCAAAAAAACTCTCCTACAAGTAGTAATCCGAGAATAATTGAGTGAGATGGAAATTTTTTTGAGCTTAGGGGCTAGTTTGAGAAAGAATACCTCTGATATGCGAAGGGGGTAAACTTCGGGCGACACTGAGAAGGCGCGCGGGAGGAGAGAAACAATATTGTAAGTTTCTGTTGTGTTTTTGCAGAACATTTCATGTTCGAACGGTTATTTACTAACTGTTCGAACGTGAAAATATTAAGCGGGAGAAAATTCCCTCCTAATTTTCACGTTCGAACGTATAAATAGTATGTTCGAACGTTATTGATTTATTCCCGCTCGAAAATTAACCGTTTGAACATTTTTTTATAACTGTTCAAACGATGTTGTAAATGTTTATTTGTATTTTTTTTTCATTATACCTTTGAATAAAAGAAAAACATTAATATATATAGACATATTAGATGATACTATAGTTTAATTGGCGGGATATTTTCCTACCACTACAATAATCCGTTCGAACTATAACAAATTACGTTCGAACGGTAATCCAGCAATCTTTAATTGGCGGGATGTTTTCCCGCCATTGCAACAATCTGTTCGAATGTTTTTTATACGTTCAAACGCAACATATACCGTTCGAACACATATCCTTTATGTTTAAATATAATATTTTTATCATTAAATGAGAAGTACTATAAGATCATATGTATTAGTTATATATACTATCATATATATATATAATATATATATATATATATACTATCATATATATAGTGACCTATACTATCATATGTATTATTAAGATCATATGTATTAGTAATATATACTCACATATATATAGCCTCAAATATACTAAGGTCACATAATAAAGTATAGAGAAATTTATAAGATGATAGTATATTAGTAAGCTATACTCTATATATATATGCTGTATAGTATCATATATAACTTTAGTAGGTAAAGTATAATGGAATATATGGTATGACATATATTAGTTAAGTATAAACTCATACCATATAGTACTATATGCTATCATATGGTACTATATATATATTACAATCTCATATATAACACTTTGATAGTAAAGTATTATGATATATTACTGTTATACTATAAAAAAATACATATAAGTTATTATGTTTTCATTTAAAGTATTCTACTATCATAAAATATATTATAATATTATATATATATTACAGTATATATAATCTATTATAATAGTATATATATTATAATAATTTATAGGAATATAAATATAGTATACATTTAATATAATTTTTAATAAACTTACAAAACTTCGGTTCGAACGTGAAATATTAACGGTCGAACGGTTTTATATTAACGTTCGAACGTTAATATTTAACGTTCGAACGGTTATGCACTTATAAGTTATCGCGGGCAGCGATTTCTCTCACGCCGCCGTCCCCACCGTTTGAAAAATCGAGAAAACGTTTGAACGTACTACATTCACCGCCGTCTGCCGCCGTGATCAACACATTCGTCAATCACTTTTCCTCCCAAGTAAAGGTATGTATTTTCAAACTCATTTTACCGTTTATTTTATAATTTTATTGCTTTATTTGTTTTTTTTAAAAAAATTAGATTTTTTCATCAATAATTACCGTAGAACATCATAAATCTATCGTAGGATGTTTAGAAATGAAGAGTACTTTGTTTTTAGTCGAAAAAACCACGGAATCGATTATTTTTTGGGTGTTTTCATGGCTGCTGAGTTGACTTAGCCATGACCGAGTTAGATTTGTTTTCCGTTCGAACTATTTAACCTGTCCGTTCGAACGAGTAAACTTGTACGTTCAAACAGGTTTAAAACGTTCGAACGTTACTAATTGTCCGTTCGACCATATATTTAGACGTTCGAACGCTAATTATTAAATTCAATCCATTTACATTTTATTAGCTTATTAAATTGTTTTCATCGTTTAATTGATTATAAGTTCTATCAATTAATTTATTAAATTACTATTAGTATATAATTTTGTAAATCTTTTAGTCGTAATTAGATTTTATCACTAATCTTGAATGTATATTTTATTTTTAAAATTTCAGGATCATAATAATGTCTGATCGGGGCCGTAAACGTGGTAGATCAGGAGAACCTTCCATCCAAACAGTTCGAGAGTGGACCGTTTTACTTGAGCGACAGGTAAAACTGTCTGATTTTGTAGCTCTTATATGGGACGGTCATTCCCTTCCATCAGTATTCAATGATCGTGGATGGGCACCAATCTTAGATCAGCGAGAAGAAGGAATGGAGCTTGTTTCCTTCATTGAGATCGTTACTGAGTTCTATAAAGAGCTCGGTGTTGCCAGCCCAGACGATGGAAGGGCATATAGGATCTGTGTCCGAGGAGCTCCTGTTATATTTTCAGCGGACGGACTCGCTGCATATTTGGGTATTCCTAGGCTTCTTGATGCCTATCCAAACCTGCCGCCTAGAGAGTCTGATCCTTCAGGTGATGCAGCTATGTCTCAGGACAAGGGACCAGATTATACAGATGAGATCGATACAGTTGCTGATCATGAGGTCAGAGACTTGATTGTTGGTCCAGATGCTCCAGTGTACGATGGGACAAAGAGTATTAGGCAGGCAGATTTATCTTTTTTCTTCAAGATCATGAATTTGATCATTGCCAACAATATTGACCCACGGCAGCACAAGACTGAGGTCGGCATGGATCGAGCGAGATTTATGATACGGGTTGCTCGTGGCATCCCGATCGATCTCGTTGGTTATATATTTGAGAGGATCCAATCAGAGGCACGGTTCATTATGACAGATATACCGCTTGGGATCCTCATCACTCGATTTTTGCTACATGCCGGGGTTGTGTCTGAACCTGCCGAGTGTTCCCGATTTCCGATGGCACCGATCAACAGCACCACCCTATCATGGAGCACGAGACACTCTAGATTTCATTTTCGTGGGGCTGTTCCTAACAGGCCTGAGATTAAGAGAGATGCACAGCCGGGAGATTCTGGAGTATCGGCTGGTGAGACATCTACACAGGCTGAGGCATCACGCACATATATTCGCGAGGAGATGGTTGACATATTGCGTGCTGAGATCGGCGTACACACATCAGCAGTGATTGATGTAGTGCATACTGCAATGCATACTGCCATGTCTGAGTTGCGTACAGAGATTATGGCTACCGTCTCTGGATTACGTACAGAGGTTAATGAGTTACGTACAACGATTAATGCCTATAATGCAACTCAGGTCACACTTAGTACTCGACTGACACAGGTAGAGACACAATTAGCTGCAGTCGAGGATGTGTGCAGAGACCTCGCATCACAGTTGTTTTTATCTTTTATTTATATTTTCTTTTGTTATAGTTATGAACAATATATATGGCATTTTGATAATTTGTTTTATTTGGTTGATTAATATATATGTGGTTGATAATATTTATTTAACTAAAATTCTTATTTAACGTAAAAGAAATCATTAAAATATTTTAAAATTAATTACATAAAATTAATTAATGAATTTGTATATATGATAAATATTTTTTATATTTTGAGTTTCATACCGAGATTAATATTATACCTTCGAATGTATAAATGTGGTACTTGAATATGTTCTAACTAAATATATTCCGTTCGAACGGTTTAGAAACATTCCCGTCAGGATTTGCCACCAAATATTTTCCGTTCGAACACAACAAATTATCGTTCGAACGTTTTTGAACTTTTCCCGCCATAATAAAGTAATTATCTACCAAATTTTACTGTTCGAACGGGAAAATTTTTTTGAGACGATTTAATTCGTCACAGAAAATACTGTTCGAATGGTTATTTTAACGTTCGAACGATTTTGTAAAGTCATCAATTTTCTGGGACGAAAATTAAATTTCATCCCAAGAAATGACTAAATAATTTCGTCCCAAAATCTCAAAATTGTTGTAGTGTATTCACTACTCCGTAGCCCACATCCTATGAAAAACACTCTCACACCTTATGAAAAAAAAAAAAATTATAGGTATAGAGTATAGAAGTGAATAGTGACTGATGCATATAATTCTTCAATCAAGACATCCTAAAATTTTTATATGAATTATAATGTCGACAGGAATTTAGAGCATGTAGTCTTTATATATGTTCTTACCATCCGTACGTGGTTCAAATCACGTGGTCTAGAACCATATATTCCACATAACTGTTTGGTTTTTTTGTTTCTTTGGTTAAGTTGTCGATTGTTTGAGATGGGTAATTTGCCCAGATTGGAATTTTTTTTTTTTAATTATATTTCTCACAACCCATAATCATAATGTCTCCAAGTTGACTCTGATGGATGGCCCTGTGGCATCTGCATAAAGAAAAAGGAATGCCATTTATTCACAAAAGGGCCACAATGTATGTATGTTAATTGACACAACAATAGTACTGGAAACCAAAGTACTCCTTTTCTGACATCTAAATGCCATTTGGTTGCATTGACTCTAGATTGTGAGTTGAATCATCATGATCACAAGAATGGTCACCTCAGAGGATCTATCTTTCAGCTGTCTCTCTTAGGTTATTTTAACTGATTAAATGGACAAAAGAAAGAAGAATAAGAGTGACTCATGTTATCCCAAGTGGCAGGCTTTGCACAACCTTAGTCTTACATTCCAAGTAAAAAAACAGAAAGACATTTTCTTGGGATGAATTCAAGGGATTTATGGTTAATATGGGTCAAATCCACCCAAGATAAAAAGTTGACAAAGACCCCTCCCCATATCTCCTTAAAAGCTGGTTGACTACAACCTTTCATTATATTGGCTTAGAGACACCATGACAAGATCCATATTCTTCTAATGGGTTGAGAACCCCACAAGGAAGAACCAAAGGTGAGCTTTTTAGGACCCCAATTCCTAGAAACCTTGAAAAAGATGACCGACAAGGGAATGTGATCAAAGAGTATTTATATCATGTGTGAGGATCATTACCACATTTTCAGTGGGGTTGGGCTTGAATTTCAAGTACTAGCTTGCAAAAGAACAATTAAAGAGGTTTTGCCATGATGACATAGTTGTAATTCCTTGACTCAGTTTATTAATTTCGAGCAGCTAATTTTTGGTGATCTGTGGACTTCAATTCAAAGGAAAGTCTAAAGATCAACCTTTCGCAAATTACTTTTGTATTAAAGTTTTTTGTGAAATCTTTTGACATATGGAACATGGAGTTTGAGGAGGTATTCTTTTCTTTCCTTTGTGTACGGTGATCAACCAAAGTATAAGATGATATTGAAAAATTAGAAAACAAGTTATATATATATATATATATATATATATATTTTTTTTTGGAACAGCATCTAGCTAGGCGTCTCGTTTTTTAATTTTAGTTTAAGTTGGAGTCTTTGCAAAGTGAAATCCAGTTAAGAGCTAGAGTCTTCTATAGACAACCATGAAAAGAAGAGAATACATAAAATCACGAAAATAAAATTCTACAAACCATATATAACCATCATCCTACACTTATTCTACTATGAGGAGATGATATATATATCCCGTTTAATTTTATTTAAATAAAAATGAATATTTAATAGTAATAAAAGTGTCACGTTTTACATAGTCGAATGAAAGTGAGATAAAAATATGATTTATAACATTGCACATCATAAAAAGAGCAGTACTATAATAGTTATGTAGGGCTCGCATGAACAATTCAAAACCTCTTATATAAACACCAACTTTTATTTTTTATTTTAGGTAATCATTCAGAGTCCTACTTGTAAGTTGGTGTGCATGGATGGTGTAGATGACCACTCAATCTTCACACTACCGAGATGATATTATTTGATTTACAAAAAAATTTAATAGTTCAACTTTTTTATAGAAAATTAAATCATTTCATGTTAGCGCGTATTGAAATAATGCAAGCAAATATAATATTTTAATTACCATAAAATATAATTAATTGTGACCAATTAATTCTCTCTCTCTCTCTCTCTCTCTCTCTCTCTCTCTCATCAAATGGGTACATGTCTCGCTCTATAATTAATATACAAGCTGGGTTCATTGGATATTCTTTAAATATTCTGTTAAATATAGTAGTGTTATAATTTTAATGCAAAAGGCTCTAGAAAAAGGCGAAAAAGAGGATATGAACGCGCGGCTTGAAGGAAGACTAACAAATAACAACAGTTTGTGTTAGGCAATGATTTTGTCTAAGAAGCATGGCCAGCTTTCCTAATTAAAGCAAGATATTAAATTAATTAAGAAGAAAATCCCGGTTCGATCCCCAGTCAAAAGTAGAGAACAAATGATCTTATATGGTCATGAAAGGTTAGGCTGAAAGCTGGTACTGTTTGTTTTCAAAGGGACATTAGCCAGCGGAACATGATGTCGCTGACTTCCCTTTGGTCCAACCAGGTTTGTGCATAAAAGATCATATGATTTAAGAGAAAAATTGGATCGTTGGAAACCAATATTAATTTTTCTATACGTACGCACTATTTTTCTTTTTTAAGTTTTATTCATTTGTGATGTCCCTAGCAGCTAATTAGGTATGATCTGATCATGCATGGACCACATCTCTAATAATACATCATCATGTGCATCATCATGATGTTCATATATATATGTTGCTCGGTCGAGATAATTAAATACATGAGTCTGAAAGCTGGGGAGTCTCTTTGCAAAGTTGCTTGCTATATGGGGACAATACTGCATGATGATTAATCATATATTTCATTCATTGCCTGCGCATGCATCATCATCATGTGTGAAAGAGGAGCTCTAATTAAGCATTGAATCATTCTCGATCGAATTTGGACAAAAACTAAGAAAATCTTGATCTATTAGCTACCAACTCCAACAAACGTACGTACAGTTGGTTTTGTATAAATTAATTAGCTGATGGCAACATGCATGCATGATGGGCTTGATGCGTCTGATCACCCAATGGCCGTGGTTTTAGGGTTGCTAATTATTTTGTTAACCCTTTATGCGTCTAACCATTTCTTTCAAATTCGATGACATATATAGCTAGATTTTGTTTACGGATTTGCTTAATTTACACGTAACTGATTACTTGCTATCAGAGCCGAAGCCTCTCACTGAAGCTAGCTGATAGATGATGGTATTTATAAGCATATATATAAAGAGATATAAGGGTTTCTCATCTTATTCCCCGCACCCTTTATCACTAAAGAACCAAACCTAGCCATAGAAAATGGCAGAACATTCTTAGGTTATATTAATCTACACATAAAAGGCACAATATCAGTTTTGACGGAACTTTCAAAATCTTAAGCCTTCAGAGAATATAGTTTATATGGTTTTTAACGTGTGTGTGTGTGTTTAGGAAGGCTTCTCAGTCCAAAGCCAGAAGCCCTAAATTAATTAGTCCCAAGTTTAGGCTAATTTAGATTATCCTGCTTATATATATATATATATATATAGAAACTTTCCTAATTAGATCACTAATTGGCCCATTAAGGCAATGCCTTGCTAATTAAATTGCTATTATTTGCAACATGATCCCAATTAAGCTCGACAAAAGAATATTATAGCTGGCCTATGCAACATATATTCTTCGGTGACAATTAAAAGCCCTTTAATCCTCCGTTAATGGTTCATTTCTTTAAAATGGGCCGAGTCGCCACTTTCAAAAAGGCCTGATTTTAGAGTAAACATAGGTTCTAGCATACTAGACCTGATCATTAACGGCCAAAAATTATTATTATTATTATTATTATTATTATTATTATTATTATTATGGATAAAGTAGCCCTGCCATTGAATTTGTCTATGGAAAAAAATTATTCATCACTACTAGTCCCATTCTTTTATGTTTTGGAATTTAAAGGGAAAAAATCGTAGGAGTCCTATTAAGGACTAGTATCCAGTTTGATAATTAATTATAATTGACAACTTTAATAAAAAATAACTTATATTTAACTTCAAAATCTTGAAAAGTATAAATATCTAATAATCTTTTATCAATTCAGTTAAATAAGATTGTGAAATGGGGGTATTAAGCATTATTATTTTTTCAAATCAAAATACTCGATCACCATGCAGCAGTTTGTTGTGGACACGGGAGAAGCCACATGAAGCGAAACTTCTTTGATAGTTTCGTATTTAGATATGTGACGATAGTAATCCCAGGGCCGTAGTTCTAGAGCCTGAGGATTAGGGGTGGGTCGGGCCAGGAAGGCCTGGGAGGAGAAGCAGTCAGGCAACACATGGTGGCCAGGGACTGGAAGGTAGAATTGTCTGACGCGACTATTGGCCGACAGTCCCAGCGCACGAGGTCAAGGACAGTCCCTGTTGTGGCGCCCCTGACCCCCATATACGGGAACACGGGAATCGAGACACCCGGATGATGACAATGCGGTCACGCATCCCAACAATAGTGCCAAGTGTGTGTACATGCAACAATGTACAATGAACAACGCAACGGATAATTAAAGTAAGTCAACTAAGTACCATAATTTTTATTACAAATTTACATAGGCAAAATGTTTAAAGAGAGTTATACAGTATCCCAAAATAAAATATAATATAAGGCTAAATACAAAATCGAGTGATCTCATGATATCACTCATCGGGCAGAGCCGAATACTCAAGCTCACCCACAGTATCATCTGCATCAAAATCTGCGTTACCATAAAACAGTACTGCAAGTAAGTATAATCCAAACAACAATCGAGAATAAAAATGCATTAATGCAACCAACAATAATGCATGCATATGATGAAATATGCATTATGCCCAAAACATCATTTTCTCCGAAAATGAATATTTTCCAACTCATGCCAAAATCGCATTTTGGCCCAAACATATCCGTAAAACATTTTCACAGAAAATGTTCCAAAACAATAATCCATCATTTTCCCAGAAAATGATTTACACAAAATCCATATCCAACACACACTATTTTCCCAGAAAATAGTCCAATAATCCATTTAACCGTATGCACCATGATCGCCCCTAGAGACCATCCGCACACCCTGGCTCTCTTCGCCACTCGAAGTAACGAGCGATGCCCAGTTCCGCACCCAGCGCGTACATGGCCAAACATCCTCTAGCCCCTGCCAGCAGAGGGGCCACGGAGTCGGCACGAGAGCGTTACCATCTCATCCGATCCCGTTGTCGCCCAGCGACAACCCAGGGGACGTCACCCAATATATTCAGCTCCCGAGTGACCAGAGGAGCTCCATAGAGATAATGCTCCATCTTGACTTGGGGTCGTGATACAAACGCACCCAAAAATCATTTCTCACATGAAAACTCAGTTTTCAATAAACACATGAACATGAATGCAATTACACAAAAACCCAATTTCATTTACAAACATGATCATGCGTGCAAATATGCAATGTACATGAAATGTCTCAATATCCAACATCCAACAATTCACAACACAGTCCAAAACACACAAACAACTCCATCCTCCAATCCATCCGACCCCCTTACTCCTCGGACTCAGTACGATATAACCAACCAGATCACAATGAAATGAGTTAGTGCAAAAATACATTTAAATCACGAAAGTTCTTTGGAAAAATACTTACAATGCTATAATATAATTTTCGAAGGATCACAGAGGTGCAAGAGGTGGCGGCACAGCAACAGGACAATGCAAAATTCACTATGGTCGTGGGTCTCAAAATGCAAGATTTCGAACGGGGACAAACGAAGACTTGAGATTACAAGGGAATGTCATAGGGATGTTAGTGAAGCTAATGGTGGTGGTGGTTGGCCGTGGGTGGCAGCGTAGAGGGCGGTTGAAGACCAAAAAGTCTAAAACCGAAATGGAGTTGGATGTACTTCACCGGTGACAGATCGAAGCTAAGAATTGGTGCATTAGGTTGCTAAGAGGTCGAGGATGATGTGGTGAGAAAATTGTGGCCGGAGGTGGCGCGACGGTGGCTCAAAGGAGCAAGGAATGCTGCGGCTAGAGGCCGCGCGATGGAGCTAACGGCGGTGTGAGAGGAGCTGAGAATGGAGGGAGGTGGTCGCCGGCCGGTGGAGAAGCGAATGGTAGGGCCGGTGACGGACACGAGCGGCGCTGTGGGTGGAGGAGAAAAATGGACGGGGGAGAGAAGAGAGTAGGTCGCGCGCGCAGGGAGATAGAAAGAAGAAAAAGAAATGGGGGAAAAAGAAAAGGAGAAGAAAGAAAAAGGTAAAAGAAAAAGAAAGGGAAAGAAATGAGATACAATCCTTACATCTCTGGTCACAAAAATGATCCAACGAAAAATATCTTCAAACAGCGAATAAAATAAAATAATTCAAACGTAGTGATTAATTGAAAATCTCAATAATTAAATCCAATAATAAATTAATTTAAAATGAAAAGCAATTTAAATGCATAACCATAATTAATAATAAGATATCACATCAAAATAATTTTCACAAAATAAAAATCATAAAAATAAACCAACTAAAAATCCAACAACTTTAAAACAAGAGAATAAAATTTTGAATTAATAAAAATAATTCTTCAATTAAAAATACAGTAAAATACGGGATGTTACATCCTCCCCCCTTAAATAAAATTTCTTCCTCGAAATTGGCAAGGTCAAACATTAAAACTAGGACATGAGTAGATTCGACTGAGAAGATATAAGAAACATACCGCCAGAATCAATCAAACAAATATGGATATTGCTCCCTCATGTCGGCTTCTCTCTCCCAAGAGAAATCTTGAGCCAATGGGTCGCCCCATGACACTTTTACCAAAGGTATTGTCTTGGACGTTAACCTTTGCTCTTTCCAATGCACAATCTACGTCGGGCAACTTCATAAGTAAGGTTAGGCCGAAGTTGAATGAGTTCAGGGTCAACAAAACGTGGCTCTTGTTGTCCAAAACTCTTCTTCAACGACGACACATGGAACACATCATGAACTTCCTCAAAATAGTTCAGCAATGCAACTTTATAAGCGACAAGCCTAACTTCTCTACAATCTGAAAAGGGTCAACAAATCTCAGACTAAGTTTTCCCTTCTTACCAAAGCGCTTAACGCCTTTCATAGGAGAGGCTTTGAGATAAACCCAATCACCTTTCTGAAAGGATAAGTCTCTTCTCCTCGTATCTACATAACTCTTCTTATGACTTTGTGCTTCCGCCATTTTAGTTCTTATAAACCGAACTTGATCTTTCATTTCTTGAATTATCTCAGACCCAAATCATTTACTCTCGCCAACTTCATCCCAACACATAGGTGATCTACACTTCCTTCCATACAAAGCTTCATACGGGGCCATCTGAATGGAGGAATGAAAACTATTATTATAAGCAAACTCAATTAGCGGCAGATGATTCTCCCAACTCCCCTGAAATTCCATGACACAAGCTCACAACATATCCTCAAGAGCCTGAATAGTGCGCTCTGATTGACCGTCAATTTGAGGGTGATATGCAGTACTAAACTTCAACTTAGTGCCTAAAGCTGTCTGTAAACTCTTCCAAAAAAATGGGACGTGAACCGCGGGTCCCGATCCGTCACGATTCTCTTGGGTACTCCGTGCAAACACACTATCTCTTTGACATACAACCAAGTCAACTTACCCAAAGAGTCCGTATTATTGATAGGCAAGAAATGGTCACTCTTGGTCAACCGATCAACAATCACCCAAACTGAGTTCTTCCAACAAGGGGTCCTCGGCAAACCCACTACAAAATTCATGGAAATGTCATCCCACTTCCACTCAGGAATAGGGAGAGGTTGAAGTTTACCAGCAGGTCTTTGATGCTCAGCCTTAACTTGACGGCACGCGGCACATTTCTTAATAAACACGGCGATATCCATCATACTCGCAATAGTCCCCCACACATCACGCCCAGTATTCCTAGGGTGGCTATGTTATCCAAAATCTCATTTTTCCACAAGAACCTTAATACAACATCTAGTAAATTTCAATGATTAATAGCTCCATACAATAATATGTGCTAACCTCAATCGATTCCTATACTACAACTTCTAAACCTTCATTGAATTCTACCTTTGGTAACCTAATAGCCACTTCCAAAGTTAACCATCAATAACAAATTTTGCACAACCAAATGATTAATCTCCAATTACAAGTATCTTCCCAAAATTTCAAGTCACTACTAATTCCTCAAAATCAGCACAAAATCTGAACTCCTAACTACAAACAAAAAAATATCATGCTTCTGCTGCATACTCTGATATTCGCCACATGCATAAAATTTATGTCCTCATAAAACTAATACCATCGAGTACAAGGTGGCTCCATGCTTGCTAACCAAAAACTCTTATAAAATTTTGGTAGAAAACACTCTTCTCCAAAATCATTAGTTATCACTCATATTCCTCAATTAACTCCCGCTGCCTTGATCAAAATCAATATTTCACAAAATACATCCATTATCATAGACAGAAACCCAATATCAATTAACCTCAGTATCCCAAATTGAAAGCAAGTAACATCACCCCAAAATACACCCGTCTCATCTAAGATAAGGAACATACCCTAAAAGGCTCAATTCCAACTCGACCAACCAATAAGAGCGCCTATAAACTTCTACCTGACAACCTAAACCCAAAGCTCATCACCTACATTAGTAGTAACTAAACTCACTATGAACCACCATTGATTTTACCAAAACATTATCAAAACCTTCTTGGTAACTCGCCCACCTACTTCTACTCCTATAAGCTAGTATTAACACGACTAGTTCCTTCAATAGCACATCACTATTAAACCTCAAGGCAAGCCATACTGCTCAAATCTTCAATCTACCAAAAGCCATTGCAAAGCACCCATGGATCCTAATGCTTTATTAACTCACATACTTAATCATATTATACACTGCTGATACCTAAGCTTCAACTGCCAAGATCTTATCATACACCATACATGACGACCCATCAATCTATTTTCAAGTTAAATAACAATGTCCATAATTTTCTCAACTGGGTGCTCAGTCTCCAAAGGAAAGTATAGCCTCACAATTTAAATTCCTAGGTGACCTCAAGTCACAATTAATTCCTAAAGATAATTACAACGATTAATGCCAACCATCATTCCATTAAGTAACCTACTTTGACTGTACACTCTAATCAACTCATCAAAAACTCAAAGCCAAGGTCTCTTGAACTTAATACTGTCGTATCGACTCCTTTACAACACCCATCAAAGCCACTTCTTCTAAGCCAAAAATGAGACTAGGACCTGTACTCTCCGAAATCCATAAACACTCACCACTAGTACGGATCGTTCTCATGCACCCTTAGCCACAACAAAATATGCTCCAAATGTGCAAGTGGTCCATCACTACCATTTCCATCATCTAGACATATATCCTCGAAATCAACAAGAATTATTTCCTAAATCCGTACTATTTATTATCTTTAAAATTGATATGGATTAAATCCTTAACCTGTCACTATAACCTCGAGCTAAAAATAATCATTTTCCGAACTAGATCAACATCTTCAATCCCCAAAAAATACATGAACTAGGTCAATACCTTCCATTTCCAAAGAAATTCTCTCCTGAAAAATTCTCATATTAGTAACTCAACTCTGATCAATCCTATTTTAATTCAGCCCTTCAACTCTGCAATTCTAAAACCTTAAACCAGATAAGAATCATTTCCCGAAATCCTCAAGATCGATGACCTTAAATCTAAAACATTCACCTTATAAAACTTGTAAATTCTAAAACCCCAAATGTTATCAAATTGCTTATCAAGGTCGAAAACTTCTAATCTAAGTAATCCCTCAATTGCTTGTTGAACCTACCACCTTAAATCCCATAAACCTATTTCCTAAAAACTATAGGGCCTCAAACCTTAGATGAACTTTTCATAAATCTAACCTTGAAGTTCGTTGAACTTACAACCTCCTACCCAATAGACTCATTACATAAATTCTACGGAACCTAAGACTTCAATTATCCTAGGCAATTTAAAACTATTCCCCTCCTCAGTTGCGACTTGAGTTCCTACTCCATAGAGTTCACCCAGACCATGTCGTTCGAGCCTAAATATTAAAAACAAACCAGTCACCAAGAGTTCAGGCCTACTACACTAAATGTTCAAGCCTAACAATGTCATTCACAGTCGTACCATCTTCCTGCCAAAGCACAACCCTTAACCCACTTTTCAACTCCGAAAAAAAAAAGAAACCAAAACAAAACAAAATAATATTCCATAAATAAAATAAAAAACGACAAAATGAATAACAAAAATGAAGTAGTACACAATAAAATAATTAAAACAAATAAAATAACCTACCATAAAATAAAAAAATAAAATAAAATAACATACAATAAAATAAATAAACAAACAAAGCAATATACAATAAACTAAATAAAACAAATAAAAACCACATACTTTAAATTAATAATTTCAATTTACAACTTTTAAAATTTCTGGTACCTCACCTAAGGGACATGTGATTTTACCCAGAGCCGAACTGCTCTAATACCACCTGTGGCGCCCCCGAGCCCCATGTACGGGAACACGAGAATCGAGACACCCAGATGATGACAACGCGGTCACGCATCCCAATGATAGTGCCAAGTGTGTGTACATGCAACAGTGTACAATGAACAACGCAGCGGATAATTAATGTAAGTCAACTAAGTACTATAATTTTTAATACAAGTTTACATAGGTAAAATGTTTAAAGAGAGTTATACAGTATCCCAAAATAAAATATAATACAAGACTAAATACAAAATCGAGTGATCTCATATCACACCTCGGGCGGAGCCGAATCCTCAGGCTCACCCTCAGCATCATCTGCATCAAAATCTGCGTTACCATAAAACGGTACCGCAGGTAAGTATAATCCAAACAACCATTGAAAATAAAAATGCATTAATACAACCAACAATAATGCATGCATATGATGAAATATGCATTATGCCAAAACATCATTTTCTCCAAAAATGAATATTTTCCAATGCACACCAAGAGATTTTGAACCAAACATATCTGTAAAACATTTTACCAGAAAATGTTCTAAAACAATAATCCATCATTTTCTCAGAAAATGATTCACACAAAATCCATATCCAACACATGCTATTTTCCCATAAAATAATCCAATAATCCATTTTATCGTATGCACCATGATCTCGCCTGGGGACCATCCGCACACCCTGGCTCCCTTCGCCAAGCGAAGTAACGAGCAATGCCCAGTTCTGCACCCAGCGCGTACATGGCCAAGCATCCTCTAGGCCCCGCCAGTAGAGGGGCCACGAAGTTGGCACGAGAGCATTACCATCTCGTTCGATCCAGTTGTCGCCCAGCGACAACCTAGGGGACGTCACTCAATATATTTCGCTCCCGAGTGACCAGAGGAGCTCCACCGAGATAATGCCCCATCTCGGCTTGGGGTCGTGATACACACGCACCCAAAAATCCTTTCTCACATGAAAACCCAGTTTTCAATAAACACATGAACATGAATGTAATTACACGAAAACCCAGTTTCATTTACAAACATGATCATGCATGTAAATATGCAATGTACATGAAACGTCTCAATATTTAAAATCCAACAATTAAAAACATAGTCCAAAACACACAAACAACTCCATCCTCCAATCCATCCGACCCCCTTACTCCTCGGACTCAGTCCGGCATAACCAACCAGATCACAGTGAAATGAGTTAGTGCAAAAATACATTTAAATCAAGAAACTTATTTGGGAGAATACTTAAAGTGCTATAATATAATTTTTGAAGGATCACGGAGATGCAAGTGGTGGCGGCACAGCAACAAGACAGTGCAAAATGCACTGTGGCCGTGGGTCTCAAAATGCAAGATTTCGAACGGGGACAAACGAAGACTTGAGATTACAAGGGAATGGCTTAGGGATGTCGGTGAAACTAATGGTGGTGGTGGTTGGCCGTGGGTGGCGGCGTAGAGGGTAGTTGGAGACCAAAAAAGTGAAAACGGAAATGGATTTGGATGTACTTCTCCGGTGACAGATCGGAGCTGAGAATGGGTGCATTAGGTTGCCAAGAGGTCGATGATGATGTGGTGAGAAAATGGTGGCCGGAGGTGGCCCGACGGCAGCACAACAGCGCAAGGAATGTCGTAGCTAGAGGTCGCGCGCGGGAGCTAACGGCTGCTCGAGAGGAGTTGCGAATGGAGGGAGGTGGTCGCCGGCCGGTGGGGAAGCGAATGGTAGGGGAGGTGACGGACATGAGTGGCGCACGGCGGCGCTGTGGGTGGAGGAGAAAAATAGACGGGGGACAGAAGAGAGCAGGTCGCTCGTGCAGGGAGAGAAAAAGAAGAAAAAGAAATGGGGGGAAAAGAAAAGGAGAAGAAAGAAAAAGGGAAAAGAAAAAGAAAGGGAAAGGGAAAGAAATGAGGTCCAATCCTCACATCTCAGGTCACAAAAATGATCTAACGAAAAAGATTTCAAAATAGCGAATTAAATAAAATAATTCAAACGTAGTGATTAAATGAAAATCTCAATAATTAAATCCAACAATAAATTAATTTAAAATGAAAAGCAATTTAAATGCATAACCATAATTAATAATAAGATAGCACATCAAAATATTTTTCACAAAATAAAAATCATAAAAATAAACCAACTTTAAATCCAACAACTTTAAAACAAGAGAATAAATTTTTGAATTAATAAAAATAATCCTTCAATTAAAAGTACACTAAAATACGGGGTGTTACACCTGTCCTTGAACCCCAGCGTCTGGAAGGGCTAAGGGCAGAAACGGGCACGCCACGACAAGGAGCCATGCCGCATTTAAATCTGGCAAGTGGTTGCAACGATCAAATCTGGCAAGTTTGTTGCACATCATGGAGCTAGTAGGGACACACAACCCGAGTTCGGAGCGACACGTCCACTATCCCCTTCCTAGGGATTGCCCCCGACCAGGTATATATACCCCTCACCGAGGGGAGGGGTTCAGACATCTTGATACTTAAGATTTCATAATCCTCACAAGGAAATCACATACTGAGTTTGGCATCATAGGTGTCCCCCACCACCCCGAAGCCCTCATTTCTTCATAGCTGCAGGTGGACGAATTGTGCCCCCGTGGAGTTGTTCGGGCTGCGAAACACGACCCCAATAGTGGCACCACCTATGAGATTTCTTTTCCTATAGTAGGGTGTCCTTTGCATGCCGGCATTAACACGTTCCAAGGGCTCACGACGAGAAGAAGAACAGTTCAAAGCGATGGAAGCAAGGACCAACTAGATGGGTGAAACCATATGGAAATTGATGGAAGAGGTAGTGGCTCTCCCCCAAGAGAATGCCTCTCTGGGGAGAACCGATGGAATTGGAGGGAGGCGAGCCAAGCTAGCACGCCGAATCACGACGAATCCCAAAGGCCACCGCGACTAAACAAGAGAGGCGCATAATGCACCTCGAGCTCTGAGAGCTCAGGGATAAATACGCCGAAATGGCCAAATGAATAGGCATGTCATCCTCGGTGGATCGACTGCTCATTAGCACGGACTTGCAGTATAGCGCCAAAGTCATGGCGGTTCCTCTCCCCCTAAGATTCAAAGTTCCGCAAGTGGATGCATACGATAGGTCCAAGGACCCCCTGGAGTACTTGGAAACAATCAAGGCTCACATGACCCTGCACAGGTTCCCAGGAGAAGTAGCGTGCAGAGCATTCCCGCTCACATTGAAGGGGGCGGCGAAAGCTTGGTTTGGATCGTTGCCTTTGGGTACCATCGACAGCTTCGCCGAGCTGGCCTGTCTCTCGCAATTCATGGCAAGCCGGAAGCGGAGGAGCCCGACCTCGTACCCCCTGACAGTGAAGTTGCGGGATAACGAGAGCCTGTAGTCATACCTCTCTTGGTTCAATCGGGAGCATATGACCACGAACAACCAGGATGAGAAGATCACCCCGGCAGCCCTGCTGGGGGGAATCTGGCCTCGAAACCCGTTCATGATAAAGATAGCCCGGAGAACCCCCACAACACTAAGGGAGTTTATGGATCCAAGCCAACGGTTTCATTAATGCTGAGGACACCCTCAAGGCCTTGATAGCTCCCCGGAGGATCGAGCTAGAGCAAGTAGACAAGAAGGCTGATGGAAAGAAAGGCGGGCCGAGCTGCGAGGGGGGCAAGAAGGGAGCATCAAAGGCCAAGAGAAGGGGTGAAGCGTTGACTCGGGTGCGCAGCGGGCCCCATTCGCACATGAGCCTTGCCATAGAAGGTGCCATAGCCTCCGGAAGGAACCACAGCAAGGCCAAGAAAGCCGCAAGTACTACACCTACCACTTGAAGGACCGACACAGTACTAAAGACTACTATACCCTGAAGTGAATAAGGGAGGCGTTGGATGGTCTGCTAGACCAGCGACAACAGACGGCGGACTGGGAGGGATGGCACAAGGGTGGCCTTCCGAGGGCCCAGCGGAGTGAGAGCCCGAGGAGATGAAGGCCTAGGAGAGAGGCCCGAAGGAGCCTGCAACGCTAGAGCATAGTAAGGGCAAACAATCCGGTGGGTGAGATTCGCACGATCGCGGGAGGATACCAAAGTGGCCGCCCACTTCCAATGAGTGGCAGTGTCTGAGTATGCTCTCCATCTCTTCCTTTGGCACACATCTCCTGATTATTTGGTATGCGCAATGTCGATATAGAAAATGTTTCTCTCAAAAATAATATTTCAAGTCGGAGAAGAACTTCTTCTTTTGTTGATATGTCATCTCAGTAGCTAGAATTTTGGACACCAAATAATTTACCATGTCGGCATTCAATGGAACGACTTGTATATCCATTAATTGCTCGTTTGGTAATGTCTTATTAATTGGAAATTTCTCCTCGGCAGTCGCCTCTTTAAGCTCAAGACGAGATAAGTGGCCGGCCACTACATTCTTGGAACCTTTCTTATCTTTTATTTCCAAATCGAACTCTTGTATGAGCAGAATCCATCTTAACAGGAAGTACACCGGGGGAACATCGATAACTTTCAGTGAGAAGGATGAGGAGGGCATCCTCCACCCCCACGACGATGCGTTGGTGGTTACTATACAGATCGCCAACTTCACTTCTCGAGCCCCCAAAAGGAACCATGGCAAAGCCAGGAGAGCCACAAATACTGCGCCTGTTGTGCCAAAAATATCTGTAAGTGCACAAAATCATAACAAGTAGTAAAATATTTTAAAGAAAACGGATGTCGAACCCATAGAGATTAATTATGCTATTGAGTACTGAAATTTACTAAATTAATTACTATTTGGAAAACCAAAATTTAAAGAATAGATTATCTAAATTAAACTGAAGAAAAGATCATTAAAATTAAGATTTTAAAGATAATAAGAATAGATTTAGAGCGTTTAATTTCATCTAGCGAATCCCACACAATTTATTCTTTCTTGTTATAGAATTCTAATTATTACAAGTTGATGATAAAAATCCCTTAACTACTCAATATGTTTTCTTGAACAATACTAGAAATATCTCCAATTAATAATTCCATATCTCTATGTGAATTTAATTAATTGGAGATTCATTAAGTTATTTGAATTTTTCTTAAAAATCACACTAATCGCGGTAAAGTATCAATACTTTCGTTCAACTAATGATGCTTAATCCTAGAGCTCTAATCACAAATCACCTATCGGTCTCATTGCGATTCACTAGATCGAACAATGATTAGCTAGAAAATTGCAAGCATTAAGAACAATGAATAAACACTCAATCATAAAAATATTGAAAATAAAATAATTTAGAATATAAATTATGTGTATAATGCTAGACTACTTCAAAACTCTAGAAAATAAAATTAGTTCATAATGAAATTGAGAAGAAAAAGAATAAAACTGGTGTTATTCGTTGGAGTTGGTTAATGAAGCATGCAACTCTCTCCTCTGCCCTACAGATCCGCCTCCTCGAAATAAACTTAAGGAATAATCTTTAGACTATTGGACTCTAAAACTCATACTCTCTCTTAATTTTGTGCTAATGATATACTTATATAGGGTATAAAAGAAACTCTAACGTTTTCATGATTTTCGCCTAAAAAATGGCCTAACTTTTAGGACTTATATTGGAAGCCTCGTACGTGCTTCACAAGTCAGAATTTAGAAATCTTATTTGAGATAAAGTTGTATCCATTTAAGATAGCTTTCTAACCCATCTAGAATCGTATCAATCAGATATGTGAGGAGAAAGTTATGATTGAAAAACTTAAGAATGTTCAGGCTGTCTCCTAGCGCATTTCAAACTTGGACTTCTTGTGGATTCCTTCTGTGATTTCTTTCTTTTTTTCTTAATCAAAATTACTCTCAAACCATTTTCTTGTTGTTGCCAATGATTTTGTTTAGGTTGGTCTTTTAAGTTGGTCGTTTCGACTAGTCGCCCAATCTAACCGCCCGAAGCCTTGTCCCCACGTCTTCTTGCCCAGGAAGTAAAATATCTCGCTCATCGCCTAATTCTTGTCACCGATTCTGGTCGCCATTGGATCTCCTTGCCTAAATATCCTCAACTCTCTTCAGATCTCGTCGCCTCTCGTTGGTCTGGATCTGTAGTCCCTTTTTTTGTACCAAAATGCTCTCATTTCGCACTAAATCTTGTCATTCCTTCAAATATAAGAAAAAAAAGAAAAATATATAGAAATAAAATAAAATCAATTGAATTGAAAGAAAACTGACACTTTTCTTAAATAAAAGAGTAATAAAAATCACACTTATCAACGCCTACCACCTGACTAACCGGCACAGTACTGAGGACTCCCATACCCTAAAGCGAAGGACGGAGGCGTTGGAGGGCCTGCTAGACTAGCGGCGGTAGATGGCGGACCGGCAGGAATGGCGTGAGGGTGGCCATTTGAGGGCCCGATGGAGTGAGAGCCTGATGAGACGAAGGCTAGGGAAAGAGAACCGAAAGAGCCCGCGACGCCGGAGCCTAGTAAGGGCAAACAACCTAGTGGGTGAGATCCACACGATTGCAGGAGGATACAAGGGAGGAGGTTCAACCTCGTTGGTGGTTATTGTACAAATCGCCAATTTCACTACTCGAGCCCCCGGAAGGAACCACAACAAGGCCTGGAGAGTCGCAAGTACTGTGCCTACCACCTAATGGACTGACACATTGTTGAGGATTCCTATACTATGAAGCGAAGGAGGGAGGCATTGGAGGGCCTGCTAGACAAGCGGCGATAGACGAGAGAACAACAGGAATGACGCGAGGGTGGCCATCTGAGGGCCCAACGGAGTGAGAGCCCGAGGAGACATAGGCCTAGGAGAGAGGCCCAAAGGAGCCCACCACACTGGAGCCCAGTAAGGGCGAATAGCCTGGTGGGTGAGATCTGCATGATTGCGTGAGGATACGCGAGAGGAGGTTCCACCTCGTTGGCTCGGAGAGCCCACGCCCAAAGGGTCCGATACGAGGAAGTGTTCACAATGGGAAGGGTCGCGACCGGCACTAAGAAGCACGTCGGGGGAACTTCAATAACCTTAAGTGAGAAGGATAAGGATGGCATCCTCCACCTCCACGACAATGCATTGCTGGTTATCGTACAGATCACCAACTTCACTAGTCGAAGAGTCCTCATCGACAATCGTAGTTTGGCGAAGATTCTATTCTAGGAAGCTTTTGTCACGATGGGGGTCAACCCGGATCGACTTCGCCCGACCCCGATGCCACTCAAGGGCTTCAAGGGCGACATCGTCCAACCAATGGGGGCCATCACGTTGTTCGTCTTGGCCGAGAAGGCCTTTAGTTCTTCGGCCATGATGGCTGACTTCCTAGTGGTGAAGGCCCCATCCTTGTACAATGCAAAACTGGGCCGCCCGACCCTGAACAACCTAAAAGCGGTAACCCTCCACCTACCACCTCAAGATGAAGTTCCCCACGGACTTGGGGGTGGGAGAGGTTTGCGGCAAGCAGGTGCTCGCCCGAGAATGCTATGCCAAGAGCTAAGGCACAAAGTTAAGGAAGTCAAGATGATCGGGGAAGCAGGGGAGGCAGCCGGACCACCTTCACCACTGACCCTAGCCGAATGGAATGGGGAAGTCTGAGATGAGCAGGCATTGTGGCAGGTAGAACCCAATGAGCCATTCGAGTTGTTTTCATAGATTGATAAAGGCCAGAGTGCATAGTGCGGGTAGGGATCAAAATGGCTCTTGAATTAAGGCAGACCCTCAAGCAGCTCCTCGTCGAGCACCAGGATGTGTTCGCCTGGAGTCACGACAAGATGCCTAGGATCGAAAACTCAATCAATGAACACTGCCTCTGCATGAAGCCCACAGCTAGGAAGGTCAAGCCAAAGTGTCGAAGCTTCAATGTGGAAAAGTACACTACCATGGCCGAGGAAGTGGATTGTCTCCTTGCGGCAAGGTTCATCTAGGATGCCCACTATCCCGAATGGTTTTCAAATGTGGTGTTGGTCACGAAGGAGAGCGAGAAGTGGAGAATGTGCATCGACTTCACGAACATAAACAAGGCTTGCTTGAAAGACAACTTCCCCTTGCCTCGCATTGATTTG
Organism: Juglans mandshurica; assembly: GCA_022457165.1. Lineage (NCBI taxonomy): Eukaryota > Viridiplantae > Streptophyta > Magnoliopsida > Fagales > Juglandaceae > Juglans > Juglans mandshurica. The sequence goes on from CM039629.1 coordinate 16,877,576, forward strand.
ATAGTGGACTCCATGGTCGGTCACCCACTTCTCAGCTTCATGAACACGTACCCTGGATACAACCAGATCTGGAATAGTCCCGAAGATGAAGACAAGCTCACTTTCATCATGGACAGAGGACTTTACTGCTACAAGGTCATGTCGCTCGGCCTAAAGAACGTTGGCACCACATACTAGCAGCTAGTCAACCAGATATTCAAGCAACAGATTGGCCGGAACATAGAGGTGTATGTAGATGACCTACTGGTGAAGAGCAAGAAACCTAAACAGCACCTATCAGACCTATAGGAAGCCTTCACAGTGCTCTGACACTACTAGATGAAGCTCAACCCACTGAAATGCACCTTCGGAGTGGAGTAGGGCAAGTGCCTGGGCTTCATGGTCTCCAAGCGAGGTATCAAGGCCAACCCAGAGAATGTTAAGGCAACAGTGGGGATGCCCCCCTCGAAACCTTCACTAAGTCCAGAGACTCGCCGGCAGAGTGGCAGCCTTAAACCGATTTATTGCCTGGTCTACCGACCGATGCCTTCCATTTTTCAAGGTCCTGTGGAAGTCCCAAGAATGGGATACTGCTTATGATGACGCGTTCACTGAACTGAAAAAGTACCTAGCCCACTTGCCGCTTCTCAGCCAGACTAAGCTAGGTGATAACCTAACTGTGTACCTGGACGTGTCGCCACATGCCGTGTCTGAAGTATTCATCCATGATACAGAGGAAGGATAGTGGCCGATCTATTATACGACCCTAGCTAGGTACCCACGGATGGAGATGCTAGTGTTCCCAGGTAGTTGTCGTGAGAAGGTTAAGGTCGTACTTCCAAGCCCACCCGATGAAAGTGCTCACCGACGTCCCCCTTAAGAAGATCGTGCAGAAGCCCAACACGTCTGGCTGGCTTACCAAATGGGCAATCAAGGTAAGTGAATTCGATAAATAGTACCTGCCCCGTACAACGATTAAAGGGCAGGTGTTGGCGGACATCTTCGTCGAGTTCATAAGCTTCCCAGAGGAGATACAAATTGCAACCTAAGGGAAGTCTTGGTAGGTCTATGTGGACGGATCGTCCTGCCGGGCTGGCGGGGGTGTATGGTTGCACATAGTCACTATGCGATAAAGCTCGCCTTCAAGACGACCAACTACAAGGCGGAATACGAAGCATTGTTAGTGGGAATGTCATTGGCAGGCTGTTGGGAGCCATAGAAATCAAGGTGAAGGCCGATTTCCAAGCAGTTGTCAGCCAGGTGTAGGGAGAATTTGCCATAAAATGCGAGAAATTGAAGAAGTACCTGTAGCAGGTGTGCGAGGGACGCAACCTCTTCCACTACTTCTGCATACAGCAAATCCTGAGAGGAGAGAACCAGAAGACGGATTGTTTGGTGAAGGCTACCTCGGGGCAAGAGGAGCTCCCCTTTCCTGAACACAAAGTGGTCAGGACAGTCGACACCTCGGTCATCGGGGTCGAGGTGTCAATCGCCTCCTCAGCACCTTTCGAGTGGGCCACATTGTTAGGAGGGGTCCTGTACAAGAGGGGTTTCTCTGAACCTCTCCTAAGATGCATCTCACCAAACAAAGCCCAATATGTGCTAACCAAAATTCACAAAGGGATCTGCGGGACTCACTTAGGTGGAAGGGCATTGGCCACAAGAGTGACTTGGGCTGGATATTACTGGCCCCACTCCCTCCGGTACATGAAGAACTTTGCAAAGAAATGCCCGAGATTCCAAAGGCACGTGTCTGTGCCACACTGCCTGCCAGAGGAGTTGACTTTGATCACCTCTCCATGGCCTTTCGCACAGTGGGGACTATTCTTGAATGGCCCATTCACGATAGCTAGAGGAGAGGCAAAGTTCGTGGTTGTAACAGTTGACTACTTAACAAAATGGGTAGAAACAGAGGCCCTGGAAACCATCACTGCCCAAGCAATCATGAAGTTCTTGTGGAGGTCGATAGTGTGCCGTTTTAGTATTCCTCAAAGCTTCATATCGGACAACGAGAGACAATTTGATTTCTCGCACAACTGGGAGTGGTGCGCAGAGTTAGGGATTAAGGTCAAGTACTCAACGCCAGGACACTTGCAATCCAACAGTCAAGCCCAGGCAACCAACAAAACTCTATTGTCCACCTTAAAGAAAAAGTTAGGGGCTCATAAAGGAGGATGGATTGAAGAACTTTTGGGGGTACTGTGGGCATACTGGACAACTATTAGGACCCCCTGGAGAGACTCCCCTCATCCTCACCTACGGGAGTGAAGCGGTGATTCCCGTGGAGGTAGGGATGCCCACATATCGGGTTCAGCACTTCGACCTGAGTGTCAATGGCGAAAGAATGAAAGAAAGCTTGGATCTCCCAAAAGAAAGACGGGAAGAAGACATGGTGTGGACAATGAGCAATAAAAGGAAGGCAGAGCAGTACTTCAACAAGCAAGCCAAGCCACGCTTCTTCAAAATAGGAGACCTGGTGCTAAAACAGACCGGCGTGACCACCTAGGCGGAGGGGAAGTTGGGGCCGCGATGGGAAGACTCGTATGTGGTAATGGCAAACAATAGACTTGGTTCCTACTGCCTTAAAGATGGTCAAGGCCGTGAACTCCCCATCCATGGAATGCTGAGCACCTAAAGAGGTACTTCACCTAGGGAACATGAATGTTATCCATGAATGAAGCCCGTGTACTTATAAATGTATCTAGTGAACTTATAAAAGAAGATGTATGGATGTTTGCCTCAAACTCGACGAATTGTCAAAACTAGAAACCAGCAAACCCGAGTCCCTAGACTTGCCGTGGGATTAAGGTCGGGCCCAGAGCAACCCGAGCTCTGCCCACATGGCCACTCGGATATAAGTCTCTAGACTTGCTGAGCCTTTCATCTAGCAAAGTCGAGTTCCTAGACTCGCCGCTGGGTTGCTCACTTGACCTCTCATATACGAGTCCCTAGACTTGCGTAGTCTTCTGTCCAGCAAAGCCGAGTCCCTAGACTCGCGGTGGGGTTGCCCACATGGCCTCCTGGATATGAGTCCCTAGACTTGCCAGGCCTCGCATCCAGCAAAGCCAAGTCCCTGGACTCGCCGCATAGTTATCCACATGGCCACTCAGATACAGGTCCCTAAACTTGCCAAGCCTCACATCCAGCAAAGCTGAGTACATAGACTCCTCGCAGGGTTGCCCAGATGGCCTGTTAGATTCGAGTCCCTAGACTTGTCAAGCCTAATGTTCAGCAAAGCTGAGTCCTTAGACTCGCCGCGAGGTTGCCCACATGGCCTCTCGGATAGAAGTCCTTAGACTTGCCAAACCTTGTGTCTAGACTCCCTGCGGGGTTAAGGCTGGGCTCTGAGCATCCCTAACTCTGCCCACAGGGCCTTTCGGACACAAGTCCCTAGACTTGTCGAGCCTCGTGTCCAGCAAAATCAAGTCCCTAAACTCGCCATGGGATTAAGGTCGGGCCCAGAGCATCCCAAGCTTTGCCCACATAGCCTCTCATATACGAGTCCCTAGACTTGCTGAGCCTTGTGTCTAGCAAAGCCAAGTCCCTAAACGCGCCGCGGGGTTCAGGCAGGGTCCAGAGCATCACGAGCTCTGTCAACATGGCCTCTCAGATATAAGTCCATAGACTTACCGAGCCTCGTGTCCAGCAAAGCTGAGTCTTTAGACTCACTACAGAGTTAAGGTCGAGCCCAGAGCATGCCGAACTCTACCCACACGGCCACTCGGATACAAGTTCCTAGACTTACCGAGCCTCGCATTCGGCAAAGTCGAGTCCCTAGACTCACCGCGGGGTTGCCCACATGGATTCTCAGTTACGAGTTCCTAGACTTGCCGAGCCTTGTGTCCAGCAAAACCGAGTACCTAGACTTGCCGTGGGGTTCCCACATGATCGCTCAGATACAAGTCCCTAGACTTGTCGAGCCTCATGTCCAGCAAAGCCGAGTCCCTAGACTTGCTGCGGGGTTAAGGCTGGGCCCAGCGCATCCCAAGCTCTGTCCACATGGCCTCTCGATACAAGTCCCTAGACTTACCGAGCCTTGTGTCTGGTAAAGCCGAGTCCCTAGACTCTCCATGGAGTTAAGGTCGGGCCCAGAGCATCCTGAGCTTTGCCCACACCACCACTCAGATACAAGTCCCTAGACTTGTCGTGCCTCGCGTCTGGCAGAGCCGAGTCCCTAGACTCGCCGCGGGGTTGCCCACATTATCTCTTTGATATAAGTCCCTATACTTGCCGAGCCTCGTGTCCAGCAAATCCGAGTCCTCAGACTCGCTGCGGGGTTAAGGCCCTAGAGCGTCTCGAGCTCTGACTCGAATTCAAGTCTCTGGACTAAGTACACAAGCAAAAATAAATAAAACAAATCAGTATATATATAAAAGTCAAAGTTACATCATAAAGGGAAGTCCAGATTACAAAAAAACACAAAAAAGGGGAGAAATAAAAACGTGGCTTGAAGCCCATGCAATCGTGACTACTAGGGTGGAGGGCAAGCGCCTGGGAAGGCTGGAGGCATCCCTACCTTCCCAAGAGTCTTGACGAATGCATAAGCCTGAGGTTTCGGTTCAAGCGAGGCCAAATTTAGAGTGTTGGGATCTGTCAAGGGGTTCTCTCGCAGATGGTCTCGCAGCCACTGGAGACCCTCCTCGTAACCATACCCCTAAGCTGCGTTTCGAATGGCTTGGGTGTTCTTGATCTCAGACCTGATCTCCCTCAAGTACTTGGCATTGGCCTCCTGACTGGACTCCATAGGTTAGATCTGAGTGTCTGAAACCAAGATGGTGCCCATTGCATTAACCAGCTTTGCTTCGAAACTACGGGCCTGAGCCTCACTCCGTTGCACTCGTGTCTTCTGGTGTCGAACTTCCCGAACAAGCGAGAAGTGCTTGGACAACAACTTCGAGCGTCGCCTAGCGGCCGAGGCTTGCTCCTTAGCCATCTTATCCTTCTCTTCTAGAAGCACCATAAGCCCCCTCCAGGCCGACTACAACTCCTCCTCACTCCTCTTTAAGCTCCTCTGGGTGTCGGCATGCCATTCTTGGAGACGTTTGCACTCCAAGGTAACCCAGGAGAGCTCGTCCATGGCCCCGGCCAGCTCTAGCTTCAACATGGTTTTCTTCCCTTTGAGCCTCTAACCCTTTCCTTCAGAAGCCTATGGCGCTTTTTCAAGGCCTCACAGTCCATCATGTCTAGGGAGAGAACCTCGACCTCCTAATTAGCCTTACGAATCTCCAGGCGGGTGAAAAGAGCCAAGGACTGGAGGGCCCTGTTCTCCTCCTTCAGCTCCCCATGCTCTTCAACGATCACGCTCGCTAGTTGGTCCACAACCTGCAATATGAGGAACTATTAGAAGAAGAAAGGGAAATGACCCATGGGACAAGCTAAGTACAAGCGAAGTATACCTGGGCTAAGAGAGGCCTTAGTTTCTGGGCCTCTCGCTCGATCGCCTTAGCCCGGGCAAGTGGTCTAGCTTGCCAATGGGTGACACTCCGTAACTGCCAAGAAGGCCCCAGCACGTCCCAGACGAACTCTAAGGAAGGACCCATGCTGGGGGCTTTTGGCGCATCAGCTTCTTCCTGCTCGGGAACCCGCTCTTCTCGTAAGGGTTCTTTGGATAAAGCAGAACTCGAGGAGGGTTCTTCAGCTGTCATGGGCCCCTCGTCGATCATGGGCCAAACTTCCCCCTCAGCCTAGTTTGACTCGCTCATCGAGGGAGTTTGCTGGGATGCCCCCTCCGGAGAGGTAGGATAGGAGTCCACCTCCGACTCCGGGGAGGAGCGCGCTAAAGGCAATGGGATTGACACTCATTCATCGCTTAACTCCACGATGGAGGGGGAGCTCAGGCAAGCCTCTTCCTTATCATCGGGCCTCTGGACTACAAAAGAGGAGGGAGCCTCTGCCCCAACACTTGGAGAATGAAAGGAGCAACATCTTCTCGACTAGCGGTCTCTGGGACAGGAGGAGAGGACACGACGATCCCTTTGTGGCCGTTGGAGGAACAAGGAGAATGACCTTCCACCTGAGTGTCTCCTCGAAGGAGACGAACGACTCCACAACCGGGGCAGGTTTGATGAAGGCACTGAAGAAGGCTTCCTCGAGATCATCGTCATCTTCCTCCTCCCCGAGGATGAACTCTGGCAGAGCAGACGACGAGGCAAATGTCGAGTGTTGTGCCCCTGAGAAAGAAGTAGTCCCCCAGGTAGGGGGAACTGGGATCTCTAGGCGCTCGGGCCGCTATCGTTGGGACCCCCCGGCCTCGCTCCTCAACCTCTTGTGGGGGAAGGGGGTCTGATCCCTCCCACTTCACTCTTAGGAGCGCCCTTTCCACTTCGAGATCTCCCAGCCTCACTTCGGGGAACTCTAGCAGCTATATCGTGACCCACCTTGGGCCGTTTTCCCCTACTGCCAGCCGAGGGAGGATTAGACCGACGCTTCTAGCCCCGAGGCGATGAGGGGTCATTCAAGAAGTCCTAACCAAGCATGTATGAGCAGTCGGGAATGGTCAAGTAACTCCTGATGTTGATGTCGGATAGCACCGCGTCAGTCTCTGATAACACTGTCGCTAACTTGGCCTCCTCCTTCCTGGATAGTGTAACAGACAGGCTCTTGGAGAGAGGGACATACGACCAAATGACCCAAACAGGATACTCCTGGTGGACCTCTTCTCCTTTAGGGTACTCCCATCCCGAGCCAGAGACGAAGAAGAATGTTCGGGACCAGTCCTTGATGTGTGAGTGACATGACTCAAGGCTGGCGATATGCCTCTCGGCTGTACGCTCCTGGAAACTGTAGAAACTCCCGTTGAGGCGTAGCATGCAGTACACTGACACGAACTCCTGAGCCATCAGGTCTGGGTACTCCTCAGGACCGGAGCTGAGCACCCTCCGGCAGATAATGCAATTGGCCACCAAGAGTTGCCAGGCGTTTGGATGGAGCTGCGTAGCGGCCAACCCCAAGAAGTTGAGAACGTCATGAATGGGGTGGTAGAATATGAGGCGAAGCCCATTTGCGAACATGAGGGGGTAGAGTGTCACGTAGGCTGCCATTCCTTCGGAGTCCACGGTGGGTTCTCGATGCCCTGGGACCTCCAGAACTACCGGTGCAGGGATTTTGTACTTCATCCTGAATGCCCGGAGGTCATCGTAGGAGACCAACGACTCCCAACTCTTCCCAGCGAAGTATAGAAGCTTAGCGCTAGATGAACTTTTCGAGGCCAGGGGAATGGCTGATGATGGTGGTGAAAGTGAAGAAAAATGGCATCCAAAGCTCAAGGAACAAGGGAGACTGCGATAGAAAAGAGCTCAGAGAAGGTGAGAGGCAGCAATGGTGGAAATGAGAAGGAAGGGAGCCTTATATAGTGCTGGACATGCAACGAGGCAACAAAAATAAAGGCATCGCTGATGATGCAAGCAAGTGGCCTCGTGAAGCACAACCGACGCGAGTCTGCATAGACGTGGGAAGCCACATCAGGCACGTGGGGAGCACAGACCAATGTGCAGCACGGGACCTGGGGAGATCCCCCCAATCAATTCAACTGGTTGGGAGTCGGAAGGGCCACGAAAATGAAGGCGACATAAACATTAATGACGTGTGTAGGTGGCCTCGTGGAACCCAATCGACGTGAATCTGTGAAGACGTGGGAAGTCCATGTCGGACGCGTAGATGGCACAGGCCGATGCACAGTGCAGAACTTGGGGAGACGCCCCCACCAAATCCAACAGTCGGGGATTTGGAGAGACAACAGAAGCCGAGACGCCCTTAGGCATTAATGATGGGAAGATGGGTCCCAAGGTACGTGCCTGAGGAAGGCACAACGAGGATGTTTCGCTTCTCACGTCTGAGCTTGGACTTCGCAGGGTACTGTGAGGGGAGTAATCCCTAGGGCCGAGCCAGGCCAAATAGGACCTGCCCACAAGGCCTGAGTAGTTCTAGGGCCCGAGGATAAATGGTGGGCCGGGCCAGTATGGCCCAAGAGGCTCGGGAGGAGAAGCTGTCAGGCAACACGCGATGGCCAGGGGCTGAAAGGTAGAATTGTCTGAAGCCACTACTGGCCGACAGACCCAGTGCGTGAGGTCAAGGACAGTCCTTGACAGGCCTAAGGAGTGGACGCATTTAATGAGGGGCAAAAACGAGCACGCCATGACAAGGAGTCACGCTGCATTTAATAAAGTCCGAGGCTAGGCATGCCACGAAGTGCCTCCTGGGTTGTCAACGGTCGCCACGATCAAGTCTGGCAAATCTGTTGCACAACAGGAAGTTGGCAGGGACACACGACTCAAGTACAAAGTGACACGTCCAAAATCCCCTTCCCAAGGATCTCCCCCGACCAGGTATATATACCTTCTCCTTCTGCGAGGGGAGGGGTTCAGATACCTTGATACTTAAGATTTCATAATTCTCACAAGGAAATCACATACTGACTTTGGCATCGGAGGTGTCCCCCACCACCCCAAAACCCTCATTTCTTCATAGTTGCAGGCGGACAAACTAGGCTCCCGTGGAGTTGTTCGAGATGCGAAACACGACCCCAACAAGATAATTATGGTGGTTTAATATATGCTGCGAGACTTTTGCATCCATCACATGAATGAAATAGAAAATACATAGATTCAATCATTCGCTCGATCCACATGATGATATTACTCGAGGGCTAAATAGTCCTTCTTGAAGAGTGGGTCGAACACCATACCGTAAAGGCCCACGAACCAAAAAGCCAATGTCCCGCTCAGCACAAACCAATGGTCCAATCGCCCGGAATGCATTAGTGTGGAATTCAAATTCAACTATTATTAGTGACGGTTTAATGATATAAAGGACAGGAAATCCCCGTCGTGATATCCGCCCAATGTATTGACTCCCCAAAACATAACAAACGATTTGAAACCCTAACAATTAGCAATCCAACAAGGATTAGAGAATATCGAGCCATGAGGCAAGTCATTCTCTTCACACGCCCAACCCATATAAATAGAGGTCAAAGAATACGCATAAGGTAAATTTAAGACTATTATCTTAGAATTAAGGTTTTCTCTCTCGACAGACCATTTTGACTTAGGCATCAAAGCTGTCCCCCCCCCCCCCCCCCCCCCCCCTTCATCAAGCCCCACTTATCTTCTTATTGCATGTTACTGGAAGTCATTAGCAAGAATATGAAACACAACCGTAATAGTTGGCATTGTCTATGGGATCTCCCGACATCTCAATGTGCTTTTGTATGCTTGCAACAATGCACTCTCAAGTAATCCGCGATCAAGAAACATCAACAACTAGTGATCAAGCAAACAACAAGATGAAGGGTAGATTTGCAAAGAGGCATGAGGCAGAGTATGAGGCCTTGTTTACAGGATTGGTTGTGGCAGAAGCATTAGAGGCAAAGGAAGTGGATGTGAAGGTAGATATCTAGGTGGTTCTAAACCAAGTGACGAGAGAATATGTAGCAAAAGGCAAGAAACTTAAGAAATACCTACAATGAGTATGGGAGAATTGCGAGCATTTTTAGTACTTCAACATTAAGCAAATACCATGGGAGGAAAACTGGAAGGTGAATAAGCTCGCACAAATCACCTCGAGCATGGAAGAATCTACTTTACCCTGAGAGGTAACAATTAAAAATGCTAGAAATCCCCACCATCGGGATCGAAGTCTCAGAAGTAAAATCAGGAGCATCAGAATGGGCAGTGGATGTGATCAAATATTTGACTACAAGAGAGCTCCCTAACGAAAAATAGGAGGCAAGATATGTAAAAAAAAAAAAAAAAAAAAAAACAGCACGCTTCGCCCTAAAAGATAGAGTATTGTGCAAACAAGGCTTCTTCACTCCCCTCTTAAGATGTGTCTCATTTGAAGAAGCACAATACATACTAGTTGAAACATACGAATGAGTGTGTGGAAATCAATCTGGTGGGAGAGCCCTAGCGAGAAAATTCATGAGCAAGTTATTACTAGCCCCATGCCCTCAAGGATGTAGAAGAATTCATTAGGAAATGTGAAAAATGAAAATTATATGCACCAGTGCTTCCTTTCCTGCCAGAAGAACGAACATCGATCATGTTGCCTTAGTCGTTTGCACAATGGGGAGTCAGCATAGTTGGCCCCTTTCCCAAAGTAAAGGATGAGTAAAGTTTGTCGTTGTTGCCATAGGTGGAAGTAGAAACTTTGGCCACTATCACAACAAATAGCATCACCAAGTTCTTGTGGAAAGCTGTTATATGCCTATTCGGCATATCTCGGAGCATAATTTCAAAAAACAGACGGCAATTCAGTTTTGATCATTATCGTGACTGGTGCACCGAGTTGGGAGTCAAGTTTAAATATTCATTATCAAGTCACCCCCAAGCCAATGGGGAAGATGAAGCAGCCAACAAAACCTTGCTTGGGGTTTTGAATGAGAAGTTGGTGGAAAAAAAAAAAGGAAATTAGGTGTAAGAGTTGTTAGAAGTCTTGTAAGCATATCAAACCACCACTAATACCCCAACAGGAGAAACCCATTTCACCTTGAGCTAAGGGAGCAAGGTAGTTGTACCGATAGAAGTGGGGATGCCGAGTTACAGAGTCCAACACTTCAATGAAGACTCCAATGATATAAGGCAGGAAGAACATCTTGACATGCTAGAGGAAAGAAGGGAAGAAGCTGAAATGCAAATGGTGGCTAATAAAAGGAAGTGGAGCACTACTTCAACAGAAGGGTTAAGCCCAGATCATTCAAGGTTGGAGAACTAGTCTTAAAGGAAGCAGGAACGATGACACAAGAAGAAGAAAAGCTTGAGTGCATTGGCCCTCGCCCCTTAGCCAAGTGCCCTTGTACTCGCACATGGTGATGAAAGGGTGATGACATTCCCTTAAGTGCATCAATCCACACCCCTAAAGCTGAGGGTCCTTGTGCTCACCCATGGTGATCAAAGGATGATGAAACTCCCTTGAGTGCATCAGCCCTCACCTCTTAAGCCGAGTGCTCTTACCCACACACATGGCGATGAAAGTGTGATGACACTCCTTGCAGTACATCAAACCTCGCCCTTTAAGCCGAGTGCCCTTGCACTTGCCCAGGACTATCAAAGGGTGATGACACTTTCTTAATTGCTTCAGCCCTCACCCCTTAAGCATAGTGCCCTTGCGCTTGCATATGGTGATCAAAGGGTGCTGACACTCCCTTGAGTGCGTCAACCCTCACCTAAGTGCCTTTGCACTCACTTATAGAGATCAAAGGGTAATGACACTCATTTGAGTGTATCAACCCTCAACAGTTAGTGCAGCCAAGAATACCTAAAGCATAAATTGCCATGCAAAATATCCAAACATTCACACAACCCTGATAATTCTGTAGCATGTAGTAGAGCTCAAACAGGCACACAAATAGAAAACAAAAATATCCCAACCCCCAAGCGAAGAAGAAAGGTGAACAACCCCTTTGGAAGCTCTCAACTCAGCCTCCAGCTTGGCAACTTTCTTCTTAGAGGCAAAAGCTTTCTTCTTGTGTTCCTTAAGGTCCTTGTTAGCTTCACGAATTGAGCCTCCAACTGATTCATCTAACCACGGACATACCAACTACCCCAAGGAGCTTTGTTTGGTTTCCTCCAACTCTTCCTCAGGACATTGGAGCCTATCATGCGCGATGTCATGTTCCTCCTCCAAAAATTTGGCCTCAAAGTAGCATCTCAATACTTTTTCCTCAAACTTTTCTAGATCGTGTTGAAGACCAACCACATTGTCTCGAAGGCCAAAAACATCTTCTTCTAGCATGTGTGAGTAAGACTCCCATTGAGAATATGCATCCGCTAGCTCATCGCTCCCTACCCTCATCTCAGGAAACTGGCAATCAACGACCCAACTCGCGAGTTGATTGACCCCTGCGACATGGAACCAATCCATATTATGAAAATGAAAGAAAGGTAAGAATGCAATAACCAAAGTGAAGAAGCTTACCAAAGATTAAAAAAAAACCCTTAATCGGCATGCAATGTCTTGCACTGGTTCTTCCATGCGGTTGCTGGTCCACGGGGTAAGCCACAAGGAATGAGACCTAGTGGGGCCAAGTAACCCTGAAAAATTAAGCTCCCTACCAGTGAATGAGGGCCTAGAGCCACTTGCCTGCTCGGATTGACGGGGCGATGAAACCATGGATGATGGTGGCGTGAAGGTAGCACTAACAGGGATCTCTGATCCACCTTCCCCAGAAGATTCAATTTTTCCAAAAGGAGGGACCTGTTCCGAAACCCCTTATAGATTAGCAAGTAAAGGCACTTCCCCACCCAAAGGGGGAAACACGGTAAGGCAGGGAAGGAATTGAAACCTAACCCTCGCTAAGATCAACACTCAAGGGATCATTACGAGATAACACCCGAGGGTCGAATGGAAGGTCAGGAGTTGCCTCAACAAAAGCTATAGAGGGGATGGACGGCGTGGGACCATCGTGGTCATCCTGCAGAAGCACTCCCTCGCTAGCCTCTTATGCGTTGACCAAATCCCCCAGGGCCAAAGACATGTCCTCCATATTCTCAAAGGGCACTCCAAGAAGGGGGACCCACAGAGGCCTTGACCGTAGACTCTAGAACGTGGAATGCAACATGATGGTGATATCCGCCTCCTCTTGATCAAGGACCTCAACCAAGCGGTCGAGAGCGAATAAGGGCTATTAGACCTGCCCTTGGCAAGACTCATCATCCAAAACTATGGACAAGTTAGCTTCCGCCTGCTTCAGAATCTCCTCCAATCGCTGATGAGAAGATGAGGTTGGGCAGTCTGATCCACCATCTCCCTGAGGTGATGTACCGTGCTATTGTTGGTCAACTTATTGTACTGATCCACTGCCTCTAGAAAGTGATGAAGCCTTGAAGCCTACCTCTAGATAGTAATGCCCAAGGGTATGGAAGCACTCTCAAAGCTAGATTCACTAGAAGTTTCATCCTTACTGTGGACTGAATCACTATCTAGGCGGGGCTTCTTCCCTTTCCGCTCTAGTGGAATGGAAGTGGCCCTTTTTTGCCCATGAGGATTGGATGGAACCCTAAAAGAGTTACGTCCAATAACGTGCGAATTATTTGGCATAACCAGAAATTGGTCAATGTTCACCTAAGTAAGAAGAACATTGATAAAAACTGCCTTAGATTTCTATCCAACCCATGAATAAACTTGTTGAATGCAGGCCTCCTCTAGAAACTCTTGGCGGCTAGCTTCTACCGCCGGATATTCCCAACCTGAACCAAATATAAAGAAAGCTTTCTTATGCCAATCCTTTCCGGGAGAATAGCGAGTCTCCAGACGCGCCACCCTACCCCTAGTCCACGAGCGAAAAGTACTTAAATTTCTGTCAAGATGCCGAACACCATGGGTATAAAAGAAGTCCTGATTAGTGAGGTCAGGATATTTCTTGTCAGCAGCCTCCAAACCTGATGCCACACAACGCAACACGATAATAAGATCCTCCCAGCATTAGGGTGGAGCTGAGAAAGGACTAGACCCAAAAAATCCAAAACTCCCCGAACCGGGTGACAAAAAGGGAGTCGTAACCCCATCAGAAACATATTATGTAGGGCCACCCATTTGAAAAATCCCTCCAAATCAATGGCTCGACGATGGGCCCCAGGACTCCATACGAGTTACTCACCGAATCTAGGTCTGCTTGTGAAGTTGTACCAGAAGAGCGGTGGCCCTCAAAGTTAGGGTTTTGAGGAGAGCACCATTGTAAGAAGCAATTAGGGTTTTGGGAAGAAGGCACAACGATAGGAAATGGAAAAAATATGGAAAGCGAGTTTACATAAGAGTAGTGACTATAACGCCCTTAAAGAAATTCGACGGCCAAAATTTCTTTTAGTTATATTGTTAATAGGCCATGAAAAATTAGGAGAAATTTCATAGATAGAAGACTAGGTTAAATTTGATTCATTAGCTTAGTAGCATTATGATCCACTAAGGGAACAAAATACCATTTGGATTTTTTTGAGGCACTTACGATCATAATTAAAAAAAAATGTATTGCACCATTAGGTTCATATGAATCTTTAGGATTTTATGGTGTAATAAAAAGTTACGTAATTCTCAGACACCAAATGGGTCAATTGGAGAATGCCACATGGCACCTAGCAGGCCACGTCACCAACCAGCTATCACATCCCATGTAGGACGTTGAGTGAAAATCAAGCAAACCTTATGTTCTCTTACATGCCCATGCCTCTCTTACACCCACCATACCCTTTCACCTACACGTACCTTCTTGACCAGCCCTCAAAAGGAGGTTTGAAACCCCAAACCCCAAATTGAAACCGAAATCCAAAATGACCTCCATGCTTCACTTGGTTTTATCCATCCTTTTCCCACTTACAAAGTTTTTACAAGCAACCATCACGCCTCTGTGTACTCCTCTTACATGTACATTCCCCTCTATTACACCATATTACCACCCATGACCAACCCCCATTGAATTAGAACTTGAAACCTTAACCAAACCCTAAACTAGAGCCATCAATTGCTAAGGAAAATGCACCAACCGAATGGCCTTCGCTCTTTGCCTCCTCCACAAGCAATGCTACCCTTGAATGACCACCTACATGCCCTGCCATTTAATTCCTTCTCAGCCCAAAAAGTGACCCTCATACTCAAGCAAACTACCACTTCCATCCCCTACTCAATCAGTCAACTTCATAGCCCAACCAACAAAGATTTTTGTCCCAGCCACCAAGCAACCTTCCCATCACCCACAACCTACCCTAAAAAACCACAAGCAGCCCCTCCATCCCTCTTAGTGCCACATACCCCACCATCTCTCCTCACTTGCACACAAGCCAACTTTGACACTGACAAATTTGAGAGCAAACCGAGTGAGTGAAGTGGAGTTAGAAGGAGCTAGACTTTTCCTCTTGGTGATTAGCTTTGTAAGTTTTTTTCACAACCTCTACACTCCTATTTTATGTTACTCTAAGTTAAGATCTTGTTGGTTGAGTGTTGGAATAATACTCCTTAAGGTTTAATGGTTGAATATTGAGGATGTTGGAGTTTAAGGATTCGACAAGCATGTATTTTTTGTCTTGGGGTTTTGTGTTGAAATGTTATATAATCTTAGGTATTTTTGGTTCTAATGATGATAGTATCATGTATGGTATGCAAATCTTTGTTTTGGTTTCATAGCACAAGAGATTTCATTAGAGAAATTGCATGCTCCATTAGGGTTATGGAAAATAGAAACTCTAAGCATGAAGTTCTTTGATAAAGTTTATTCTTTGAGCTCTAGAGTCTTGACTTGGTGATTGGATCCTATAAATTCTTGGTAGGAGTTGAATCTATGTATAGTTTTATTTTGAGCCTTGTGAAAAGGTTTTAAGTTGAGTCCTTGATGGACATGCATGAGCACATGATCTTAATGCAAGTTTTGATGTTTGTGACTAGTTATCTATGTTAATCTTGAATTTGGTTATGATATGCTTTGAAATGATGCTAAGACCTAGCTAGGGCATAACTATGATGTGTATGGGTGAATTACTTCAAGAACAAACATGTTTCGGTTTAGGCTTTATGGCACATATTAGTTTCTATCTCTTTGATATCTTGCATTTTATTTCTTAGTGATATGTGTTGTCAAATAGGAATGAGTACTTAGCATGATAGAAGCTATGGTTGATGATTTATTAAGGTACTTGAAGTTATTTACAAGAGAAATGCTATAATTGTCACATTAAGGTTTTAGATTGTATAGTTGTTGATGTTTTGTATTGATTACTTCATATGACAAGTATATGACCATGACGATTGTGTGTTGGTGTCTTGACATGATTCTAAGCTAGGGATTAAGTGTTGGTTATGTGTTAAATTCATATTATAGCATAAATGGTATGCAAGGAGGACCAAAAATCACATCAATTTGAAATTAGTGTTTAGAGGTTTCGGCCAAGGCATGGTTCTCATAGTAGATGTTTGATTTTGTAGATTCTAATTTCCTAAATGGACTTAGAATAGGAAATAAATAAAATTTGTCAAATTTGGTTAGATTTGGAGCCCGTTTGTAATTATTAAAAGTTTAGGGGCCTATTCGTAAATTCTCAAGAGTTGAGGGGCAATTTTGCAAAATATTGCACAACAAGTAGTAAAATCTGTATTTATTAAGTTAAATGAGATTTCTTAACCTTAGAATATCTCCCATTTCAGCTCGCTCTACATTTATAAGCAAGGATATTTATAAGTTAGTTTCTAACTTACTCTTGGTGTATGACAATATGTTAGATAGTAAATGTCATGCAAATGAACTATGTTTGATCTTAACTCTTGTTATGTTTGCAATATTTATGCTATGTCATGATGTCACACATCATAAGGATGAACATCTGTCACATAGTACGAACATATGTCATGAAGCATGTAAGTCTGTCACGTTTTTATTTCAAGTCAAGCATGAATAGGATTCTCATGGCATAGGCAATCTGCTCTGTTTGGATATACCTAATGAAATACTCATGGCATAAGCATTCTAATTTGTCTGAGTATCTCTGATAGAATGCTTGGGCATCAGCAGTTTGCTCGATCTAAGTATTTCTGACGAAATGAATCTCGTGGCGTAGGCATTTTGTCTGAGCAACTCTATAAGATATGAACATGAATAAATGAGTATGTTTTCTTGAAGCAAGCATTTCATGAAGTACAAAAATAATTCTGAAGTCTTTTCTTGTAAGCGTAAGGTCATGTTATTCATGCATACATGCCACGTCTATTATCAAGCATGCTTTATAGACTGATGGTAGCTTAGACGTATAACTTGCTAAGATTGAAAAATCTAACAATGGTAGTCCCATAAACCATTCCCATACAAAATGGTAGAAGATATGACAGGACAGCATGGAGCACAACATCCCAGATTGGATGAGGTCGAGTAGGACTGAAACTAGCATAGAGGAGTTATTGCCAGTTATAATTCAGTTTTTGGATGTCATTTTGACATTGATCGTCGAGTTGCGTTAGTGCCTTGGTGTGTAGTTATGTCTTTTGATGAAGTTTAGGTTGTTATAACTCTAGAACGATGACTCTTTTGAGTAAAAGTCATGTTTTGGATCAATGATAAACATGCTTAAGTATTAATGAAATGAAATATGTTTTGGGAATTAGTTATTTAGGTACAATGTATGTTTATAAAAAACAATTCCCGCTGCATTTATTGCATATTGCTAGAAGCATGCTATGTGCATTACATTTAACTATCATGAACATGGGCATGTAACATTATGTTGCATGTCTCGATACTTCAACCTCTGTCAAATTCCAAGTGGAGTTTGGGGACATCATAGTGACCGTTAGACAGCTCCAAAGATCACGACCAATGTCACTAACATAGATACGAAATCGACAAATCCAATGTAGTTGCGCTGTATGAAAAGACGTGGATATTAAGCCGACACAAGCCATCCCATACGTGGGAAGGTGTCTTGTCAAAGCAACTACTTATGAAGCAAAGACAGAACATTCCCAAAAACCTAAGCGACACGCTCGAACAGTAAGGGAT
Organism: Juglans mandshurica; assembly: GCA_022457165.1. Taxonomy (NCBI): domain Eukaryota; kingdom Viridiplantae; phylum Streptophyta; class Magnoliopsida; order Fagales; family Juglandaceae; genus Juglans; species Juglans mandshurica. The sequence continues at coordinate 16,895,028 of CM039629.1, forward strand.
TATTAACAAAAACCAGAGTTGAAAATTCCCATCACACTCGAGGTAACTGGAGGGCCAAATAGTCCCCCTTGAAGAGTGGCCCAAACTCCATACCGTAAAGGCCCACGAACCAAAAAGCCAAAGGCCTGCTCAGTGCAAACCAAAGGTCCAACCACCAGAAATGAGCTAGTGTGGAATTCAAATTCAGCTATCATTAATGATGGTTTGATGATATAAAGGACAGGAAATCCCCCAGCGTGATATCTGCCCATAACATTAGCCGAGTGTATTGACTACCCCCGGCATAACAGCCGATTCGAAGCCCTAACAATTTGCAATCCTGCAAGGATTAGAGAATATCAAGGCATGAGGCAAGCCATTCTCATCACACGTCCAACCCATATAAATAGAGGTCAAAGAATACGCCTAAAGTAAATTTGGAACTATTATCTGAAAATTAAGGTTTTCTCTCTCGACAGACCATTCTGACTTAGGCATCGAAATTGTCCCCCACCACACTGAACCTCACTCATCTTCTTGTTGCAGGTTACTTGAAGTCATTAACAGGAATACGAAACACGTTCGCAACAATTACCATTATTTATAACAATATATATAATATTATTTTACTCTTTTTCTTAAGAAGGAGTTAAAAAATTGTTGGCCCACCATCGGAGCCATGCACGACAACCATAATCGCCATGGCCATGAGTTCCCGTGGTTCGTTATTTTTTAGAAAATATCTTAACAGGATAATTAAGTTACTTTTATGAGAAGTATTACGTTTACGAAGAGATCATTCAAAAGTAAATTTACAGACTGATATGGCTTGATATCAGATATCAAATCTACTACTTTACAATAAAGAAACTTTGGAATTTGATATATCATTTTAAATCACGTCAGTTTATTAGTTTACTTTTGTAGAATTGTTTTATAAACCAAACATTTATGAATACTTTGTTAGAGTTTTTGTTTTAACTTCTTTCTAATTCTTATATATACTTTGTTAGAAGATGAGTATAATCCCTATTGCTTGTTTGATCATGAAAATACTTATCTTTCCAACCAGGGAAATTTAATTAGAAAACTTATAAATAAAAAAAAATAGAAGTTTTGCCATTTACAATGAGGCTGCAAACAAAAACAGATATTTTTCTAATAAAAAACAATTCCTAGCTGGCCATTATCATCCACTATATTCAAGATAAGTTACATTAGTACATTATATTGAACTTGGGTTATTAATTTAATAGATTCCAAAGTATCCTATGTTGATCGAAACGTGGACTAGTAAAAATGACTTTGTCGTCATTTGGGAAAGTGGGTCATGATTGATTTTGGACTAAACCCACAAAATTCTGATTGTTGGCTATACCAATTCTGTGCTTCTCCTTATAATTCATTCTGTGGCATCACTACTAAGGTTGGTGAGATGCCCATCTGATACTTGGTGCCTTTCATGTATGACAAGATCATATGCAAAGCATTTGTGTTCGTTCAAGATCATTAAATACACAAGTGGGCAATAAGAAAATCTGATAGTGATGGGAGTACTGAAGCCACTGACTCTTTGATTAATACATAAAATTTGAAACACAGCTTTCTGTCTGCCTCATCAGGTTCTCTGATTGTGAAGCTCTTGCAATATCTTGAGAAATACGTTGTAAGTACTTATAAGTATAAAGATTTGGATACCTTAAGCAAATCTTATACTCATGAGTCTCTCATATTACTCCTATACCCTAAAATTCAGATAGGATTTTGGAGAATCCTAATCCAAAAACAAGTGTAGAAATTATACAAATAAATTAAGAGAGGTTACAAATGTTGGGACCAAATTCTAGGAACAGGCTATATACAACCAATTAATGTACAAATCAATGTCAAAATTTCACTATACTAGCTAGGGTTCTTCAGTCTGAGCCGAATATATACCCAAAATAAATGCAAAGTAGTATTGTTGGAGCCAAAGATAGCTCCATGGTTCGGATGATCGCAAAGTAGTGTTAGAAGTATCAATGGTCACTTAATCAATCAGAGAGTTTTTGAGTTATATTAATTTGAATGGAATTTCCTTGAGGAAAAAAAGAAATCAGCTTCATAAACTTCAATAACGGAGATGCATGCAGTAACAAAATTGAGCACATTATTCATGATGGTACCAGTACACGTAACGCTAATAGGGCAGCAATCCACATCATTTGTGTTTTGATTAATTGTAGGTTGTAGAGTCTAGCAAAACTGGAAAAAAGGGCAAAAAAAATTAAAAAAACAATATATATATATATATATATATATATATATATGAAATAAGCACCCACTAATGGAGAGGCGCGTGGAGGTCACATGCAATAGCGTCGGCACTTGCATTGGCACCTGAGCGCTAGCTAACGCGCCGATATATATAGTGACAAAAAATTAAGGATAGTGATAGTTACTATCCTCTTACTACTCTCACAGTGTATTTGAAATTTTTTATTATTTTTTTATCATTTTATTTTAAGTATTTTTTTAACATTTTTAATCATTAAGAAAAAATTTAAAAAATATATAATTTTACTAATAATCACTTTCTTAACCATTAAGTAAAATAAAAAATAAAAAAAATTAAATACAAAAAGAATAATAAATAGATAATAGGAGGGTAGTAACTTTATCATTTTTCAAAATATAAATAGTGCTTCCAAAACGTGGATTTTTTTTTTTTTTTTAACCACGTTGGTATATAGACGGTCACACATCGGTATTTTTGGGTGGTATTGAAGAAGTATACGGCAAACCCAACTTGGGGCAATACTAGTCTTGGCTATAAAAAGCAGACGAAATGCGCTTGAAGTAGACAGACACAGAGTCAAAAACAAAAGCAAGAGATGGGAAGCTCATCGCTCTACTTTTTTCGATATCATTACTTGGTAATAGCAATGTACTTTTACCTCGTACTCACTGGCAACGCCATCGAATCGCCACAATACACAGTGATGCACTCGGAATCTGATTTCGAGATAAGACTCTACCTTGAGTCCTCGTGGATGTCTGCCCTCGTCCTAGGAGCAACCTCCTTCGACAAGTCCACCAACGATGGCTTTCACAGGTTCACTTCCAAACCGACCGCCTATATATATATATATATATGCACACACACTCTGAAATATCATCTCTCTCTCTCTCTCCGGGGTCGTTATGGAAATTAATTAAGCAAAAGGGAAAAAATAATGACAACAAAAGGTATTCCGATCCCATGTTGCGTGTTGCTAGATCTATGTCAAAACTTCCCATGGAGACTTGGTTTCTTTAATTATCATGAAATTTACATTGAGAATCCTTACTCTTGGGATTGTGGCCACTTCACCCATTAACATGAGGATTCCATAAAAAATTTAAACACAAGTAATTAACTCGTATTAGTTGCTTTTGCATCAGGTTGTATCAATACCTTAAGGGTGGTAACCTCGACCATTCTCGGATTACAATGACTGCTCCAGTCTTAACAAGCATCAACTCGTCGTCATCATCGTCATCGTCATCATCACCATCATCCCGCGGTTCCGACTATTTTGTAAGGTATTATGTCCCTACTAAATATGTGGGAAACCCTCCAAAGCCCAATCCTGAGCTGAATTTGCAGTTTGACAAGTGGAGAAGTCATTGCATAGCAGTTAGAAAGTTTACTGGGTTTGCTAAGGATGATAATACTAAAAAGGAAAGTGAAGCTCTTGTGAACAGCCTAAACAAGTACTTGACTGGAATTAATGGAGCAGTATTGGTAGATAAAAGTTCCTACTCAGTTGCCCAATACAATGCTTCACGTCACCTTTCTGGTCGCCTAAATGAAGTGTGGATCGATGTTTCTGGTTTTGCTGCAGAGGGATGTCCACGCTATCAAGGGAAATAATATTGATTTTGCTTGTTGGGCGATGCATGACAGAATCTACCATGGATTGTAGGATTCTGGGTACGTATAATAAAACAGTTAGCTTTTAATGCATATATGGCCCTTCATTCATCATATGCATCTCAGAAAATGAGATCCAGGAACAGGATTTTGTAGCTTGTCAAGATGACTCTCTGGTTTTTTATTTGTATTCTCTCTCTCTGCTATTAACATGTGGTTTCGATTATGTTTCTTTTCGAGATTCCTTGCATTACTCTTTTTAAGCGTCTGATTTATTACCGTTGATCTGATTCTTGAAATAGAACTCAGTTCTTTGAACTTTGACATGTCTTAATTTCCATTTTCCAAGAGTTTTGATAAGCAGTAAGAAACTAAGACCAAGAAAGAAAAAAAGCCTTTTGAAATTGTCAAGATCGATCATGCATGATAAGGAGATGCCTGCAGGTTAATGAATTTCAGTCTCTTGGTTGGCCACGCAGCTTGTTCTTAATGCCTCAGAACTTCTTATCAAGTTTGAGAGGACGTATACCCAAAAGACGTATATCCATACCAAATACAACAAGATCATCAACAATGAGCCATGAGGAATATGCCCAAGATTAACTTTATTCTTTATTTGTGTCAACTACTCGCATTCCTTCACTTTTACTTAGTTTATTTCTTCTTTCTCCTTCTCCTCGTACGTCGTACATGTGGTGTTCTCCTACAATCATGAGCATATAATTTTCTAGCCGAAAAAAAGGCAACAGTATTGGGACAAACTTCCTCATAATTGGCACACTATCCAAAAAGAAAAATGGTACTATATATGAGAAATGATACTTGTAGTCGTAAGTATGCACGCCGTGCAGTCGCTTTAAAAAAATGAATAAATATAGGACCACATGAAAAGAAATTAATTTTTTAATAGTGGATCCTACTCTTTTTCAAAGTGACTGCACAACGTTTGCGCATTCCACGACTGTATGTAACATTACTTATATATATATATATTATATATCTTTATATATATATAAAGTGCCTATCAAACGATAAATCTTGTTTTAACGGTTTTTATTGTTTTTCCGTTAAAATTAATTAACACCATTCGTAAGCACATAAAGAGGCAGTCCACCTGAGTCTAATAATTGATTACGTATATGAATACATCCTATTTATAGGTACTAAATTCTCTGTAGCCAATTAATTTGATTACCGATTAGAATCAATTAATTGTTAATAAATGCTGATCAGCTAGCTATTACCTTTTATAATTGCAACTCGCAGAAAAATTAAGCAAAAAATCCCTACACTTCAAATGATGGAACAATATTAATTCTACCTAATAGTACGTATAGCTTATAAACCCTATAAATAACGGTATTTATAATAATTAAGCAACTTAGATATTTTTCCATATTGTATATACTTGCATTAATATTGATCTCAATTTTAATAAATGATTGTCTCTGTCATCACGTTCGTCAAGTACCTTTACAATCAATCATCTTCTTCCTGAGGCAGCTACGTACAATGAAGCAATGATAATTCTCGCAAATTAATAATTACATATTAATGCATTTATATTAGAGTTAATTATGTGATTTATGTAATTTACCTATATGTTTTATTTCCTTATATTATTCTTCAGTTCTGAATTTTAAGGGCAGATAATAATGATTTGATAATTAAAAGTATCATTGCAAGATATTTGACATATACATCTGCCCCTTTGTCATCTGTTGGTATTTAAGAAATTGTGAAGAATTGCGATGTTGCAGAATTGATGAAGGGTTTGCAACCCATGGTGGTAAATATTATTTTATTAGTAATAAATTAAAATATTTACACAAGCATTCCTTCTAAAAATTTATTATGATTTAACGTAGAAAACAAAATTCTGAATAGATGCGAAGATAAATGCGATTGACTTGGCCCAAGTATTTTATTACATGTCATGTGTTGGTTGTAATAAAGGAACTGAATATAAATACAATGAAAGTTTCGTGTGTATATATTGCAAAAGCCAAGGGGTCTGCAAACCACGATATGTATCTTACAATTTTAATTTATAATTGATGTCTAATTTAATTTATAATTTAACACTATTCAAATTAAAAATAATATATTCAATGCATTTAAAGTGTTAGGGCATATGTTGAACTGGACGATAATATTGGAAAGCTATTAATTAACATATGTTGTACAACAGTTAAGTTGATGGAACATGCTGGAGAGGTATCTTTTTAAATTTTTATTCAAAAATTGAGTTTGGTTATAATGAGTTAATTAAAAAAGAAATTGAGTTTTTATTAATTATGTAAAGCTATTCAAAATTTATTTTGTAGGAACATCAACCATATATTAACAACGTTGTGGAGAAATTATCAAAAAATATTTAGATGATTCAAGTTTATCTAGATCTAGAGAAAGGAGAAAAAACATAGGCATTTTAATGTCCTCTTTATTGAGGAATTGCAAGATGAAGAAAATGTTGGATCGTCATCCTAGAATCAAAATTATCTCAAACAACTTTTATAAAACTATGAGCGATATTTATTTTTAGGACCATGTTAAAGCTTCTATTAATGCTCTTCTTTTATAATATATCATAGCGTGTAATTATTTATAAATTACATAAACATTACATCGTTCTTTAATTAACCAAAAATATTACGTCCTTATTAATAAAAAATTAGTTCTTAACAAAAAAAAAAATATAAACTAAGCAAACGTGCATTGCACTTTGCTTTTACCTAGTATATATATATATATATATATATATATATATATATATATATATATATATATATATATAATGCAAGCATGGTTGAGAGTTAGGACAAATATTAATGATTCTACTCTTTCGTATTCTACTCTTTCATATTAGTTTAACCTTTTAGGAAAAGTAGTAATTTCATATGGACTATCCATCTATCCATGATAGTCTATTATAATAGTGGTGGAGTTTTAAGTTCACTTGTCATGAAGCCCTGCACCAGCATAACCTTCTAGATCTTCACCATTGGAATTGAATTCGATTATAATTGATCGCCTTGTATAAGGCCAATGGGTTTCATGTTCATATAACCCAACACCCGGAAAATATCCACATGTTTGTGTAAACAGTGGCAAGTTCATTGAAGAATTTTTCCTAAGATAATGTTACTTAAAAAACTCGAAAGAGGTTTCTTAATTAACATCAAAGTAACCTCTACCAATTGGTCATTGCCCTCCAGTTGGGGTTACGTAACACCCTCCTGTGAGAAATCAAGTGAAGACAAGTGACTTTTTTTCCCCTGCAAACAAGTAATATATAGATAGAGCAAATAGATTAGCTAATACAAAGTACAAAAGCAAAACTATGGGGAAATCCAGTGTGAGTACTAGTCCAAGTAATATTGTTGCATCGGAGTGAGTTAGCAAGCCTTTGTGCGAGCTCATGTGCCATATGGTTGGCACTTCAGGGAACATGTAAAGATCTGCATTCTTTGAATTGGTTGAAATGTTGTCTACGATCCTCTATGATGGTTTGGATAGACAGGTCAACATCTTCAGAACAACCACTGATTTCTTTGTCTACAATCCTCTATGTAGTGAGTCGCCTTCAAGGTAAATAAATTGAGCTTTAAGCGCCAGAGTGTCTTTGATAGCTAACAAAGCTGCTTGTGCTTCACCATAAATATCATAGATGCTTGAATGCTTTTTGCCCATGACTTGAGAATTTCTCCTCTAGAGTTGTTGCAAATGCCTACAATGATGGTGATGCTTTCCCGAGTAGTGACGTCATAAGTTATTTTCGTGAAACCAATAGGAGGGATTGTCTAGTTTGCTAAATGGGAAATTTTTGGTTTTTGTTGATAGGTTAGGATGTGTTCTTTGAAAAGGCGATTGACTAGATTTGAAACTTCAATAGTGGAGGGGATGGTTTTCCCTTAGTTAGCTTTATTTTGAAACATCCAAAATTTGAGAAAATTTGGAATGGATGAATTAAATCAGAAGGGAGGTTTAGAGTGGGATTGGGGGAGGTGATGATGTTGATCCAATTTTGAATTGGCTGAATGGTGAAGGTTTCAATATTTAGAGGTCATGGAGATTGACGCCAAATAATACAAAATAAATGGCAGCTAAGGAAGGTATGCTCTAAGGTGTGTGGGAATGAGTGGCAAAGTGGGCACGGGATATCAGTTGTAGGGGTGGGCTCCGAATCTGACGGAGTCGGAATGGCAAATTCCGACCTCCAACTTCGAATAGGGTCAGAGGCCAAGTTGAGTTTCGATTCTGACTCCGATCAGGAGCGGATTCTTACTCTAATCAGAGCTCTAGAGTCAGAGTTGGAAGTCAAAGCCAAACTCGGAGTTTGGGTTTTTTTCCATTTTTCTTCCCACTCTCCTACCATCCAAATAACATCCAAAAATTCCAAACAACATCCAATCAATATACAACAACATTCAAACAAAGATTAAGAAATTTCTTACTTAGATCCAATCTATCTCCTTCGTTTTCTCGGCCTAACAAAACCAATCTCACCTTTGCCAACAGATCTGATCAATCTCGGTTCAGCCACCATCTCCGTCATACAGTACCATCTCTGTCGCACCATGCTTCTCTCGACTCTCAACACCGAAAAGGCAAAAAGTGAAGAAGGCTGAAGGGGGGACCTGGGTGGGGGGAGAAATAAGTCTGAAGGGTGGGTGTTACTGGGGAAAGAAAGTGAAATTGTTCTCATGGGGAAGAGTGAAATAAGTTTGGGGTTGGGGTACGGTGTCGTTTTAGTTAAAAAGCCTAAAATAATATTTGTTATCATGGAGATTAATAAAGAGAGCGACAACCATTCGGCTAATCGAGCATCATTTATTTATGTTGTAATATAAAATATATTAAGTATATCAATCGGAGTCAGACTCGGTAGTCCGGAGTCTTGTTCAACTCCGAACTCCAACTCCGACTCTGATTATTTTTACCCTCCAACTCTGACTTTTCTGACTCCGACGGAGTCGGAATCAGAGCAAGTGTCGGCCGAAGTTGGAGTCACTGGAGTGTTTGCCCATCCCTAATCAATTGTGGTTGAAAGGTGAAGGTGGGAGGCTATTATGCTTTTTGTAGGAAGGGAGTTCCAGTTGATTTTCCAGAGTAAGAGTTTGAGGTGAGCTTGGAGTTTGTGTTTCCAAAGTTTTTTCCAATGAATTGTGTGGTGAGCTGAGTTTTGTAGAGGAATTGAATTTTTAGAGGTGAGGTTGTATGCGGATTTGATAGAGAACTTGTTGGATGGGGAGGGGCCTAGATGAGCTCATCATTGTTATCATTTGGAGGGAGGAGTAGGTTGAGAATTGTGTTAGCAATGCTCATTCAAAGGATGAGAAAAGTTTATATCTATCCCATTGCTTTGGATTATTTTGGATGAAACTAGAGACATGGGTTTAGCCATCTAGGTTTGGGTTAGCGATAGGGGTGTAACCGGTCCAGTTTGGTCCGGTTTTGGACATATTTTAGAACCAAACAGGTATATACCGATTTTGAAATTTGAAGAACCGATACCGCTCCGGTTACACCCCTAAACTGATACTTCTAGTTTTATCAGTTCCGATCTGGTTCAGTCCGATTTTTTCGGTATATTATATAGTATATATTATAGTATATAATAATATAGTGATAATATATTGTAATATATTATAATATATATTACAATTGTATTATAGACTATAGTGATATATTATAGTATATTATAATATATAGTGATATGTATTAGTATAACTACTAATATAATAGTCTATAGTGATAATATATAGTTATTTATATAGGATTTTAAAATTTAATATTAAATTAATTAGTAATTTATCATATAATACAAAATTATTTTATATATAAAAATTATATATAATATAAAAGATCATATAAAAAATATTTTATACAATATAAAAAATTTATATATATATATATATATAAATCGGTCCAGTCCAGTGTTGAAAAAAGGAAAACCGAAACCAAACCAATTTTGATCGGTTTTGAGAAAAATGAAACCGATATCAGACCAAACCGAACCCTATGCCAGACCAAACCCACCGGTTCGGTCGGTCTGGTTTTGTTTACCAATTCACATTTTTTTTTCACCCCTAGTTAGCGATAGGTGAGGGGCATCCAATTATCGAAGAAAACTTTAATGGATTGGCTGTTATTGACAATGAAATTAGCTCCTTCAAAGATGACAGATTTGGTTTTGCATAAGCCTTTCCAAAACCAAAAGTCAGAAGGTTTCACTTTAGAACTTGGGAAGGGATCATCTTTCATGTATTTTGGTTTGATGTTGGTAGCCCATTGTTTATTGCAACCTACAAAGAGTAGCCAACTGAGTTTGGGAAGGAGGGAAATGTTCAGATCATGCATCTTTCGAATGCCCAGATCTCCCAAGGCTTTGGTTGACAGATTGAGTCCCAACTTTTCAAGAAGAGGTGCTTCTCATTGTCCAGTTTGAATCCCCACCAAAATCTCACGGGCTGGTGTCCAAGGTATTGCAAAAGCTTTTGGAGAGAGGAAACGTGGACAGACTGTAAGAAGGAATGGTTGAACCCACAAGGTGATGCGTGTGGTTCTGGCAGCTTGGGAGAGAAGATTTGCTTGCCCGCTTTCAAGTTTTAAGGTAATGCGGGGTTTTATGGCTTTGAAGGCTTTTGTCTTTATTCTTTGGAAGAATGAGGGGTAGGCCAAGGTGTTTGGTTTTGGTGGATGATTTTTCCATGTGCAAGGTGTTGAGAAGGGACAAAGTTATCTGAGGGGGCATATTCTTGTTGATGAAGGCAATGGATTTAGTATTATTGATGCTTTGTCCTATCCATGCCATGTAAGTAAGAAGTATAGATTCGATTGTGTGCGCTTCTTGCAGGTTTGCTTTTGCGAAGAGGATGCAATTATCGGCAAAGAGGAGTTGTGTGATTGGGGGGCAAGATGGTGTTACTTTCATATCATGAAGAAGGTTTGAGGTTTCAGCTTTGTTGAGTAAACGTGATAATATTTTAGTTCGCATGATAAAAAGGAAAGGGGATAACGGGTCTCCTTTCCGAAGACCACGTGTGGTAAAGAAAAAGCCAAAAGGAGAGCCATTGAAGAGAATAGAGTATTTGGGAGTGGTGATGCATTCTTTGATCAGCTGAATCCAGATTTGCTTTTGTGAAGAGGATGCGATCATTGGCAAAGAGGAGGTGTGTGATTGGGGGACAAGATGGTATTATTTTCATACCATGAAGGAGGTTTGAGGTTTCAGCTTTGTTGAGTAAACGGGATAAGACTTCAGTTCGCATGATAAAAAGGAAAGGGAATAACGGGTCTCCTTTCCGAATACCACGTGTGGTAGAGAAAAATCCAAAAGGAGAGCCATTGAGGAGATTAGAGTATTTGGGAGTGGTTATGCATTCTTTGATCAGTTGAATCCATTTTTGGCTAAAACCAAGGCAATTTGAACATAAAGAATGAAATCCCAATCCATTAATAGCCATGCTGTCACTTTTCCCTTGTTTTTGGATGATCTTATGAAAGATTTCTTGAGCAATAATGGGGTTTTCCTTAATAATTATCACCAGAACAAATGCAGCTTGCAAATGATATATTATTTTGTAATGTACTTTTTTGAGTCTACCAGCAAGGATTTTTTAAATGATTTTATAATTGACGTTGCACAAGCTAATGGGTCTGTAGTTACTCACACTGGTTGGGGCTTCATTCTTGGAGATGAGTACTGTTAATGTCGTGTTTGGTATGCCTTTGGAATAGATTCCAACAACTCAGGTCTTCAGAACTAGGCCTGCGATAATAAAGAACAAAGAAACTGGGAGAGGGTAGCCTTGGGGTCGGGAGTCTCCGATACCAAAGTTAGTAGAGTATTTTGGAAGTTTGTAAATAATGAGAAAGTCTAGAGATCAGAGAGCTTTCTCGTACCTGAAAATTGCTACTTATACCATGAGTCGGGGGGGACAGATTGTGCTTGCCCCCATGGAGTTCATGTTCTTTTACTATTCCTTTTGTCAAAGTCATTTGATGAGCGTGCCTTTGCGACGACATCATTAATGTGGCGTGTAGCTCATGTAGTAGTGCCATTAATGCGATGTGGTTCCCTGATTTGCCTTACTCTGTTGGTATCTTTAGTGGTCCATCAATGTAACTATGTCAGAAGATCAACGGTCCTCCATATTTTCCATTCTGCCATGTACAAGTCCCCATGAACGGGGTGTGGCCGAGCGGCGTCATGTCTATCTGTCCCATTAGCCATCATTATTTACCTTCCCTTGCAGGTGACTTACTTCGTGGGTGAGTTTGGGCCCTAGGGCCGGATAATAGGGCTTATGAAGTGGGGGAAATTCCCTTACAGTTACCAAGCAAATTTCTATCGGACGGGTCCGATGAGAATTCTGCCTTTCCTTTCTTGATTAATCAACTTTTTCAACTGTGACTATACGACCCTTTCTTTCTCGAGATGGGGGGTTGCTGATTTCTTGGCGTTCGCGTGTTGCACTTCTGCTCCTAGCTATATCCGAGTTGCCTTTTCGGCTTTACAGAATATTTGGCAACGGTTCGCCTTCAACTTGTATGGTTGTACTTTGACAGTTCCATTCCGCATTAAATGGCACCCCTTCAGTCCCTTCATCATTACTCACATTAGATGATTACTTATTTCCCACGTCGCATCACTGGATACGCTCTATTGGAATTGCGACGATCGTGGGATTCTAGTACTCCATGGGGCGCATGGATTCATGCTGCCTCGGGATGTCAACCGTCGAGCTTGCTTGTATAAGGTCCCCTTCTTTCTCAGCAACGAGTCACTTTGTCTACTCTATCTTCTATTGGATATCATGTGTTTCCCCCTACTCTATCTTCTTTCTCAGCAACGGGTCCCCTTCTTGCGTTGTTCTTTTTTATTCCTCTTCTTTCTCCCTAGTTGCTAATGGCCCCTAAGAAATTCTTGCGTCCTTTCAGGTTGGCTAGATCTTTCAATGCTACTTGTGCCGCAGGCAGACAAGGCGACACTGCACTAGAGGAGTTTGCTGGTTTCTCGTGGCGTTCGAAGGTGACTCCCATGAGTTAGAGTCGTTGAGGGTGACCTAAAGGGTTCCTCAGACTGTGGAACTCAAGGTGCCTCCTTTTACCTAAGGGGTGGTAGATTCTGAGGGTTTCACCTCAAATTGGTGATGTACCCACCATGTTCTTCTCTAGCAGCCTCAGACTGCCCTTCTTCCGTCTAGTGTGAGAAGTGCTAGAGTTTTTCATGTTGGCGCCTGCTTCACCCCCTCCTAGCACGTGGAGGATCCTTATGTCATGCTGCATCATTTCATGTCGCGTGTTGGAGGGGCTGGGGCTGACTACTCGGATCCCACAGCGTGTGAGTTCTTCCTTACCCACAATCTTCTAAGGCAAGGTATTAACACTTATGACTTCAAATTGTCCCGACTTTGGTTTGGCTGGAGTCACAGTATACTACCTTGAGGGGGTGGAGTCGCCTATTCTTCTTTCTGTTTGGCAAAGGGTGGGAGTTCCCTATTGGCCAGGCTAATTTGGCGGGCATTCCTTGTTTGCGCCATATGAGGGGTTGTGGATGATGAGAAGGATCGATGTCCTACTGTGACCTCGATCAAGACACTCAAGATCGAGGTTGTTCGTGGCGAAGGCCCATCAGGACGACGTTCGTTCGGAGGTTCTACTGGCCAAGGACATCCATCGTCGGCATCTGGACCCCATAGCCAATTTGTGCTCCCACATAGCTTGTCTAGGGGCTTTGACGCAGGGAATTATGGGGTCCACATTGGGCGGGGGGATTGCCATCATCCAAAACTTTATGGTTCACCCTGCCTGCGCCAAACCCATCTCTTACAACCCCACTGACCGACAACTCCCCGCTTACACTGTCCTTGTTTGCCTTCATTAGTTAGTTATCATCTTATGATGTTGTTTGAAGAGGTCGATGTCCCTCCACCTCTTTTTAAGCCATATTCCTCATTTTTGCCGTTTGTCTCTCGGATGTGCTTTACCCTGTCTAGTCCTTCAGTTCTTCCATTTTGTGTTGTTGTGCTTTATTCTGATATGTAACTGAAAAAAGAGAGAAGTTTCATCAACGTATGTTGGCCTTCGTCCACTACTGTCGGCTTGGAGGGGATGGAAACCCCCCTGAGAGTTAAGCTACGTCAAGAGAACTTTGGTTGCCTTCTCGGGGGGGAGAGGTTGGGAAGCATTTTGTTAACCCGCCTTCATGTCCTTCTGAGTAGGATAGTGGTAGCGGAGTTGAGTATAAATAAATCGGGCTACTCTTTGTTACAATGGGGGCCAGGGTAGGTTATTCGGGTAGTTGTGGTGCTGGTCCCACTCTCCGCCACAGGGAGACAAGACTGTCTTTGGCTTGACCCGTCTCCTTAGTCCGCGGGGAGTAGGTTATTCGGGGAGTTTGGAACTGGACCCACTCCTGCCCTTTGGCATTGCGTATTTAATTCCTGATTGAAAGATAAGAATGTCATCATAACTTTATCCTTAGCTTTAGTAGGAGTTAGACTTCGCAAACCTGGGCCCTTTGGCCTATGACGCATTGTGCTTGCTACCTTTCGGGGAGGGGTCGAAATGCCTCATGCCAAACCACCCCTTTGCCCCCTGAGGAGGTAATTCAGATAGTAGTGTGGTTGGTTCACTCTTTCACTGTGATGGGGGTCGGGGTAATTTTTCAGACAACCTTGGGGCTGGACCCACTCTCCATCGTGGGAAGAACAAGGTGGCCTTTAGCTTCACCCGTCCCTTTGTTCCTCGTGGGAGGTAAGTTGTTCAGTCAGTCTGCTACTAGACCCGCTCCCCCCAGTTGACACCGCAGGAAAATGTAAGTTTGGGTCAGGCCAGCGCCGATCCCACACTTCTTCATAGCAGAAGATAGGATAAGTTATTCGGGTAGCCGTGGGGCCGGTCCCGTTCTCTGCTGTGGGAAGGCAAGGTGGCCTCTAGCTCGATCCATCTCCTTAGTCCGCGAAGAGGTAGGTTGTTCAGGCAGTCTGTAATTGAACCTGCTCCCGCCGGTTGATGCTTACGAGAAAGGTAAATCTTCATCTTCGAGTAGCGGAGGACTACCCGCACTCCAACGGGGAGGGGTCGAAATGCCTTAAGCCAAACCGCCTCTTTGCCCCCTGAGGAGGTAATTTGGACAGCGAGGTGGTTGGTCCACTCCTTCTCTGCAATAGAGGTCTGGTCAAGTATTCGAGTAGCCTCGGGGCTGGACCCACTCTCCATCGTGGGAGGGACAATGCGACCTCTGCCTCAACCCATCCCTTCATTCCCCGTGGAAGGTAGGTTGTTCGGGTAGTCTACTACTAGACCCGCTCATGCCCGTTGACACCTTAGGGAAGGGTAGGTTTTGGGTTAGGTTGGTGTTGAACCCACTCTTTGTCACAACGGAGGCTGGGTTATGTTATTCAGGTAGCCATGGAGCTAGTCTCGCTCTCCACCGCGGGGAGACAAGGCGGTATCTCGCTCGACCAGTCTCATTGGTTTGCGAGGAGGTAGGTTGTTCAGGCTGTCTGCTTATGCCTATTGATGCTTATGAAGAAGATAAGCCTTTCCATTTGGGTAGCTGAGAACTAACCCGCACTCCACCGCGGGACGGATAAAGCAGCCTTAGACATTACACCCTTCCCTTTGGTACCACGAAGGGGAGGTAATTCGGACAACGATGTGGCTGGTCTGCTCCTTCACTATAATGGGGGTCAGGGTAAGTCTTTCGAGCTGCAAGGGCTAGTCCCATACTCCAGGACAAAGAGGTTGAGCCCCCTACTCACCTATCATCCTTCGTAAGGAGGTAGGTTGTTCAGGTAGTTTCGGACTAGACCCGCTCCCACCCATTGACATCGCAGGAAAGGGTAAGTTTGGGTCAGGTTGGCGCTAATCCCATACTTCATCGCAGAGGTCTGGGTAATTTTTTTAGGTAGCCTCAGGGTTGGACCCGCTCTCCGGCTCACCCCTCCCTTTTGGTCCCGCGGGAGATATGTTGTTCAAACAGTTTGGGATTAGACTCGCTCTCACCTGTTGACACTCACGAGGAAGGTAAATTTTTGTCTTCGGGTGGCCGAGGGACGACCTGCACTCTTTCGCAAGAGGGACAGAGCAGCCTCTGGCATGATTCGTCCATTTGGTGTCTCGCGGGGAGGTAAATAGTCGATTAATATTTCGTTGATGGAGATTCTGTTATGTCCCTAAAACTTGACATTGACACACAAATCTTTTAGGATTTGTAGTGTATGTACGAAAAAATGAATTTACGATAATCAAGCTAGCTCTAGTAATAAAATTTTCATAGGAGTTCGGCGATCCAGGGGTGCGGCAGCTCATTTACTTGGGAGTCTCAAAGCCGGTAGGAGCTTGGACAATTGGTGGCGGTGACCATGTAAGGGCCTTCCCATCGGGGGCCCAGCTTTCCCTCATCTTGCGTTGTTGTTCCTATTTTTTTGAGTATGAGGTCTCCAACCTTGAATGCTCTCGGACGCACTCGCTTGTTGAAACACTGCTCGACCCTCCTTTTGTTGGCGGCAGTTCTTATCTCTACCTCCAGTTTGACTTCTTCCAGCAAATCAAGTTGTTCTTCCAGCCGTCTGTCATTGGAGTCTTGCTCAAAGTGCTGAACTTTGTAGGTGGGGACCCTGATTTCCACTAGTGGCATCGCCTCGTAGCCGTAAGTGAGGGTGAAAAGAGTTTCCCCTGTTGGAGTCTTTACTATGACCCGATAGGCCGACAAGACACTAGAAGGTTCCTCTGTCCATGCTCCCTTTTTGTCGTTGAGTCACTTCTTGAGCATTCTCATCAACGTCTTGTTGGTCGCCTCCACCTACCCGTTAGACTAGGGTTGGCCCGGAGATGAGTATCGAAATTCAATCCCTAACTCCCGGCACCAGTTACGGTAGTGATCGGAATCAAATTGTCTCCCATTGTTTGATATGATAGTGTGTGGGATGCAAAACCTGCAAATCATCGTCTTTCATAGGAACCACGTGATGTTATTCGCCATGATGGTTGCTAGGGCCTCGACCTCGACCCACTTGGTGAAGTAATCCATAGCTACTACCACGAGTTTTACTCCTTCCATGCAGGGGTAGTGGGCCAACCAGATCAATTCCCCACTGGGCGAAGGGCAAAGGTGACATGATCGACATCAATTCTTTTGGCAGGCAGTGGGGCACTTTAGCGTACTCTTGGCACTTTTGGCATTTTCGTGCATATTCCTTAGCGTCTTGCAAGGCACAAGGCCAGTAATACCCCACCCTCATCACCTTTCTGGCTAGTGCCTTTCCTCTTGAGTGACTGCCTCAGATCCCTTCGAGTATTTCTGCCAATATATACTGGGTTTCTTCTGGGGAGATGCACCTTAAGAGAGACGTTGAGTGGCCCCTTTGACCTTTGGGTCTACGCTAAGGTTGTGATGTATGACTTCGGGGGCTATTCAGGGCATGTCCTCGTGGATCCAAGCGAATACGTCCTTATGCTTGGTGAGGAGTTGTTGCATGGCAGTCCTTCCCTCAGGCATCATTTCGCTGTCGATCCTTGCCATGACTTCTGGTCGATCTGAGTTTAAGAGAATGAACTCCAACATCTCGTTTGGTTCCACCTTTTTGAGTCTCTACTCATCTCAGATTTCGTCTTCAGAGTCCCTATAGAGTTTATGTCCTTTTTACTGTTCATTTTGTCAGAGTCATTTAATGTTGCGTGCTTTTGCGACGGCGCTATTAATGCGACATGGTTCCCTGGTTTGCCTTACTCTACTAGTATCTTTGGTGGTCCGTCGATGTTCTTATGTCAGAAGATCAAAGGTCCTCCATGTTTCCCGCTTTGCCCTGTACAAGTCCATATGAGCGGGATACAACCGAGCAGCGTCAGGTCTGTCCATCCCATCAGCTATCATTGTTTACCTTCCCTTGCAGGAGACTTACTTCGTGGGCAAGTTGGGCCCTGGGGCTGGATATTGGGGCGAAGCCCATAACTCTCGGCCAAACGCCTAGTGGGCTTATGAAGTGGGGTATATCCCCTTACAAGTACAATATGAGTGTTATCTCACGAAGAAGATGGCTATGTTGAAAGAAATATTTCACTGCTGCAATGACCTGTTTGCTTGTAATCTACCAACTCATTTTGAAGAAATTTGTAGTCATACCATCCGATCTAAGGGCTTTGTGGGCACCAAGGGAAAATAATGTCTCCTTTATCTTAGACCCTTCTAGAATGCTACAAAGGAAGTTATTGCCAGTACGGTTGATAATCTGGGGAGGAGATTAGATAGTTCCTGAGAAAATTGTGGGTAACTTGATGTAAATATCTTTTTGAAATGATGCATAAAGAGTTCTCCAATGTTTGTACGTCCCGTTTTGCAGTTATCTTCTTGATGCTTTAGCAAATCAATGGAGTTTTTGCAACGTCTGATTACCGTACTAGCATGAAAATATTTGGTATTGAGATCATTGGAGGAGAGCCACTGTTATCATGACTTTTGTTTTAACAAAGCTTATTCTCTTTTAATTTGTTTGTAGAGAGCTATGCACAAATCCTCATCTCTTGCTTTGTTATTACCTGTAGGGGCCAAATGTTGAACACAATCTATTTCTGTATTGCGCGACTTGATTATTTGCCTTATATGACCGAAGTGCTTGTAGTAATTCGAATCCTTAATGAATATTTTTACCACCTTAATCTTTTGAGTAAGGCCTCATTTGGTTCCGTAGTTTAGATGGAGATAAGATGAGACACTACAACACAATTGCTTTTTAGTGACGGTTAGGAAATTGTGACAGTCCCTAGATCGTCACTAAAAGGCATTTTCTGTGACTGTTTCTGGAAACCGTCACTAAAGATAGAATGAGATTTTTTTACGTTCCAACGTATGGGAAATATGCATTCGAACGTCACATATACGTTCAAACGTTATGTCTGTTTACGTTTGAACGTAAAATGTTTTGGCGCAATCGTTTGAATGTTATTAATTTTACGTTCGAACGTAAAATGTTTGCACCAATGTTCGAACGTTAAGCAATAACATTCGAACGTTCATTGTAAATTTAAATTAAATGACTTTAATTTAAAAATTTTGTGGTTTTTATTGTGCATAATTTGTGAACAAGTCTAAAAAATTGAATTGTATATATTTATATATACCCACTTTGTAATATATAAATATATATTATTGATTTATATATATTTGAAATGCAGTGATCTAGTATTAAAGTTGAAAAATATAACATCAAAGAAGATTAAAAATTGAAATTAAAAAACGATAGAAATATTCAATAATATTTTTCGTTACAAATATTAAAAATAAAATACAAAATTTGATAGAATGTAGTAAACAACAGTCAGATGATAATGTTATCCACAAAAGTCGAACTCCGTACCTCCTCAGTCAGGGTATCCACCTTGTCGTTGAGGATAGTTATACGATGGGTGAGTTCGGCAACAGACGCCGATATAGCCTCGAGCGATCGATCGATCTTATGATCGATATGCGCAGTCAGCTGTGAGATGACCGCATCAACCCAAACAGGCCGCACATCTCCTGCAGATGTACTCGACGTATGCTGACTACTACTCCCGACATGACCTAGCTCAGGCTGCGTCGGAGGAACTAGATCCTCTACAGGGGTGGCTGACGTCCCCTTGTCTGTCCAAAGCTACGTCGATGCTTGATCATGTCTAGGGGGCTCATCTGATCTTTGACCCGCTCCTCTGGCTTGGTCGGCACTCCCCGTGCAAGTAATAGTCAGCTGATGAGGACACCATATGGGAGATTATCCGTGGAGACAATACTCGCCTCGTAACGGATCCTCTCAAAAATGTGCAGTGGCAAATCTATAGGATCTCCACGTGCCACTCGTATCAAAAATTGTGCCCGAAGCCGATTAAATGTGGTTTTATGAGCCACAGGATCGACATTTGTTGCAACAATAAGGTGCAACATGAGGAAGAAATGCAGCAGATGGTTCTATTTGAAGGCGTTCTTCTGCTCGATCTGCATGTGATCCCTCCCGGTGAGGATATAGAAATCCTCGTCTCGGTCATCATCCCGAGCCTCGACGCCAGTATCCTCAGCCTCTAACTGGCCTGCATCTCTGGCTGATGCTGGCTCACATCCCCGGCCAGTAGATGATATAGAAGTGCCTACATCTTCACGGGGTGTTGAGTGTGCAAATGTCTCAACTCCTCGACGAATCCCGAGGTGCTCGCCAATGACATCTGCTGATACCTCAATG
This sequence comes from Juglans mandshurica, assembly GCA_022457165.1. NCBI lineage: Eukaryota > Viridiplantae > Streptophyta > Magnoliopsida > Fagales > Juglandaceae > Juglans > Juglans mandshurica. The sequence goes on from CM039629.1 coordinate 16,915,125, forward strand.
GAAACACCACGTACAGTCACGGTGTGAGAGGATGCATCCTGAGGCATGTCACACATCCCCATATAGAATTCTTGAACCATTGAGGGGTATACCTTCCCCCTCAATGTGCAGATATTTCTCCAGCCTCTACTGAGGAAAACATCTCTCAGGTTCGTCTGCTGCCAACAGAGTTCGTCGAACTCATTAATTAAGACCTCTTGTTCTACCATAACAGTACGAGCTCCGATACGGGCAGTGTCCGACGTGGCTCCTTCCCTCCCTCGTTTCCTAGTATGCAGTGGAAGAGGCATATCCTGAAAATTGAAAAGGAAAAAAAAATTATTTACAATAATGCATTTTTTTGTATTAATTTTAAGCTGCTCTGCATTAACAAACGTTAAAAATAAAAACGTTCGGATGTTTATTTATACGTTTGCACGTAAAATAATGTAAATAAATTTACGTTCGAACGTAAAATAAATACGTTCGAATGTAAAAATGTACGTTCAAACATAAACAGTAAATAAATATTGGTTGACGTACGTTCGGACGTTAAAACAAATACGTTCGAACGTATTTGTTTTACGTGTGAACGTAAATATGAAAGTCCGAACGTCGAAGCATGAATAATGTAGAAAATCACTACATTCGGATGTTATAATTAAACGTCCGACCGTATGTGATTTACGTGCGAAAGTAAAATATTCACGTTCGAATGTATGTCGTTTAATAATATTTAAAAAGTAGTACATCCTGACGTAGACATTAAACGTTTAGACCGAAAATTGATAAATATGACGTCCGAATGTAAGACAATTAACGTTCAAACGTGGAAGCCGTAACGACTCTGTAATTTAAACGTCGTACGTTCGAATGTCTTGGTGAAACGTTTGAATGTTTCGATGCAGAATGGCTGAGTCGACTCAGCCATTATTGAAATCTCGAAAATTTCTCTACAAGGTTCTAAATGCCGAAATGTCACCGTAGAAATGATGTATATACTTCAAGAAACATTTCAACGGTGACTATTCGGCCAATGACTGGCTGTGGTGGCCGGAAAATGAAGTTGAAAATCCGGCAACCACTTATCCGGTTTTAAACAAAACTCAATCCAAATCTCAATAAAATACATGTTATTTGAATAAAATATGAATGCCTACCTTTTAGTGACGGTTGTGGCGGAGTTGACGGCGGCAGTGACGGAGGCGTGGCGGCATGCAACAGAGAAGACGATGGATACGTTTTGGAAATGTCGTTTCGACGTTCGGTTTTGGCCTTATATACACAGAATGTTCGAACGTACTTATTATTACATTCAAACGTTTGTCAATTTAATTTCCAAAATTTTATCTATAATATATTATATTATAAATGTTTAAGTTATATATTAGGATGTTATATAATATTATTGACAATTAGATTGTTGGTTTTTTTGTGAGTGCTTGTTATATTTCTAAAGTTTAGCAATATGTTTATAAATGTTGTTGTGATTTTATACTTACTCTTGAAATAATTGTGATTATTGTTTGGGAATTTTGTGAATAGTTTATGAGTTTATGGTGTTTATTGATGAATTAATAAGTAACAATTTAATATATATTATTGATTTATATATATGGTATAGTTTATATATTATATACATTTATGTTCTCAGTTAAAGTATTATGCTATCATACTATACAATGTAGTATATAGTTATAAATATATAAAATGTAGTATATATATTATAGTATAAGTTAGTATATAATAAAGAATTTAATAAGTAACAATTTAATATATATTATTGATTTATATATATGGTATAATTTATATATTATATACATTTATGTTCTCATTTAAAGTATTATGCTATCATACTATACAATGTAGTATATAGTTATAGATATATAAAATGTAGTATATATATTATAGTATAAGTTAGTATATAATAAAGAATTTAATAAGTAACAATTTAATATATATTATTGATTTATATATATGGTATTATTTATATATTATATACATTTATGTTCTCATTTAAAGTATTATGCTATCATACTCTACAATATAGTATATAGTTATAGATATATAAAATGTAGTATATATATTATAGTATAAGTTAGTATATAATAAATAATTTAATAAGTAACAATTTAATATATATTATTGATTTATATATATGGTATAATTTATATATTATATACATTTATGTTCTCATTTTTCACACAACACCATATGTAGTATATAGTTATAGATATATAAAATGTAGTATATATATTATATTATAAGTTAGTATAGTAGGAATCGTATTTTCGAACGTTTCAAGTTAACGTTCGAACGTAAAACTAAGAGGCGGGAATTTTCCCACACGATTAAGGTATCTGTGTGATTATTCAGACGTTCGGACGTTTATACTATACGTTCAAACGTTATTTGATGAAAATCACCAGAAAATTATGTACATCCGAATACCAAATCTCTTAACGTTCGAACATTAGTTAAATTAGTGCGGGAAATTTCCCGCTCAAATATGGTAATACTTTCATGAAATGTACGTTTGGACGTTTAAGTTAAATGTTCGAACGTTCATCTATAAATCTACAAACGTTCGAACGAAAAATTGTGATACATTCGAACATATATGAGGAAAGTGTGGGAACTTTTCCGCTAGATTTTATGTTATATCATAAGAAGGGTACGTTCGAACGTGTATTGTAAACGTCCGAATGTTCTGGGCGGGAATAATTTTAGAATATAACGTTCGGACGTACAACTTAAACGTTTGAACGTTTAAACTAATAATTTTAGAACTTAATCAGTACGCGCACGGGAGGAAGCGGATCATTTCTTCTTCTCCCGTGCGCGCAACAGAAAGAGAGGGTCCTACAGGGGAGAGAGAGAGAGAGAGAGAGAGAGAGAGAGAGAGAGAGAGAGAGAGAGAGAGAGAGAGAAAGAGAGGGTTAGAGTGAGAGAGAGTTGAGTTAGAGAGTGAGAGAGAGTTGAGTTTTGATAAGAAAAAATTTTTATTTCTTGTCTTTATTTAAATTTTATGATATTTATAGAATATATTTTTGTTATAGAATATTACTAATAAGTTAGTGTTGTATTTTTTTGAATGATTGCTTGTTTTGGGAAGTTGGAAGATTTTGATTTGTAAGAGGATATTATGAGTGCTAGGTATATTTCTAAACTTTATCAATATGTTGTTGTGATTTTATGCTTACTCTTGAAATATTGTGATTATTGTTTGTATAGTTTGTAAATAGTTTGTGAGTTATTTTAAATATTTTGTGATATAAATTTGAAATATTGTGTTTATTATTAGAAATATATTGTCATTAGGCTTTGTTAATACATGTTTATTGCTTACTCAAGTTTAGAAATATGTTAATACATGTAGCATGTTATTTTGTTATTATAGTGAGTTATTGTGAATATATTGTAATATGGACTTGAAATATTTAAATTATTATTTGTGAATGACATTTGAATATGTTTACATTGTTACAAATATATTGTCCTTAAGCTTTGTTAATACATGTGGCATGTTATTTTATGCTTACAATTGAAATATTGTGATTATTATTTGTATAGTTTGTAAATAGTTTGTAAGTTATTGTGAATATGTTGTGATATGGATTTGAAAAATTGTGATAATAATATTTCAAATTAAGTAATAACAAATAAAAGTAACTCTTTAAGAATTATAATAATTAAAATTATTGTATAACCATTGAAATTTAAGTATGATAATTAAATATCTATAATAATATTTAGAATTAAGTAATAACAAATAAAAGTAACTCTTTAAGAATTATAATATTTAAAATTATATTATACTTCTTTTACAATTTAAGTATAACAATTAAATTATATTTTAAGAATGATAATAATTAAAATTATAATATAACCTTTAAAATACTTTTCAATAAAAAAGTCTTGAACCTACTAAATAAGTAGAGTTTGAATATGTAAATATACTTATTTATTATAAACTAAAGAGAAAGAAAATAAGGATCAAATAGATTCTTATATAAAAATTATATACTTATTGTCTATATAAGTAAATAACTCACTCAATTAAGTATAACAATTAAGATTATAATTGTGGAATGATAATAATTAAAATTATATAATAACCTTTAAAATTATATATAATAATTATAATCTCTAAATTTTAGTCTAATTGCTTGACTGTCATAGTCTCTTCGGCCTTGAGAGTTGTCAAGGTCGGACAGTTTGTGACGGTTAAGTAATTAGACTAAAATTTAAATATTTCTTCAAGATCATTCTTCCTCGTTGTGTACAAGACACGAAACGTAGGGTCACATAATCTTTCATCCCTCTTTAGTTTAACAATATAACACTACTTGAAGGTGACATTGTTTATTTAAACAACATGGAGATATTGTTGTATGATTTTTTGCTAGATGCGTGTGATATTGCATAAATGCCCTTAGACCCGTTTGGGAATCAATGTACATTTATGTGTCCACTGATTCCTGAATTGTCCAGTGTGGACAGTTTGAGATTATATTATCTGTATTGCACATTTTTGTTACTCGCTACTTTCCACGTTTAATATGAAGTTTCGGTATCTTCTTCTACTGTTCTTCGGGTATACTGTTCGTAGGGTCACAATCCCGATATTTGAACATGTATACTTGGAGAATTATGAGAAGGTGCTGCCAAAATTTCTACTAACGTGGAAATTAGTAGAGTGACGAGATTTGTGCAATATGGAGAATATAATCTCAAATGGGATAGGACCAACTACCTTATCAAAAAAATAATGAGAATTGGAGCATGACATGCATGTTTATTTTCAATGTACGTGTTATTAATATATAGATGTTTTTAGAAATAGACAAAAATTGGATGCGTCTGGACGATAGATTTGGAAATGATTACGTACCCTATGCATGTGGAGTAAGAACTTTCATTGATTTTGCACGGGCCTCTGCTGATAGTCGTGGTTATATTAAGTATCCATGTCGAGAGTGTAAAAATTTGTGTGCGATAGGGTTGGATGAAGTAGAGCGTCATATATTTGTGAACGGTATGGATCTGGGGTATACGCGATGGGTACTGCATGGTGAGCCGTATGAAGGGTCAGCAGATGTATTGGTCGATCATCACAATTATTTACGGCACATGGATGATGATTATGAGCATGATGAGATGGAGGAGATGTTGGGTGACATTAGAGCTGGGATGTTTATGGATGTGGTTAACGACAATGCCTCAAGTGGTGGATTAGGAACTGATTGTGAAAATTTTCCTTCACTGTGGGAAGATGCAAAGCGCGAGCTTTACCCAGGTTGTACAAAACATTTCAAAATGTCGTTTATTGTGCGGTTGCTTCACATAAAATCATTGTGTGGGATGTCGACGAAAGCAATAAACATGGTATTGAACTTATTTAACGAGGTGCTTCCCGAAGGGTCTGCATTGCCCAAGAACTTTTATGAAGCGAAACAGTTGAGAGAAGGATTAGGATTTGAGTGCAAGTCCATACATGCATGCAAGAATGATTGTATATTGTTCTGGAAGAAGAACGAGGAGAAACAAGCATGTCCTGTATGTGGAGAGTCGAGGTGGAAAGGTAAGAAAAACGCGCCGGTTAAGGTGTTGCTGTATTTTCCCTTGAAACCTAGGTTGCAAAGACTATATATGTGTAAGAAAACAGCTCATGATATGAGGTGGCACAAGGAGAAAAGAGTTAAGAATGACAGGTATATGAGGCATCCAGCTGATTCACTTGCGTGGCAATCTTTCGATAATCAGTATCCAGAGTTCAGGTTAGAAGCTCGGAACGTGCGCCTGGGACTCACAACCAATGGATTCAACCCTTTTGGGAATATGAGTACAAGTTATAGCACTTGGCTCGTGGTATTGATTCCGTACAATCTTCCACCATGGAGGTGCAGGAAGGCGCCAAACTTTTTGTTAACTTTACTCTTCCCTGGCCCTAGATCACTTGGGAATGATATTGACGTATTCATGCAGCCGTTGATTGAAGAGCTGAAAGAGTTATGGGAAACAGGGGTTAGAACTTATGATGCATCTAAGTCGACATCTTTTCAGATGCATGTTGCGGTAATGTGGACCATAAATGATTTCCGGCGTATGGGAATCTTTCCGGCTGGAGTACGAAAGGGAAGTTAGCGTGTCCGACATGTAATAAAGAAACTGCTAGTGAGTGGCTAAAATTTTCTCAGAAGTTGTGTTTCATGGGTCATCGACGTTATTTACCAGCAAATCATGCATGGAGAAGAGAATGTGCCAAGTTTGATGGGAGAGTAGAGGATAGGATTGCACCAAAAGAGTTGTCTGGAGAAGAGATAGTGGAACAACTGCAACATGTTAGAGCGAACAATTTTGGCAAAGGTCGGGAAAAGAACAAGAGAAAACGAGCCGTACCAGAATTGAATTGGACAAAGCGTAGTATTTTTTTTTATTTGCCATATTGGTCGTCATGGAAGTTGCGACATAGTTTGTATGTAATGCACATAGAGAAGAATATTTGTGATAATATACTGGGTACATTGATGAGTATTAACAAAAAGATGAAAGACACGATCAAGACGAGGAAAGATCTTGAGAGAATGAGAATTAAACATAATCTGCATTTGCGGGTGGAAGGCAACAGGGTGGTCGTGCCGCATGCATGTTTTACAATGACGAGGGAGGAGAGGATGGATTTCTGCAAATGGTTGCAAGGTGTGAAGTTGCCAGATGATTATGCTTCAAATATTGGTAGATGCGTGAGTCCTGATGATTGGAAAATCAATGGATTGAAAAGTCATGATTGTCACGTATTTTTGCAGAAGTTATTACCTGTGGGAATTCGTGGGAAGCTGACATCTAATGTACGTGTCGCCATATCTGAACTATGTATGTTTTTCAAGGATTTGTGCGCTCGGGTAGTAAATCGAGATGTGTTGTCGAAATTGGAAGAAGACATTGCTACTATACTTTGTAAATTCGAGCAGATCTTTCCATTACCATTTTTTGATGTCATGGTCCATTTAGCAATACATTTACTGGGAGAGGTACTTCTGGGTGGACCGGTGCAGTTCCGTTGGATGTATCCAGTTGAAAGATATTTGGGTCGATTGAAGCGCACTGTTGGGAATAAAGCCAAAGCTGAGGGTTCAATAGCAGAGGCTTATATACACGACGAATGGTTAACATTTTGCTATCAATATCTTCGTGGTGTTGAGACACGATTTAATCGTCAAGAGTGAAATGCTGATCTTGCTACTCCGCCTCCTCGTGAGCTATCAGTGTTTTCCCAGAATTTACGACCCTTGGGTGCACAAACAGGTTACGATTTAATTGATGGAGAGTTGGGTAAAGTTCGGTGGTATGTGCTAAATAACTGCCGAGAGATTGATGATTATCTTAGGTATGTCATTTCATTTCTTTGAATAATTATAGTTTTCTTTAAATTAATTAGAATTGTTGTTCTCAAAATATACTTCTTTTGAAACATGTTATAACAGTGACCACATGGACAAACTTAGGACGGAAGGCGTAGAAAATATAGAGGCAAGACACGAGGAAGAATTTTCCGGATGGCTTCAAGAACGTGTATGAACTAAAATTATATATATGTTATATTGTGAAATTTTTAACTCTGGATAATGAAATAATAAATATATACTATTTCAATTTATAGATTTTGGAACAACGTGCTCGTGATCCCGGATCAATTTCTTCTGAATTGTATGCATTAGCCCGTGGTCCCTCAAATAGAGCAATTCGATATACTGCATGCACAGTTCGAGGTTATAGATTCCATATTTTGGACCGTGATAGAAAGACTCAAAACTGTGGTGTGTTGGTCGAGGGGAGTCATGGAACAGATGATATTGACTATTATGGTGTCATACGTGATATTATCGGATTGAAATATCTGGGTGGGTCTGTAACATATGTCTTTAAATGTGATTGGTGGGATCTAGGCGGTGGTCGGGTTTCAATACATAGGGATAATCACTTTACGAGTGTCAATACTGCATTTAAATGGTACGAAGATGATCCATTCGTATTGCCTTGTCAAGCTACCCAAGTCTATTACTTGATTGATCCAATGAAAAGTGCTGATGAAGATAGTGGGGAGATAACTTGGTGAGTCGCACAAAAATTTGTTCCTCGAAATATATATGAAGCAGGAACGAGTGCAGATTACGAGAATAGTGTAGATGAAGATGACACTCCGATTGTTGAGGCATACCAGGAAGATGGAGAGGGTATTAACTTGTTTGTTGACCTCGGTGCACTCGAGTTGCTCCCCTCGTGTAGAGATGATGTCCCACCCGTACATCTCGACCTGTCTGTATTAAATGATCATTCAATTCAAGTCAGTGAGGAGGAAGATGAAGAAGACGAGTCAGAAGATGAAGACGAATCATAATACGGGTAGAAGGTGGATAAAGATGATGAAGAAGAGGTGCATGATGATGATGAAGATGTTATTGATGGAGATTCTGAAACAAGCATGGAAAATTCATCTGAAGAATAAAAGTACTAAATATTTTATTCATATAGGTGACTATAAAATATCTTGAATTTTCATAATTTCTTCTAATTAATTTTCTTTGATATAATTAATTATTTTAAAGAATGCCGCCAAAATGACAACGAAGAAATGTGCCTCCGCCAAGTCCAAGTCCTGAATCCATTGAGGACTCCCCACTCAAGGAATCCGTTCCTGAAGATCAAGCTAACACAGAAGAGAACAACAGCCAGTCGACACCTACCAGTAAGGAAATATTGTCGTTGATAATTATATATGTAGTTAATACTTTTTTCTCAATAACTATATAATTATAATTATAGTATATCTATTATCATGTAGTTGATGCATCTGCACGTCGTGATCGTGGCTATGCACGTGGAATCTCTCTTGAAAAAAATAGAAGGCACGGTAAACTGAAGATCACAATTCCTGATAATTCCACTGGAGGAGTGGATGATAGTGCAGCAGCGCTTTCCTCCTATATTGGCACAGTAGTTCGAGCTTATGCTCCATTTTATATGCGCTCATGGCGAGATGTTCCGAATGAGATTAAGGAGCACATTCGAAGTCGTGTACTGGTGAGTTTACTTTTCAGTACATTTTTTTCACCTAGATTAATATATTATATTTTTGACCTGATTCCCTTGTTAGGATGAATTCGACCTCGACTTTGGCCGTAGCGAGGATTTTAGAACCGTGAATGAGTTGATGGCTACACTATTCCGACGTCACAAAGGACGATGTCATGACCATTTCAAGAAGTTTGAGACGTTGGAAGAGGCTGCGCAGTCTCCTTTTCAGCAGATGAAGTTAGATGATTGGAGAAAGTGTTGTGATCTTTTCGCATCTCCAGATTATCAGGTATTTTACATTTATATCTTTTAATTATTTACATTCATATTCGTTTTATATATTATATGTATACATATTACAATTAACATTTTTAATATATTTTGTAGCACTTGAGTTCTACAAATGCACAGAATAGATCCGTTCTGACTGTCTACCATCGTGCCGGTTCAAGGTCATTCCACCGTCTTGCTGAAAAAATGGTAATTAAAAAATTATAGAATTCATTTATTTTCCTGATATTCTTTCTGATAAGTACTAACATTATCTTTTTAAAATTGCTAATATTGTCGCTTTGTTAGAAACGTGATGATCCTGAAAACTTTTCCCTCATTTATGTCTATGCTACTGCTCACACTAATGAGCATAGTGAGTGGATGGATCTTGTCACTGCAGATAATTATGTAAGCAGTGTTAATTTTGTTAAATAAATTATTTATAGAACATTTTAATAGTTTATTTCTTATTTCTATTTATTTTAATACGTTACTAATTATTTACGATCATTACCTTTTAAATTGCAGAGCAAAATGTTGGAGATGCAGTCTGCTTTTGAGGAATCCTCTCCTAGTGACATAGACATATTCACGCAAGTGCTCGGGTCGCAGTCTAGTATGGCAAGAGGTTTGGGACGATCTATCAAGCATAAATGTTCATCCTCCTCAACCCCATCGGCTTCACAAATTAATAATCTTACGGCAGATTTAGAAGCTGCACGGCGTGAGAATGAGTATATGAGGTCGAGACTGCAAGAGTTTGAGTCTCTCTTAGAACGACAGTCTCATTTAGAGACGCGTTTGCAGGACCAACAGAGAGACCAGGAGGAAAGAATGCGCAGTGAAGTGCAAGAGCAAGTGCAACGGGAGATGATGATGCAAATGGAGCGTGTTATGTCGTTGCAACAGAATCCCCATGGGCGAGGGAAAAAGAAGAAATAAATTTTATCAATATTTTTTACTAGTTTTAATATCTAATTTTGTGCTTTTATAAGACATTGTTACTTGTTAATTGGGTATGTAATATGATACAATTGGTATTATGTTTTTAAATTTTATGAAATTAGTATTTCTGATCTGTACGTTTGAATGTAAATAAAAATCGTTCGAACGTTGGTTCACACTATAACAAACGTTCAAACGTAAATACAATTGAATCGTTCGAACGTTAAAGCGACTAACGTTCGAACAAAGAACTTGCATTCAGACGCTCCTTCGTTTACATTCAAAATAACGTCTGAACATTAAACGCGCTACGTTTGAACATTTACGTTTACGTTCGAACAAATATTCGAACGTTTATTGTAATTAATGTTCGGACGCATTAACATTCGAACGTAAATATGATACGTTCGAACGATATCCAACGAACGTCAACTTCTCTCATTCGAACGCCAATCAGTCGGGTATAACATCCGAACGTGATTTTCTGTGACAGTTCATAACCGTCACAAAAAAAGGAACATTCGAACGTTGTACCGAACAAAACACTTCCAACCGTCACTAAAAATATTTTTTGTGACTGTTGAACAGTAAACCGTCACCAAATGTTTTATGTGATGCACTTTAGGTGACGGTCATGGTGACGGTTTGAAACCGTTTGAAACCGTCACCAAATATGTTTAGTGACAGTTTGCCATTTTTTTGTGACAGTTTCCTCTGTCACAAAACACACATTCTGTTGTAGTGAGATGAGATATTTTGAATTGTAGTTAGATTTTTTAGTTAAGATGAGATGAGATGGTTTGTAAAAAAACATTTGTTTGGATAGTGAGATGAGATGAGATGGTTTTAACTTTTTGAGAATTTGATAAAGTGATGGGTTCCACCAATTATTGAAAAGTATTTTTAATTATTGGGTGGTCAATATTATGAATATATTAAAAATAAGTAATATCTATTATTAATTTAAAAACCCATAAACATTTTAACTTTCCCAAAATATATTTTTGGTAATTGGTTGTGATTATTTCAATATTCCTAAACATGAACGCATTTCTTTGTTAAACGAAATTATTCTATTTATAACCTATTTATTATACTATATTTTATAAAATTGGAAATATGTTTTTCTAATTATATATTACAATAAAATAAAAAAATTATAGTAGATAATTATATATATTAAAAAAGTGGTAGTTAGTGTTACTGTAGTGGTACTAGATGAAACTTTGTAGCAGACTGTAGCGGCACTGTAGAGTACTGTAGAGGTGGTTGAAAAATCAGAAATGAGATAAAACTTTGTATTCTACAGTTTGGATAGGCAGATGAAACATGCCGTAGAGCTCATGTGAGATAGTATGTATCTCATTTGGACATCCAAACCAGTTCTAAGAAAACCGGTTCTAAGAATGTAGATGGGGAATTTATAACACTGGTGGTTCCAAGCAATAAAAATGGTTGTTAAATGACTTTGAGTCTCTGAACCAAAAGACTTCAAATTTGAAGGGTTTGGGGAGGTTTTCTAGAGTGTCATTAGTGTTAAGGACTGGGTGGTTGTCAAAGGAGGTGACTGGAAGGTGGGTGATGTTGGTATTGGGAAAAAGGATTCCCCATTTAGCATTGGCTAACCCTTTGTCTAGCTTCTCGCATCTCGCAGATATTCTAACATATTGTTAGAATATATTTTTTAATATTATTTTTATTTTAGGATTTGAAAAAGTTGAATTGTTTATTTTATTTTTGTTTTAGGATTTGAAAAAATTGAATTGTTTATTTTATTTTGTGTGGGAATTTAAAAAAGTTGTAATGATGAAGTGAGATGAAATGAGATATTTCCTGAAAACAAACGAGGAGGGGCGCCCCCCTCTTTTTTCATTATGGGAACATATATCATTCATGTCTCCAATACAGATCCACGGCCCTAAATTGGAATTGGATATGACTGACATATTTTTCCAAAACTTTTCTTCCTGTTAACACTAGCTGGGCCCATAAACAAGAGACATCAAGTAACTAGAAGAATTTACACCATAGTACATCAAAATATTGATAATATTACTAGAAATGTAAACAACATCAAAGTGAAGACCAGGTCTCCATGTAAGCAAAAGGCCTCGTCGTTTTCCATCTGGGTGGTGTATTCAGAAAGGTGAAAACCTATGCTTCTTACAAGCTATTTAGTATTCTCAACAATGGGTTTTGATTTCTCTCAAAAAGATGGCATCTGAATCATACTCTCTTAGTAGAGCTCTTAGTGTTCTTGTTGTCGAGGGATTAGCTAATCCTCGGTAATTCCAGGAGAGTAGCTTCATGTTTCTGTTGGGGGCATTTTCTGGCTTGCCCCGGCCACAGCTTCTATAATTTTCCATATCATTGCAATCCAAAGTGTGAGCTGTTGCTTTATAAGTCCTTGGGGATCTACGGATGTGCTTTTTCCTAGCCCCACTTTTCTTCTTTGCTACGTGTTTTCTGATGTTCTGGAGGAGTTGATCCAGTGGGGTGTTTCAAGTTCAGCTTCATCCGAATCCAACTTGCGTTTCTTCTTAGCAGGTTGAAGGTTCTCTTCTTTTTATTCATCATGTTTTCTGCTCTCAGTATGATGCTCTTCCAAAGGGATGGTGGGCGATTCAGGCACTGTAAGGATGGGTCGGGGCCGAATGGTCACGAGATTGTCTGGTATGTGTTGCTCTAAAGATGGAAGTAGCTGGTCTTTTTTTTTTTTTTTTTTTGTTTTAGGGAGAGGAATCAGATATTTCCGTAATAGAGAGATGGTAGGGGCTTTGAGGTGGTTGGGCTGAGGGGAAGAAAGGGTGCTGAGGATTGTTGTTCTAGATGAAAGGCTCTGCAGGTTTAGGAAAGTAGATGAAAGGATGTTTAAGGCTTGGGCTTGGTTGATTGCATTAATATGTGCCTCCTGATCACTGTGAGCTAGATTGTGGGAAAAGGATTTGGACCGAGAATAAGGGTGATACATCATACATGTGTGTGCGGGGGAGATTGAATTTTTGACTTTGAGTGAGGGATATGTTGGGGATTGTTTTGCTTGACCTCCTAAAGAAGAGAGCAGGTGGACTGAGCCATCTGTAGTACTGGCGTCAGTAATGGGATGTGGTCTGTCTCGAGAGAAAGCAGAAGGCCAGAATGTAGGCTTTGTTAAAGACTTTTGTAAACTGTATAAATCCTCCAAAAGTGCGGATTGATTACTATTACAATTAATTAGAATTTCGTCCATTTTTTTAGGGAAAAAAAGAAGAAGAATTGAAACATTTTTTTAGATCCAATAAGATTCTTGTACGTTTTTTATACCACAATGTAAAATAAAAAGAAATTTCATAATATTATGCATGCTACAAGAAAATTGCTTATTTGTAACTAATTCTTTCTTATTAAAATGACTACTTCATGCTAAAATGACTCATCATAAATGATCGATTCTTATCACAAATAGTCATTATCGTCATAAATAACTGATCATAAATGCTTATTTTTCTTGTACGTAGTACGTGTTTATATATATATGTACGTATATATGTTGTTATTTGTGAGAACTATTATATATATGTATATAATCTTTTGAACCATCAGCTAAAACAATTGGTTGATTTCCTTTGGCAATTTTTTGGGAATAAGGTTTGACGAAATATCACGCTAGGGTTCTTTTTACGTCGTGGGGCTGCATGGCGGCCGCTGACGTAGAGGTAGGTCAACGTCCCTACGTTGACCTCGTCTCGGCGGTGCCGCAACCAATACCTAAGATGTCTGTGCCTCATCATGGGCCAAAGTACGTAGATGAAGAACTTTGTTTTCAGTTTTTGAAGGAGGAGATTGTGAAATCTGCAGAACCTTTCCCTTTTTCCATCTTCCTAAATTTTCTAAGGCAGAGGCATTCATTGGATTCTATATGGTCTTTCATACATAATCGTTGGGGCTTATCGTGCATGCCAGTGGTTTCAACCATGAGGACACCATGAAACTTGTTTGTTCGCCTGTCAACTGAACCAGATTTCCTGAAAGCGCTTTCTCGTGAAACCTGTGAGGTGAATGGTGTTCAATATCGTGCTTTTCACTGGAAACCAGATTTTAATGAAGATGAAGAATCGTTGTTAGTACCTGTTTGGATTGTGCTGCCAGGGCTTCCGCCCAATTTTTACCATGAATCTTTCCTAAAGATCCTTACTGCTCCATTGATCGTTATATTCGAAGAGACAATCCTACGAGATGTGCAACTCACACGGATGGTGCACTTTTATGTTTGAAGATGGATGTAGCGAAAGATCCGATTCCTTTTTTTTTGGATTGGGACGCCGGGGACGAGACACAAACAGGAAGTGATTTATGAGACTCTCCTAGCGTTTTGCTTATGGTGTAAGGTGCGAGGGCACAATGTACGTACTTGTAGAATGAAGATGCAGAATAATGGAGAAAAAGTTTGGGTACGTAAGAATTTAAATGATGCAAAAACTGTGAAAGCAATTCAAGATTCCCCAAAAGATGATGTAGATAAAGGCAAAGGCTTGATGGTTGTTTCAGTCCCCAAACAAGGAAATACAAGTAGCATTTTGAATCCACGGGTTAAGGAATCTGAGGATCATGTCTTAGTTCAGGCTGAGGATACGACAACTGATGGGCAGCCAATACTCTATCATGACACAGTGGAGATAAACAGAATTGAAGATAAATCGAGTGAAGAAATTTTTTTAAAGATGAGTGAGTATCAAGTTAAGGAGGTTGAAGATGGTGCAATAGAGGGATCGGAAATGGTGCTGGAGATCTGCATTCGGGTGCTATGCCTAATACGTCTGTTGTTCAAAACATTAATATGGTGGACTCTATTTCTAAACCTGAACCGGAGTTAAATGTTGAAATTTTTTCGAAGTATAGAGATTATGCCACTGAAAATGAGGGAGCGGATGTGAAGAAAAAGGAGTTCGGAAAACTTTTGAAAAAGTCCATAGCTCGACCCAGGTGCTAGCCCGACCCAATAAAGTTTCCTTATGATTGGTCTGATTTTATCATGGAATATATGGGATCTTGGAACCTCTAGAGGTAGATTAAAGAAGTTGGTTATGAAAATGAAACCGAAAATAGTTGCTTTGATGGAACCTTTTGCCTCGTCTGATAAGGTGTATGGTTTGTTGCATTTGTTACATATGGATCAGTTTATTACTAATGAAGAGGGTGTTGGCAAAATTTGGGTGCTTTGGCAGGATGATATTTCCGTTCAACTGGTTTTAAGCAATGAGCAATTTATTTTACTTTAAGTAGGTGATGGTATTAACAATTTCCTCTATTGTTTCGTTTATGCCAAGTGCACTATGGTTGAGAGAAGAGAACTATGGGAGCATTTAAACTGCCAGATTCTAGGAAATGAACCTTGTATTATTGCATGTGATTTTAATATCATAAGGGAGGATTCGGAATGTCGGCGTGGAAGACCACTTCTGAGAGTGGCAATTGATGAGTTTAACTCCTGGATTTACCGATGTGGATTGATTGAAATGAACTCTTTGGGGAGGAGTTTCTCTTGGTGTAATGGGCAGAGTGGTCTTTCGAGAAGCTGGGCGAAATTGGATAGGTGTTTCTTGAATGCTAGTTGTTTGATGAGATTTCCTAATGTGAAAAACTGTTATTTACCGAGATCAACATCGAATCATTCACCCATGTTCATGGAGTTTCAATCAGATCCTTCCTCTTATGGTCTTTCTCCTTTTCAGTTTCAGCAAATGTGGACGGAACATTTAGAATTTCAGTCCTTTGTGGCAAATATCTGGCAAGAGGAAGTGGGGGGAATGGGTCTTTTGAAGTTGGCTCTTAAACTGAAAAAATTAAGGGTGGCTTTAAGAGAATGGAATAAGCAAATTTTTGGGAGGACTGAGGCTCATTTACAAGAGTTAGAAACTCAGGCAGAAACTTTGGAGTCAGCTTTACATAATGGATGGGATCCAGGGATTGAACAAGAACTTGTGCAGAAACATGTGGAGTTAGCTGATTGGAGGCATGGGGAAAAGACTAGACTGGCTCAAATGGTAAAAGTAAAATGGCATGTTGATGGAGACCAAAACTCAAAATTCTTCCATGCTTATTTATCTTATAAAAGGAAAAAAAAAAAAGAGTCTTAGATATGAGACTTCAAGATGGCACTTATTTGAGTTCACCTGAGGAAATCCATTTAGCAGCTGTTAATTATTTTTCAAACTTTCTGCAAATGGAGACACATGGGAGTTTGCCAAATTTATCTCATCTTTTTTCACTCGTTATATCAATGGCCGAGAGTGAAGCTATTTGTGCTATTCAATCGATTGAAGAAGAGAAAAATGCCTTGGATTCTATACCTTCTAACAGTGTACCAGGTCTAGATGGATTTGGATCGGGATTCTTTAAAAGCGTTTGGGATATCATTAAGCTGGATGTTATGGTAGCAACTTCAGAATTTTTTAGAGGAGGTAAATGGCCTAGATTCTATACCTCTTCTTATGTGGTGCTAATTCCATAGATGGATATGCCAACTGGGCTCGATAAATTTAGACCCATAAGTCTTTGTTCAGTGTTTTATAAAATTTGCTCGAAGGTGATTGTGAATCGTTTGACAACTCTCCTACCGAAAATGATATCTCTTGAATAAGGTGCATTTATTCCAAGCAGAAGCATATTTGAAAATATCAATCTTACACAGGAAATGGTTCACTCTATTAATAAGAAGATACATGGTGGGAATGTGGTGTTAAAACTGGACATGGCCAAAACATATGACTGAGTTGATTGGGAATTCATTCTGGAGATGCTTCGATCTTTCGATTTTTCTAACACAATTTGTGGATTGATTGGCGAGTGTATTTCTACGCCTTGGTATTCTATTCTGATAAATGGTACTAT
This sequence comes from Juglans mandshurica, assembly GCA_022457165.1. Classification (NCBI taxonomy): domain Eukaryota; kingdom Viridiplantae; phylum Streptophyta; class Magnoliopsida; order Fagales; family Juglandaceae; genus Juglans; species Juglans mandshurica. Next base: position 16,932,270 of record CM039629.1, read on the forward strand.
GAAAGGTTTCTTTTAGGGTGGCCGTGGATTGAGATAATGGAATCTTTTGTCCCCTTATTTGTTCATTACTTTGCAGGAAATTTTATCACGACTTATAAAGCAAAGTGTGGAGGAGAAGAGATTTGGCCAGTTCTCACAAGCCCAAGGTACCAGTTTGATTTCTCATCTAATGTATGCGGATGATGTGGTTATTTTCACTAATGGTGGTCATAATTCAGTTCTGTGCATTTTGAAGATTTTGGCTACATATGAGGCTTGGTCTAGTTAATTGATTAACAAAGAGAAAATTTGCTATGTTTTTCTCTATAAAATTTCCATGGCTAGAAGACGTAATCTCCAAAGATTAACGGGTTTCTTGGAAAGTAAATTCCCTTTTAAATATTTGGGAGTTCCCATTGTTTCGGCAAGACTTAAAATTGCAAATTTGGAGGAGTTGGTAAGTAAGGTTCGCAAAAAGATAAGCGGTTGGAAAATGAGACTGCTATTTGTAGGGGGGAGAATGATTTTATTGAGGCATGTCCTTGCTAGTATGGTCCTGCATCTCCTTGCAGTTTTGCAAGTTCCTAAAGATATTAATTCTTCATTAAATCGCTTAATGAGCTCCTTTTTTTTTTTTTGGGAGAAAGTGAAGGAAGAGGAAAGAAAAAATGGGTTGCTTGGAGGCAAGTATGTAGGCCAACTACAGAAGGTGGTTTGGGACTTATACATTTTGATGATATGCAAAGAGCACTTCATTTAAAATTTGCATGGAAACTGATGCATGAGAACACTCTTTGGGCTAATTTTTTTTGTAAGAAATATGTTGGGAACAAACCTTTGATGCTACTAGGCCCTCAAAAGGGTACAAGGTTTTGGTGTATGCTTATTAAAAGTATTCCTATTGTCTTGAGTAACTCTAAATGGAAACTTAAAGATGGAATTGTATTCTTCTGGTATGATAAGTGGTTGGAATAGGGGACTCTTGCTAAAACATTTTCAGTGGTCGAGCAACCTCTATTAAAAGTTAAGGAATGCAACCTTGAAAGTGGCTGGGATGTGACTTTTTTAGAAAGGCTGGTGGGTATTGAAACAGCTGAGATTGCTCTCAATGTACTTGCAAAATGTAAAGAGGGAGAAGATATGCTAATTTGGACCAAAGATGAGAGTGGTACTTTTACCACTAGATCAACTTGGGAGTGCATTCGGGTAAGAGGTCCTACCCTGGATGGGCATAAGTGGATATGGACTAATATGCTTCCTAAAAAATTCTCTTTACTAATGTGGAAGGCATGCATGGTGCTCTGGCAGTGGATGACAGAATTAGGCGGATTGGAATTCCTCTAGTTTCGAAATGCGACTGTTGTAGGCAAGGTATGTATGAAGATCAAAATCATGTTTTATTTGATGGGGAGGTTGCAGCTAAGGTATGGAAGAAATGTGGTTCCCTCCTTGGCTTGCCGATTGGTAGAACTTGGCGAGAAATATGCCTTAGTTGGTTTCGGAGAGCTTCAAATTCCTCTCAAATAGGTGTCATTCTGGGTTTGTTGCCTATTAATATTTCTTGGAGATTATGAGGTAGAAGATGTTATGCACGTATGGAAGGCAAAGCTGATTCAGTTCAGGTTGTATGGCATTCTATCAAACATTGGATAGGCGTGCTCTGTCAAGGAATTTGAAAGATAAAGAAGTTTACGCAAGCCGATTCTTACATCCTTAACAGTTTAAATATCATGGTCCAAGCCATCACTGAGAAGAGTGAAATTAAACATGGAAAGGAGTAGTCTGGGAAATCTAGGATCTTCGGGGGCAAGTGGAGTGATTCAGGATATGCAAGGTTCTTTGTTGTTTGCGTTTTCAATTAATCTAGGCTATGGTGACAATACTCGAGCAGAAATGAAGGCATTGTTGGAGGGTGTTAAACACTATAAGAGGCTAAACTTGTTATCGGTTGACATTGAAATGGACTCAAAGGTGATTCTATCTTGGTTGCAGAGAGCTCGATGTGGCATTTGGTATTTGGAGGACTACAAGGAGGAACTTCAAGATTTGCTTCCAATAATGGACTACACGATATCTCACATTTATTGGGAAGGAAATGTTGTTGCAAACTGGTTAGCAAGACTAGGTGCAAGGGAAGGAGATGCAAAATGGAGTTCCATGCATGATCTGCCTCCTTTTTTGCGGGGCTTAATCAGAGTAGATAAATAGAGACTTCCTACTATTCGGTGCAAGAGTTATGTTTAATGATTTTGAAGTTGAGGTGTATTGATTTGTTTTCTTTTATAGTTTGCATTTGTCAGTTAGTGGATTGTATAGGTTTGTTTTCTTATTTTTTAATTGGTTTTGATATTTGGGATGGTTTTTTGGTTATTTTGTAAATCCCAAGTGTCCTATTTCTTATCACAGTATTCTTCCGCCATAAGTGAGGGCAATCAATAAAATTGGGTACCGTCATCTTCTATAAAAAAAAAAAAATTCACTACAAGAAATTTGGCATTTTCCAGCGCTCAAAATCGTCGCAAATACCTATCAGAATCGCTGCATTTGATCATTTTCGGCGATTTATAAATCGCTGCAGGTTCGCCGAAATCCTAAAGCCATTTTTTATCAATTTTGGCGATAGGCAAAAATCGTCACAAAAAACTACTATTTCCGGCGATTTTATTCTGCCGAAAATGTTAAAAAAATCGACAGAAATGGCCTTCAAGTTTACCTTTAAAATCGCTGAGAACTACTATTTCCGGCGATATGTATCGTCACAAAAACATAATAAATCGCCGAAAATAACTTATTATTTTTCTCAACGATTTAAAATTATCGCCCTTATGAAGTATTTCCTGCGGGTAAGCTTCGCCGTAAAAAACTATTTTTGGCGATTTCATCTCGCCGCAAATAAATTTCTGCAAAAAAATTATTTGCGGCGATAACAACTCGCCGGAAAAGATGTTTCAGAAAATTAAAAAAAAAATGCACAAAATAGTATAGTGAAAATATTATACACATCCAAGTTTTGTAGGCTTCACAATTTTACCTTACACTATGGATTGCCCTAATATTCTTTTTATATACTCAAAAAAGATCCAAAGATCTATAGTAACTATACTAAGACTATACTAAGAACTGCACCAAAACTAATCTCAAACTTGTTGAAAGGGAAAAAACAGAGTTGAGCAAGATCATTGAACTTAACAACAAAGTACTTTAAAAAAATACATTTACAGGGAGCAGTAACATTGAAGAGTATCACAAGAATGCCAAATAAAATTTGCCAATTAACAACAAATTTAATGTAACTTAGTTAACTAGCTTTTTGTAGATTTTATTTTCTTGTCTTGCCAACAATCACATTGCAATAAATCAGTAGATTTAATTCTCTGTTCTCTTAACATTTCAACCTCTTATTTTTCATTTTCTATTCCTTTATTCCATCCCTCCATCTCAACCTCAAGAGGTGACATGAGAAGTACCAAGTGAACTCATTTCAACCAAAACTAGCTCTAAGCAACCAAAAACTTAATCCACAAAAAAGCATCATGCACATCCAAATTGTATGTTCTTGCTCAAAAAAGATATTGCACAAGTGGGAAGCACAAACCCAAAAACAATACTGAATGTAGATCAAGATATGAACTAAATCTACTGAGGATATATCCTACTTGGAGATAAGGGACCCTGCAAATCTATAGTCTTGTTGACAAGACCTGTATGCACCTCTTTCACTTTGAATCATGCAGAAAAATGCACAAATACATATTAGTTGTACAAATTGATATTTGCTGGAAGTATTAAGCCTTTTTTTATGAATAAACATGGTAGTAGCAGCTGGCCAAGGTTAGTACCATATCAAAAGTGATTACAGTGGCATCCTATCTACTATAATACTTGGTAGGAGGGTAGACTAGCCTATGACAGGGATTGCCACTAAGAGTAAACTCACATTACACATCCAACTGAGATATAATGTCTAAGGAACCTGGTAACAGAAAGGCGCGCCCCCATTTCCATCAGAGAAGGTACCATGTGTTTTGCGTTGCTCAAAAGAGCACAACTTTTTCCAAGCATACTATGGGCAGCAGCCATGCCAGCCTGCCAAGAAGATACACTGTAAGATGCATTCAACCAACTATATAGTTCTTGGAAAGAAAAATACTGCATAGAAAGCTACAGGTTTGGCCACCATCATTCCCAAAGGCTTGGGTGTTCTATGTAGGAAGTACATCCTAGAAGAGGAACAATCTTTGGTCACCTTGTTACATCATATATCATTATAACTCATAAATTATTGACCACTAGTCGCTACCTTTAATCCATCCTCATGGAAACCATAACCTGACAAAATGCAGAACAAAAACGAAAACAAATTTATAGGCCTGATTTCTTGTAGTGAGGGGAAAAACAAAAACGAAAAAAAAAAATAAACCAACCTCAGCCAGGCCTGAAGAAGATGACTCCAGTTGAAGAGATGAGCTGTCACCATAAACAGAAAAAATGTCCTTTCAAACAATTGTCATGGATACTGGCACAAATTTATATATAACTTTTGCACAACTAGCGATCCAATTCAAAGTTAATTTACAGACCTAATATTAATTTTTCATATACAGCAGTTTAGAAAAAAAAAATTCCCCTAGCATTTGTGGAAGAATGCATTCCAACACTCATCCAGGTCGGCACAAATTTTATAAATAACTTTTGCAAAGTAGCAGTCAAATTCAAAGTTAATTCACAAAAACCTAACATAAATTATAATAGACAGCAGTTTAGACATGAATATTCCCTGTGCATTTGTGGAAGAATGCATTCCTCGACCCATCTAGTTTAATCAAACTCCAATGTTAAGTGATGCAAATAAAAGAGAAGATTTTCTAAGGATTTTCTTGGTAAGTTATAACCAATCAGCAGTCATTAATGTCAAAGAATTTAAATTAATAATAGTATAGTAATTAAACAAAGTAAACTATTGATCCAAAGTTACAAATTCAGTACCCCTTCATCCATTACCAACTGGGATCAACTGGGATCAGATGTTCATTCCTTTCTTCACCATAAACGTAGTCATTGTAACAAGCAGTTAGTAACTTTCCACTAGGTGAACATACTAAGCCTAGGTTCAGTTCTGAATTGTTGATATCATAGTCTTTAGATCCATCAATTTATAGATAACTGCAGACTAAAAAGGAGTTGCCATATGCTTAAAGACGCATTCCCGCTCATAAATGAACTTACTTCTGAGAGCCAGCAGCCCGGTATTTGTGAACTGGTAATGCATTTATATCTTCATCACTCATCGAAGGAGTTGTGGAAGTATTATCAGAGTCCAGTGCTCTGAGAGTATCATAATCTGAACCAAAATGAACAGAACTTTTCATCCACAGAAAAAATCACATATTGAAATTCAACCTAAACTGGAACACAAACATAGCCTTGCTATGTGCATGTGGACCATCAATTTCCAAGAGGTGAACCAGTTATAAAAATCTAACAAATACATTTCAACAAAAATGAAAATACCTAGGTCATCAAACTCGTGGTCAAGAAGTGCAAGCTGGAGTCTTAGTCCTTGTAATCGTCCTCATATATGTTACCTATAATATTTAAACTAAAAGCTACTTGCAAAAGTAATACTACTCTAACATATTATATATAGAACATTAATATATATTAATTGCACATGAATTTCTTCTTAGACTTGAAAGAAACAAAATAATAAATATTAATACATGTAAATTAATAGTATATGCATGGTTGATTGGTTCGAGTGATAGGACCACATGCAAATTGTAGACAAAGAAAGAAAAACAAAAAATAGTTTAAGATATATACTATATAGTATAGGAACAATTTAATAATTAATAGGCAAATTGCAAGCTGACCAGACAAAATTTTGTGAATACCAAAAGGACCAACTTCTTTTTCATTACTAAGAAGATGACTCAGGTCTAATACCAAAAAAGAATAATGCAAACGAAAAATGTAAGAGTAATGTCTTATGAACAATTAAGAGATTCAGATTAATACATGGTTCAAAACAAGATATGCACATCTCATCTAAGCCAGAGAACAAATAAAAGGTGTTTCGCAAACTGACCCGCCATTCTCCCAACCCAAAACAGATCAACCCACCACGATTTGCACTGAACTCCTTGAAACTCTCGGTGCAGTCCCCTCCTTGCAAGAGAAAGGCATTGCCCACGGCCGCCTCGGCCAGCTTCTCCTCCAGCTGCCTCGCCTCGCCAGCGAAAACGATGGGAGGGAAGGACTCGATGGTCTGGAGCACCGAGTCCAGCTCCTTCTGGTCCGGGTACTCCGGGAGCTGCAACACAGTCTTGGACTTCCAGGTCTCCACCGTCCATTTCAAATTCGATGCCGCGATAGGCAGCGTAGACTGCTTGGTCGAGGGCTCTGCAGCATGGACAGCCGAGATGCGAGTGATCAGGGGCTTGGCGTCGTACGCTTTGGCGGAAGTGGGAACCAGAGAGTAAGTGGGTTGGTGATGGGGGTGAGAAGGAGGGGGTGGCCGTCGAGGTGAGGTCACGGTGGCCTGCTGGGGCCGCTGGCGACGGGCTGTGCGCGGTGGAGGTTGAGGGAGAAGAGGGACTGCGGAGAGAAAGGGGGAAGGGGGAGAGATGGCTGGAGGGAACCAAATGAGAAAACCTAAGGCGGGGGATTTAATTTAATGAGCTTTTCCGGCGCTTTTGACTCGCCGCTAATAAGTTAAAATGGGAGCATGTGTTTTTACAGCGACAAGTTTCGCCGCAATACTGCGGCGATTTTCTTTAATCGACGGAAAATTAATGCCGCTACAGTCAATAATTTTATTGCAACAACAAAAATCGCCGCAAAAGATATAAATGTCACCGCAAAAGTAAATTATACATTTTTTCTCCGTGATTTCCCAATTTCGCAACGAAAATCAAGCGGCGACTTGAAAATCGCCGGAAATAACTTTTATTTGCAGCGAATTATTTTGTGACGATTTTAAAATCGCTGGAAAAGGCCTGATTTCTTGTAGTGATTATATATATGCCTTCAAATGCCTTCAAACATTAAGCTAAGATGAATATTCACCAGACTCTGATGCGCATGCATGCATGCCCATGCAGGTAAAATTTTCTTTAAAGAGAATTTTATCTGCATTCAGTAAAATGATCATGATAGAATCATAAACAAATTGTTGGAATAGAAAGTTTGTGCATCATTTCATGCATGATCGATCTGAAAATCACGAGAATTAAGCATTTGACTCCTCCATACAAACATCTTCACCCGCATAATATATGTATTCATTAAAATAGCCAAAAACCACATGAAATTGATTCCTCGATCATCAAATTAAGTGTACATATATTTGCATGAATCATGATATCGAAGGACCAAAATGCGCCTAGCTAGATCCATGTCTCCGTCTGGGGCTTTTGTCTAGTGAATTAGAGTTGCCAAATACAAGCCATTGCTAGCCATCTTATGGAGGATATCGTTGGTTCTGCTGAGTGGAGATCTTCCATAATCTGATAATGCGTCGTCACAGTCTCCGAAAGCCGACAGTGCAGCCGAGAGGTTAATCTTCAGGCCAGGCTTGTCATGCCTTCTCAAGTTAACCGAGCACGTCTGTAGGTCGCCAATGGCATCCGCGTAGCTTTCCCTGCAAACCTCCCCGGCACTTCCACTTCTGGCAGCCAACCTCTTCGCCTTGTTGGTCTCGGCAATCAGTTGCCTAATGGCTGAGGACATGGCGGCATATGGATTACTCAGCCTCTTCACTGCTGATCGGCAGATGACCGGATAGTCGGCTCTGCTGCAGAGGTTACCTCTTAAGCCTCCGCGAGCCTCAGCCTGTCCGGCGAGGAGGGTTGTGGCCAATGCCAGAATGACCAGAGATAAAGAGGCGACGTGCTTGATTGCCATGGGGGTGGCTTGTTTTTGGCTACAATTACTGAGGAACGTTTTTGGGTCCCTTCGAATTTGTGATAAGAAGATCTCCACAGCCGGAGTTGGCACGTAAATGAGGGAGACAGGGAGATTTCCATATAAATAGATACATGGATGGTGGAAAGTTGTTAGACATGACAATTATCAAAACCCTCTGGAGAGTCACGTACGTCTGTATTTGGCTATTTTTGGTTACCTTAAAATAAAATGTTTGAACAAAACAGACGTGGTAAGTACTATTTTCTATTGTTTCGAGAAGACGAGGGAGGATATATATGCATTAGTTTTTGAGGTTTACCATGATTGTAGATCATCAAAGAAACCAACTTGTCTCTGTAATTGTAGGGTTTTTCTTTTTCCAGGCTGTAATTTTAGCGCCTTTAATTATTACAAAATGAACAATTAAACAAATTAACAGCCCGCCCAGTCAAAGTTATTACGTACCTAATTTTATTAAAATAGCTGGTAATGTATAACGTAATATTTATATATATATATTTATATATGCATGTGATAACGAGGTACGTGGCCTGTCGTAAAATTAGAAAAAGATCAATAATCCTTATCTTATCTCTAATAATTAAGCTGCAAGCAACTTAAACTCCCTATGATTATATCATAAAGAGAAATTATATTTGCGTCGTGTCCAAGCACACTGCATAGTTTCTTTGAAACAAATGATGATAAAAAATTAATTTTTTAATAATAGACTCTACACTTTTTCAAAATGATCATTACGTTGTGTTTACGCAATCTACGACTGTACGTAACATCACTCTTATATAAATGCCGATATATGGATGATTTTTCTGATGTTTATTAATTTTTTACGTTGGTATATAATTAAAATAAATTATTTAAAAAGAGTAGATAACGAAGTAAATAACTACAATAAGATGAATAATCTTTTTTCTTTATTGTAAAAGCAATGATAAAAGAGTTAAGTGGTCATGGGAAAGTCAGAAAGCTAGACAAATAATGGGAAATCAATAAATATGATCACTATAAGATGAAAAAAAAATCTTCTCTATTGAATTACTCCTCATATTTTAACCCTGCCATGCTCTACACATTCTCTGCCTCTAAAAAATATATAATTCCTATTCGGATTAAAACTCATTTTCTATATATATATATATATATATATACACCTTCATTATTTATCAAAATATTGGTTGAGTAATGAAGGAGAGAAAATATTAAGGCCCAATACGATCTGCCAAACTCAGCCCAAAAGATAACATTAGAAGCAAGTGGGAAGAGACAATGAGGAGATAAGAAGAAGTAAATGTAAGATGAGAAGACAATAGAGAAAGTTAGGTGTCACGGGAGAAGAGAAAAAATAAGATAAATGAGAGAAAGTCAAACACTCAAGGAGAAGAAGTAATATAAAACTGAATTCCTCACCAATTACTGACAGAAGCTTAAATAAAAGGGGACTTCTTTCAGATGACTCCTTCAGCTTCTTCAATCTAACGAAGTGAGAGCCAAATAGACGGTCATCTCTAGAAAATAAGTCTCCGACCTCCATTGTACAAAGAGACCATGAAAAATTGTAAAATATTCATATTATAGTGGATTTGTCCTTCAAACGACTCATGGACGTCGATTCTGTGCCGAATCATATAAATTTGTATGTCTCTATCTCCATTTATTTTTCCTGTATTTATTATCCATTCACTCTCATTCTAACCCGTCGTGTATTTTTCGGAGTTAACTAGTGATGCATGAAAAATTTATTTAATTGTACACGCATTCTATTTTATTTTCGGGTCTTGCCTCAATCATGTACAGATCAGCGCAACGTCTAAAGAGATTGAAATTTTAAATTTTTGACATTTTTATGTTGAGTATTGTATGGCCGTACGTACGTTTTTATTGTGTTTGCACATAAAAAACTCCAAGGTTATAATTATTAAGCAATTTCATTTGTTTGCTATTTTGATGTGCATTTTCTCATCTCATCATGTGCTAATTATTTTGTTAGACATACTGCAAAAGCCCTAACTGATTTTCTGCCTAGGGAGAGGGACTAGATGCTCCCTCCTTTCATACTAAGGTACAACTTTTTACTTATTCTTTGCTGATTCTTCTTTATTGTATACTCAACTAAGCTGACAAATAATAGATCTATCGCCCTCTAACCACCTAAAGACATCATGTGTCACACCACATAACTCCTTAGGCACAAACTCACAAAAGAGCCATGAACCGCAATCATTCGACCAGTACCTGAGGCTCATGCGCCGCCATGATTCTGACACTTCGATAAGTACTCGTGCGACATCACCAAATTCTTTAGCCTCAAATCTTGAAAAGCATCGTAGCCAACTCCATTATTGCCGGCCCGTGGACCTTATTACCAAGGGTCCAAGATAGTCTTTGCATAGTTTATGACTTATCTAGCATTACTCTTTCTAATTTAAGAAATAATATTTACAATCGTAGAGTGTACAACCGCTTTATAATTTTTTTGAAAAAGTGAATAAATACTTTATCTAAATGAAAAAAAAAAAAACTAATTTTTTAATAGTGGATCTCACTCTTTTTCAAAATGATTGTGTGGCGCTTACACACTCTGCGACTGTATGTAGCATTATTCTTTTAATTTAGGTCGCGTTTGGATAATCAGATGAGATAAAATGAGATGATCTGTGAATAGTAATGAGATCTTTGAGTTAAGATGAGATGAATTGGTTTGTATAAGTGTGTTTAGATGTAGAAGTGAGATGAGATAGTTTTAAATTTTTATTGAGATTTGATAAAGTGGTGGATTCACCAATTATTGGAAAGTTTTTGTAATAATTGAGTATTATTTATGAATATATTTATCATTAACTAATATCAATTATTAAATAAAATACCTATAAATATATTAAAATCACAAAATTAAACTTTTTATTTTTTTCAAAATTTATATAATTCAATAATTCTAAAAAATATCAATTTTTATTACAAAATTGGGTCGCTCCAATTCCCACATAAATGATAAACCCGAAAAAGTAAAGCCCAACAAAGATTTTTTCATCACCCTCTCGTTTCAGTTTGCCAAAAGAATAATGATACACCTGCAACTCTTTTATAACTAGTTTACAACTCATTTTCAAAAAACTAATGAAATCATGCCACTCCATTAAAAATAGATTTTACTATTACAAAACTACCCTCTATTTCATGTAGAATTGTAAAATATTTGTAAGGTTATCATTTTCCTTGCCAAAAGCCCTACCTACACCATCAGAGGAAGGCTCCTATTTTCTCTATGAATTTCAACCTCGTGCAAGAAGCAAAGATGGTGAAGAAGAGCAAAAGTAAGCAAATACCCTTTTCCCCTTCCACAATCCAATCTTTGAAATCCTTCCCTTCTCTTATGTTGCTTATTTTTCGTCATTAATGTTGCTTTTCCTTTTTGTCAGAAAGCAAGAGAGTACCATTGAAGCAAAAGCACGAGGTCATAAGGAATGTGAAGGAGCACCATAAGAAGGAGGCCAAGAAGCTTGGCCTTACGCGAAAGAAGAAGACTGAGAAGGAACCTGACATCCTCAACGAATGGCCCTTCAAGGAACAGGAGCTCAAAGCCCTCGACACCCACTCCGCACTTGAGCACTTGAGGAGATGAGCGTAATGGAGAGAGGCATAGGGGGAGAAAAATAATTGGGTTGAACAATGGTTGTGGTCATCTTTTTCCTTTCCCCAATAGTACATGTTCTTGGACATGTCAGTTGCCTAACATGGTTTTGGTCTCATCTCAGGAACCAAACGGGGCCTTACTCCCCCTCCCTCTAAGCACTAGAGTCACCATAGAATTATCTCTATTTGCCTTCGACACAACCTCAAACGATACTAAGTTGCTACATAGAACTGGGCTATATATAACTAATAAAAAATATCATATTCATTTCTGTAATATTTTCATATACTCTTTCCCTATAAAGAAAAGAGAAACTCTATTTGCGATCGGTAGTGTGCAACCGGCGCAGAGTCAATGACGTGGGATGTCCACGTGTTTTACTTAAATGGCCACATTTCACTACTTTGCAAACTCCAGATCAAAGGAGTCCCTGCAGAAGCCAAAACGCTCACCTCTAATGGAAGAAACTGGGAGTTTCTGCAAATTTATGTACCATGTACCAACAATGGTGGAGGCAAGTTAGCAAAGATACTAAGTGGAAGGAAGGAAAATGGTGTTTACCCTTGTTGTTGAAGACAAAGGGGTGGTAGAGAGAGAGAGAGAGAGAGAGAGGAGGTTTCTGTTGTTTATTATTTTATTTATTTATTTTTTTAGGGGTCAAGGAGCACTATAAAGAAATTGATCGAGTGTAGTAGGGGGAGATGGGACATGGGAGGTGTGATGCAATCTGAGCGAGAGAGGAGCCGTGGATAGCAGAATGCAAAAATGAGGGAGAGATGGAAACGGCAATGAGTATTGTTGTAATTCTTAAAACTGCTACAACAGCTAGTGTAGAGTTTCCAGCCAAGATTATCAAGAAACTTGAAGGTTTTGTAATGCAATGAAATAAAAATAAAACAAGAACAATAAGAATTAAGTGGTTCGATGAAAATGATCTAAATTCACGGTAGGAACAGTCAAGAGCCTTTTTATTGATGGCCAAAAGCAGCTTTGAGACTATAAGTACACTCCTCTCAAGTCTCTCTCACTTTCTTGAAGTTTATTCACATGTTTCTTGCACTCTCTTATCACCAGTAGTTTTTCTCATCTTTGTTTACAGAATACATACCAGTCCCCTTTTATAGCTTACACAACTCTCATGAGAATATAACAGCTTCCTCCATGTGCCTCCTCTATTCCACATCAGCAAAAGCAGTTGCACCCGAGTCTTTCACATGGGCTGCCAACCTATCTTCTCATTTAATGTGTCTTTGTATAAATGGTTGACATTCGTCATAACAATTCTCCACCTTGGCAATCATTTAGATCTCCCAAGCTGCCTCCTTCCACTTGACTGTTCCCACAAGTTCAACCCCAAAAGGGGATTAGCAGTTTTCCCTATTAATCAAGTCCAAATAATGTCTGAACTTGATTGTTGGTAGGGATTTAGTCATCATATTTGATGGGTTTTCTTTAGTTGGGATCTTTTCTACTCCAATCTCCCCAGTTGCTATGATGACCCTCGCAAAGTATAGCTTGATATCTATATGTTTTGATCTCTAATCATATGCCTAATATTTGGCAAGAAGAATTGTAATCTAATTATCATAGTAGACTGTGATATTTCCTTCATACATGCCTAGTTCGTGAGATATACCTTTCAACCATATAGCCTCCTTCATTGCCTCAGTCATTGTAATGTATTCTGCCTCAAATGTTGATAGTCAACTATTGGTTGTAAGTTTGCCTTTCAACTGATCGATCCTCCAAAAGCTATAAACACAAAGCCAGTCAATGACTTTCTAGTGTCCACATTTCCCGCATAGTCTGAGCCAACAAAGCCTTTAAGCTCACTTCCCAAATGCACACTTACACCAAGCTCAGTCCTAAACACCTTGTACTAGAAAGATGTTGGAATACCCACTTGACAGCATGCCAGTGTTGTTTTCCTGGATTACTCAGAAACTTACTGACTATGCTAACAACATAGGTCAGATCTGGTCTAGAGCAAACCATAGCATACATGATGCTTTCCACCATGCTAGCATATGGAATTTTAACCATGAGATCCTTATCTTCCTCAGTTTCTGGTGCTTGGGTGACTGACAGTTTGGAGTGCTGCCCCATAGGGGTATTTACTGTTTCTAATTGATCCATACCAAACTTGGTTAGAACCTTTCAAATATATGATTTTTGGGATAGGTACAGCAGTCCTTTCTTCCTTTCCCTTACTATCTCCATTCCTAGTATTCTCTTAGCAAGGCCTAGTTCCTTCATCTCAAATTCTGATTTGAGCATGCATTTGACATGATCAATCTGAATTTTATCCTTACAAGCAATGAGCATGTCATCTACATACAGCAGTAGATATATCATAAGTTCTCCAGTTTGCTTGTAATATACACAGCTATCATAATAGCTTCTTTTGAAGCCATTTCCAATCATGTGAGAGTAAAATCTTTTATACCATTGCCTTGGAGATTGTTTAAGTCCATACAATGATTTCTTGAGTAAACACACTTGATCTTTATTGGCTTCATTTATAAAAACCCTTCGGGTGGTTGCATGTATATAACTTCATCAAGTCCTCCATGCAAGAAAGCTGTCTTTACATCCAGTTGTTCCAAATGCATGTCATGATAGGCAGCAAATTATTGCCACAGTCTGATTGAGCTATGTTTAACCACAGGTGAGAATATTTTATTGTAATCTATCCCCTCTCTCTGTGTAAACCATTTTGCTACCAATCTTGCTTTATACCATGGAACCTCAACCCTTGCTATGCCTTCATTTTATTTATAGATCCATTTGGACCCAATCAGTTTTTGTTTCTTTGGTTTAAGAACTAGTTCACATGTTTTATTCTTGTTTAAAGACTCCATTTCCTCTTGTATAGCAAGCATCCACTTCTCAGCCTCCTTACTAGCCATGGCTTCTTTATATGACCTTGGCTCCATGTCAATTATGTCTTCAGCAACTGTCAAGGCAAATGCTATTAGTTCAGCTTGACCATATCTCTGAGATGACTTTATAATCCTCTTTTGTCTGTCTCTTACCAGATTATATGAGTTTGCTCCACCTTGATCTATGTCCTTTGAGCTTGTATCCTTAGTTTTCCCAACTTGATTGTCCTAGTGACAAGGTGAGCTTGTTGACTGCTCCACCTCAAGTTGCAAACTATCTATGGTAAGCTCCTGTGTTTGACTTTCATTTTGATTTTTTTGTGTTCAAGCCATTTGTAGTTCATTGAATGTCACATCTCTGCTAATTATACATTTCTATTTCCCAGGTTCATCAATCCACAACTTGTATCATTTAGCTCCTCGAGGATAGCTGACAAAAATGCACTTAAGTGCTCTAGGTTCTTGTTTATCAGTTTTTGTATGTGCATATGTTACACATCCAAAAATACTACTCAAGTGGTCATACCTAGATGGTTTTCCAGACCATATTTCCTGTGGTGTATTAAAGTTTATAGCTGAGGAGGGACTTCTATTTATTAGGTGTACTGTTATGACAATAGCCTCAGCGCAAAATGTTTTTGGCAATCCTGATGTTGACAGCATACACCTTACCCTTTCCAAAATAGTTCTATTCATGCACTCAGCTAATCCATTTTTTTGAGGGGTTTCCCTCACTATTTTGTGCCTAGCCATGCCCTCCCTTTGACAGAAAGTGTTAAACTCATTTGATAAGTATTACAGACCATTGTCTGTTCTTAATATTTTAACCTTTCTGCCAACCTAGTTTTCAACCAATGTTTTCCATTCTTTCAACTTAAAAATGTGTTACTTTTGTTTTTCAGGATGTAGAGCCATACCTTTCTCGAGTAGTCATCAATGATGGACAGGAGGTATCTTGCTCCACCATGTGAAGTGACCCTTACAGGTCCCCATAAATCTGTGTGAATATAGTCCAAGGTTTGCTTAGTTTGGTGTGTTACAGTTTTGAAACTAACTATTGTCTTCTTGTGAAGTTTGTTTGCCAAGGATTTTGTCATATACAGATTTTCTAGCTTGAGCCAAACCGCAGCTGCTGACTCCTCATTTGCAACTTCTCTTAAGACTTTTTCACCGAGGGAGAGAATGATGGTGGTGTGAGCTTTCTGTAGTATTTCAAATTTCTCCTTGTTTGATAAAGAATTTAAATTCTTTTCACCAAGAAAGGCATCCTGAAGACCCTGTTGAACCAAAAGAGCTCGCATCTTGATCCTCCACAACACAAAGTCATTCTTTCCTGTAAACTTCTTTTCAAACTTGGTAGTCTCCATCGAGTCTTGCTCTTGATACCACTAGCTGTAATTCTTAAAATTGTTGCAACAGATGGTGTAGAATTTCCAGCCACCATTATCAAGAAACTTGCAGGTTTTGTAATGCAATGAAATAAAACTAAAACAAGAACAATCAAAATTACGTGGTTTGATCAAAATGATCTACATCCATAGTAGGAACAATCAAGAGCCTTCTTTATTGATGAGCCACAAACATCTTTGAGATTACAAGTACACTCTGTCAAGTCTCTCTCAGTTTCTTAAAGTCTATTCACACGTTTCTTGCACTCTCTTATCACCAGTAGTTTTTCTCATCTCTATTTACAAAATGCATACTAGTCCCCTTTTATAGCCTACACAACTCTCATGAGAATATATATAACAGCTTCCTCCAAGTTGCACCCGAGTCTTCCACATGGGCTGCCAACCTATCTTCTCATTTAACATGTGTCTTTGTATAAATGGTTGACATTCTTCATAACAAGTATTGATACACACAACACATTTTTACAACATATTTCACAACAATGCTGTAAGATAAGGGCATTTTTGTAAAGTAATGTCATTTTTATAAAATGCTTTACAAAATTACCCTTTATTTTCCAATGGGAATGGGGTCTGTGAAACTTTTATTGTCTCTCATTTCTGACGTGGGACCCAGCCATGCCAGCCGCTTACTCACTGACTCTGTAAATTCGACTAAGTAAAACTACATAGCAGCTACTGTTCACGCATCAGTCGTTGTACACATTACGTGTTTTTTTTGTGTGTCTCAAAACGTGCATTTTGAAGAGATGATCTACATTTTTTCAAAACCCATTCGAATTCTCGCGTCTACCATTTCAGTGTCTTCTATCTTCAGAGCCCCCTCCTCTCTTCAGCTTCCTCTCCTATTCAAAATCTGCAGCCCTGCGTTTCGTCTCTTCAGCAGTGGCCTGGGTTTCATCTCTACTGTTTGGTGTCTTTTACCTTCAAAACCCATCGTCGCCCCTCCTCTGCTCTAGGTGCCGCATTGCCGTCGCACATACACTGCCCAGCACCCCGCGTTGCTGTCGCCCATCCTCTACTCTAGGTCCAGCTGCACCATCGCCCTTCCCTCTGTGCCCAGCGTCGCTGCCCAGCTCCTCCCTCCCTCTGTAATACCTCTCTCTCTCCTTCTATTTGTATGACAAATATTCACTTAATGCCCAGAGTTACTTTTATGTTATAAATTTACATGTTAAAGGTTAGATGATTAATACTTGAGTCCATGCATATTTGAAGTGAATGTTGAAAATCGTAGCATGTTTATTTGGCTATTATTTTAAGCAAAATCTTGTTCTTTTTACGTCTCAACTATGCTTAACTTAGCTAAAGCTTAGCTATTGTTGGTGGGAAAAAAAGATGACCCATTAAAAAAATGAAAATAATTGTGTGTGATTAAAACAAATATGGAACCATGATGGATGGTATTTTGCATGCCAAATAGCATTTCACAGATTTGTGCAAGTACTTGGTTTTGCTCTTTGCAGGCCCTTCCCTTGTACCTTGATAAGATTTTTCACCCCTTTGTTGTTGTTTTGTTGTCTGTGACTTTTGTTCTAACTTTTGGAGAGGTTCATTTTTATTTCTATGTTGATAAGGCTTCAAGTTGCAATCACAATAGGCTGAACCGAGAGTTACTTATTACTTACTATATTTGGGCCAAATTATACCACAAGCAATATGCTCAAGATATGTTTTTCTCTAAATATAGACACCATTGCAACACCATTTGATTGTCTCTCATTCTCGTGGGCTTTGACAGGTTATCTCTTATAAGATCATGGACCATTGTCTTCCAGATTGCACTTCTAATTCCTTAGTTTCCTCTTGATCTTTATGTGAACTTTGGTGGGTTTTAGTTTGAGGGTTTACCGGTTTTAAAGGATTTGCAATCTAGGTAATCAAGTAATCGGATACTGGTTTCTGGGGTCAAATTTTAGTGGACACATTGCACACCCTACGTGGTTGTCTTCTTTTTTCTTTTTCTTTTTTTTCTTCCTTCAAAATTACAATTTGAAATTTTGAACACAGTGAACCCATTTCTATAGCACATGCAAATCATTGCATACAAGATGATTCTCACAATTTGGTTAAAGTTGCATTTTTTTCCTTTTTTTATAAGTAGGTTAAAACTCTATTCATGATCAAAAGGCATTTCTCGAGTATATAGGGTGGGTGTATACATGAGAAACACCACTCCAATAAATGAGAAAAAATTTAAGAGATCCAAATAACATGAAAAAGAATAACTAAAATGAGCACACATCTATTGATGATGGCAATAGTTCAAGCTTTTAAACTATAGGTGAACCGATATATGCTGTAAATTTTAAGTTGCAAAGTTTAGGCTTTTTCATTTGAGTAAGTTGCAAAGTGATGGATTAATGTTTGTCTCGTTTATCTTAGATTAAAATACCACTGTAAAGAACCAAAAACTGGAGACAGAAGAGGCTGAAACACTGTTCTGGAAAGGAAATAATAGTTAAAAATGATTGAAATAGGCCAAAAAAAAAAAACCTAGGATTCTATGCTTGGATTCCCTGCCTCTGACTCATAATTTCTTACCAAAATGCTAAAATTGATATGGATTATGCATTCATTGATTGTTTTGACCTTGAATACTCAGTATGCCCTATGTTGTTCTTAACGTACTACTTAATAACTAATTACTTCTTTGGTATATATATTAACTTTTTCTCTTGTTGTTTTCTTTGTAGTTGTGGAGATGGATGATCGAGCCTGTGAACAGTTGTGGAGATGGCCATGCCCTGTGGTGTTCCATAGTTGTGTATATTGTGTTGTGAGCCATGTTTTAGTGGCTGTTTTTTTGTATTCCAGTGTTGTAGAGATGTTGTTGGTGTTGATTATGCAGATTGTAGACTATGGGCTTTGTGTGGAAACACTGTCATAGCAAGTTTGGGGGGTTAGATGAGAATTTTGTGTTTTGTTTGAAAGTTTAAAATATTATGTTTTAATATTATTATTATTTTGGGATTTGAAAAAGTTGAATTGGAATTTTAAAAAGTTGAATTGTTTATTATATTTTGTATGAGGATTTGAAAAATGTGTAATGAGATGAGATGAGATGAAAATTTTGAGTTTTGTCTTGTGCCCCAAACCATTAAATATGTAGGATGTTAATTCAATATTTGAGAATGCATAAATTAGTGGCCTTGAAACAACTATGTCTAAAGGATATATAAACCATGCCAACAGAAGTACTCAATGTGGGAACATGCGCATGACCCAACATTTTGAAAATGATTATGTTAAAAATTATATGTTCTGAGTTAGTGAAGTAAAAATACTGTGATGGAAATTGCACCGAACCAGAAAAGCATTTTGATAAGCTTAAGCTCAATCTTTTGGCCACACCAGCATCTTTTCCTGAGTTTTCTATTCAGATATGAAGGAAATTAATCAAGATGTTTCTAAATACATGTGTACTGAAAATAACCAGCAAGTATCTCTAACTGTTGGTGTAATGCAGTCACAACTCACTTGCAATTAACCAACAAATATTTACAACAATATGTCAAAGTGTAAATTATCACTTGCTTACAATCCATAATATCTCTAACTACAAGTCATTGATTACAACATTATAAGCTTTCATGGAGGATTGCTTTGAGTTTGGATTCAAACTAAATTGATTGATCACAAGTACAAGTTGAAAAAATCTAGGTCCCATATATTCAGTGATCAATATTTTGCTCCTGTGTTTGGTTTTCAAGCTCTACTTGGTGTCCAACAGTTTTTGGTTCCATCATCATCATGTGCTTGGATGCCTCGTTTTCGTCCATTAAACGACTTTGAGTAGCTTCGGCCACCAACTGTTCATTTAGTTCCCTTTCTGTCATGCATGTACTGTATTCAAGGATTTTTTTATCTACCCAAGTAAAAAAAGTTGCATGATTGGCCAAACTGCAAACTAAAGAAATAACATGACTTATCCAATACCATATTTAAAGTGCATGAAAATTTATCAAGACGGACCATATTCAAAGTGCACGAAATAGAAGAATAAAGAACTAATCTTTACAAACAATTCAATCCCAAAATGACTCCACTAAAATAACACGAAATGCCTTGAGTTTTCACGTTTGATAAGTATTGACATCCATTTGCAGAAGAAAAAAAGAAGACAATGTTTCATGAGGAAGATGCAAAACCCAAAATATTGACATCCATTCAAAACATATATGGTGCATGACTCATCTATGCACAGGCACAGCTTGCAAAAACAACCAACCCATAAATCATGACAGTTAGGCAATCACATAAATGAATTAGGAAATAATAATGTACAGTTTGAGAAAATTGACAATAAGACCAGTCACTAAACTAGTTTAGTAGAAAATATTTCATGTTCTTTGATACAGCACATTTGTGGAAGCATAGTTCACTTTGTCTTTCCTATAAATTCTTCCCATTTGTGGAAGCATAGTTCACTTAATTGTTTAAAAGTTAATTGCCAATTTGAAGTGTTTACCCATATAGTTACCATAAAAAAAGATAAATATTAAGTTCTCCATCAGCTAGGTACAGTATCATAATCCACAATGCAGCAGTAATAAGTACTTCATATATTGGTTTCAGTTCATATAAGTACTTCAGGAAATGGTTCACGTCAGCATCAAGTATTATACTAATGATGGCAATATTGTTTGAAAGACGAGGAATGGTTGTGAAGCAAGCAGATATTACTGTGGCAAAATCGATGCAACCTGGATGGACAATTATCATAATCTAGCAAAATCATGGGATCCCAGTATATACATGAGATTGTCGCCACATTTTATTGACATCCATAGGGCAGATTAAAACCTAACCAATGTCTGCAACAAATCTCTAAGCAAACATGCCCTTTTAAGTGAGAATTTAGCCATATATTCAACAAATCAACAAACGAAAAATGGATAAAAGTATGAACACTAGGGCGGTTGATGGGTGTTAATGGGGGACGCCAAATCTTTTGGAGCCGCATATTCTGGGGTTTAGGTGGGTTGTTCGGAGGAGCTGGGCAGCGATGCTGGGCAGCGATGCTGGGCATAGAGGGAGGGGCAACGGTGAAGCGGGACCCAGAGCAGAGGATGGGCGACAACGATGCGGCACCCAGAGTATAGGAGGGTCGACAACGGGCTTTGAAAGTAGAAGACACCGAACAGACGCAAGAATTCGAATGGATTTTGAGAAAATGTAGGTCATCTCTTCAAAACGCACGTTTTGAGACCGAAAAAAAAAAAATACATGTGAGGAGTGCAACGGCTGTTGCATGAACAGGAGCTGCTCTCCAGATTTTTTCAAGAGAAATGTTGTGTCCCGAATGAGATTTTTTTTTAATTTAATGATTAATGAAGTGTTTTTGAATGATGTTATGAATTTTTTTTATTTTTTTAAAAAATGTTTATAATGATTAAAAAAATACATAAAAAATAAAGAATAAATAAATGAAATTTGCTGTTCGGAACAATTATTCGGTACCTTTTTCGGAAAAATGTAGTGCTACTCTTTTTTCAATTTGGACTATACCTAGAAGAACTCGAAGAAAGAACAAGTTGAACATTTTCTGAATTCTCTCTTTTTCTGAATCATTATTTTTCACATGTCAATACAAATGAGGCCCACCTTATCACCTTTTTTTTTTTTAATTATTATTATTATTTTGTAGGCCTTATCACCTTCTAGTTATTCGCAATAGTATGAGAAATTTCTTAATATCTTAATTTTTCCTTACATTTATTTATTCCTCTTCTATGTTTCAAATTTTTTCAAATAAAATAAAAAAAGAGAAAAGATATTTACAACCGTAAAGAGAAAAAATATTTATAATTGTAAATTATGCAACCGTCGTGTAATCATTTTAAAAAAAATGAATAAAATATAGGACTCATATGAAAAAAAAATTAATTTTTTAATAATAAACCATACTATTTTTCAAAACGATTACGCGACGGTTGCATACCTCACAATTATATATAAAATAGAAAACCTTAGAATTCAAAAACACGAGGGTAGACTCACTGGAACCGTCAAAAACGTCGTCGCTAGTCTTCCTATGAACCTATGTATTACCTTTACGCGCTTCTTCTTTGTTTAGCTACCACTTGAAACATTCGACCACCGAGGCCAAAAGCTCGTTTAACACGCCACCGGAATCTGAGACGTTTCAGCGACTCCGATGCCCAGAAAACGGTGAGGTACTCCGATCTGGTAATTCTAAACTCTCAGCTTCTCTATATATATTGCAAACTTTTGATAACATCTGGCGGGAATTATACTCTGCTAGTTGGATAATGGAATAATAGTTTTGTTGATCCGGAATCTGGATCATGCTCTTGCTCTGTCCTTTTTCCGGCGCTTAATTTTTGTTTCTGCATCATTTGCAACTGATCATGGAAGATCAAGATGTCTCGCGACCAAAACCAAAAATCATAGGACCTGCATGTATTACTTCTTGTGTACGTACGTATTTCAGCAACGTCTAGATCCCCATTCTATATTTCTATGTTGTTGTTCAGTGATATAGAAAAAACGTTTTGAATAAAAAAAAAAAAAAAAAGACTTCATGTGATCTTATCCTTTAGAAAAGTAGGAACAAGAACAGACACAAGAGAACAAGTTGGTGGTGCTGGTAGGAATGGTGGATCCCCCAATCAGATTGGATATTTAATGGATGTCGGTTAATGTACATGTGGTGTGGTGGTTTTGGCTGTGGCTCTTGGGCGGCGCCTTTGAGTACCACTATAAGCTTATTTAATTTGAAGGTTAAAAGTTTTAAAATTTGAATTTTAGAGATCAAATATTACAATTTAAGTATAATAGATAATATGATATATATATATATATATATATATATATATTGACTTGAGAATAGAATAATTCTGATACAATAACACTTTTGATTGTTGCATAAGTACTATGTTTAGGTAAACTATGTTTAGATTGATCTCACGAGTTATACCATACAATTCTAGCCGGTAAGGTCTGGTTTGGATAGCAAAATCTTTCAAACTCATTCCATCTCATTTCAATATTTAAACACCACAAAATATAAATATTTTTTAATTTCAAGTTTTTAACCTTTTCATCTAATAATTACATAATCATTACAATTTTCTCAAACTTTCAAACAAAATGAAAAAATAATTCAACTTTTTCAAATTTCAAAACAAAAATTATATTATAATAATATTTTAACTTTATAATATTTTTATTCAACTTTTTCTATCTTCTTTTCTAAAATCTTATAAAACATATTAACTGAAATCATTTCACTATTATTTATAAATTATTTTATTATTATTTATAGATCAATCTCAATTCATCTTACTTTCCAAACGAGGCTTAACTATCCCCTAAAAGAAATTGTCAACTGTTTACATTTGTATAGCCACCGAGGGTTAAATATTAGAAGAGTAGTCATTTGTGGTTTGTCTTTTGACCCGAATGGTCCTTGTATTGTAATTTTGAGCTTTTTACTTTCTGAAGTTTTAACTTTGATAATTTTAGTTTCCCATTAGCATCAAGAACTAAGTGTAACCTATAAAAATTAAAAAAACTTAAACTAAAATATCATTAAAAAACAAAAAATATATATATAGGTGACCCAAACAGACCTCTGTCTAGGACGTTGGATGACCCAAGCACCGCTTTGGTCATTGCCTGCCAAAGTGCCAACACTTGGTCACTGGGTGATCGAGGTTAGGGCTAAGCAAATATCTAAAAAATTGACTCTAAATCTGGCTCTACTTCGACTCCGTTTTGTCAAAACAGAGTCGGATTTATTTTTAATTTTTCAGACAGAGTCAGAGTCAAAGGTGTCACTGGACCGACTCCGACTCTGATCTGATCTGACTCCGACTCTGAATTTGACTCCAATATTGTATATATGTTATAAAAATATGTATTTATCTATATATTTATCATATATACTGGTATAGTTATATAGTTAAATTCAATAATATACTAGTATAAACTAATTATTATAAAATAATATACTTATACTATAATATAAATGGACTAATGAAAGTTTAGTATATATAAATAACATAGTATTAATACCATATATAATCAAGTATAGAAATAAGTTAGACAATAATATTTAAATAAGTATAGTATAATAAGTTAATAACATATATAGTAATTCACTAAAGTATAATAATATGTAGTTAGACACTATAGTATAAGTCTTGTAGAGAAATAAATTAGACACTAGTACAAAAATAACTAATAAGTCTAGTATAATAATTTAATAGAACAATACTAATTTATTAAAGTATAATAACATTTAATTAGACACTAGAAATAAGTCTAGTGTAGAAATAAGTTATAAATAGTTAGATATTAGTATAATGTAATAATATGTAATACTATAATATACTAACATGTAATTAGACACTAAAATTAATATGAAATACTATAGTATGATAACATATAATTGGATAATAAAATATAAGTCTAGTATAAAAATAAGTTAGATATTAGTCCATCATTAAAATCCTACAAATATTTTTTTTAAATGGACTAAAGATTAAGCTAAAAAATTGTCCAAAACTGAAAGCCAAATTTAATTCGGCTCTTATTTCTTTTTGACAAATAGGAATCAGAGTCAACTCAAAATCTATATAAGTCAGAGTCGGATCGAAATCTATACAAGTCGGAGTAGAAGTCGGAGTTTGGATTTGAAACGAAAATAATAACTAATATTTTCGAAAGGCAATTCACAAGTACAATGTTTGTATTTAACCCAATTTTGAAAGCATTATGTCTTTTCCTTAATATTGTACGATTTCATTAATTGGTTATCCCACTCTCTTAGTATTAAGTATTAAATGACAGTCAATATCAGTCCCTCCATTTGTTTAAAAAAAAATTCATAGAAAATGAGATGTACGTAGGTCTCGGCTTTTCAATAATGCAAAATTTTGGAGTCTCAATCTTTGAAAATTGAAAGCTGAAAAGCAAAAGTAATTTGTTGTCATTGATTTCCGAAAGCAAATTAAGGTAGAATTAAGGCACGTTGGTTTGAATGGTGAGATGAAATGAAATGAGATAGTTTTAGATAAAAATTAAAAATTAAATAAAATATTATTTTTTAATATTACTATTGTTTTGAATTTTGAAAATATTGAATTGTAATTTGAAAAAGTTAAATTGTTTATTATATTTTGTGTAAAAATTTAATAAAATTGTAATGATGAGATGAAACACTCTCTGAATCCAAACGAACTTAATCGCTAGTTTCACATTCTTTTTCGTCTAGTTTTGTGTTTTATGTTGTTTTTAATTTTCATCTCAGTTTTATTTTTTTTTTCTTTTTTCCGCTCCTTTTTTTTTAGATAAAAAACAAATCTTTTCATGCTATTTGTATTTTCGTGGGGTTATATTAAAATATTTATTTTTTCTAGTTTAATTAAAAAATGCCCTTGCAGCTGCTCAAAGTAAATGGAAAAAAAAAATTATACTCAGTTATAATTAGATTGTAATAAAGTTGTTATTATATCATTTTGCATATTATTTTTATCAAAAATCCCCAAAATTAGTTGGATGTGGAAGGTAGGGGGTTATCCGGCGGAATTCTGAAGTTTGATGATGCAACTATCACACGTGCATAACGTCAGTCAAATTGGAGGAGCATGTTTGACTTGGATGCCGGAAAGAGAATGCTAATTCACCAAACTTATTAAAAAGGTTAGAAATTGTTTGGACTAACTTAATTTTCAGAGTTATTCTATTATCAAATCGGTGTATAGATATATCATCTATATCACTGAAAAAATTTGATTTGTGAGATTCAAAATTTAAAATCTCTTTTTCAAATCATTTATGTCATGTAAGTATTTTATTAGGCCATATGTTATTATACCGTTTTATAAATAGAATTTTTGATATATATATTAGAACTTCTTTACAAAAAAAGAAAAAAGAAAAAGTATTTTACAAACCAAAGGATGTTGGATTCCCACCATTTCAGTGAGAGGACTACTACTTATCATGGTGGCCACACAATCAGTATCAAGAATGTTTTCTTGCTTGATTTGTTGCCTATAGTTGTCATTCTTTGTACCAATAAATTTTCTTTCCCAATTTCATGTTACATGTTAAATGCTCTTACAGGTCCAGAATCATCCCAGAATGAAGCAAGAATACCCATCAGTCCCTTGTCAATATGTTACTTTCCTTGTTATCATAATTCTTTTACTACTGGAAACAACAGTACTGGGAGATCCAAGGTCACAAACAGTGCGTATAACGTGTGGCCTCCAACTTGAACACGACAGCACCATCTTTGTTCCAAATTTTGTTGCTACAATGGAAAAAATTAGTGAGCAAATGCGAGTTTCAGGCTTTGGAATAGCAGTCACAGGTTCAGGCCCTGATAATAACTTTGGCCTTGCTCAGTGCTATGGGGATCTACCATTACTTGACTGTGTATTATGCTATGCTGAGGCTCGCACGATTCTTCCTAAGTGCTTCCCTTATAATGGGGGTCGCATTTACCTCGATGGTTGCTTCATGAGGTCCGAGAATTATAGCTTCTTTGAAGAGTATAAAGGACCTGGTGATAGGGCAATGTGTGGGAATACGACAAGGAAGAACTCGAAGTTCGGAGCCTCGGTGAGACAAGCTGTGAGGCATGCTGCTGAGGCTGCACCAAGCAACAAAGGGTATGGAAGGGCACATGTGGCTGTGCCTGCGGCAGTGAATGAGTCAATTTATGTGCTGGCTAACTGTTGGAGGAATCTGAATGCTAGCTCTTGCAGAGCTTGTTTGGATAATGCATCTGCTTCGATGTTGGAATGCTTGCCTTGGTCAGAGGGCCGAGCACTGAACACCGGCTGCTTCATGCGGTATTCGGACAAGGATTTCCTCAACAAGGAACTAGGAAATGGAAGTTCAAGAGGTAAATGAATTATCAAGTTATCAAATATGGAGCATAATGTTAGGGGTCCATACTTGTTGTATCAAGGAAGATAACATCTCTCTTGAACAATTTTTGCTTGATCATGGGTTTATTGCTGTGCAGTTACCACCATAGTGATAGTAGTTTCAGTTGTCAGTTCAGTGATTGTTTTGGTAGTTTCAATAGCAATTGGTGTATATATCAGGAAGCGCAGATATATACAAAAGAAAAGAGGAGGTAAAAATGCTTATCTTGGAACATTGTAAAAACTTCTTGCTGATTATTGATCACATTCAAAGTAATTAATCTTTCTTTCTTTCTCTTTCCTTTTTCTGGCTCCATAGGTTCAAATGATGCAGAAAAATTGGTGAAAATTCTTAATGACAGTAGCTTGAATTTCAAGTATTCCACAATAGAGAAGGCTACAAGTGCTTTTGATAATGCCAACAAGCTTGGACAAGGAGGATTTGGAACAGTTTATAAGGTAGTTTCTCTCCATTCCTACCCCTATACATAATCCTCCCCCTCTTTCAACTTCCATATTCCTAGAATTTCAAATATTATCTTAAAAATAACCAAATCCTCCCTCCATCGCAGGGAATTCTGCCAGATGGAAGAGTGATTGCTGTCAAAAGACTTTTTTTCAACAATCGACATAGAGCGGCGGATTTCTACAATGAAGTTAACATTATAAGTAGTGTTGAACACAAGAATCTAGTTAGGTTACTAGGTTGCAGCTGCTCTGGACCTGAAAGCCTTCTTATCTATGAACTCATGCCCAACAAAAGCCTCGATCGTTTCATCTTTGGTAATCACTTAATTCTTACATTTAAGTGCCAAAAATGTAATCCCAACGATGGATTCTAACAATGGTAACTATTTCAATTGTTTCAATTAAAATGACAGATGCAAACAGAGGTAAAGCACTGAATTGGGAGAAGAGACATGAAATTATTGTAGGGACAGCAGAAGGTTTAGTCTACCTTCATGAGAACTCTAATATCAGAATCATTCATAGAGATATAAAAGCCAGTAACATCTTATTAGATTCGAGACTTCGTGCTAAAATTGCAGATTTTGGGTTGGCTAGGACATTCGAAGAAGATAAGAGCCATATAAGCACTGCCATTGCAGGAACACTGTAAGAAGTATATTCCTATATAATTGTTTGAATCATTGAATGGCTTTGAAATGTCAGATTCACGCCTATAATTTGAAAATTAACTAACATTTTAGAACAGTGTAAGAACATGTATTAGTGATTAAAGACAGGTAGGTGATGTGTTATAGGTTTGTTCACTATGTAGTAGACAGTATAGTGATTTCTTTACCTGAATTTTTAGAGGATATATGGCTCCAGAGTACCTAGCCCATGGCCAGTTGACAGAAAAGGCCGATGTGTACAGCTTTGGGGTGCTTGTGTTAGAGATTGTTGCGGGTAAGCAGAACAACAGGAGCAAAACTTCAGAATACTCGGACAGCCTAGTCACAGTAGTAAGATTCACAACTTTATCCTTTCAAAGATAGGTGCTATTTTATGCCTTGTTTGTTTTCACAACTCCACTCAACTCATTTCATCTCAGATAAGCATTACAACTTTTTCAAATTTTCAAATAAAATAAAATAAACAATTCAACATTTTCAAATCTCAAAACAAAAATAATATTAAAAAAATATATTCTAACAATATTTTATTCAACTTTTAACTTTCATCTCAACTCATCTCATTTCATATCATCTGCAAAAATAAACGAGACATGAGTACTTCTACTTGCAGACCCATATAATACTGCTAAAATGACAGGAGCAAAAGGTTTAAAATTTTGAATTCTGAAGTTTTTTCAATCTACATTTCATTGGTGTTAAAAGTGGCTTGCAAAAAGAATTTATCTTTCAGGATAATCTATTTTGGTATCATTGGATTGTTTTTAGTGTAAAGATTAATTAAATGTCCTCATTTATACCCTTTCTTTGTGGTAAAAAATAGACATGGAAGCATTTTCAATCAGGGACAGTTGAGGATTTATATGATTCAAATCTAATGCTGCATAATCACCACAACAGCAATATTAAGAATGAGATCTTGAGAGTGGTGCACATCGGACTTCTGTGCACCCAAGAGATTCCTTCATTGAGACCAACAATGTCAAAGGCTTTGCAGATGCTAACAAAGAAGGAGGAGCACCTTCCTGCACCAACAAATCCACCCTTTGTAGATGAAACAACCATGGAACTGAATGACACGTGTGAAGACTCATTTTACACCCTCAAAGCAGGAATGCCTGATTCGATTGCTACAGTCTCCCAGAGTTCATTCCGTCCCAGGTGACCATATTGCTGACATCTCGGGACAGTTGTTTCTGCCATTGGTGACATTTTAGGGAGAATGAATGGTTTCTTGGAAAACCCAGTGCTTGCAAGTTCTATACTCAACTGAAAGAAACCACAGGTCTCAGGTTACAAACATGGCTTCAGCTTCTGGCTGCAAGTTCTCTACTCCAGGAATTCCTGAGCCATTACTGAGGGAGCATTTATGCCTACTCTTCCAAATTTGGGTTTGAAGGAGTATCTGTCACAGAAAAAATGTTGCGTGGTCGATGTTGTAAATTTATGTTATTTATTTACATCTCAACTTGTCAGTTACAGGTACAGGGTATGGCAGTCAAAATCACACAATTAGCAGTTTTCTTGTATCATTTGAGTATAAACTTCATAAATGGAAATCAACATTACAATATCTTCTCCAGTTATGTTAAAAATCTAGTGAAGCAACTGAAACTCCAAAGAAAGAAACAACGTGAGCAGAAAAGGAAATTCAGGCTGCTATTGATTCATAAGCTGTATTCTACTGACATTCCAGTTCAGCAATACAAGAAAACACAGAAATATGAAAACTTTAGATTTTTTGAGCCTACAACTTGAGTACTGACATTCATACACAATGAGTTCTTTCTTGCAAAGAAGTAATTGACTCTACCCGGAGGAATACCATCCATGCATCTAACGTTTGGCTACTAGGTTGCCCATGACGCCTCCACTAATCTCATAATGTCTGGCACTTGAGAATCCTACTTGTAAAGCAACCTTCTCCAGCTCCTTCCCTGAATCAAACAATAAAATTCGGATGGAAAGAAATTACTGTGGAAACACACTGCCCCTATAGCTCAGAAACTTTTTATTTGGCAATTTATCCTCTAAGAATTTCTTAATGTATTGGAAATCTACCATTCCTAGACACAATATAATAGACAAACTTCCATAAAATTTAGTCAGTGTATAAAAATATGGCAATATCGTGAAATAGCAATAAAAATTTCGAGCAACTCTTTTGTATTGATCCATTCTAGATACAAAGTATAGTAATCAAATATGCATGAGAAAAGTAAACTTCCACACTCCAAATAATAGGTGATTTACACTTTGGACCCCAAAATACTAAAAACGATACATTGCACTCTGTTACTATTGCTCACAGTCAAATAGCACCCTTTGCTAAGATCCGATGGTCAAGAGTGTGTAGCGTAGCCTATTTTCCTCATCTTAATGGTCACGTTTGGATGCAGGGTCTTATATGACAAAAAACTATTAGTTTGATGATCCAATGTGCTAGTTTTAATAGTTTGGGATGCAAAATGTAAAACACCTGCTAGGTGGAGGGTGGAAATCAATATACATTATTCGCAAAAATAAGCAAATTTTTTTATTTGAAGATTTGTTAATCTACAGAGATATTGCCAACTGATCCACCTAAAACAGCATGTGCACAGTAACTCAAGAAACAACGAACCTGTTAAAAATTCCCTAATTGAGCTTTTCAAATATTCATACTCCTTTGCAAGCCCATAACTAGTTGCCACTGGGACTACGACATTGTCAATCATCCATTCCTTGCAAAATCAAGACATTTAAGAAAAATAGATTTCCATTTCTGCAACAGGTACACAGTGTTGAACATAATGTCCTACAACCAAGACTCTATAAAATACAATGAGATACAACAACTCATATGAACGATAACAGGAAGGCCGTCAATCATTTGAAAATCATAGATGGCGAGTCATAATTAGTGAAGAAACCTTCCTGTCACATTCTATAACAACATACATACTAAATGCATAATCGAATGCAACAATTACCCCAGATTAAAACAAGATTTTCATTAAAAAAAATTCATATCCCAAATTGACTACCTGAGTTGATGCCGTAAATGGTTGAGTGCTTTTATTGAAATCAAGGACGGATACCCTTGAACCTGACAACCACACAAGAATGATAACATCAGCTCTCAGTTTCAAATTCACTGCATTTCATTCTTTCCAGAGAGAAAGAGAGATTATACTCAGAAGACCTGGTTTTAGGACCCTATACATCTCCTGCATGGCTCTGTACTTATCTACCACATTTCGTAGCCCATAACCCATTGTAATAGCATCAAAATAGCCATCTGGAAATGGCAAATCAAGGGCATCGCCTTCAACCCAACTATAACGAAACACATTCTATTAGTACATCGTAGCATTCATTAGTTTTGCCTCTAACTAAAAACTAATAAATGGGGAGGCAGTTACAGTGAACTTTAAGAACAATTAAGAGAATAGCACACACTTTTTCCGAATACATGGTTTTGAGAACCACTTTATATTCTTGGTCAGTGTATCATATGCAAAGTAATGATTACTGCTAGATTTACCAATGCTCACTCGATATTCTTGTAGCAGGGTTTCAGGGACATGTTTTGCCTAAGTGAAGCAACTGACAACTGCTCCTGTGAGAAATCAAGACCGGTCACCTGCAAAGCGCGACCCCAAAAACGTCAAAGAAAACAATCACACAACAACTTCGTAAAACATAACATTTACGACAATGGTCGGTGTTGGAAATGACCTTGCCATTAGATCCCACTTTCTCGGACAATAGAAACGATAAATCCCCACTTCCACAACACAAATCCAACACTTGGTCTCCCATTTTGGCTCTGAAACCCACAATTCCAATATTACAAAACCAAAACATGAAGTTCAATAACTGGAAACGAAAAATTAAATAAACAAATACTTGCCCACTCCATGAGACTGCCATCCTTTTCCATACTCGATGCTGACCCAAACTCAGCAAGTCATTCAACTGCGATATTTTCAAAAGAGTTAGAAAATTAAAAACATACAGAGAACCCATAAAAAAGAAATGCATTCGAGGAAAAAAGACGATATGGAGTGGAAAGGGTGCACATTATCGTAGACAGGAGCTATACGGTTAAAGAGGGTTTGGCGCTCGTCAGCACAACGAACCGGCCTGTGTCTGAAACGGTATGTTGAAGGAAGAGAGAACTGAAGGGAAGCCATTTCCAGGTCCGCGTATCCTTCTGGATAGACAAACGCATACGAGTTCAAATAGATTCACCAAGACGTGGATAAAAAAGCCTTGACAATGAAAGTTAAGGTCATCGGGCTCTCATCTATTTGAGCTAACCTGATGCTCGCCTCCGTGCAATGTGAGGCCTGAGGCGGACCTTTAGCATGCTCCCAATCACTCAGCTCATGAAAGTTTCGGCTTCGACATGTCTTTGGGGCTTGGGGCCCATATCTGTCCCAAATATCCACAGATTTTTTTATTTTTATTTTTTTCACATTTTTAAATATTTTTAAAAAATAAAAAAATATACTAATGCACTAATACACTAATATATATTTTTTTAATTATTAAAAAAAATTAAATACATGAAGGGTCTATGAGAGGACAAAATCATGAGGCATAATATGATTTTCCAAATCCAAATATAATCTTGAAAAGCAGTACTTTACACAAATAATTGTAGACGTTGGCATTTCTATTTTTTTTTTTTTTAACCATGGATGCATCACATTAAATATTCTACATAAAAATATTAAACAAAGAAGTTTATAAACTAGTATGACTTAATGTAATATGTCATATCTATTTTACAATAAAAAGTGTTTCATAATTTGACAAATAATATTAAGACACGTTAATTTGTAAATTTTTTTGTATAAAATTTTTGTGTAAACCAATCACTCCTTAAAAATACAAAGAAGAGGGAGTGAGGCAGTCCGAACAAACACCTTGTTTTTTTTTTAAGAATCAGGGTCACCTGTCCACGAGTGACCATTTCTCAATTTTATTAATAAACCGTCACTTATGGCAGAAGAAAAGCGTGGATACAAAACCAGCCAACCCAACCTATATCCAAAGAAACCAAACAAACAAGACCAAACCAAAATAAATAGATCCAGTGAACATTAAACTCTAATGTTGAGGAGGCCAAGTTTATCAGTACGAAGGATACCCCTGACAAGACAGGGGAGTAACCCACCCTCCTTATATCTACATGTCAAACCTGCTTCACCTTGTCGTGCCAGAAAATCCACAACCTGATTCGCTTCCCCATATTGATGGCGAATAATGAAGTGAACACCCTGAAGCTCTTTAATCGTCTCCTCCCAAAACTCCCAAAGATACCAAACTGTCGATTTTTTGAAAGAATCCAGTCAACTATTATATTTTAATCACACTCAATTTTGAGATTAAAAAATCCCAACTCATTACACAAAACTACTCCCGCATGTAGAACACGAAGTTCGGCCTCATTATTCATCCATTTCCCAAAAAAAATTGAAAAAGCATCTTTAATAGTGCCAAAAGCATCTCGGATCACACCTCCTCCCCCACAAGATCCCAAATTACCCCTACAACTCCCATCTACGTTCAACTTCATGTGTCCATTAGCTGGCTTTTGCCACACAACCAGAAGTGGCATGCGGCGTTGGTTCGGAATCGGTGGGATATCAAGATCAGTGAGAAACCGTTCATCACTAGGCGAGGCGGGCCCTCCCTTCATATGTTCCATAAACAAGTTCCTGAGCCAAAATTTTATGGAAAGGCACAAACCATCCACCGAGCAAGCAACACCTTCCATACGCACTTTGCACCTACGTTGCCATAAACACCAAGTAATAATAGTGGGTAAAAGACCAATCAAGATGCCCCATGAAGAAGACTTCCTGGCCAACGAAAACCAATGGAGAACACGTCCCCACCATGTTCTTGCATACATAAACGGCAATCCCATCACCAGGGCCGCTCTCTCCCAAATCTGTGCTGCAAATTCGCCAGAGCAGAGAACGTGCTCAAGAGTCTCCATGTTCCTAGTATTATAACAGTCACATCTAGAGGTCAAGTGCACTCCACAGTTCTACACTCTAGAATCCACTGACAGATAATGGAAGCAAGCCTTCCACACGCACAACAAGATTTTTTTCGGTAGGAGTTTATACCAAATCCACTCCATTCCTAGGATTCTCTCTTGTTTTAAATGGATCACCTCCCACGCACTCATTGAAGAAAAAACACCATTCGACGTCGACTTCCAAATGAGACAATCAACCCCTTCCCTTTTTATTGAAACAGAGCTAATAATCTCCCCCAAAACCTCATTACCCACCAACTCCTCCAACAACTCGAAGTTCCAACCAGAATTACCCCAGCACTCCTTAATTTGAAGCAAAGGATTACAATAGTGATAGCACGTAAACATAATGGACCAGACTCAAGCCATTGATCAAACCAAAATGACTTCTTGCCTTCTCGAATACGCCAACGAATATCATCACAAACATCTATCAAAACTCTCATAACCGATTTCCAAAACCGTGAACAAGTAGGTGTATTTTTTGCAAGAGCCAAATGACCACTTTTCACATATTTAGCCTTGAAGAACCGGGTCCATAGATTATCCAACGTCAGCAAGCGCCATGTGAATTTCATATGGAGTGAACGCTGCACATCCACAAACTTTCTGAGTCCCAAACCCCCCCCTCCACAGTCGGCACACGCATCTTGGACCAAGGGCACCATTTCCTCTTAGCTCTGTCATTGCTCTCTCCCCAAAAGGAAGTCGATAAAATGGAGTTAACTTTTTCCAAAGACACCAACGGAACACTTAGCACAGCTAACAAATGAGTGGCCATACAAGAAAGCACATGCTTCAGCAAGATTAATCGACCCCCTTGGGACAGCAACCTAACTTTCCAGCCGCCACTTATCATGAATTTTATTCACCAATGACTCAATCGATCTAGCCTTTTGCCGCCCAGTCACTAATGGTACACCAAGGTAAGTAGCCGAAAAAGACCCTTCCACAAATCCTGAAATTCTCAACAATTCCCGCCTTCGAGCTAAGTCGATCTGCTTGGAAAAATAAATAGCAAATTTTTTCACACTGATTAATTGTCCCGACCAGCTTTCATATTTCTCTAAGGTCCTCAACAACCTTCGAAATGACCTGGCATCCCCATTAGTGAAAACCAACAAATCGTCTGCATAGAGTAAATGTGAAACCAAGCGAGCACCTCTAGGATGATAAAATTTTCCAATTCTTCCTTCCCCGAATTTAGTCACTAAAAGGCGAGACAGAATTTCCTCCATGATAATAAAAAGATACGGCGAAAGTGGATCACCTTGCTGCAAACCTTTAGAAGGTTTGAAATAGCCTTTGTAGGTTCCATTGAGCATAATAGAATACCAAGGAGATTGGACACACTCCGCAATCAACTTGCAAGATTTGTCATTGAAACCAAAGCTACTCAGGACCTGTAAAAGAAAATCCCAGTGAACTCTGTCATACGCTTTGGCCATATCGACTTTCAACAACATATTACCACCTTGGGTCTTTTTGTGCAATGATTGGAACATTTCCTGAGCAAGCATAATATTTTCGAAAATACTCCGCCCAGGAATGAAAGCACTCTGTTCCTGTGAAATCAGCTTCGATAGTAAACTAATCAACCTGTTAACCAAAATCTTCGAAAAACATTTATAAACTACAAAGTAAAGGCTTATAGGCCTAAATTTGTCAAAGTTCTTTGGGTCCGACAGTTTTGGGATGAGTACAATATAAGAAAACAAGGAAAACCTTAGTAACGTTGCACCATTAAAAAAATCTCACGCTGCTTCGACTACATCATCTTTCACAATCACCCAACAAAACATGAAAAAACTAGATCCGAAACCATCTGGACCAGGCGAACTATGCTTCAAAATGGAGAACACCGCTACTTTAACTTCATCTTCCATCGGGCTTGAACATAGCATAGTATTTTCATCAGCCGAAATCATAGGGTCTACCAACGCCGAAAGTTCCGCAGGTTGTACTTTGGTCTTGAGGACAAAAAATTCTGAAAGAATTCTATGGCCCCGTTATGAATGGCCTTCAGCATTGTCAGCACAATTCCATCCGTCAACTTCATGCACGACATAGTAGAATGCTTCCTACGTTGGTTCACAGACGCATGAAAAAAAACTGGAATCTTGATCCCCCTCTTGTAACCATTTCCTCTTTGCCTTTTGAGCCAACCTAATTTCTTCCCTTGCTTCCCATTCAGCCAGCACCTGTTTAGCAAGCAAAAATTCTTCTTCAACAACCGGATCATTGCTATCCTGAAGCTGGAACTCAAGGAACTCCACCTTCTCCTCTAGTGTCATAATCGATAGATCCACCTGGCCAAAAATATTACGGTTCCAATGTTTCAAAACAGCCTTCACTCAGTTTGGTAGCTAGTTTATACAAACCACTACCACCAACTGCTCGTTCAGTCCATACTTCCTCCACACACTTCAAAAACAAGTCATGCGAGCACCACATATTTTGGAAGCCAAAAGGAGAAGGACCATACGATAATCTCGACAGACATAAATGAACCACCATGGGACAATGATCGGACGACTTCCTCATCAGATATTCCATGTAAACCGTGCTAAATAAATTAGTGAAAGCAATATTCATTACCGCTCAGTCTAATCGGGCCCAACTTCAGGACCGACCCTCATGGCCATTACACCAAGACATACTTCTTCCTTGAACTCTCATTTCTACAAGTCCACAATTATCCAAGCTTTCATTAAACTCAACCATTGCTAACAATAGACGTGGGTGCCCCCTATACGCTCTGAATCCGAGCGTATAACATTAAAATCCCCTACCACCAACCATGGAGAATTGACAGTACAAATACTTTGAAGCTCACCCCATAAACTGCGTCGTTCTAACTAATTACATTTGGCATAAACAAAGGTCACCAAAACTCGATTAGTCCCCAAGCAAAACCAACCCGAAAGGGATTGATTAGTCATGTGGATCACCTCAAACTCATAATCATTCTTCCAAAAAAGCCACACTTTACCTCCTGAAGACTCATTGCAACAATACTTCGAAAACTCCAAGAAACTAGCCAGCCTTTGCATTTTAGATTCCTCGTGAAAAGGTTCCAAAATCGCCACTATAGTTGCCCGATGCTTTTTAACTAAATTTTTAAGTCTCTTCCTAGACCGACCCAAACCGCGAACATTCCATACTAAAATCGTGTCAATCATAAATTAAGCTTAGAGGTTCAGGTAGCCACCCGCTGCAAATGTCGAGCACAATGTGTCAATTGTTCTGTTTGTTTGATTTTATGCTCGAAAGCCTCCTAGTCAAAATCATATGCCTTTTCCTTCCTCACCTCCTGCCCCTTGCCTCCCACCTCACAATCAGAATTATACTCCAAACCACCAGCACTAGCAAGATGATTATTAAATTGCCCACCACGGCTTTCCATTTCCAAAACCTTCGACACTACATCACACTGCCCATTTACTTCAGTTCCAACTTGAGGATTTTCCATCACTAAGAGCTCAGACTCAAAGGGCGTATGGTTATTATCCAAACTAGCAAGAGTGGTTTTAACAATCGCAGGATTCTTATCAAGGGGCGCAAGAACTTCCGATGGTATGGGTATGTCTTTTAACACACGACCTCACTCACAGACTTGGACGGATCCACTTCACATTCAATTTCCTCACAGATCTCATCATCCTCCAAATCATTCCCAGATACCTATACATCAGACACAATCACCTCATTATGTTTTAACCCTTCCTCTGCTATTGAGCCCGAAAAAGAGCTAGCACCTAAAATCACCCCATCCACCGCCTCTGCCTAGGCAAACGTTGATACATCCCGAGCATTCGCCCCTTCATTCAAGTCCTTCTCCACTTGCTTATTTTTATCCTACCAAGCCCACTTGAATAGAGGCATCCTATTTACCTTCTCCCCTTCTGTTTTCCACACACCAGCCCTACAGACCACCGAAATATGACCCTAACGGAAACATTTAGAACAATAATAACCATGCTGCTCATACTTTACGTTCTGCCAGATTTTCTTCGTAGCCGATAAAACTATGGGAAAGCCTTGCACTAGTTCCTCCAATAGATCCACCTCAACACACATCCTAGCCCCGGATGCTCTGGTTTTATGAATCGTGGCATTATTTGTTCCCAGATAGCGACCAAACCTAGTTGCCAAAATTTGTAAACAGTCCGGATGATACAAATGAAGTGGCAACCCTGGTAGAAAAATCCACTGAGGTGCAAGCGGAGATTTCTGTGCCAGATCGAAATCCTTGGTCCAACAGAATAAGCGAAAAGAGGAATCCCCATAGTACGTCCTTCACGAGCCCAGCCATGCAAGAAATCACATTCACTCCTTATCTGTACAAGCACATGCAATGCATCCATAAAACTGACAGTGGGGGCCTCTTTCAGTCCCCATGATTTAGCAAATGAAAACGTACAGTCTCAATGGACGGCCTGGTACGAGAAAACTTGAGAACCAATGCAAACTTGGAATCATCCACAACTTTTGACATCTCCACCTCTGAAAAAAAAAAAAAAAAAGCCTTGTTCACCATTTATTTCCATCGGATATCTCATCATAAGCCTGAAAGTGGAAATGACTTTGCCCCCTACACCACAACAGCTCCCACCGTAGAAGAGTCTAACGGAAAGGGAAGGGCGGCCTCCATGGCCGAACCCTAGCACAACAAACATTACAATTCAAAATTTGGACACTCCTTGAAAAAGGGGATAACCAAAACCGTAATATTCCAAAATCGCCAAAATCAATAATAATCCCCTCCTCGATTGAAACCTCGAACAAACACCTTGTTATAATCAACTCAATGCGTAAAAAAGAAATTAAAAAAAATAAGCAATAGCTCAAAGTTCGGGGTCATTGTTCCTTAGTTTTGACAAGTAAGTAACATTCCTTCCCAAAAGGGTTTGTGGGAATCTACTATTGCAAAGAGAAGATACATATATGGTGATTAGAAGTCATGACTAAACCTCCCTTTTGTAGTAGCAAAGAGAGGGCTTACCAGATATACCACAGCTCAATTGATTTCTAATCATACCCATATAATGTATTGCTTTTGTTTGTCAATAATAATAACTTTTATTTTTCCACCATGTTAATTTCAAGAATTTAGAATTTTTTCTTGTACGCTTTATGAAATTATTAAAGCAAATGTTTTCTTAATTTCAAATGATCAAGACCATTAAATGTAAACATTATTGTTAAAATCTTCTCATCTGAGATAAGATATTTGAGAATAATTCTATTTTAAGGTCTTTACACCACATGTCATCTATGTGACATAATTTGATTTGGAAGATAAATTTTAAGATTTGAGTCTCGCAAATCAAAATTGTGCCATGTAAATGATGTGCGGTGTAAATGTTTTCAAATAGTACTACTCGACATTTGAAAGAGAATTAAAGGACTATTGAATTTTTTTTTTTACACATTAGAGATCATCCATTTTTATCTTAATTATTTATTGTATCCAATAACTAGATCCATTGAAATTTTTGATAGGATTCTCAATAGTTTTTTTTTTTTTTAGGGAAACTGTCATCATTCATTTATCAGAGAAATTTACATTCATGATCGGACACATTATGAGATGTCCCTATATCAAACATTACATCATAAACTAAAATAATGCATTTAGAGCTCCACTAACATAATGTGAGTCCTGTAATCTGGCACGTGTGTCGAGAATAGCTGCTGGAAGAGGTGGCGCGTGAGAACCATGCACGATGATTTTCGCAGAACCATCACTTTCCTTTGAACGATGTTTTACCTGTGAATCTACTTGTGCTGCATGTGTCTCTTGAGAGTTGTCAAAAAGCTATAGATCCATCTTTTTCGGTTTCGAAAAAAGTAAAATAAAACTAAGCAAAAGAAATCTTGATAGACAAGGTAGGTGAATGAAAGGAGGGAAGGAGAGGGAGGAGGAGGAGGAAGCCGAGGCCTCCTCCCCCTCCAACGAAAATCAAATCTAGAACTCTTGATTTTTTAAGAGAGAGAGAGGGGGAAGGAGGCGCCTAGGTTTTTTCTTTTTAAAATTTTTCAATTTTCTAGTGCTCGAATTTGATTATGCGGTCAACTCAATAGATTTTGGCGAGAGACAGACATTCTTGTGCATCTTACAACATTTAATACCATAGAGAAGATTTATACTGGTAACTATGAATACTTGTAAGTACAGTAACACATTTCATCTCTTTGAAATTCATCCTTGCAATTGGAATCTTTTGAGTTCTCAAATTTATATTATATAAATATATATTTATGAAAAAGTGGTGCTCCTCCTTAATCATATTGTCTAATTCACTTAATTAGTATATTTTGTAACTATTCTTTATGTGTTATTATCGATTTAGTTCCATCATATAGTAGGTTGGGACATCATCTTCTGTATTTCTTTTTCTAGGTGAGTTTACTTTAGCAAACACCATCCATAGAGTGAGGAATGTGATTGTAAATCATGAATTGGAATTAAAAGATGGGGATGTTTCCTTATCGATCATTATTTGTTGGTGACCCTTAATAAACTATCAATTTCATTTCATAAATTTAAGTTAAAATTAGAGTTGTGAATATGATGGCGAGCCTGACATATAAACTACCTCTGAAAAAGTAGTAAGAACCTAACATCTAAAGAAAAAGAATAATGCTACATACAGTCGTGGAATGCGCAAACGCCGTGCAGTCGCTTTGAAAAAGAGTGGGGTCTACTATTAAAAAATTAATTTCTTTTCATGTGGGTCCTATATTTATTTACTTTTTTCAAAGCGACTGCACGGCGACTGCACACTCACGACTGCAAGTATCATTTCTCAAAGAAAAATACTCTTTTAATAGTTAGTTATACCAAAAAGTGAATCCATATTTTACTTTAGAATGAATTAAAATCCACCAAATTCCTCTTGCTAGTTGGGTTAAATTTAGTACCATGTTCCTTCTATCTTCTTATGAATACAAATTGAGATTGGGGTATGTTTGGCAATTTCAATTTTTTTAAAATCTATAAACATTTTTTATAATTTCATTCTCGAACATTACCGAATCACAAAAAATAATACAAATTTTAAAATAAAAATAATCTTAAAAATTATATTCAAACAAGTCTTCAATTTTATCAATCTACTTTCGTAAACTCCAATACAATACTTATTTTAAAAAAATATTTTTATTCAAAATTTTCTCTCTCTTCTCCCAAAACCTAATCTCAAACAAATTTTCAAATATTTCTTATATTCAAATATTCGGAACGAGCTCATGGTTTTCTTATAAAGTACTTTATTTAAATAAATTTAATATGGAGATAAACAAATTAAATTTAAGTGAGTAGTAAGTGGTAAAATTATGATTAGTGTGTTACATTTTATGCTCACGAACATTTTATTTAACTTTTGAACAAATTTGAATTGTCTCACAGGCTACTTAATTTTGAAAAAATAGCTTATTTATATTTTATATTAGAACTTTATCTGCGAATTTTTCAAAGAGCAATGCTAGGTACAGTCCCCAAATGGGGATTGCAATGCAAGTCTAGGCTATTTTAACTTTAAAATTTTTTAAAATTACAAAATTATCCCTCCTAAAATTATGTTTTCTCCCATTTTATAATGTGCCTGCACATGCAGTCCCCACTTGAGGACTGCAAATAGAATTTCTCTTTTTCAAATGGACAATAGATTTTTGTAAATATTGTTTTTGAAAAATATTTATGTAACTTTACTTTTTTTCATATAAATTATTTTTGTAAACAGAGATTTATTCACTCACCTCTACCTATCATGCCAAAGTAGATGAACCTTTGCTTCTTACTATAACATGCCAAAGTAACAGACACTAAAACATGAATCTCGTGACATAGTTGAAGGTCTCTTAAAGGCATAAATAAATTAAGGTCATCAATTATGACCTACAGAACTCACACGGTGAGGAAACAGAGATTTATTCTCATTGCAAAATTAAAAATAATTCTATGAAAAAAAATATAAAGTTACATAAATTTAAATCAGTTTACTTTACACAAATTTATATGAGTTTAGACAAACCGAAATGAGTTTTATAAGAATTATATTGTTCAATAATAGATAATAATTTTATTATCTACAATATCACTACAACAGAAACCTTCTTTTGGGATGAGATTTTTCGTCCCAAAAAATTGGAATTTCATCCTAGAAGAAAATTTGGGATGAAAAAATTTCGTCTAAAAAAGGCTGTTGCGAAAGACATTCTGGGATGAGAAAAAAAGTTCATCTCATAAAATATCTTTTGGGACAAAATTTTTTTGACCAATTCGAAGTCCCATTCAAATGCAAAAAAATTCATGATGAAAGCATTTTGTCCCTAAAAGACATTCGAACACCCAACTTTCATTCGAACATAAAATATTATTTGAACAGTTACGATATGAGAGTGGTAGTTGAACACTTTAGTCAAGTTCGAATGGGTTGAGAAACGTTGGAAGGGGATGGTAGGTCGTTCGAATACTGAAGACATACCCTTTCAAATACTAAAGACATGCCCGTTCAAATAAGATTGATTTGTGTTCGAATATTCAGATCGTATATGGTTCAAAGGTGTGCAATTACCATTCGAACTAAAATTCGAATTGTTCGAATAAGAAAGTTCCTAATTTGAATGAGGTTCGAGTAAGGGTGATAGAACGTTCAAATGATGTGACTGTAAATAGTTCTGACGTTTTACCTTTTCATTCAAACATAATAGGGTAACACTATTACTATTCGAATAGGAGTGATTATCATTCGGATGCTTTGTTATACCGGTTTGAATGTGTGTTCAAAGATGTATGCGATCCATTCGAATATTGAAATCGTATATGGTTCAAATAATTTATGTCGCGATTCAAACACTAGTGAGTTTGTCCAAATAAAAAAAGGTAGCGTTCAGATGGGATGACGACTTGCAGTTCAAACTATTATGATAACCATTCAAACATCATATGCTAATGTTATACGGTTCGAATAACAATTACAACGTTCTGAACATTAAATAGGATACGTGTTCGGACAAATGAAGTTTCGTTCGAACAGTGGGTAGTAAACTTGAAATTCAAACATAATATATAATCCAACAATTGTTCATGAAAATATTATGAAACTACAATCAAACTCTAAGTTAGGGTGATCATACAAAATATTACAAAAAATTACAAAATGTGTGAAACGGTACTGAAGGCATAAAATGTTGGAACATCATCATTTGCATCTTTTGAAGCAAGATTAGATTTGCGGTATAACAGATAAGAAGCAAGATTGTAAAACTCCTACAATAAGAAGCAAAATTAGATTGGTGGTATAATTGATAAGAAAAAATGAATGGAATTAATATAATGAGACAATGCATTACCTAGTATACTAGCTTCTAAACATTGCGATGAAACTTGTGTTTTGTACCATAGGATTTTACTTATTCTTAAATGATGTTTCTATTTCCACCCAAGTAATTTAAAAAATCGATCTAATAATTCATATGCCAAAATTTTCAGGCCATCCGTTCTTGATATTTAGATACTATACACTCATTGTTACTGTATTTGTCGATATCTGAGAGACTATGTAGTGAAGTAATAATGAAAGCCACAAACTTCTTCAAGATAATTTTTTGTTCGGACGTCTGCAAAACAAGAAGTCGATATAAAGTCGTTTTGTAAAGTTGTAAAACGAAGAATAATAAGTTTATACAAGATTCCAGTCTTGCAGATAATGAACGAAGATTTATCTAAAGAAATGTGCGGCTTTGATTACTACTTCACTTGTCAAGTTCCGAGAGATTGTGTAGTGAAGTAACAATGAAAGCCAGACATTTTTTTCAAGATCGTCCTCCGGTACAACCTGTGCAAGTCAGGAAGCCGATATAAACTTATTATTAATCCTGATTGCACGCATAGTGAGAATAGGGTATCAGGATCCAATGAATCAGAGCACGGTATGTTAATTATGAATAAGTACATATATTACTAAGATTATAATTATGATAAAAATACATATTAAATGTATTCTATCTCAACTCATGCAGCTGTCAGACAACCTTGTAGACCTCGAGGTATTACAAGAGGCGTAAGCTTGGATAAGGTGCGCAATAGGAAAAAATAAAATTAATATTCATGGTAACCACACTGGTGGCAGTGGAGATACAGCGGCTTGGTTAGTGTCGTACGTTAGTAGTCTTATTCGTACCTACACATCTATGGCTACTTCATCTTAGTCCAAAGTGGCATAAAATATTAAGGAATATATAAAGAAGCGTTGATTGGTAAGTAAAAATATGTTATTTTTTTTGTATTAAACATAGTGTGTTATATGATATATTAATTAATTCTATTGTGATATTTAAGGATGAGTTTGAACTTAATTTTGTAAGACGAGAGGAGCGCTAGACCATTGATGAATTGATAAATAATGCATATCGCAAGTATAAGAGTCGATGCCACAAACACTACCAAAAATTTGAAAATTCTGAGGAGGCATGCCAGAATATTTTTCAAGGCATGCAAACAGATGAGTGGAAAATAATTTGTGATATGTTTGAGGAATCGACATATCAAGTAAATGCATTATTTCAAATTATACTATATTAGTTTTCCTTATGTAATATCAACTTATAATGTTTCTATATTTTATAGGAGATGAGTTGTGCAAATAAAATAAATAGATCAAAACTAAAGATCCATAATCATGTGCTAACTAGAGATTTTTTCATTGTCTCTCCAAGAAACTGGTAAAAATAAGTTAATTTATTTGTCATTATCTTAACATATCGGTTCAGAATCCATAATATAATTTTTTTAATGTCTATAGGAAGAAGAGAATCCTGCAGAGTATAATATTAATTATAAGAGTTAGCACACTTAACGAAGCGAAGAAGTAATA
This sequence comes from Juglans mandshurica, assembly GCA_022457165.1. NCBI lineage: Eukaryota > Viridiplantae > Streptophyta > Magnoliopsida > Fagales > Juglandaceae > Juglans > Juglans mandshurica. Next base: position 16,977,075 of record CM039629.1, read on the forward strand.
TTAATTACATATTTATCTCATATATATTGGTCAATCTTGCTTTTTCTTGTGTAGGACAAGATGATCACGCTCCGCAACAAATCTACTTCCGAAGAATCATCAGCGAGCGATGTTGAGATTTTTTCCAAGTTTTGGGACCTCATTCTAGATATCTAAGGAGTCTGGGGTGGTGCGTAAAACCATCTGCATCTTTTTCAAGTTCAAGGAGCAGATGAAGTAACTCCTCTCGAGAGTTAGACAAGCAAGACTAGAGATCGAGCATCTAAGATCAAGCTAGAGAGAAATAAATGGAGGAGACAATACAGTCAAATGAAACTAATTTAGAGATGTGATTTAGGCTGCAACAACAAGAGGAGCTGTGGATGGGGTTAGCAATTCAATGCCAAGAAATGCTTCACGAGATGTAGATGATGATTTCTAGACAATTTATGCATCCACCATCTTAGGAATATTTTCATATATGAGACAAATATTTTGTTTTCATTTATCTGCGTGGTTTGGTAACAATCTGGACAATTGTGTTGTTATCAATAATTTAGTTAATGGATTTGAATAGTTGAATAGGATACAATCATACATCTTTTATAATCTGCTAAATTATTACAATTTAAAAATATATGAATTTGAATTGTTGAATGAAATTTATAATAGTTAGTCTGATAGTTTTCTAGTACAATATATATACATAATAGATATATTTATAATATAGTAAAACATATATTAAATAGCTTTAGTTTTTGTAATAAGTTCACTATTTATGTACATTAATAAATTAGATTAATAGATTCAGATACATAATTTAGATAAATAGGATTTATGTTATGCCGTTCGAATATAAACTATATTGTTCAAACACTATATAGAATGTTGGAACGACCTTTAATGACGTACCATTCAAGTACTAAATTATTCACTCGATTGAAATCCAATGTGAATAAATACTCGAATCCTTCCCTTTGTACGCAACGTTCAAACTTTAAATCCCTCTTTCTCACGCCCGTTCGAATACCCAAGCCTTGTTCACCACTGTCTTTGCAACCACCACCGTCACACAGCTTCCTAGCCATCAAAAGGTACATTGTTTGCCATTGTATTTAACATAGTTTGTTTTCCAATTAAGTTTGGATCTCGTTTGTGGATCCTAATCCATTCTTTTATTTTCTGGCCACCACACATGGTGGATGATCGTGTGAATGAGAGAGCATAAACTCAGTCACCATAAATATTGATGGATTTTAGTTTTGGAAACGAGTTGACTCAATCATTGATGTCTTCTCGAGCTTCGATTTTTAACGTCTCCTTTAAACGTTCGAACTCCTAAATTTTCCAAACACTATTTCTTAGCATTCGAACACTAAATAGTAGAGGTCGAACTATTACTTTATGTTTGAATATCCGTTTGAACGTAAGCTCTTTCCATTCGAACCATATCTATTGGCTCGGACCACATCCTTCCCCACTATGACTACCTATATTGTTCAAACGATGTCAAAACTCATTTGAACTCCAACTTGAATACGCGTTCAAGGAGAACTTTTGTTCACATACTGCTTATTTTTTGAACGAAGACTACATTCGTTTGAATAGCAGGCTGAATAAGTGTTCAAGTTACATTTTGTTTACATACTACTTCTTGTTCGAACAATGTTTACGTTATTGTAAAAAACAATGACAATAATGAAGGTAAATGCGAAAAGAATAATCAAACAATCACATGACACAAGATTTACGTGGTTTGGTAATTTGCCTACATCCACAGGAGTTGCAAAAGATTTTTATTACTTGAGCAATCACAATGCAAAAGTTGGGCGACTACTGTGCATACTCTGTACCGCCACAGTGACAGAACATAACATATAAATAGAATACACGGCGGAAATCCTAAAATCTCAATAAAAGCGATGTTCGCTCGAGCGGCATGTCAAACGCGCATTGAGAGGACTTGTTTCCCATCAATTGCTTGAGCCATGTGTCGAGCGGCTCACGAGCAAACTCTCTAACTTGAACTCCGCTCGAGCAGTATGTCGAGCAAGTGTCGAGTGAACTCTCTGTATTGTATCCTCTTAGCTCACTGTCGATCAGGCCTTGCGCGAAGTCTCTGTGACGCCTCCGTTCTAGTAGTGTGGAATAGACTTCATAGTACTCAACAATTCCCCACTTGGAGATTGGTACACCCATTGTATCGCCCTCTGCCTCAAAACATGATATCCTCCACCTCTGCAACTCACTGCCCCTGTCTTCATGCTAGAAAACCATCTGATGTTGCGCACAACTTCAGTTTCTCAAGTGTAACACCCTTTGTCAACATATCAGTAGGGTTCTTACTTCCACATATTTTCTCAACTAACATCTTCCCATCATCTAGCAATGATCGAATAAAGTGATATCTGATCTGAATGTGCCTAGTCCTAGAATGAAATGGTGGATTCTTGGCAAGGAATATTGCACTGACTGTCACTGTAGAGAGTGCCCTTCTGATTCTTTTTACTCAATTCCTCCAAGAAGCCTTGTAACCAAATCATCTTCTTTGACGCTTCTGACACTGTAAAATACTTAGATTCTATAGTAGAAAAATAAATTGTTTTCTGTAAATTAGAACACGATGACACAGCAGTGCCACCCAGAGTGTAAACAAAGTATGTGGTACTCTTTCTACTATCAGTATCTCCAGCTAAATCAGCAATAACATAGCCCTGCACCTTTAAGCTCTCTCCTGAGAAACATAAACACATTTCTAAGGAGCCTTTTAGATAATTGTAGCACCCCGCTTCCCAAAAAGACATTTTAGAATTTTCGAGGAGCCAGTGTGCTACTACTAAACTTGAACTTAAAAATTTTGCATTTTAATAACGCGCCAAATGCGAAAGTTTCCATAAATAAAAAAAACTTTAATAAATATTTAAAATCCAAAATTAGAGTCTGCGGAAGCACTTATTTAAAAAAATACGGAAGTTTCATGTGCTTATCAAAATAATTTATTTAAACCTTAAACCATAAAACTAATCATAGCATAATCTGTCTAGGCCTCTAACTCGCCTCCCGGGGTCAAGATTTGTCCTACAGTCTCGTCCTCATAAATGTCATCACCTAGGGTGGTTTAAAAACATAAAGATATATAAAAATGAGTCAAATACTCAATAAGCAACACATCATACAGTATACATAATAAACATAAGGTTTCTTGGAAAACGTGTATACTCAAAGTACATATGTAAATAACAAGAACATGAACATGAACTTATGTTTCACTTATCATAGGCCGTTACCCACTATTGACCCCCGTGAGTTAGGATTAGAGAATCTAATTAGATTCCGATTCCGTCCGTGGCCGCTGGTTGTGGAATCCATACGTAAGGAATACATATTGGGTGCACTACCAACATGCACGATCTGGCAATGCAATATGCCCATAACATAGGTACCGTCTTCATATCATAACATAGGCCGTTACATATCTTATAATTCATACCTCATCATAATCATACTTGCATACTTGTCACATCATAGATTTCAAAAGAAATCGCATGCATACTTGTCACTTGTCATATCATATCATAGATTTAAAATGAAATCACATTATTTTATAAATGTCGTGATACATATTTTCTCACATAAAATTATGATTTTTCATAAATATATACCTTCACATAAAATCATGCATGGCTTTCATAAATTATTTTAATGCATAATTCTCACATAAAATCATGACATTTCATAAATCTTTTAATGCATAACTTCTTTCATAAAATCATGAGTTTTTAGAAATAATTTAATGCATAATTCTTTATGTAAAATCATGAATTTTCATAATTTTATTATGTCTTGGGTATGTAAAAAGGGGCTTCCAATGGAGGACATACATGCATAATATTTTTATAAAAGACAAGTAGTTTACCGTAATCAGTCGCCTAAAAAAATAAACACGTAATTTGCATAAATTTTCTAATTAAACATGTAATTTTATTTAAAATCTAAACCACTAAAATAACTTATATTTCTGAAACCTAAATTCTTCCTAACACTAAAATATTCTCACCTATTAATCCTAAATAGGCATGGGTATTTTTAAGAAAACAACATATTGGGAATGCGCATTTTGGGAAAGCAACATAATGGGCATGGGCGTTTTGGAAAAGTCAAAACATAAACATCTTACGGAAAGGGAAAAACAACTTACAGGAGAGGAGGGTAGTGCGATGCTCATCGAGAGAGGTTGAGTGCGACGAAGGGTTGTGGTGGTTGGCCGAGTTTCACGGTGGCTAGGAGTGGTCGGCGTCATGCTGGGCTTCTCCGGGTAGTGATGCGGCACAAGAGAGAGAATGAGTGAGAGAGAATGGAGAGAAAGTTTACGCACCACGCGACGTGCATGGGCGCTTCGGATGATGGCGCTAGACGTCACTAGGTAGTGGAGGCTTGATCTCCGGCATCATCTGTTGCTGCTGATGGTGGCGTCGCGGCCCAACTGCGCAAGACATGGCTTTCAGTTTGGGTGAGGATGCTCTATCTCCATGGCTTCAAAACAAAGCAGCTCCAGTTTTCGCTTTCCACGGAAGTTGGTGATGGTGGCTACTGTGATTGGGCTGCTTTCAAGGGTGGAGAGGAAGAGCTGTGGTTGCTTCTGCATGGGATATGGACTGACCAGGTGCTGCGGCGTTGCAAGGCATAGTGATTGCGCTGAGGCTCCGATGGGAGTGGGTTGTGAAAGCGAAGGGTGTTGCACATCTTGTTTCTGTGGTGTTGCTTGGACTGGGGGAGGAGACGTGGAGAAGTTTCCTGTTGGCCGTTTTATGGTGTTCATGGAGGTTGTGAAAAATTTTTGGCGTGGGATCGGATGTAGTGGCTTGCGGTTTGGGTTGGTGTGAAGGGGATCAGAGTGCAACGTAGGGGAGAAGGCGTGGGTTGTTGGGTTTGGTTTTGGCTTGAGGAAGAGGCTGGTTGTTCACGTTGGAAATATTGGCTCGGGTTGGACATACTAAGCCTATATATATAGACCAATGAAAACCCTAGAGGGATGAGGGCGACGTGTATGTGCATGTGAGTGGATAAATACATTAGAGACGTGCATAGTTGAAATACATAGAAGGAAATCTGGTAGTTAGGAGTTTTATTATGAAAAAAAAAATGGTAATAGTATTTGGACTCTAACTCATGAGCTTGAAGTTCTTTTTTTTTTTAAAAACAATGTAGGCTTGACTCTAGGTTAAAATAAATATAACTTATCCTACAACTCCCTTATGGGCTTTAACTCATTTATTGAGTCTAATAAAATTATCCATCATTTATCCCTAATAATATAGGATCGGGTCGTTACAATACCTTAGAATCTACTCCACAGCTTCCCAATGCTGTTTTTGTGGGCTATTCATGTATCTGCTCACAACTCCCACTGCATGGGCAATATCTGGTCTTGTGCATACCATAGAATACATAAGTAAACCAATAGCTGAGGCATAAGGAACCTTACTCATGTAATCTTGTTCATCCTCTGACTTTGGTGACTGATCCTTGCTAAGTCTGAAGTGACTGCTCAAGGGCGTGCCAACTGGTTTGGCCTGATCCATATTGAACCTGCTGAGTACCTTTATCACATACTCAGCCTGCGAGAGTCTCAACGTGCCTATGACTCTGTCTCTAACAATTTTCATGCGCAGGATTTGTTTTGTAGCTCCCAAATCCTTCTTTGTAAAGTGCTCTAACATCTGCTTCTTCATATTATTAATCTCATCAATACTAGCATTTGCAATAAGCATGTCATCCAAATACAGCAATAAAATAATGTAAGAATTGTCAAAATGCCTGACATAGCTGCAGTGATCTGCCTAACATCTGATGTACCCTGCACTGCATATAAAATTGTCAAACTTCTTGTACCACTGTCTAGGAGCTTGCTTCAGGCCATACAAGCTCTTCTTCAGTCTGCAAACTGAATCTTCATTTTCCTGTACTACAAACCCTTAGGTTGATGCATGTAAATATCTTCTTCTAGATCTTCATGAAGGAAAATTGTTTTGACATCTAACTACTCAATCAATAAATCTTTAGTAGCAACCCTAGCCAATACTAACATGATGGTTGTGATCTTCACCACATGAGAAAAGATCTCAGAATAATCAATACATTGTTTCTGCTGAAAGCCTTTTACAACAAGTTTGGCATTGTACCTCTTACCGCCATCATGCTTAGTCTTCACCCGGTACACCCACTTGTTGTGCAATGCATTCTTTCATGATGGAAGTTATGTCAACTCCTATGCGGTTCTCCACCATCTGTCAACTGAATGTACTTCAAAGTAGGTGAGGAACGTTGTGGAGGACAAATAGACCTACCTGACCTGTGAACTGCAGCTGCACAGGTGTGGACGGCTCTGGATCTGATTGCGGAATAATATGAATGGGTGCACTGGGCCCACTCTCTCCGTCACTCACATCTCTGCACTGCACTGAAACCTCTGGTCTCACAAACTCAGACTACTGAGGAATTGTTTCAATAACTGTACTGGACTTGTCCTTGTACATAATCTTCTTATTGAATATCACATTTATGCTCCTTATAATCTCCCGATCCTGCTCATCCCAGAAACAATAGCCAAATGCCTCGTCTCCATAGCCAATTAAATAACATATCTTTTTCCAGGCTGTAATTTTAGCGCCTTTAATTATTTATTTGATAAGTAGCCTTTAATTATTACAAAAGGAACAATTAATAAAATTAACAGCCCGCCCAGTCAAAGTTATTACGTACCTAATTTAATTAAAGCAGTTGGTAATGTGTAACGTAAAATATATATATCTCCTCTATTATAATAAGTGGCTATCTAAATAATGAATAGTAATTTTTGTTGTTTTCCTTTAACTTTTCACATTTTGCCGTTAACTTTTCCTAGTAAGCCACAAAGCCACCGCACACTTAACTGTCTCAATAGATTTTTCTGACAGCATTTCCTCCTATCCAAACTCCTCATAGCATCTACCCTCCTTTGTGAACGCTCGGCAACGCCACTTCAAGCAACAACAACCCAACCATTGCGTAAAGTCACGGCAGTCCTAGTGTAGCACCTCTGTCTCACTCCTCACCGCCATAGCCAGCCACGAACCCACGTCGGGAAACACCACCCTCAACCTCAACGAAAGACCTTTGTTTTTGCCTCTCAAAGCAGAGCACTTCATCTCGTGCGGTGCCACCAGCCACCACAAGGGAAGCCCAACGACTCTGAGGCCCCAACCACTCCGTCATCTACCGCTTCACAACCACCTTTTCACCGCCGCATTGCTGCCCTCTCGGTGAGTGTCCCGTGCGGTCTCTCTCTCCCTCTCACGGCTTACTGATCTTTTTCTCTCTCAGAGTGTTTTTCCCACGTCGTTGACCACCCAAGACCACCGCCTAGCCCTGGTCCCTCCGCTCGTTGCCTCTCCCTCTCAGTGAGTCTCCATCACTCGGTCTGGGTCTCTCTCTCTCGTTAGGGGGCTTATCTTTGTAAACTAAAATAAGCTTTGCATTTTCTTTACGTAAAGCTTCGTGCGCAGGAGGTGTTGAAGTTTTGTTTTATGATTTTACAATTTTGCCCTTTAGTTAATATTACAAATATTTTTGTCCTCAAAGTTATAAGCATGATGGGTTTAAACTGTATATTTGAGATTACTCCCGGAAGAAACCCTACATGTTATGATTAATTTAAAAAAATACCCAAAAAAACTGGATGTTATGATAAGAGCGTACCCAATTTACACACATGAGACTCTTTTTTATCTCCGTTGGATATATGATATCTCTCTCCTCTGCCCCAAGCTAAGTAATCGATCTGATCATCTTATTCGTTTTTTCCTGACAGTAGTAATCCTCGTGGATCAGTGGGTTGCTTGGATCTTGTGATAGATGCTTTGGATCGCGGCTAAGTATAAAGTTATTCGTTACTTGGCCTTTGAGAAAATGGAGGAAAAGTGGAATTTCAGATTTGTATTATTTTCCCGTTCTGCTAGTTAGGATTCCAAAACGAGGGTATAAGAAGAGTGCAATTTGAGCCCAGGGGGTTGAGTTAAAAGAAAGTAATTTTGTTTTACTTTCCTGCATTTTTCAACAACTAAAATGTACCTTCAAAGTGAATGTTTCTCTAATAATTTGTATTATCTACGGAAATGTGACATGGTGGACTTTAGGTTGCTGCAGTATACATTGCTAAACATCAATTCTACTAGCCGATTGATATGGAATGCAGTTGATATTGTCAGGATTAGATAGATTGCATTAATATTGAATGTCGGCACACCATAAGAATGTTTTATATATTATTTTTGTATGAAATATATATTATTTTTTTTAAAATAATCATTTCACCCAACTTGACAAACATGCTTTGCACGTTGTTCTTGTCCTAGTATGTATATATATATATATGTGTGTGTGTGTGTGCGCGCGCGCGCATGTGATAACAAGGTACGTGGCCTGTCGTAAAATTAGGACAAGAATAATCCTTATCAGATCTCTAATAATTAAGCTACAAACAACTTAAACTCTTTATGTTTATATCATAAAGAGAAATTATATTTGCATCGTGGCATGCCAAAGCGCTGCGCAGTTTCTTTGAAAAAAGTGATGATAAAAAAACAAATTTTTAATAGTAAACTCCATTATTTTTCAAACTGATTACACTATACTTACGCACTCTACGACTATACTTAGCACTACTCTTATATAAATGCCAATATATGGAAGATTTTTTCGATGTAATTTATTAATTTCTTACGTTGGTATATAATTAAAATAAAATATTTAAAAAGAGTAGATAACGAAGTAAATAACTAGAATAAGATAAATAATCTTTTTTCTTTATTGTAAAAGCAATAACTAAAGAGTTAAGTGGTCATGGAAAAGTCAGAAATTAAGCTAGACAAATAATGGGAAATTAATAAGAGTTCTTCTATATAGCATCCACTGTGTGTACAATGCACACACTACGTGGATGCATGTGGTCGATTTGTTTGTTTGTTTGTTTGTTTTGATTTTTTTTCCTGCAAATCGCACAGAGACTCCCTCTCTCTCTCATCAACTCTCACTCTGGCTCTTTCTCTCTCCTAGACTCTTTCTCTCATCAGATCTCTCACCGGCTCTCTCTCTCCTCGACTCTCTTTCTCATCCTTCATCGTCTCTCTCTCCTCGACTCTCTCTCATCCCTCATGCTCTCTCTCTCATCTCTGCTCTCTCTCGCATCTCCGACTATCTCTCTCATCTCGGACTGACTCTCTCTCTCTCATCAGCACATCTCTCTCTCATTCTCGGTCTCTCTCTCTCATCTCCGCTTCTCTCTCATTGTCTCTCTCTCAGTCAGATGGTAAATTAGACTTGGAGAGATGTGTGGTCTAGATAATGCCACATCATGTGTGCAAAATGGTTGCTCCTAAACAGTGGCTGATATCTATATTTATTCAATCAATAAATATGCTCACTATAAGATGAGAAAAAAAAATTCTTCTCTATTGAATTAGTAGTTATAGATGGTACCAAAAGTTTCATCTTCAAAGCTCTATTTTAATCTTAAATGTCAATAAATTGAATGGGTTTATTGTCGTAAAAAAGACAATATATAGAATATAAAATAAAATAAAATAATAAAATGAAATGAGGAGGCGGCTCAATAGAATATAAAGAAAATGCTTCTGAAATTATATAGGATCATTCACATTCACTTTGTTTTTTTCTTCCAATATATATATATATATATATATATATATATATATATATATATATATATACCTTTTCATTATTTATCAAAATATTGGCTGAGTAATGAATGAGAAAATATTTCAGGCCCAATGCGATCTGCCAAACTCAGCCCAGAAGATCACCATTAGAAGCAAGTAGAAAGAGACAATGAAGGGACAAGAAAAAGTAAGTGTCAGATGAGAAGACAATAGGGGGAAGGTAGGTGTCACAGGAGAAGAGAGAAAAGAGGAGAAACGAGAGAAAGTCAGACACACAAGGGGATGAAGTAACATAAAACCAAATTCCTCACCAACCATTGACAGGGGCTTAAATAAAAAGGAGAATTCTTCCAGACGACTCCGTCAGCTATTTCAATCTCACGAAAAGAGTGCCAAAGAGAGGGTCATCTCTAGAAAATAAGTCTTCGACGTCCATTATACAGAAAGACCATGACAGAATGTAAAATATTCATATTATAGTGAATTTGCTCTTCAAACAACTCATGGACGTAGGTCTTGTGCTAAACCATGTAGCCCTGGTTTGGATTGGGAACTCACCTCAACTCATATCATCTCATTATTACAATTTTTTCAAATTCTCACACAAAATATAATAAACAATTCAATTTTTTCAAATTCCAAAACAATAATAATATTAAAAAATAATATTCTAACAATATTTTATTTAATTCATCTCTGAATCCAAACGGGGCAATCTGTGTGTCTCTATCTCCATTTGTTTTCCCTGTATTTATTATCCATTCACTATTATGGATGTATATATAATGGATACCTTACAACCGCTTCGGGCCACCACCGAAGGCTCCAAACCATACCGACCGAGGCCTGTATCATCACCATGGGTCGAAAATGACTATTTCTCCCATTCCGACCCGTTGTGTGATTTTTCAGCATTAACTAGTGATGCATTAAAATTTCATTTAATTGTACACCCATTCTATTTTACTTTTCGGTCTTGCTTCAATCATGTACAGATCAGCAACGTCTAAAGAGATTGAAATTTTAAATTTTTTGACATTTTTATTTTGAGTATAGTATGGCCGTACGTACGTTTTTATTAAATTTGCACAAAAAAGTTCCAAGGTTATAATTATTAAGCTATTTCATTTGTTTATTATTTTGATGTTCATTTTCTCATCTCATCATGTGTTAATTATTTTGTAAGACATAGTACTGCAAAAGCCTTAACTGATTTCTGCTTAAGGAGAGGGACTAGATGCTCCTCCCTCCATCCTCCTCCTTCCTCTCATACTCCTCTAAAGTAAAACCTTTTTCCTTATTCTTTGTTGATTTTTCTTTATTTTCTCCTCAACAAATGATAGATATACCGCCCACTAACCACCTAAAGACATCACACGTCACACCACATAAGTACACCTTAGGCACAAACCCACAAAAGAGCCATGAACCGCAATCATTCGATCAATGCCTGATGCTCATGCGCCGCCATGATTCTGACACTTCGATATGTACTCATGCGGCATCAACAAATTCTTTAGCCTCAAATCTTTAAAAGCATCGTAGCCCACTCCATTATTGCCGGCCCGTGGACCTAATTGCCGAGATAGTCACCGATCTACTTTGGGTGGCATTGAGGATCATGTGTTTCCAGCTCTAACTATCCAACTATGTTTCTACTTTCCTTAAACGAGAACACTAAGGTAGGGGAAGTGGAGATCTCCTACAAAACACACAAAAATAGACGATTGCAGTGTCTTTTTATTGCTTGGGGTTTCAAGGCATCATCGATCAGTCTACGTGTTGGACCAAAACAAAAAGCCTAGGGCAATACCCTCCTTAGCTCTACTAAGGAATATGGGCTAGTACTCATGGTCATTGCCTCTTTATTTTTAATTGAGAAACAATATTTATAGTTAAAGGGTGAGCAAGCATTCTGCACTCCTTTCAAGAAAAGTGAGTAAATATAAGACCTACATGAAAAAATTAATTTTTTTTAATTGTGGGTTCCACTTTTTTTCAAAATGAGTATGCAATCCTTGCACAACCCATTACTTATCTAGAATTACTCTTTTTAATTTGAAAAATGATATTTGCAGTGATGGAGTGCGCAACTGCCGCGCAATCTCTTTGAAAATGTGAGTAAATACTTGATCCAGATGAAAAAAATAATAATTTTTTAATAGTGGACCCCACTCTTTTTTAAAACGATTGTGCGGCGCTTACACACTCTACGACTATACGTAGCATTACTCTTTTAATTTAGGTCTCGTTTGGATAATCAAATGAGATGAAATGAGATTATCTGTGAATAGTAGTGAGATCTTTGAGTTAAGATGAGATTAATTGGTTTGTAAAGGTGTGTGTGTGTTTGGATGTAGAAGTGAGATGAGATGGTTTTAACTTTTTATTAAGATTTGATAAAGTGGTGGATTCACCAATTATTGGAAAGTTTTTTAATGATTGAGTATTATTTATGAATATATTTATCATTAACTAATATCAATAATTAAATAAAATAACAAAAAATATATTAAAATTACAAAATTAAACTTTTTATTTTTTCAAAATTTATATAATTCAATAATTTTCAAAAAGATCAATTTTTATTTAAAAACTAGGTTGCTCCAATTATAACGCCCCAAACCTAGGATGGTCTGGAGACTTGCTACCTGTCTCTTCAGATCATATTTTCCAACACAACTAAAATAAAACTCAAATCTTTAATAGCAAGACTCAATATCAAGAGTTCTAAATAACCACCTTGAAAACTCCACAAAGTCATTACTACAGCTAAAATAAACTAAGGAGTCTGTAATCTCTCGGTAGTCATAACAACCCAACCAATAATTTTATAAATCTTACTGAAACTCAAGATATTAATAAAACTCAAAGACATTAAAACTAAGAACACCAGAAGTCCTTCTTCTACCAACATCTCCTCATCTTAAACACAAACAGCAATCTAATCCAGGTCCTCATTTGGACTCTCCACATCATCTGAAAAATATTATAATGATAGGGGTGAGTTATCAACAACTCAGTAAGCAGAAATCATATGCTAGCGTGCAAACATGAGCATTTACAAAGTAGAGCATGCAGAACAAAATATTTTCCAGAGTTATCATGCAGAACAGAACATATTTTCAAAAGTAACAGAGCGATGGTTTTAAGACAAGTAAAACCCATAGTGCTTTGGCATAACATAAACTGAATATCATCATCAGATCAAAACAGAGCATCAAACAGAGCAGAGACCATGTTTCACCCTCGTGGTAGGGTTGTGCTAACCCCGGTGGCCAAACCAGGCAAAAACAGAGGTGAAATCTTTCCTTTATTCTTCTCGGAGCCCCGAGTGTGCACACAGGAAAGACCACAATAAAACCACTTTGTTTCCAAAGTGGGTACACTCAGAGACAGAGAAGTTGGTACCAACCCAAACAGAGCATAACAGAGCAAAGCAGAGCAAAGCAGAGACAGAGTCAAATACGAAAACCAGTATACCATGCCAAAGGTTTTCAGATGTTATATCAAAATAATACAGAGTACCAAAACAGAATCAGACAGTTTACACACGCTGAACACAAAGGCCAGAACATCTTTATAAATAAATGCACAACTTTTCATATTCTCAATATCGCTCTTTTTCCAGATTTCAGAAACCACATCACAGAATTTAGCTCATGTCTACACAATGCATGTCAGAACATATTTTTCTCTTTTTCGTATAGATTTCATGAGTATGCAAATAAATGACCGAGGTTGGTTTTGTTTTTCCCAAGTTCTCATTTCACCACAAAAATATGCAAAGTTTTCAGAAAATCAACCTCAGTCTCAAATAATTTGTGTAAGGCCTAGCATAGGAACCCCGCTTACCTGACTCCTGCAGCGCATTATCTATGACTTGAATACGGTCTCTATCCATCTCGTCACCTATTTATGAAAATAATATAAACTAAATATTAAAGTCCAACAACATAAAATTGGTCATAGACAACTTAAGACCCAATTTCTAGACCATAATTCAGCAAGTTTAATCTAACTCAAACAACCAAATAACAATCTGGACAGCCCACACTTCGATCAAAAATATTCTATACCAATCTCAGTATTGTCCAATACAAGCATCAAAACCAATGTCAACTCCGATTATCAGTAACTCACACTTATTTCAGCAGCTCATACTCCCAAGCAATTGTCAACAATTTAACCAAGAGGACACTACACACTACTCTCTCTCTGTTCCCAACTCCACAACAGGAAAAAAAAATATCTCAACACTTCTAGATATTAAAACGCCCCAACAAACCCTTCTAAACATTTCCAAAACACTAAACCAATAATCCAAAAATATATCATCACTTTCTAAAATCACCAATATTCATAATGACCAACGTCAAACTCAAAACACCAATATTTAAACCCGAAACAGCCAACAAATTTCATAGCATAAACCAATCTCACACAAACAACTCAATCATCCAATCCAACCGATCCCCTTACTCCTCGGACCCAGTCCGGCACAACCAATAAATTCACAGTAAATATGAATTAGCGCAGAAATACATTTAAATCTCAAAAGTTCTTTGGGAAAAATACTTACAATGCTATAATATAATTTTTGAAAGATCACAGAGGTGCTAGAAGCGGCAACGCAGCAACAAAACAGTGCCAAATGCACTGTGGCCGTGGGTCTCAAAAACCCACTTTTGATCGGGTGTAAACGAAGACCCGAGATTGATAGGGTAGGGCTTAGGGATGTCGGTGAAGCTAGTGGTGGTGGTGGTGGTTGGCCGTGGGTGGCTGCTCAGAGGGCGGTCGAAGTCTAAAATACCCAAAACGGAAATATTGATGGTGTGGCTTCACCAGTGACAGATCGGAGGTGGGGTTGGGTCCATTGGGTTGCTAGGAGGTCGAGGATGATGTGGTGAAGAGATAGTGGCCGGAGGTGGCGCGACGGCGGTGCAAGGAATGCCGCGGCTTCAATGGGCTCGTGGTGGCTAACGGTGGCGCGGCTGGGGCTGGAAATGGAGGGGTGGCATCGTCGGCGGCTAGGGAAGCTGGGGAGCCGGGCGGTGTCGACCACCGCCGGTGCACGGCGGCGCTGGGGGCGAAGGAAGAATCGGATGGAGAAAGGGAGGGGCTGGCGTCGCACGCGGGAGGAAACCAGAAGAAGAAAAAAAGAAAAGAAAGAAAAGAAAAAGGAAGAAAAGAAAAAGGAAGGAAAAAAAAAAGAGGAAAAAGAAAATGTAGGAAAAGAAATGAGGTCCAATCCTCACATCTTGGGTCACAAAAATGATCCAACGGAAACGGTTTTAAAACAGCAAGTGAAATAAATAATTCAAACGCAGTGATTAAAATGAAAATAAATAATTAAACCCAACAACAAGTTAATTTAATTCGAGAAGAAATTTAAACACATAACAATAATTAATTTAAAGAGCACTTCAAAAATAATTTTTTTAAAACAAGAGAATAAATTTTGAATCAATAAAAATAATTCCTTTATTAAAAATACACTAAAAATACGGGGTGTTACATCCTTCCCCCCTTAAAAAATTTCATCCTCGAAATTTGCATGGTCAAACATGACGCTAAAGCAGGATAGAAGATACAACCCAAAACACGCTCGAAAGGATCATGCCATCAACAACTCCCAACAAGCATGAGTAATGTTCTCTCAAATGTATTTCCATAGGCAATTCCATCATACTCGTATTAGTTCCCCAGTGGCACAACACGTCCAGTATTCTTAGGGTGGCTATGCTATCCAAAATCTCATCTTTCCACAAGAGCCTTAACACAACATCCAAGGAATCCCAATGATTATTATTATTTTCGTAACACGATCTGCGCTAACCTCAATCGACTCATATGTTAAAACTCACAAACCTTCATTAAATTCTACAAGTTGGTAACCTATTAGCCACTTCCAAAGTTAACTATCAATAAACATTTCCATCATCCAGACCTATTCCCTCAAAATCAACAAGAATTATATCCTAATTCCGCACCACCAAAAGTTTAAACTCTAATTACAAGTATCTTTATCAAATTCTCAAATCACCACTAATTCCTTAAGATCAACACAAGGTTTGAATTCTTAATTATAACACAACATAAAACCATTGAGTTCGAGGTAGCTCAACGCCTACTAACCAGAAAACTCTCACCACATTTGGTAGAAAATTCTTTATCTCCAAAACCATGAACTATTACACACTTTCCTCAAACTCACCAAGAATTCATTCCTGGATCTGCACCAACTATTATCCTTAAATCTGATATGGATCTAATCCCAAAACCTACCACTAAAACCTCGAATTAATAACAATTATTATCCAAACTGGACCAATACCTTCAATCCTCAAAGAAATAAACCCCTTGAAATTTCATATATCAATAACTCAACTTCGATCAACCCCATAATAATGGTCACATACTAACCAGTCTCCAAAATAAATCCAGCTAGCACACCCAAGCCTGCAGAATTAAAAACTTAAATCTCATTTCCATTCAGTCCTTCAAATCTGTAATTCTAAAACCTTAAATTATACCAGAATCATTTTCCGAAATCTGTAAGATCGATGAACTTATATCCAATAATAAAACAATCGACTCCCGAAGCTTTCAAAATCTAAAACATGAAATGATAACAATCATTTCCTAAAGTCTGCAAAACCTTAAACTTTTGGTGAAATTTCCGTAAATCTATCCTTAAAGTTTGTTGAACTTACAATCTTCTATTCTAAAGCCTCGTGTCATACATCCATGAAATCGAAAATCTCAAATATCTTACTCCCCAAATAGATCACCCAGACTATGCCGTTCCTTTCAAACCTTGATATTATAAATGCACACCAAGTCCATAAAAGTTCAAGCTTACTCTGCTAAATATAACAATAGCGTTCTCAGTCATACCATCTTCCTGCCATAACTTAATCTTTAACCCGCTTTTCAGTTTTGAACGAAACGAACAAAATAAAATAAACTTAATAAATAAAACAACATAATTTCAATTCAAATAAAATAAAATCAAACAAAACCAAATAAATTCAATTTAAATAAAAACAAAAATTTTCCAATTAAACCTTTAAACTTTTCTGGTACTGCACACATGATTTTACCCATTCTTAGCCATATCTTTAACCAACTCGTATAGTCACTCCTATCATCTCATATTGTAAACCCAACATCGCTCTAAACTCCAGTACATCTTTAAAATCCAAACCACAAAAAAAAAAAATCTAAACCTTAAATCTTAAAAAGATTATCTCTTATAGTCCACAAATTAAGCTTGTCAGATCTAAAATCTCTAAACCTCAAAATCTCAAAACTCAATCATAAAGTCTGCAAAATTTAAAACCCTAAATATTCGCAAAATCAGCTCTTATTGTATACAAATCTACACCTCAAATCTGAAGTTTCTCCCTAAACCCACGGATATCCAAAACTCAAAAGTTTTTAGTCAGCAGAACCTCAAACCTATCTTTCGGTCAAACTTAGGTCAACTTCAAAAGCTAAACCTTAGATCATTTCCAACTCATGTCCTACATCCTACAGAATAAGCTTACCGGATCTAAAACCTGATATGTTATAAAAATCATTTCTTAGAATTTGCAAAAATCTAAATCCTCAAATCCCATCAAAATCAATCACAAGGAGTTTTTTTAGAATCTCAAACTTAAATATCCACACGATCATCCTTAAATTCCTCAAGTTACTAAACTGAAATCTTTACATCCTATGAACCCACAGAAATCTAAACCTCCAAGGTTTATAGTATGCAGAATTCAAATCTGGCTCTGATACCAAATGTAACGCCCCAAACCCAGGATGGTCTGGAGACTTACTACCTGTCTCTTAAGAACTTATTTTCCAACACAGCTAAAATAAAACTCAAATCTTTAATAGCAAAACTCAATATCAAGAGTTCTAAATAACCACCTTGAAAACTCCACAAAGTCATTATTACTGCTAAAATAAACTAAGGAGTCCGTAATCTCTCGGTAGTCATAACAACCCAACTAATAATTTCATAAATCTTACTGAAACTCAAGATATTAACAAAACTCAAAGACATTAAAACTAAGAACACCAGAAGTCTTTCTTCTACCAACATCTCCTCAGCTTAAACACAAACAGCAATCTAATCCAGGTCCTCATTTGGACTCTTCACATCATCTGAAAAATATTATAATGATAGGGGGTGAGTTATCAACAACTCAGTAAGCAGAAATCATATGCTAGCCTGCAAACATGAGCATTTATAAAGTAGAGCATGCAGAACAAAATATTTTTCAGAGTTATCATGCAGAACATAACATATTTTCAAAAGTAACAGAGCGATGGTTTTAAGACAAGTAAAACCTATAGTGCTTTGGCATAACATAAACTGAATATCATCATCAGATCAAAACAGAGCATCAAACAGAGTAGAGACCATGTTTCACCCCCGTGGTAGGGTTGTGCTAACCCCGGTGGCCAAACCAGGCAGAGACAGAGGTGAAATCTTTCTTTTATTCTTATCGGAGCCCCGAGTGTGCACACAGGAAAGACCACAATAAAACCACTTTGTTTCCAAAGTGGGTGCACTCAGAGACAGAGAAGTTGATACCAACCCAAATAGAGCAGAGCAGAGCAAAGCAGAGACATAGTCAGATACGAAAACTAGTACACCATGCCAAAGATTTTCAGATGTTATATCAAAATAATACAGAGTACCAAAACAGAATCAGACAGTTTACACACGCTGAACACAAAAGCCAGAACATCTTTATAAACAAATGCACAACTTTTCATATTCTCAATATCGTTCTTTTTTCAGATTTCAGAAACCACATCACAGAATTTAGCTCATGTCTACACAATGCATGTCAGAACATATTTTTCTCTTTTTCGTACAGATTTCATGAGTATGCAAATAAACGACCGAGGTTGGTTTTGTTTTTCCCAAGTTCTCATTTCACCCCAAAAATATGCAAAGTTTTCAAAAAATCAACCTCAGTCTCAAATAATTCGTGTAAGGCCAAGCATAGGAATCCCGCTTACCTGACTCCTGCAGCGCATTATCTATGACTTGAATACGGTATTTATCCGTCTCGTCACCTATTCATGAAAATAATATAAACTAAATATTAAAGTCCAACAACACAAAATTGGTCTTAGACAACTTAAGACCCAATTTCTAGACCATAATTCAGCAAGTTTAATCCAACTCAAACAACCAAATAACAATCTGGACAGCCCACACTTCGACCCAAAATATTCTATACCAATCTCAGTATTGTCCAATACAAGCATCAAAACCAATGTCAACTCCGATTATCACTAACTCACACTTATTTCAGCAGCTCATACTCCCAAGCAATCGTCAACAATTTAACCAAGACGACATTACACACTACTCTCTCTCTGTTCCCAACTCCACAACAGGAAAAAAAATATCTCAACACTTCTAGATGTTAAAAGCCCCCAACAAACCCTTCTAAACATTTCCAAAACACTAAACCAATAATCCAAAAATATATCATCACTTCCTAAAATCACCAATATTCACCATGACCAATGTCAAACTTAAAACACCAATATTTAAACCCGAAACAGCCAACAAATTTCATAGCATAAACCAATCTCACACAAACAACTCCATCATCCAATCCAACCGATCCCCTTACTCCTCGGATCCAGTCCGGTACAACCAATAAATTCACAGTAAATATGAATTAGTGCAGAAATACATTTAAATCTCAAAAGTTCTTTGGGAAAAATACTTACAATGCTATAATATAATTTATGAAAGATCACGGAGGTGCTAGAAGCGGCAACGCAGGAACAAAACAGTGCCAAATGCACTGTGGCCGTGGGTCTCAAAAACCCACTTTTGAACGGGTGTAAACGAAGACCCGAGATTGATAGGGTTGGGCTTAGGGATGTCGGTGAAGCTAGTGGTGGTGGTGGTTGGCCGTGGGTGGCGGCGCAGATGGCAGTCAAAGGTGGGGTTGGGTCCATTGGGTTGCTAGGAGGTCGAGGATGATGTGGTGAAGAGATGGTGTCCGGAGGTGGCGCGACGCCGGCGCAGCAGCGCAAGGAATGTTGCGGCTTCAATGGGCTCGTGGTGGCTAACGGCGGCGCGGCTGGGGCTGGAAATGGAGGGTTGGCATCGTCGGCGGCTGGGGAAGCCGGGCGGTGTCGACCACCGCCGGTGCACGGCGGCGCTGGGGGCAAAGGAAGAATCGGACGGAGAGAGGGAGGGGCTGGCGTCGCATGCGGGAGGAAACCAGAAGAAGAAAAAAAGATAAGAAATAAAAGAAAGTTAGAAAAGAAAAAGGAAGGAAAAAGAAAAGATGAAAAAGAAAATGTAGGGAAAGAAATGAGGTACAATCCTCATATCTTGGGTCACAAAAATGATCCAACGGAAACGATTTTAAAATAGCAAGTGAAATAAGATAATTCAAACGCAGTGATTAAAATGAAAATAAATAATTAAACCCAACAACAAGTTAATTTAATTCGAGAAGAAATTTAAACACATAACAATAATTAATTTAATGAAAGCACTTCAAAAATAATTTTTTTAAAACAATAGAATAAATTTTGAATCAATAAAAATAATTCCTTCATTAAAAATACAATAAAAATACGGGGTGTTACACCAATTCCCACATAAATCATAAACCCAAAAAAAGTAAAAGCCCAACAAAGATTTTTTCGTCACCCTCTTGTTTCAGTTCTCCAAAAGAGTAATGATACACATGCAACTCTTTCATAATTAGTTTACAACTCATTTTCAAACAACTAATGAAATCATGCCACTCCATTAAAAATAGATTTCAATATTACAAAACTACCCTCTATTTTATGTAGAATTGTAAAATAGTTGTAAAATATTTGTAAGGTTATCATTTTCCTTGCCAAAACCCTACCTACTCCATCAGTGGAAGGCTACTTTTTTCTCTATCAATTTATAACCTCGTGCAAGAAGCAAAGATGGTGAAGAAGAGCAAAAGTAAGCGAAGACCCTTTTCCCCTTCCACAATCCAATCTCTGAAATCCTTCCCTTCTCTTATGTTGCTTATTTTTCGTCATTAATGTTGTTTTTCCTTTTTTTCAGAG
The DNA here is from genome assembly GCA_022457165.1 of Juglans mandshurica. Lineage (NCBI taxonomy): Eukaryota > Viridiplantae > Streptophyta > Magnoliopsida > Fagales > Juglandaceae > Juglans > Juglans mandshurica. Next base: position 16,997,864 of record CM039629.1, read on the forward strand.
AGCAAGAGAGTATCATTGAAGCAGAAGCACAAGCTCATAAGGAATGTGAAGGAGCACCACGAGAAGAAGGCCTAGGAGGCCAAGAAGCTCGGCCTTACGTGAAAGAAGAAGCCTGAGAAGGACCCCGACATCCTCAACGAATGGCCCTTCAAGGAATAGGAGCTCAAAGCCCTCCACACCCGCCGCACCTGAGCTCTCGAGGAGGTGAGCGTAATGGAGAGAGGCATAGGGGGAGAAAAAAAACTAGGTTGAACAGTGGTTGTGGTCATCATTTTCCTTTCCCCAATGGTACATGTTCTGGGACATGTCAGTTGCCTAACATGTGTTATTCAATCAATAAATAGTAGTGAGATGGGATGAAATAAGTTAGATGAGATAAACTTGTTTGGTTTACCGTTTGAATACACAAACACCCTCTCCCGTATGAAACCATCTGAGATGGTTTTGGTCTCATCTCAGGAAGCAAACGGGGCCTTACTCCCCCTCCCTCTAAGCACTAGAGTCACCATAGAATTATCTCTATTTGTGCTCGACACAACCTCGAATGATACTAAGTTGCTACATAGAACTAGGCTATATATAACTAATAAAAAAAATATCATATTCATTTCTGCAATATTTTCATATACTCTTTCCTAATAAAGAAAAGAGAAACTCTATCTGCGATCGGCAGTGTGCAACTGGAGCGGAGTTAGTGACATGGGATGTCCACGTGTTTTATTTAAACGACTGCATTTCACTACTTTGCAAACTCCAGATCAAAGGAGTCCTTGCAGAAGCCAAAACTCTCACATCTAATGGAAGAAACTGGGAGTTTTTGCAGATTTCTGTACCATGTACCAACAATGGTGGAGGCAAGTTAGAAATAATGGAAGCCATGTCAATCTGTAAAAAGAAAAGAGAGAAGAAAGAAGACAATTTTACGCCAAAAAGAAAAAAATTCCAAATTCTAAGAAATAGGTTTTCTTGTTCAACTTTCAGAGAGCATCAGAAGGCTAAAACTAGAGCAAAGATACTAAGTGGAAGGAAGGAAAATGGCGTATACCCTTGTTGTTGAAGACAGAGGAGAGAGAGAGAGAGAGAGAGAGAGGGAGGGAGAGAGAGTGAGAGAGGAGGTTTCTATTGTTTATTATTATTATTTTTTTTTAGGTGTCAAGGAGCACTACAAAAAAATTGATCGAGTGTAGCTGGGGGAGATGGGATTTGAGCAGTGAGAGAGTGGGGCAGGTGTGACGCAATTTGAGTGAGAGAGGAGCAGTGGACAGCAGAATGCAAAAATGAGGGAGAGATGGAAACGGGAATGAGTATTGTTATAATTCTTAAAACTGCTGCAACACCTAGTGTAGAATTTCCAGCCAAGATTATCAAGAAACTTGTAGGTTTTGTAATGCAAATAAATAAAACTAAAATAAGAACAATCAGAATTAAGTGGTTCAATCAAAATGATCTACATCCACGGCAGGAACAATCAAGAGCCTTCTTTATTGATGAGCACAGCGTTGAGATTATAAGTACACTCCTCTCAAGTCTCTCTCACTTTCTTGAAGTTTATTCACACGTTCTTGCACACTCTTATCACCAGTAGTTTTTCTCATCTCTCTTTACAGAATGCATACCAATTCCGTTTTATAGCCTACACAACTCTCATGAGAATATAACAGCTTCCTCCATGTGCCTCCTCTGTTCCACATCAACGAAAGCAATTGCACCCAAGTCTTCCACATGGGCTGCCAACCTATCATCTCATTTAACATGTGTCCTTGTATAAATAGTTGACATTCTTCATAACAATTCTCAACCTTGGCAATCATTTAGATCTCCCAAGTTGCCTCCTTCCTTTTGATTGTTCCCACAAGTTCATCCCCAAAAGGGGATTAGCAGTTTTCCATATTAATCAAGTCTAGCCAATGTCTAAACTTGACTGTTGGCAGGGATTTAATCATCATATCTGATGGGTTTTCTTCAATTGGGATCTTTTCTACTCCAATCTCCCCAACTGCTATGATGTCCCTCACAAAGTGTAGCCTAATATCTATATGTTTTGATCTCTCATGATATACCTGATTCTTGGCAAGATGAATTGTACTCTGATTATCATTGTAGACTGTGATATTCCCTTCATACATGCCTAGTTCATGAGATATACCCTTCAACCATATAGCCTCCTTTATTGCCTCAGTCATTACAATGTATTCCGTCTCAGTTGTTGATAAGGCAACTACTAGTTGCAGGTTTCCCTTCCAACTGATGGCTCTTCCAAAAGCTGTAAACACAAAGCTAGTCAATGACTTTCTAGTGTCCACATTTCCTGCATAATCTGAGTCAACAAAGCCTTTAAGCTCACTTCCCAACTGCACACTTCCACCAAACTTCAATCCTAAACACCTTGTACCAGAAAGATATTGGAATACCCACTTGATAGCATGCAGTGTGGTTTTCCCGGATTACTCAGAAACCTACTGACTATGCTAACAACATAGGTCAGATATGGTTTAGAGCAGATTATAGCATACATGTTGCTTCCCACCATGCTAGCATATGGAATTTTAGCCATGAATTCCTTATCTTCCTCAGTTTCTGGTGCTTGGGTGACTAACAATTTGGAGTGCTGCCCCATAGGGGTATTTACTGTTTTTAATTGATCCATACCAAACCTGGTTAGAACCCTTGAAATATATGATTTTTGGGATAGGTATAGTAGTCCTTTCTTCATTTCCCTTACTATCGCCATTCCTAGTATTCTCTTAGCAGGGCCTAGTTCCTTCATCTCAAATTCTGATTTGAGCATGCATTTGACTTGTTCTGAATTTTATCCTTACATGCAATGAACATGTCATCTACATATAGCAGTAGATATATCATAAGTTCTCCAGTTTGCTCATAATATACACAACTATCATAATAGCTTCTTTTGAAGTCATTTCCAATCATGTGAGAGTCAAATCTTTTATACCATTGTCTTGGGGACTGTTTAAGTCCATACAATGATTTCTTGAGTAAACACACTTGATCTCTGTTGGCTTCATTTATAAACCCTTTGGGTGGTTGCATGTATATAATTTCATCAAGTCCTCCATGCAAGAAAGCTGTCTTTACATCCAGTTGTCCCAAATGCATGTCCTGATAGTTAGCAAATGATAGCAACAGTCTAATTAAGCTATGTTTAACCACAAGTGAGAATATTTCATGGTAATATGTCCCCCCTCTCTGTGTAAACCATTTTGCTACCAATCGTGCTTTATACCTTGGAACCTCAACCCCTTGTACGCCTTCCTTTCATTTATAGATCCATTTGGACCCAATTAGTTTATGTTTCTCTAGTTTAGGAACCTGTTCCCATGTTTTATTCTTGTTTAGAGACTCCATTTCCTCTTGCATAGCAAGCATCCACTTCTCTGCCTCCTTACTAGCCATGGCTTCTTTATATGACGTTGGCTCTATGTCAATTATGTCTTCAGCAACTGTCAAGGCAAATGCTGTCAGTTCAGGTTGACCATATCTTTGAGGTGGCTTTATAATCCTCTTTTGTCTATCTCTTACCAGATTATATGAGTTTGCTCCACCTTGATTTCTGTCATTTGAGCTTGTATCCTCAGTTTTTCCAACTTGATTGTCCTGGTGACAAGGTGAGTTTGCTGATTGCTCCACCTCAGGCTGTAGACTATTTGTGGTAAGCTCCTTTGCTTGACTTTCATTTTGATTTTTCTGTGTTTGAGCCATTTGTAGTTCATTGAATGTCACATATCTGCTAATTATACATTTCTATTTCCCATGTTCATCAATCCACAGCTTGTATCCGTTAGCTTCATGAGGATACCCCACAAAAATTCACTTAAGTGCTCTTGGTTCTAGTTTATCAGTTTTTGTATGTGTATATGCTACACATTCAAAAATCCTCAAGTGGTCATATCTAGATAGTTTTCCAGACCACATTTCCTATGGTGTTTTAAAGTCTATAGTTGAGGAGGGACTTCAATTTATTAGGTGTACTGCTGTGAGAGTAGCCTTAACCCAAAATATTTTTGGTAATCCTGAGGTTGACAACATACACCTTACCCTTTCCAAAATGGTTCTATTCATGCACTCAGCTGAGCCATTTTGTTGCAGCTAAGCCATTTCGTTGAGGGCTTTCCCTCACTGTTGTGTGCCTAGCCATGCCCAACCTTTGACAGAAAGTGTTAAACTCATTTGATAAATATTCCAAGCCATTGTTTGTTCTTAATATTTTAACCTTTCTGCCAACCTGGTTTTCAACCAATGTCTTCCATTCTTTGAACTTAACAAATGTGTTACTTTTGTTTTTTAGGATGTAGAGCCATACCTTCCTCGAATAGTCATCAATGATAGACAAGAAGTATCTTGCCCCACCATGTGAAGTGACCCTTGCAAGTCCCCATAAATATGAGTGAATGTAGTCCAAGGTTTGCTTAGTTTGGTGTGTTGTAGTTTTGAAACTAACTCTTGTTGCCTTTCCAAAAATGCAGTGTTCACAGAATGATAGTTCTCCAAGTTTTTCTTTTCCTAAGAAACCTTGTTTTTACAGTTCTTGTAGCCCCTTTTGACTGATGTGTCCTAGCCTCATGTGCCATAGTTTAACCCCATCTTCCATTGTGCTTTGAACAGGTGATGCCTCACCAATAACTGTCTCACCCATCAGAGTATTTAGTCCATTTTTTATCACTCCCTCCATCACTGTTAGAGAACCCTTGGGAAGCTTTAATATCCCAAATTATGATCTGAATGTGCAGCCAGATTGATCGAGCATTCCCAGAGAAATAAGATTTCTCTTTAGCTCAGGTATGTATCTTACCTCCTGTAGTAACCTTTCCATACCATCAAACATACTTAGACAAAGCCAATACCCAGAATCTTGGAGGACTTGTTATTTCCAAGAATTACATGTCCTCCATCCATTTATGTAAAGGTCTCAAACTAGGATCTTGAGGGGCACATGTGAAATGAACATCCAGAGTCTAAGATCCATTCCTTTCTTGAATCCACATCTGAGATATTCAACACCTTGGCACTATAACCATCCAGAACCACTGCTACATTTCCCTCCCCTTTCTTTTATTGCACAAGTTTTGTTTCCTCTCAGGACAATCCCTCTTAAAGTGTCCTTCCTTACGATAGATGAAGCATTTCAATTGCTTCCCTTTTGACTTTGACCTTCCCTTAATATTCCTCCCTTTGTGATTTTATTTTTCTAGTCTATCCCTTGCTACAGGCCTTCTCGAGTTTCAATTTTTGTTTCTGCTGTATTTTGCAGTTCTCTAGAATGCAAAACAAACTCTACTTCATCTAGTGTTAAGCTTCTCTACCATACATCATGGTTTCTTTAAGATTAGCATATGAAGCATCCAAGGAACTTAATAGCCGAATAGCTTGATTCTCATCCCCTATATTTATGTCTATGTTTGCAAGATCCAAGATTATCTTGTTAAACTCATCAAGATGTTCTTCCATAGACATAGCTAGAGCCATTTTGAAGGTGTAGAGTCTTGTCTTCTTGTGAAGTCTGTTTGCCAAGGATTTTGTCAGGTACAGATTTTCTAGCTTGAGCCAAACCGTAGCTGCTCACTCCTCCTTTGCAACTTCCCTTAAGACTTTTTCACCGAGGGAGAGAATGATGGAGTTGTGAGCTTTTTGTAGTATTTCAGATTTCTCCTTGTTTGATAAAGAATTTAAATTCTTTTCAGTAAGAAGTGCATCGTGAAGACCCTGTTGAACCAGAAGAGCTCGCAACTTGATCCTCCACAACCCGAATTCATTCTTCCATGTAAACTTCTCAACATCAAATTTGGAAGTCCCCATCGAGCCTTGCTCTTAATACCACTTGTTTTAATTCTTAAAACTGCTGCAACAGCTAGTGTAGAATCTCCAGCCAAGATTATTAAGAAACTTGCAGGTTTTGTAATGCAATGAAATAAAACTAAAACAAGAAAAATTAGACTTACGTGGTTCGATCAAAATGATCTACATCCATGATAGAAACAGTCAAGAGCCTTCTTTATTGATGAGCCAAAAACATCTTTGAAATTACAAGGACACTCCTCTCAAGTCTCTCTCACTTTCTTGAAGTTTATTCACACGTTTCTTGCACTCTCTTATCACTAGTAGTTTTTCTCATTTCTGTTTACAGAATGCATACCAATTCCCTTTTATAGCCTACACAACTATCATGAGAATATAACAGTTTCCTCCATGTGCCTCCTTTGTTCCACATCAGCAAAAGCAGTTGCACCCGAGTCTTCAACATGGGCTGCCAACCTATCTTCTCATTTAACATGTGCCTTTATATAAAGGGTTGACATTCTTCAAGTATTGATACACAACATATTTCACAACAATGTTGTAAGATAAAGGTATTTTTGTAAAGTAATGTTATTTTTATAAAATGTTTTACAAAATGACCCCTTATTTAACACATTGTTACGAAATGTGTTATGGAAAAGGTTGTGTATAAATAATTTTCCAACGAAAATTGGGCCTATGAAATTTTTTTTTCTTTCCTGTCTGACGTGGGACCCAGGCATGTCAGCCGCTTACTCAATGACTCTACAAATTCAACTAAATGTAGAAGAACTCGAAAGAAAAACAAGGTCAACATTTTTTGAATTCTCTCTTTTTCTTAATTATTCTTTTCACAAGTAGCAGTGACATCTTTTTCACATGTTAATACTAATGAGAAATTTCTTAATTTTTCCTTACATTTATTTATTCGTCTTATACAATGTTTCAAATACCGTACCGTACCGGCCGGTATTTGCCGTACTGGCCACTGGGCCAGTACAGGTATTATACATATTTTGTACCTGCCCAAATACCGGCCGTACCGGCCTATATTTCGGCCTTTAATTTTTTATTTTTTCAAACTACAAGCTCATTTTTTACCTCCCAATTCAGATTAAGCTATTTATAATTTATATATATACGTATTTATATATAGTTTATTCATATATAGACTATTATTTTGGAATATACTTTATATATATTTATATATATAATTTATTCATATATTGACTATCCCGAAACGGTACCGATACCGAAATATTTCGTTTTAGTATCTTGACCAGTACGGCGTTCGGTACGGTATTCAAAACATTGTACATGTTCCAAACTTTTCCTAATAAAATAAAGAAAACATGACGAAGGAAGAGAAAACCTTATATTCAAAAGGACCCTTCTAGAGTCACCGCATGGGGCTCCCGCTGGGAGCTCCCGCTAGTGTATTTGAATTTTTTTTTTTTTCATTTTTTACATACATTTTTTTAATATTTTTCAATATTTAAAAAAAATTAAAAAAAAATCTCATCACTATTAAAAAACATTTTAATAAAAAAAATAAAATAAAATAAAATAAAAAATGCCAGCGGCATCATCGGGAAAACTAGTATTTTCCTATTCAAAAACACAAGGGTAGACTCACGTACAGGAGGAGTCAAAAACTTCGTCGCTAGTCTTCCTTTGTATTATTACCTTTACGCGCTTTTCTTTGTTTAGCTACCACTTGATGAAAACATTCAACCACCGAAGCCAAAAGCTCGTTTCACGCGCCACCGGAATCTGAGACGTTTCAGCGACTCTGATGCGCAGAAAACGATGAGTTACTCCGATCTGGTAATTCTAAACTCCCAGCTTCTCTATATTGCAAACTTTTGATAACATCTGGCGGGAATTATACTCTGCTAGTTGGATAATGGAATAGTTTTGTTGATCCGGAATCTGGATCATGCTCTTGCTCTGTCCTTTTTCCGGCGCTTAATTTTTGTTTCTGCATCATTTGCAACTGATCATAGAAGATCAAGATGTCTCGCGACCAAAACCAAAAATCATATATAGGACCTGCATGTATTACTTATTGTGTACGTACGTATTTCAGCAACGTTTAAATCCCCATTCTATATATTTGAGCTTTTTACTTTCTAAATTTTTAACTTTGATAATTTTAGTTCTTCCATTAGTATATTCTTAAAAATTTGTTAAAGTTTCCCATTAGCATCAATAACTAAGTATAACGTATAAAAATTAAAAAAAACTTAAAACTAAAAAATCGTTAAAAAAAAAAAAAAAATACTGGTGACCCAGACAAACCTCTGTCTAGGACGTTGGACGACCCAAGCACCACTTTGGTCATTGCCAAAGTTCCAACACCTGGTCACTGGATGATCGAGGTTAGGGCTGATCAACTTTCCCAAATTCCAGCAATGCCTAAATCCCCACTTTGGTCGGATTTATTTTTAATTTTTCAGGCACAGTCGAAGTCGGAGGAGTCTCTGGACCAATCTCCAACTCTGATCTGATCCGACTCTAAATCCGACTTTGCCCTTCAACTCCGACTCTGACTCCAATATTGTACATATTTTATAAAAATATGTATTTATCTATATATTTATCATATATACTAGTATAGTTATATAGTTATATAACTAGAACTTATATAGTTAAATTCAATAATATATTAGTATAAGCTAATTATTATAAAATAATATACTTACACTATAATATAAATGGACTAATGATAGTTCAGTATATGTAAATATCATAGTATTAATACCATATATAATCAAGTAGGGAAATAAGTTAGACACTAATATTTAAATAAGTATAGTATAATAAGTTAATAACATATATACTAATTTACTAAAGTATAATAACATATAATTAGACATTAGAAAGTCTAGTACATAATTAAGTTAGAAATAAGTTAGACATTAGTATAATAATATGTAATATTAATATATAATAACATGTAGTTAGACACTATATTACAAATCTTGTATAGAAATAAATTAGAGACTAGTATAAAAATAACTAATAAGTCTAGTATAATAATTTAATAAAACAATACTAATTTATTAAAGTATAATAACATGTAATGAGACACTAGAAATAAGTCTAGTGTAGAAATAAGTTATAAATGGTTAGACACAAGTATAATATAATAACATGTAATACTATAGTATAATAACATGTAATTAGACACTAAAATTAATATGTAATACTATAGTATGATAACATGTAATTGGACAATATAAGTCTAGTATAAAAATAATATTTTGTGGACCCCACTTCAAGGGAATGGAAGAGGAAGAGGCTGTTCAGATATGAGGCCAAATGGTCCTTGGAGGAAGATTGTGAAGAAGTAATAAAAAGAGCCTGGCAAGTGAGAGCAATAGGCAGGGACACAGAAAAGGATTTGCAGCTGCTATTGGAAGACAGTAAAGAAGCCTTTCAAAGCTGGAGCAGAAAGATTACTCAAGATAAGGGGAGAATTATAAGGGAAAAAACAGAAAAGCTTAAAAAATTACAAGAAGATGAAGGGAGTCACAATATGATGGAGATAAAGAAAATGCAAGAGGAGATAGGGACCTGTCTTGAGATGGAGGACTTAAAATGGAGGCAAAGGGCCAAGTTGGATTGGTATATTCACGGGGATCGCAATACTAAGTTCTTCCATTGTTGTGCAAACCAAAGGAGGAAAAAGAATATGATTTTGTAGATTTATGATGATTATAACATGAGGCAGACCAAACCTGAGAAGGTTGAAATGGTTTTTAACAACTATTTTCATAACCTTTTCACATCAACAAACCCGAGCTCTGAAGACATTGAAGATAGCTTAAGGGAGGTGGTACCTTGTGTGACAGATAATATGAACATTTGTTTAACCAAAAGCTTCACTAGAGGAGAGGTCGAGGCAGCTCTTAAACAAATGGCTCCTTTAAAATCACTAGGCCCAGATGGATTTGGACCATGCTTTTATCAAAAGTATTGGCATGTAGTAGGTGATGAAGTGTGCAAAGCTGTTCTATCATGGCTCAATGGTAATGATCTGAACCCTTCTTTGAATTACACTTATATTGCTCTCATTCCCAAGGTTAAAGAGCCAAGAGTGGCTAGTGATTTTAGACCTATAAGCCTTTGTAATGTTGCTTACAAGATCATGTCAAAAGTCTTGGCAAATAGGTTGAAAAAATTTCTGAATGCTCTAATTTCACCCAACCAAAGTGCCTTTATACCTGGAAGGTTGATTTCTGATAATATAATGGTAGCCTATGAGGTGCTTCATTCAATGAAAGCTAGGAAAAAAGGTAAAGTAGGGAATATGGCTATCAAATTAGACATGTCTAAGGCTTACGATAGGATTGAATGGTGTTATTTAGAAGATGTCATGGGGAAGCTGGGTTTCTGCAGGAAATGGATTGATCTTATTATGAAATGTGTTTCAAGTGTGAGCTATTCTGTGTTAATCAATGGAAGTCCTGGATCAAGGTTCTTACCTTTGAGAGGTTTGAGACAAGGTGACCCTTTGTCACCATATCTCTTCATTCTATGTGCTGAGGGGCTTAGTGCACTGCTTAATCATTCAGATTCTAGGGGTTACACAAGAGGAGTAACAGTAGCAAGAAGTGGAACTCGAATTAACCATTTACTTTTTGCTGATGATTGCATTTTGTTTGGAAGAGCAGTAGAAGGAGAGTGGATTAAAATCCAAGAGTTATTACTAAAATATGAAAAATCATCAGGGCAGTTCTTGAACAAGGAGAAAACAGCAATCTTTTTCAGTTCTAATTCAAGGAATGAAGAAAAAAGGAAGATTTTGGAGCTAGGAGGCTCAGTCATGAAAGGTAGCTATGAAAAATACTTGGGTTTGCCTCCTGTTGTAGGGAAATCCAAGTACAATACATTTAGAGGTATCAAAGAAAGGGTGTGGAAGAAGATCAGCAATTGGAAGAACTCTTTTCTGTCCTCAGCAGGAAAGGAGATTTTGATCAAGGCAGTATTACAAGCTATCCCAACATATACTATGAGTGTTTTTAAACTTCCAAAAAACCTGTGTAAGGAATTAAATTCTCTTATGGCAAATTTTTGGTGGGGCAACCAATCTAGTAGCAGAGGTATTCACTGGTGCAGCTGGGAAAAACTTGGAAAATCAAAAGGGAGGGGAGGCTTGGGTTTCAGAGACCTCGAGAGCTTCAATGTGGCTTTGTTGGCAAAACAAGGATGGAGGTTTTTACAGAATCCAAGGAGTATGGCAGCCATGATTTTCAAGGAAAAATATTTTAGCTCAGTCTCTTTGTTTGAAGCTAAGTTGGGGTATAGACCCTCATTTATATGGAGGAGTGTATGGGGAGCTTTGAAGCTGTTAAAAGAAGGTTTAAGGTGGAGAGTTGGGAATGGGAGCAGCATAAGGATTTGGGGGCAGAAATGGCTTCAAACACCCTCATCTTTTTGTGTGCAATCTCCTTGCTCAATTCTAAATGAGGAAGCAAAAGTCAGTGAATTGATCTCTGAAGGAAAATGGAACAAACAACTGATTGAAAGAATTTTCTCTCAAGAAGAAGTTGAACAGATCTGTAGCATCCCTATTAGTAGACTAAATGCTGAAGATAAAATGATTTGGGGAGGTAACAAAAAGGGACAATTCTCTGTTAGCAGTGCATATCAGATGGAAATGAACAAGAAAGAAGCTTTGAAGGGTGAAAGTTCAAAGGGAAGAGAAGGGGATACTCGATGGCAGGAAATATGGGGATTGAATATACCAGGGAAGGTAAAAATTTTTATGTGGAGAGCCATGAAGGAGTTATTAGCTACTAGAGTGAATCTGTCTTTGAGGAAAATAACAGATAGCACTTCATGTCCAATATGCAAAAATGAGGATGAATCAGTGATGCATGCAATATGGTATTGTCCAGCAGCAGCAGATGTTTGGTCCGAATCAGACATTGTCATTCAGAAGTGGAGCTTGTGCGAAACTGACTTTTTAAAATTATGGGACAGCTTGGTGGAGAAGGTAAGCAAAGATGTGTTAGAGGAGACTGTTATTATGAGAAACATCTGGTTAAGAAGAAATAAGTTCATCTTTGAGGGAGTTTTCAAAAGTCCAAGCCAAGTCATTAAAGCATCCAGAGCTGAATTGAGTTTTTTCCAACAGGCTCAACAGAATGCAAAACAGAATCCAATTCCAAGAGTAGAAAGAGGGGCTGTTTCATGGAGCAGACCAAGAGAGTCCTTTGTTAAAGCAAATTGGGATGCAGCAGTGTCGAAAAAAGATAGAAAGGTGGGGCTCGGGGTAGTTATTAGAGATGAGGAAGGGGAGATTTTGGTTGCTGCAAGAGAACAGATCACTTACCTGACAGACTCTGCAACAGCTGAATGTCTTGCATTATGGAAAGCTATGGAAGTGTATAGAGAGCTCAATTTCAACAGAGTTTTATTTGAGGGTGATGCTCAAGTTATAGTGAATGCTGTTAACAAAGGGGATGAAGACTACTCCTCTTTTGGGGGTGTAATTGAAGATGCCAAGAAGATGTTAAACGCTATAGAGAACTGGAGTGTTAATTTTGTTTATAGGGAAGCAAATATGGCAGCTCATGTGCTAGCTAAAGAAGCTTTATCATTACATACAGATATAGTTTGGATTGAAGAGACTCCTAATTGTATTAGGAGTATTATTTGTAAGGAAAAATCATGTAATGAGTTTATAGTTCAATGAATGATTACAGAGGTATAATTTTCAAAAAAAAAAAAAGTATAAAAATAAGTTAGATACTAGTCCATCATTAAAAAAGCCTACAATTTTTTTTTAAATGGGCTAAATATTAAGCTAAAAAGAAGCTTAAAGCTGAAAGCCCAAATTCGATTCCGCTCTTATTCCTCTCCGACAAGTCGGAATTAGAGTCGAATCGAAGTCTATACAAGTCGGAGTTTGGATCTAAACTCCGACAAGGTAGAAGTCGGAGTCAAATAATATTAAACTTTTATAAAACCAATACAACTTTTATAAACTTAAAAAAAAAATATTCAAGAATTACATTCAAACAATTTCTTAACTTTATCTATTTGCTTTCACAAACTCTAACACAATACTTATTTTAAAATATTTTTTTATTCAATTTTTTTTTTCTAAAATTCAATAAAATATCTTGACTTAAATCATTTAATTACAATGCACAAAATTTTGAAAAACTTTAGCATCCCAACAAGTCTTCTGGTGCTCAGACCATGTGCCAATTAAGGACACCCAAGCAGTTCATAATTTGGATCCCCTTAGGTTTTGTGTCCCAATATAAATATAATGACTAATGTTTTCGAAAGGCAATTCACAAGTACACCACTATAAGAAAATTACTTATTTGCGACTAGTTAATTACAGTGAAATGACTATTTGTAACTAAAATTGGTTACGAAAAATCTTTTAATCGTAATAAATTGATCGCAAAAATTCATTCTTCTTGTAGTGCTATACAATGTTTGTATTCAACCCAATTTTGAAAGCATTGTCTTTTCCTTAATATTGTACGATATCATTAATTGGTTATCCCACTCTCTTAGTATTAATTATTAAATGACATTCAATATCAGTCCCTCCATTTGTTTAAAAAAAAAAATTGATAGAAAATGAGATCTACGTAGGTCTCGGCTTTTCAATAATGCAAAATTTTGGATTGCTGAAAAGCAAAAGTCATGTCTTGTCATTGATTTCCGTAAGTAAATAAAGGTAGAAGATTGAACGGAATTAAGCCCAAAACCGACCACACGTTGGGTGGCTATATTTAGGCCGGTTTGGATTCTTATATAGATTTAGATGAGTTTAATAAAATATTATTAAAATTTTATTTTAAGATTTGAAAATTTTAAATTGTTTATTATATTCTGTAGAGAAATTTAGAAAAACTGTAATGATGAGATGAGTTGAGATAAAAGTTGAAAGTTATAATGATGAGATGAAATAAAATAAAACACTCTAAATCCAAACGAGCCTTAATAGCTAGTTTCAGTTTTTTTTTTTTTTTGTCTAGTTTTGTTTTTTATGTTGTTCTTAATTTTCATTTCAGTTTTATTTTTTCCGCCCTATTTTTTCAAAAAAAGAAATAATTTTTTCATGCTATTTTTTGTATTTTTGTTGGGTTTTATTAAAATATTTATTTTTTCAAGATTAATTAAAAAATGCCCTTGCAGCTGCTCAAAGTAAATGAAACAAAAAAAAAAAAAAAAATTATACTCAGTTATAATTAGATTGTAATAAAGCTGTTCTTATATCATTTTCCATATTATTTTTATCAAAAATCCCACAAATAGTTGGATGTGGAAGGTGGTTGGTTATCTTCTTTGACTTAGCTGTGACATAAGTCTTCAATAGTACGGTAACAGAAGCAACTCTGAGATCATCAAGGAGTATATTTCCTGATGCCAAACTTGCAGAAGCAATGGCTGCACTAAGAGAAGTCTTCTTATGTAAACAGATAGGCATTTCAAGAGTACTATTAGAAGGGGATGCTCTCAATGTGGTTAACGACATCAACTTAGAGACAAAGGACTGGAGCTCAGCAGGGCTGATTATCCAAGACATCAAGGCTGAACTTCAGAACTTGGAGTATGGATCGGCTCAGTTTATATATAGAAACTCTAACTGTATTGCTCATTGTTTAGCTAAGGATGCACTAAAACTCTCTTAGGAGTGCATAACTATGGAGGGAGTCCCTCTTTGTATCCAACACTTGCCAAATTAATGATGAAAGCTTGACTATTCAAAAAAAATAGTACGGTAACAGAGAAATTCTGAACTTTGATGATGCAACTATCGCACGTGCATAACGCCAGTCAAATTGGTGCTTGTTTGATTTGGATGCCGGAAAGAGAATGCTAATTCACAAAACTTATTAAAAAGGTTAAAAATTGATTGTTATTCTATTATTAAATCGGTATGTAGAGTACATCATCTACATCACTGGTAAAATTTGATTTGTGAGATTCAAAATTTAAATTTCTCATTCAAATCATTTATATCATACAAGTACTTTATTAAGCGGTATGTTATTACAGCGTCTTATAAATAGAATTTTTGATATATTAGAACTTCTTTACAAAAGAGAAAAAAGAAAAAGTATTTTACAATCAAAAGGTTGTTGGATTCCCACCATTTCGGTGAGAGGACTGCTTATCATGGTGGCACAAACTCAATATCAGGAATGTTTTCTTGCTTGATTTGTTTCCTATAATTGTCATTCTTTGTACCAACAAATTTTCTTTCCCAGTTTCATGTTACATGTTAAATGCTCTTACAGGTCCAGAATCATCCCAAAATGAAGCAAGAATACCCATCATTCCCTTGTCAATATGTTACTTTCCTTGTTATCATGATTCTTTTACTACTGGAAACAGCAGTACTAGGAGATCCAAGGTCACAAACAGTCAATATAACGTGTGGCCTCCAACTTGAACACAACAGCACCATCTTTGTTCCAAATTTTATTGCTACAATGGAAAGAATCAATGAGCAATTGCGAGTTTCAGGCTTTGGAGTAGCAGTCACTGGTTCAGGCCCTGATACTAACTTTGGCCTTGCTCAGTGCTATGGGGATATCCCATTACTTGACTGTGTATTATGCTATGCTGAGGCTTACACGGTTCTTCCTCAGTGCTTCCCGTACAATGGGGGTCGCATTTACCTCGATGGTTGCTTCATGAGGTCCGAGAATTATAGCTTCTTTGAAGAGTATAAAGGACCTGGTGACAGGGCAATGTGTGGGAATACGACAAGGAAGAACTCGACGTTCGGAGCATCAGTGAGACAAGCTGTGAGGCATGCTACTGAGGCTGCACCAAGCAACAAAGGGTATGGAAGGGCACATGTGGATGTGCATGTGGCACTGAATGAGTCAGTTTATGTGCTGGCTAATTGTTGGAGGACTCTGAATGCTAGCTCTTGCAGAGCCTGTTTGGATAATGCATCTGCTTTGATGTTGGAATGCTTGCCTTGGTCGGAGGGCCGAGCTCTGAACACCGGCTGCTTCATGCGGTATTCAGACAAAGACTTCCTCAACAAGGAACCAGGAAATGGAAACTCAAGAGGTAAATGAATTATCAAGTTATCAAACCTGGTGCATAATGCTAGGGGTCCATACTTGTGGTATCAAGGAAGATAACATCTCTCTTGAACAATTTTTGCTTGATCATGGGTTTATTGTTGTGCAGTTACCACCATCGTGATAGTAGTTTCAGTTGTTAGTTCGGTGATTGGTTTGGTAGTTGTAATAGCAATTGGTGTACATATCAGGAAGCGCAGATATATACAAAAGAAAAGAAGAGGTAAAAATGCTTATCTTGGAACATTGTAGTACTTCTTGCTGATTATTGATCATATTCAAAGTAATTAATCTCTCTCTCTTTTTTCCTTTTTCCGGGTCCATAGGTTCAAATGATGTTGAAAAATTGGTGAAAATTCTTAATGACAGTAGCTTGAATTTCAAGTATTCCACAATAGAGAAGGCTACAAGTGCTTTTAGTAATGCCAACAAGCTTGGACAAGGAGGATTTGGAACAGTTTATAAGGTACTTTCTCTCCATTCCTACCCCTATACATAATCCACCCCCTCTTTCAATTTCCATATTCCTAGAATTCCAAAAATTATCTTAAAAATAACCAAATCCTCCCTCCATCGCAGGGAATTCTGCCAGATGGAAGAGAGATTGCTGTCAAAAGACTTTTCTTCAACAATCGACATAGAGCGGCGGATTTCTACAATGAAGTTAACATTGTAACTAGTGTTGAACACAAGAATCTTGTCAGGTTACTAGGTTGCAGTGGCTCTGGACCTGAAAGCCTTCTTATCTATGAACTCATGCCCAACAAAAGCCTCGATCGTTTCATCTTTGGTAATCACTTAATTCTTACATTTTAGTGCCAAAAATGTAATCCCAACGATGGATTCTAACAATGGTAACTATTTCAATTGTTTCAATTAAAATGACAGATGCAAACAGAGGTAAAGCACTAAACTGGGAGAAGAGACATGAAATTATTGTAGGGACAGCAGAAGGTTTAGTCTACCTTCATGAGAACTCGAATATCAGAATCCTTCATAGAGATATAAAAGCCAGTAACATCTTATTAGATACGAGACTTCATGCTAAAATTGCAGATTTTGGTTTGGCCAGGACATTCGAAGAAGATAAGAGTCACATAAGCACTGCCATTGCAGGAACACTGTAAGAATTATATTTTTAGATAATTGTTTGAATCATTGAATGGCTTTGAAATGTCAGATTCACGTCTATAATTTGGTAATTAACTAACATTTTAGAATAGTGTTAGAACATTTATTAGTGATAAAAGACAGGTAGGTGATGTGTTTATAGGTTTGTTCACTATGTAGTAGACCGTATAGTGATTTCTTTACATGAATGTTTAGAGGATATATGGCTCCAGAGTACCTAGCCCATGGCCAGTTGACAGAAAAGGCCGATGTGTACAGCTTTGGGGTGCTTGTGTTAGAGATTGTTATGGGTAAGCAGAACAGTACGAGCGAAACCTCAGAATACTCGGACAGCCTAGTCACAGCAGTAAGATTCACAACTCTATCCTTTCAAAGATGGGAGAAAATACCCTTTCAAGATTAATTAAATGTCCTCATTTATACCCTTTCTTCGTGGTCAAAGCAGACATGGAAGCATTTTCAATCGGGGAAAGTTGAGGATTTATATGATTCAAATCTAATGCTGCAAAATCACCACAACAGCAATATTAAGAATGAGATCTTGAGAGTGGTGCACATCGGACTTCTGTGCACCCAAGAGATTCCTTCATTGAGACCAACAATGTCAAAGGCTTTGCAGATGCTAACAAAGAAGGAGGAGCACCTTCCTGCACCAACAAATCCACCCTTTGTAGATGGAACAACCATGGAACTGAATGACACATGTGAAGACTCATTTTACACCCTCAAAGCAGGAATGTCTGATTCGATTGCTACGGTCTCCGAGAGTTCATTCCGTCCCAGGTGACCATATTGCTGCCATCTCGGGACAGTTGTTTCTGCCATTGGTAACATTTTAGGGAGAATGAATGGTTTCTTGGAAAACCCAGTGCTCGCAAGTTCTCTACTCAACTGAAAGAAACCACAGGTCTCAGGTTACAAACATGGCGCTAGCTTCTGGTTGCAAGTTCTCTACTCCAGGAATTCCGGAGCCATTACTGAGGTACACATTTATGCCTACTCTTCCAAATTTGGGTTTGAAGGAGTATCTGTGACAGGCAAAATGTTGCGTGGTCGATGTTGTAAATTTATGTTATTTATTTACATCTCAACTTGTCAAATACAGGATATGGCAGTCAAAATCACACAATTAGCAGTTTTCTTGTATTATTTGAGTATAAACTTCATAAATGGAAATCAACATTACAATATCTTCTCTAGTTATGTTAAAATTCTAATGAAGCAACTGAAACTCGAAAGAAAGAAACAATGTGAGCAGGAAAAAATAAATTCAGGCTGCTATTGATTCATAAGCTGTGTTCTACTGACATTCCAGTTCAGCAATACAAGAAAACACAGAAATATGAAAAATTTAGATTTTTTGAGTACTGACATTCACACACAATGAGTTCTTTCTTGTAAAGAAGTAATTAACTCTACCCGGAGGAATACCATCCATTTCAAGTAACTCTTTTGTATTGATCCATTCTAGATATAAAGTATAGTAATCAAATATGTATGAGAAAAGTAAACTTCCACACTCCAATTAATAGGTGATTTACACTTTGCACCCCAAAATTCTAAAAACAATACATTGCACTCTGTAACTATTGCTCAGAGTCAAACGATGGTCAAGAGTGAGTCGCGTAGCCTTTTTTCCTCATCTTAACGGTCACGTTTGGATGCAAAATGTAAAACACCTGTTAGTGTTGAACATAACGTCCTACAACCATGACACTATAAAATACAATGAGATACAACAACTCATATGAACAATTGCTGCTCTCGTTAGAGGAATGTGTTGAGTATATGGAGTCTGGTTGCACCACTCTAGCGGAGCGTTTAGCAGCTCGAGCGAATACAAGTCAGAGAGTTTCGCTCAAAGATAGCTCGACAGACTGCTCGAGCAAAGGCAAGTCAGAGAGTTTCGTTCGACACCGCTCGACACACAGCTCGAGCGAAGGGAAGTTAGAGAGTTTCACTTGAAGAGCCGCTCGACACATGGCTCAAGCAATTGCGGGAAACAGGTTCGATCGATGCGGGCTCAACATGCCACTCAAGTGAACATCAATAATTCTGCTTTGTTTAGGGTTTTCGCCGCATGACATATAAAAAGAATTTGTTTTGACTTGTGACTATATCAGAGTGAACAGTAGCCGTCCCATACATTGTATTGTGATTCCTCAAAAAATAAAATCCTCTGCAGCTCTCGTGGACGTAGGCAATTTGCTGAACCACGTAAATACTGTGTCGTATGTGATTGCTTGTTTTTCCTGTGTTTAAATTTACTTTATTGTCATCGTTTTTTCACAACAAATCAAGAGCCAAGATTCGGGTCTGGAAAAAAAAAAAACGATGGCTGGAGAAGAAGTGAAGGTATCGGGGATCGAGAGGTTTGATGGCACAGATTATGGGTATTGGAGGATGCAGATAGAGGATTATCTCTATGGGAAGAAACTCCATCTTCCATTGTTGGGGAAGAAGCCGGACAACATGTCAGTTGCTGATTGGACCCTGTTGGATCGACAGGTTCTGGGGGTTATCCGTCTAACCTTGTTGAGATCCGTTGCACACAATGTCATCAAGGAGAAGACGACTGCAGACCTCATAGCGGCTTTGTCAGTTATGTATGAAAAGTCGTCAGCAAATAATAAGGTACATCTGATGAAAAAGTTATTTAATTTGAAGATGGCAGGTGGTACGTCTGTTGCACAACATCTGAATGATTTTAATACTATCACAAATCAATTGTCGACTATTGAAATTGAATTTGATGATAAGATACGTGCATTGATATTATTGGCATCACTGCCAAATAGTTGGGAAGCCATGAGGATGGTTGTTAGCAATTCTATTGGTAAGTTAAAGTTGAAATATGATAACATCCGTAATTTGATTTTGGCTGAGGAGGTGCGCAGGAGAGATTCAGGCGAGACCTCAATTTCGAGTTCAGCACTGAATGTTAACTCTCGGGGGAGAGCACAAGACAGGAACTCAAACAGAGGCAGAACAAAATCAAAGAATAGGGGCAAGAGCAAGTCAAGACCTGGTCAGTAGGCAACCTACTGGAATGGTGGCAAAGCTGGCCACATAAAGAAGAATTGCAGAAATCCCAAGAAGACCGAGAATGATAGTGCTAATGTGGTAACTGAAGAATTACAAGATGCACTATTACTTGCAATTCATAGTCCAGTTGATGACTGGATACTTGATTCTAGGGCATTCTTCCATACATCCTTCCATCGGGAGATAATGCAAAACTATGTTGCAGGTGATTTTGGAAAGGTGTATTTGGCGATGGAGAGGCTTTGAATGTAATAGGGATGGGAGACATTGACATTGTACTCCCTAACAAGAACAAATGGACCTTGTAGAAGGTCAGACACATTCCTGAGTTGAAGAAAAACCTCACTTATGTTGGGCAGCTTGATGATTGTGGTCATTCAGTGGTGTTCTCAGATAGCACCTAGAAGGTCACCAAAGGGGCATTGGTACTGGCTCGAGATAAGAAAACTAGTACACTTTATATGACTATTGGTTTGAATAACACTATTGCCACTACCGTTGCAGAGAGTAGAGTAGATTTGTGGCATTGCAAGCTTGGCCATATGAGTCAGAAGGGCATGAAAGAACTTCTGTCTAGAGGCAAGCTACCAGAATTGAAGTCAGTTGATCTCAGTATGTGTGAGAGTTGCATTATGGGGAAACAGAAGAAGGTCAGTTTCTTGAAGAGTGGCAAAACACTGAAGTCAGGGAGACTAGATCTTGTGCACACTGATGTGTGGGGACCTTCTCCAGTGGCATCCCTTGGAGGTTCTCGTTACTATGTTACATTCATTGATGACCACAACAGGAAGATATGGATCTATTTTTTGAAACATAAATCTGATGTATTTAATGTGTTCAAAATTTGGAAAGCCATGGTTGAGACTGAGACAGACTTGAAGTTGAAATGCTTGAGGTCTGATAATGGTGATGAGTATATTGATAGTGGTTTAAGGAGTATTGTGCAACTCAGGGTATCAGAATGGAGAAGACCATTCCTGGGACACCACAGCAAAATGAAGTTACTGAACGCATGAACAGAACCATAAATGAGTGTGCTAGAAGCATGAGGCTACACACTGGGCTACCACCTACTTTCTAGGCAGATGCAGTTAACACTACAGTATAATTGATAAATAGAGGGCCATCAGTTCCGTTGGATTGTGGATTGCCTGAGGAGGCTTGGAGCGAAAAAGAGGTCAAACTTTCTCATCTTAAAATTTTTTGCTGTCTTTCTTATGTTCTTATTGATTCTGATGCTCGTAGTAAGCTTGAGCCTAAGTCAAGGAAATGTTATTTCATTGGCTATGGAGACGAGGCATTTGGCTATCGTTTCTAGGACGATCAGGGTCGGAAGATTATAAGAAGCAGGAATGTGATCTTCGATGAGAAGATTGTGTACAAAGACAAGTCTAGTACAGTTGCTGAAGCAGCTCCTCAAGAGTTTGAGTTTGTGAGTTTAGATGACCTACCATAGGTCACAGTGCAGTGCAGAGATGTGAGTGACGGGGAGAGTGGGTCCAGCACACCCATTCCCATTATTCCGCAGTCAGATCCAGAGTCGTCCACTCCTATAGCTGCAGTTTGCAAGTCAGTTAGGACTTTTCGTCCTCCACAGCGTTTCTCACCTTCTTTGAATGGACTTGCGTTCCAAATAGTTATTATCAGGGCAGTGCTAATGGCTCTGGTCTTTAGCTAATATTTAGTGGCCAATCTAGAGACTGGGCATGTACTCGAAGGCTGACAAGTCCAATCCAGGGACTGGCTTGTATTCCGACTGGCTCTTGTGGGTTGGCAAAGCTCAAGGGCTCTGCTCCCTAGCCAATGCATCGCAGACAGAAACCTTGCACAATGTTCGGCAAGTCATGGGACTTGCATTCCAAATAGCTATTATTAGGGCAGAGCTCATGGCTCTCATCCTTAGCTAATACTTCGGGGCCATTCTTGAGACTGGGCTTGTACCTCGCGAAGACTAGCAAGTCCAATCTAGGGACTGGCTTGTATTCCAACTGGCTCTTGTGGGTTGGCAGAGCCTAAGTGCCCTGCTCCCTAGCCAATGCATCGCAGGCATCAACCTTGCACGAATCTCGACAAGTCATGGGACTTGCATTCTGAATAGCTATTATCAGGATAGAGCTCATGGCTCTGGTCCTTAGCTAATACTTTGTGGCCAATCTAGAGACTGAGTTTGTTTGATCTGAGCTGTTTGTAAGAGACATGATAATGCAACTTTCGAATTTAGTTCTAAGAAAATCTAATTAATAACTTATAATCTTACACTGTTAAGCTGGGCTTTGGCTTTTTATACAGAATACTTCCTTAAGTGCTCAGCATTCCGGGTGGGGCAATTCGTGACCTTCTTGGTTCTTAAGTCGATAAGAGTCAGGTCTGCCGATTGTTGTTACTAAATACGGACCTTCCCATCTAGGGCCTAGCTTGCCCTCTTCTTGAGTAGTTACTCCCATTTGTTTTAAAACCATGTCTCCCCTTGAAGGTGCGGGGTCGGACTCGTTTGTTAAAATACTGTTCAACTTTCCGTTTGTTGGCTGCTGCTCGGCTTACTACTTCCTCCCGCCTTTCTTCTAAGAAATCCAGGTTTTCTCTCAATCCTTCATTGTTGCCTTCTTGGTTGAAATGTTGAATGCGGTACGTAGGTATTACCATTTCGGCTGGTATTATGGCTTCAATTCCATAGACGAGGGCGAATGAAGTTTCCCCAGTAGGAGTTCTTACTGATGTTCGATATGCCCATAATGTGCTGGAAAGTTTTTCAGCCCATTCCCCCTTTTGGTTTCCCAGCTTTTTCTTCAAGATGTTAAGTAGTGTCTTGTTGGTGGCTTCTACTTGCCCATTGGCCTGCGGATGTCCTGAAGAGAAGTACTTGGTTTTGATTTTGAGCTCCGAGCACCATTCTCGATAGTGGTAGCAATTGAACTATCTTCTATTGTCCGATATGAAGCTTTGGAGAATTCCGAAGAACTGCTACTACGATAAATTTTACTCCTCCTTTGCCTGTAGGGAGGTGGTCAATGAGGTCCAATCCCCACTGTGCGAAGGGCCATGGGGAAGTAACAGATGTAAGCTTTTCTGGGGGCTATGAAGAATAGGAGAGTACTCTTTGCATTTGAGGCATTTTTTTACAACATCTTCCGCATGTTTGAGAGAGTTAGGCCAGTAGTACCCTGCCCGTATAGCTCATACTGTTGGTGCCCTTCCCCCAGAATGATTCCCATAAATTCCTTCGTTTATCTCTGCTAGTACATACTGGGCCTGCTCGGAAGAAATACATCTCAAAAGGGGCTCAGCAAAACCTCTTTTATACATGATTCCTTCCACTAATGTGAAGCGAGCCGCTCGATTCCTGATCTTCCGTGCTTCTTCTCGATCGTTAGGAATAACTTCCTCCTGAAGGAATTTTAGAATATCGATGGCCCATTCCGAGGGTTGTAATACTTGAATTGTTGACATTCAAATCCCAACAGCTGCTACATCAATAGTCCAAATTATGGTATGATCATGGAGGGACATTTCTTCTTGTCCTGAGGCAGCCTTTGCTAGACGATCTGCTTCCTGGTTCTCTCCCCTCGGGATCTGCTGGACGGAAGAATATTGGAAGAGGTCATGCTCTTCTCCTACCCGTTGGAGATATCTCTTCAAATTCTCTCCTTTAGTAAGGAATTGTCCGGTTACTTGTCCAACTACTATCTGGGAATCAGCTTTCACTTTGACTTCAGTGGCTCCTAACGATCTAGCAATTGTCAGGCCTGATAAGAGTACCTCATATTCGGCCTCATTATTAGTGACCTTGAACCCGAGCTTGAGTGCATAGTCAAGCTTTTCTCCTGAGTCTGTTATTATGTGCACCCCCACTCCTCCTCCGACTCGACAGGATGAGCCATCGAGATAGACTTGCCAAGGCTTGCCCTGGGGCATAATGATTATCCCCTCCGGAAAGTTCGAGAATTCAACTACAAAATCTGCCAGTACTTGGGCCTTAATTGTTGTACATGGAATATACTCAATTTCGAACTCACTTAATTTGACCGCCCAGTTAGTCATTCGACCAGATGTATCAGGTTTTTGTAATATTTTTCTCAACGGGACATTGGTTAGCACTTTTATTGGGTGAGCTTGAAACTATGGCCTTAACCGTCTGGCGGCAATTACTAATGCGAATGCTAACATTTACGTTCGGGGATATCTGGCATCTGCACCTCGAAAGGCTCTACTTATGTAGTAAACAGGCCGTTGAATTACTTCTTCTTTTCGAGTCAATGTGGCGGACACTGCACTGGGTGATACTGCCGGTAGGCTGTGAAATCTTCTCCTGGTGTGGTTTGACTAAGAGTATTGGCAATGGTCTAGCCATTGCCAAGTCCAAAGTTTAGCTAGAATTTCAAGTTTTGGCTATAGGGTTACACTTTGGCTATGTGAATCCATATTGGACTAGCCATGTTAAAGTCAAAATAGTAATATAATATTATTTATTTTAATAATATTTTACAATTTTTTTTAATATTTTTCAAATACACTCCATATATTAATTAATAAATATAATGCATATAAATCAAAACCAAAAAGGAAAAAAACATATAATAATTACCTCCTTACTGATTTTTCCTACATATTACAACTTTATGATATGAATGAAGTACTACTTCATGCACAACAACTTTCATTTGAGCTAATGAAACTTTATAAATAACAAGGAAAAATAAAGGGTCTGAGAACTAGATCATACATAAAATGCACATCATCCAAGTTCTTCTTCTTTAGTTCGAATTATACACATATTTGGTATATGAAATAGAACAACATATACTCTTTAGTATATGAAACAGAACAACCACCCTTGCCACTGGAAACAGACTCAACAGACACAACCACCCTTGCAAAGGCAAGCCCTTGCAAATATGTAGATGGGAAAAAAACTATACATCAATGTGAC
The DNA here is from genome assembly GCA_022457165.1 of Juglans mandshurica. Classification (NCBI taxonomy): domain Eukaryota; kingdom Viridiplantae; phylum Streptophyta; class Magnoliopsida; order Fagales; family Juglandaceae; genus Juglans; species Juglans mandshurica. The sequence continues at coordinate 17,022,839 of CM039629.1, forward strand.
TTCAATTGTAGTAGGATAATTAAAAGGTTCCAAACCATCAACAGCCAAAATAATTGAGTCTATTTATATATTCTAATCCAAAACAGGCCAAATGATAAACTGAGATTGAATTTTCTTTTTCAATTCATCAATATATTCTCAAGATACATATTGTTATGAAGACATTGATGACTTATCACATGTGAATGAGACCAACTGCTCAAGGCTATTCACTCTTTCTTATAATTCCTTGTTCTTTGAACACTGAAAATAACCAGATAATTAAGCTTGATAAGTTGAACTCAACTCACTAAAAGGATTAGCAGCATATCCAAACAAAGGAAAATAAAATTGCTAAAGATTGTGATGAAGTGAAAATAAATAAACTAAAATAACTAAAATAAACAAAGAGTGACATTCTGACCTTATTCTGATGAATGCAAACATTATATAACCTGCAATTTCTCAATCTATTTATTGTAGATGATAAAAGCTATCAACATCAAAGAGTGGGCACTTCATTATTAACAATAAACAACACCTTCCCAACACCCTTCAGAGGCATGTCCTACACACTATACTGTGACTCCAACTATACTACTACACATCACATATACTAGTTATATGCCTGCACATCAAATACTAACCCTTCAATTGAGCATGGCATGTGGACCTAAAAATAACTCATCAATCAATGAAATTGCACAGATCACACCTAACTATAGCTAAAAAAAATGAAATACTGCTTTGAAGAGATATTTTTATTCTCAAATATTTAAGCAAACAAACCCATAAAGTAGCATGGCATAACTATAAATTGGCATTGCAAATTTGCAGTTGTGTTTTAGTTACTTCTTGGTTACAGCTCATGAGGCTTATTATTGTTCCTTGTATGTTAAAGTTTGCTACAAGTTTGTTATCTCTCATCTTAATCATTCATCTTTTCAACTGTTAACAGTGTCTTCCCCTTATTTGATTATTTCTCGAAGCAATTGCAAATAATGCCAATAGATCAAAGCATATTTGGATGACACAAGCAAAATTGATTCATTGTGATACTGCTTTCCAATTTCGGGAACATAATTTTTGAAGTACTGAAATAAACCAATCTGTGTGGCATGGAAATTTCTAACTTCCAACACATTATCTCATGATGTAACTCATAATCTACTTTCATTTTTATTCATTTGTAATCACAATCACAGATTTGCAATAACAGAATACCAATCACAGGAATTCCAATCATAGAATACCAATCAATGCCTTTCAATAACCAACAACATTGCACAAACTTTGAATCCAATTAATAAAACCCTCATAAATCTCCAGCAATCACGGCTATATATACATCCCCCAAATAAATATTGTATAAAATGCAGAGCAAAATAGATTTTCCATACCTAAACCTGGACGTGGGGATCGATTGGTTTCACGAGCATGCCACATGGTCCAGTGATGAAAATCGCCTCCAACTATGGTATTCTAAAACCCAAAAATTTCCTCATGTGAAAACAAAGAAATGAGGAATAAAAATCTGAGTGTGTGCGCGTTTAAACAATCGGGGATGTGAGACCCCATGAGTAAGATGGAGAGTGACAGAGAAAAATTACCACCAGCCGACACTTCTAGTGAGGAGAAGGCGGAGAAGACCTATTCTGTTTCGGGAAAAAGAAAGAAAAGGGGGAAGAAGAGAAGAAGAGAAGGGAGTTTCAAGAGAGAAAGAAAAGGGCGAAGAAGAGAAGGGAGTTTCGAGAGAGAAAGAAAAGGGCAAAGAAGAGAAGAAGAGAAGGGAGTTTCGGGAGAGAAGTTTCGGGAGAAGGAAAGAGAAGGGCGAAGAAGAAAGGAAGAGAATGAGTTTCGGGAGAAAGAAAGAAAAGAAAGAAGAAATGAGGGTTTTGGGAAGAAGACAGAAAAACCGAGGGAAAGAGTGAGCGGGAGGCAAGAAATGATAAAATAAAAATTTGGTCCGGGTGCAGTAGCTCACCAAGTCTGGCAAGGAGTGAAGAATTATTGTAGCATAAATGTTAAACTTGGGATGTTTAGCTAGGCCAATGTAGATGTTTTTTTTCACATTTGCTTTTAATTTAGACTTGCATTGGCAAATGGCTAGTCCATTGCCAATGCTCTAAGCAGAAGTGGATGGGCCAAGTATTCCTTTAACTCGTTGAAGGCCTGTTCGCACTCTTCATCCCATTCTCGTGCTTTTCGTAGGACTATGAAGAAAGGAAGGCACCAGTCGGTCGATTTTGCAATGAATCAGCTCAATGCAGCTATCCTTGTTGATTGTTTGAGAAGGCGGCATATCCACAATTGCTTTAACTTTTTCGGGATTAGCCTCGGTTCCAAGCTCGGAGACCATGAATCCTAAGAATTTCCCCGACTCAACTACGAAAACACACTTCTGTGGATTGAGCTTCATTTTGTATTTTCTAAGTACCACAAAAGCTTCCCATAGATCATCAAGATATTGTTCTAGTTTCTTACTTTTAACCAAAAGGTCATCTACATAAACTTTCATGTTCCGCCCAATCTGATTTTTAAACATTCGGTTGACCAGTCTTTGGTACGTTGCTTCAGCATTTTTTAGACCGAATGGCATCACTCTGTAGCAATAAAGGCCTCGATCCATGATAAATGCAATTTTTTCCTCATCATCAGAGCTCATCCTGATCTGATTGTAACCAGAGTACGTATCTATAAAGCTAAGTAGGGTGTGCCCGGCCGTTGAATCCACTATTAAGTCTATCCTTGGGAGGGAAAAGTTGTCTTTAGGACAGTCTTTATTCAGATCGGTGAAGTCCACATACATTCTCCACTTTCCACTTGCCTTTTTTATCAATACAACGTTGGAAAGTCATTCGGGATAATGAACTTCTCAGATGAACCCCACGGCCAAAATGTGATCTACTTCCTCGGCGATGGCCGCATACTTCTTAGCACTGAAGCTGCAACGTTTTTGTTTGATCTTTTTCGCCTCAGGATTTACACTGAGGCGATGTTCTATTATTGACACATCGATGCCAGGCATTTCTTCATGACTCCAAGCGAACACATGTCAATGTTCAAAGAGAAGTTGCTCATGGACTGGCTCGGCTGATTAGACAACTTAGATCCCATTCGCACAGTTCGTTTAGTTTCTCGAGATCTACTGGTATAAAAACTAATGGCTCGTTGGGCTCTGCCTACCTTAGAGCCTTTTCGTCTCTTAATTCTCTATCCAGTTATGCCAGTGTCGAAGGCGGGGGTAAGACTATTCTCCCGTGGTCTTCCTTGAGGGCTTGTACAGCTATCGCTTTAGACTTCATTCGTCGGGTATAGCAATCTCTTGCAGTCTTTTGTTCGCCACGTATTTCACCCACTCCTGACGGGGTCGGGAACTTCACCTTTAGATGATATGTGGAGGTTATAGCCTTCATCTGATTCAAGGATGGACGTCCAAGAATTGCATTGTATGAGGATGGGGCTTTCACCACCAGGAAATCTACCATAAGAGATGTCATTTTGGGGGCCGTTTCGGCTAATACGGATAGAGTGATTGCTCCAATAGGCTGGATCGTATCCCCAGTGAAACCTTTGAGGGGCGTAGGTGCTAGTCGTAACCAATCGGAACCGATTCCCATTTTAGTGAATGCCTCCCAAAAGAGGATGTTGTCGGAGCTGCTGTTGTCAATCAATACTCTTCGTGTCCGATAGTTACCAATTTGTGTTGTTACTACCAGAGTGTCGTCATGGGGACGTGACAAGCCTTCTCCATCTTTTTCACTTAAAAGTTTTAAGATGTTCTCTAGTTTGATCCCTGTTGTTAACGGATGGTTTGTACACGGAGAATACCTCTTCATATCTGGCCTTCCTTGCATGGGCCTTTCGTGCCGAGGAGGTTGTCCCCCCTCCAGCTATGGTGCTAATCTATCAGAGGTTCTTCTCTATCCAAGTTTCTTTGACGCAAACATCCTCTTTGTGGATTCGTGGATTCGTGGTTCTTTTTCTATCAAGGCTTCTATTTCTCCAGATTGGACTTTGACTTCTTCGAGTACCACTTCTCTGAGCAGAGTCTTGATCTCTACGAGTTGGGCTATGATTCTTGTGAGTAGGAATCTGGTTTCTCTGAATGGGACTTCAGTTTCGGTCTCTTTATGAGTAAGGACGATAGTTGCGTTGTGGTCCCTTCCTCTCGTCTTCATGGCAGTCAACTCGGACCCCTAGGTCTTCCATCTTTTTCTTCCTTGTATAGCAATCTTCTGTATTATGTCTGCCACTTCTATGATATGAGCAATATCTGGGACGTGACGAACCCCGTCTTTGCTTTTCTTGTAAATTTGGATTCCCCTCAGTTTCCACCGTTAGGTTAGAGTGTATACGAGGTCTGAGTTTTCCCTGTCAGACTTGCTCTCCTTTACCCTTTGTTTCGTAAGTCCTCTTTTTGTAGTCATCCCGATTCGATCCTTTATTCCGGTCTGCTATCTTTTTGTCTGCTCTCTCCAAGTCACTCTAATTAGTGCTTGGAGTGTATCTTCTGTGTTTATGAAACCTTTTGCACAATCCATAAACTCCCTCAGTGTGGTCAGGGTTTTCCGAGCAATTTCCGTCATGAAGGGGTTACGAGGCCAGACCCCCCATAACAGTGCAGCCAGGATGATTTTTTCATCTTGGTCATCTGTCGTCATTCATTCTTTATTAAACCGAGAAAGGTATGACATGAGGCTCTCATCGTCCCTTTGTTTAATAGTCAAAAGATAAGTCGCTGGTCTCCTCCTTGTTCGGCTGGCCATGAACTGTGTCAAGAAGAGACGTGCTAGCTCGTTCAAGCTGACAACAGTTCCAGACCGTAAGGAACCAAACCATGCTAATGCTTCCCCTTTCAAAGTGAGGGGAAAAGCTATGCATGCTACCTCGTTGGGGAAACCGTGGAGGGTCATATGTGCCTTGAAAGTCTTTAGGTGTTCCAACAAGACTTTTGACCCGTCATATGCTTCTATCTGAGGAATTTTGAATCCCGGAGGTAGAGGTACTGCCATAATCTCAACATTGTATGGTAGTTCTGCATTTGTGAGAAGTTGATCTACCGTAGAGGGCTGGCCCATCTGTTTAGCCACTTCTATCTAGATCTGCATGTTGACCCTACGTCACTCTTCATCTACAGCCGTCGCGTTAGGAGGAGGACGGGCCTCAGAGTGATGACTTTGTTGATATGCTTCTGGTTCTGCATCACCCCTTCGCAAGACAGCATTTTCTTGTCGAAGGGTCTCCAATTCCTCCATGAGTTTTCGTATTGCTTCAGTTTGTTCATTGAGTCTTCCTTCCATTGCTTTGAACTGTGTTGTTTCATGCTGCGAACCCTAAGAGCGTGTTGTTGCTGGCATACAAAGAACACGCTAGTTATGGGACAACAGAGATCCCACAGACGGCACCATTGTTAATGTCATGTTTCACGGGCCTGGGCAATTTTGCGTAGACAGTGTTCGAGCAATCACCTGCACAGTAACAAGGGGGGGGACCTCGGGGTCCATTGATCCTCCGATGCTTAAGTTAGTTATGGTATAGAAGATGAAGATGAGTAATAGTGAAGATGAGAGTGTAAGATATCCTACCTGTTTGCTGCAAGTAGTGTTTATTTATACTTGCCGACCTGGTCTCCATGGTGGTGGAGCGTTATATAGCAAGAGATAATATATTCACGTTGTCTACTCGTTGAGCTATCTTTGTGCTGTCAATTCACCGAGCTATGAAGTGCTCAGGGTCGCTGTGTGCTGCTCGGGCCTTGGGTCGCATTGAATGTGGCACACCTTCTGCTCTGGGCCATATTGAATACGGCGTGTTTTCTGCCCTGGGCCGTATTGGATGCGGCGTGTTTTCTGTCCTAGGCTCCTCCTATCTAATTAATGCTTGGTGTGAACTGCCGCATGTTTTCTCATCTAGCATTGAATGCAATATTCCTTCTTCCTAAAGCCTCTCTTGTATCCTCTTGACTTGTTTCCTAATGTAAGCATGGTCCGACCTGGGTCTCATACCCAGGTTTTGACCCAGGCGCCACTGTTCGACCCAACCCAGACCTTATATCTGGGCTCTAAACTGGGCCTTGCCTTCAGCCCGACCCAAGGGATTTACTCCCTTCACAGCATGTGATCTTATCCTTTAGAAAAATAGGAACAAGAACAGACACAAACAAGTTGGTGCTGCTGGTAGGAATGGTGGATCCCCTAATCAGATTGGATATCAAATGGATGTCGGTTAATGTACATGTGGTGTGGTAGTTTTGGTTGTGGCTCTTGGGAGGCATCTTTGAGTGCCAGTACTATTTTAAGGTTTCACATTGTATACTGTTTATTACGTTACAGAATTTCATTTGAAAGTTAAGTTTTAAGATTTAAATCTTAGAAATCAAATATTATTATTTAAGTAATATAGATAATGTGCTATATACTTTGACTTGAGAATAGAATAATTATAATTAATTTTGGGTAAGATAGCATCTTTGACTCCCGCATAAGTACTATGTGTAGGTAAAGTTATTGATAATGAAAAACCAAGAAAGAAAACAAATCTCTCCACTCTTTGATCTCATGAGTTACACCATACAATTCCAGCCAGTAAGGCCTGGTTTGGATAGCGAAATCTTTCAAACTCATTTCATCTCATCTCAATATTCAAACACCACAAAACATAAATATTTTTCAATTTCAAATTTTTAACTAAAATTACCCAAGTACCCATGTAATGCAGCAGAAATATCTACCAATTCACTCAACAAATTAATTAGTATTCAAGCATGCAATTAATTTAATAATTAAACAATAACATAAGAGAAATAAATTGCATAACACTAACATTGGTATCGAAGGGAAATCCTTTAAAAAACTTTTTAAAGATAAAACCCTACGGGGCAGCCAAACTCAGGAAAGTCAATCTTATTATTTGAAAATCAATTACAAGTACTCATCAATTACAAAACATTTACAACTTGACTCTCTTACTTGCCCAAACAAACGACTCATTTGTGTTCTACCGCAGTAGTAACCAGAACCTCTGGCGATCTTCAAATATTGTCTTTCCTCCTAGAACTCTACAGGCTGAAGTCCAATCACACGATCATTCACGATCACACTCAAAGAGAGATCACAAATATGAAAATTCACTAAGGAATTTTCTCACCAAACAATGTACTAGAAAGTGCTCTAGAAAATATGTAGATCTGAATCTATGCATATCCTAACCAATAGGATCCCTTAAATAAACAATCTTAAAATCAACTCCAATTATAGTAGGATTCTGCTGACGGAACAAATCTGATAGGAGTTTCAGATGTAGCAGGAATCTACTGACAAGAGAACTCTGCTGACAGACAGCTAACAGCTAGCGCTGAAGCTTCATCAAATAACTGTTTTAGATAACTTCTTGATAGATCGAAATTCTTTCTGCTAATTGATATCTTCTTTTTGAATCTTCTATCCAAATCACTTGATATCTCCTATCTTTTCGAACATTCAATCTAGATCAAAAGTCTTTTGAACATTTATCTATTCAACCACTTATCTTAGAATTCAAATATTTATAGATAAAGATAAAGACAAACCTTTTATCTATTAATCTACTTATTTTTTAATTTAAATATTCATAGATAAAGATAAAGACAAACATTCATCTATTAATCTACTTATCATAGAATTTAACTATTCATAGATAATGATGAAAACAAATTACATTCATCCAATAATTCAAATAGGTCATAGTCATCTAATCCTAGCCAACAAACTTTTACATCAACATTAACTTTTTCATCTAATCATTACCTAATCATTACAATTTTATCAAACTTACAAATAAAATAAAAGAAAATAATTCAACTTTTTTCAAATTCTAAAACAAAATTGAAAGTTGAAAAGCAAAAGCCATGTGTTGTCATTGATTTCCGAAAGCAAATTAAGATAGAATATTAAACGAACTTAAGCCCCAAACTGACCCACGTTGAGTGGGCCCCGTTTGGATTCAAAGATGAGTTGAGATGGTTTTAATGAGTTCATTAAAATATTGTTATAATATTATTTTTAATATTATTATTATTCTGGGATTTGAAAAAGTTGATTTGTTTATTATATTTTGTGTGAAAATTTAGAAATGATGAGATAAGATGAGTTTATGTGAGTTTCGAATTCAAATGGGGCAGTTTTTTAATCGCTGGTTTCACATTTTTTTTGTCAAGTTTTGTTTCTTATGTTGTTTTTAATTTTCATTTCAGTTTTATTCTTTTGATTTTTGCCGCTCCTTTTTTTTTTGCGAAAAAAAAATAATATGCTATTTTTTGTATTTTTGTGGGGTTATATTAAAATATTTATTTTTTCTAGTTTAATTAAAAAATATCCTTGCAGCTGCTCCAAGTAAATGAAACAAAAAAAAAAAAAAATTATACTGAGTTATAATTAGATTGTAATAAATTTGTTCCTATATCACTTTCCACATTAATTTTATCAAAAATCCAACAAATAGTTGGATGTGGAAGGTGGTTGGTTATCTTCATTGACTTAGCTGTAACATAAGTCTTCAGAGAAAATATATTTGCAACCGTGAATTATACAATCGTCGCGTAATCGCTTTGAAAAAAATGAATAAAGCATGAGACCCACATGAAAAAAATTAATTTTTTAATAGTAGATCTCACTCTTTTTTAAAGCGATTACGCGACGTTTATGCATTTCATAGTTGTATGTAGAATTACTCAAGTCTCAATAGTACGGTAACAGAGAAATTCTAAACTTTGATGATGCAACTATCACACATGCATAACGCTAGTCAAATTGGTGCTTGTTTGATTTGGATGCCGGAAAGACAATGGTAATTCACAAAACTTATTAAAAATGTTAAAAATTGATTGTTATTCTATTAATAAATTGGTGTGTAAAGTAAATCATTTACATCACTGGTAAAATTTGATTTGTGAGATTCAAAATTTAAGATTTTTCTCTCAAATCATTTATGTCATGTAAATACTTTACTAGGCAGTATGTATTACACCGTCTTATAAATAGAATTTTTGATATATTAGAAATTCTTTAAAAAAATAAAAAAAAAGTATTATACAATCCAAAAGTTGTTGGATTCCCACCATTTCGGTGAGAGGACTACTCCTTATCATGGTGGCCACACAATCAGTATCAGGAATGTTTGCTTGCTTGATTTGTTGCCTATAATTGTCACTCTTTGAAGCAACAAATTTTCTTTCCCAGTTTCTTGTTACATGTTAAATGCTCTTACAGGTCCAGAATCATCCCAGAATGAAGCAAGAATACCCATCAGTCCCTTAAGGGTAGGTTTGGGTAGTGAGAATATATGAGAAGTGTTAAGAATATTTGTGAATAGTTATAAGTAGAGATTGAAGTGGGTTTGTGGGTCTCATTGAGAGTATTTTGAGTTGTTTAGATGTATGAAGTATGTTGAATTGTTGACTTTTGGATAGATAATTGAAAAAGGTGTAGGTCCCATCAATGATTATTTTTTTTAATGATGATTTTATTTATATATAATAGTGATAAATATTATAGTGATTTTATTTTTTATTTATATATAATAGTGGTAAATATTATAGTGATTTTAATTTATTTATATATAATAGTGATAAATATTATAGTGATTTTATTTTTTATTTATATTTAATAGTGATAAATATTATAGTGATTTTATTTTTTATTTATATATAATAGTAATAAATATTATAGTGATAAATATTATAGTGATTTTATTTTTTATTTATATTTAATAGTGATAAATATTAAAGTTATTTTTTTTATTTATATTTAATAGTGAAAAATATTATAGTGATTTTATAGTGATAAATATTATAGTGATTTTATTTTTTATTTATATATAATAGTGATAAATATTATAGTGATTTTATTTTTTATTTATATATAATAATAATAAATATTATAGTGGTTTTTGGAGAGACTTTGGTATGAAAATGGTTCATTGTGTTTGGCATATGAAGTATTTTCATAAATACGAAAATATTTTAAAAGTGTTGAGATGACTTTGCTACCCAAACGTAGTATAATGAGATCTTGAGAGTGGTGCACATCGGACTTCTGTGCACCCAAGAGATTCCTTCATTGAGACCAACAATGTCAGAGGCTTTGCAGATGCTAACAAAGGAGGAGCGCCATCCTGCACCAACAAATCCACCCTTTGTAGATGAAACAACCAAGGAATTGAACACGTGTGAAGACTCATTTTACACTCAAAGCAGGAATGTCTGATTCGATTGCTACGGTCTCCCAGAGTTCATTCCGTCCCAGGTGACCCCATATTGCTGCCATCTCGGGACAGTTGTTTCTGCCATTGGTGACATTTTAGGGAGAATGAATGGTTTCTTGGAGAAACCAGGTGCTTGCGAGTTCTCTACTCAACTGAAAGAAACCACAGGTCTCAGTTTACAAACATGGCCTCAGCTTCTGGTTGCAAGTTCTCTACTCTTCCAAATTTGGGTCTGAAGGAGTATCTGTGACAGGCAAAATATTGCGTGGTCGATGTTGTAAATTTATGTTATTTATTAACATCTCAACTTGTCAAATACAGGATATGGCAGTCAAAATCACACAATTAGCAGTTTTCTTGTATTATTTGAGTATAAACTTCATAAATGGAAATCAACATTACAATATCTTCTCCAGTTATGTTAAAAATCTAATGAAGCAACCGAAACTCCAAAGAAAGAAACAATGTGAGCAGGAAAAAATAAATTCAGGCTGCTATTAATTCATAAGCAGTGTTCTACATACATTCCAGTTCAGCAATACAAGAAAACACAGAAATATGAAAACTTTAGATGTTTTGAGCCTACAACTTGAGTACTGACATTCATACACAATGAGTTCTTTCTTGTAAAGAAGTAATTGACTCTACCCGGAGGAATACCATCCATGCATCTAACGTTTGGCTACTAGGTTGCCCATGATGCCTCCACTAATCTCATAATGTCTGGCACTTGAGAATCCTACTTGTAAAGCAACCTTCTCCAGCTCCTTCCCTGAATCAAACAATAAAATTCGGATGGAAAGAAATTACTGTGGAAACACTGCCCCTATAGCTCAGAAACTTTTTATTCGGCAATTTATCCTCTTAACAATTTCTTAATGTATTGGAAATCTACCATTCCAAGACACAAAATAATAGACAAACCATGTCAAAACCAACCACTTTTCCAGCGCTTCATAAAATTTAATCGGTGTATAAACATATGGCCATATCGTGAAATAGCAATAAAAATTTCAAGCAACTCTTTTGTATTGATCCATGCTAGATACAAAGTATAGTAATCAAATATGCATGAGAAAAGTAAACTTCCACACTCCAATTATTAGGTGATTTACACTTTGCACCCCAAAATACTAAAAACGATACATTGCACTCTGTTACTATTGCTCACAGTCAAATACACCCTTTGGTAAGATCCGATGGTCAAGAGTGTGTAGCGTAGCCTATTTTCCTCATCTTAACGGTCACATTTGGATGCAGGGTCTTATATGACAAAAAACTATCAGTTTAATGATCCAATGTACTAGTTTTAATAGTTTGGGATGCAAAATGTAAAACACTTGTTAGGTGGAGGGTGGAAATCAATATACATTATTCGCAAAAATAAGCAAATTTTTTTATTTGAAGATTTTTTAATCTACAGAGACATTGCCAACCGATCCACCTAAAATAGCATGTGCACGGTTACTCAAGAAACAACGAACCTGTTAAAAAGTCCCTGATTGAGCTTTTCAAATATTCGTACTCCTTTGCAAGCCCATAACTAGTTGCCACTGGGACTACGACATTGTCAATCATCCATTCCTTGCAAAATCAATACATTTAAGAAAAATATATTTTCATTTCTGCAACAGGTACACGTATTGTTGAACATAACGTCCTACAACCAAGACACTATAAAATACAATGAGATACAACAACTCATATGAGCGATAACAGGAAGGCCATCAATCATTTGAAAATCATAAATGGCGAGCCATAATTAGTTAAGAAACCTTCCTGTCACATTCTATAACAACATACATTCTAAATGCATGATCGAATGCAACAATTACCCCAGATTAAAACAAGAGTTTCATTAAAAAAAACATTCATATCCCAAACTGACTACCTGAGTTGATGCCGTGAATGGTTGAGTGCTTTTATTGAAATCAAGGACGGATATCCTTGAACCTGAAAACCACATAAGAATGATAACATCAGCTTTCAGTTTCAAATTCACTGCATTTCATTCTTTCCAGAGAGAAAGAGAGATTATACTCAGAAGACCTGGTTTTAGGACCCTAAACATCTCCTGCATGGCTCTGTACTTATCTACCACATTTCGTAGCCCATAACCCATTGTAATAGCATCAAAATAGCCATCTGGAAATGGCAAATCAAGGGCATCGCCTTCAACCCAACTATAACGAAACACATTTTATTAGTGCATCGTAGCATTCATTAGTTACAGTGAACTTTAAGAACAATTAAGAGAATAGCACACACTTTTTCCGAATATATGGTTTTGAGAACCACTTTATATTCTTGGTCAGTGTATCATATGCAAAGTAATGATTACTGCTAGATTTACCAATGCTCACTCGATATTCTTGTAGCAGGTTTTCAGGGACATGTTTTGCCTAAGTGAAGCAACTGACAACTGCTCCTGTGAGAAATCAAGACCGGTCACCTGCAAAGCGCGACCCCAAAAACGTAAAAGAAAACAATCACACAACAACTTCGTAAAACATAACATTTACGACAATGGTCGGTGTTGGAAATGACCTTGCCATTAGATCCCACTTTCTCGGACAATAGAAACGATAAATCCCCACTTCCACAACACAAATCCAACACTTGGTCTCCCATTTTGGCTCTGAAACCCACAATTCCAATATTACAAAAACAAAACATGAAGTTCAATAACTGGAAACGAAAAATTAAATAAACAAATACTTGCCCACTCCATGAGACTGCCATCCTTTTCCATACTCGATGCTGACCCAAACTCAGCAAGTCATTCAACTGCGATATTTTCAAAAGAGTTAGAAAATTAAAAACATACAGAGAACCCATAAAAAAGAAATGCATTCAAAGAAAAAAGAAGATATGGAGTGGAAAGGGTGCACATTATCGTAGACAGGAGCTATACGGTTAAAGAGGGTTTGGCGCTCATCAGCACAACGAACCGGCCTGTGTCTGAAACGGTATGTTGATGTAAGAGAGAGCTGAAGGGAAGCCATTTCCAGGTCCGCGTATCCTTCTGGATAGACAAACGCATAGGAGTTCAAATAGATTCACCAAGATGTGGATAAAAGCCTTGACAATGAAAGTTAAGGTCATTGGGCTCTCATCTACTTGAGCTAACCTGATGCTCCCCTCCGTGCAATGTGAGGCCTGAGGCGGGCCTTTAACATGCTCCCAACCACTCAGCTCATGAAAAGTTCGGCTTCGACATATCTTTGGGGCTTGGGGCTCATATCAGTACCAAAAATCTACAGTATTTTTTTTTTTCACATTTTAAAAATACTTTTAAAAAATAAAAAAAAATATACTGATATACTGATAGTCATTTTCTTAACCATTAAATAAAAATAAATTTAAATATAGGAGCGATCAAAATAAAAAAAAAAAACAAAATCACGAGGCATAGTATCATTTTTACCAAATCTAAATATAAACTTGAAAAGCAGTACTTTACCCGAGTAATTGTAGACGTGGGCATTTCTATTTTTTTTTTTTAACCATGGATGCATCATATTAAATATTTGGTCTACATAAAAATATTAAATAAAGAAGTTTATAAACTAATATGACTTAATGTAATATGTCATATTTATTTTACAATAAAAAGTGTTTTACAATATGATGAATAACATTAAGACACGTTAATTTGTAAATTTTTTTGTACCAGAATTTTGTGTAAACCAATCACTCCTTAAAAATACAAAGAAGAGAGAGTGAGGCACAAACAGCTTGTTATAATCAACTCAATGCATAAAAAGGAAATTAAAAAATAAGCAATAGCACATACTCGGGGTCATTGTTACTTAGTTTTGACAAGTAACTTTCCTTCCCAAAAGGGTTTGTCGGAATCTACCATTGCAAAGAGAATATATATATATATATATATATATATATATATATATATATATATATATATATATATATATATGGTGATTAGAAATCACGACTAGGTTGTATTTAGATAATGAGATATTTTCAGATATTTTATGAATGGTAGTGAAAAAGTAATAATAAAATATAAAATAATAGTAAAATATAAATGAAAAGTAATAATAAAATAATAAATAGTAGTGAGATATTCTAAGAAGAGAAATTCTATTTGCAGTCCTCAAGTGTGGACTATATGTGCAGGCACATTATTAAATGAGAGAAAACATAATTTTAGTAGGGATAATTTTGTAATTTTAAAAAAGTTTAAAGTTAAAATAGCCTAAACTTGTATTGCAATCCTCATTTGGAGACTGTACCTAACATTGCTCTTCTAAGAATACCTGACTCAATACCCAAACTTCCCTAAAAGTAATATCAAAGAGAGGGTTTACCAGTAATATTACAGCTCAATTGATTCCGAATCATACCCATATAAAGTACTACTTTTGTTTGTCAATAATAATAACTTTTGTTTTTTCACCTTATGTTAATTTCAAGAATTTGACTTTTTTTTGTATGCTTTAATGAGATTATTAAAGCAAATGCTTACTTAATTTCAAATGATCAAGACCATTAAATATAAACATTATTGTTAAAATCTTCTTTTCTTAGATAAGATATTTGAGAATAATTATATTTTAAGGTCTTTATACCACTTATTATTCATGTGACATAATTTGCTTTGGAAGATAAATTTTAAAATTTGAGTCTTACAAATCAAATTATACTATGTAAATTGTGTGCGGTGTAAACGCTTTCAAATAGTACTACTCGACATTTGAAAGACAATTAAAGGACTGTTGATTTTTTTTACACATTAGAGATCCATTTTTATCTTAATTATTTATTGTATCCAATAACTAGATCTATTGAAATTTTTTATAGGATCCTCAATAGATTGTTTTTTAAGGGATACTGTTATCATTCATTCATCAGAGAAACTTACATACATGACCGAATACATTATGGGAGGTCCCCATAACAGACATGACATCATAAACCAAAATAATGCATTTGGAGTTCCACCAGTACACTATTTTTTTTTTTGTAACTGGTCTGTTGGTCTTCACTATTGCTAATACTCTCTACAGACAAACGTCCAAACGACAATACTCTCTGCCTAAACAGAAACTCAACCTCACCCTTCATAGAAAGAGAGGACTCAACCTCTATAGACAAACGTCTAAGGGACGAACTTTTTTTATTTTAATTAATAATAAGGAAACCAAAAGAGAAAGCAATAAGATAGATGTGAAAAAGGTCAGAATATATTTTGGACCAATTCCAGTAGACTACAGAATCTGTGATAGCCCATGAAGGTAACACCCTTGTCTCTTTTCAACCACAAATGTCAGATTTGAAAGGTCTGGTGGTGGCGAGTCTGGTGATCTGGTGTGTGTGTCGAGAATAGCTGCAGGAAGGGGTGGCACGTGAGAACCACGAACAGATGTGGGCGGCGCTTGAGAACCACACGTGGTGATTTTTCGTAGAACCACCACTTTCCTCAGAATGATTTTTGACCTGTAAATTTGCTTGTACCGTACGTGTCTCTTGAGAGTTGTCGGAAAACTGTAGATCTGTCTTTTTTGACTTTGAGGAAAGTAAAATAAAACTAAGTAAAAGAAACATTGATAGACAATGTAGGTGAACGGAGAAAGGAGGGAATGAAAGGGAGGAGAAGGAGGGAAGGAGTGGCCTCCTCCCCCATCTACGAAAATCAAATCTAGAGCTCTTATTTTTTACGAGAGAGAGGGGGAAGAAGGTGCCTAGGTTTTTTCTTTCTTAAATTTTTCAATTTTCCAGTGCTCATATTTGATTTTGTGGTCAACTCAATAGATTTTGGAGAGAAACATATATTCATGTGCATCTTACAACATTTAATACTATAGAAAAGATTTACAAATTATTTCATCTCTTTGAAATTCATCCTTGCAATTGAAATTTTTTGAATTCTCAAATTTATATTATATTATATTATATATATATATATATATATATATATATATATATATATATACACACACTAGTGAGTAGCTACGTGCAAGGCACGTATGCCCTCTTGTACATAGCACATGAAGCCCTAATATGCAGAGAAAGAAATTTAAAAAAAAAAAAGAAAGAATAGTAAATAGGTAGTACAACCTTTTAAGATTACTAAAAGAATAGTAAATAATAAATATCACTACCTATTTCATCCAAATTTCACCTAACCCTGAAACTTTCTTTCTCTTCTCTCTCTCTTTTTCCTTTTTCTCCTTCGACGCCGACCCTCACCATTTTCTCAAACATTTCTCTCTCTCTCTCCCCGTCTCCCACTCCTTACCAAAAGCTTGAAGACCAAAATCATCCCGAGCCTTCTACTACGTCACTCAATTCTCCATGAAGACTAACCGAAAGCCTACAGAAAATTAAAGAAAATAGCCTCTGATTTCAACACAGATGACGAAAACAACAGCCATTGCGTCTGGGTCTAAGTATGTCTTAGATCTACACATATTATCGATGGCTTTTCAATTTGGTTTGTTTTGGTGTACATCGGTATGTCAATGTAAATGGGTATGATATATGTAGTGAGTTCATACAAATTTGAAGGGATTTCGTTTTGATCTATGTTGTTGTTTTTAGATCTAAACCAGGGGCAGCTTAATAAAAATTGAGGCCTAAGGTGAAACTTAAGTGAGTCATTCATAATTATAATACAACAAAATATAAATTATTATATGAAATATTCTCAAGATTTTCAATAAAATGAGATTTTTTTTAAGTCTTTAAATACAGTTTTTGTGAATTTATATTTACAACAACTTAAAATGAGGCCTCAATGTGGATTTTGAGCCTCAATTTAGCAAAATCTTAAAAACATTATTTAAAATGTAAATAATTCATTCATGTATTACTTATAAAAAAAAAATCATTGTATTAAATATTAAATTTAGTATTATGGGACCTTGTACACATTGAAAACTATAAAAATTATTTAAAATTTTATTTAATGAAATGGTTTTTATTTTTTGAAAAATAAATATAAAAAAACACTTTATTTTTATTTTTGGGAGCCTTACATAGGGTGGTCAGGCAAAGGCCTAAATGGCATTTCCATTGAGTCGACCCTGATCTAAACATATCTCTATCTGGAGTCCTCAAAATGAAATTTTTTCTAATTTCCTTTCATCTCTCCCTCTCTCTGTGTCAGTTTCTTTGTTAGAAATTTTTTTTGTGAATCCTTAGAAATTTGAAGATTTGTTTGGTACAAATCTGAGTGGTATTTTTTGTAATAGTGTGAGAAAAATCGAACTGATATTTTTTGTAATGGCTTTTTTTGTACAAATTTGACTGGGTATGATTTATTACCGACGGAGGATGTTCACCTACTACGCACGAAAATCTGAGGAATATCTTATTTTGTTGTTTAGATCTACACATATTACCGATAGTTTTTTAATTTTGTTTGTTCTCATGTACATCGATATAATTTTTTTACTCAACTTGTAGAAATTTCAACATCTCACAGATTGTCTTAGGGTTTGGTTTATGTTTGAATTTTTTTTACTCATACCCAGCCTCTGTTGGTTGACGTCGGATCGTGTATATGGATATGATTTTTTTTTTTTTTTTGTGAATCTTTAGAAATTTTAACAGATTGTGTTTAGCTTTCGTTTTGTACAAATCTATGATTTTGTGATTGGCAATGACAGCTGTGATTTTGTGATTGGCAATGACGACTGTGATTTTGTGATGATTTACAGTGAGATTGTGTTGTGCTTAGGTTGCTATGAGGAAGATAATTGCTGTGGGGTTGTATAGAGAGACATAAGTGGAAGAAGGAAGTGTCAAACAAAAATATTGTTCATTCATATTCATCCATCGATAGTCTCTTATAAGTATAAAGAGATATATATATATATATATATATATATATATATTTATGAAAAAGTGGTGCTCCTCCGTAATCATATTGTCTAATTCACTTAATTAGTATATTTTGTAACTATTCTTTATGTGTTATTATCTATTTAGTTCCATCATATAGTAGGTTGGGACATCATCTTCTGCATTTCTTTTTCTAGGTGAGTTTACTTTAGCAAACACCATCCATTGATCCTAATACATAGAGTGAGGAATGTGATTGTAAATCATGAATTGGAATTAAAAGATGGGGATGTTTCCTTATCGATCATTATTTGTTGGTGACCCTTAATAAACTATCAATTTCATTTCACAAATTTAAGTTAAAATTAGAGTTGTGAATATGATGGCGAGCCTGACATTTAAACTACCTCTGAAAAAGTAGCAAGAACCTGACATCTAAACAAAAATACTCTTTTACTTAAAGAGTTATTTATACCAAAAAGTGAATCCATATTTTACTTTACCATTTCTTAAGAATGAATTAAAATCCACCAAATTCCTCTTGCTAGTGGGGTTAAATTTAGTACCTCCTTCCAGCTTCTATCTTCTTATGAGTACAAATTGAGATTAGGGTATGTTTGGCAATTTTAATTTTTTTAAAATTTATAAATTTTTTTTATAATTTCATTATCAAATATTACTCAAACAAAAAAAAATCTATTTCAAATTTTTAAATTTTCATTTAATTATTACCTAATCATTACTCAATCACAAAAAATAATAAAAATTTTAAAATAAAAATAATCCTAAAAATTATATTCAAACAATTCTTCAAATTTATCAATCTATTTTGGTAAACTCCAATACAACACTTATTTTAAAAAATAAATTTATTCAAAATTTTATCTCTCTCTCAAAATCTAATTTCAAACAAATTGTCAAATATTTCTTATATTCAAATATCCAAATATGCCTTTTTAATGGAAGTTTGTTTATTAAAAAATAAATAAATAAACTCCGAACGAGCTCAAGGTTTTCTTATAAAGTACTTTATTTTAAATAAATTTAATATGGAGATAAACAAATTAAATTTAAGCGAGTAGTAATTAGTGATAAAATTATGCTTGTTTAGTTTTCATTCAAACACGAATTGAGATTTACTTTTATGATTATTGTGTTACATTTTATGTTCACGACCATTTTATTTAACTTTTGAATAAATTTGAATTGTCTCACAAGCTACTTAATTTTTACAAAACAGCTTATTTATATTTTATATTAGAACTTTAACTCCGAATTAATTTTCAAATGGACTAAAGATTTTTGTAAAGATTTGTTTATGTATATATAGTTACCTATCATTTGTTCGAAAGGTTTCAAGCAACATCTATTATCTTTTTGGAACTTCGTCTTTTTCATATATATCTTTCCAAATACTTATAATATTCTCATTGCAAAATTAAAAATAATTCTATAAAAAAATATAAAGTTACATAAATTTAAATCAATTTACTTTACACAAATTTATATGAGTTTAGACAAACCGAATAGAGTTTTATAAGAATTATATTGTTCAATAAAAGGTTATAATTTTATTATCTATAATATCACTACAACATAAACCCTCTTTTGGGATTAGATTTTTCGTCCCAAAAAATTGGAATTTCATCCTAGAAGAAAATTTGGGATGAAAATATTTTGTATCAAAAAGGCTATCGTGAAAGACATTCTAGGATGGGAAAGAAATTTCATCCCATAAAATATCTTTTGGGACAAGATTTTACCGACCCATTCGAAGTCCCATTCGAATTTCGAATGCAAAAAAAATTAGGAAGACAACATTTCTTCCCTAAAAGACATTCGAACACCCAACTTTCATTCGACCATAAAATATTATTTGAACAGTTACGATATGAGGGTGGTATTCGAACACTTTAGTCACATTCGAATGGGTTGAGAAACGTTTGAAGGGGATGGTAGGTCATTTGAATACTGAAGACATACTCGTTCGAATACTGAAGAGATACCCGTTTGACTACTAAAGACATGTCGTTTGAATAAGATTGATTTGTGTTCAAATATTGAGACAGTATATGGTTCGAAGGCATGCAATTACCATTCGAACTATAATTTGAATTGTTCGAATAAGAAAGTCCCTAATTTGAATGACGTTCGAATAAGGGTGATAGAATGTTCGAACGATGTAACCGTAAATGGTTCTGACGTTTTACCTATTCATTCAAACATAATAGGGTAATGCTATTACTATTTGAATAGAAGTGATTATCATTCGGATGTTTTGTTATACCAGTTTGAATATGCATTCGAAGATGTATAGAATCCATTTGAATATAGAAATCGTATATGGTTCAAACAATTTATGTCACGATTCAAACACTATTGTGGTCAAAATATTTACGTTAAAAAAAGTGAGCTCATTAGAATAAAAAAGGTAGCGTTCAAATGGGATGACGACTTCAGTTCAAACTATTATGGTAACCGTTCAAACATCATATGTTAATGCTATACAGTTCAAATAGCGATTACAACGTTCTAAACATAAAATAGGATATGCGTTCAAACAAATGAAGTTTCATTCGAACGGCGGGTTGTAAACTTGAAATTCAAACATAATATATAATCCAACAATTGTTCATAAAAATATTATGAAACTGCAATCAAACTCTAAGTTAGGGTCATGATACAAAATATTATAAAAAAATTACAAAATATGTGAAATGGAATTGGAGGCATAAAATATTGGAACATCATCATCTGCATCTTTTGAAGCAAAATGAGATTGGCGGTATAACAGATAAGAAGCAAAATTAGATTGGTGGTATAACTGATAAGAAAAAATGGATGGAATTAATATAATGAAACATGCATTACCTAGTATACTAATACTAGCTTCTCAATATTGCGATGAAAGTTGTGTTCTGTATGATAGAGTTTTACTTATTCTTAAATGAAGTTTCTATTTCTACCCAAGTAATTTAAAAAATCAATCTAATAATTCATATGCCAAAATTGTTAGGCCATCAGTTCTTGATATTTAGATATTTTCCACTCCTTGTTACTGTATTTGTCGAGATCCAAGAGACTATGTAGTGAAATAACAATGAAAGCCACACACTCCTTCAAGATAATTTTCTGTTCAAACTTCTGCAAAATAGGAAGTCAATATAGACTTATTATTAGCCTTCTTGTAAAGTTGTAAAACGGATAATAATAAGTTTATACAAGAATCTAGTCTTATAGAGAATGAACGAAGATTTATCTAGAGAAATCACGGCTTTGATTGTTACTTCACTTGTCAAGTTCTGAGAGATTGTGTAGTGAAGTAACAATAAAAGCCAGACATTTTTTCAACATTCTCCTCTGGTACAACCTGTGCAAGACAAGAAGTTGATATAAACTTATTATTAAGTTTGATTGCATGTGTAGTGAGAATGGGGTATTAGGATCCAATGAATCAGAGCACGGTATGTTCATTATGAATAAGTACGTACATTACTAACATTATAATTATGACAAAAATACATATTAAATGTTTTCTATCACAACTCATGCAGCTCTCACACAACCTTGTAGACCTCAAGGTATTACAAGATGCATTAGCTTGGACCAGGTGCGCACAAGAAAAAAATTAAAATTAATATTGATGGCGACCACACTAGTGGCAGTGGAGATCCAGCAGCTTGGTTAGTGTCGTACGTTAGTAGTCTTATTCGTATCTACGCAGCTATGGCTACTTCATCTTAGTCCAAAGTGGCATAAAATATTAAGGAACATATAAAGAAGTGTTGCTTGGTAATTAAAAATATGTTATTTTTTTAGTATTAAACGTAGTGTGTTGTCTGATATATTAATTGTTTATTAATCCTATTGTGATATTTAAGGATAAGTCTGAACTTAATTTCATGAGATGAGAGGAGTGCCAGACCATTGATGAACTGATAAATAATGCATACCACAAGTATAAGGGTCGATGTCACAAACACTACTAAAAATGTGAAAATTCTGAGAAGGCATACCAAAATCGTTTTCAAGGCATGTAGCCAGACGAGTGGAAAAAACTATGTGATATGTTTGAGGACCCGTAATATCAAGTAAGTGCATTATTTCAAGGTTATACTATATTACTTTTTCCTTATGTAATGTCGACTTATAATTTTTGTATATTTTATAGGAGATGAGTTGTGCAAATAAAATAAATAAATCAAAACTAAAGATCCATCATCATCCTGACTCAAGATTTTTTTATTATCTCTCCAAAAAATTGGTAAAAATAAGTTAATTTATTTGTCATTATCTTAACTTACCGGTTTGGAATCCATAATATAATTTTTTTTTAATGTCTATTGGAAGAAGAGAATCCTGCAGAGTATAACCTGACAACTTTATATGCTAAATCACACACTAATCGTGATGGGAATGGACTAGACCTGAAAACATAAGCAAACTATGTAAGAGTTGGCAAACTTAGCGAAGCAAAGCAATATTATTAAGAGTAATTCTACATACAGCCGTGAAGTGCGTAAATATCACGTAATCACTTTGAAAAAGAATAGGGTCTACTATTAAAAAATTAATTTTTTTTATGTAGGTCCTATGTTTTATTCACTTTAAAGTGATTATGCGGTTATTGTACAATTCACGGTTGCAAATATCTTTTCTCTAATATTAATTACATATTTATCTCATATATATTGGTTAATCTTGCCTTTTCTTGTGTAGGACAAGATGATTGAGCTCCGCAATGAATCTACTTCTGAAGAATCATCAGCAAGCAATATTGAGATCTTTTCCAAGTTTTGGGGCCTCGTTCTGGATATCTAAGGGGTCTAGTGTAGTGCATAAAACCTTCTGCATCTTTCTCGAGATCAAGGAGCATATTAAGTAACTCCTCTCAGGAGTTAGAGAAGCAATAATAGAGATCGAGCATCTAAGATTAAGCTAGAGAGAAAAGGAGGAGATTGCACGGTCGAATGAAACTAATTTAGATATGTGATTAAGGCAGCAACAACAAGAGGAGCTGCAGAGGGAGTTAGTAATTCAACGCCAAGAAATGCTTCACGAGATGTAGATGATGATGATGTCTAGACAATTTATGCATCCACCATCTTAGGAATATTTTCATATATGAGACGAATATTTTATTATCGTTTATCTATGTGCTTTGGTAACAATATGGATAATTGTGTTGTTATCAATAATTTAGTCAACAGATTTGAATAGTTGAATGGGATACATTCATTCATCTCTTATAATCTACTAAATTATTACAATTTAAAAATATATGAATTTGAATAGTTGAATGATATTTATAATAGTTAGTTTGATAGATTTCTAGTGCAATATATATATATATATATATATATATGTATATACATAATAGATATATTTATAATAAACTAAAACCTATATTAGATAGCTTTAGTTTTTGTAATAAGTTAACTATTTATGTACATTAATAAAATAGATTAATATATTCAAGTACATAATTTAGATAAATAGGATTTATGTTATGCTGTTCGAATATAAACTATATTGTTCAAACACTATATAGAATGTTCGAACGACCTTTATTGGCGTACTGTTCAAACACTAAATTATTCATTCGATTGAAATCCAATGTGAATAAATACTCGAATCATTCCCTTTCTACGCATCGTTTAATCTTTAAATCCCTCTTTCTCACACCCATTCGAATACCCAACCGCCATTCACCACTGTCTTTGCAACCGCTACCATCACACAACTTCCTAGCCACCAAAAGGTATATTATTTGCCATTGTATTTAATATAGCTTGTTTTCCATTGAGGTTTGGATCCCGTTTGTGGATCCTAATCCCATTCTTTTATTTTCTGGCCACCACACATGGTGGATGATCGTGTGAATGAGGGAGCATAAACTCAGTCACCACAAATATTTAGTTTTGGGAACGAGTTGACTGAACCATTGATGTCTTCTCGAGTCCCAAGTTTGAAAGTCTCCTCTAAATGTTCGAACTCCTAAATTTCTCAAACACTATTTCTTAACGTTCGAACACTAAATAGTAGAGTTCGAACTATTACTTAACATTCGAATGTCAATTCAAACATAAGCTCTTTCCGTTCAAACCATATATGTTGGTTCGTACCACGTCATTCCCCACTATGACTACCTATATTGTTCAAATGATATCAAAATTCATTCGAACACCAACCCAATATGTGTTCAAGGAGAATTTTGTTTACATACTGCTTATTGTTTGAACGAAGACTACATTCGTTCAAATAGCAAGCCAAATATGTGTTCAAGTTACGTTTTGTTTATATACTGCTTGTTGTAGAACAATGTTTACGTTAGTTCGAACACCAACCCGAATGCGTGTTCAACTTTTCCCTTTTTCACATACAGCTTGTTCAAATGAAGACTACATTCGTTCGAATAGCAACCCGAATAAATATTCAAGTTACGTTTTGTTTACAAATTGCTAGTTGTTCGAACACTAACTCAAATAACATATCAAAACCCCACTTTTTCACATACTATTTGTTGTTTGAACGAAATTTATATTCATTCAAACAACAACCCAAATACGTAGTTCAAGTATGTCTTGTTCACATACTGCTTGTTGTTCAAACAAAGTTTATATTAATTCGGAAACCAACCCAATTTTTTACTCTAATACAATTTGAATTTTGTCTCTTGTTTGAATGACGTTCCCATCCATTCATACACAAACCAGAATACAAAATCTAATTAAAATACTAGTGTATCAGAATACTTCAAACATTTATTGTTCTTAATGATTATATTTTTTAATCCACAAATTTTATACATCATGTCTACTTCTGGATCAAAAAGTGCTAGGCCATTAGAGGGAACATCGTTGATTGCATCGAACTAGCCTCTTAGGCCGATTATTATTGATAGGGCCATTAAGTTCACTGACTTCAACGACATATTATGGGAGGGCATGATCCTAGAGTTTATATTTATTGATAGGGGATGGGGTCTCATCTGTGACCAGTTGGGGGTTGCCTATCCTGACCTAACGTACGAGTTCTATCAAGGAGTTAGTGAGATGGGTGCCGTAAATGAGGCATTCACCTTCATTGTACGGGAGGTGAGTATTACATTCTCCGCTAACAAGATAGTTGAGATTCTTTACATCCCTTATGAACTCGGTGCATATCCTGCATTGGAAGTGGTTCAGGAAGAGAATGGAAGCAAGGAGATCATGAAGCAAACTGTCCCAAAGAACAAGCTTTCTGATGAGGAGGTATGTCGGTTGATGGTTGAGAATACAACTCCTTATCATGGCGGCTAGGCCATCAGGTAGGTTGACTACACAACATTCTTTCGGATGTTGGCACTGATCGTCGCATATAACATAGACCTAAGAAAGCATACGACAAATTTCAGCATCAATCACACTAGATTCACATTGCGATTGGCGAAAGACTATCTAATTGATTTGACCCTATATTACCTATCCTAGATCATATATGAGTTTAAGTACTTGTTCAGAAGTAGTATGCCATTTGCATTGACGATTTCTAGACTACTTCTGTCTGCAAGAGTGGAGGTCACTATGTTTAAGCATCGGCAATCATAAATTGGCTTGATAAATATCATCTCATTAGGCAAAAGCATGGGCCACCTCTGTACTAGGCAGCATAGCTTGCTGAGGGCATGAGTATTCCACACTTAGGGAGATGTACTACTACCATGCAGTAGTTGGACGTACAGATTGACATTTATTGACATTGTGGGTACAGAGATATGTGTTGCCATTGCATATATTTTGCCCACATAGATCTGTGAAGCGATTCTTGAGTTGCAGATGAGCCTTATTGCTGAGATTGAGGGAGCATGCCGCCTCTCATTGATCGACATATAAGTAGGGTGGATGCACATTTGAAGAAGATAGAACTGATTGTTAGAACTCTGGGCATGGAATAAATTAATTACTAGACATTAATTTTTGTTTTCGTGACATGTTTATATATTTTAATATAGTCCTTTTATCTAGTTAATGGTTTCACACAATGGACATCATGTAAACATGTCTACATATGATATGTTTTTATCGCACCTCTCACTAGAGGACCAAGTGGGTGCCAATTATCAAATTATAAGGAAATAGAAGACCCATTGTCAACCCAAAATTTGAAATTCTCTCGTGCCAAGGGTCGAAGCTTCAAGATCTTCCTCCACATATTTAATGAAACTAAAGCGTTGTAAGTTTGAACGGAATCTATGAGTTCAAACCACATATTCTCATTTGAACAACATTTTTTTTTTACATTCGAATGACAATATTTCGGTTCCAACAAAGTTCAATACTTTGTGCCTAAAATATATTCGATTCTCCCGCCAAAATGTACATTTGAACTATTATTATACGTTCAAATATAAATTTATGTGAGTTCGAATGGTCGACCATAAGTTCAAACAGTAAATATGTTTAAGGATGATAGTTTTTTGTCCTAAATCCTTCCTCTTGAACGATAATCGTACTATTGGGATTTTCCAGAATGAACAAAGATTTCATCCCTAAAAGTGACCTTTTGGGACGAAATTAAATTCATCCCTAATTTGTTTCATCCCAAATGGTCAGATTTTTTGTAGTATATACTAGGGTGGGCAACGGGGCCCCGCCCCGCCTGGGTGGGGCGGTTCCCCTGTCTGCTAGATGCGAGCAGCGAGGCCACCCGCTCATGTCTGGGCCCCTAGAGGGTGAGGGGGGAAGGCTGGGCCCTGCCCCTACCCATATATATATATAGATATATATATATATATATAATTAACCTATATATTAAAACGACGCCTTTTTAGGCTCTCGATATTTCTCTCTCTTATCTCTTTCTCACTCTCTCTCAGATCTACCCTCTCTCTCACTCTCTATTCGTCTGTCACAAGCAATTACCATCGTTGTGAGGTTGTCGTCGTCATCGCCGCTTGAAGCTCTCTCCGTCACAATCACTGTAAGTATCCTGAGTATATTCTATTTTTTCTTTTGAGTTTTGTTTGAATTATGGAGGATAAGATTGAATTGAGGATTTGGAGGATGAGATTGTGAATTGTGTGCTGTGGAGATTGGGTTGTTTGTTGCATGAATTTTTTATTGTAAATTATTGTGTACGTAAATTTAGGGTTTCAATCCGATTGGGGTTTCAATATTAAAACCTCTAACTTAATTTAAGGGTTTTGTTATCAAAAACCCATTCTGTTTTGGGGTTTCGATATCAAAACTCCAAATTGTTGTGACGTTCATGATTGTATGGTTTTAATTGTTATGTGATTTTTGCATCATTTCAGATTTTTGTGAGTCAACAGGAATAGATAATCAGCGAGATTTTAGTGCTAGCTCTCCTACCCTTGCCGCAACCATAAACACAAACTCTACCCCTACCCATGCCCCCATGCCCCCACCAAGTAAGAAATAAGTTTCAATTGTTTGGTTACACTTCGCCAAAATAGAGGGTGGTAACCCCAATAACCACTAAACTAAATGTAACCATTGTGATAAAGTGTATGGATGTCACTTAGAAGAACAATGTAAAAAGAGTCTAATATTAAAATATTTACAAGAAAATAGTCAATCTAAACTAGAGAATCAATCTAGACTAGAGATTGAAGTTAAAAAAATAGCAAATGGGTGTCGTGGGGGGGGGACGTTGAAGGGATTTACAAAGTATGATCCGGAGGACTGTAGGAGAAACCTAGCTCGTATGGTCATAATAGACGAGCTACTGTTTCGGTTTGTTGAGGGTAAAAGGTTCCAAACATATTCTAAATACATGGAACAAAGGTTTAACATTTCGTCTCGCCACACTGTGGCCAAGGATAGTAGGAAATATTATGTTGTAGAAAAAGATTTGTTCAAAAAAAAAATTTGTGGGTCAAAGAGTTTGCCTCACCATCGATACATGGACATCTGTCCAAAATTTTAATTATATATCTTTGAGGACACATTTTGTAGATTATGATTGGAAATTACACAAACAAATTCTAAAGTTTTGTCGAATTTCTTATAACAAAGGTGAGACCATTGGGAGTGCTTGGTGGCTGCAATAAAGGAGTAGGGGTTAGAGTAGATTGTCACAGTAATAGTTTACAATGTCTCTTCCAACGATGTCACTTTGATGCATCTTTATAACTATCTTAGAGAGGCCAATAAGTCAATCATGGCTGGTGAGTGTTTGCATGTGAGATGTGCTGCAAATATTTTAAATCTTATTGTGACTGATAATTTAAGAGATCTTCATTATTTGGTTGCAAGGGATAGAATTGCGGTGAGGTTTGTTAAATCTTCACCTACTAGATTTGAGAAATTCAAGATTGTTAAGATCTGTGGGTATTGAATGCAAGACGGGTCTTTGTCTTGATGTTCTTACAAGATGGAACTCAATCTTCTTAATGTTGGAGACGGCCCAAGAGTATAAGGGTGTCTTTAACTTATTGGGTGACGAAGATATTCAATATGTTAAACATTTTGAAGAGGAAGGGGGGATTAGGCAAGCCTATTAATGATGATTGAGAGGTAGTTGAGATTTTTGTAACTTTTTGAGACTTTTCTATGAGGTCACAACCAAGCTTTCTGATTCTTTGTACCTTATATTTAATAATTTTTTTCATAAAATATGTAAGGTGAAAGAAGAATCGGATGACATGCAGAGTGACCAAATTAGGCTACGAGAAATGACATTGAGCATGAGGGTTAAATATGGCAAGTATTGGAGAGATTTGAGTAGGATAAACATTTTTCTATATGTGGCTATTGTTCTTGACCCCCAATACAATTTGATGGTATATGGTTTGGGATTGGCGCACAGGAAGACATGAGTTGATCATATTGCGGCAAGGGTTAGGAAAATTGTTGATAGATTATTTGATGAGTTTGCTATGTTTAGGGGTGGTAATACTTCAGCACTTACACTTACCGCACCGCCTCCTCCTGAAGTCGGGATGGGGAAACGGCGTAGGTTAGAGTGGGGTGAGAGATTGGAGTAGGAAGCCCTGGTCTATTATCCTGTAAGACCCAGTCAGAGTTGGATAGATGCTTGGCATTGGATTTGCATCCATTTACGTGAGGGTTTCACATCATATCTTGGTGGAAAACTAATAACGTCAAGTATCCCGTCGTTGGAGAGAACGTCCTCAGTATTTTGCCCATCCCTATTAGTACCATAGCCTCAGAGTTTGCCTTTAGCACCAGAGGGCATATATTGGATCAATTCAGGAGTTCACTATCTCCAGCCACTATGGAGGTATTGATTTGCATTCAGAATTGGATAAAAAAGACCCCAATTCATATCTCAGATGTGGGGGACTACGAGGAGTCTCACTATCATATGCTCAATCATAATCCCAATGATCTCATCTTAATCTCATTCTCATCTTGGTTAGTACTTTTAATATTTATAATTTTAACATATCTATATAATGTTTGTATTTATGATTTTTGTTTATTTTTTGTAATTCTAATTTATTTTCCTATTAATATTTCAGGTCTTATAATATTACAATCTCGCAGCACAACACACTCACTTTCCCACCACCATAACCACTCCAAATTATGCGAAATGATGTCATAAGTCAATTGTAATCTTACTCAATTTGTTATTTGATTGTTATTATTCATTTAAATTATGTGAACATTTGTAATATTTTTAAATTAATTTGTATTATTGTAATAGCTTAGGACTATTAGTTGCAACTTAGAAGTACACAAGTTTTTAATTTCTATTATTGTAATATCTTAGATTAATTTTTTTTTAAAATTCAAGGATAAGGGTTTGAATTTAAATTTTTAAATTTTAGAATAACATTTTTGGACCCAAAATCGTTTAGAAACAAGTTCTGGGCCATTTGTTTGGCCCAGAAATGTCTTCTTAACCTTTTTGGAAGGAGACATATATTCTGGGCCCATTTGGGCAAGACAGGGGGATGGACGAGTAAGGTGTATGCTCCCGCCCCTTAGCACCTGATGTGCGGGGGCGAATTTCAGGAAGGTAAATCCCACCTCCCGCCCTTGCGGGGGCGTGTTTCGGGATGGGGTCCCCTCACCTTGAGAGATACAAGTATTACCCCTAGTGTATTTATCTAATTTATTAAATAAATAGAAAATGAGACAACTTTCCACAATTTGATCCCACAATTGCCTAAGTAGTTTTATTTATTTAAAAGCTTAATTATGTAGTAATATTAGAGCTACATTTTTCAGTTAATTACGTTTCCATGTCAGACCTCTATTTTGGTCATTAATGTGAAACACGTAAGGTTTCATTATGGTGCTTAATTTGATAAAATTACAAACTAATAATTAAATCGTTTTTGAAAGACCTACAAAAAGATATTTCTATTAATTTTTTAGGATTTTTCTATTAATTGGGTGTGGCAAAAAATTCTGTTAAACCAATTTTGGGTGATATGATTTAATTATAATATTATGTAAAGGAAAATTTCTCAAATTTCAGAATTTTTTTCTTTCTGGATTATTTTTTTACTTGAAAAGAATAAATAAAATGTCACAATGTTAGTGAACATTAGCCAAAACGTAGGTGAAGGATGAATATTTTAAGTGTATTTTTGTTAGTCATGTCAATTGTCACGTAAGAAATAAACAGAACATCCATAAACTTTGGTTATATGGACAGATTGATTTTAAAATATTCGACAGTCATCTCAAGATTAAAAGCACACATGATTCCATCACTTTCGTGAATCCAAGTATTTTGAGAGAATGAAAGGTGGCCTATAAGTAAGTTACATAGCCAGTTTAATTAATGCTTTCTATATATAAGATTTCAATTTGATTGAGATTTTATAATAATCAAAACATTTTATAATTTACTAAAATCAAGTGAGGAAAAGGGACTACATTTTCTATATGAAAAATTCTTCTCATCAATCACTATTTACCACCCCACATCCCACATCTTATAAAAAACACCTCCATACCCTATGAAAAACACTCCACACTCTATGAAAAAAGTTATAAGTGTGAAGTGTAATAGTGAATAGTAGAATTGATGCATAGTAAATCCGTTCCTATATAACTAGCTAGCCTCGTTATGATTTTTCTCTTTCATTTTCTTCATTTTTGTCAAAAAGATAAAAAAAAAAAACCCTTAGACTTGTTGCCGTCCATTGCTTTAACATCAACATGCAGCCCCAGCTCCTGATTCATCTCTACCCTTCAAATCCGCCTATATATATATATATTTTTTTTTTTTATATTTAAGGATGGGTATTTCGAACTTCATATCTCTATTTTATAGGTCGGCGGTTATGTCTATATATATTAGTTTAATGGAATCTTATTTATTAAAAATTTAAGTAAAAACCAAAACTTAATGTGTTAATGTTATTGTTTATGACTGTTAATTTGCATGGTGACATTTTTAGAAGAAGATCAGTGGTGGGAATGAAGGTAGTGTAACGCTCTCACTAGAAAGGGAGAGTGGAAGGGCGCGCGGGTGAAACATTGCTATTTATAGAATAGAGTAGGTGAGGTGTTAGTAATTAGCAGTAATGAGGATTAAGAAAAAGGCTGCCTGAGGGAGGGAAGGAGGTAAGTACAATTTGACTACGCACACGTGGTTTTGTGTTTTCAATGATAGATTGATTAATCAACCCTCTAATGTTAATTACTGCTATAATTACTTTAAAATAAATTAAATACATAAAGGGTAAAAAGAAAAAGTGTAAGACGAAGGGACCCCTCAACCTCCTCAATCTTTCATCCTCTTCCTCTCAAAACATCTTTTCCTTAATTCGCTTGTTTGTTCGCCAAGAGAGAAGAGAAAAAAAAGTGCACACGCCCCTAGAACACTTGCAGTTCTCTCTGCTACTCTACTTCCATCAAATCCAATCTCTCTGTCAAAAACAATACAATATTTATATCTACATATAACGATGAAAGAAAATTTTGAGCCGTTTACTGTTCGTTATTTTTAAGAAAGAAGTCTCCAAGTACACCATGTTCTTCTTGTTTTGGATCATATCGAATTGTCTGTTTCCATCGTTTTAATTACTTGGAAGACGATAGTAGAAGGACAAGGATAGCTTAGCTTACTGCTTAGGAGTGCTTGGGGATGGATGAAATGTACGGTCTGAACTCAATGGCCGAGTACTCGGACAACTACAAGACGCTTTTGTACCCGGAAAATCTAATCCTTCCAGCGGCGGATTACTACCAGAGCTTCTTTTCGTCGGCGAGTACCTTCCGCGACAATCGTGTTCCCATATTCGGATCCGACGAGCACTTCTCGGTAGCATCGGAGGCCGTTTCCATCGCCCCCGAAATTCAACGCGAGGAGGACATGTCCAGCATGATCAAAGCCAAAATCGCCTCCCATCCTTGCTACCCTCGGTTGCTTCAAGCTTACATCGATTGCCAAAAGGTGAATAATAACGACCTCCTCGTCTTTCCTGGTGCAAAAACCAGCAGCAGGTGTAGCTCCTAGTCCTGCCGGATATATATCTATCTACACAAAATATTTCGTTGGTTCTGGTCGCTGGTTTTCTGTCGTTTCTTTGTATTTGTTGCCACAAACTACTCAAAACTTTGGTTTTGTTAACCTTATAGAGCATGTTTTTCATTTGGGCCTTTTCAAATTTCAATTATATGTAGTTATTAACTTGTTATGCGCCTGTCTGGGGCAAGTACTATGTACTACGCCTGGAAGAGTAACCTACCTGGTTGTGGAATTTTAAGCTTCCCTGGTGAGAGTGTTACACTATCTCTGCTGATATTGGTTGTAGATTGGTCTGATGCATGTATCGAAATGGTCTTCTTTTTGAAGGTAGGAGCGCCTCCGGAGATAGCAAGTTTGTTAGATGAAATCCGGCGAGAAAACGGGCTTTGTAGTCGATACGCTGTTTCTTCGTGTTTAGGAGCCGATCCCGAGCTCGACGAGTTCATGGTCTCCCACCTCTTCCTCCTTTGTCCTCTTTCTCTCTCACTCTCTATAAGCTTTTGTCTTCATAAATTGCTTCCTAAGTTATTTCGCTTTCATTGTATGTCTGAAGGAAACCTACTGTGACATGTTGGTAAAGTACAAGTCCGATCTTGCGAGGCCTTTAGATGAGGCAACCACATTCCTGAACAAGATCGAAATGCAGCTCACCAATCTCTGCATAGGTGCCTCCAATGGAAGCCTTCCCGGTCAGTCTCTCTCCGTCTCTGTCTCTCCGAAATCGGAATTAGGATGCTTTTAACTTTTAGTAGTAAGTTATTTCTTAATGAATCGTATCCAAGATTTATTGGTTTTGGTGCTGCACAGAGTACTGCAATTTATGCTCCCCGTCTTAAGAAACAGAAGCAATCACTATCTATATCCTTCATTGTCTTCACTAATGCGCACGATACCGTGGTTTTCTGCTCACGTTAGCATATGGAACCCATATGAACGAAAAACCTTTACTTTCCTAGTACTAGTCTCTGTATTTAATTTTCTTGTTTCTGAAAAGAACCCAATTTACGGAGATCGATAATACTCGTGGAATTCCAACCAAATGTTTCGGATGTGGAAATTATCAGCCAAACAAACAAAAACCCTAGAGAAATAGAGACCCACTTCTTAATTAGATCAGCGAATGTTTCTATATCCACTAATCGTTGCTTGGGATTATGTCCTACTGGGAATGCTTTCACTGTGTAAGAACCTTTTTTCTCTTTTCAGTTTATTGTTTTCATTTGAACTGGAGATTCTGATTTTGACGTTTCAGGGATTAGTAATGACTAAGACATATCCAATAGTAGTTTAAATGACAGAACACTGACATTTCATGTTTCTTTCCGTATAATCTTTACTGTTGGAGAATCCAGTTTTAAGCTTCTTCCAAATAGGCCACTTCTTCCTCTCGCGTGCTCTTCAAATGGGGTTTCTCCCTCTCTAGTGATCTCTCTCTCTCTCTCTCGGCAGACAGATGCTTTTTCATTCTTTGGATTTTTCAGCTTAGAGAATGCAATTGTTAATTAGAAAACCATTTTGAAAGCTTCCATAATGTTATCATACTCGAATAATGTCAATGACTCAAATCATATGCATGCTGACGTTGTGGATCATTCATATAAACTTATAAATTAGATGAGTTCTACTTATTCTTGCAAAACATGACTTTATACATATCAATGGAGAAAGTTTCTAACTTCATGTTAATAGATTGATAAAGCTTATAGGATCGCTTGTATACCCCTTAGTTGTCATCTTCGAAGTTACCGTATATGGCTATGAAGTTCATGCATGTTAGTTAATCGAACAAGTTACCAATTATTGAGCAGTATAGAGTTCAAATGTAAAGGGTTGAAACTCAATAATTGTATTTATGTTACAAAACATGAAAGAGTTCACATTTTCACCTTAAAAAAGTGCCCAAAAATTGGAAATATTTAAGTTTGTCTATATTATTACAAGAGATACAATCGTAACTTGTGTAAAGTTGGAAAATTTCTATCATCTACAAATGATGATTTAACATAATGTTTGAGTACAAGTCCAGAACTTGAATTCTAATTCCACGCTTTACACCCTATTTAATTAACTATTTCACGTGTCTATTTATTAAGGCATAGTCTGACTCATAATGAAAGAAAGTTATAAGTTAAATAATTAAATTCACCTCTTATCAGCTTTTTCCGGCATTTCAATTAGCAAACCGAAAGAAATGAAAAAAATGGCAAGCTTTTGTTTTATCATGAATAGATGTCGGAGGAAAGAGTGAGATATTGGGGGTGGGATTTTATCTCTTTCTTCATGTTATATGAAATCCTTCATTGAGCCTTCCGTTTTGTTTATTAATTTGCTGCTTAATCTACTTTATAAAGTAAGTTAAGTACTTAAAGTACACCAGATTAGAAGGAAAAAAGTACTTAAAGTATACCTATGTTCTATATTATCAGCATCTAATTTGTTAGATCTTTTTGGGATGGGTACTTCTCTTTGATCTGATTGGATGGAGCATTGTCTGTTCGCTCTCTTTTCTAGCACAAATGATTAAAAACTGTAAGACACAGCATGTTGGTGTCTTTTTATTGTATTGCATCCATTTAATGCATCTGTTGTAAATTACATGAGCCTGCCAAAATTTTTAGTTGACCAGTAATGGCATGCATTGATTCCTGGTCTGGTTGCTTTATTATGGTTTCAAGTTCCGATAGAGCATGAGGAAACCATTACAGATGATTGGACATGAAAAATGAACATTGGGATTTGTCCAACGGCTGAAATGCTGCTTGGCAGCAAAAGTTACATCTATACTTTCTCGGAAATTGTTTTGGGGTAGTTTGAAAATAATTTAACCAACTTAAATGGAGTTCATTCAGTTAGTCATTCTCATTAAATTATCAACAAGAAAAAAATTGGTACACGAATCTTACATATCATGTGAGCATACATCGCTGCATGTGGTTTTTAAAAGGACATTCTTACCTTTGGGCATGATGATTTGATGCTGTTTTTTGCTAATTCTTGCATCCAGTTAATTTTAAAGTTTGTTGATTCTTAATGACACAGACTTGCTATATGGTTAGTTATATAATATCTGAAACATAGTCTTTTTCGAGAGAGTGATTTACTTCTGTCATAGATTGCACAGGAGTGGATCTCTTGCCATTGGCATGGGTATAGCTGCATTTTTTTTTCTTGGTGAAAATGGTAGGAGGGGACAACTGGAGGTCTCCTTATAATCTGAGCATGACTATATTAGTAACTTACTCAGCTCGCTAGGAACTGGATAGGAGGGCACTACATGTCGGGAAGCCACACGCATGCACTCCATCAAATCGGGTTTGAGCCATAACCTAGACCACAACTCCACTAGGAACTTCAATGAATCCTTAGCTGGCTAATCTTAAAAGTCTAAGATAAATCCATATTCGAATTCGGACCCAAGACCTAGTGCATGCCAAACCATATATATGAGAGTAATCCAAAGAACATGATGAGCACCACCCTTGGTGGCTTGTATATATGCCGCCTTAATTGTTCCATAGATAGTGCTGAAGATATTTTATGACATTTTGCTAAAAATATGTAAATCACGGTAATCTGGTTAGTAATATTTCTCAACAAAATCTGGTTAGTTATGTTTGGCTACTATCATTGCTTTTATTTGGAAGTACAAATCAACTTTTTGTTGATGCATGCTTTATAATCATTATTATATTTGCCTTTCTGATCTGCCTTTGTTTTTGTGGGTTCTCTTAATACCTCTTTTGCAAAAGTATGAT
The DNA here is from genome assembly GCA_022457165.1 of Juglans mandshurica. Classification (NCBI taxonomy): domain Eukaryota; kingdom Viridiplantae; phylum Streptophyta; class Magnoliopsida; order Fagales; family Juglandaceae; genus Juglans; species Juglans mandshurica. Next base: position 17,059,084 of record CM039629.1, read on the forward strand.
TCCTTAACTTGCCAAAAATACAAGAAAAGGGATAAAAAAAATTTCAGATATCTGACCATTGCAGATGTCCAGACATTGGACATTCTATAGGCATATATTCACGTGGTTGGATTGTTAATGACCTGTAAGAGACGTTTGCTTCTCTTTACAAACTTTTAGCATTTGCAGAGCATATTTCTTATTGTTGCTTACTGGCAAGTTGTTGCATTCTTGGGCCTTGTTTTCATTAAATAGTTTCATTAGCCCAATGCATTTACAACCTCCGCTTTTAGGTCATTGTAAGTTGGTTGGCATTCCGGGTCTCTGTGATATGCTGCTGCATGCTCTTGCATCTTCAGTAATGTTATCTTTAGACCGCATAAGATATTTTAGTTTTGACATGCTTATCACAAAAAGGAAAGTGGAGAACAAAGACATTTCAGCTTCTGTCAGCGATTATCACTCCTGATGTGCGGGTGAAATAGGACAATACCCGTTACAAACGAAAGTAGAATAATCTGCATTGAATTATTTAACATCCTTGTAGTAGTAGGAATTGAAATGTCTCGATACGCATAACAAGGAGCTTTCGTCCTCTTCCCGAATGGTGGTTTGGAAATTTTGCACTTGTCATGTACTTGCAATAATATGATACGTGCTACTTGGACGATAACTGGAATTTGGTTAACTCTTTTCTTTTGCTTTGCTCATCCATGGTATTTCCTGTATCCCTCGATCTCTTTTTTTGGTTGGCAAAACGATCTTTATATATTGCATTTGCTTATTTTTGGTGCATGGATGGTGGTATTAGTATTGTCTTTGTTAGTCAGGTAGTTCATATTCCTGGTATATTTGTCTTTGCCGCATGCAAGGGCACCGCTTAATCTACACCCTTTGCATTTTGCCCCCCAAAGGGTTCCCTTAACATGGCATAATTTAGACGGCACTGTGCTATAGTGGGGTAGAGCCCTTGTTCTATACCTTTTACTTTTTGCAATGGGGCAAAATTCTGGAGGTTGGGGTTTTCTTCTTTTAGCATATATATTATAGATCGAATAGTGGTTCTGCTTTTTTTTCCTTCCCTTTGTTTGGTGTCTGATCTCCAATGTCTTCGTGGCTCTCCTTCAAAAGTTTCTACGAGTAGCCTCAAGTGATTTGGTAAGAGTGTGTGATCGCGAGGTGTCAATAATTGTGGGTGGGGGGTGGATAATAAACGTTCGATGAAATTAAGCTTTGCTATGTAAAGCCCGGGTCGAGCGGGTGGCCAAGGAGTTCCCAAGTACGTAAACTCACATGGACGCCCGCAGTTTTCGCTGCTATGTACAGCTTTATGGGGGGAGATAGAGAGTGTGTGTATGTATCTGTATGTCCGAGTTTTCTCATCCCCACGCACTGAGCTTTCTTCTGTCTACACTGCTCGTGCCCACTGCTAGCTTGTCAATCCCATGGACATTTGTTCTGTAGTTTGCCCTCGTGGGTCTTCGCGCTTAATGTTGTGCACGGCACGTGCCGCATTTTCAGCTTTTAGTTGGGGAGGTGCAAGGCCCCCACCACCCCCACCCATTCCATCTTGGCATCTTGTCGTTTTGGGGTGCACACTTTCGACACTGCCTTTTCCCTTTTTTGAGTTCACCCAAAGGAAAAATCAAGCACTTTTCCACTTTAGTAGTCCGCTTTCACTGTGTCTGGCACCCTCGTCAATTCTTCTCGCTGCGTTAAAACCTGTACTTTGACGATCTGATTTCTCTGGGCACGCAGTGAAGAGAGGTCCAATTCTCTTTAGCTAGGGTATTTTTTTCACTTGCATAAAGTCGGTGATAGCGCTACCAGAAATAAACAGTTTATTTCGGTTCATTGGGTAATACTATCGAAACAAAAAATATAAATCACACTCTACTATTTATGTCAGCTTCCACACTCTAAGTGTATTGAATGAAAAAAATAAATAAATAAATAAACAGCACGGTGTGCTGCGGCAATGGCTGATGCCCAGAACTTTTAGTCTTCTGCATCACATTGCGCCACACGCAGTGGGGTCTTGGGGAGATGGTGAGATTGACCATATTGATTGATGAAGTGATTGAGACAGAAAAACAAACAGGCAAAGTATGTGATGAGGAGTGGAGTGCGTGTGGGGCGTGGGTTTTCACAAAATAATGTAGAATGTAATACATAAACGTTAAGAATAGATATCCATATCCAGCAATCTAATCTCATACTCATACCATCTTGAAGCTTGCTCGCTGGGACTGACAGCCGACGCAACCAGACACTGAGAGTGGCCCCACTTTTACCATTTTTTTTATTTTCGTTTGCCACCTAGGCGTGGTGTGTGCAGTGTACCCTTCTCTTAGGCGGTCAAATCCTTGTCTGCTGGAGTATCTGTCAGAAAGGTTGTATCTGGGTCCCCTCGCCGCCCCCCCCCCCCCCAATGTCTCTCTAGGTATGTGTTAGTAGGGCAATGTTACAACTCTTTTAGGTCCAATTCACACTCAACCAAAACATAATCATCTCGTCAGTTTTCATTTTTATCAAAAAACATTGTATCAGGATTGAGGATCGGAAGTTAATCATTTAGGTTAACAGGAATGTTAGGTAGATGTCTTAAATAATCAAGTTTTTTTTTTTTTTCTATAATTTTGTAAGGTGAGATCTAATTTTTTACAAAAACCTGAAATTTATGTATTTGAATCTTATACAAATCATTTCTCTTATTAAAAGATTGATAGAATAACTGCCACGTGATATTAATATGTCATATGTCAACTTTAGACTGGCTAACGTGAATATTGAAGCATGTATCAAAACTGACACATGGTATCGTTAGCTTTCTATTGTAAGGTATCTAATTGTGACGTTTTTTGAAGTCTAGGTATTAATTTTGAAAATTAAGATTTGGAGCTGCAAAAACATGAAAACTCAGGTATTGATTTTGCAATTAATCCTAATTTTGCAATGTATTACATGAGTCTTATCTCATCTTCATCTTATTTTGAATTATTTCAAAACAAAATAATTCAAAAGTTGATGGGCAAGGCCACTTCATATTGTGAGAAAGGGTCAGATGATTGTGTAGTGTATATATATATATATATTGTGTTTAGTTTGTATATTCTGAATAGAGCAAAGTAATTTTGAAAAGTCGATATCAAAACGATTTAAAGTATTAAAAAACTATTTTACAAAGTCTTCTTAGGTAATATTATTATGTGCATGTTATATCAAATAATTTTCAGTTGAAAATATTCTTCTGTCCATTAATTGTAAGCACAAAATTATGATTGATTGTTGAACGATAAATGTTTGTGAACAAGCTTGTATTAGGCTCAAAGCTAGTTTGAAAATATTAATTTATGTATAGTTATATATTTACATTAATAAAATAAATAAACCTATGTTGGTATGTCATATGTATTATAAAGTATATCAATAAGCTAACTAATTAGTTAATCGACACACTAATATGTTGCTGAATTAGTGTATCCAATACATGTTAGTTAATATGTTAGCAACATTATATTGCTAACATATATCTCTAACATGTTAACTTATTATCTGTTATTGCCCATATACATATATTAACTTGTTTTAATATGTTACTAACATGATGTTGATAATTTGTAATATTTTAGTACTTAGTAGTTTTTGCCATCATGTTAAACTTGAAAGTTCACAAAGTAAACTACTAGCTGAGTTCATTCAAGCTCAAGCATTCGACTAGATTATAATTCAATTTTTGAGTCGAATTTGAACAACTATTGCTGCTAGCTGACTGAGAGGAATACCGAAAACTCTATTCTGAGTTCAATCTACATTCGGCCTCTTAAGCAGTACAGTTGAGTTGGTTCGGGTACCCATTATCTACTCAAACTCAAATCGTTTAGACCCTTACCTCTGCCAAGTGCTTCACATCTCTTATGTGTTCTGATTCTTGTCAACTTGTTCTCTCTCTCTCTCTCTCTCTCTCTCTCTCTCTCTCTCTCATGCACTTCCACGGTGTCCCTCTACGTGTCTTCACAAACATTTTCATTTTTTTTTTTTTCGAAATTTTGAGGCTATTCTGATTTCTTGTTTATGACCATTTCAACCTAGTAACATGTCTTGAGTCAAAATTTGATGGCTTTTGTTTGAGATTTTTCCACTTTTGGTCTAGCCCAACCAATTGCATCCTATTATGCACCAATCTGATCACTTTTACCTTTTTGAATCCGCACTTTCGAATCTGAGTACTTTTTCCTTTCACCTTGCGTTTTGAGGTGTTAGCAGATATATGTACTCCAATGTTTCACCAAATACATTTCAAGTGTGTAAGAGATAATCCTGTCGACTAAGATGTAGGTCTTTTGGATTTGGTGCACGGTGGTGGGCATTGGCTTCCAAGACTGAATCACTTTAATTATCTTCTCTTCTCTTTCAGTTTGTTTTCTCAAATTTTATATTCGATGTGTATGTATATTAAATTCCTGTACAAATATCTTTGCACTTGTGATTACCATCGGACTTGATAACAAAATGTCTTGTAAGATTCTTGTGGCTTGCAACTTTGACTTTCGTACTTTCCGACTTTTCCTATGTGAATTTAAACAAAGCATCAATGCTCCTCCTTTCCGAATTGGCAACTTGGCAAAAGATCTTCGTGCATTATCCCCCTCCCTTATCCATAAGGCCCTCAACTTCTGCCTTCATGATATCTCCTCCATTAAAGTCACCCTCTCAAGATATAAGATAACTTGGCATTTCCAAAGACTGTCCCTCTCCGAGAGTACTCTAACCTCTTCAGGACCCTCCAAGCCTTGTAACTCTTGCAGCGAAGTCCTCTTTTGGCATTTCACATTACTGAAGATCTGCTTGTTCCAAGTCTTCAAATCTTTCTTCAAAGCTTTCAATTTACCTCGAGCATTGTCTTACCTACCAAGATAACGCTTTGAGTGTCTGGATGTGATATGAAGTCCATCATTGTCTAATCGTATCCACAAAGGCATCAACTTTTAGCTACATATTCTCAATTTAAAATGTCTCCAACTCCCTAGAATACCTCCACAATCCAACATGATGGGGATTTGGTCTGAGCATATCTGAGGTAATTTTTTCTGGATAAATCCGAGAAATGTGCCTCCCAATTGGGGGAGACAAGAGGTTTTCACCTGGTTTTGCATTGACACAGGAATAGTATAAAAAATCTCAACCTCAGTTCTCTTTTCTTTTTTGTAAGGAGATAGTCGCAATGCTTTACACTGCCTTGTGTGGATTCCTTAAAAGAGTTTCATTATTTTCTTGCTTCTTTTTTGGTTTCAACTGTAAGCATGTATACTGGAGTATCAGTCTTTATTTTTTTAATGTTTTTGGAATCATCTGGCCAGATGAAGCTGCTGTATCATCTGAAGAGGATTTTAGTGGAGGCGAAGTGGAGATTCAGGACAGTAAACAGAGGGTAGAAGACCAAGATCTTAAAAACAGGCTTCTACGTAGGTTTGGCAGCCACATTGGTAGCTTGAAGCTGGAGTTCTCAAAGAAGAAGAAGAAAGGAAAGCTACCAAGAGAAGCAAGGCAAACATTGCTTCAGTGGTGGGATGTTCATTATAAATGGCCATATCCAACGGTAAATCATCTCTTTAAAATCTATATCTGTAAACCATATTGCAATTTCATGCAGCTGACATTTATCTCAAAACTTGCATAAACACCAGGCACTACATGGCAGCAGCTACAGATTTCTGCTGGATGACTTCATTTCAATTTGATTCCCCATAAATAATTGTGTGATTATACCTTTAATCCGGGGGAACCTAAAATGTCATCTTGGAGACCATCTGGTTTAGAGGAAGGGTTACCGCTAGAAAAATACTAAGATTTTCCAGAATTTCTGTTTTTTTTTTTTTTTTATTATTCAGATCTTGGTGATGTTGCTCTTCGATCTATATTTTATATGGCACTGTTTTTGTTCTTCGTTTTTATGCATGGATATAGGGTCAGAAATCTTCTTTGTATCAAGTATTTAGTTGGGAAAATTGCATAACGTTTTAGATTGATGGACAAGTCTGATGATTTGCTTTGCTTGAACATTCAGGAAGCTGATAAGATCGCGCTTGCTGAATCAACAGGCCTAGATCAGAAGCAGATCAACAACTGGTTTATAAATCAACGAAAGCGTCATTGGAAACCATCTGAGAATATGCAATTTGCTGTTATGGATAATCTTTCAGGACAATTCTTTGCAGATGATTGACGTACGTACGTGCATGCATGTACATACTCGAATGTCTCCCCATATATATATAATTTAAGGCTTGTGTTGGTTCCATGTATATGTAAAAATGGAAACTTGACTGCCATTGATATATTTATGTTTTAACTTCCTAGCAGAATTAAAGGAAAAATAATTGTATTTATCTTCATGTAAATTTGGAAGTTGACCGTAGCTGATCATGATAATGGAAATTCTTACATGATTTTGGTTGACTAGACCCCCTTTGCCTTGGCATCTCATCGGTTTTGAATTTTGATACGTACTTTGTTACCAATAGACTCATTGGATGTCCCATTTGACTGCATTGAGTAGGAATTGAACCTTAATTGGTAAATTATGAGTCGTGTACATGGAAGATATAAGTACTCCTATATTTTGAATGCTTAATTATAGAAAATAGGCTACAGAGGATTGATGAGTTTCACTTTCATATTTTGTGTGAAAAGTTTTAAAGAGAACACCAATGGCTACTACAAAAAGGCGTGACACGGATAGTAGCGACTAGAGGCACCATGATGGTGTCTGCATTGATACCATGTAGAAAATTGTATTTGAAAAGACTCTAGAATTCAATGTGTATTGACAATGTATAGGATTCGCCTATAGCGTAATAAAGCTGAAATTATATCAATAGCTAAATACAAAATATTTGACCTAGAATATTTACAGCATATTACCATATTATTATTATAATGTTAGACAAGATACTATTCTAATTAAGGTAGGTAAATACATGTTAACATCCCCTTAAAATAAAGATGGTAGAGTCAACTGGTATTTGGAAACAAAATTACCCAGCCGACTAGTGGATGACATTTTGTAAAAATATAAACAAGATTATCTTTTGAGGCTACGAAGCGAAGATGCAAAGTGTCTTTCTAAAAGTGATGACGAACAAAATGACAATCTATCTCAATATGTTTGATACGTTCATGTAAGACATCTTTATGAGCAATCTGTCTAGCACTGTGGTTATCATAGTGAATGGAAGAACTAGTCTTTTGATGAACGCCCACATCTACTAAGAGTCATCATAGCCACAATAGTTCAGAAGTGGTGTCAACCAATGCGTGATACTCAACCTCAGTACTAGTTCGAGACTTACTGTTTCTTGTTACACTAATATCTCATTGATAGTAAAAAAAAAAAAAAAATTATAGCCAATGGTGGAGCAACGATCAATGAGATCACTAGCCTAATCAGTATCAAAGTAAGCCCGGAGCTCAAGAGAAGAGTGTGAGGAGAAGTGAAGTCCATGTAATAAAGTGCCCTTGACATAGCGCAAAATATGAAGAACGACAGAATAATGCGTGGTGTGTAGCGCGCTCATAAATTGACTAACTGGATGAACAACATAAGAAATATATGGCCATGTAACAGTGAGGTAAACGAGACTACCAACCAACTGTCTGTAGAAGTAGAATATGAAAAAGGCGTACCGTTAGTGGCAAGAAGCTTAACATTGTATTCAAAAGACTACTAGCTATCTTATTATCAATCAACCCAGCCTTAGAGAGTAAATTAGAAGCAGATTTGGCTTGGGAAAGATAATAACCATATGCCCCCAATGTGACCTCAAGTCCTAGAAAGTAGCTTAAGTTCTCCAAAATTCTGATTGAGAAAATCCTAAAGGTCTCTAATGCCAGTGATGTCATCGCTAGTAATAATCATATCATTACCATAGAGAAGAACAAGAATAGTACCAACATGAGTAACACGAAGGAAAAGTGTTGAGTCATATGAACCAGGAACAAATCCTTCCTTAGCAACCACAAAGCTGAATTTGGCAAACCAAACACAGGGAGCTTGCTTGAGCCCATAGAAAGTACGACGAAGATAAAGACGACTGAATTTATGTAAAGGATGTTCATAGTTAGGTGGAGGGTGCATATATAGTTCTTCTACAAGATCACCATTGACAAATGCATTTTCGACACCCATCTAAAATAATTCCATTTGCGAACAGCTACTACTGCAATTAATGATCTAACAAAGGTGAGTTTTGCAACAGGAGCAAATATTTCCTCATAATCAATACCATACTCTTGGGCAAAGTTTTTTGCCACAAGGCGTTGCCTAATTGCATTCCACGGATCCATCTACCTGGGTCTTAATTTTGTAGATCCACTTACATCCAACTACAATTATCCCACGTGAAAGATCCACCAGGTCCCAAGTATGAGTTTTGGTAAGGTCATTTAACTCATCTGACATAGTTTTCTGTCAAAGAGGGTCAACGCTAGCCTCAAGATAAGTGTGAGGTTCGTGGAGAGTAGAAAGAGCAGAAAAAAAAAATATTATAATCTTGAAGGTGAAAAGAATGTACACTAACCCTATTGGAGCGACGTGGTTCAGATATCTGAGAGGACTTTGGGGCATGTGATGTAGTAGGACAATCAAAAGTATCAGATCTATTGAGAGGAGTTGGGAGAGGATTGTCTAAGGAGCTCGATGTCTCTGCAGAAGAGTCAGGAAGTAACGCAATGGAAGGATAAGTGAATGTAGGTGAATGTATAGAGGAGGATGGTTCAAACTCGGAAATACTTACAAACATTTTGTGTTTCCAAAACTCCACATGAAGAGAAACCCGAAGGCTAGCAATGGTAGCCCTTTTCAGTGATGCTGTAACCAAGAAAATAACACAAGCGACTCAAGTTTCATATGCTTATGTGGAGGAAGAGTGACAAAACATGCACAACTAAGTACTTGAAACAATAAGTAATCATATATCTTTCCATAGAGAAGCTTAAGAGGAGTTTTATTATGAATGGTAGGAGAAGGAACACGATTGGATAGTATAGACAGCAGTTCGAGCAGTCTCACCCTAAAATTCTTCAATAATAGAAGAAGAAATGAGAGGGCTCTTACAGTGTCTAGAATGTGATGGTGTTTCCATTTTGCTCATCCATTTTGTTGAGAAGTATATAGGGCATGAGCGATGAGAGATTGTTCTTTGTTGATTCAATAAATCAAGAAAATATTTGTCATTGTTTTCCTTAGCTTTGTCTAAACAAACAATTTTGATGGTACAAGAAAATTGAGTTTGTACCATTTTTTGAAAGCTTTGATAAATGTGAGCAAGTTCAGAATGATGTTGTAAGAGATATATCCAAGTATAACGGGAATAATCATCAACAAATATAACAAAATAATGAGATCCGCCCTATGTAGGAGTGGGAGTGGGACCCAAATATCATAATGAATCAAATCAAAAGATGTAGAGGAAAATGAGTCACTTTTATTGCATGACAAAAGTGTTTGTTTTCCAAGTTGACATGAAACACAATAAAAAGACTCAAAATCTACACACTCTAAATGACTTTGAAGGCTAAAAATTGAACATGAGGAAAAGAGACAGGACCCAACTGAGAATGCCATAAACAGGAGAAAATGGTGAGAGCAGCAACAAGTATAGATGCATGGGAGGGAACCTGCAAAGAAAAGAGCTCGAATATATGTCCAATCTTACGATCGGCCCTAATGAGCTTACCCATCTGAGGATCTTGTACATCAACACTATTATTGGAAAAGGTTAGCATAAAAACTGACTCATAAAATTGACCAACAAAAAGGAGATTTAAGGTATGGTCAGAGGAACAAGCAAACGAGAACCATCATTAGTGTGTTTCCAAAAGATAGTGTTGAGGGAGAAATTGACCCTATATCACGAACAAGCAAACGAAAACCATCAATAATGTGAATGATAGGATTAGGTGAGTGCATATTTTTTAGAAAATAAGGTAGGGTCAAAGGTCATGTGACTACAACACGCAGAGTCAATAATCCAAGGAGATTTACCTGAGGTGACGGACAAGGCAGGAGAAGATCTGGATAAAACCTGATAAATTAATGCCTCAATGTCACTTGAAGAGAGTGGAATGGACTAAGAAGACGACTCTGGTGCAGAAGGAGAAGTTAAAGCTATGATAGCAGCCTATGAGACATAGGTCTTTCCTTGATTCTTGTATTGTAGTTTGCGACATTCGAAGACAGAATGGCCTGGGCATTTGCAATAACTGCATAAAGTATTCTTGGTTGATGATGAGGATGATGAAGATCTAGAGGCAATGCCAAAAGAAGATTTAGAAGACACTTGAGAGTTAGCGACTACGACAAAATTTGGAAATTGCAACTTTATTGTAGATTGCCAATTTTCTTTAGAAATAAGCTCGACAACAGTAGTCTCAAAGTTGGAAGTGGTGTGCGATGCAAGAGAGAAGCCCACACAGACTCAAAGTCCTCACGAAGGGCCATTGTGAAGTGCATAAACTTATAACGATCACGATAGGCTGCAAATAGTAGTTCAATATCTTCATATCATTTCATCTCAGGATTTGCAGTAGACAGTTATTCTCGTAAATTATTAATTTGAGAATAGAATACGCAATAAACTAACTTGATTCTTGTTGCATCTGAAAAAGCTTAGTCTCAAGCTGAAACTTTAGGGTGTAATTGGTTTGATTTAGTCCTTTTTTGGACATATTTTGGAGCCAAACCGGTCTAAGTCAGTTTGAAATTCTAAAAATTGATACAAATTGTTTCATACTGGAAACCAGAACTTTCGAATTTTTTCAATTTCGGTTTGGTTCAGTTTGGTTTTATTGATGTGATTTGGTTTTGGGCTATTTTGTTAGGTTAGTTGATTTTTCTAACCTAAATGAAAAAATCATGCCAAAAATGTGTAAAAAAGTACTTATAAAAAATGCATCTATTCTTGATATAAATATATATATATATATATATATATATCAAAAGTGTGCTCTTATACTTATACCATATTTTATATGTAAGTATGTAACTTAATATATAAGGAATAAATAATAACATATTGATAATTCAATATCAATACTCATGTTTAAGAGTAAGTTTATATCAAGGAAGTATAAATAATAAGATTAAAATTTCATATTATATAATATATATAACATATAATATATATAATATAAAAAAACTATAATATATAAATATATATTGGTTCAACTTGGTCTCAATCGACCAAAATCGAAATACGTTTTAATTCGGTCGGTTTTCGAATTTTTCTTACACCTTTACTGAACTACATCGAAGCATCACGAGTACAATTATATCACTTTGAAAGAAAATCCCATGCAGCTTTAGTATATCCAAGTTGGAGCAAACTGTGAATGAAAGGAACGAAAGTGTTGATAAACAAAAGAATGATCTTGTAGTACTATGCCAATCTTCAAGGTGGCTTGCATAGACTTTAATACTTTCACCCTCTTGTTGCTTAGGGGCAACAATATCTCCCGGGAGATAGCGCCACATAGAAAAACTTCCATATTTTGAGTCTATATATTATAATTAGATCCATCTTAAATATTATCAATGAGACAAACAATATTATCAAGGTGAGAAAAAGAGGACATTTTGAGATATTTTTTTGGTCAATTGTTGAAGTCAAGAGTTGACGGGTCAAGGTCAATGACGATGTGGCAAACACGTGATGGTTGACTGGATGGGTGATTGGACAAATGGGGTGGATGGGATAGGTTAGGGAAACTCTAAAATTCAATGTGTGTTGACAATGTACAGTGTTGGCCTATTTGTAGTGTAATAAGACGTGTAATAAAGGAAATAAAATCAATACCTAAATAGAAAATATTCTGACCTAAAATATTTACAGAATATTACTATAATATTATTAGAATCTTAGAGAAGATACTAATCTAATTAAGGTAGATAAATATATGCGAAACGTTTTATTGCTTTCATTTACTCTTAACATACACACACAAATACATACATGTATATATATATAATATTTCTTCTGATCAGTTGATATCTTGGTCATTTCCAAACCTGTTTTATTTTCTCAAATTTAAGCTAATAAGTCTGCCAATTGTCTTATAAGTCCAATGTATAGTGAACAAAAGAGTGAAGAAAATTGTTCTCTCAAAATATTTTCGTCTTGTCAACCTATTCAAAATGGAGTCCTAATTAAAATCTTTAATACCATCAAGTTGTACATACCAAATTTGTTTTTAGAGCTTAGGCGGGACAGAGTACGAGTACTCATGTAGAGAGTCAAAGAGATTTTCTATTTGTTGTATATCAACAGTACTCATTCAACGTTGAGCATGTGGAGTTCCTTAATGGTCACCACACAAGAAGAGATGACATGCACCACTAATCTCCATCAAACACAACATGCAGGTAGAAAAAATACATACTGGACTGGAAATGATAGAGGCTTTAGTAGAAAAAATTAAGAGTTTGGGACATTGTTGCAAAGGCAAAATCCAATATTCCAAACTAACATTACCATTTTACTTAAGATAAAGTATGGTCTGGTGTTTGGTGCACAATGGCTGAAAATGTTGGGCTTCGTTTTAACAGATTTTGACCAATTACATACCCATTTTTAATGGCCTAACAGTCTGACTCGATGGGTAGGTGTGACTTGAAATGAAAACAAAAATCCACTTGTCATTGCCTAAATTAGGCAATAAAACTAGCACTATTTTATTAGCTCAAATTAAGTAGATTAAAGTTACATTTGAGCAGTGAGATGATCTCAGATATTCTGTAAATAGTAGTGAAAAATAATGATAGAATATTAAATAGTAATGAATAGTAGGTAAAAAGTAATAATAAAATAATGAATATATAGTAGTAAAATATTATCAGAATACTCCACTACCCAAACTAGTCCTAAGTAGTGTTCTTTTGAATAAAGTGTGGTATCAAGAAAAATAACTGTTATTTATATATATATATATATATATATATATATGGTTATTTCTCTTGCAAGGCTTTCTTTATATAATAATCCTATGTTTGGTGAAGAAATAGTGAAGAAAATTATTTACTCAAAATATTTTCTATCTTGCATGAAAATATGGAGGTTCGACTCCTTCCAAGTATCTATTCCCTTCCTCAGCTTCTCAATCTATTCAAAAATAAGTTCCAAAACCTCTAACACCACTACTCCATGTCACAATACCATAAAAAGGAAAAGAAAAGTTTTTTGGCTCTCAGGACTTACTGACAATATGTCTGTCGATTTTGTTGTGAAAAACAGCCTGCCCTTCTTTAGTACTTAATTATATCAAGATTTCATTTTCAACCACAGAGTAGTACATGTTTATAACATAGATTCTTATCCCGGCTAATGTCGTTCTACAGGTTTTTTAAAACAATCAGCATAAAAAAAAAAAATAGCATATAGCTGGCAGCAGCTTCATTATGCAACTCCGGATGAGTTCTCGTATGCAATGAGTCTGATCATGAACTCCGGATGTATATATGTAGATAATTACAGATAGTATGTTACAGCATATATGTTTTATGAGAAAATATATTTACAACCGTGAATTGTGCAACCGTCGCGTAATCGCTTTGAAAAAAATGAATAAAACATAGGACCTACATTAAAAAATTAATTTTTTAATAGTGGATCCCACTCTTTTTCAAAGCGATTACGCGACGTTTACACATTTTACGGTTGTATGTAGAATTACTCATGTTTTATCTATATAGCATCTATAATTCAAAACATGCTAACTATTCTTATCTTTATCCTTTGGTTTTGAATTCATAATACAATCACTTTGAATTTGATCTTTATGTGCGTTATCCGTAAGAGAGCTTGACCGAGTTTTGTGGTGATCTGTTTCAAGTTCAATACGCACCCCCCCTCCTTGGGGTGCAAGCTTAACGGGAGCTTCTGGACAGTAAGTAGGGATGTAACCGATCCGGTCTAGTCCAGTTTTGGACATATTTTAGAAATGAACTGGTATACACTAATCTTGAGAATTGAAGAATCGATACGGGACCGATTCATCCCCAAAGCCAGAACTTCTGATTTTATCGGTTCTGGTCTAGTTCAGTCCGGTTTTACTAGTTTTTCACTAGCTGCAAACAAATCAAATTAGCTACCAAAAAAAAAAAAAAATCTAGCATATAAAAAGAGTGGCACACTAGCTCATACACAAGTTACCACACTAGCTCATAAAAGATCTAGCACATAAAAGCTGAAAAGAGTGGCACCTAGCTCATACACAAGTTGCCCACACTAGCTGATAAAAAATCTAGCACATAAAAACTGAAAAAAGTGGCACACTAGCTCATACAGAAGCTGCCAACTGCCTCACTAGCTTATAAAAAATCTAGAACCAAGAGTCTAGATTACAAAATAAAATTAAAAATCTAATAGTAACAGTCTCCTCAAGTGTCCAAATTACAAAATAAAAATAAAAATATAGTACCAATGTCTAAATTACACAATTACAACAATACAACCAGCTCATATGCACAACGGAACTAATTTTATGCACAAATAAGGGCTTATATCATTATTGGAGATAAGGTACTATAGAAGGATCAAGTACTTGACCTACTATGCTAAAAGCTGACTTAAAGGTCACTGTAGATATTGGAATTGCAAGAATATCTCGCGTAACTTTTGAAAACACACGGTATCTAATGGACTTAGCCTTCCACCAAGTCAATAAGTTGAATTTAGCATCAGCTTTTCATATTTTTCAAAGAAATACCTTTCCACTTCGAATTTACTTTCCAAAGAGTTTTTTAACTCCAAACGCTTCTTGAAGTGAGCCAACTTATATGACCTCATATCTTCTACCCAAGTAGTTGAACTTATAGCACTAGTCCTTCCCTCACTTGATTGGCTTATGGTTTGATCTTGTGTCCCAACATCACCTTATTCATTTTTACAATAACTATTGTATAAATGAGTCAAGACATCTTTAACTTAGTTCACCAACATAACAACACTCAAATTATCATCAACATATGTACCTTTGAAACAAAATTCAAGATATCGCAATTTATGTTGGGGCTCAAGAACCAACCCAACATTCAACAAGGGATTCATTTTTTCAAAATTTTCCCAATAGTTTTCAAATCTAGACCTCATATTACATGCCATTGACATCAATTTATGGGGCCCTTCCACACACTCCATATTAATTGCATCTTGAATTGTCGTTAGCTCATGATGATAAAAAAAAAAAGAAGTTGCAAGTGACATAATTGAAGCCTGAGAAACGCAAGGTTTCATCATAAAAAAGCTTAAGAAACTTTACAAACAACTTACTCCTATCCCAATTGTCCTTATTTGGAGGCCCTAACATGGATGCCACTCCTTTACTTAACCACTAATGCTGTCATCATGATCCTCACTATCCTCCTCTCCAACGTTACAGACCGACACCTAAAGGATACAAATAAGCAAAAAGACCAAACCCAGACATCCAAAGATCTAACTAAACTATAAAAGGAAAACAATACATCAAACCTGTAGGCCTAAGACAAATAAAACAAAGAAAACACAAGCCAACTAAAATAAATCAATGCAAACAATAGCAATCTATTTCAATTGCAAAGACGGCATACCCAACTTATCCAAACGAACTAAACCCCTCATCACCCACAGCAAATCATCACATTGATTCGAAACCATGTTAAGATCATCCGCACCACTCTTAGCCAACCAGTCAGCCACCATATTACCCTTTCTAAAAATATGTTGCACTGAAAACACCATAGTATCCAGTATTTCAAGAACTTCCTCCTAGAAATCCTCCAAGTACCACACTCCACATCGTTTCCGCTTCCACCATGATACCACCACCAACGAGTCCAATTCGATCTCCACAAAATTGATCCCCAACCTTTGACAAGCCTTAAGACCCTGCAAAGGAGCTAGTAATTACACTTTATCATTAGAACCAACACCTATAGAAGAAGTAAAAGCATGTAACAAATTGCCATGGGCATCTCTAATAATACCACCAACACCGAAAAAACCTGGATTGCCAAGATTGCTACCATCTGTATTTAATTTATTCCAACCATGCAAAGGTTTCGTCCAGGCCACAAAATTGCAACGACTGGTTTTAGGGGCAACCGGGTTAAGGTGCAGCACCTGCATATCAAAATTAGTAAGTTTTGAAACCTTATGAATGTCACTACTGAACCTCTCCAACCAATGCCGAGTAGAGAACCAAAAATCCTTAAATGATTCAACATGCTCCTCCATACAGGCAGCACAACGTCTACTCCAAAGTCTCCACGTGTAAACAATTAGAAGCATGGCGAAACTATAGAGAAACTATTTCTTTCCAAGTATTACCAAGGGACAAGTCAAATATAGCGCCACAAAACCTCCAAACCTTTGCAACAAAAGGCCCTGAGAAAAGAACATGATTTTGGTCCTCATAACTACCCTCCTCACAACACCGAGAGACAATGGGGACACCGATTATACGAAGGCGATCATCAACACTCAACGCCATGTTCCATACCTTCCACATAGAAATTGAAATCAACAACGGGAGTAACTTGTGCCAAACCCAAGAGTGCCATTCAAAATCTGCACCCCTAATGCGAATCACGTCCCAAGCTGACGTAGTAGCATAGTAAAATGACCACTTTCATTTTTAGACCAAATTAGCACATCCGACCCCCCCCCCTACAACCTGCTAAAGCCACCAAAATTTCATCTGCATTATCCTGCCCCACCAACCTGACCAATTGATCCACATCGCAGCTATTAGCCAGCTTACACTCCTTGAGTCTAAGTAATGGACGACCCACTAAAGGTAAATCATCAATAAGAGGTCCACGATCCCTCCATTTATCATACGAAAAGAAAATATTCCCCCTCCTCCATTTATCAAACTTCCAAAACCTTGAACCTTTCTTTGAATCAATAAGGGTCCAAGGCTTAGAACTCACATATTTATGCTTAAAACCTTGAATTAAATTACAAGCAAATCTCATATGAAGGGCTTTTTGCATGTCATCCAGACTTCTCAAACCAAGCGACCCTCTTCAACCAGTGCATGCCACGCCACCCATTGTTCTTCCTTTTGCCATTTTCTCACCCCAAAAATATGTACTCATCAAACGATGCAAATTCTTGATGATGGATATAGGAACTTGTAAAAAAGCAAGTAAATACAAAGCCATGCTCGACAGAACATGTCGTAGTAAAATGAGTCTCCCTCCCAACAAAAGTAGCTTAATCTTCCACCCACTAATTTAATTGCGGACTTGGACACCATCTCCTCCAAATGCTCATGCTTTAGTCTCCCCAATATAATAGGAACCCCTAAATATATGAGAGGAAAAGAACCTTCTGAGAACCCCGTCAATTGTTTAAGAGCTCTCTTACGACGCAGTGAAATTTGCTTTAAAAAGAACATGGTTGTTTTATCTTTATTGATCTATTGGCCTGACCAACTTTCATACTTATTCAACACGGCTAAGAGCTCCCAGATTGACCTCGTGCTACCATTAGTAAAAATCACCACATCATCAGTATAGATAAGATGAAAAATGAGACTCGAACCTCTAGCCTATGTAAACTATCCAAAATTTTCCTCCAACACACTATGACTTATAAGCCGAGATAGAACCTCCTGAAGAATAATAAAAGATAAGGGGAGAGAGAATCTCCTGACGCAACCCACGGCCTCCTTTAAAAAAGCCTTTAGTAGTCTCATTCATCATAATTGAATACATTGGAGATGTGATGCAAGCCCGGATAAGATCACAAACCTGAAGAGAAAATCCAAAACAACGAAGAACCTCCAACAAAAAATTCCAATCAACTCGATCATACACCTTCCCCATATCCACCTTCAACATGATATTACCACCATGAGTTTTCTTGTTAAGAGATTGCACAATTTCCTGCGTAATACTAATATTCTCAAAAATGCTCCTCCCTAGGATAAAAGCCCCTTGTTCTATCGAAATCATCTTTGGAAGAAAACTTGTTAAACGGTTAGCAATAATTTTAGAGCAAATTTTATAAAACACCGAGCAAAGGCTAATAGGACAAAACTTATCTAACCCCGTAAGAACCTCCACCTTCGGAATCATTACTATAAAAGAAGCCATAAAAAATCTAGGAAGCTGTTTAGAGATTAAAAAAACTCTGAAACCGCTTCTAAAATGTCGAACTTCACCACCTCCCAACAACTCATGTAGAATCCTGACCCAAACCCATCCCCGGCCCCGGTGTGCTATTCAGCAAAATAGAAGATAGAGCAGCAAACACTTCCTCCATAGAAGGAACACCACAAATGTGGACACAATCATCCTCCAAAAGAGCAGGCGAAATAAAATAGTTTAAATCCGAGAGTACTCTAGGCGGAACCTCCTGCAGAAATTCCAAAAAATAAGTCACAGCCCCTTGATGTAAAGCTTCCGACTAATCAAAATTAACCTTATCTGACTGCCGCATTCCCATGAACCTTTTACTCTTTTTATTAGCTAAACACATATGAAAGAATTTAGAGTTGTGGTCTCCATCAGCTTGCCATTTCAACTATGCCATTTGAGCCAATCTTGTTTCTTCCTTATGTCTCCAGGTAGCCAATTCTACAGATGCCAAGATTAAATCCTGATTATCATTTTCATTCCATCCATTTATAGCCTTCTTTCTAGTAACTCAACCTGATCTTCCAGCTGAGCAATCTTCTCAGTAGTGCGCCCAAAAACCACTTTGTTCCACTGCCTTAATGCTACTTAACTCACTTCAGTTTATAAGCCAACTTCATAAGACCCACACCAGTAGCAGACTCCTACTAGACATGCCTAACACAATCCATAAAGTCTGGATGTTCAACCCACATCTGTTGGAACCGGAAGGGACAAGGGCCATACAAAAATGGATCAGACATGAACTCAATCAACATTGGACAATGATCCTAGGTAGACTGTGGTAGATAAGAACATACAACATCTGGGAACTTAGACCTGAAGTCAACATCCAAAAGCACACGGTCTAGTTTCACCCAGCTTCTCGAGAGACATCTTTGTCCATTGCACCAAGTAAAACTCATGCCCTTAGTATTCATCTCCAGCAAACCACATTGATGAATCCAATTATTGAAATCCTCCATAGCATCAAATGGTCTCGATCTCCCACCTTTCCTTTCCGAATCATACCGAACAATGTTGAAGTCACCAACAAATAAACTCAATTTCGAGCCCATGTAACTGGGACTTAACTCATTCCATAACACCTTCTGTTAATACATACTGCATTCGGCATAAATAAATGTGCATGAAAAATATTGTGATCCCGCACAACCTCGCAACGAAATAAACTGAGTACCCAGACCACTAATCTGGACATCCACATCTCTACTCCAGAAAACCCAAATCTCACCACCAACGTCTTCATTTGAAATGACATTATCAAATAGTAACGACCTCATTAGCCCTTGTGCCTTATCAAAATTCTGAAACAGTTCCATCAATGCTACTACTTTCGGCTTAAAACGTGCAACTAACTTCTTAACTTAGCCTCTAGAAGACCCTATCCCCCTTATATTCCATGCAAAAATGGGAACAATCATTAAGATAAATTAGTCGAACGGGAAAAAACCAGAGCAGAGCTTCTAACTTTCACAGACTATTTTTTCCTATACTTATTTTTCTTCACATCCCCCCTGTGTCCGTGTGGTAATCCTTGTCCTGAGGAAGGACCTCCAGATGGGATTCAAGTTCCAGAATTCGAAGCAGCCGCCTCTTCTAGGAACACGAAATCAACATTAGAACGCTCTTCATTAACCTGTTGTGTATTATCATTTCCACCTATCCTCAAACACATGTGATTTGTCTCGATCATTTCAATCCCAACCCTCTCAAGTCTTGCAGTTATGGCAGTAGATTATGCAATCGATCTCTGCACATCTTCTTGGTGATTCCACTCTACAATTCCATCTTTATTCAGTGCAACTCCAACCTCTTGAACTCCTTCCAAATTTCCATCTTGAACAGGGTATGTAGAACTCTCTTTACCCGGACCTCCCACCAAAGATATCACAACATCGCTTCTATTTTCAACAGGCTTCTCCTCAACATCAATAATCTTTAGTTGGTCATTCATCACTGAGTTAATAACTGGACCTTGCTTCTGAACCCAGATTTTCTCTTCCTTCAAAGACTTGCCCAAACGACAAGTACGTGAGTTATTCCCCTGAACCTTGCAGTTACAACAGAAAGCTGGGAGTGTCTCATACACAATTACCTGTTTTCTACTAGATGTCAAACCTGGGGCACCAATCCAAAAAGACAAAAGAGGTTCCTTTGCTGCATCCATCTCCACACAAACACAAGCATCATTCGTTCTTGTAGCACAATGAGTTGGATTGTCCTGCCGAATAAATCTACCAATAAGGGCTGTTAGGATTTTTAAGAAGGATTCATGATAAAAAATCAGGAGGCAATCCTGGCAACAGAATCCAGACGGGAACACATGACGGGTCTTCATCCTCACTGAAGACTGGCATCCAGTTAAAGACCCGGTAGGGCACACCATCAACCTCGCAAGATTCACGTGATAAAGCTTTTAGAAAATCAACTGAAGACATACGGATGAAAACATTCCTCGGCCACAGCATCGTTGAAACAACTGGCATAGCTGCAAGACCCCATCGACATGAATAAACGCTCGAATTGCATCCAAAGAGAGACGTTGCCTTAGGAACTTCAAAACGATAGAGAACCTAATAGTTTCAACCGATCGATTAATCTTGTCTTTTGAAAACTAAAAAAACAACTCATCATCCATGCACGTCAGTGCACGGGGCGCAACAGACATCTCAGGGATAGGTTGGAGATGAGGTCAACGAAAGACCGTTGACCAACGCTGGCATCGCGGTAAAACCCTAGCTCAAGCAAAAAAAAAGGAAACCCTAGCAGACTAGGAAAAAAAAAAAAGGTAGCTTGATCACTCCTGCACGCACCACTTGCCATTGTTCAAACATGCTCTACCTTTGTGGAGAAGGTTTCACATACTTCACAGTCCCTCTAATTCTTGCAATTGATTGATCTAATTCCTTCTACCCATCCTGAACTATCAAGTTCAAGATATGAGCACAACATCTCATATGCAAGAACTCATGTTTCAAAATTGTATCATTCCTATTTTTCGTCATTCTTTTTATATATGCAATTACCCCATTATTTGAGCTTACATTATCAAAAGTAATTGTAAAGATTCTTGGTCTCCCCCACTCAAGCAAACACATTTCAATTTTCTTACCAAGCGTCTCACCCTTATGGTTTCCCACCCTACAAAAGTTGATAATTCTTTTGTGCATTTTTCAATCTTCTTCAATAATCTATGCGGCGAAACACATATAATTAAAATTCTGCACAAATGTCCATGTATCTATGTAAGACAAATTCACTGCCCTTAAGAGCACTTTTCAATTTGTCTTTCTTTCTTAAATAAGCCTTATAAGCATCTTTTGCAATAGTTATACGTGATGGAATCCTGACACATCTGGGTTGCACAACAAGCATAAACCTCTTCTCCCCCTTCAACAAATTTAAAGGGCAGCTCATCCATAATCAACATTTTTGCTAAGGCTTCTCTACAAGCGTCAACACTAAAAGCAATAGGTACAAGCCCCCCACTGGACACTCCTCTTTCTCCAGGTTTGAAACCTAATACAAATTAGTTCTTATCCACTTTTCTTAGTGGAGACTTCTTACATTGTTTTTCTAAGTGTTGCAACATAGATCTTGTGCCATTTATATTAGGATCACAATCATATCTAGCCCCGCAAAAATTAAATGTAACCCTAGGTTTTGACTTATCTTCACTTTTAGTCTTTGTAAATTATTTCCAAACTACATATCTTTTCCTACTAGTCCCAGTAGTTGTCTTACTTACATTAGATTTGAGTGAAAGGTGATCATTAGTCGTTGTTGATTCAACTGTCCTTTATGTTAAAGGTTGAACAACAATAGGTGTTTCATTTGAAGCATCCATCTGTAACAACAAAACATCCTGGTGAAATCGCACCCATTGATAGAAATAAAAAACTAAGCACAAGGCACATTAGAATATCATTAAAGAAAATAAAACAACAAAATAACAAATTAATATCCAAGCAAAGATAGATTACAGAGGCGAAAACATATTTAGGACACGAAATAACCACACTGAAAAAACCATACAAATTTAATCACACAAATTCAAGAAACGAAATATTCACATAGAAAAAATCAAACATATTCAACCATGGATTTTTCAACACGAAATAACCAAACAGATTCAAGACACGAAATAACGACACAGAAGAAACATAAAAATTCAAGACATGAAATAACCACACAGAAAAAACACACAAATTCAAGGCACGAAATAACCACACAGATTAGCACACGAAATAACCATACAGATTTGCAAACACCACACAAAATAACCATCTTACAGAGTCAAAGACAGCATGATGAAGTAATTAAAAAAATACAGAGCATGATGAAGTAAGTGAAAACAATACATTCAACAATTAACATTCCATGGTTTTATCCACCAACAATCATTAAAAAAAAATTACTATAACAATGACCCTCGAAGACTCAAAGTAAATCTAAGATTTGAAAACATATTGAAAGGTGAGACACTGGAGATGCCTGGAGGAGAAGGAATGCATGACGAGTGGCAATGGTGGCCAACGGCGAGGGGTTGTAGCTTGTGACGGGCACACAAAGTGAGAGGGGCTGCATGAGTGTCTGAGAGTGAGTGGGAGAGGAACCGAGGAAGTGAGGTTACCAGGGGAGAGGAAGTAACCCTAAGTCCCAACACACAGCCAAATGGTGTCTTTTACTCATCTAAAAATGACGTTGTTTTAATTAGATGATGGTTGTGCGTCTATTTATGAGATTAAATGACGTCGTTTGAGCATTTGGGACTTGGGATTTCGTTCTATCCCTCTGGACTTTTGGCATTCTAGACCAGCCCTTTGGGCTTTTATCACTAAACCTTATTTTTTTCTAAACCCTAAAACCAATTACTAATTAATGAGATAAACTAACAAGTTAGTATAGTATAAATGTATAATTACTAATTAGTGACATAAACTAATAAGTTAGTGATAATACTATTAGTTATATACTATATATATATATATATATATATATATATACAATTAGCACCATATGACTAATACAAAATTATATATATGCTATTATAGTATTTGATATATATACTATAATATTATAATATTATAACTATAGCATAATATAACTATCACTATTAGTATTAGTATATTTAATTAATACTATATAATATTAGTATATATATAATAGTATTATATAGTTGTAATGCCCCGTACCCAGATGGGTCGGAGAATTACTACCTGTCACTTACAAACCTGTCTCCCAAAGCATCTAAAAACTCCAAAAATTTCATAATTAGTACAGAATCTAATATTTTCCAAATAAACTTAATATAAACTCCATAAGTTATCATTACAAAATAACATAAACTAAGGGGGTCCACAATCTCCCAATAATCTCAACATAAATAAACTGATACATCTTTAAGTCTCAATAGATCCAAATAACATAAAGAACTTCAAATACTCAAATTAAACCCTTCTACTAACAATGGTACCCTTAGGTACTCGACCTTCTATCCATAGCTAGTCAAGCTCCAATTTCTATTCCTGACCCCTAGCTAGGTCATCAATATGATCTGAAAAATATTGTGAAGATAAGGAGCTGAGTTATCAACAACTCAGTAAGCAGAAAATATATACTAGTATGTAAATATGAGTCTTTTCAGATAGTTCGGTATGCAGAAACAAAATATTTCATTTTCATATGCACATCTCTAAAACGTATTATCACAAAATCAGAGCGACTTTTCAATATTTTCATATTCATAAAAAAAATTTCATATTAAAAAACGATTGACATAACATAATTGAACATCTTCATTTTATCATATCATATGCCATATTTAACTCCCGTGGTAGGGTTTTACTATCCCAAGTGGCCAAACCAGGCAGTATCATATTGTGAAACTTTTCCATTTTCAATCTCGATGCCCCGAGTGTGCACCAGGAAAGAATGCATAAAAGACCACTTTGTTTTCAAAGGGGATGCACTTATATCATATCATATCATGTTGGTACCAACCATATCACATGAACCAATATCATCATATCATAACCATATTCAAAATCAGAATCAAAACAGATAAGTATGCCAAAGGTTTTCATATCCATATCATATCGAATCACGTGCTGAACACATTCATATCATTTTCAGATGATCAATAACAGATCCAAAATATTTCATATCACATGTATAAAAATCTCAATTTTCATATTCGCTCTTTTGCACATTTCAAAAACATGTCAAATATTGCTCATGTCTATACTATTCAAGTCAAACGCATTTCTTTTATCATGAGTGAATGAGCATATACTAAGGTTATTTTTCACATTTTCTTATTAAAACAACATGCACATTTTTACAAACCAGCCTCAATTCATTTCTTTTTATGCAAATCTAGCATATGAACCCCGCTTACCTGACTCTTGCAATGTATTCTCTATGTTCTGGAACGATAATCTAGCCATATCACGATAACATATATTATAATATTTATGCACAAGTTAAGACCAAGCTGGTACATAAACTAAATTAACCAAATCTTATATTCTTTAATAAATAAAAGAAGATAAGCCTCTCAATGTTAAGTTTATAACCAGCCCAACAAAACCAACCCAAAATCAGTCATAAAGCAGAACATACAACCACTTAAATCAACACCAAAACCTTTTACAAAACTTTCGACACTTATACTCAATCAGTCCAAAACCCGCCATACCCAACACTCAACAAAGCTCCCTTTTACACCCAACGTATCAATTCATTTAACATATCACAAAATGACTTATCAAGCACTTCAAAACCAATACATTGTACTAAAATAGGCACTCCCTACATGTCACGAACAACTCAAACAGCCGCTGCTAAGTCATCCATCAACTACCCAACTCTACAACATATTAACACTATTCAATAATTAGTAAAAAATTCATCACCCCTCACGTCCAACCAAAACTCCATTTCCAAAAACAAACACAGCCCAAACAACTGCTTAAAAATATGAAACAATCCACACTTAAACCCGCAACAGCCCATACGTCAACCCACAACATAAACATAAATTCAAAACGGCCTAAAGTCACCTTTAGCAGCCAATGTATAACCCAAACCTCAACGACATCATAAAAGTCTTCTAATGGTACCCATATATGAACCACGTAAATAATAGTACAAAATTGTTACTAATGCTCTAATTACCTTAATGAAATCACTTGCTTTTGAAATCAACAAAATTTGATGACCAAAGGGTGTTGTCCTAGTTATATTTCAAAGTCCTGCAATACAACTTGGTGGAGTGAATCAAAATTTATATCTAAGTTCTATGTATGACAAGCTAACCCAAGCCATGTGGTAGAACTTACCCAGATGAAAAAGAGAAATTGCTGTTACGGCACCCACAACAATCGAGCAATAAACTCGACTGAAAAATAGATAATAAGAGTGACAAAAGGATTTGAAGATTTATAGAGATAGGACTTGAGATGCTCACTGTAACAAGAAGATAGCAAGTGGCGATGTACCCCAGGTACAGGAATGCTCGGCGTGAGGATTCTCGGCAATACAAGTATGAAAATACTCCACAAATGCAACACCAA
Source organism: Juglans mandshurica (assembly GCA_022457165.1). Classification (NCBI taxonomy): domain Eukaryota; kingdom Viridiplantae; phylum Streptophyta; class Magnoliopsida; order Fagales; family Juglandaceae; genus Juglans; species Juglans mandshurica. The sequence goes on from CM039629.1 coordinate 17,084,824, forward strand.
GTGTGAGAAAAAATGTGGGCATCAGAAGAAACAGGGTGAAAGAGAGAGAGAGAGAGGGGGGGAGTTTTTACATGTGATCTATAACTACTCTGATAGCCCAATCTAAAGACACCAAAAATCGCAGCAAGAGAAATACAGGGGAACCAAAGGCGCGAGAGAGAGGGAGAGAGTCTAATGAAAGTGAAATTTCTATGAGTGCAAGAGAAGAGAAAAAAAATGCAATTGAGAAGTTAAAGAAAAAGAAAATGGGAGTGAGATTCGGAAGAAGCAAAATTGAAAATCAGAGAGGGATAGAGGAAGAAACCGTCGAGGAAAAAAAAATAAAGGCTTAAAGCTTTTCCTAAACGTCATCGTATTGCCCTATGGTGAGAACTGGTTTGGGCTTGGGCCTTACAATAGTGATATAGTATTAGTATAATTACTAATACTATAATGATTTATATAGTTATTTATATATACTGGATTACTAATAGTATACTAATAATGTATATATAGTGATATATCGATATAATAATATGTCTATTGTTATCTACTAATACTATATGTTAGTGTCTAACTTATTTATATATTTAATTATATATGTTAATGATAATATGATGGTTACATATATTAAAACTACTATTCTATTTATATTATAGTATACATACATTATTTTTTAATAATTATATTAATTAATACATATTAGTATAGTATTGAATTTAACAATACTACTATAGTCTATATAAGTTAGGCTATACACTTTTTATATAAGTGTATATGATCAAATGTGTAAAAATGTAATTATCAAAAAGTATATATATTATAATTTATTATGCCATAAAATGTATTTATCCTTGATATACTAATAACTTAATATTAATGTTCATGTTTAAGATTAAAATTTTATGTTATTAATTATGTTATATCAAATGTTATATTAATTTTATGTTATTAGATTATTATACATGAATAATAATATTTTAAAATTTAATGTTAAATTAATTAACAATTTAGCATATAATATAATATAAAAAATATATATAATAAAAAAGATCATATAAAAATATTTAATATATAATATAAAAAAATTAATATATATATCGGTTCGGTGTTAGAAAAAGCAAGGCCAAACCAGTTTGGAATCGATTTTGAAAAATCACTAACCACTAGACCGAACCACCGATTTAGTCTGGTTTACCAATTTTTCCTTTTTTTTCAGCCCTAACGATAAGGTTGTCATGCAAAATGGAGAACCGAGTAGGTGGTAGAGGCTTTGTGAGGACATTACTACTTGATCTTTTATAGACAAAAATTGAACAAATAGATCTTTTGAAGCAACCTAGTCCCTGATAAAGTGGTAATCAATGGAGATGTGTTTGGTGCGTGAGGGGGAAAGATGATTAGTAGTGAGATAGGTAGCACCAATTTTATTGTACCATAGAGTTGGTGGTTGAGAAAGGGTAATGTTCAGTTTGAAGATGAGGGATTAACCCAAATAACTTCACTAGTGGTGTTAGCAATAGACTTGTATTCTGCCTCTATACTAGACTTGGACATTCTTTTCTGCTTGCAGGAACTCCATGAAATAATTTTAGGTCCAAAAAAGAGACAGCCGCCGGTTGTGCAACGACAGTTATCGAGGCATTCGGCCCAATCAGAGTCTGAAAAAGCCTGAAGAGTTTGTGAACTAGAATGCCAGAGAAAGTGACCATGATTAGCAATTTGCCAAGGGTACCTTAGGACCTGTTTTACTGCAGTCTAATGTTATGTGGTAGGCCTATGCATGAATCGAAAAATTTGACTAGTAGAGTAGTCGATGTCGGGATGTGTGAAGTTGAGGCACTGAAGAGAGAAAACAATGCTCCTATAGAGAGAAAGATCAGAGAAGGGAGCTCCATGATGTTGAGTGAGAATAGTTGTTGAAGACATTGGAGATGAGACCCTTTTAGCTTGGAGCATGCTAGACTTACGTAGAAGATCAGTGATGTATCGTTAATGGGTCAGAAAAAGACCTGATTATGTGAAGTGGGCTTCGAGACCAAGAAAAAAATGTAAGAGGCTAAGATCTTTGAGTGTAGAAGAGTTCTAAAGAATGCTGATCAATTGGGCTATAACAGTTGGGTCCAGGCCTATAATCAAAATATCATCTACATAAATAAAAATGTAAACAGGAGATGGGCCTTGTTTATAGATAAATAAGGAGGTGTTTGGCTTAGAACCCTGAAAACTTAGTTCAATTAACCTATCTCTGATACCATGATAGAATTCTAAAAAATGTTTCCCATGTTTTCTGCCGGAGCTTGATGTATTACATAGTGTATTACAAAAGATATTTTTAATCTTTAAAGCATATATAATTAAAAAAAAAACAATCGCTTTGAATTATATGCATGTGCATTATCTATAGGAGAGCGTGACCAAGTCTTTTGGAGATTTGTTTCAAGATGTGGGTTATCTTTTGGAGAGCTTGACTGAGTTTTGTGGTGACCTAGTTCAGCCTCAATAACTTGTGATATGCAAAGATTCTATATATAGTAGAATTCCCTCCCAATCAATTCATGTGGTCAAAAGCCTCAATACTGAAGTAGGTAAATTCCAATCTGAGTTATTTTTTACTCTCTTTTATTTTCTCATGTTCATTATCATATTGAGATCTTCTTCGAACTTAATGCACAATTAGAAACAAATCTCCAACATTGGTCACATAGGCACATCGCAAAAAAGTTCACGACAAGATTGGAAGCACTAAGGTCACCATACTACAATAGAATAAGTTTGTTTAGACAAAAACTTCATCACAAAAAACTATGATTTTGTCCCTAAAACTTTTTTGGGAAGAAAAAAAATCGTCCCGATGTCATCCCAATATCATTGTCCTAAAAGATTTTTTGGGATGAAAATTTGACACAAAACTGTTCGATAGCGTTCGAACATAAAAAAAAAAAAATTGGGACGGTTTAATTTCATCCCAAATATCCGGTCAAATGGTCAAAATTGTTTATTCAACCATAAGCGTATTTTTGAACGTATTGGACTGAGTGTTTGATCGAAGTAAATTCATTCGAACGTATTGCCACGAAAAAACATTCAAACGTTACAATTAATGTTTGACCATACAGCTATGTTCGAACGCATAACATTGATTGTTCGACCGCATTAATACACGTTTGTTAGGGAATGACGTTTGAACGTTCAATTTTTAGTATGCGAACAGGAGTTCATTATATCCGATTGTTGTTTGAACACCGGTTACAAATTATGTTCAAATGTCCTCTACACCAATTCGAAGGGTTAGACTAATGTACTGTTCAAACGGTTGTTGGGGGTGTTCGAACAGTACATTATTTTTTTTAACCCAATAATGAAAAATGAAATACACATACATAACATCTTAAAAAATACATTAGAATTTTTTCAATAAAGTGTTCATCATAGAGAAATAATTGTAAAATTTGTATAAATTAAATCAGTTGTTTGGAGGCCTGAATTGTTGCATAAGTATCTAGATTTGGAATTGCATCTCTCTTGAACTTTTTTTCTTGTTGTTTCAATCGCATCTCCACATCTGCATATTGCGCCACTTGAGCCTCTAACTCATGCTACCTTGTCCTCAATTTCTCAATCTCAGACCTCACTTCCTCTAACTCTTTAGAAGTGTTAGAGTAATTGTTAGACGATGAGAACGAGCTAGAAGGCTTGACACAACAACCCAAACACCTCAAATATCCTGAACATGGTCCCAGAACTTTTGTAAAAATGTCAACATTACTTGTTGAGAAATTTTGATCTTATGCTAATTTAGCACGCATGGTAACTATTTTTTCCTATACATAAGAGAAATAATTAATATTGTCACAAATATATAAACATATTTCATTAAAACGAATAATAATACTTACATAATTTTCATGGGCATCGGGACGAGTCCACACTCCATTACGATCAGTACATGATGAAGCATATAATTTTGTTAGATCGTAATTTGTATTTAAATCTTGCTACAAAACACATATTTTATAGATATAAAGTCATTAGAATACGACAAACAACAAACTTGAGCAATCAATTATATAAAATAGCATTACTGGTTTTTCAGAGAGGTGATGGAAAGATCTTGAGCCTGCATAATGATAAATCTTCAAGTTTGATCTTGTGATACCCCATATGATATGGATAAGGGTAGGTGGTGTATGGGATCCCACATTGCTTGGAAATGAGAAGTTCTTGCTCTTTATAAGGTTCTAATGGGGCTCCAATTGTATCATTGACTAGTCCTTTTGGAGTATAGGCCAAGTGGTTTGGGCCTTCCATTGGGGCGTTACAAATGGTATCAGAGACAGGTTCCAACCAGAAATGTGGGACTTGAGCCGTGCCACCTACAATGGACAGACCCGACGAGGACGTCGGGAATTTAAGGGGGGTAGATTGTGATACCCCATATGATATGGATAAGGGTAGGTGGTGTATGGGATCCCACATTGCTTGGGAATGAGAAGTTCTTGCTCTTTATAAGGTTCTAATGGGGCTCCAATTGTATCATTGACTAGTCCTTTTGGAGTATAGGCCAAGTGGTTTGGGCCTTCCATTGGGGCGTTACAGATCTATTTGGTATTTTTATAGAACTTCACTCCTGTATAAAAGTTGTAAATATTAGTAAGAGAAAATTATAAAATTTTACATGTAAAACAAGTCATTTACCTTATATGCAAGATCCTCAAACATGTCACAAAATCAAAAGGTCGAACATCCTGAAAAGAATGTTGGAGTGCCTCGTCCTTGTTCTCAAACTTATTATAATGCTTAGGACATTTCGCCGTATATTTGCGAAATGCATTACACATAAGCTCATCAATAGTCTTACGCTCCTCTCTCTGGCCAAAATTTAGTTTGAAGTCATCCTTGAAAAAATATATACAGGAAAAATCATCTGCATATTCTAATAGAAGAATGCTACCTAGCCTCCTAAGCCACACACAACGCCTATTTTAATTTTTTTTAATTTTATTTTTACTAAACTACTTGAGTTCTACTCATCATCTTTACACCACATACTTACTAAAGAAAAAAAAATAAAAAGATAAAAAATATGGTGGAAGGATGATTAGTAGAATTATTCATTCTAATAATATAGTACTAATATTATATAATATACTATAGATATATAGTATTAATATTTGTTTTTCAAAATATCACACATAATTTAGTGTTCGAACGCTACTTGCTTCTATTTAGCACAGTGTGTTACCGTTCGAATGATATATGTCATTCAAACGTGTATAAAAAACCTTCGAATGGGATGAATCCCTTGGAATTACATTCAAACACCTTTTAAAAACTATTCAAACGGATTTACAATGCATAAAAACTTATGAGAGTTTGGGGGTATTGGATTGTTTGAACCCTAATAGAATATTATTCTCTCCACAGCTTATAAGCACCACATCCCCAACGCCATCGTTGTCACTATCACCGTCAACATCCACTTCCATTCAAAGGTACACTACTTCTCATTGATGAGTATGATTTCGATATCTTTTAGGGTATATGCAACTACGAAATAGGAGTTTACATTTTTAAATATTTATGGCCAATGGGGCCCCATAGGTGGCCAGGAAAAACATGGTCGGGATGCTTATATGCTCATTGTGGCCATGTTTGGTTGTTATTTTTGCAATAACGAAAGGAACCCACTGATTCCTTCATTTTAATGGCCACTATATTGACTCAGTCATTGCTTAATGCAATCCAAAACTGTTCGAATGCGAAGACTTGACACCTCGACCAGTTTTGTAACCATTCAAACATATGTTCAGACAATGCATTCGACATCATTTTTTTTCGTTCAAACATCTCTAGTTTGACGTTCAAACGTTATGTCATTGGTTCGAACGTAAGGTTATTATTAAAATATTCAATCGAATGGATTATGATTCGATCAAACGATGTACAGACAACATAGATTGTAATTGTATTATTAAGGCAATATTGTGCATTCCATATTGTTTTTGTCATGGTATAATTATTTTCATGCAGCTTCATGTATTGTTTTTTATAACCACCCTTCTTAGTTTTTTTTTTACCATTTTAGATTCACAATAGCATATAGGAGAAGGAAACATGGCAGGCCAAGGCAACCCTCCAGTGAAGGAGTCCGAGAAAGGACTATTTTATTGGAGCATCAAGTGAAGATTACAAACTTTCAGGATCTTCTATGGGAGGGTCGTTTCCTGGCAACTGTCTTCGTCAAGCGTGGTTGGACACCAATCATCGACCAGAAGGACGAAGGGAGGGAGGGACAACATCATTCCCTACATCGACATAGTATATGAGTTTTTTAGAGAGATTGGTGGTGCCAACCGAGATGATGAGGGATACATGATCTCGACTGCCCACTACATATTAGAACATGGTACCCAGGAAGTCTACAGCTGCGAGTGATGAGGAGACAGATGAGGACGAGGGCACTGATGTAGATGGATGGTCTCACTGATCATGAGGTTCGACAGTTAGTTGTAGGTCCAGATGCTCCTCCCTATGATGGGACCAAGAGCATCAAACATGTCGATTTATCTAGTTTCTTCAAGATTATGAACATAATCATCTCCAACAACATTGATCCTCGACAGCATAAGACTGAGGTTGGCATATATCGGGCACAGTTTATGATACGCTTCACTTATGGGGTGCCTATCAACCAATCAACTCCTCAATCTTCTCACGGAAAATGGGACACTCTAGATTTTGTCCTTGTGCTCCACTACAGAGCCGATCATGACTCAGGGAGATGCACACCCGAGAGATCATGGCGTATCGGGTGAGGCATCTACACAGGGGGCATCACGCACTGTTATATGGAGGAGATTGGAGATATAGTGCATGCAGAGATCCGCACACAGACAGTAAATCTAATTGATGCAGTACTGCATATGGAGATCCAAAGTACCATCTCAAACTTGCGTACAGAGATAGCTAGCATCTCTATGACTCAGGTGACAATCAGTACTCGGCTTACACAGCTGGAGACACGCCTAGCTGGAGTCAAGGAGGTGGTAAAAGAATTGGGGCAGTAGTATTTTTATCTTTTGCATTTTTTTAATTTTTTGCTCGACACTCAATGTTTTGTAAAATTAATTTAATTATGAATCATCTTTTCCTTTTCTAAACTAATTATTGATCTTTATTCTAGATATTCTTTAACTGCTATGTTTTAATATAAATTAAATACTTATCCATAATTCATTAAGGTATTATTTTGACATTAAAATAAATATAAAAGTTTGAACATACTATAGAAGCCTTCGAAAGGATTTTTCACTCCTGCCAATGATTTCTTCCCCAATAATATTAGTTACATTCAACCGTAACTAATATCCGTTCGAATGGTTATTTCTTTTATGATCGAACGGTTTAGTACACATTCAAACGATAACTTTATAGGAGACGAAACTTTTCATCCCTAAATATTCCGTTCGAACGTAATATTGATTGTTTGAACAATAAACGACTTTTGTAAGTATTTAGGGACGATTTTTATTTAGTCCCAAAAAACCTATTTTGTCGGTGCCATTCATTTGCTGCGGAATATGATCATTAGTATAAACATTATTCATATCTTCAATTCACTATATAAGGCAATTTTGATGCCGTCATCACCAACTCTTAGAGATAACATGAAAAGAAATAAAGAAATAATCAAAAGAAGCTTCTATATATAGAGTAACATAGAGGTGATTGCTCTTACTTTGTTTAGGGCTTGTTTGGAAATAGATTCCATCCGGAAATTCTAAAATTATCATCTTATTTTATCTCATCTCATTTCTAAATATAATTCAAATACAAAATTTTCAAACTAATTATTACAATTTTTTCAAACAAATCATTACAACTTTTCCAAATTTTCAAACAAAAAATAAAAAATAATTCAATTTTTTTAAATTCCCAAACAAAAATAATATTATAAAACTTAACAATATTTTAACTTTATAATTTTTTTATTCAACATTTTCTCTCTCCTTTTCCAAAATTCAAAAAATACTCAACTTAAAACTATCTCACTAATATTCACAACATATCTTACTACTATTTACAAAATCCTCATCTTATCTCACTCTCCAATCCAGCCCACTTTCGAAAAAAAGCAAAAGCTAGTATTAGTGGATACTAGCTGCAACGTCTGCGGGAGTTGGGTGCATCTCTGAGGAGGAGAATCACTTATTTTTGCTTAAAGTCCGATCCATTTGGGCAAAGTTGAGTGGCTATATATATATATATATATAAAAGATAAATGACAATGTTTTGCGAGAATTGCATTTCTACTGTTAATTTACTCCAAGATAATTAACACTGGTTATATATATATGACTCGCTTTTTTGCTTATCAATATCCAGTTTAGAGATCTATTCAAATTAAGAGCCTCATATAAGATTATAATGGGGAACTGAGAAAGTGATCGTCTTTAGCTTACACATGAAATATTCTATTTGGCTTTGGATTGAAAACCAACTTCACTTGTGAAATATTACAGCAAGTTATTAGACTGTTTATCTAGTGATCTTGAGTGGTACCTTGCCACAAAGATCATGCGGAGATTAGTGGAGAATTAATAGGAGGATTTGGGATTATAAAAAAGTAGTATATGGGCATCAGTTGGTGGATCCACCGATTAAAATACAAAAGCATAAAGACTCCATGAATTATAAAGAATTAGGTAATGCATAAAAGCAAAAAAGTAGTCTGGCTGAATGTCCCCCCGCCATCTTCGGTACTTATATATATTGACATTAATATCCTTCATTGAAACAAAAAACTTCATGCACCATGCAGAATGGAAAACTAAAATCATGACTTCTCAATAGAAAGTTAAACTTACTAAGTTTGGATGACAAGCTTAAACGCTGAAAAATAAAATAAAATAAAAATCCAATTATATTTAGTAGGTTGTGGGTAAGATTGTCATCTCATGATCTGATGGAAAGAAGTACTACTGCACAATATCATTTGGAGCTTTTCCTAACACACAAACTTTGCACGGTCAAAGTTTAAAGAGAAAAGCTAGCCTAGCGAGCATTATCATGTACTTTGGATAATGAGCAGAATACTTATAATTATCACCGTATATGTCATATAATATATTACAGCTTCCATCTCATCAATCATCAGCTATTTAAGGCATATAACCAGAGAATAACGTCTCCACTGAAAGCCTTTGATCAATACTAGTGGCCATTGGATATCATATATGTAATGCATACCTATGTCTCAGTTTCTTGAATCTGGTTATATGTATGAAACTCTATTGTTGATGATCGATAATACGTCCATGGGTCCTAGAAAAAGCATGGGGCTGGCTGGCTTATTGAGGGCTTCCTTGAATTTCAATTACCCTCACAAAGCTCTGGATTCATTCAAACAGTGTACCGATGCTTAGCCAATGGTATACTGATTGCAGCAGCACATGATGAGATGAAGCAGCAATATTCTCTAGGAGTATTGGTTTTGCTGGCCTGAAGCGCTGCTGCAAACCGGCAAGTCACAGAAAGGCAATGGGCTCAGTTACGAGTCTTTCTGGCTTTTTTTCTTTTTTTGTTTTCTGTAATCTTGCATGAGTGTAATAAATGTAGGGTTTTGAGAAGCCCTTCCACCCCTACCAGGATGAGCTCTCAGAGTGATGATCTGTGTATGTGTGCATGCATATTCATGCTTGTGCAGTTCAGAAATAAGATTGTATTATATATATATATATATATATATATATATATGTAGTTCTTACATATATAGACTATCTAATGTTACGCCCACTTACTTGAAAATCGTGGAAAGGTAGTTCTTAATCATACGTGTGCTGCTAGACATCGATCATCACTTGGTCATGTTTTGCCTCACATGTTTAATTAGCTTGTAAGGTGAAAGCATATATAAATTTGCCATTGCGCGCTTGAGGAACAAGCATATATAAATTTATGTTCCTTTTCTTGTCTATTTTTCATGCAACCAATTTACAAATCGACTTATCCTCTGAGTTTTCATCGGCAATTCTGTGCAAAAATTGTTGTGTTCTGTCCATGCACACACCGACATCCACTGATCATCCCTTTTACACATCTCTCCATGCACCACACGCTCTCCACCCTACACATGACTAGACTCCTCTTTAGTTTTGAATCGGTTCACACTAAGGTGGCAATATATGACATGACCTGAGAATCCGACACAAACACGACATTAAATAAGCAAGTTTGATTCTAAACGGATTAATCCAATAAGACACGATTAATAACGGGTCAATTGTGAGACAACCGGAGAAACCCGCAACCAACCCGTATAACATGAATAAACTCTATTTTCAAATTATATAAATGTTTAGTCTTATATGTCTTTTTGTTGTTGTTGAGAATATGCAATATTAATATTAGTATTTGACTACTTAATATCTCAAACTATTACTTTTTTTTGTTAATATGTAATTTATTTCATGAAAATATTAGTTTTCTTATATATTATTGGTTTGGATATTAATCAGAAAATATTTTATCATGAGTCCAGTATTAATTGTGAATGATTTATATAGTTGCATTGTATTATATATGAGATTATATTAATTGGCTTAACAGATAAATACACAAGTCAGTTCAACATATTTATATAAAACGGGTTGAGGCGGGTTAAACAGATCATGTCCACCTTAACCTAATAAAAGTTAGTTACTAAATGGATTAAGCAAGTCGTGTTGTTTCACCTGTTATTGATATAGATCGTGTTAAAGTTTTAGGGTTTGATCCGTTTAATTAAATGGCTCGTACATGGATTCTCCCCTCACCGAGCCTACTCGTTACTCCTCTGCCATTAAACACTCGGTTTGGCGTGATGGCTATAAGGCAAATGAATTTAAACACTCTTGTGCCTCCTACCTCTTACATGACTGTTGGTTGCAAATGGGTGGTCAGGCTAATAGCAGTGTATAACAATACAAAGCTTGCCTTGTCGCCAAGTGCTTTCATCAACAAGCTAGCCTTGACTTTGCTGATACTTATAGCCCTATTATCAAACCAATAACAATTCACACTGTCATATCTCTTGCCATCTCCTTTGGCTGCCCTCTCAAGCAACTTGACGTTAGTAATGCTTTCTTGTATGTGCTTTTATAAAAAAAATGTTTATATGGCTCAACCACCCAGACTCACTCATCCTCAAAATCCCAAAGTTGTTGGCCTATAATAAAAAGCTTTACATGGCCTCAAACAGGCCATGAGAGCATGGTTCTCTCGGCTAAATGGTAGCTTTTACTTGAACTTATTGCGTCTATAACTTAATCAAGACTTGATTCAGACCAGGTTGACATGAGAAACATGGATTCAGATCATGAGAGCACGGGTCTCTCAGCTAAGTGGTAGCTTAAGACCTGATTCCTGTCTGTCTATAATTGGTTATTGTGTTTTTCTAGGTGATCTCTTATTCTTGGAAGTCTAAAACTGTATCTCCCTCCTCTGTAGAAGCTGAATACAGGGCCATGGCATCTGCTACATGTGAATTAACCTAGCTTCTTTCTCTCCTTATTGCTCTATGTGTTCCTCACTCTCAACCAGCTCTCTTGTTTTGTAAGAATCATGCAGCTTTTCACATTGCTTCTAACCCAGTTTTTCATTATTGGACCAAGCATATTGAGATAAATTGTCATCTCATCCGTGAGAAAATTCAAGCAAGCATTATTAAAACTCTACATGTTTGAAGTTCTCATCAACTTAGTGATCATTTAACAAAACATCTTGCTTCAATGTAGTTTCATTCTTTACTTGGCAAGATGGATATAATTGATATATACACTCCTTGAGTGGGAGTGTTAGCAGTTATAAATAGAAGTTGTACACGTCACTGATAAGTGTACGTAAAGAAATAAACTACTATAAAGACATGTACTGTTACAGAAAGATTAATATCAAGAAATACAGAATATATTTTTCTCTCTCTTCTCTCTTATTGTCAATACTTGCTTTTCCCTTTTCTCTTGATTCTTGATTTCTTTGATTTCTTGCACACTGGTAGCATGGGAAATCAGATTTTATCACCAAGGCTACCAATTCTTGACTATTTTTTATTTTCCTTCAATCTGATGATCTTTTAGCTAACCTGCACTATTGATTGTGTTTGAATATTTTATTAGATTATACTAATTTTTGTTAACCATACAGCTCTGGTAGCGCCTGGATCGAGTTCCTTTTATTCAATATCCCTATTTGAACAAGGATGTGCCCTTTTTTAATGGTCCTAGAAAGCTTTGTTATGGCTGGTTCCACTGCCTTGCCTACATGTGCTCTTGCAGAGAAGAATATTTCATCCCCGGTTACTAATAACTCTCTCCGCATACATTCCAATTGGATGTCTAGCCATTTGATGAATGAGATTGTTTCAATGATCATGGTTACAAAACTCCTCCAAAAACAAAACAGAAATCAGATGTAGACATCAGCATCAATAAGGAAAAGAGGATGGATTTGGAATCACTGATTACGCAAACAGAAGCTTTATCTTGGAAGGATCTAGACCTTGAGCCTGCACCAGACATAGCGAAAGCAATATCAGATACAGTTTTAGTAGGGAGACTAGTAGCCGACAGACCCCACAACAAATTTGCAATCCACTCAAGTATCAAAGCAACATGAAACTTCATATAGAAATTCTTGATAGAGGATCTTGAAACAAATATGTTCATCTTTACCTTCAAAACCCCACAAGATAAGCTGAGACTTTAGAATCAAGCTTCATGGAATTTCAAAGGCCAGCTCCTCATCCTCAAACCATGGCCACCAGGAGCGACATTGCAAGAGATGAACCTAAAACAAGCTTTGTTCAATGTTCAAATACACGGACTCCCTCTGGACTACATGACTCTGAGAAATGCAACAAATATTGGGAAAGCAATAGGAAATTTGATCAAAGTGGAAGAAGATCCTGTCTATGGGATAGCATACAGAAAATACATCAGAATGAAAGTGGAAATAGATGTTACAAAGCCATTGCACCAGGGATTTACAATGCCAAGGTATGGAAATCATGAAATATGGGTTTCCATAAAATATGAAAGAATTGACGATTTTTGTTACGCATGTGGAAGGCTGGGTCACTCTCAAATCTTCTGCAATTTCCTAAAAGTAATTCCTGAAAAACTAAGCTAGGGGCCGTGGTTGAGAGCAGAGTTGAACAATGGAAGTATTTCACAAGCTTTTTCACAAACAGATGAACAGTAATAAAAAGGGGCAGATTTTTCAGAACAAGAAGCGCAAACTACCATCAACAGCCAAGAAAGAAATTTCAGAGGGAAAGAAATACAAAGACCTAATTTTCTAAATGTGCAGAGTCAGAATAGTAGTAGACTCTCGCTCGCCAGTCAAGGAATACTTACCCGCAGTGAACGAATCCACAAGATTGGAAAACACCCTCAACTTCTGCAATTTTTTCAGCAGTCACCAACAATCCCTCAGCAAGCGAAAAATTCGATCAAAATGAGAACTCCCAACACACAGCAGCTGTTTAGCTACGGTGAAGAAGAGGTGACTTACTAAAAAATGAGTAATACAAAGGCTATCTCAAGTGCAGAAGGGTATCGCGTAATAATTAAGAATAAATTTTTAAATCATCTTCTCAGAGAAAGTTACTTAAAATCAAACTCGTTTAAAATGGTGAAAATATTCACAAAGAGAAAATAAAAGTGGTGGTATGTGAAATAAATAGAAGAGTGCAACGGAAATGAAAATGGCACTAGTTATGGATTAGATTCATATTTTTGAATTTTTGAGTATCAAAATGAAATGAAAAAGACTAACAAATTGAAATTAACAATCAAGGAATCAACTAAGGTGAACAATCTTAATTAATCTGAAAATTAAAAATAAAACTAAAATTATTTATGTCATAATTAAGTTTTAATCAATCTAATATGTAATGGAACTAAAAGATTAATAAAACTAAACTAAGAATTAAACCAGGTTAGAAAGTAATTGACAAATATGAACTGAAAATTGAAAAGTCTCAAAATCAAGATTTTAGGGTTCATCCTTGTATTCAAATTACAAATTCTAAAAGTTAATCCATAGCAATTGTAATCATTGTTCAATGAAAGCTTAAAGAATGTAGAAAAATAAATAACACCAAGTAAATAAACAGCAAATAAAATGCCCAAAGGTCTAAGCCAAATATCTCAAAAATACATCACAAACTTTAAACTAAAATTAAATAAATAGTAAAGAGTGAAAAAAGCAAGTTAAATAAATGAAGATGGAGATGGGAAGCAGTGGAGGCAGCGGCAGATATTGGACCCCAGAGGAGCTCTTCAACAGCAGCGCTTCAAAAAGTATGTTCTATGTGCGTCCAAGAAAAGAAACAACAAGGGAAATATAAATTATTCCCCGGTCCCTCGTCCTTTTGCGTTTTTAAAACCCGAAGTCAAAACCCTTGCCTTTTTCAGTGCGTGCGTTTTCTTTCTTTTTTTTCTTTGCTTTTATTCCGCGTTTTGCAGCTTTGCTTCCGTCCAAATATACTTTTCATTTGTGCAGACTTGCTCTTTTTTTTTTTTTTGAACTTTTCTCATGCATTTCTTTGCCTATATAAAAATAAATAAAAATTAGAAAAGAAATAAAATAAAATAAAATAAAAAAGAAGAATATAATATAAAAAATATGTTGTGTATGTGAAGAAACATTATCCAATTAAATCACAAGTTATAAAAATTAAGCATTAAGTATGCTATAAATCAATTTAAATCACAACTTGGATTTATGCATTTTAACCATTGTTTACATCTAAAATCAATAATAATGTAATTAAATAAAATTAATTGAGATGAATATTGCATAAAGATCAAAATCCAAACAGAAACAATCAAACACAATTCTGAATTCTCACAAAAGTGACACGTTACTATTCAACCCCCAGGGCTATACCCACTAGGGCTGAAAACCGAAATGATCGGTTCGGTTTTCTCATGAAACCGAAACCGACCGACCGGTCGCTTAAGAGGAAGAAAACCGATCAAAACCGACAGGCTTAAGGGCTGAAACCGGCCAGGTTTCGGGCCGGCTGGTTTCCGGTCAGTTTGATCGGTTTTGGGCCTTTGTTCTATTCTAATTGGGTCAATTCAACAAATTGTTTTGGGCTTTTTTTTTTTTACTTATTTCATTATCCAAGTTCTTTTTGAGCTTTTTTTGAGTTGATTTCATTTTAAATTTTAATAGTAATATCATTTATAATTTTCTAGTATTAGTCTATTACTAACTAACTATATTAATTATTACTTACTACTTATTACATAATTAAAAAAAATAAAAATAACTTCGCTAGATATTTAGTATTACTTAATACATATTAAAAAAAACAAAAACAAAAATAAATTGTCTTAAGCATAGCAAAATGCAACTAAAAAATATAACACAATTAAATGACAACAAATTGGATAATTGCTACTTGCTTCTTCAACTTCACGTCGTCAACCTTCAATACTTGTCACGTTTGATTGTGTGCCCAACTCTATATACAAACATTAATAAATATTAATAATAAAAATAAAACATCAAATGTTAGTGAATTTGATTTATAAAAAATATTAAAATTAAATTACAATGAAAACAAATAAAATATTACCTGATTCTACTATGAAGCTCTCCACATTATCCATAGCCTCCCGGATATCAATGGTTGTTGCTGGATGTTTTAACCAATTTTGAGTACAAATCAGTGCCTCAACAGTTCTCGGAGCCAATGAACTCCGAAAAGGGTTAAGCACACGACCTCCCGTACTAAATGATGACTCAGACGCAACCGTGGAAACAGGCATAGCCAATAAGTCTCGTGCAATCCTCGCGAGTATAGGATAGTTAGCCTTATTAATTTTCCACCAAGTCAACAAGTCAAACGATGTGGAGAGTGCCTCACAACCATCTGATAAATATCAATCTACTTCTATTTTGGCAATAGTAGATCCCATGGCAGAAGATGCTTTATACCACTCATAGAACCATTTGGTCTCACGCTTGCCATCACCATCATTCATGGTTCTAGATGTCGGAGGGGGCACATATTCTTGGCTACTCGTGGTGGAGCCGAATTCCACATTATATTCTGCATACAAATCTTTCAATAATTGTTTCACACTCGACACCAACTCCTCAGCACGAAACTCATCATGAACTTTCTTCAAGTGGAAAGTAAGAAGTCCTAACTTGCTTCGTGGATCAAGCACAACTGCAACTAACAAGAACAAGTTCAGCCTGTCTAATGACCTCCAATACTTATCATACTTTGTTCTCATATTTATGGCCATACTCCTCAAGCAACTATTAGGACTCTCGCTCAACTCCATCAACTCATTTTGGAGATCACAAATCTCCAAAAAACTGGTGTTGGCTGTCACATATAAAGACCCAGAAAATCTATTAGTAGCATCATAAAACATCTCCAAAAATTTAACAAAAACCCTCACTGTCTCCCACTCCCTAGCTTTAGGAGGCCCCATGTGCCCAGACCCAGTGCCATCATCAAAATAAGAGAGGTAATTATAATCCTCACTCTCCATCCGCCTGAAAGCCTTCTCAAACTTCTCAGCTGCCTCCAACATCATATAAGTTGAGTTCCATCGTGTTTGTACATCAAGATACAACATTTTCTTACAATCAATTTTTTCTTTTTCAGCACATCTCTTAAACTTGTTTAATCTTGCGGGAGATGAACGCACATATCTAATTGCATTTCTCACCATTGTGATGGCGTCATTACACTTCATCAAACCCTCATTCACAATAAGATTCAATATATGAGCACAATATCTCATGTGCATATACTTACCCCCCAACAAATTTACATTCAAAAACTGTTTCAAATATGAAATTGCAGTATCATTTGAACTTGCATTATCAACTATCACAATAAATATTCTATCAATGCCCCAATCATACAAGCATGACTCAACATATCTCTCAATGGTTTCCCCTCGATGATTAGGGATTAAACAAAAGTTAATGATTTTTTTCTGCAATTTCCAATCTTGATCAATGAAGTGTGCAGTTAAACACATATAATTCAAATTCTGTATTGATGTCCATGTATCGGTCGTCAACGAAATCCTCATGCCACCATTTTTTAACACTTTTTTCAGTTTTTCCTTTTCACTTTCATATAATTTCATACAATCTCTTGCCACTGTGACACGACATGGCACTTTAAACCGAAGTTCAAAAGCCCAACACACTTTCTTAAATCTCTGTCCTTCAACAATTCTAAATGGTAACTCATCGACAATTACCATTTATGCAATCGCCAACCTCACAACATCTTCATTATATTTGTGGGTTACAAGACTCCTTAACATACCATTACTCTCTCCAACCCCCTCCTCAGTTGTTGCCTCACCTGTTAATATTTTTTGGTACCTATCCAAAGGACCACGTTTATGAAGATTTTTAGGACATGAAGGCAAATGGTTTTGCATTGTTGAAGTCTCATTCCTCTTTGAGTAGCAAACATATGTATTGCCACAATAATTACATTTAGCCTTTGGATCATCTATAGCACAACCCTCCACTTTCGTAAAATGGTCCCAAACAATAGATGGATCCTTCCCTTTTCGTTTCTTAGGTAATGGACAAGTAGTACTAGTAGGGGCACTAGGGGGTTTTGATGACTGGGTCTCCCTCACATCATCTCCCAAGTTAATAGTTGGTGTTGATGCATCAACATCAATCGGAGACGACGAAGAATCCATCTAATTATAAAACAAAACATAAATATTACACGTTAGTACTTAATACGTTATCACGTACATTATCACAACAGCTAGTTTGCAATATAGCAAACATCACAAGTCTAAGACTCTAATCTAAGTTTAGTTCACTCATCACATTTTATGCTTTAAATTCATTAATTCAAACTATCAAAGACTGGTAAGAAATAAAATTAACAAACATAGCCTACAATCCACAAGTCTATCACAGACACACGCACAAAAATTATCACTAATCATCACAAATTATCACACTGTAAGCACTAAACAGTGGCACTTCACAGTTCACATTTCGGGCAGAAGTCCTAAGCTCATTTCATCAGTGCTCCATCACACACGACACAAAGTCAATCACAAACCACAATATTTTACTAACCAAGGCAAAAATAGAGGCAATATTTCATCTTCCTCTCAAAAAATTCCTCAAGAAATTTTACAATAACAACGTTCAAGAAAATGAACCCATAAAAGATGAATTACAGCACTGAAAATAAAACTTACAGTGGGATGTGGGCCGTGTGGGTCGTCGGCGATGAGAGAGGAGAAAGGGCTGTGGAGCTGTGGGTTGTCGGCGACGAGAAAGGGAGTCTGGGTCACGGGGTCTGGAGAGAGGGAGAGGGAGTCTATATGGCCATGGGGTCCAGGGAGAGGGAGAGGGAGAGGGAGTCTGGGAGGCTGTCGTTGGGACTGGGAGCTGCTCGGGCTCACGAAGGAACGAAAAAGACGAAATGAGAAGGGGGTGGGTCGGGGTTCTAACCCTAGCCAAAACGACGCCATTTGGTTTAGACCAAACGGCGTCCCGCTTAATTTTTTTTTCATAGGTTTAAAAACAAAACGACGCCGTTTCATGTGAAACGGCGTCGTTTTGTATAAGAAATATATTTTAAAAATATAGATTTAAGACGTCGGCCGGTTCGTTGGTTTAGACCGGGATTGAACCGCAGACCGAACTGGCCGACGTCAGTTTCCTTAATTTCCTACCGCCGGCCGACCGGTTCTCTGCAGGTTTCGGCCGGTTCCTGAATCCGGCGGCCGGTTTGAGTTGGCGGCGGTCGATCCGGCCGGTTTGTGTACAGCCCTAATACCACTAACACTATCTCAACAATCTTTCACATAGAATTGAAGCAAATGTCTCAGAACTCAAATGTGTGTGTGGAGCTAAACTGGTTGTGTGCTCCTCATTACTAGCCATGATTTGTCATAGGATTTTTCAACCTTAAGATTAATCATTGTTGATTCTAACTACCTCAAAACCCAAAGGACTAGCAGTTTTTACGCCAGCTCTGTTTTTAAAGGTTGAACACTCAACCCCCAAAGTCTTGGGTAACTGTTTCTAGCCCTCTACTTAGGAAAGCTCACTAAGTCGCATTTATTCCTTTTTTTTCTATTCTTTTCAAATCTCTTTTTTTTTTTCTTTTTTCTTTCCTTTTCGATTTTTTTTTTCTTTCTCTTTTTTTTTTTTTTTGGTTGAAAGCATGGCTCAGTAGTCCTGCAGTTTACTTCTCATGTGTTAAATCAGTGAACAGTAAATAATGAACACTACAAGCGTAAGCATGTGCAAAATGTCCTTCACAATTTGCCCTTCGTTCTACAAAAATCTTATCAAGTCTCATCTCAATAAGTATAGCATCCCGGTGTTTCAAGCTACACATCAACAAAATATGATGCATCAAAAATCATGTTCTATGCTTAAGTTTGAAAATAAATTTTCACAAAATGATTCTTCTCAACTATTCCACAAAGATGCTCAGATTTCACAAAATACTATAAATAGAGTGTGTCAATCATATGTGTATCAATGTACATCACATTAATGCAAATTTTTTTTTTATTTGTGCACACACATTACCCCCAACTAGTGAGAGACATGGTCCGCAATGAATCGAACGAAAGAAAACAAAGTATACAGGAATAAGCAAGCAAAACAAAAAAAATCAACATGAAATATAAAATCAAAACACTTCCCTGAAATCTTTTACAAGCAAGATCTCTTTGTGTGGATTAAAGACCTTCAGAAACGACTTTAGACATTTTCCATTGATAGTGAAACTATTGCCATTTTTTGGATTGACAATGTCTACCGCCCCGTGAAGATGAACCTTCTTTACAATGTACGGCTCACTCCATCGGGATTTGAATTTACCAGGAAAAATATGTAAGCAAGAGTTGTAAAGAATAACTTCCTGGCCAAGTGTGAAATGCTTTGGATAAATTTTCTGATCATGTAGAATTTTCATGCGTTCCTTCGCCAGCTGAGCATTGTCATAAGCATCCCGACGAGTTTCATCCAATTCATTGATCTGCAATTTTCTCAACCCTGAAGCTTCATCAACTGACATGTTAACATGTTTTATAGCCCAAAGAGCTCGATGCTGAATATCACAGGTAAATGACAAGTTTTATCATAAACTAATCGATAAGGGGACATCCCTAGATTTGTTTTAAAAGCTGTCATATAAGCCCACAAAGCATCAATAAGTTTAACTGACCAGTCTTTCCTATTATGATTTATAGTTTTCTTTAAAATGATTTTGATCTCTCTATTTGCCAATTCTGCTTGCCCATTTGTTTGAGGGTGATAAGGGGTAGAAACTCGATGTATGATACCATATTTCTTCAAGAGTGTAGAAAATGATTTGTTGCAAAAATGAGAACCCCCATCACTAATGATAACTTTGGGCATGCCAAAGCGAGCAAATAGAGATTGCAAAAATTTTAGGACAACATAATGGTCATTAGTTTTGCAAGCGACGGCCTCCACCCATTTTGAAACATAATCCACAGCTAATAAAATATATGTGTTTCCAAAGGAAACTAGAAAAGCTCCCATGAAGTCTATTCCCCAACAATCAAAAATTTCTAAAGTGAGAATAAGAGAAAGAGGCATCATGTCTCGTTTGCTAATGGATCCCAATTTTTTACAAGACTCACAAGCTTTACAAAAATTATAAGCATCTTTAAACATGGAAGGCCAGTAAAAACCGCTTTGCAAAATTTTAGCGATTGTTTTCTTTGCTGAAAAATTACCACCACATGCACCCATATGACAAAATCTCAACACAAAAGAAAACTCGTCATCAGGAATGCATCTTCGAATCAATTGGTCCGAACAATATTTAAAAATGTATGGATCATCAAAGTAAAAGTGTCGTACCTCAAAGAAAAATCGGCGCTTATCTTGGGTGGTCCATTTAAAAGGCATTCACTCAGTCACCAGATAGTTGACTATGTCAGCATACCAATGAGTTCTATTAATCATAAACAGCTGCTCATCCGGGAAACTATCATCAAGAGGAAGGCTGACATTTGAAGAGGATAATGATGGCAAATATAGAGAGGTGGTCAACTACCACGTTTTCAACTCCTTTCTTGTCCTTAATGTTGATGTTGAACTCTTGAAGTAGTAAAATCCAGCGAATCAAGCGTGGTTTTGCATCTTTCTTAGCCAACAAATACTTAAGAGCAAAGTGGTCAGTGAAAATAGTAACAGGAGAACCAAGAATGTAAGCCCAAAATTTATCGAGTGCAAAAACCACTGCAAGCAATTCTTTTTCAGTAGTGATGTAATTTTTCTGGGCATCATTTAAAGTTCTACTGGCATAATAAATCACAAAAGGTCTATTGTCCACACGCTGCCCCAAAACAACTCATAAGGCATAATCACTTGCATCAGTCATGATTTTAAAGGGAATGTCCCACTGCGGGGGTTGCATAATGGGGACAGTAGTAAGCAATTCTTTAAGGGTATCAAAAGCTTTTTGGCACTCATCAATCCAAACAAATTCAATATCACTTTGTAAAAGGGTGCACAAAGGTTTTGCAATAGAACTGAACCCTTGAATAAACCGCTTATAAAAGCCAACATGATCAAGAAAA
The DNA here is from genome assembly GCA_022457165.1 of Juglans mandshurica. Lineage (NCBI taxonomy): Eukaryota > Viridiplantae > Streptophyta > Magnoliopsida > Fagales > Juglandaceae > Juglans > Juglans mandshurica. Next base: position 17,106,444 of record CM039629.1, read on the forward strand.
GAACGAATATTCTTAACCGTCCTAAGGATAGGAAGTTTAGATATTAATTCAATTTTTGTCTTGTCGACCTTTATATCTTCAGAAGAAACAATATGTCCCAAGACAATGCCCTGAGTAACCATAAATTAGCATTTCTCTCAATTAAGTAAAAGATTTTTTTCCTTACATCTCTGGAGAATACTTGCCAAATTATGCAAATAACTAGCAAAAGATTTTCCAAAAACAGAGAAGTCATCCACAAATATTTCACAAATATCCTCAATTATGTCAGAAAAAATACTCATCATGCATCTCTGAAAAGTAGCTAGAGCATTACACAAACCAGAAGACATTCTGGTAAAAGCAAAGGAGCCAAAAGGACAGGTGGAAATGGTTTTCTCTTGGTCCACAGGTGCTACAGCAATTTGATAATAACCAGAGTATCCATCCAAGAAGCAATAAAATGAATTACCAGCCACTCTTTCTAAAATTTGATCCAAGAATGGTAAAGGAAAATGATCATTCCTACTGGCTGAATTAAGTTTTCTATAATCAATACACATTCTCCAGCCAGTAATCATTCTAGTTGAAATCAACTAATTTTTATCATTTTTTACAACAGTTAAACCAGACTTTTTTAGTACCACTTGAGTCGGACTTACCCACTTACTGTCTGAGATGGGGTAAATGATACCCACTGCGAGTAGTTTAAGTACTTCCTCTTTGACAACTTCCTTCATGGTAGGATTGAGTCTACGTTGAGCATCACGAACCAGTCTAGCATCATTTTAAGATGGATTATGTGGGCACAAACAGCAGCATTAATACCTTTGATGTCGGCTATTGTCCAACCAATTGCGCCTCGATACTTTTTTAAGACTTCAATCAACTGGGCTTCATCCTTCTTATTTAACTTTGAGGAAATCACAACAGGAAAAGTGTCTTTTTTAGGACCAATAAACACATACTTTAAATATTGAGGAAGTAGTTTCAGTTCCAACTGGGGAACTTCTTCCTCTGAAGATTTAAGTATGACTGTTGGTGGTAGAGTTTCAAATTAGAGTTTCCATCTTGCGCCTACAAATTGTACTTCAAGTGGTAAAGAAGAAACTGTAAAACAGTCCAAAAATTCAAAGACATTTTCATCAACATGGTCGGTTTTTTCATCAAGTAAAAATTCAGTTGTTTGAAAAATAGAATCATTATCAGAGAAATGAAAAGTTGAGCAAATAAATTTTGTCGGTGTCAAACTCTCTACAGCATTCAAACCACTTCTGTCATCAAAATGTGTTGGCATCTTGCAACCATTCAAAACGTTCAACTCAAGTGCCATGTTCCAAAAAGTAAGCTTCAGAACTCCACTTCTGCAATTAATCAAAGCATTTGATGTAGCTAGAAATGATCTTCCAAGGATAACAGGAGCTTGGTAAATAGTGGAGGTTGGCTACGGCATATCAAGAACTACAAAATCCACTGGGTAGTAAAATTTGTCCACCTGGACCAGCACATCCTCTACAATACCCCTCGGCTCCTTAACTGATATGTCAGCCAACTGTAACATGATGGAGGTCTTTTTCAGCTCACCCAATCCCAACTGCTCATACACTGAGAACGGTAGCAAGTTCACATTACTCCCCAAATCAAATAAAGCTCTCCCAATGCGTGACTCACCGATCATAATGGAAATTTTGGGAGAGTCAAGATCTCCGAACTTCTGAGGAGTCTTGCTCAATATCAATGCACTGACTTGCTCCGTTAGGAAAGCTTTATTCTTTACATTCAACTTCATATTCACTGTGTATAAGTCCTTCAAAAATTTTGCATACGAAGGCACTTATTGTATGGCATCCAAGAGTGGAATATTAATCTTTACTTGCTTGAGAATCTCCTGAATCTCAATGTGGTATTTGTTCTTTTGGCCAGCTACCAATCTTTGAGGATAAAGAACCAAAGGTTGGTACCCCTACTAGTTTCAGCATCTGCACTCACAGGCTTCTTCAGCTCTAGTCTCACTACCTCTGGTTCTTTTTCAGTTTCACCAGTCTCCGTTGCATCTTCAGGTGTAGGAGCAACTACCTGTGTGTCTATAGTCATTTCTGGTTTGGAAACTTCATTTCCACTTCTCAAAGTAAGAACGGCATTTGCTGTCTCAAAAACCTCCTCTAAGACATTATGCACTTGTTGTTGTTGTTGCCGGTATACTTGAGGATTAGGTTGAGGTTATGCTAGAAATTTCCCTTTCTCTAGAGTGCTCAATGCACTGTTTTCAATCTCGTACCGTACCGGCCGGTACGGCCAATATTTGCCGTACCGACCGCTGGGCCGGTACAGGTACCATATACGTTTCATACTGGCCATACCGGCCTATATTTCGGTCGGTACTGACCGATATTTCGGCCTTCATTTTTTTTTTCAAATAACAAGCTTATTTTTTTACCCCCAATTCAGACTAGACTATTTATAATTTATATATATGTATTTATATATAATTTATTTATATATAGACTATTATTTTGGAATATAATTTTTATATATATTTATATATATAATTTATTCATATATCGACTATCCCGAAACGGTACACGAAACGATATTGGTACCAAAATATTTCATTACAGTGCCTTGACCGGTTCGGCTTCCGGTACGGTATTCAAAACATTGGCTCAATGTCGTGCTCATCTTATTAATGGTGCCCCACAAGTCATTTATGGCCTGAGTGTTCTGATTGTTTGTGGTGGCCTGAATCTGCATGAATTGCTGAAGTGTATTGGCCATCTATGTCATACTGTCATCTAGAGACTTCTTCGTAGATGATTGAGGCTGAGAACTCTGTGTAGCTACATGAGGCTGAAATCCTGGAGGTGCTACAAAATGATAGCTTTGAGAACTTTGATATGACTGATACTGGTGCTGAGGAACAGCCTGATGAAATGACTGTTGAGAAGGTGGCGGAGACCGGCCAGGCTGATCATTCTTCCATGAGAAATTTGGGTGATTCCTCCACCCCGGATTATATGTATTGGAAAATGGCTGATTTTGTGCTCTATTTACCCAGTTCGCTGATTGCATCTGCTCAGAGCCACTCTCCTGAAATACTGGCATGATTGGGCAATCTTGGGACTTGTGGTTTGAATCAGCACATAAAGAACATACATCTACTATTTTTACAGCCTTCACATTTTCTATCTTCATAACCTCCAGTCTTCTAGTTAATGCAGTTATTCGGGCTTGAACGTCAATGTCCTCCTTAAACTCATATCTGCCCCCACCAGAAATAGCCCTCAGTGGCTGTGCTGTCAATGAAACTTGATCAGTCCAAGTGTTCCATTGTTGTGCGCTCTCAACAAGATAGTCAAAAAATGGCAATGCTTCATCAGGTTCCTTGCTAAAGAATTCTCCATTACACATAGTCTGAACAAACTGCTTGCATTGTAGAGTGAGACCAGTGTAAAAATAATTCACCAACCTCCAGGATTCAACCGTGATGTGGACAGATGTTCACCAAATCCTTAAACCTTTCCCAGCTGGCCTGGAAAGTCTTGTCAGATTTCTGATTAAACTGGCTGATCTGCCCTTGTAAATACTGAATTTCTGAAAAGGAAAAAATTTTTGTAAGAACTCACGCTGCATATCAAATTAACTAGAGATAGAATTAGGTCTCAAAGAATTAAACCAAATCTTCGCTTTATCCTTTAAAGGAAAGGAAATAAACAAAGTCTAATAAATTCATCAGTAGTGGCTCTATTGATAAAAGTAGTACAAGCCAACTCAAAATCTGTCAAGTGCTGATAAGGACTCTCAGAACCCATCCCGTGGAACTGCGATATCACTAACATTATGCCATGCTTAATGGAAAAATTAGGTGCATCATCAGGTAAAATAATGCAGTGTAGTGGTGAGAGTGGACTCCAAATAATCCCTAAGAGTGCATGGTGCAAGTGCAGCCATGGTTTGTTCAATTTCAATGTCCTCGTCTGTAGAAAAAACAGAAGAGCTATCTATCTCTAGGCTATGTATACTACTCTCAGTGCTCGATGTAACTCTAACCAACCTATTTGAATTGTCCCTCATCCATAACATGAAACATCAGTCCAAATAGCATAAGGTTCAAGTGACTGAGTAGTAGGTGACAAGTGAAACGTGTAATCAGAGATAAGATAGTGACAAAAACATTTGAGATAAAAAAATAAAAATAAAAATAACGAGTTTAAATTTACGTCAAGCAACTAGTCTCCGGCAACAGTGCCAAAAACTTGACTCACTAAAAAATGAGTAACACAAAGGCTATCCCAAGTGCAGGAGGGTGTCGCGTAATAAATAGGAATAAATTCATAAATCGTCTCCTTAGGAAAAGTTACTTAAAATCAAACTCGTTTAAAATGGTGAAAATATTCACAAAGAGAAAATAAAAGTGGTGGTATGTGCAATGAATGGAATAGTGCAATGGAAATGAAAAGGGCACTAGTCATGGACTAGATTCATATTTTTGAATTTGAGTGTCGAAATGAAATGAAAATGACTAATAAATTGAAATTAACAATCAAGGAATCAACTAAGCTGAACAATCTTAACTAATCTGAAAATTAAACAATAAAACTGAAATTATGTAAGTCCTAATTAAGCTTTAGTCAATCTAATATGCAATGAAACTAAGAGATTAATAAAACTAAACTAAAAATTAAACTAGATTAGAAAGTAATTGACAAAATACGAACTGAAAATTGAAAAGTCCCAAAATCGAGATTATAGGGTTCATCATTGTATTCAAATCACAAATTCTCATAGTTAATCCATAGCAATTGTAATCAATGTTCAATGAAAGCTTAAAGAAGGTAGAAAAATAAATAACACCAAGTAAATAAACAGCAAATAAAATGCCCAAAGGTCTAAGCCAAATATCTCAAAACTACATCACAAACTTTAAACTAAAATTAAATAAATAATAGAGAGTGAAAAGAGCAAGCCAAATAAATGAAGATGGAGGTGGGAAGCAGTGGCAGATGTTGGACCCCAAAGGAGCTCTTCAACAGCGGCGCTTCCAAAAAGTATGTTCTATGTGCGTCCAAGAAAAAAAACAAGGGAAATATATATTATCCCCCGGTCCCTCGTCCTTTTGCGTTTTTAAAACCCGAAGTAGGGGTCGGCAGCGGGGCCCCGCCCCCGCTCCGCCCATGCGGGGGTGAGGCCCCCCGCCCCGCCCCCGCCCCCATTTATATATATATATATATATATATATTATACATATATATAAACATAAATATATATTTATATTTTACAAATTGTATATATATAAATATATATTACAATTTGTTAGACTTGTTCACAAAATATGCATTGGCAAATTTAAAAACTACATAATTTAAAAACTAATACACTACAATTTATACAAAATATGTACTAGCAAATTTAAAAATTACATAGTTTTTAAATTATAGTCATATTTACAAAATTTAAATTTATAATTTAGATTTAAAAATGTATTTTTAATTATTTTTGCACTTATAAATAATTTTTAAATTAAATAAATGTATTTTTTTTTAAGTGAAAAGAGACGGGACGGATTGGGAATCCGCCCCACACCCCGTCCACAGGGGCGGGGTGCCTTGCCCCCGCATCCCGGGGGACGGGGACGGGGGTGAAAACCCCACCCCCCCGCCCCATGCGGGGCGGGGTGCGGGGAAGGGGTGCCCCCGCCCCCTAGGGGGTGGGTAGCACCCCTAACCCGAAGTCAGAACCCTTGCCTTTTTCGGTGCGTGCGTTTTCTTTCTTTTTTTTCTTTGCTTTTATTCCGTGTTTTGCAGCTTTGCTTCCATCCAAATTTTTTTTTTTTTTTTTTTTACTTTTCTCATGCATTTCTTTGCCTACATAAAAATAAATAAAAATTAGAAAAGAAATAAAATAAAATAAAATAAAAAAGAAGAATAGAATATAAAAAATATGTTGTGCATGTGAAGAAACATTATCCAATTAAATCACAAGTTATAAAAATTAAGCATTAACTATGCTATAAATCAATTTAAATCACAACTTGAATTTATACATTTTAACTATTTTTTACATCTAAAACTAATAATAATATAATGAAATAAATAAAATACATTAATTTTAAATGTATAAAATTCGGTAATCAATTTTTCACCCAACCAAATAAATTACATCACTGTGGACTCACCAGACACACCCAAGCAGTTAACGCAAACCCGCAGTCCACTATCCTTTTATCCAGCAGAATCGATAGAAGTAGCTGCAAAAGGAATAACTCAAGGGTCTCAGAAATTTGCAGGGGTCACACACAAATCAAGCTCATGTCGGCTAGGAAACGCGCCCTGGAAGGCACAATGGAGACAAATCTACTGGCTATGCAGAGTTATAAAACATAGATGACAAGCACGGGGCCTCAAGTTAATCAACCCTGCAAGGTGAGCCCACATCACTCTCTTCAATTTTAATAGCTCAAAAGCCCATTTTCATTGGAAAGATGGATAGAAATATTTTCTCTACCAAGCCCATATATATCTGTTCCCAAAGCCCAATAGAGAAAGGCCTGGAAAGTCAAGCTGACAACAGCCCACCACCTAGACAAGTACCTCAAAAGCCCAGTCAAGAGTATTTTCACATAGAGCCCGTCGGACCCGAAGAAGCCCAAGAGCCGAGCAAAGCTTCCCTCTACATTGAGCCAATCAGACCTGAAGAAGCCCAGGGAAATAATACCAGTCCAAAAAGAAGCCCCCAGGTCGTGGCCTCATACGCGATAACAAAAAGCTCTGAGCCCACAAAAATAAGGAAAGTAACAAGCAGTCCAAGGAAAAATGCAACAATGGGAGACACTTCAGGAAAAGCCGTAATTTCACCGCAGGAATTATCAAGTCCCCAAGCAGTCTCACCCCTTTCAGTAACTGAAAAACCACCCCGGTCAATCCATCTTCCAACCAAAAGATCAGTGCCTACAGACTCTGCTCAGTCCCCAAAAAGGAAATCACAGCGTATGATTAAAATTGAAATGAAATGTCAGAGAATACACTGCAAATGGAAGAATCAACACTCGCCCTTACATTGATGGAAATGCAGTCAAGCTATAAATGGAAAGAAAATAATGCAAGGGGAAAGTCAGAATCTCACCATATGACATGCCACCACAGCCACTCCCTGACAAGTCTAAGAAAGCTGATGAGACAAGCTCATAAATGCCTCCCTAAGCGGAATCAAGACACTGGCCTGAAAGTGCCGAGAGTTAGCCCGACTCAAGATAATTATAAACTTAAGAGCTAATATTAAGGCTTATAATGTGGATCTAATTTTTTTGTCAGAAATCTTAGTGACAAATGAACACATCAAATCTATTGTAAATAGTTTAGCTTTCCACTATTTTGTGCATTTTCTAGTAGATTGTAAAAAAGGGAGTCTACTACTTTTGTGGCGTCAAGTGTAGAATTGGAACCTGTACATATAAATATGAATGCAATATCAATTTTAGTCGGCTCAGATCCTCCCTATCAACCATGGTTAATCACCTATGTGTATGCACCAGCACAATGGCATTACAAATAGAATTTTTGGCAACATCTGAATTCAATACATCAAGCCTTTCCGGGCCCATTGGCGTGTATGGGTGACTTTAATGGTCTCATAGATCAATCTGAAAAGCAAGGCAGGTGCCCCATTAGCATCAATCAAAATAGAGGGCTTAAAAATCTGATGAACCAAAATGGACTGATAGGCATTGGTTATACAGGTCCGAAATTCACATGGTCAAATAATAGATATGGGAAAGCACTTATCAGTGAGCTACTTGATGGAGTTATAGCCAATAAAGAATGGAGATTGTTCTTTCCATATGCAAAATTGTAACATTTAGCATCATCAACATCAAAACACCACCCGTTATTGTTGCACACTACAGAAAATCACAGAAGGGCTTTGTCTTTTAAATTTGAAGAATTATGGACTCAAGAACCACTCAACCATCAAATAATAGAAGAAGCATGGAATATATTTTACCAAGGCAATCCGGCTTACATCCTATGCAGGAAAATTAAGGCAACAAAAGAAGCGCTGAAATGTTGGAATACAACCTGCTTTGGGCGCATCCAGAAGAACATATAAGAGCTAGAAAGCGAGCTACTTGAAATACAAAGTTGTCAAATGACACTGTACAACCAGGAAAAAGAGAGAACACTACAGCGCAGATTACATAAACAAAGAGAAAATGAAGAAACGTTGTGGCAGCAAAAATCGAGAATTACCTGGCTCACATCCACAGGCCTCAACACAAAATTCAATCATTTCACAACAACAATCCGAAGGAGGAGGAACTCAATTGACTCCATCAAATTGAGACCAAGTACTGGACAATGGACCCTCTCATTATAGAATCTCATTTTATTAATCATTTTATATCAATATATACCTCATCAAACCCGCAATTCCCAAAACAACTTGAAAATCTTTTTTATCAACAAATCTCGGACTACGACAATGAAAGATTCAATGAAATGCCGAGTGAAGAAGAAATATCCAATGCATTAAAACAAATCCCAAGCCACAAAGCACCAGGTCCAAATGGCATGACGGCTCTGTTCTACAAGCACTACTGAGATTTTTTTTTTTTTTTTTTTTTTTAAAAAGGTGGTCCTGGCAATTCAAAATTTTTTCAGAAGTGGCAAACTTTTGAAACAATTGAATCACACCAATATAGCTCTCATCCCAAAAGTTCCAAATCTAAATACCCCAAGCCAATATCACCCAATAAGCCTCACAAATGTAAGCTACAAAATTATCACAAATATTTTGGCAAATCGATTAAAACTCTAGTTACCAAATATTATTTCCCCACTCCAAACAACTTTTGTTCAAGCGCAATATAAAAGAAAACACTATAATTGCACATGAGCTTTTCCATCACCTCAAACGGAAAACAAGAAAAAAAGGCTAATGGCAATAAAGCTCGACATGGAAAAAGCCTTTGATCAAGTGGAATGGGAATTCCTTTTTACAGCAATGAGAGCTTTGGGTTTCAATCAAGGAGGAATAAATTTGATAAGAGAATGTATGACAACGGCAACTTTTTCCATCCTCATAAACGGCTCCTCACGATGTTTCTTTAATGCTTAGCGTGGTCTTAGACAGGGAGATCCATTGTTGCGTTTTCTATTCATCCTAGTAACAAAGGCACTCTCAAGAATTATGTTGAAAGCAGAAGAGCAAAAATCAATTGTAGGAGTTAAAATCAGTCGAAACAGCCCACCCATCTCCCACTTGCTTTTTACAGACAATACAGTCATTTTTGCAAAAGCCACGGAAAGCAACGCACAAGCAATCTCAGAAAGCTTAGCAAAATATCAGCAATGGATGGGACGAAAAGTAAATCTGAATAAATCATCCATTTTCATCACTAGAAATACAAGTTCTGCAGCAAAAGCATATATATCTCAATGGCTCTCCTACAAACCATCTTCAGCAAGAATGAAATATTTAGGCCTACCCACCTCCTTTAATAGGAATTAAAAAAAAAAAAGAGCTACAAAGAATTGTCAAAAAAAATGGAGAAAAAATTAGAAGGTTGGAAGACAAAACTCTTATCCCAAGCGGGTAGAACAATGTTGATCAGATCTGTGGCGAGTACTATTCCATCGTACCATATGAGCTCCTTTCAACTCCCAAAATCTTTATGTAAAACTCTTGATTCACGCTTCAAAGATTTTTAGTGGCGATTCCCAAAAGACAAATCTCACAATATGATTCTTAAATTTTGGAAATCCATTTGTCTACCAAAAAAAATCGATGGCCTTGGGCTCAAATTGATGGAAAAAATGAACTAAGCGCTAGTAGCAAAAACGGGATGGGAAATAAGTGAAGGACATAATGGCTTGTGGTACCAAAATCATTAGATTCAAGCTTGTGGAAAGGTTTGCTCAAAACAAGAGATATTATCAAGAAAGGAAGATGCTACCAAATTCTCAATGGACTCTCAGTCAACATATGGTTAGATCCATGGATACCCTCTACAAAAATTTCAAGCTAAAGCCAATTCAAGGTATGGACCAGATCTACCCATCCATCACAGTTTTGGAAAAATCCAAGATCATGGGATATGGCGAAAATACAAAGTCTCTTTGATTAGGAAAGCGGTGCAGAGATACAAAAAATCCCACTGACAACAATCTCACATAGTCATGATAAAATTTTATGGACACCAGCTAGCAATGGAAGATTTTCAGTCAAAACTGCTTATCACAAAATACTTAGCAACTAGATTCCAGAAATGCAAGACACAATAAAGGAGCTTTTCAAACCTCTTTGGAGATTACGAATCCATGACCGCACAAGCTACTGATTTGGAAGCTGTTATGGAATATCCTCTCTACCAAAAAAAGAATCAGCACTATCGTACCTCAACTTGAGTCACTGGAATGCCCACTATGCAACCAAGCTGAAGAAACTTTGCTACATCTCTTTGTGGAATGGCCAATAACCCGGATTCTATGGTAACATAGCAGCTGGCCATTAAATCTAGCAAATCTTCCCATCAATTCCATATCAGACTGGATAAAAATGATCATACATCTGGAACAAATGTCGGGGTTGTGTGATGAAGAAATTCATCACTTTCAACTTTTTGCGATGATTATCATGGATTTTATATGGAGGCAGCGAAATGAATCTGTCCACAATCACACCTCAATATATGTGGAGCAAGCAAACAACCAATTGAGCCATATTTATGAAAATTATAAAAGAAGTATGGGAAAAGAAGCAGAGTAATCCAGAAGAACTATGGATGCCTCCTCCTACATCCTTTCATAGCTTCTCTTTTGATGCAGCAGCCAGAAATAATTTCTCAGTGGCATCAGTCGTACGAAGAAACCACGATGGTGATATTCTCGAAATCATAATGGAAAAAATTCAAACACCAAACCCACTGGTAGTTGAAGCTTCAGGAGCTTTACTCGCTTCAAAAATGGCGATCCATCATAATCAAGCAATTATTGAAGGTGATGCCCAAAATGTCATCAGAGCAATAGAAAATTCTTATCTATTCATGTTCTGGCAAATCTCACCCATTATAGCAAATATTCAACAGATTCTCCACATGCAATCAAAATGGGTGGAAACTAGCAAAAATCGATGTGCGTACTCAGTTGCACAATAGGCAGCAACCAATCTAGTTATTGGATACCTACCCTTAGATAAAATTTCTAAATGCTATCTGTATATTGATAATGGGAAAGACCCTCCCTAAATTCTTGTAATTTGTTTTATTCTGTAATATGCTTGATTAAAAAAAAAAAAACCATTGAATATTTGAGAAAAGAAATTCACATTGTCAGTATAGTACTGTATGGTGATTATTACAACGCTTTCCAATGGGTTTATCAATATGCATCACTTCTTGGTGAGTCTCTCTCCATCTAATGAACTCCAGAAATGATGATAGAGCCATGTTAGAAAAGTAATTGGAGGTTGTTGTTTTTGTGTTTTTTATGAACAAGATTTGATACCATATCTATGCAAAAATCTAGCTGTAGCATTAAAGGTTATTATAACTTTAACATGGCAAAAAAAATTTGTGCGGAGCTCCAAATTAAAGTACCATGCACAAGTGCTAGGGACAAGTCACAAGTCCCAAATTTACAATCTCACGCAGTCACACTTTTTTACTATGGAGTCTACTTTTTTACAAGAAAAGCATCTTACCTCGCTTGAGTGCAATGCTTAAATTAATTCATTTCTTTTAGGATGGTATAGTTACTGTGGTAAATAACCATTTAGTACTTTATGGAGTTTATGATTTCAGATTTATATACGATTATTCTTGGGCAGTTAGAAATAATATAAACTATTATTTATCTCTTGGTTATGATCAGTATGCCGCAGTCATTGGGATGCAGAATCTGTAACAAATTTGTAAATAAATTTAATTTTTGTTAAAGGTAATATCCCATATTACTCATGTAAATTTAAGAGTTTTTGGATGATTTTCTCTCAGATGGCTTGAGAGTTGACCTAGTTGCATCATTTTATCTTGGATATTGGTTTTCCAGCGCATGCTTCAATCACTCTTATGAATGATAGTCAAGCTGATTACATTGAGATGGAATCTAAGGATCTACTTGCAGACATGTGCTCAAAATCTTTATATCAGAACAGATTACACTTCATCTGTTCTAAGCTTGGCATTAGTTCTAGAGTTTAAGAAAAGTAAGAATGGGATGAGGGCAGTAGAATCTTTCATTTTACTCTCTCTATCATGGACCAAACCACCCCCAGAGCACCTTAAAGACCTACTGCAGGAACGCATTGAGGAAGGAACTAAAGGAAATCAATCTTGAACAATATCCAGGACTTCTATTTTTTAAGAAGTTTTAATAACTAACTTTAGGACAAAGAACAAAGATAACTTATACATGAATTTACTTTTTCTTTTATACAGATTAATAGGTGCGTTCAGCAGCTTCCAACACCAATCACATGTTCTCATTCAAATCACTGCACTTAATGATGGAGGTGTAGAAGGGGGAGGTTTGGCGAATAAAAGAGAAAAGTCACCTAGGTCCAGAAAGCTCCATTGCTTCCACCACAAGTGAAGATTCTTCTATAAAACTTGAATATCTTTGCGGGGTTTCAGAATATCCAAACCTTGGTGTCTCAACCTTCTGTGAGGCTTCCCACTTCTCAGCTAATCCATCGCCTTCCAACATTTTTAGCACTTCTGACATCTTCGGGCGGCAAGAAGGATTAAATTGAGTACATAAGAGGGCAACCTGAACAATTTCTTCCAATTCAACCCTGTCAAAATTGCTCTTTAGATCCTTGTCTACCATTTGACTTAGTTTCCCCTCCTGATGGAGCTTCTTGACCTGCAAAGGAGTTGCCATGCAGTGTAAGATGTATCTAAAGAAAGAATGAGCAGTCTAAGCCAAAGTATTTTCCTACTATTCCCCAATCATGGGAAGAATTGTTAGCTTTTATGCAGTGATGGAGGTTTAATTTCAAGAGCATGATACATCACAAGTTTTTAAACGGTATCCTCCTTTTAAGGAGCATGATATTTATCTTAGGAGAAATTCAAAGAGAGTGCAAAACAAGTCCTATAAATAATTTCTTTGATAGTTAAGTCCTAGAAATAATTAAATTGCATTAAAAAATTATATGGTACTCCACTGTCATGATTTTTCATTCATGACCTGTGATTCCCAGCAGGGCCAGCACTTTCCTCACCCTTCTCTCTATTTTATGTGTTGAGGAAAGGTTCATTATTCAAATTATCAATTTTCTCTATGCAAACATTATTGTAAATTACCAAAACACCCAGAGAAAGATAGAGTTACCCAATCAAGCATTACACCCTTCTGGTTTACTGCTCGCCCGAAATCTATCGCCTTTTGACCTGTGATGAGCTCTAGGAGCAAAATCCCAAAGCCAAAGACATCAGTCTTTTCCGATGACTGGCCTGTTGACAAGTATTCTGGAGCAATGTGGCCAACAGTGCCACGCACGGCTGTGGTGACGTGAGAATCTCTATGATCCAAAAGCTTTGCCAACCCAAAATCTCCAACAACTGCATCATAGTCTTCATCGAGCAAAATATTTGCTGCTTTGACATCACGGTGGATAATTTTTGGGTCACATTGCTCATGCAAATATACTAGCCCCCTTGCCGTACCTAAAGCTATTCTCTTACGCCTTGTCCAGTCTAAAGTTGGCCGGCCATGAACATGATCTGAAAGAAAAGTCCAAAATGATGTCATTAGTTTTGAGCTGTTGCAAATCCTGGATACTTACTAAAAACAATGTAGGGCTAAAAGGCCCACGGATTAATTGACAAATTAGCTACCATAGCCATCTTGACTGGAAAATAATAACAAAAAAAATGAAATTGAGTGATTAGCAATGAGATTAATGTGTTGAGGAAAGTACCTAAGAAAAAAAATTAATGTTTTGAGGAAAGTGGTTCATCTAACAGACTTCTGATCAAACTTTTAAAAGGAATGAAAAAGAAAAGCTTTCACACAGGACTTCTAAAGGCTATTATTAGATGCATGCACATAAATTTGAGCAGCAGTAAATAAGAATGCTAAGTTTTATAAAGGAAAAATTACAGAATTTTAAAATTCTGGATGATTATGTTACATTTCATAAGACATTTCCAGTGTAGTGATGGAAGTCTGGACCAATCTGGTAGCTCAAAAGTACACGGTGTTGAAAGCTAGATAGGCTAGAAAGATTATAGAATGCCAAGGGGCACCATTACGCAACAAGGTAGCAGTAGTAGTAAATTAATCGTGGGCATTGGAAGCAATCATTATGGCATTTGAGGAAGCTTGCAAAGAATTGATAGCTGAGGTGATGCATCCCCACTAGGCCAGTGCAACAGGAAGTGGGATGTTTGTTGTTTCCAGCTGATACCATGGTTGAAGAGGTATAAACCAGTAGTGGACAAGGATTTAGAGTTGCGTGGGTGCAGCAACTTTTGTTCCATGCATTAGATGTGGCCAAAGTTTTAACAATTCTAAGGTTAGAAAGATATACAAGCAAGGATCAGAAAAATAACCACTAGTGCTCTATTAGCTAACCTCTTAGCCGAGAGGCTACACTTCCATTGGGCATATAGGGGTAAACAAGGAGCCGCTCATTCTCAGTCGAACAGAACCCGCAAAGCCTGAGAAGATTCCGATGGACAGCCAAACTTATCATCTCAACTTCTGTCTGAAATTGAATTTCACCAGCAGCTGCATTAAAGTCCTTCAGCCTTTTAACTGCCACCAGAGTTCCATCGTTCAAGCATCCCTTGTATACAATCCCAAAACCACCTCTCCCTAGAATATTCTTTGAGCTGAAATGGTCAGTCGCAGCTCGAAGCTCCTTAAATGCATACCTTTTCAAATGGCCAAGGCATACCTCCGGGTCATATTGATCTGCAACTGAGAATGCAGCAATAATCAGCAAACAAAACCCTTACATGCAGCAGACCAGATTCATAATGAGTTCGTAAAGGAAACAGTATAATCCCAAATCAATAATTTCAGTAGATTCGGAATGACACTAAGGGGATGTTTGGAAACAATTTCCATCCCATCTCATCCCATCTCATCTTATTTCCTTCCCAAATATCATTCAAACACAAACACTTTCAAACTAATCATTACAACTTTCCCAAATTTTCAAATAAAAAACAAAAAACAATTCAACTTTTTCAAATCCCAAAATAAAAATTATATAAAAAATTTATATTTTAACTTTATAATATTTTTATTCAACTTTCTCCCTCTCTTTTCCCAAAACCTAATAAATATTTAACTCAAACTATCTCACTACTATTCACAAATTCTCATCTCATCTCATTTCATTTCCCAAGCATCCCCAAAATATAGGATTTACAGCTTAAACTGTAACTTTATTGTAAGGGGGTGCAAATGGTCTTGAAATTGGTTTTTGACAACTAGATTTCTCTCTCTTGCTCACTATGGACTAGAGTTCTATATTTTTCTTGATTGTAGCAACAGTATACTATATTCCTGATCACTGAAGCAACGACTTCAATTCTCATTTCTGTGTTCATATTGGCTAATTCCCACTATGATTAAATGCCAAGGTTCTAGAACAGTAGATATTCCAGCAGCTCAAAATGCTTTCACCACCATGTGGAATAATTATAAAGAGAATAATACTCAGCAACGATAATGTTTTAGAAAACTGAAAATGCTATTAGAAATCATGAGATCAAACAAGCAACTACAGATGAAAAATTCCATGAAAAGGCCTTGGATGTTCAATATACTCCATGTTAGGGCACCCACAGAAATATACACTAAATAATAGCATGTACAAAAGTAATAAATGGTTCACTGCAGCTAAGCTATAACAGTGCAATACTTCTTCCCATCAGCTTAAAAGTTTTGGATAATCAGTGATGTAATGGTATAGCAATGGTCCCAAGTTCAAAAGTCCAAACCTGAGTGCACGTTTTCCCTATTATTAAATATTCCAATTAAAGAAAGTCTAGCTCACATATAAGAGGGAGTGTCAGATGTATTAATTAAATGATTAAATTCACTTCCATCAGGTTAAGTTTTTTGGGCAATTGGTGATAAAACTTGAATTTGACAAACATCATGTCCAATACAATGTGAATCATAATCTCGCGCATGGATACAAGCATGAGAGCTACAGCACAATCTGACTTAGTGATGCTGATACACTAAGAAATGGAAAACAAAGAATAGGAAGCAACTAACCATTGACATCAAAGAAAATCTGCTGGTTGTGTCTGTATCGCCACCAAACAACTAACCCAACAACAAGAATGATGAAAAAAACAGCACCAAAACTTGCTCCAAAAGCAATCGCCACATTGTGGCTTTTTCTTTCAGAGTCTGATTGTCCTAAGAAACAAGAAATCAGATCCAAGGCACATCAGAAAAATGCAATTGAGAATCAAGCTGAGATAGAAAAAAACACCTTTTAGCTCATCTGGGGGGAAGGACAGTGGCTCTGGAAAGACAGCAGAACAATTGTTTTCAGCCTTAGCCCCGCAAATTAAAGGGTTACCAAAAATTCTGAAAGAGGAAATAGCAAGAGAATGTCAACCATTACAATTACAAACTTCTTGATGGAAATTCAGCATTGATAGAAAGTTGGAAAAAATGGCTCACTTGAAAGTTCTTGCTGGTATTTTTGGCAAGGTACCACTGAGATTGTTAAAAGAAAGATCTCTACATGTTCAAATTATAAAAGTGAATACATACTTCTTATAAAATATGTGGATGGAAGAGTAAATTACCGACTGCAAAGGACAAGTACATACACGAGAGTAAGACCTTCAATATTGGACAGAGACTCAGGACAGGATCCAGAAAGGCTGTTATTGTTTAACCTCCTGACTTGCTCAGAAAACAATGTTAAAGCTATTAGAGTTCCAAAAGCTAAGCAATTAAGCATGTAGTAAATTGCACAAAGTATAATTCGAGTATGTTGGATCACAAGAACAGTATGAAGGTTATGAAACTTACAAATAATTCAGGTTCTTGAGGCCCCCCAAGGAGCTAGGTATATCGCCATTGAATGTATTGTTGGAGAGATCTAATGTCTGAAGCTTCTCCAACCTTCCAATGGTAGAAGGAATTGGACCTGAGATATCATTGTTCTGCAGCAGCCTACACATTTTAAAACCACGATTTAAGATTCAACTTAAATTTTGTAGCACTACCCAATTATCTTAAGCGGAAGAAAACTTGGTGTGAAGATTTGAAAAAAGATGGAGTAAATTAAGACCAGAAACAATCAACAAAATAGATGTTATACCCAACTGCCAAGAAAAAACGAAATCAAATTCTAAGATCAGTGATAAAGTTGTAATAACTTACACAGATTGCAAGTTACTGAGGTTTCCAATCCCCGGTGATAAGGTCCCGGACAAGCTCTGGCTTGGCAATCCCCTGTGACAAAAAAAAAAAAAAAAGTTCAGCTTTTCTTTGACGAAAATCTATAGGAAGATGCTGGCAACTTTCGAAGGGACTAAAAAACCTACAAAACGGATACATAGCCATCGGCAGAACAAGTAACCATCCTCCAGCTACAGGGATCTACGGAATTAATATCCCAATTCTCCAGAACATTATGTGGATCAAAAAGCCCACTTTTAATGGCCATCAAAGCTACAACTGTGGAAAGTTCAGGGGAAAATAGAGAAAGTGAAGTATCCGTGTATGAAAAAAAGAAATTACAAAAATAAAAACAAAACAAAAAAGTGCTCTGAAGCCTCAGCTGCAAAGTAAATTCTTTATCCATCCATTATTTTCAATTCACCCAACGGGATTTCTTTTCTTTAGGAAAAAAATTGTGGAAGAAAGAGAAAGGAGTTCAACTGAAGATAATCCGAGAACTGACCTTCATAGTTTATACCAGCTGGAGAAAGAGTAGCAGAAGAAGTCTCCATCAATGCTAGAACCAGCAGACCAACTTTCCAGAGCATGAAACTATTTCTTGCCATACTCTATTCACAGTTACACTAAAAACTTCTACCTTCTTTGCTCAACCAGTATCCATCGATGGAAAGACCATAACGAATACGAACACAAGCCATTCTCAAATGAACTTATTTCTTAAAACTTCCCTTATTCAAACAAAAAGCTCAAAATCAGAAAACCAGACCCACCATTACCAAAAACGGAAGACAGTGGCGGTATCTGTTTGTTAGCCTTTACACTCACAAACAAAATTCAGCTAGTAGTAGATAAAGCTTAAAGAAACGAAAGACCCAGATGCTAGTATAACTTGACCACAAAATACCCAGCTCGGAAACAGAGGACTTCGAATCAAACCGAGTGGAATGGGCACCGAATGAGCTGAGACAAACAGCAAAAGAAAAGAGAATTTTCTCGAGAATGCAAGCGAGCAAACATCTAACCCTGAAATTCTGAGATCCTAGAGATCTGGGAATGCCGGATGTGATTTCTATATGTTTTGGGCAATCCCCACAAATTCCATGTGAGTATACTGTTGGTCTCTACTAGCACTGCTCTGCTCTGCTCTGCTCTGCTCGTCCCCCGTGCTTCCCATACCATTATCTCCTAGTCGGTAGTCCTCTTCTCTCGCACGCGCACACAAAAATAAAGAAAAAAAAGACTAATGATAATCACTCACGAAGATAGAACCAAACACGCAAAGGCCAAAACAAAATGCCAAAGTCGACACAGATACAGATGTAGACCCATTAACGAAAATTTCATGCTTTTTGGAAACGCAAATGAGGCAGTGAAAAACTGAAAATGTGTTTGTATTGCTGATTGAAAGGGAGAAAAAAAAAAACAATGTGCGACTGCGTAAAGTAAAGTAAAAAATGCAGTGATTGGACTGAAGGGATGTGTGGGATTGATCAGTGAGAGAGGGAGAGAAGAACAAGAAGAGGATGTCTATGGGCAAAGAAATTGCAGGGTGAAAGTATTTTGTTGGAAGTGGCAGGTCACGTGCTTGGATTGGCTTGGGTCTCTGTCGGCTTTTTGGCTTCATTTTTTTATTTTTAAGGTTTTAAATAATCACATTCTGTTAAAGTTTCTGCTGTCCCATGGCCCCCACCACCTACCTCTCTCAAGTCTCAAATGTGCCAATTAATTTTTTTAATCTTTTCGTATTTACTATTTACAGCAGCTTAACGCCGTTTAGCAAACGAACCACAAAATAACCGGTAACAAGTTGGTATGTGTTGCCATTTCATGACTTTAAGATCAGGAGTTCAGAATGTAAGTTGAAATCTCTTATAGTAATAAAGCTTGACTTTTAAATTATGGAATAGGCTTTGGACCTGAATACTTGGTGGTGTTGCGGTGACGAGCACGCTCTTAAGATAATAAGTATGGTTTAAATCAGACATTCTGTAGTAGGGAGAGACTTTTATAGTCATGCCTAAAGAGGATTGCAATGCTAGTCATCCCGCCTCCGCTTTTTGAAAAAAAAAAACCATAAAATATTAATAATAAAGGCGGTGTTTGGGAACAAATAAGAAAAATTATCACGTCATATCAAAATTTTTCATAATTTTATTTTTAAACATCATTTAAATATAAATTATTTTTAATTTTTAGCTTTTTATCTAATCATTATAATTTTTATACTTTCAAATAAAATACAAAAGATAATACAATTTTTTCAAGATTTAAAAACAAAAATAATATTCAAACAACTTTTTAACTTTTTAATATTTAACTTTTTCTCTCTTATTCTCCAAAATTCAATAAAATATTTTAATTCAAATCATTTCACTAGTTCACATAATTCAAATCTCATCTCATTTTCTCCTAAAAATTCCAAAACATTTTAAACCAAAAAAAAAAAAAAACCTACATTATGTGACAGAAAAATACATAATAACAAAAAAATATAGCTCTATTTCATAATTTTGAATAACTCTGACGTGGATCAAGTGCTCGGCTATAAATGGATACTTATTTTTCAAAACATCATTTTAAAATGAGAATCAAAATGAAATCGTTTTATTTATAAGGTGATTTTTTTGTTTTTTAGAAAACTATAAGGTGATGTTCTTAAAACGTGGAAACTGGTTACAAGAATCGAATATTAATTCAGAACCCGAAAACTTCAGGATATTGACTAGGAAAATGATCTATACAAAATATTTTTTACAACACTTTATACAATTATGTTTTAAATGAAGAATATTTTTATAAAACATCTTATAAAAGTAATATCATTTTATAAAAATATCATCATTTTATAACATTATTGTATAATGTGTTGTGTGTATATCATTACTCATTGAGTATTGAATTCTAAATCTCATCTATAATTTTAATAGTAAAAAATTTATATACAGTCAATTTTACGTATTCTTTTATATATTTCATTAAAAAATATGTAAAATTGATTGTATATAACAGAACGTACTATTATTATTACTTAATTCGGTTGTTAGGAAGATGTTATTGAATTCTGCCATTTACAAATTGACATATATACATATTGTCACTCCTACGCAGCACTGATATTTAATGGCATAAACAAATAAGCCTAGAAATAATATTTTTTGAAAGAGAAAATGTATTTATAGATCGTATTTTTTTATCCATCTAACACATCGCTAACGTGAAATCAAAAGTGTTAAAAAATTATTGATATTTTTATTTTTTTTAAGACTATAATAAACCTTACTATAAATAGAGTATTATTATTATTGTTTTTTTTTTTTGCTTTTTCATTCATGTATTTTTTAATACTTTTAAATATTTTAAAAAAATAAAAAATTATAATATTATTTAAAAAAATACTTACTTAATTACTAAATAAAAAAATTACAACAATAAAAATTAACTGTAAAAATGAGCCGTAAGAATAATATTTTTATATTTATATAGTCATAAATTTTGTTGCAGGAAAAAGATCCCAGCACGGATATGATTGATCCAACAGACAGTAGAGTGATAGCTGGCGGTAAGAGCTTACCGCCAAAATTTGCATATTTCTTTAATTTTTAAGTTTTTTTTTTTTTTTTTTAAGAAAAGAAATTTAAAATAAGAAGGGAGGGAGAGAGTACGGGGGTGTTGGTGTTGGTGGTGGGGGTGCGTGCGAAGGGTATTTGTACTGTTAACCAAATTGTTATTCTTTGTTGGATAGCGTGAGAGAATCTCCAAATATGCCGCCCACCGTAACATATGCCGTATGTAGGGGGTAAATAATTCGGTCCGGACCCACAAAACTGCTTCGGTCAATATCGGATCGGACCGTATTATGTACCGGTCAGTCTCTATCCTAAAATAGGTAAACCGATGACATTCGGTTCGGTCTCAGAGTCTATAAATTTTAGATTGGATCCGACCAAATCGAACCAAATCTCTATATATATATTTTTTTAAATATTTTTAATAATTTAATATATTATTTTTATATAATAATTTTATAAGTTAATAATGTAATTTTTATCTAATTTATTTTCATTGACCATATAAAATAATATACGTAATTAATAATAAATTATAAATCATGTGATAATTTATTTCATTATATGTAAATAGTTAATACATCATACATTTATACATACTCTATTATTTACACTTAATTAAGATAATTAGGTAATTTTTTTTTTTAAATACATAAGTTACAAGCAAGCATGAATAATAATATATATACAATGAAAGTTTCCACCTCCTCGCTATGCTCTTCTCCCCTAAAGGAAGATACAACTCTTCCCTATGTACAATGAATGTATAAGGAAGATGCATTTTATACATTAACAATATATAAAATGTATGACATTATTAACAATTATGCATAGTAAAAAGTAAAGTCTAAGTTAGTAAGTAGTAACTATTAATATCATAAATATATTTATAATAAAATATTTTTTTAATGAGTTAGTTACATAATCCACATTAATAATTTACTTAATTTTAATTTAGTAATTTAAATAATTTTTTTATTAATTTATCTGAAAAAAAATGAAAATGAAAATAATAAAATAATTAGGCCGGACCAGACCGATAGCTACCGGTCCGGTCTGGTCCCTATGGATGTTCATTCCGGTATGGGGAAATGATGGATCGATTTACTGAACCAGACCGGACCGATTTACAACCCTAGCCGCAACCCTTGCCTTTCACTTCCTCGCCTTCTTACTTCCGGTCAAACTTAAACATAAACGAAGTTGTCTCGTTTTCATTCTTTTAAAGAAGTACTTAATATATGCTATATTACACAGAGAAAATCTTCTTTGTAGTCGGTTTACTAGAAGCACACCACACACCCAAGACAAACCCGGTCCATCATTGCGCCAGCTCACGGTTTAATTTTACTCCCTCCCCCTCTCCTTATTACGCATTCTCCCTCTCTCAGCGAAAAATACTTCCTTTCAAAAGTGAGGATATTTTCTCCCTCCCTCCCTGAGTTCAAGGATCTCGGCAGCACCCAACAGGATCTCGAGCTTCGTTGGGAAGAGGAAGCGGATCCAAGGAGTGAGAGAGGCAAAGGAATGCGGGGGATCTGGGTAGTCAGAGTTAAGGATCATGGCAGTGAGGCCTGCTCTCTCCCTCCCTCACTAAGTTCAAGGATCTCAGCAGCATCCAACAGGATCTCAATCTTCGTTGGGAAGAGGAAGAAGATCTGAGGAGTGAGAGAGGCAAAGGAATGCGGGGGATTTGGGTGGTCGGAGTTAAGGATCATGGCAGTGAGGCTGTAGACTGTCTCTGAACGTGGTGATAATCCTAGGATGGTGTTGTGAAGCCAAGAAAACATGGTGAATAAGAGAAATAGAGTAATGATGGAAGGAAGAGGAAGGATCTCTGCATGGGTTTACCAGAATGGCGTGATATGGGGGAAGGTGGCTAATCAGTGTTCTTTGTGATAGTCCAAGCACTTTCATGTGGCGGTTGATGGTGGGTGACGTCAATTTTTCATTTCTTCTACTGTTGAAATCCATGCCATTGCTGTTTCAACTTCTTGTTTCTATATTACTGCATAGTGGTGGTGTGAATGGGAGAAACTAAGAGGTGTTTCGCGTGCTACTGAGGTGTTTGACTTCCTCAAACAGAGGCTCTCGAGTTGTATGTGGCGATGGTGCAACAGTTCTGACAGTGGTTCTGTCTCTCTCTCGGCTCTTTTCCTCGATAGCCCCAGACAGTGGGGTGAGATTGGCGGAGGGGAGAACACAAGGAAGGGAAGACGCGGGAGGGAGGGGCAAAAATCTCAAATGCATAATGGGAAAGGCAAGATTGAAACGCGTGTTTAGAAGGAAAAAAACATGTCAGCAAGTGTGCGGTGTGTCGTGAAGTAGGTAGATATATAGCAAAACTCTATTACAAAAATGTAATTTTAAATAACAAGATGAATGAATTAAAATATTATTTTTTTAAAAAAACTATATTTTCCTTCTATTGTGAATATGGTATTCTATTGTCACATCACTAATACAAATTTAAATTTTTAATATGTTTCATACATTCCATATAAACACAACATGAAATAAGTGAATTTAGATTTGACATAGATGAATTTAAGTCAAATATTAATGTATGTGGCACCGAAGCCAAAAACCATGCTGAAGTGAATGCCGACTACATATAATAGTTATATTACATTCTAACAACAACAAAGACATAAAACTATGAGACACACGACACAATCTTAGACATGTGGCTTGTGAAACCCATAGCATGATCGTCGGTCTCAGATACGTGGCCACTGAGACCAACATGAGTCGCATCGTGGGTCTTAGATCTATAGCCATTGAGACCTCGCACTCTTAGATCCATTGCCTACGTCAGATTCGTTGTCTATTTAGGTTGGATTTGTAATTTTTTGTAGGATGGCTTACCATCTATGCATTTATGGGTTGGATTGTGGGATTTTGGGTTGAATGGCTCATGTGTTGCAATTAAGATGAATGACTAGACGGTAGTTATATCAATCTGTCCGCTCGTTTAGTGAGCATGGGCGGATTGAGGACGACTATACATATAGCCACCATGTTCAGGCGGGAATGGGATAGGGAGAGTGGCTACTCCTTATGTATTTCGCTTTTCAAAAATATCTTACCTTTTCCATGAAAAAAGAGACTTATAATTACTTCAAATGGTGAACATTTTGGAGGGTTCATTATAGAGAAGAAGGTTTGAATCTTCGTAAAAAGAGTGAAATTTTATAATTCATTTTATAATTAATATGAAAAGAAAAAATTTATTCATCATTTCACACATCACGCATTATATTTTTTTAATTTTTTTTATCTTATCAAATGCGTGATATATAGATGATAAGTAGAAGAATTCAATTAATTTAAGAAGAACAAAACCAAAAAAATATTTTTAAAGTGTAGTGTGTGGTATGTAGGATGATGAATAGCAAAACTTATTAGATATAATCGTAGGCTCCATTTGGATACATAAATAGTTTCATCACATCTCATTATCACAATTTTTTTAAATTTTTATATAAAATATAATTTATTTTAATAATATTTTAATCAACTTTTAAATTTTATATAAAATTATTTCATTTTACCTTTATCTCTATCTCTAAATGGCACTTTAACCAAAGAATGCAGAACTTATTTGTTCTAAAACTGCACAAATCATTGCACTTTTCTTAAAGAGATGCAAAAGAACACGTGGCATACAAGAATTCAATTGCCCGCTAATTATATCGCACCCAAATAAAAAAATAATAAGGTAGAAAGAGAAAGAAATATATTTTTTAAATAGAATGTATATCCAGCAATATAACCCCACGGGTCACGCCCAATGGGTATGTTTGTCACTTTGGGAAAACTGAATATTCTCCAATCTATTATTAATTTTAAAACATTTTTTATTAATTTTTTTCCATTCATGGGAGTGATACACAATGCTCAAAGCATTCTTACAAATAATAAATTGCACCAAAACTTTAGCAACCAAAATCGAGATTCCAAACCCAAATCTAAGTGGATTTTGGTTGTTATATACAAGTTTTAAATAGACAAGTCACATATAAGCTTTTTGTAAAACAATAGATCTCACTAATAAATAATAGTTTTTTTTACACTTTTTAATGTGGGGTCCACTTTTTTATAAGGGTTTGTATGAGGCTTGTCTATTTAGAGATTGTACAAATCAATTTTCCAAACAAAAATGTTATCTTTATATAACCTTTATTATAATCTTTATGTCAATTACTTAAGACTGTGAAAATAATTTTTATTTATATATTAATATTAAAAAAAAATTATTTATAAGTTGAGATATGGATAATATATATATATAGTAAAATACTTATACAATATAATTTAATTTAGAAAAAAAATATTAAAAATTCGAATCTTACAATTAAATCTTATTATTTAAGTGATGTATTGATTGTGTGCATTATATAACCGGCTTGAGAATATAATAATTATTTTTAAAAATACGAGTTGATCTAATGATTAATGTCTATTATCATATGAGTACAGATGATAAAAGTAAGATGGGAGTGGACGATCCGGACATTGCTTTCGGTTGAAGACCATGAGTCGAGGGGGACCGGAACTAAAACAAGAGAGAGTAGTAAAAGAGATTAGAAAGATTGAGAATGAATGATGAAAATACATTGTACGACATAATTGTGTGGTGTTTTGGATTGTTGATTGGGAAAATCAAAGTCTAGTCCAACATGGTTGTTGCTCTTCATGATTCGGTGATACTTTTTTTAAAGCTTTTGATCTGGCGAAAAGGGACAGTAAACAAGAAAAAGCTAACTTTGGATGATGATAAAGAACTCCCAAAAAGAATACAAGAAAGTGGACAAACTTGGGTAGGCCCAGCACGTTCACTCTATTTGTATGTATATATGCACGTACAGAGAAAGTAGCCCATCAGTCTGACTTTCTGTTTTTTTTTTTTTTTTGTCAGATAATTTTATTATACTAATTCAAAATACTATGATTAGAAATGTCTATAGTCGAATTTTGTTATAAATCATCAACTGTTTAGATCACATACTAGTGCGGGTGTTTTTCAAAGGGTATATGAGATGTTTTTTATAAGATGTGAGGCGGTGAATAATAACTAATAAAAAAAAATTTATATAAAAAATGAAATTTGGGACTAGTGGAGTAGCCTATCTCCCATGTTCTCTTGGCTTGAAAACAATTAAAGTGAGAGAGTGAGACAGATAAAAGGGGTCCTACATGGTTTATGACTTTCTAAGTAAATTTTGTAGGCTCAATAAATATTATGGGATATATTTTAAACAAGGTTTTGAGACATTAATATCTTAAGAGTAATGTTAGATATAATCATAGGTTGACAAAAGCCGCGCACTCCTTTTAAAAAGGAGTATGGTTTACCATTAAAAAATTAATTTTTTTCATGTGAATTTTATATTTATGCATTTAAAAAAAAATACGTGATATTTACACAATCTACGATAGTAAATATCATTTCTCACCTTATAAATAGTTTTGGGAGCATATGAGATATGGGGTGGAAAAAAAAGGTGATTTCCTTGTGGGCCATGAGTAAGAAAGTTGAACAAGTTGTTGCTAAAGTGGGCCCATTTTTGTAGTCATGGAGGCAAGGGAATTGGAAAAACAACAGCATGCTTACACCAACTGAGAGTGTTTTCCTTGTTTGTTAGTTCTGTTTAGGTTAGTATTGGTAGCAGACATCAGAATTCTGAGGTTGCATTTCTATTTGCAAAACTCCCAGTGGAGAGAAATTAAGTGACAACTACTCAGCAGAAAAATGGAAGTAAAAGATCACATTTTTCTTTGTTCCAAGGAAATGGTGATGCAACACTGACCTGTTCGTTTGTTTTGGTGGGTGGGTACGTAGCGTCGTACTCTTAGGTTTTTAATAGGCTCAGGCCTTACGAAAAGGACCCGTGAGGCTATCAAAGGCCCACACACACACACACCCTGACAAGCTCAAGGTTGTCTGTCATACTTCATTGGGCTCATGGCCCATATCCTATCTTCTTAAACTCATGGTGATGCAATCAATGTCATCCATGGCATAGAGAAGCTTAGAAGACGTGAATGATTTGGGGAATTGTCGCGCAAAAAATCCCAATCCGAAAGTTTGCTCGATTGAGAATCTATTGATCGAGATTTGCGATTTTAGCTTTTTTTTTTTGGTGGAGTTTTAACTTTTAATCCTATTTGATGTGAATTGAGCATTTAAAACATTTAGGATTTGTTTTGGATGACGAGATTGCTAGTTTTAATAACTGGTTTGCTTTCAAGACTAAAATTTAAAATTTTAAAAAATTTGAAAACCTCTCATCTAATCATTACAACTTTATTAAATTCTCACACAAAATAAAATAAACAATTCAACTTTTTCAAATCTCAAAATAAAAATAATATTACAAAATATATTCTAACAATATTTTATTCAACTTTTTAATTTTAATCTCAACTCATCTCATCTCTAAAAACAAACGAGTCCTTAGACTTCAAATTGATTCACAAAAAGATTAGGCTTTTAAAGGGAGTTGTATTAGGATTGTCTTTAGGATTTTTTTATTTTTATTTTTACGATTTAAAGCCTTTGAGTGTACCTATATAAAAAGGCAACTCGTGGGATAATCTTTAGGTATTGATTATTATGGATCAAATTCCCCTCAAGTTCTTGTTTAATCAAAAGATTTTAAGTGGGAGAGAGACATAAACAAAACGCGTCTCACAACATTTATAGCTAATTTATGTTGCCAATATTTATCGAACAACAATAAAATTTATTGGACCAATTTTATTTATCTTCCTCTTTCCCACTTAAGGTTCTCAAGTTTTGGGTTAGAACTTAGGAATTTGGATTTTTTCGATTATTATTATTTGAAATGTAATTGAAATGCTCTTTGAGAAGGGATTTTCTATGTTCATGTGATTTCAAAATTTGTTTATTTTGATTTTATGGAATGAGATTTACTACTCATCATCTCCACACATCACACACCACACACCACACTTATATATATATATATATTGGTTTTATTCTTCCTAAACTAATTAAATTTTTCTACTCATCATCTATATACCATACATTTAATAAAAAAAATAAAAAAATAAAAAATTATGTATAATGTGTTGTGTGTGGAAACGATGATTTGAATTTTTCTAAGAGTTGTATGATCTTCGTGAAACAAATTTTGTTTCTACTACGAGCTGTGTTATGCCTATGTCATTGGATCCTGAGTTAATGATAGAGGACAAATTCTTTCAAACTTTGGAGAGAATGTAGGATCACATTGTCATCCAAGACCTACATTAGGAGTTAGAAAGGAAAGAAAAAAAAACTCAATTCAAGAGTTAAATGTACTTTTTTTTTTTTAGGAAATAAACTTCATTCATTCATGAAAGCTGTGACTGATACATACAGAGAAAAACTCAGATTACAAGCTAACTACTCACGATTGGGGCTTCACCAATACATAAATTTCTTTGTGATTGGTATGGTCTTAACTTCTAGAACTCTCTAAAGACAAATAGTCTGAGAGACCACACTCTACCTAAAGCAGAGACTTCAAACTCCACCCTCCAGAGGAGGCGACTTTCACTTTATGGACAAATTGTCCAAGAGATTATTTCTTTTTCATTATGAGGCTAGCTATATATTAGCCTACACTCTCCACACACCTTGGTTTCAATTTTTTTTTTAACTCAACACATTAAGTGTGTTGAGGCTGATGTAAACAGTAGGCTGATGTAAATAATTTTTCTTTTATTATCAACCTAAAACAAAGAAAATAACAGAGACCGTAAAAGTTATATGAGAAAATAGCGAAATACAGCTTTGAAAGCCGTAGATCCGCATTTTCAACCTTAGAGGAAATAAAAAAAGCAAACACACAGACTGTGGTGGCACGTGAGGGATACGCGCCACCCTGGAAGTACAACGGACAGTCGAGTCTGAAGAAACTAATGGCCCTGGTCCCAAAAATGTCGCGCGTGGCTGCGATAGAGCTCCCCTTGCGGTGGCGCGTGGATGTCACGCATGCACTTTGGACCGCGTGTGTGGCTCAGGCGCTGCTCTGTTCGACAAGAGTCTTCGCCCGTCTGAAGGATCAATGCCTTGGGAAGCTTGGGGTGGGATGCGTGGTGGTCGCCAGGCTCCGGAGAATAACAGATCGGCATTTCATTCTACTTTAAAAGAAAAACACACAAAACCATAAAAAAATAAAAGAAAAAACTAGAGAGAAGAGGGAGGAGGGAGGGAGGAGCTTAATACATTCAACCCACGACCCCTCTTCTCTTCCTCTGCCGTGAAACACCACAGAAACCAGATCCATGCACCCAGCCACTACACAGCACCCTCACCGACTGTTCCTCCACGTCGAGACCCCACAGAAAGCTGCCATGCATCACGCTACCATGCACATGCCCCTCATGCACGAAAGCAGCCCTGTTTTGCACCCATCGAACAGAGCATCGTCAGCAACAACCATGAAAGGCCACGACTCGACGACGGAGCCACCGCAGCGACTCCACTACGCAGACCATGCATGACCGCGAGAACCACCAGGTAGGGGTGGCAATATGTGACACGACCCGTTAACCCAATACGAACACGACACGATAAAAGCAGGTTAGGGTTAAAAAAAAAAGCCTTAACGGGTTCAGGTCAAAACGGGTTGACCCGTTAAGACACGATTGCTTAACGGGTCACTAACGGGTCAACCCGTTATGACCCGTTAAGAAAATTAAATTTACCTTTATACCCTTAGACCTAAAGGGTAGGGAGGACGCTCCACTTCCTTCTTCAAGTTCTAAATTTGTTTAAATCTGTGTTTTTAATTTTTTATTATATTTGAGATTGTAATATTAATATATTTATTGTATGTTTTGTTTATTATATTTGGGATGTAATTTTAATAATGAATATTATTACAAATTGTGTGGATCATATTTGTTTGGACTGTAATTTTAGACTTGTAGTTAGTTTTTTATTTTTATAGATATTATTTATATTTAAATATTTATATAAAATCAATTAAGTCAAACGGGTCGTGTCGTGTCGTATCGTGTATGTCCAACCCATTAACGTAAATGGGTTGAAACGGAACGGGTTGTGTCGTGTTATGTCGTGTCAATTTTGACACGAAATCCTTAACGAGTCGTGTTCGTGTTGACCCGTTAAGTGTAATGTACATAGCTTGACACGACACGAACACGACCTGTTAACACGATTTGACACCCCTACCACCAGGGCACGCCGCCAGCTACCACAGAAGACATCGGCAGTGGCTCTTTGGCAGCCGTCCTAGTCCCGTCGCACCCACTCCCTTCCGGGAAGCCCACTGTCGTCGCCACCCTCCTTTCTCTCTCGACAGCGTTTCAGCGTGACAGAGCACCCTCTCACTCTCTCTCTCTCTCGGTGTCGCACCACAACAGAGAAGCCGCTAGTTGTGCCGCCGTGACCGCCGCTTGTCACTTGAACCGCCGCGCAGCCCATCTCCGTCGCATACTCTCTCTTGGTGAGCCCTCTGTTTTCTCTTGCATGACTTCTCCTTATGTTTCTGTCCGTGTGCCATAAAACCACCATGAAGCATTGTTTCACAGCGGGCCCTTAGACCTTATGTATGCTGGGCTTAATTGATAAGCTTGTGTTTTAAAGAGTAAAATGGGCTTGATCTTCAACAACTAATTTAGTATTTTTATTGTGCTTAACATTAATATTTTTAAAGATGAGTTTTTTACTTAAGAAAATATATTAGTCAAATGCTCATTTTTCATTTTATTAAGAAAGTGTTTAAAGAATTTAAAATGTGTTTTGAAGTATATTATGGAGCCTATTATTTTAGTTAATTTTCCTTTATCTATTTAGTTGGATGTTAATAAAATTATTATTTTATACTTTAAAAATAAATTAAGGAATAAATTATGAGTATTGAATAATATTATGATTGAGTCTACTTTTATTAAATTGAATGTTTCCACCAATTATTTTAGATTTATATATATATATATATACATACAGTTAAATTATATTTGAAAGATTAGATATCATTTTTCAGTAGTAAGAGTTTTTTAATTATTTTGAACGATTTATTAAATGAGATTCTACTGTCGATTTTAATAGATGTTGTTATAATTATGCTATTAAAGTTGTAGGTAGAAAATAGAGAAATATGTTAAGAATATTTAAATGATATTAATATTTATTAGATTTCTTATAAGAGTTAATAATTATGTTAAGAAATGAAACTTATTTTAAGAATTTAAGTTTTATGACTTATTTTAAAATAGCTAAAGTATTCTACTAAATTATAATATGTTATTAGTATTTTAAGTAATTTAAATACTTTTATTGATTATGGTGTTACACAAAGATTTATTTGACTACCTATTAGATTGTGAATTTGATTAGTAGGATATTAGTAAATATTGTTTCCAAACAGATTTAGTGATAGTTATTATTGCGTATAGGTGTCGAGTTACGAAGTGATATTCAGGAAGAAGTACAATGAGGTAAGTAAATTTGATCATAAATTAGGATCATCACAGTTAGCTTATATGTATGTATTATTCAAGCCAGTTCATTGACAACCACTATTTATGAACCGCTCATATCATATGCAAGCATGTCATCTAGCATAGCATACGACCATGTCATTCCGCATCATGTTGAAATTCAGAATTTATGATTATGTATGTAGTATGTCATGCATCTTATGTGTATAAGACACGTAAGCCATCTTAAGTTCAAGTGTAAGATAATATCAGATTAGTTAATAAGATGACCATTCAGATGCATGGTACCAAAGCAGTTCAGTTCAGTTCAGGGTGGTGTGCAAGCCATGAACTTAGTCGTGGTCCACCATAGTATGCTAGAATACTATCAGCGGTTCCCCTTGCTGCAGCGGGATGTAGGGCCGGTGCACAACCTTGCACACAAGGTTAAGTGTGTTAGCCAGTCAGATAAGTCGGATAAATCAGTCAGTTAATTCAGTTAAATCAGTCATACATAGCATAAGCATCAGTATGAACAAACATGATTTTAAGCTTAGCATGAAAATTGTTATGAAAATCTTATGTTTATTACGTTTACGTTGTGATAGATTTATTACTGAGTCATTGACTCATTTTAGTTTGTTTTCATGTTTTTAACCACCCAGGTGAAGATGAGGATTAAGAGCAGGCAGGCCAGGAGTAGAAGGAGTATTTTATTTTAATTCAGACTTTCTAAAATAAAACATGTCTTTATGACATGAATTTATTTCAGTTTATTTCATTTAATGTTTTGGAAGACAGTTTTATTAGACCTTTTCTGCATAAAAAAAGTTCAGTTTTTCAATTATAAAATTTGAGAATCTTTTGCCGGGTTTATTTTCATGAAAAATACGTGACACTCCTAGCCTACGGGAAGGGGGTGTTACACAAACACTTTTCAATTTCAAATCATTAAGTTATTTTATCTAATAATTACCTAATCATTACAACTTTTATAAACTTTCAAACAAAACATAAAAAAAAAAATCAAAATTCTCAAATTTCAAAACAAAAATAATATTCTAACAATATTTTAACTTTATAATATTTTGATTCAATTTTTCCTCTTTAATTTTCCAAAATCCAATAACAAATCTTAAGTCAAACTCATTTTACTACTATTCACAAATCATTTCATCTTTAATTAAGCAAATTCTATTTCCATAGCATCCATTGCATCCGCTCTTGGAAATATTTTTAAAATAATTATATATTATATTTATTATTAATATTATTTTGAGATTTAATTTAGAAGTTATAAGTTGTTTTGAAAATAGAAGAGTTATAAAGAAATGGGTCTATAATAAATTATATAAGTTGTTTTATATAATTTTAATATATATAATATCTAGACATTAAAAACTTAAAAACTATGAATTTCTATAATAAATACAAAAAATTCTACATTTTTGATATTTTATCTCTCCAAATTATCAAAAGTACTTTGGAATGAGAAAACTACAACAAATCTCGTCGCATTTCCTGTGAAGTCTAAATAAATAATGGAATCATCCTTCAATTTCACCAAACATTAATTCTTTACAATTATTTTACAGCTTACTTTCAATCAATCATGTTACTCTATTTAAAATACATTTTAATATTATAAAATTGTCCTAAACTATATAAATTTTGGACATTTCTTTTTTAAAAAATGAAATTCACAATTAAAAAAAAAACAAAATACACACAAGAATTACATCACTATCATTTCTCTTTTCCTGTTACCAAACATCAGTTGCCACAAATGTCTCTGTTCCTTTTCCTCGTTGTTAATCCACGATATTGTCCTTGACAGTGAATCTTCGATTCCCAGAGCAGATTGCATCGTGCAAATCTCCGAGTCCTACGTCAGAACATGTGAATACTAAACGCTGCATCCGACTCTCGTCGTCGCCCACAACATTCCTAACACTCCCCCACCTGCACGCACCGTCGGCGACCTCGCACAAGATCAACTCCCCTGGATCCGACGGGTTGTGCAAGTACGCGAATTGACCCATCGTGTTCAACCCAATCGACGGTAGGCAAGCGCTCTCCCCTTTCAGCTTTCCGACCAGCTCCTCCGGCATCTCGCCCATCTCCCTTAACTCCACCATCTCAGTCCCCTTCATGGCTTCCCACAATTTTACGCCTTCCACATTCTCGCTGTCTCCGATTAGGCCCACCACCACCATGCTGTCATTGACGAATCCGATCGCAGAGGAGAAAACGTGCTTACCTGGTCGCAGATCGTACGGCCCGTACCAGGTCTTGGTGCTGGGATCGAACGAGTGCGTTATGCCGGAGCTTTTCTCCGTCACGTACATCTTGTGCTCGTCCACGGCTACGGAAAGCCATAAGGAAGATGGGGAATCCTTGAGGACGGCGGGGATCCATTGGCAAATGTCCCATTTACCGGTCCTCAGGTCGTAGATTTCCAACGGAAGCGGATCATCACCTAAATCGAAGGTTCCGCCGGCGACAACAACGCGGTGGCCAACCAGCGCAACAATCGGGTCGGTCCGCCAAACGAGCGGGGCGTTGGCGCGGTACCATTTAAGGTGGAGCGGGTCGAATGAGAAAGCGAACTGGAGGGATGACTGCATGTAGAGGAGGGTCGAGTGCGACGACCGGAGGGCCGAGACGTCATTGATCGGCGGCTGATCGATCTTCAGCCACACGCCGGAGCGCGGGTCATACGCGTGCGCTGTGATGGCGTAAGGGTGGCGAGTGCTCTGTTTGTGGACAATGAGCCAGGGCTTGATGGGGTTCAGGTGCCGAAGAGACGAGAAAACGGCGCCATTCCAGGTTTTAGACACGCAACGTGCGTGCTCGAGATCGATGAGAGGAACGTGCGAGAGGATAATCTCCAAGACATATCCATGGATCGAAGCAGTAGCAGAAGCTTCTTCTTCTGCCTTTAATTCCTGCTGATTGTTTTCTTCCATGGATAAAGAGATGGTGTTTGAGCCTTGAGGCCTGGTTTTAGAAGTAAGGATGGGATGATGTTTTTATTAAATGGACAATAACGTATTTATGGAACACTATCCATAGTTCGGTAGTCGTCTCTATTTAACAATTAATTTTCAGCTCCGCATTAAATATTAGATATTTTTATTTTATTATATATAAAAATTAATTTTTTTTTTATTTACTTATTTTTTTTAAAAATGAACGTGCGATACGTACGGCAAAGATAAACATAAAATGAAGAGTAAGCATTACTTTTGGAAACGTGTTTTAAAATAGAATGAAAAATATTGTTTTTCGTGTTGAATTGGTGGAGTGGTTACCATTTCCAGCGGCCATTTTGTTAGTTTATTAATGTGCAGCTCTTTAACTCTTAAATGGGATGGCAATATTGCCGATAGATCTACCTGGCCGGATAGGTGACTTGTCGTTTTGGGTGGCTCTTCTTTGAAAATAAAAAACTCAGCAATATTACCTGTCGGTTGTAGTTGGTGATAATTTGACTAATGATATGCGCATATTAAGCTAATTTCAAAGGCAACCTTAATTAATTAATTGGGTCTTCCATGAGACGACTTTGGACTTGGCAGGATAAACCGCCAACCTATCATGACCATATATATATATAATCATATCATATGCCAAAAATATAAAGACAGATCAGAGGTTCTAAAGACAGAGAAAGAATATGTATAAATTTCTTGTAAGAAAAATGATTATTTTAGTAGGAAATTGTTATTTTCGTAAGAAATACGAATTGAAATAAGCTTTTTCTCTTATAGGAACATTACATAACCTAATGAATTAGATAATGTTTTGAACTATTGGTACTACTTGTATGCACAATAGTTTTTAAAGCATTGTAAATGGTTTTAGAAACAGATGACCAACCCTCAAAATTAAAGCCTTTAAATTCCTCTATTTTTAAGCGCTCTTAGATTTTCATTGTCACTTCAAACTAAATTAGCCAGCCAATACTGCTCGCCAACCCATCTTGATGATCAACAACCCCCCTAGGCCAACAAGGAACTGATACAGTTGACCCAAAAAAAAATCGTTTGGATGTTAAATTGAGTTGAGTTGAGTTGAGTTGAGTTGAGTTCTTTATGAATAATAGGAAGTTGAAATGATAGAGTAATTTTTGTGGAGCCCACTTAAGATAAATTTAGATATGTTTAGATGTTAAAATAAATTTAGATATATTTATGAGAAATTGAAAAGGGTTATGGGTCTCGCGTGTAAAGAAGTTTTGAGTTGAAATGAATTTAATAATTTAAGAATTGTGTGTTTGAATATTAGACTCAACTTAAAATTAGATTGAACTGAGTTGATCTCAGTAGAATCTAACAACCAAACATAGCCGAAGACACTCTAATCAAAACAGTTGTAGCAGCTATGATGGACTGGATTTAAGGTTATGTTTGAATATTGATATGAACTCAGATGATTTATAAATAATAGTAAAAATAATAATAAATAGTAATTGTTAGAGAGACATTTCCAGAATTCTATATCATTGTATTGCATGAGTAAGTATCCTTTTATATACACAACAATGGAATCTTTCTTCTACAAATAGAAAATAATAAAAAGAATAAGTCCTCAGCTTCTAGAATATAGTACTAATGTGACTGGTGAAAATATTCACAATAGAAGGGTCTACGCTAATAGTAATGAGCTGTTTGTAAATAATAATGAATAATATTGAAATAGTTTGAGACTACTTCACTTACCAAACAGTGCCTCGACCTGCAGGCTCACAAGAAATCAAGTTGCACATGCACAAAGATCCAGCCATTGATCCCCTCCAAAAATTAGCTGCCCTCGCCGATCATATAAAGCTTAAGGGGAATATCTTCAAGCAGATGAGATTAAATGAGATGAATTGAGATAAAAGTTAAAAATTAAATAAAATATTGTTAGAATATATTTTTTTAATATTATTATTATTTTAGAATTTAAAAAAGTTAGATTGTTTATTTTAGATATTGAAGGAGAGTGTCAACTTATAAAAACTATTATTGAAGACTACTCTCCTCCCTCCGGTAAAAATTGCTCAAGTATTTTACATATCAGATCACTGTGTGAAAGTTTTCTAGTGTCAACGCAATCAATATCACATGATTCACATAGAAAGGTTATTTTTTTTTTGTTTTAAAAGAAAGTATGAAGGAGTCTCTTCATATAATGTAGTCCACATGAAAATGATGATGAAATATGTAACATGGTGAAGCATTGACATTGAAAGAGGCAAAAGACAAATATTTTACTTGCTAGCTACAGTAAATATTTGTATGGTTTCTATTCACCATCCATTGAATAATTTATAATAATTTCTCTTTCATTTTGTTTCAACATAATAGTTGCACCACAAAGTATTATATATATATATATATATATATATATATATATAGGTTCTTGGGTTTATACAATTTACAATGGATTTAAATTCTAAAATATGAGAAAAATAAATTAGATAAAAGAAATTATAAAAAGATTAAATTAATAATATTTTATTATTATTTTAACTAATAGATGAATAATTTAATATGAAAATCTCTCTTGAATAGAATAGAAAAAAAGCAAAGTACGTAATTTTAATTTGCGATTGCCAGAACCAATGAGTATGCTATGAAAATTACACAAGAAACAGATTGATATAATTAGATAGGGTGTTAGCGCTGATTGTCACTTTCAAGCAAATCTTTCATCCAAATATATTCTATTGAGCTCGTTTGGATACAGAAACTATCTCACTTTATTAGGAGTGTGCAACCGGATCTGGATCCGGATTCTAAAAATCGAGCGATTATCCACCCGAATTATATCCAGATTGAATCTGGATATCCCGATTTTTCTCCTTTTCTGGCTATAAATCCAGATATCTGGATTGTAATTGGATTTAGATATCCGGATTGTAACTGGATTTAATCCAGAATTATTAATAATTTTTTTTAAAATTGTTTAAAAAACTATTTAAACTTTTAAAAATATTTTTATAGCATTTTTTTTAAAAAAAAAATAAAAGATAACTGGGTCATAAAACCAGATTCGGTTATGGATTCGGGTTTCTCTCAACTGTCCGGGTGTAATCTGAGTGGATAACTGCCCGAATACACCTGGATTCCGGTTTCAGACCGGACTGGCAAAAATTCAGCCCAGTTCTACACCCCTGCACCTCATCTCATATCATATCATCATTACAACCTTTTTTAATTCCTACACAAAATATAATAAACAATTTAACTTTTTCAAATCTCAAAACAATAATAATATTAAAAAATAATATTATAATAATATTTATTTAACTCATCTAAAACCATCTCATCTCATCTCACTATCCAAACCTGATACGTTAAAAGAAGCATAATAATAATAATAATAAAAAGAGAACTACTATATCTAGACAAGTCTTTCTTTACCACTTC
This sequence comes from Juglans mandshurica, assembly GCA_022457165.1. NCBI lineage: Eukaryota > Viridiplantae > Streptophyta > Magnoliopsida > Fagales > Juglandaceae > Juglans > Juglans mandshurica. The sequence continues at coordinate 17,144,253 of CM039629.1, forward strand.
TTCTAGGGGCAGTCGTGAACTGCAAACGGCGCACAGTCGGCGTCTAAAATAATACTTTTTAATTTCCACGTCGATTAATTTCTTTTTTTAAAAATAAAAATAAAAATAAAGAACGAATGAAAAGACAAAGAAGAGAAATGTGGGAAAGTGAGCTTCTTCTTCAACAAGCCAGTTTCAGACTTCGAATGTTTTGAGATTGCCGTACGGAGAAAGTGGAAAAAAGTTTCTTTGCTTGTTGAAAGAAAGTGGAAAAAAAATGAAATCATCGTCAGTTTGAATATTTTCTTCCGAAAATGACAGTGTGGGTCTTCGGCATCGTCGTCTGACGGTGTGGGTCTTTGGCATCTTCGTCTCACGGTTTTCATCTTCTTCTTCACTCTATTGTGTGGGTTTTCATCTTCTTTTTGACCTTGTGGTAAGAAATCATAGTTTGGATTGTGCTTTGAATGTATTGGATGAATATCCTCTATTTTAAAGCTATTTTTTCAAGCTTGAAACCATGTCTAAAAATGCTTGAAACCATGACTTTGAACTCAAATAACATGCCCAGTAATTTCAAACCACAAAGAATGATAAAGACTGGAAATCGCTTTGCACATTGGTTGATGCTATTACTCTCTGATTACCACTGTAAATTGAAGAATGGAAAACTTTTATTACTTGTTTGTAAAGTGAGTATGCCTCCTCTGGTTTGCCACATTTGGCATTTGCATCTCTTTGACTTATATATTATTATTTTTTTTGTTGGAAAATGCAGAACAGCTGCAAAGACTTATTGGGTTTTTTTTCAACTTGTGTTGCTTTGCATATAAACTAACCTGCAGATATAGATTAAAAGTCAACAAGCTTTTAGTCTTAGGCCCTTGTGCAAAACAATGCAAAATAATTATAATTTTATCATTACAAGAAACATTAATCAACCTTACTTGCCTTCTCTAATGAAGTTGTTAATAAGCTAGTTCACAATTAACAAGCAACCAGCAGTTGCAAGCAACAACTTCAGATGTATATTTTTCTCATTTTGTTTTAGATTTTACAAGTCTGAAAAGTCTGAACATGAGCTACTTTCTTACTCCTCACATAGGAAATGCAATATTGCATGACATCTTATTAAAGAATATTTACATGTTTTTATCAGATTTGCTACTTGCATTTTTCTTTACATGCTCATCCAGTGTTCTCTAGTTCAAGACAGATAAACTGAACCAAGTCCAATAGATACATGCAGTACCCAGTGGTGTCCCACAGCACATACTATGGTCATCAATTTGCTCATCTTGAAGACCAATAAACCATGAACCAAGTGACACATTTTGTTCATTGGCATACTTATGCAATATAGGCCTGCAATAAAAACCAGTTTCAGCATCTATGTTTCAAAAGGAGAAGTACATGTATGTTTAAGTCTATATAGTGTATGACGTCCAAAGATCAGCATCTTGTTTTTTTTTTTTTTGAAAACAAGGAAAAAAAAATAGTGCCTTATGTTTGATTTTTTTTTTTTTTTGATAAGTAAGTGCCTTATGTTTGATTTGATCCAACTCAAGGTTTTCTTAACACAGTTTTCGGTCAATTTCACCTAATGCACATAACTTTGAAGTCCTAATGAATTTTTCAGAATATTTGTCTAACCTAGATGAAGAACAAAGATAATGCCAACACTGAGTAGAACATCTATGAAGATGAAGTCCATGGCTTTTAATAGGGTAGCTAACAGATAGCAAATTAGGCAACTTCCTTATGAAAAACATACTGGTTGATGGAAATGTATGTGGCTAGATCCTTTGAAATTGCATATATATGCCCAGTTTCATGTTGGAAGTATTTATTCCCCTGTTCTCCAAATTTTCAGTATTCTAGTAAGTTGATACTTGACATCTATAGGGAACAAAGGAACTTAAAATGTTAATATATCATTGCAGATATGAAGCAACGATTAACATATAATGAAATATTAACAATTTCATCATTTTTGTGGGAAAATTAATCATTCTTGTCCATCATTTTTGCTCCTATAAAAATGGTTGAACAATTTTTTTTTTTTTTTTTTTTTATGCAGCATGTCAACATGGAAAAAGGGAAAGAAAACCCATCTCTCTCAACACCATCTAGCTCAAATCCCTCACTTGCGGTATGTTATATGATTCTTAATATTTGATAGGAGTTTCAACCTTGTAGTTGCTAATTATCATTATTATTGTTATGTTAGGACATCCCAACAACTGTTCCAAACTTTCCAAATTACATGCACGGTTACGGAGTAGGGCCTGCATGGTCTCCGGCTTTTATCACATATCCAAATGCATACCAATGTCCAAGCAACATGCAGATGGTAATGCAACTTCATTGTTTGTTTTTTTTTTCCTAATTTTTGGAAGTTTAATTGATTTCTTTTTTAGCAGAATACTGGTTATCCATTTCAATATGGGATGAGACCTCCGACTCCTCCCATGGCTACAAGTTCTGGAACAACCGAAAGATTTGAAGAGGATACACCCGGGTGTAGGGAAACTGAAGCGCCTTGTTTCTCCTCTAGGGTTGATGAACAAGGTGAAGAGGATAGGCCAGATTTAGGGGAAACTTGCGATGGCACTACCGAGACACCTCCGTTAGACCGAATGGATGGTGGTGATATGATTGAGGAGCCAAAAGCGGGGATGAAGTTTGATTCTTTTGAGGAATTAATGAGCTATTATAAGATATATGATAAGAAATGTGGGTTTGGATCCATGACACAAAGGAGTGAAAGGGATGACGAAGGGAGTGTCAGATATGTCACTCTTGGTTGTGCCCGTGGGGGGAAAGCTCGGAATAGGACAATGAATGTCGCCAAACCACGCCCGACAGGAAAGACTGACTGTAAGGTAATGATTAATGCCTTAAAAGTTAAGGGGAAGATGCGGTTGACCACTGTTCATAATACCCACAATCATGGACTGAGTCCACATAAATCTCGTTTCTTCCGATGTAATCGCGAAGTTAGTGAGACTGTAAAAAGGGTACTTGTTACTAACGAAATAGCTGGCATTCGAATGAACAAAAGTTTCGGATCTCTTGTTGTGGGTGCAGGAGGATTTGAGAATCTCCCATTTTTGGAAAAAGATTGTCGCAATTACATCGATAAGGCAAGACATCTACGACTTGGAGCAGGTGGTGCTGGAGCACTTCGAGACTATTTTTGTAGAATGCAGTACAAGAACCCCGGATTCTTTGCCTTGATGGATTTAGATGATGATGGGAGATTAAAGAATGTATTTTGGGCAGATCCACGCAGTAGGGTAGCTTATCAAGATTTTGGTGATGTGGTAACATTTGACACCACGTACTTAACAAACAGATACGGGATGCCCTTTGCTCCCTTTGTTGGTGTAAACCATCATGGGCAGTCCATTCTCTTGGGAGCAGGGTTAATTTCCAGTGAGGACACAGAGACTTTTACTTGGTTATTTCAGACTTGGCTGCAGTGTATGGATGGTATAGCCCCGCCAGTTATTATTACTGACCAAGACAGAGCAATGAAAAATGCTATTGCCATTGTATTTCCGAAAACCCGACATAAATTTTGCCTTTGGCATATATTAAAAAAAGTTCTCGAGAAGCTTGGCTCCCATCGTGCCTACAAAAGTGGCCTGAAAACTCAACTGATGAAATGTGTGTATGACACTCAAACTATTGAAGAATTTGAGATATCGTGGGAAGAGGTAATTAGCACGTACAACTTGGAAGAAAATGTTTGGTTGCAAAGTTTATACGCTGAGCGCACACATTGGGTACCAGTATTTTTGAAGGAGTATTTTTGGGCTGGCATGAGTACAACACAATGGAGCGAAAGCATGAATGCATTTTTCGACGGATATGTTCATGCGAAGACAAACTTGAAGGAGTTTGTCGACCAATACGACAATGCGTTGATAAAGAAAATTGAGAATGAAATCAGTTCGGACTTCCACTCATTTAGCGTTACATACCATGCATCTCTAGATCTCCAATTGAGAAGAGATTCCAAGAGTTGTACACGAATGCAAAATTCAGGGAAGTTTACCAGCAAGTTATGGGTGTACTCGATATGGATTCTTCTCTACTTAGAAGGGATGGTGTGAAGAAGACCTACTTGGTAGAAGATGAAATTTCTGTTGAGGAGTTCACGAAACATGTTTCATATTACGTGGACTTTAATGAGAAAGATTGCGATGTAAAGTGTTCATGTGGGTTATTTCAAATGAAGGGGATACTGTGTAGGCATGTCTTGGCCATATTCAAATGTAACGGGATAAAGTACTTGCCGGATAGGTACATTTTAGATCAATGGAAGAAGGACATCAAATGGAGATATACGTTAGTCCAGAGTACCTATGACACAGGAAATCAACGGGAAGATACTAACAGATATTCAAATCTGCTGAATATTTGTTATCGGATGATTACTCATGCAGTGGGTTCAAAAGAGCATACTGAAGATGCAACTAAGAAGTTATATGCAATGATTGATTTATATCATGGCAACCAAGAACCCCATTCGATGACCCAAACGGATTCCAATGTTGGTTTAACTACAAATGACACACCTACAGTTGGTAGTTCGCAGCAAGTACTCATTCCACGAGTTGTGCGCGGAAAAGGTAGACCCCCATCTTTGAGGAGAGCATCCAAGATGGAGCAAGAAATGCGGAAAGTTAAAGCGAGGACGAAGAAAGTAACTGTAAAGGGAAAACGTAAAGAAGTTCGATATCTATAATAACGAGAATATTTGCCACAAATGTTTATTTGGATTGATTTATTTATGCTAATGGAGTGCTAATATAGATTTTTTACTTGTTACTTGACTATTAGCGAGATGGAGGAGATATACCATCTCAAAACACATGTAGGAATTTATTTGGCCCATCTGAGATAGATCTTGATTATGAAAGAAACGTGTAGGTATACATATTTTTGTTAGAAAATTTCTGCCTTATATTTGGACAAGTATTTGCCACATACGTACGATAGACTTATATTGGTTCATAATTTTTGTTTTTATCTATATATCTTTAGACTATTCCAGTCAACTCAGCTTTTGACATTAGTGGATTCCAAAATATGGTTGGGAGTCAAGAAAGTGTAATATTTCTAAACCCAAGGTATTTTTAATATGAATAAATTGATGTCACATTAATATTTGCTATTTATTCTTTACAGATGCAACTTGGTTTGGACAGATCACAACCTTTGCCCAAATGATATGGTTCGGACTTGTTGCAACATTGAGCGTACCTCTAACTTCAACTTCTTCTAATGCCATAATGATAGCATTTTTCACTTCAAAATGTGATCTCTTGTTGAAAATGCTTGCCTTGAATGATAATTTTTAAAAAAATTGGTAGAAAAAATACTTATTATGCCTATTAATAAAGCCAGCTTTGAATACAATGGTTGGTGGTAGGGAATGTAATGACTGGTAGAAGTTTGAACTACAACACTCCATTAAGCTCTTCTCATTTGGCTTGTCTATAATGAAAACCCATCAATTGAAATCTGGGCATAGGATTGGCATTTGGAAAAAGATTAGCAACTTGTTGTAGAATGATTATAGCTATTGTTATTTTCTATTTATACAATTTTCTATTTACAATTGTTTTATTGTCTAATTTTTTTTTATTTTTTTGGTTTCCCTACAGTTGCAAGTTCACAGCCATTACAACCAAGATAACCAAACACAATGATTTCTGGGATTCCATGGCTGCCCCAATATATTTTCTATGTATATTTTTGAAAGAATTCTTGCAAGTTGTAGTTTTTGTAAATATATTGGTGGGAAGAAAGAATGGAGGTCGTGGAAGTTGTAATTATTTTGGTGGCAAGGATAACTTGGCAAGTTATATTTTTTGTAAGTACATTTTTTTTGGAAGAAAGCATTACAAGTTGAAAATTGTAATTTTTTGTTTTTCTTGTGAAGGAAGCTTGTAAGAGAACTATTTAAATTGTTGTAATTACTTTTGTGGGAAGAAAGCATGACACACAAATAAAATTGTAATTTATTTGTGTGGGAAGAAACATATGCTAGTTATAGGTTCATTTTGAGTTGTTGTGATAATTAAGTTTTGTAAGTTTGTAAGCTTGGTTTTCAGGATAGTTGTAATTATTTTGTGGGATATTGACGTGAGTTAGTCTTCCAGTTTTGGCTTTTGGTGTACGTGAGTTAAGTCTACCAGTTTTGGCTTTTGGTGTACGTGAGTTAAGTCTACATGTTTTGGCTCTTCATTTCAATTTGTTTTGAAGGAAATGAATTCTGAATGTGGGTGATGGACGTGAGTTACTCTATCAGTTTTGGGTGGTTGGTGTACGTGAGTTAGTCATCTAATTATAGGCAGCGGGTTCGTGAGTTCGTTTGGCATGTTTTGACTTTTACATTTTATTTGTTTTTAAACTGAACCTGAATAGATGAGTAAATCCATCATAATGACCAAAAACTAGACATTCTACAAGCATCTAAATTCACATCAAACTGGAATTTATACATTCTGTACATAGAACTGAAAATCAGGTTCCAAAAGTTATTTTACACTTCAACTACAAACTCAGTATGCAATCTAAATTCACAGCAAACTGTAATTTAATCATTATGTACATAGAAACTAGACTCCAAATTTCCAAAAGCTATTTTACACTTCAACTACAAATTCAGGAATTTAATCATTCTGTACATAGAAATTGGACTCCAAATTTCCAAAAGCTATTTTACACTTCAAATACAAATTTAGTTTACAAGTATCTAAATTCACAGCAAACGGGAATTTATTCATTTTGTACATAGAAACTGGAAATCAAGTTCCAAAAGCTATTTTACACTTTAACTACAAATTCAGTTCTCTAAGTTTTTTACAACACTTACACTACAAATTCAGAGTATGATTTATAACATAAACCACTACCAATTCAACAAGTAACAACAAACAATTATCACAAAACTCCAATATAGCCGGGGTAGCATGCGTGAACGCCTTAGGAGAGATTCTCTCTCAAGAAGGACCAACTCCTTTTTTCGAACCTCCTCATTTTTACTGGATAGCACCATCTCTCTCTTCTCGATCTCATCTACTATTTTACGGAGCTGAATCTCCCTCCTTTCGACATCGATGAGTCTCTTCTCGAGCTCTTCCTCCTTCCTTAAGAGTTGAATTTCTTTTTCTTGTAGCTCCGAGTCTGTGTGTTGATTACTATCAACCCACTTGAAATATTTGCAATATGCTAATCCCGAATATTTAACACATATATAAAAAATTGTTAGGTACGCAATATTAATCAATATATTATTTCAACCTTACATTAGAAGAGTACTATTTACTTTTGTGTTGTACTTTGGACACCCTAAGAAGGGTCGTCCTGGATTTCTTTTAGTATTTGAATATCTCAATGTAGTTTCAATATTACAGAAGCACAATGGTTTTGCTGACTGTGAAGAAGACAGTGATGATAAGGACATTCTCATGCAGCAGTTTTTAGTTTCTTGTATCAAGAATGTGAAACAGTCTGCTACTAAGAAACTCTCTTTGACTACTCACAAGAAGTTAATGAGGTTGACAGCTACAAGTTTTGATGCATTTGGAAACATATCAAGTATTCTTTTTCTTTCCAAGGATAAACAAAACAGGGAAATCCAAGATTTTCAAGCACCTAAACAAGCACTTCCATAACGAGCACAAGCCTGAGCAGCTAGTGAACAAAATTGGCAGCTACTTTTATAGCTTACCAATTGATAGTTTACAATAAGGAAAAATGCTTCATTTAGAAGGTAAAGAGGCAACAGGCACCAACTACCACCAATCAACAACCTATCTTCATTTAGAAGGTAAAGAGGCAACAGGCACCAGTAAACTATAGTATTTGATTTTTCTGAACCCACAAACCATTCACATCTTCAAAAGAAAACCCACAACCTCAACATTCAAGGTCAAAACAACCGTGAGTCCGTGACTTATTCCGAGTGAATAAGCATAGGGCACAGATCAACCCCACAAAGAGCAACAAATAGCAAAGTTGAAAGTCAAAAGCAGAAAAACATAGCCTTCTCTACCAGATATTTGCAACCAACGAAATACAGATTCAATAACCTTATTAGAACCTAAAAAGATTATTCAAATCTCAAGCAACCGATACTTGTATTATACCAAATTAAATATCTGAAATCTGGCACAATACATTACTTGACAGAACCCAAACCCACAAAATTAGGCCGACATGTGAATCGCCAAAATTCTCAAAGATCAATTTGAAGTTTCCCAACAATAAATCCTCTTAAGGGGTGTACAAACTTCGACAAGAAATAAGCAAAAAAAAGAAAATAGCAATCAGTAATACAAAGACAAAGAACTTGAAAACCCTAACAGTTTGTAGATAAAAAAAATCACACATTTCGTAGATAAAAAAATCATTCGGGAAAATTATGGAATGTTAAAAGGAAATATACCCATTTAAATAGGACCTTAGATTTGTGGTAGTAGACGTTAGGGTTTGAAGCTGCGTGCCGGAAGTGGAGCTGTGTGCCAGAAGTGGAGCTGTGTTCCCAAACTAAACGAAAGTTAGGGTTTTTCGCGATGAAGGGGAAGGAAAGTTAGGGTTTTTCGGGATAGAAAAGTTAGGATTTTTCGGGATAAAGGGGAATGAGGTATCGAAGGGAGGCCGTAACAGGCGGCTTTGAGTGGAGAGACATGGCTTCGAGGGTCAAAGAAAAAGGCCTCGTGAGGAGTAGAGAGGGAGCAGAGAAGGAGGGAGGAAGAAGAATGGCAGAGATGGGTTTCATGTTTCAGCTGGATGAGGGAAACGAGGCTGAAAGAAGAGAAATGAGGGAAACAATAAATCGAAGACTTCAAAATGTTGTGTTTCATTTAATTGCCACATCAGCAGCCGCTTGCGCGGCGCTTCCCCCAGGCGACTGAGTATAGCGTTTTTCTTTAAAGAGTAGGGTGAAGCTACCAGCTGAATGGGTGTAAAACTTCATTTCACACCTACTAATAACAGTAAGACATGTAGAAACTCTAGAGAAATGTAAAATGGAGGTGCATGTAGTGTACACCCCCTCCCCCAAAACCTGATCTTTAATTTGTTCGAGACACCTATCCTTGTCCCTCCCCCTCCTGCTCTGTCTCTCCCCCCTCCTCTCTCTTCTTAAGCTCTCTCTCTCCTCAAGCTTGTCAGCCTCTAAAAAAACATAAAATGGTTAAATTTTTCATGGACTTTCTAATGTAAATGTGTGTATGTAAAGAAATGAATTTTCTTGTTATCCATTTCCTTGCAAATTAAGATCTGGGTGTTTGACGGAAGGAGATAGGCAGTGTTTTTGGCTAATGGGTTTGTCAATGTAATGGCCTAATGGGATTGTAATTTAATCTCTTCGATTTTTATTGTGGATTTGGATGTTGCAAATTTGAGCTTTCACTGCAAATTATTGTGGGTTTGGATAGCTGGAGAGTTGGCTTCGAGGGGCTTCGATGGTCAAGACAACAGAAGAATGAGTCTTTAGAGAGAGGGTCACAACAATGAAAGAATGGGTCTTCGAAGAACAATGGGTTCGAAGGTGTTGAAGGAGATGAAATCTGAAGATGAAAATGGCCTCTGTTGAAGGAGACGAAGATGGGTTGGAGGGAGAGCTTCGGGGAGAAGGGGGAAGAGAGAAGAGAGGGTAGAATGTATGTGATTCCACCGTAACTTCAATAAGTCTACTACGTATTACAATTTTACTGACAGGTGTAAAAGTTAAATCCACACCCGACTGGTTTGAAGTTTTTCTCTTTTACAAAAGGTAAGTTGAGCAAGGACAGATATGGAGCAAGATACTTACTCGTTTGGATACATAGATGAGATGAAACCATTTCACCTCATCTCATTTCATCTCATCTAATTTCAACTAATAATCTCACTACTATTCACAAACAATTTCAACTCATCTTATCTCATCTCACTATCTCATTTCATCTCAATATACAAACATCATAAATATAAATACTTTTAAATTTTAAATACAACTTTTTTATGTAATCATTACCTAATCACTACAAATTTTCAAACTTTTAAAATTTCATCTCATCTCATCTCAATATATAAACATCATAAATATAAATACTTTTCAATTTCAAATACAACTTTTTCATTGAATCATTATCTAATCACTACAAATTTCCAAAATTTTAAATAAAACATAAAAAATAATTCAACTTTTTAAAATCTCAAAATAAAGATTATATTAATATTATAACAATATTTTAATTTTATAATATTTTTATTTAATTTTTTCTCTCTCATTTTTTAAAATTCTATAAACATCTTAACTCAAATCATTCTTTTACTATTAATAAAATATTTTATTATTATTCACAAATTATTTGATCTCTTTCCTTATCAAAATTAGACCCAAGTCTTTACTCATAAAAAAGTGAACTAAAAAATTCAAGTAAAAAAACAAAAAAACTGAACTTTGAGTAAGTCTTGACTCAGCAAAAATTTACCTAAAAAATCCATATAAAAACAAAACTGATTTGAGACATCATCATGGAAAATCACTTTTGCAAGACTCATGTTAGACAGAGGAACCATCTGATATCAACTTTGAAATCAGAGGAAGGTTCTTAAAGTTATGATTCTCACTTGAAAGGTATGATGGGCCTTTTCCTTTCATGGGCCTCGCCAATGGTGCGAATGCATCAACAGGCTTGGTGATTGTATGATTTTTTACGTTTAGAAGGTGATTAGATATTGAGATGAGATGAGATAATATGATTTTAAATACAAGTTAAAACTTAAATAAAATATTTTTAAAATATTATTTTTTAATATTATTACTGTTTTGAGATTTGAAAATTTTGAATTATTTATTATATTTTGTGTAAAAATTTGAAAAAATTATAATGATGAGATGATATGAGATGAGTTGAGAGTATTTCTCAATCCAAATGACTCCTTAATCAGCAATTATACATGATGTCAACATGCTTCATGCTTATATGACAAGAAAATGAGTATTAAGATTTGAACTTTATTTGGAAATTAAAATCCAGGATGATACAATTTTATAATTAGCAATCTGATAAGTGATAAAATAATCTTCAATATGCTTTTCGGATGTTCTTAGAAGTTTCAAACGACTAAATCCAATTAATAAATTATTAATATTAATATTTATTATTATATTATTCACAATCTCCTAGCGTGTCATCAAATAATTAAAAAAATTATTTGTTAATTTTATTTATTTAACAATAATTTAATGCCATGTAAGAGGATAATGCGAGGATTATACGAGGATGATGTTCGAAAAAAATACGATTAGAAATTTTCATAATCCAATAATTTAAAGGCCTCGTTTGGTTATATAGATGAGATGTGATGTGAAATTTATAAATAGTGGTAAGATAGTTTGTGAATAGTAGTGAAATAATTTGAGTTAAAATATTTTATGAAGTTTTGGGAAATGAGAGATAAAAAGTTGAATAAAAATATTATAAAATTAAAATATTGTTAAAATGTAATTTTTTAATATTATTTTTATTTTAAGATTTGAAAAAATTAAATTATTTTTTGTGTTTTGTTTGTAAGTTTGGGAAAGTTTTAATGAGTTGAAAATTTGAAATAAACTTGAAATTGAAAGTGTTTGTGTTTGAATAGTGTTTAGATGTTAAAATGAGTTGAGATGAAATGGGTTGAGAGCATGAAACCAAATGGAGCCTAAATCTTACACATTAATAACAAGCAACCCAAGAAATCTCCCTACCTAGAGTTGTGCATCCGGATATTCGAGAATATCCAGATTTATACCCGAATTTTTAAAATTGGGTAGATACCGGCCCAGGTAAAACTGGTTACAACTTGGGCGGATAACTGAATACTCAGATTGTAACCGTTATTCAGTTTTAACTTCATTTTTTTTTAACTCTAACTTTTGTATATGCAAAACGACGTTGTTTTAAAGGTTAAAAAACGACATTCAAAACGACGTCGTTTTGAAACAGAATGTCTGTTTAAAAAAAAAATGACTATAGATAACCGATTAAATAATCGGATCTGTAACTAGATCCAGACGGATAACCACCTAGATTCACACGGATTTCTGAATTCCGGACCGATGCACACCCTTAAGCTTTAATGCACAAGTAATGATTCTAAGTAAAGGTAGGGTCATTACTTGTGCATTAAAACTATTTTTTTTTTCCTTCTTAAATCCTTCCACTAATTAAAAATATTGTTGTTAGAGACGTGCTACGTCCACCGCTCCCAGCTCCCGCTGGGAGCTACCGTTAGGCAAAATTGTTTTTTTCTTATATTTTTTTTATATGTATTTTTTAACACTTTTAAATATTTTTTAAAAAAATAAAAAAATCATAATATTATTAAAAAACACTTCCTTAATCACTAAGTAAAAAAAAAAATTAAAAAAAAATCACAGCGATAGAATAAAGCGGTAGAAATAAGTGGTAAGAGTAACATTTTCTTGTTGTTATTCGGATAGCAAGCCCAAGAAATTCTAGTAGTACGGCCTATTTTTGGGTCCAAAATGCTTGTGCTCTTCACAAAGGTAAAAAATATTGATTTGCAAATTAAGACATGGTCCACATTTAGATAAAGTTTGAAGATCTTTACAAAAAGCTTGGAAATTGATGTCTTGGCATAAGTGGGAAATGGTCTTCCTAGCCAGAAGATCCTCTTTCAAGGCATAGTGCAAAAATCAAGATTTCCCTTTAATCTTCAAAGTGAAAAGAGCTATTCTTCTAAATTCACTCTTGCTTGGAAGATATATGTAGTAACCCATGAGAATTGGAAAGGTAACCGATCTAAGCTCTTTATTATGGTAACACATTACATCTACAATTTCGGCCACCATTATTTTTGGCCTATTAGCATGTGAAATCACATTTTTTTTCTAAGGTTTCTGGTACAATTGGAAGGAAGATTTTAAACAACAACTGAAACTTGTCACAAGAATGGAAAGTAAAATATAACAGGCACAAATCTGCAAGAATTGAATTGATTATGCAGCTGCAGTGATACATTCGATTGCCTGTTTGCATATTCCGGTCATTGTTGCATCGGGGCCGTAAACCTATGAGAGAAAATACGAACAAAGGCATTTAGGGGAGACACTTTTCCAGATATGCTAATATACTGTCATGCTTTCAAGTTTCATGTTTTTCTGTTCAATATTAGTACCTCTATTGGGATGCCAATCTGGTGTCCAATTGCCCGCATTTTAGCAAGGCCGCTCTGGTAGTTGGGACCCCCTCTCCTCACATAAATGTGCATCCTTGCTGCCTTAAGTTTCGATTCCTGATTTGTTAACATTCCATAATAATCAATTAGTCATACTATAGGCACAGGATTAGAGTGAAACTAAGCCAAGTTTTTTTAGGTTAAGCTCACCTTCTCCTTCAAGGCACGGATTATGCCATTAAATGTGGCAGCAACATCAGTAAAGTTAGCTATTCCTCCTCCAACTACAAGGGCTCTCTTACGGCCATCGGGATCAGAAGTTGCACACTGTAGAGGAATGATGAGATTATTTGGAGAGCCAAAAGGGAAGATAAAAATGAAATTCCTAAGGCGTACAGGATAATAATTTCATCGTCATGATATCTTCAAGGAAATTTAGGTGGGGGATTAACCAGGTCAATGACAAAGCTCAGGTTTACTTTTTTTTTGTTCTTATTTTTCCATTTGACATAGTGACAAAACACTGAAAAGAGTAGCTGGTATATCCTTACATCAATCACAACTCTGGCATACTGTAAAACTTCCTCTTCCTTGGGGGCTCCACTATATTCTGCATAGTTTCCAAGCTCAGAAGCATAGCCAAGATCTCCAACCTGGATTAAGCCATAACAATCAGCGCATAAGAAATTTATGACAAGGTGAAGAAAAAAAAATGAAAATGAAAATGAAAATGAAAATGAAAATATTGAGTTCTAGTTCTAAACAAAGAGAACCATACTGTATCTGCATAGATGACACTAGCGCCTCCTCCAGCTACCATAGTCCAAATTCTTCCCTTTGGGTTTAAAACTGTGAATTTCAATGATGCACTTGTCTGCAAGCAGAAAAAACTTAATTAATTAATGAACTTACGAAAATTCTCATAATGAAAGCTAGCTATTTGATTCACTGAGGTGTCATGAAAAAAATCAATACGAAGAAAGACAATAGAGAGAGAGATATTAAAAGAGTGAAAACTCCAAAGGCCAGGATGACTAGAAATGCCTTAGTAGTTAGGATCAACATGTTTCTGGATTTTTTATCGAAGCGTTATAGCAGCAGACAGTTTTATCAATGGATAAAAATCCCAAGATTCATGAAGAAATAGAGATGAATAAAAGAAAAAAATATTTTCTTTGAATTTTCCTCACGACAAGATGATTAGTTGGTGGAAATGGATGTAAGATACAGATCTCAGTCATCAGTCCTACCTTTTCATCTAGTCCATGAATAAAGCTCTCTGTCAGACTCATAACTCTTCCAAATGGCATTGGAAATTCAATATTTCCCCACCTGCAAAATCAGGTCATGCATGATGAGAAAAAAAGTGGGAAGCTGTGCACTGTAAGTATTAATTTGCAATATATGTTTCGTGCTATGACGAGATTAAGAGCGAGCAGAAAAAGTAACAAAGAAAATGAAACATACTTCTTGAAGTTCTTGAAAGCAGCAGTATCATCCAACTCGCCTCTCATATCTAAAGGATAAGGCTTTCCATTGACCAATGTGAAAGGGTTCATCTCTAGGAAAGTGAAGTCCAGGTCTGCACATAAAAACTTAAAATGTTAACTCCAGAGTTCATAGGCCGATAAATTTCATCTTAAAAAATATAGGATACTATTGATCTGCAAATTATTTGTATTTTACCTTGAAATAGTGCAAACACACTTGTGATAAACTCCTCAATCTCTACCCTGATCTGGATGCCGAAACAAATTTGTTAATAAAATTTCAGCGGAGCTAATACAAGTGTCCAAGGCAGTAAGAATAATTCAAGATAGACATGGTTCTGACCCTGGATTGAATAGAATCATCTACTGAAATTACCTCGAAAGGAAGGGTTGCAACGAGTGGAGCACATAATTCTGAGGTAAGAGACACTCCTGTTGGGACAAATATAGTCTTAACCTGGAAAAAGCATATACATTCATTTCTAAATAATGAAACTCTAAGCATGAAACAGTGTAAGATGCAAAGACATATAACAATTTAGAACATTTTTTAGAAGTACTTTTAAGTGCTGAATTGTGATAAGTACCTTATCCCAGTTCTCTTCTATGTCAATTCCTCCGCATTCCGAAAAGCTTAAGCTGTTCCCAAGCCGCTCTGAGACGATGTTGAGGTAAAACTCTTCCTTGTGTGGGATGAAAGGTTCCACAATAAATGTTGTTATAGGTCCTTTGCATCCACCCATCTCCACCTGTAAACAAAATACAGATAAATTCAGAGACATGACCCGGGGGCTAGGGGGGCCATGGCCCCCCACCCTTTGGTTTTGTTGTTTTGATAATATAATAAATGTTGGATACAAATTAATATTATTTGTATTTTAAAGATACACATGACTAAAATTTAAGCCTGGCCCCTATCAAAATTAGGCTTGGTCCCAAAAAATTATCCCAAGCCTATTTTCTTTGAAAACCCACAGCCCATTTAAATAATTAAAAGAGGTGACAAAAATTAAGAATTGAATGATATTTGCGTGTATTAGAACCGTGACCTTTTCAATCTATTAACTTCGGAAAGTCAAATAGTTTTTCTTAAAATTTTAGAAGTATCTACTAATGATTCATTAAAAATAAATGAGTTTCTTACCGCCTTCGATCTCATACAAAGAAAAATAGTTATGAAATGTAATAAAACTTCACTAATAGACGAGTTTCAAGATTCTTAAAAAATGTAGTGTTCTATGTTCATAGTTGATTTAAGTTAATAAAGGAAACATATTGAGTAATTGAGAAATATCCTTTTCTTTTATTCATAGTATGTCAGTACAAAATAGATACGAGTTTCGTTTCAGTACAAATATATATTGTTCATCCTTTAGCCCCTCCTGATAAACCCTCATGAATAAAAGATCCTGAATTCGTTGCATAAATTTATCTATTTATTTGACGAGAAGTTGCATAAATTTATAAAAGACGCTCAAATGGTTAAAAGGACTTGGACTAATTGATGAGAAAATGGTTCGATTCAAATTTTAAAATTTATTTTCCAAATCAAATTATGCTAGGTAGATGGTGTGTGGAATAAAAGCTTTGAAATAAAATTATCCATTTATCAAAAGGAGGAGAGTTAGTGGGAAAAGTAAACACCTCTTTGCCAAGACGCTCCTTGACGAAAGAAGCAACTTGAGCCAAATCTAGATTCAAGGCAACTAAACCGCTCTTCCCACGCTTTCCGAACAGCATATCAGGTTTGACAACCAGTTTCGTCGACAAAAGCCAAGGTTCCTTCTCCGCTAGCTCATTGAAATCAGTTGCTTGAGTGACCTGAGGCATAAAAATTAGAAGAAACAACTCCTCAAATTTGAATAACGTAAAGAATTAATGAAAAAATTTGTATATTCATGATTTAAAAAACAAATCATTGAGCAGGACATTTTCCCAAACATCATCTGGTAATGAATTCCATATAATTCAGGCGGGACAATACAAAAGAAGGTCGCCTATAAAGCCAGTCTCCGCAACTCACTTGTGCGGATTTAATCGGTAGTTCTCTGCCGAAAAGCCTCTTGAAGTGCTCCTTCAACAATCTCTTGGAGTCGTACTCTCTGATCTTCTTGCGTGCCATTTCTTAACCTGTATATTAATCCACAAAAGCCAAACTAAGCCGTCAACACCAACTTCATATTTAGATCATAACACACACAAACAGATCTCAAAGGACAAGATCATTTGGGAATTAACACAAACATGAAGATCACACAACCAAACAAGCATGGAGCGGCAAACGAAGGAAAGCAGAGAGAGCCAGACACTTGAAAAAGTACCGTTAAAAGGAGAAGCAGAGGACGCAGGGCTTCTTGTTTCCACACTTGTCTGATACTCTGATCCCTGAATCCATGGCTTCGTTTATTTATAGTTGCCGAGGGAGTGCAGTTTACACATTCGCGCGTCACCTACCCACCCCGCCTTGGACCAACGCTTTCAACTTTCTACCACCAAAAATGATAAAAACAAATATTTATTTTCACAATTTTCTCACAATTATTTAATAATTTAATAATTTTCTTTCAAATTTATTTAAATTTAAAAAAATATTTTATTAAAGAGTATAAAAATTGTACAATAATTATATATTTCAAAAATACTTTAGTCACAAAAATATTACATAAAAATAAACTCACAAAGTGACATAGATTATAAAATTATTTTTATTGTAAAATAAATGCAACGAACCACATAAACTACGCCAGTTTGTAAATTTATTTTGTAGCACTTCTTTTATCTAAATCGACTGCTATTTTACATATTTTGTTTGAGTAATGTTAGATACAGTCATGGATTGTGAATGCATCACCCACTTCTTTTGAAAAAGAGTGAGATTCACTATTAAGAAATTAATTTTTTTCATGTGAATTCTAAATTTTCTCATTTTTTTTCAAAGGAATACGCTATATTTACAAATATAATTTCTCATTTTGTTTTGTTAAATTTACACTGTAATTGTGAATAAAAAGTCGACGTTCGCTAAGGTCCAATAGTGGGAACCTAAGAATCTGCTAAAATATTTGTTTCATCTAAGAAAACTATACAGAGGATATTTGGGGTTCGTATTTTTTTCAGAAGTCAATATAATATTTTAATATTTGGAAAAAAAAAAGACTTCAACAAACAGATACAATACAAAAATAAGAACAATAAATAAAGAAATAATATTTGAAAAAACTGATCCGGTCGCATAAATGGCCGTCAATAATGTAGTTATCATCAAAGCAATCCATACCATCGCTCTAAAACATCTATTGCAAGAGGATTTAAAAAATAAAAAAAAAAGTAATATTAGATACAATTTTAGAATGTGTAAATAATTTTTTATATAGATGTCAGATTTATTTACTTTTTTCAAAATAAATGACGAGATTTGCACGTTTTAAAACTACAAATATTATTTTTCTTGAAAATAATTATTACTGCAAAATATCGCACCATGAGAATCCAGGGGCGGCTCAATACAAATTGAGGCCTAAGGCGAAATTAAGTTAGTCATTTGTAATTATAATATAATAAAATACAAATTATTATATGAAATATTTTCAAACTTTACAATAAAATGAGATTTTATTTAAAATCTTTAAATACAATTTTTGTGAATTTATATTTACAACAACAACTTAAAATGAGGCTTCAATTTAGCAAGATCTTAAAAAAATATTTAAAATATAAATAATTCATTGTATTACTGATCAAAAAATAAAATTCATTGTATTAAATATTAAATTTAGTATTATGGAGCCTTGCACACATTGAAAACTATAATAATTATTTAAAATTTTATTTAATGAAATGGTTTTTTTTAAATAAAAATTAAAAAAAATCTCATTTTTATTTTTGAAGGCCTTATATAGGGTGGGGGGCCTTAGGCAATGTCCTAAATGGCCTTACTATTGAGCCGGCCCTGATGAGAATGAGAATTGTGTCACGAATATCTTCTCGGATGAAGTAGGTGGAGAAAAATAACTTTCCAACCAAGAAAAGGAAACAACTTGCATTCAAAATATGCATAAAAGCTAAACACATTGGAGGTGCATGGGTGGTATTAAAAAGAGCTACAAAACCAAGAAATGGAAACCAAAAAGAAAACAATAGTCGAAGGTCTTGATCAATTGGAAATAGATCATATAATTAGGAGTATGCATAAGGCTGGATTGAGTCTCCAAATTCTTACTTGAATTGAAATATTATATAGTATTTAATATTGTATATGTGATATTTATTTATATATTATGTCTATATCTTTTATAGTTGAATTATCTAATTTGAGTATAAAATTAGAAAATATCTCAATCTTGATGGTTTGATCGTTTCATTTTCATTCAATCGTTCTTACGTTCAGCACATGGTGCATAGAAATCAAAGCCTATGAGTTGAAAAGCCTTAAGAGTACATAAATCTTCAATCTATTTTGTTCCTCCTCCCTTCTTGACTACTGACTCTAGCTGCAATTTATCCTTCTCCAACTGATTTTTCTTCAAATGATCTTTATCTTCTAGATGTGATGAGCAAATCAATTGCTGCTTAGAGTATTATCCTTTACATGCCCCCGCAAGCACAAGGTTGTGGACACAACATTGAGCTTGTCCCGAATTGAGATAAATCGAGTTGTAGGCAAAGATTTAGTAAAGATATTTGCCAACTAATCCTTGGTGGAAATAAATTGAATGTCAATAAGTTTGCAGGAGACCATATCAAGTACAAAGTGGAAATCAATTTCAACGTGCTTCATTCGAGTGTGGAAAACATGATTTGCTGAGAGATACGTTGCTCCAATATTATCACACCAAAGAATGGGAGACTTGGGCACAGGGATTTCAAGTTCTTTGAGCAAGGATGTTAGCCATTGGAGTTCAGCAGCTGTGTTTGCAACAACTTTGTATTTTGACTCAGTGCTTGAGCGGGCTATAGTTGCTTGCTTTTTACAACTCCACAAAATAAAATTTTTATCTAAGTAAATGCAAAAACCACCAGTAGATCGCCTATCATCATGAGAACCCGCCCAATCAGTATCAGAAAATGCTTGAATTAGATTAGAATTGGATTGATGCAATTGAAGTCCAAAATGGATTGTTTGCTTAAGATAGCACAACACACATTTAACCAATTGCCAATGAGGGAGTTTTGGACTGTGCATGAGCTGAGAGATTAGCTTATTCAGAGTGAAAGCAATGTCTGGGCGTGTGATAGACAAGTACTACTAGGCACCAACAATGCTTCTATATAGATTGGGATCTGAGGATACTTCCCCCTAAAAAAAGATAAACTGGTTAAAGCGGCCATAGGTGTACTAACAAGTTTAGCCTTAATCATTTTTGTTCGACGAAGAATGTCTAGAATATAGCAAGATTGAGATAAAAGAATGCCACCATTGTTGGCTTTAGCCTCAATGCCTAGAAATAAATTTAGGGAACCTAAATCTTTAAGTGCAAAATCAGCTTGTAAACTAGTTAACAGAGCATCAACAACAGACTGATTTGAACTAGTAATAAGAACATCATCAACATAAATTAAAATACAACAATGTTGTTCATAGTGCGAATGAATGATGAAGTGTCATATTGAGAAGCATGGAAACCAAGTTGAATTAACCGACTGTTTAACCTTAAAAACAAACCTTAGGGAGCCTGTTCCAATCCATATAGAAAGTCTTGTGCAATTTGCAAACGTGATTGGGGAATTGTGGGTGCTGAAAACTAGGGGGTTGAGATATGTATGCCTTCTTTGATAGAGTTCCATGCCAAAAGGCATTTTGTGCATCAATTTTCCTATCAAACCATCCATGAGAAAGAGTAATGGACAAAACAAAACATATCGTTGTGGGTTTTACAATTGGACTATATGTTTTCGAGTAATCAACTCCAGATTGTTGTAGGAATCCCTTGACCATCAATCTGGGTTTGACTCGTCCAGTTTCACTATTTGCTTTGCTTTTGATGCGAAACACCCATTTCGATCCAATAACATTTTGGGCAGCATCGGGTGGAGCTAGAGACCAAGTTCCATTTTTCAATAGTGCATCAAATTCGACATTTATGGTAGCATGCCGCTCAGGTGATTTGGTAGCAGAAGAGTAGCAGGTGGGTTAGACATCGGAGACATTAAGGTCGGCAATAAGAGCTTTGGGAAGAAGGTAACGAGTGGTGCCATCGATGTAGGTTTTTAGTTTAGAAATGAGGTTTTTTGATTTGGTTATCATGTGGTGGTGGGTTGGAGGAGGGTTGGTAGGTTTGGTACCAGAAGGGTGACTGGTGAAGGAGAAGGAGCAGAGAGTTGAGTTATTATAGGTGAGAGAGCTGAAGTAACTGGGCTGGGTGGTATGTCATTGTGTTGGGCTAGCACGAGAAAAACTGTGGAACTGGGCTTAGCTTGAGGAATGGACCATAACTAGGGAATGGAGATAGCACATGGGGCCGAGTTTTGATTGGGGGAAGGGAGGTTTGGAGAATGGACTGAAATGGAAAGACAGACTCTTCAAATTGGACATCACGAGACATAAATGTTTTGCCAGTTTGAGGGTCAAAGCATTTATACCCTTTATATTTTAAGTTGTAGCCAAGAAACACACAACAGGATGAGTGAGGTTGAAGTTTGTGATGGTTGTAAGGACTAAGATTTGGCCAACAGGTGCAGCCAAAGATACGTAGAATAGAGTGGTCAGGAGAGGTTCAAAGAAGTTTTTGAAATGGTGAGGTGTTATCGAGGAATGGAGTAGGTATGCAATTTATGAGGTAGCAGGCTGTTAGGAATGGTGATGTAAAAGAGCAAGCCTCATTTCAATGGAGCTATTTTGTTGAATGCGTATGTGGACAAGCAAGGCAAGTGATGATGCCAAGTGAGGCAAGCAAGGTGGATAGGGGACAGTATTCACCACCCCAATAAGATTGAAGCGATTTAATTTTGTGATTGAAGAAATGTTCCACATATGGTTGAAATTAAAGAAAAATATTTTTTACATCATTTTTGCAATAATTTTGGTAAATTCATGTCTATCTATTATAAGAACAAAAACTCTATGTACAGTCGTTTTTTATGTACTCCTTGCGCACTACACTAATGTAATTGGATGCGTCATTTTTTTAATATAAAATAACTATTTTGGCCAATCATATCAGTGAAGTGCGCAAGTAGTATGCAAAAGTGACTGTATGTAACAGAACTCTTATAAGAATCCAAAAAGGAAACATAATAATGAAAACCTTTATTAGAGATAATGGGAGACGAGTCCTAGACATCACTAAAAATTAAATCTAGAGGTGCCGAAGTACAGTTATAAGACTCAGAAAAGGTAGTTGTTTACTCTTAGCACTAAGACAAGCAGAACAAGAAAGCTATGCCTATCTAAAGAGATAGGTAGAGAAAATTGAGAGAGCACATGACGAGCGACTTTGAGAGCTGGATGACCAAGATGCGAGTTCTAGTTAGAGAAAAGGTCCGTTCACCAACAAGGACAAAGGGATAATGATCATTCAGCGACGAAGAAAAGATGTAAAGCCCATTTTTACTCAGCCCATGTAATAGAGTTTTCCCCGTGGCTTGATCTTTAAAAAAAGTATGATGAAATTCGAAGAAGGTGTTATTGTCAGCTGTAAATTTCTAAACAGATTGTAAATTCTTGGTAAGGGAGGGTACGTGAAGAACATTACGTAAGAGAAAAGAAAGTTCATGTGTAAAGAGGCTGGTTGTGCCAAAATATTTAAAGGGCAAACCTAAGAGATTATCGATACGAATCTGATTTGAACCACTGTACTCTTCCGCCTTGATATTTAGGTTGGCCAAATTAGGTGTGACTGGTGTGAGGCCCTAGAGTTCGGGTACCAATTTCCATATGATTATTGCAACGGGGCGGAGATATAAGCTTGCATAGCAGGGCGGTCTCATTTGATAGGTCTCATCAAATCTATGGCAGCATTGATGGGATGCCATGGCCACGCCCCCGTCCTTGGACAGAGCGATTTTGGTTGAAGGGAGCACCATGACCACTAAGGGTAGGAGAGCGTCCTCCACGATAGTTTCCATTTCGAGAACCAAAGTTTTTGTTAGTAGAGGAGAAACCAACAGATGGTTGGTGGTGTTCAAGTTGGAGCTCATGAGCAAGCATGTGACCATATAGATCCTCAAGTGAGATGGGTTGAACTCGAATGGTAATCGAGGTGACAAATGAGTCATACTCAGGGCTAAGTTTGGCCAACAGAAAAGAGACCAATTCAAAATCATTTAGAGGCTGATCAATAGTAGCAAGCTTATTGGCAAAATTAGTGAATTTGTGAAAATAATAAGAAATGGAAGAATTACCCATTTTGAGCGTTGCAAGTTGGTAGTGCAGATTCATCGATCGGGCCTGAGAGGTGGATGTGAAGTCTAGTGTAATCCAGACTTGCCGAGATGTTAGACATTTGGTGACATGGGTAAGCACCGGCTCAAAGAGAGTGAGTTCAGGGCATTGAGAATTAGCTAGTCTTGCAGCATCCATTGCATGTAAGCTGAATTGGGAACTGTCTGATTTGTAGGTGTGATGATGACCTGAGATGTACATGTATTAGGGCCATCAACATACCTGAAGAGGTGGAGACCCTTGAGGTAAGGGACAATCTGTGCCTTCCATAATAAGTAATTTTCATGAGTGAGTTTAACTGTGATAAAATTAGAAAGAGGAGTAGGAGATGATGTAGACAACGTGTTTCAAGAAAAGAATGGGCGGGTGAAGAAAATAGGAAAATTAAGCAACGTGAGATTCAAAACCAGGAGAAGGAGGGTTTGCCATGTAAAGGACCAGGAACACAATTGACGTTAGTCAGTGACTCTTGATACCATGCTGAGAATCTGATTACGACATAATAATTTTGCTCACCTTCTAGGAGGAGCCTTGATTATTTATTTATAAACTATTATCAAATACATAGTTATTGACTAGGACTCCAAAACATAATCGGGAAAGACCATAGCAGTACAATAGATGACAACTACTTGACTACTGACTCTAGTTGCAATTTATCCTTCTCCAACTGGCTTTTCTCCAAATGATCTTTATCTTCTAGATGTGATGAGCAAACATGATTAACATTGCTGCTTAGAGTATTATCCTTTACACCAACTATATATGTTCCTCTTCTCATAAGCAATTGTCCAGAAGTAAAGGATAGAGAGCTTCGATCCATTGCCCTTCTTTACTTATTTGTCTGCACTAAGTCTATTATGATGAGGTTCTTGTTTCTCTCTTCTTGTATTTATAATTTCCTTAATTAGATAAAATTATTTTAACAATTTAATAATAGGTATGGTACCACTGTTGCCTTCCTATTATGGCACCAAGTTGGTTCAATCTCTCTCTTTTTAATTTATTTTTTTTATTTTTTTATGTAGTAGTTGGGGGTTCCGACTTCGAATTCAGAACTAGTAGTGGCCTCAATAAATTTTGACCAAAATTTAATTAAGAAATTAACTTTTACAAATTTAACTAGTAACTTTTCAACAACACCAAATAATTGACTTAACAAATCTATCACTATTTTATTAAAATATTGATTTTAGACTTTTCATTGATTTTAATTCTAATTGTAATTTGAATATTTATTTGTTATTCAAAAATTACACATTAATTTTCTAACGTTCATATTATTCCAACGGATAAAGTTTTCTAATGGTCTTTTTTTTTATAACGATTATATTTTTTCAACTGACATATGATTATATTAAAGTTTATGGTTCTATTAAAGTTTTTAGGACAAAATGCTCATGAAAAAAAATCAACCAACTCTAACAGAGCTTCATACGAAAAGTAATAACACCAACCCATAGGCACATACGAAAAGTAAGAAACTGAACAGGAATAAGATACTGGGAAAACACCAACCTACAGGCACAAACCAACCAAAGCTTCATACGACAAGTAATAGCACACGGGATGAAAATATTTTATGCCAAAATATTATTTTGGCCAGGAGCTAGGGCTCAATAAATTTGACCAGTGAAAATATTAAAAGCTAAAATTACTATAGTTTTGTTGAGTCTACGACAGTCCATTTTTGTGTAATTTAGTTAAACTTTGGCCTAATTTTGACTTTGTTGAACCCACTACTAGTGCTCAACAAAGTCAAACGATATTTATTGGATATTTAATGATACTCGAGAAATTCATAACAAGAAATATTGTGAAACTCATTTTATGTGTCAATCTCTCTCACACTACCCTAGAGTTCACATAGAAACCTTAAGAGATCCAAATCCCTACTTAGGCGTTGTGCCCTTTTACCTTTTAATAATACTAATATACTTAAGCAAATATAGCTGACTTGAAACCTAACTCTTTATTTCGTGAGGTTGCTTACACTATCTATATATATATATATATATATATATATATATATATATATATACACACACACACATGTATATGGTCGGTTTTACCGTCTGCTCATAACTGTGCGTACTCTATTGCTTTTCTAATTCTGTTTGTTCTTTACTTATTTCTTTTATTCTTCTTATTCATTCCGCTGTCAAGACTCCGGAATGATCTTCTTGTTGTCGGATATCAGTAAAAGAACGTACATACGATTATAATATGTCAGCATCATAAATTATTCAATTGGTTACTAATACGATTAGTAATATTGGAGAGAGTTCTAACAAAATGTTTAAGAATAGTGTAAATCAAAGTATTAACTCCATCAGGATGTGCCATCCCTATGGTTTCTGATTTACACTCTATTATAAAAAACAACTTGATGAAGATTTTAGATAAAAGTCTTCCTTTAGAAAATGATAATTTTGAGGAATAAAAATAAGAAGCATCATCTGAAGCCTTAGTTGCTGACCTCTACAGCAATATTTTCGGATATGATTATGAAGGAACTCCTAGGTTATCAGAAGATGAATGATCCGTCGACACTACAAGACAAAAGGAAGATTGCCGTCTCACAGACTGACCAGTTCCTTCTATCAAGATTCCTGCTACTTTATGTCAACAGTAGGTGCCCCCGCAAATTACGCTGAAAACATAATAATGATCATACTTTCATGTGAATAAACAGTATTATTTACTGTTCACTCACGGCTTTTATGCTTTTACTGTTTCACTTTAATTATTATAAACAGAAAATCCTTGGTCTATAAAAGGAGAACCTTTATATATATATATATAGACAATGCTAGAGTCACCGCTTGGGGCTCCTATTGGCTCGAGCATGTGTTTTTTCATGCATTTTTTTAAAGTTATTTTTTACATAAATTTTTTTAACATTTTTAAATATCTTTTAAAAAAAAAATTTAAAACATCATTAAAAAAAACTTCATTAATCAGAAAGTTAAAAAAACAATCATTAGAAAATACTTCATTAATTACGAAGTAAAATAAATTTTTTTTTTTATAATTTTTCTTAATCACGAAATAAAATAAAAAATGAAGTATTTTTTAATGATGTTGTGAATTTTTTTTTTATTTTTTAAAAATATTTAAAATATTTAAAAAAATCTATATAAAAAAAACTAAAAAAAACTCATAAAAAAACACATGCTATAGCTCAACAGGAGGTCCCAGCGGGAGCCCCCAGCGGTGGCTCTAGCATTACTCTCTCTCTCTCTCTCTCTCTCTCTCTCTCTCTCTCTATATATATATATATATAATATTTCTATTAAAGTCATAAATTGAAGCTTAAGGTTCCATTTGAATATTAAGAATATCTTAGATGATCTGTATATAATAGTGAGAATATTAATAAAATAATTGTGAATAATAATGAAGTAGTTCGAGAATATTTAAGAACAGTTGTATTCTCAAACAGACTCTAAGAAGCCCTATCAAAAGGAATAAGACACACCAACATATATACCACCCTAAGGCACATTTTGGATACAGAAAGTTTTATCTCATTTTATTTTTATAATTTTTTTAAATTCTCACACAAAATATAATAAACAATTCTACTTTTCAAAATTTAAAATAATAATATTATTAAATAAAATATTATAATAATATTTTATTTAATTTTTAACTTTTATCTAAACCATCTCATCTCATCTCATTTTATCTCATCTCACAATCTAAACGGGACTTAATTAGTCAACACTGTACAGCCCCTCTCTATCTCTCTCACTAATGACTTTTAAAGCTTATATAAATTCATACTCAGTAGTTAACATCCATTAATATTGTCTCTTTTTTCATGGGGACCCTAACGTGGTTGACAAATTCAGTCGCTTTGACTTTACAAATACTCCAAATTTATAATTAGCCAAATTCTCAACGACGTTTTTCACAACTACATGCTTTCTTCCCATTGGATCGATGGAGAGTTGGCAGAATGGACGAATTACTCATTACTACAGGTACAATCCCAAAATTGATTACACAATTCTATGCAGAAATTCATGATGGCTGTATGTAGAGGACTTTCTCAAACCTACTATTATAGCATTCGGCATGTCACGGCATTAACTCAACAATGGTGTTAAGTTTTACCTTCTTTCATGGGTAAACCATGTGTTCAAGACACCACCTAACTTCTTGAAATATATGTGGTGTCTTGAACACTGACATTTTTGACTACCATATGAGAGAAAATTTGGTGCAGCTAGCTTGTGAACCACCGGCTATCTTACTTCATTTTAAATTAATCATTGATGAGATTTATTATTTTTTTTAATTTTTTATAAAAAAATTAAATTCATCTCAACCTACTTCATATATTCAAATACATATCTCAACTTATTTATGTTCAAATACATTTCAATGAGACTTATAAAATATTACTATTTACATATCCTACTCAGATTATTTGAGATTGCCTCATCATCTAAACACAACCGTAATAAATAAATACAAAGAAACAAAAACCCACAATAGGAGACAATGTAGGAAATACAAATAAAAAGATAGGCAGTTGTATATGTTGGAAATATTTTTAAAATAATATATATTATATTTATTATTAATAATATGCTGGGATTTATTTTTAAAAGTTGTAAATTATTTTAGAAAGAGAGAAATTATAGAAAATCTATAAGCATTTGCTTATTGTTATATTGATGGTATAGATGACTTTAATCCTACAAGTGGGTAGGAGTTCGAACCATATCCTTTCAAGAAGGGATGGCCCCACTGTCCCAGTCTGCGGGCCTAGGGGTGATATTCGGTCGGTCCGGACCGGACCGGACCGAGAATGGTACCGGTCGGTCTTGGTCCGAATTTTATAGGACCGACTTAATTCGGTCCGGTCCACGGTCTATGGATTTTTCGGACCGGACCGAATTAAAATTGAAAAAAAAAAAATTATATAATTCTCATTTAACATATCACTAACTCACCATTAAATAATTATTAACTAATAGTCTAATACTAATATTTATAATTTTATACTAATATTAATATTTATACTAATAGTCTAGACTTTACTTCTAGTCTTCTATACTCTAATATGGTATATAAAAAAAAATATTAATAGTCTAATATAGAGTAAGAGTCTACGACTATAGTTATAGTTATACTAATATTATAATATAGTTATAACTTATACTAATCATGGATTCATGATTCATAATAACTAAGTAGTAAGTACCAACTATATAACTATTATAAGTTATAATAACTTTACTCATATAAGAGTTATAGTATAATAGTATTAATAATTTAATAGCATATTATAAAAAGTTATAGTATTATAGCATAATATTAGTATAATAGTATAGTATTAATATCACTAAAAGTTATAAGTTATAACTATATATACCTAATAGGCTAATAGCATAATATTTGGGTTTTTTTAGTTTTTTATATAGAATAGTTTTTTTTTTTTTTTATCATTGTATTTTTCAAGATCAAGCTTTTTTTAGTAGTTTTAGCTAAAAAAAAATGTACAAAATTTGAAGTGGGCCGAAAAAAATTGAAATTGGGCCGAAAAAAAATTAGATTTAGATGGGCTGAATGGCCCATTTTAGACATGTCCAGACCGACTGGACCAACCCTAGACCGGACCGGACCGAAATGGACCGGACCGGACCGGTCCTATATGTGACTCGGTCCTGTCTAGGGTGGACAATTCTTGGACCGAATAGGTCCGGTCCGGTCCACAAAATAGCCCAAGACCGGACCGGACCGGACCGAACTCACCCCTACGTGCAACCAACCTATTGGCAAACAAAATGCTAAAAATCGCACTTGTTGGATTTCGAACCCGTGCGATATGGATGGTTGGGAAGCAAGGAAACCGTTGGACCAAGTCCAACCTTTTCATTAACATCCTTTGATCCTCCATAAATACACTCATTGCCCAACGAATTTGAATATAAAATTATAGAATGGAAAGAATACAATTTCAAAATTCTCTCTTCCAAAAGTTTTCATTTTTTCAAAACTTGTTATTAGGATTTGTTCATTCTACAGAGAACATATTTCTAATCTCTTGGTTAAATAGTAAAATCTGAAGATATTCGGGTCTAATTTCGTGCATACATAACGCATTTAAAAAAATAAATTTGTTCTGAGTTTCATTGTATCTTGGAGGCAAATTTACTTGTAACCAGTGTGCATACCGTTATTAGTAGGGACGAATATTGTTTTAAGAAAAGCGATATTTGTAACGCGCCTTGAAGCAAATTTTTCTCTCACTATTTTCTTTTTTGCAGTCCCTTTTGCACCAACAATATATTCAGTAAATTTGAAAATGAATTTGCATATGGTACTGCAACTTGTGGGCTATTGATCATGCGTGGGTTAAGGCCACATTTGAAAGGGGCACTACTCTAGTGATCAGTTGTTTTGGTATTGTCAAAGAAAGTCTCTATTAAATAGCTGGGATCAGATGTCCCTGATCGGTGGTGATCAATGCACCATAGTCACTCGGGGTTGTGTTAAGAGTGCGAAGCCCATGCACCAACAGAGTTAGGGCAAGCTGAGGCAAATTTGATAGATTTGATACTTGAGAGTCCAAACATGCCACACAAAGGAGCTAGAGTACTTCTCACATATATATGCCTATATATGTGCCTGTTTGTCGCGACTAGTACTTCTCACATGTATAATTTGGAGGAGTGAATATATAATGGGGCAACATGTAGCACGCGATCGTGCTAGAAGAAAATTGCTTATCTGCTGTAAGTTATTTTTTACGAAAATGATTATTTATGTCAAAATGAATTTATTTTCATTACAAATAATCATTTTCATCTCAATAACTTTTCATAAATGTTCTTTTTTCTTGTAGTTTAGCATAATTCATGCACAACTGGTGGACGTGATCCTCACATGTAAGCCGGTAATTCTAAGCACGCCTTAAAGATTGATGATAGGTGAGAATGATGGGTGTCCCATGTGATAGTTTGGCTGCGCGCAAAAGGGTAACGGATCGAGCATATTTAACCATAGAAGAAAAGAAAAAAAAAAGATGGAGATTTTAAACAAAAAATCGAAGTCTTGTTTTCAATTAAAAATTGAATAAATATTTATGATGAAATGGAAAAGAAAGAGGGGAGGAGTAGGAAAAAGCTTCCCCTCTTTTTCGTTATTATTTAAATATTTTGTGAATAGTAATGAAAAAATAATGATAGAATATTGAATAGTTGTGAATAATAATAAAAAGTAGATAAAAATTAATAATAAAATAATAAATAGCAGTGAAGTATTATGAGAATACCTAAAATATCCAAACTATAGTCTGAGTTAAAACTGACATTGTATTACATAATCGACAAACCCAACACAGAATTTTAGCAAGTTATAGTTTAGGATTTGACCCGTTTAGTGCTGCTTCTATTTTCAAGCACAAGCTTGTTTGGCACAAGAAATGTGTCCCTTGTCATTTTAAGTGGGTTGGATTAAGGTTAACACATATAGAACTCGAATTTGATTTGACAATACTTGAACTTGAAACGCTACATTCATATATGGTGAATAATTTTTGTCACTATATATCCGCAAAGCCAACACACAAAACTAACACGAAAAAATATATTAGAGTTGATAAAATGACATGTTTATTTAAATGAGTTGAGTTAAGATTAACACGAAATTTGACCCAGACTCTAGTTTTAGGGCGAGAAGTTTTTATTAAGATTGCGTGAAACGTGGGACGTTTTTTTGTAAGTCTTGGTCTTGTGGGTGTGTAATTTTGAAAATTGGGTTTCATGCATGGGCATGCAGACACTGCTGAATATTGACTTTGATGGATATGGTGGTTGGCATTGTTTTTTTTATAGAGTAATACTAGAGAGAAGCCACTATAACAGTGTATACTTTACACTCACTGCGTGGCTGTTTCTAGTTGATTGTTCCCAACACTCACTTGGGGAGATGTGTGGTCTAAATGATGCCACATCATGTGTGCAAAATGGATGTCCCAATAGTGACTTCTATCTATATTTATTTATTTTTATATTCTATGTTTTCGGATATTACTCATTATTTTTTCATATTTAATTTACTTTGAAACAAGCAAGCTGTGCTGTATATTTTATTTTCCTTTGAGATCTTGATTTTAGTTTTTTCATTCTAAACTAATGTTGGGTCATCACAGCAAGACAAAAAAGTTGTGCGGCGGTGGGCGACGGATCTTGCAGCCAACGCCGCGATCTGAATTTTGTGCGAGGCTCAAAGTTTTGACTGAGGTTGAGTGGTTTTTGTGTCGATGGAACTGGTTTGTGGAGAAATTTGGATTTCATCCAATGTGATGATCCTTATGGTTTTTGTGTGGGATTGCTGATGTGGCAAGGCTGTTAAAGCCTTAGCAACAGATCGTCTGTTGCAAAGCGGAACTCAATAATGAAACAAAACATATGAGATTGCGTATGGGAATCCTCTTCCATATTTTAACCCAAAATAGAGAATCTTCCAATCAATCACAACAATCCTCAAACTCCAAGCCTAATTTTTGTAGAATTGGTAGAATCATGACGTGGTGGTGTGTGATTGGACGGTATAAAAGAATAAAAAAATCCCTTGTGAATATAAGATGATCCAGACGAGAATAAAGCTCATGGGTTTCAATTAAGACCTGTTAAATATATATGTAACTCATTTTACTAAGGTTCCAAAACATGTCCTGTTTTTATTAAGCTGGATATAGAAACGATTTAATCTCATCTCATTATTATAATTTTTCTAAATTTTCAAATAAAATAATAAGTAATTTAATTTTTTCAAATCCCAAAACAATAATAATATTAAAAAAAATAATATTCTAACAATATTTTATTTAACTTTCAACTTTCATCTAAAACCATCTCATCTCATTTCACTTCCCTATCCCAACAGACCTAAATCTTTGTAATTTTGGCTTTTTTTTTTTTAATTTTTTTTATGGCTATGCCATTTCTTGTAATTTTGATGGGATCAAGGCTAAACTTGATCCCATAACAATAAAATTATTTATATCCCATTAGCAGCTAATTCTATTGAATATCAATACGAGTTTTTTTTTTCTTTTTTGTTAATTCCATTACAATAATATATTATCATAAAAGAGAATTATAACATGATGCAGATGAGACCCAATTACAGAAAAGAACAAATAATACATCAAATTCTCAAATTTGTCCTAATCTAGGGTTCTCAAGATGGGTCATAGACTGAATGGAAATAGATCTCGCTTGAATTAGAGTTATCTAAACTGAATACAGCATAATGGTAGAGAGGTAGGTAGGGACCATGTAGCATGACAGTGCTGAAGTTGCAATTTGTGTTAAGGGTGTAATCCGACTGTTTGTTGGTGTTGGAAACCATCAAGAAGTAGATGAAAATATAAGTTATATGCAATAAAAAGATGGCCATGTGCACCAACATGATTCTATTCAGATCGGAGCAGATCATCAAACGTGACAACACCTGTAGCAAGAAGCAAAACAGAGGATTCCACCAGTGTTGGCTGAGCTAAATGATTCTCTGGAAGACGTAGAAGCAATTGCCAATGCATGTGGGGGTTCAGGGTTGTGCATATTGTGGTGGGATTGGGGGGGCAGATATGACATTGATAAAGCCTTTATTTGTAAACAAGCTTTTGCACCTTGTAATTACGCAAGTGGAACAGAAATGGAGATCGTGCTTGTATGTTCATGTATGATGTATTCGGGGATACCGTCTCTAGAGGCGGTGCTGGTGACTTTGATTCATTCATATATCTATCGGATCAAGGTTCCCTCAAGTTCAAACAGATAGAGATAGACAAATGGAGTGAGCCTACAGTATTTTAATATTACAAATAAAATAGCTTGAGGGAAAAGAATACCTTTCTACTTTTCCATTATTTCTAATATTATTGGTGGTACAGAAATTCCCTTATGAATCATTTAGAGAAGTGCATGAATAGATCATGAATCAAGGAAAACTTGTAGAATTCAGTTTAAAAAAACCCACATTTTGATTCAAAATAAGTGTTCACAACTTGCAAGGTCTAACATGAAAAACCAATTGAGTTAAAAGTAAAAAATTTACAATGACTTGGTGATAATTTATGCAAGCACAAACATATTTAGCACAATTACCCTTCTGGTGGAGACAAAACACAGGATGCCTGATGAACTGTATCCGGGAAAAAAAAATAAGGCCCACCAGCTGTCAACAATTTATGTACCAATTTCTTTCCCATAGTTTCCATATGTAAAGTGCAATGACCTCTGCAGAAACTCATTCAGAGTAAGAAGCTGGAACTACTAATGAAATGGTGTGACTTAGTGGTGTTGGCCCTTGTTCTATGGTTAACTAGGGCGCTAGTGACATGGTCAATTGAGGGCAGTGTAAAGCCTGATATACTTCCTCACCTAAGGGTCCGAGAAGAATCAGGGAATCATTTTGACAGCAATATGTGCTTCGACCTAACAATTAAAGCAAAGATGCCATAGCACGGTATATGCATCAAACCCACTCCAAGGTACCTGGAAAATCCACAACAGGAACATTCTTTAGTG
Source organism: Juglans mandshurica (assembly GCA_022457165.1). NCBI lineage: Eukaryota > Viridiplantae > Streptophyta > Magnoliopsida > Fagales > Juglandaceae > Juglans > Juglans mandshurica. The sequence continues at coordinate 17,177,855 of CM039629.1, forward strand.
TGGAGGCATGTTATTGGCAACAAGATTGGCACTCACAATACTTAAAAGTCGGGTTTATCAGATATCGTATAGAACCTAACACTTAATTGAACCAATTTGTATAAGACATATAATCATTATCTGATACTATTATTCCGGTGATTAGTAGCGTGCTTATTCAGGGATTTCACTGCCATTACTGAAAAATTGTGTAATTCAGGCAAATTGCTGACATTTTATGGTAAAAATATGGAATGACTTCATTGGCAGTGGAATGATTTCTTCAAAACTTCATTTCATCAGTGCTTTTGGAAAACAACCAGGCCCTTTCATGTTGGGAGTTTTATTTTTTGGCCATTTTCCATGGTGAGAGTAAAAGGAAATGCTTTCATTTAGAATAAGAAAGCTAAAAAATAATAGTAGTATAAGTTTTTTTATTCAATTGCAAATTATAAATCAGATAGATAATAATTGCATACCAGAAGGGAGAATAAGGAGATGACAAGTCGAGAAATGGATATGGCCACCTGTAAAAAGAAGTGAAAAGAAAAAAGGTATGATCGTAATGCACAACTACTAATCATTTAAGGGATAATAAAAAGAGAGAAAAAAAGAGGATAACTGCAAAAAACATGGACAAAACTGTAACAATAAGATTATAACAATAATTAACACATCGGGAACATATTTTACCAGATGGAAACACAAGCATGGATGACCCATTGAAAAATGACAAATATAGCTGTCCATAGCATAAAGTATGCAATCCGAAACATTGGAAATCGCTGAAACAGGAAGATAAATAGTTGTAAATTTGCAACTAATCATTAAGGATATTAAAATAAGAAAAAAACCTAAAGCATACTCTTACCAAGCAATTTAGAACTGTGTCACCAAGGAGGAGAACGGCATTGATTGAGTGCATACTAACAATGTACTGCAGTTGAAAGATTAACACATTCCTCAGATGAAAGCAATTTACTATTTATGATATAAAAAATGGGTCTGAATCTGATGTTGTGATATTTGCATAAAACTACAGCTCTCTGATTGTACTGAGGCCTAACTTGCTCTTTTGCAGAAACAAGATAAGATAGATTGAAGGAACTAACAGCCTTCAATATCCCCAATATTATTTCTTGTACCCACTACTCATTTTGTTGCTTTACAGGTTTAATTCTGCTGAGTGGTGGAGAAATCTTAGTTTCAAATTGGCTTCAAGATCCATTGCAATTGTCTGCGAGGGCTCAACCCTGCCTTAAGTGTTTCATTAAAGCAGAACCCATGTGCCTTGGTCTAAGCAGTTTCCAAATGTTATAATATCTGTCAAATCTGAATTCTCTACCTATAAAACAAACCCTCATAAAAGGGCATTAAAACGCAGACTTAATAAAGGCAGCAAAGAAGGCAAAGGGGTCTAAGGTTTTGATAACATATACAGTCTAATAAAAGAAGAAACCCAGCAAATGTGGTGATAAGGTTCATACTTACAAAATCCAGATCATATTCTTTGGCAGTTAGAAAGGGATAAAGAATGAGCCAAAATATGCAATCAGTGAGCGTCACAGCACCGGCACACATCTACAAAGTAGAAGAGAAACATGAAATGATTTATATTACTTATGAAAAGGAGATTCTTTTTCAATGAAACCACACCACTTCACATATGTTTACTCTCTAACATTCAAAGCAAGTTAAAGAAACAGTAGTTTCCACGTGATTAAAATCATGCAGATATGGAATCAACAATGGGGACAGTTCTGATCCAGGTTAGCATGAGCAAACATAAGCACGATCCACGTAATCTGATTCTCACTCCTATTATTCATGGGAAAGTGCTAAACAAGTTTTTATATAGCTAGAAAGTTTTTTATCCTCTACAAAATCAGCTCGTCAAGATGAAATCTCAACTAAAAGAACACAATGAATAGAATAATTGGAACACTAGCTACAGGAGAAGACAGGAAACTCAAGAATCAGATAAGTTTAAGTTCATTGAAAAAAACTTTGGCAACTGAAATTGTGAAGAAAATTTACCTGAAAAATTATTTGAAAGATAAACCCCCATACACCTGCAGTATGGTGAGCATGAGGTTCTTCATGAGTATATGAAGTCTTGGACATATTGGACATATCTAAGCTCTCCCCTAGTGTGGGAGCTATATAGGATCCACGTTCTGCATCTAAATTTGCTTGATAAACCGCATTTCCATCAACTTTGTTGTGCTTGCAACATCCATAAATGGAGAGTGAAGACCCAAGCTACAAATTAAAGTTTCAAGCATAAGTAATTTATGGATGATACAGACAGAAGATTGTCATGTTTTCCATGGAGGAACTATATAGTTCAGAGGTGTTATCAAACATGTCATTAAAATATCCCAAAGAACAAAAGAGGTGATTTATGTCCAACTTTTTCAGCTCTATTAGACTTTACTACAATATGGAAACAAGGATATGCATGAGTGCTTAGAGTTAGAAAATATACCCCAAAATAGATCGTGACCAAAACAAATGTCCACCTGTTGCCAACAAAAAAAATACAAGAAACATGATCAGCAAAAGTGAAAGTTCCTTTTATTACTCTGATCAAACATGATACTTGACAGCTGGTTATCTATTGCGCCTTAATGAAGAACCCATCACAAGACCTTCCAATTTGACATAAGCACTCAGTTATTAACCAAAGTAGACAATATATTATGTTCCAGGGTTTTCAAAACTCCATAAATTAAAACTATGCTTCATTGAAGTGAATATGTGTAGTTATTTTCTAGTACGCTGAATAAACTCCCACAGAACCATTTAAAGAATCTACTTGGCTTGTGTGAGAATAGAATAACAATGCAGTCTTAATTTACAGAAAAATTCTTTAAGTGGATTTCATATTTGAACAAAGCATTTCGAAACCAAAGTCTATCTTATATGGAAGTATGTCCATATACCCAGATGAAAGATACAAAGATAGGCCAAGGAGGGCTTACTGAGTATAAAAGTAGAAAATGCCACCTCCAGCAACAGCAACATCGGCAATAAGCAATGCCAGAAGCACAACAAATGACATCATTCTGTAAGAAAGCAGCCAGGCAGGATGGATTCCTTTGAGACACGTCTTCCAGGTTTCATCTTCATACAAAGACCACACTGTTTCTCGTTGGTTCTCTCTCCTGTCAGATCTTGATTTGTTGAAACCTTCATATTTCCATATTAGAATCGTTGCCAGAACCATTGCAGTAAGAATCCATAGTGAGCAGAGGAAGAATCTCCAGTTCAACCAATAACTTGGAGTGGTTGTATCATCACTAGTCATGACAGGCTGCCAAGTATGGGTTGAGGAGCCTGGTAGGAAACTAAAAATACCATTACCACTTGCTCCACTGGTCATCATATTTTCTAGTTTAATTCACAGAGCCATATGGGAGACTATACCAAATATGCAGATGTGTGATGGCCAATTTCAGGTTAGAAATACATGCTGGTAATGTTTAAAAAAGAAGAAGAAGAAGAAGGTGCCTGGTGACGGTAAAGAAGTGTGAGAGAAGTTCTATATATCTGATCGCCCCCCCCAAAACAAAAATAAAACACTTGATGCTAGAATGTATAAATAAAACCAATGCTTTCCAAATTAAATTCTTTTGTAACAAATTCGTTATAACCAGAACGAAAGAGTTCAAAGAAGGCAACAAAAAGAACAAATTTCAAGAATCAAAACAGAGTTAAAAAAGATAAACTTGGAGGAAAAACAAAATTACAGTGGAGCTCAAACAATTTCCCACAAGCACTTTGATTCGCAACTAAGTTCTAGAGTTTACAACTTTGAAAAACCCATCAAATTTAAAATCAAAGAAGTATGCTTATAAGAGCAGAAACCAAACTCTCAAAACTTCAGTTCCCATCATTCTACACGCAATCAAACTCCATTAACGAACTAGTAGTTTATCAAATTCTCATACTTCGTGTCATGCACGTAAGGAAAAAGCACCAGAACTAAGGACTCATATGGGTTATCGTTAATATTACAAAATACCTCAAAGATTCCTTACTTTAGATTGGTTTTACCAAAAGATCACGATCTCATTGCAACAAGAAAAAAGGAGTTGCTTTTTCATACGAAAAAAAAATGTGTAGCACTTACGGTTTCGCTAACTGAAAAATGCAGGCAGAGGCATCAGTGTAAAAGAAGATGCTTTGCTTCTTCCATTGCTGCTAGCGAGCGAAAGGGAGAGCTTTGGTAAGAGTACTTTTGTTTTTCTTTTATCAAGGCAATAGTTTAATAACAAGTATTATGCAAGATAGACTTGCATCTTGGATTTGAGAAGATGCAGTGGAGAAGGTGTAATTCACCTTCCATGTTTTAATGAGGATTATAGTTTTATCTTGAAGACTCTTGGAAGGGTGGGATTTGGGAGAAGGAAGCAATTTCTCGATGGAAGCAGCAAACCAGACAGTGAGAGGACCGGACCACCGAGGCTCAGGCCCCATTGAATTTGGACAAACTTTTTTCGATTACTAATGCTACCAACCAAAATGGAAACAGAAAAGAACATTCTTTCCTTTTGCCTTGCGCGTTTCTTTTCTTGTCCTTTTTCGGTCCCTTCTTTTTTAAGTTGAGATCAATATTGCATCCACTTGTTCCCATGATATTTTATAAAGGACAACGTTATATCTGGTTTGTATGTTAACATGAGTTGAATTGAGTTGGGTTCTTTATAAATAATAGTAATATGAGATGATAAAGTGAGTTTTGGAAGGCGCACCTAAGATAAATTTAAATGTGTTTAGATGTTAAAATGAGTTTATATGTATTTATAAGAAGTTGAAAAAAATTTATGGATCCCGCGTGTAAAGAGGTGTTGAGTTTAAAAAGGTTATAGACCTCACGTGTAAAGAGGTTTTGAGTTGAGTGATGTTTAGAGATTTGAGAGTTGGGTGTTTGGATGTTAGACTCAGCTTAAAATTAGACTGAAATGAGTTGATCTCAGAATCCTCCAAGTTTTGTTGAATTACTCTCCCGCCCATCATGTATAGCTGGATGTGTTCCAAGTGTATTTGCCTTTTTTTTTTTTTTTTTTTAATCTTTTAAATATTTTTGAAATATTATTAAAAATTAAAAAATATATTAATTAATTAATAGTCACTTTCTTAATTATTAAATAAAAAAAATAAAATATACAAACAGTGAAAATGAATGGACAAAACTATAGGACAAACTAGCATTTCCTTTTACAAATATAGCAAAATAAATGTTATTCCTTATTCTACCTTTTATCATATATTACTGAAATTTTGCTATATAAATTATATGTGCTTTTAAACCTTTGAGATTTTTCCTTTTTTCTTTTAAAAAAAATTAGCATCTGTGCTATTAATTTTTTTGAATAGGATCCATTTGGTCACATTTTCCGTTCAACGACTAATAGGCATTTAACCACCAAGGTGGTAGCCTAGTTGGCAAAGGCTAGGGGATCATTCTTCCCTCCCTTGCCCAATGTTACATGCTCGAAATAGCTTGCTTTGGTAAAACTTGTGAACCAAAGTCTTGGAAGCCTTTGCATGCTGGCACCTTGGTGGGATTACGGTAACGGGCTGCTCCACCCAGGGTCAGTAGCTATGACTCAAACCGAATATGTCGTAGCGAGTGTGGATCCTTATGGTCACATCCAGAGGGGAAAGCTACACTGGCCACCCCTCCTCACTTTTTTTGCAGAAAAAAAGACTAACAGACATCTAAGAATGAGTATGTCTAAGCACATGGCTTGTAACACCTGGACATGTTATTAAAATTAGGAAAATAATACTATGCCGCCTGAGTTGCCCTATCAATTTGACCGCTTATGTATCTTATTTTTTGTTTATTTAATGGTTAAAGAAGTGAATATTAGTGTATTAGTTTTTTTTATTTATTTTTTAAATGTTTAAAGATGTTTAAAATATGTTTGAAAGAAAAAGCAAAAAAAAAAAAAAAGTGCAATTTGCACCGGGGACATGCCCAGCAATCAAACCTGGGCGGCATAGTATCACTACCCTTAAAATTACCAATCTTCCCCTCATTTTAAAAATGGTAACACAATCACCCTGCCCCAACTTGTGAGCTTTATATCCCGTGACCCAAACATCGAACACCCCTGACCACTTTCTCCCATCATTTTTAAATTCAACTTCTATTTTTTTATAATCAACAAATCTATTTTTATTTAACATAATATTGCAACCAGATTTCATGTGAGGACTATGCCGAAGCAAGGAAAGAGATATCTCCCATGAGCAAAGGGTTGGCAAAGAAGAGGCAATTGGGCGAGCAACGTACGGCCAAACTGAAAGTAAGGCGAGTAACACGTTGTAGAAAGCTTGGCTAACACAGTCTAGCACGGGGTGATAAATGACTTTTCACCCTATGCCAAGTAGGCATACACTGTGTCGATCGTACAAGGGCAAGAACAAAGAGTTAGAGAGGTTGGCAGTATAGGAAAAGGATGGCTAGCAGTATAAGGGCTAGCAATGGTAAATGACAAAACTACTACGAACATGAGAGCTCTCCAAGATAACATGGACATACTCAGAGGCGGCATGTGTCATACACAAATGCCCATACTCCATAAAAGATGTTACATTTGGAGTGAGCCTGCAGAAAAAGATTACAAACCTACAAGCTATATCGTCTAATCTCAGAGGTATGGTCCAGCGCCACATGGGAGACCCTCATTAGGAGACAGACTGCAGGATTTGATCGGCAATCTGCAGAGGACGTGTACGCCTTGTTCCCGTCAATCTTTGCCATCCTGCAAGGCTAGAGAGCAAATGGATGGGCAAGATTAAAGGTCTCATGTTCAAGCATATCTGGAGTCAAACATACATCAGAGATACGACTGACAATACCCTAGTTTAAAAGGCATTGAATTAAAGCTAAAATATCACATTTGTGATTGTTAAGTGTTTATCCTTATAAACAGTGAGAGTCTTCAAGAAAACAAGTGACTTTAATGGGTGTGACAAAAGGAGCCGCACTAGTACTATCATAGTATTAAAAATACTTTCTAGGGCGAGCATTTTGCCACCTTGCGCTCGCTTGGGTGGTGAGCACTTTTGCTTGCCCCTCCACTTGGGCAAGCACTTTGCCACCCTATGCTTGCTTGGGTGCGAGCATAGGGTGGCAAGCACTTTTGCTCGTCCTCAGGTGCGAGACTTTTGAGGAGCATTTTGCCTCCCATTGTGCTTGTCGAGGTGGAGAGTAATTTTTTTCCTAAGGTGCTAACGTGGGTGGTGAGTACTTTCGTTCTTGATTGTATTTGCTTGGGGTGTGAGCACTTTGTCTCCCATGATGCTCACCACCCAAGGGCGAGCTTCACGTGTCCTTCACGGTGCTCACCTAGGGACGAACATTGTTGCTCTTCATGGTGCTTGCCTTGGATGCGAAGATTTTTGCTTGCCTCGGGTGCGAGCTGGTGTTGCATGACCTAGGGTGCGTGAACTTTTTCCTAACCCCTAGTTTTGAGCACTCTTTGCTCATCCCGGGGTGCAAATTTTGCTCACCCTCCACCTGGGTGAGCACTTTGCCACCCTGTGCTCACCTGGGGTTCAAGCATTTTTGCTCTTCGTGGCACTCGCCTTAGGGGCGAGCACCTTTGGCCTGAGCTGTTATTGCTCACCCTAGTGTGAGCACTCTTTACTTGACCTGGGGTTCAAGCACTCTTTGCTCACCCTCCATCTGGGTGAGCACTTTAACACTTTGTGCTTGTCCTTTCATGTTCGAGCACTTTTGAGGAGCATTTTGCCTCCTATGATGGTACTCATTGAGGTGACGGTCACTTTTATTCCCTAAGTGATCGTGTGGGCAGTGAACACTTTCACTCTCGATGGTACTCACCTAGGTTGGATTAACTACGGCGTGTAGGGTGAAGATACGGCCTAGGGGCTTGGGCGGGCCCACACCTGACCCGCATGGCACCCCCGTTGGACCCCGCATCAAGCGGATGGGTCACCCGCTCACATCAAGCAGGCAAGCGGGCAATTTTTTGGAATTAAAACTAACATGTGGGTGGGGCTTGGGTGCGGATCCCCACCTGCCCACATTTCCTTCCCTCTCTTCCGTCTCTCGAATCTCTCTCATGATCTGAGCTCTTTAAGTCGAGTGTCTTACAGCTTCAGTCGCCGCTGCATCGTCATTGTTGCTATCGTCGTAATCTGTCTCCGATGCTAACTTTCCATTCTCAGCCCTTAAGGTAACTTCTCTCTAGTATCATCGAAATTCTCCCTCTTTCTCTATCGCCATCAGTCCTTCACGTCGGCGCAATTGGTCGCTCATGGCCACAGGTGGGCTGACAACACAACCCAGTATGCCCACTTGGTATCTGGACGAAGCCACCCGCCCCTTCGGGACAGAGCTGGGGACAAAACTCACCCCCCTTCCTCAAGGACCCTGGTTGCCCTCTTGTTAGGGGTAGGTAGCACCCCTAGACTATTGAATTTTCATTTAACCATTTTTTAAAATATAAAATAATTTTTTTTATGAAAAGTTATTTCTTATTTATTTAAAGAGATTAATTAAATTATTTTAAGAAAATCAAGATTGACATGTGGCACTATCATGTGATTCAATCATGTCTATTTCAAAACCACGTTAGTTATTTCTCTTTTTTATTGTGGGGGGTCTCGAACTCTAGACCTCTATTTTGAAGACTGTGAGTTATGCTAATCAGGCCTTTGGCCACAAGAGTTATTTCTAAAAACAATAAAAAACTCATAATACAAAAGGACGTTTTTCCAAAAACTCATCATTATAATTACTATTATTATTGTTACCGTATTTTTTCATTCAGATGAAGAATGACCTCTCTGTATAGTAGTGTCAATTTCAACACCCAAATACATAAAGATGACTAAAACTACAATTTTTGAACAAAAACAAAAATGGCCCGAAGCCACAAACCAGTCAAACCGTTCATGAAAACCATGATAGAGATTGACAAAACCAACTAGGATGGACTGGTTTTACTAGAGAAAGGGAAACATTATCCCCAAATTAAGCTATCAAACTCGTTAGTTAAAAATCTATTGCCCACTGTCTTCATTTTCATATTCTTATAACTAATAACTATAAAGAGTTGCATGTGTTACATAGTATACAAAAGAACAAACCAATGATTGAATGATATATTGAGCAATCCAACCAAAGCATGCATACATACATACATACTACATACATGTTCTACTCTTCCCATTTCTTTCTCCGAATATCACCATTAACAAGGTTTTGGTTCTCCTGGTAAAAATAGACAACTTAGTTTATGAGAACATGCGTGCATGTCAGATATTTCTTTGCAATTTCATTCCCACATGAGCTTTTCTCCTATCATACCATCAGGCAAAGGACCCCAAAGCAATATTGATGATTACACCTCGCACTCGCTTTTTTGGCATCAGCATCACGACATTAATCATCATTTTTTGATGCGTATTATGAAGAATGAAAACTGAGGTAGAACATTGCAAATGATCATGCCTCAATATTGTCAAGGAGTGGTGAGGAAACATTTGTCCTTTTGTACTGTTAGAGTAGAGCACTCTCATTGGATTATGCAAATACAAATAAAGTAAGAAATTTGGCTAATAGAACATAAAAATGTGCTGCATTGGATTATGTAAATGTAAACAAAAATAACTTTTAGCTACAGTAAAACAAGTCCTTGGATTATATTTGATGTTTACTGTAGCTAGACCAAAAGCATTAAACAATTATTTTCTTCCCTCATAAACACTCTCTCTCTTTGCACTTTGATTGCCTGGAGAAACAAAGTAATTAGTGTAAAAACTATTTTTGAACACAATTTTAGGAAATCACATCTATCTTCTTTTTCTCCAATTTCTTTTCAAAATGCTACCTCCCCATGCACCTTTTACTTATTAATTAGGATTTTTACCGTTTGTATCTATCAATTAAATGTTAATATATTATAATTAAGATTTTTACAATATGTCTCTATCTTCTTTTATTAGGATTTTTATCGTTTGTCTGTATGAATCATATGTTAATTATAATTAAGATTTTTACAATTTGTCTCTATCTTCTTTTGTTAGGATTTTTACCGTTTGTCTCTACCAATCATATGTTAATTATAATTTGATTATTAATTAACATATAATTGGTAGAATTGTAAAATATTAAAAAAAAAATTAAGAAAAAAATATTATTTTATTATTATTTTGACTAATAAATAGATAATCCAATGTGAGAATAGGTTTTGAATGGAATAGTCAAATGCAAAATAATGAGATATTATGCAAATTATGATTTTGCATTTGCATAATCTAATGAGGATGCTCGGAAAGTAATAATCCTTTTATGTGTTAGAAACATTTACCCTTTTGTCTTGGGAACATATTGAAACCAACCTGAGAACTACCATTTTCGGAGTGATCGATGTTTCAAATGATCATGCCGCCTCAAGCTACCATTAATGTCCTCAGGCAATTTCCAAATTTGAATCAAGGGAAACAAACAAAAGAAGCACACTGATTACTTGTACTCAAGCATGCATAACAGTTATTGGTACGTAATGCAATTTCAAGGAAATTGCTTCTCTTGCAGCACTAAAGTACGTACCTGATTAACTTTTTCCCAAAGTTTAGGCTCAATGGGGTTCCTCCTTTTGCAAAATTAGTGGCCAACATAGGATCACTAGGACACTTGAATACTTGGGTGTTGTAAGGATTTAATTAGAGTTTCATAGGAACTTTGTGCAACTCCAACTCCAATGTGGCTTGTCACATTGACTTCCAATCGATCGTGTCCCCTCCGCATCAATATTTGTTCGTTGTCAAGAAGATTATAACCCACAAGGAACCAAATCCACTCCAAGGTGAGAGGAAAAAGATTAGAAAACAAAACAGCATGGTGTCCAGAATGGTTTAGGTAAATTCATATTGACTATTTTTCAGAGTATTATCTTTAATTAACTCTATGAGAATATATAATATAAGAGATGTGCTTGATACTATGCATGTTGATTGAATCTTTATTAATATAGTCATTCATATATGTATATATAAATTATATAAAGATACCAACAAAAGCTCAGTTTATTTGTTAGAATATATATGTAGATGACATTATAAAATATAATGGATAGTATCCATTTAGTGTAAAACAATGAATTAATAGGTCATTTCACATAATGTGTTGACAAATGAAATGACCAAAACACCCAATGATTTATTCATTGAAATGGAGAGGATCCTGGTCTAAGCTGACTTTAGTAATAAATGAGTTATTCGCAAATACAAAATCATGTAGCTTGATGATAAACTCAAGTTTGACTAGCGTTCGAATAAAAGTTAAATGAACAAGTCACAAGCACCCACTACTCAATCGCAGCACTCGACTCGTTTACACCACAAACAGTAGGCACACTACAAGAAATCAAGTATTTTCTAGCGATTTTAAAATCGTTGCAAAAAAAAATCGCCGCAATATATTCTTATTTACGGCCATTTTTGGATTGCCGCTGAAATTCAACGGAATATACTAAAATTATTGTTTATTTATTTGCGGTGATTTTTAGCCTTTTGCGGCAATTTTTTTGTCGTTGCATATGTCTGTAGTGGAATTTTAGTTGCGACGAATAGGAAAATTGCCACAATAGATATTTTGCGGCAAGTGAATCTTATTAGCGGCGAATACAAAGCGCCGGGAAAAGTATATTAGAAAATTTGCCTGGATACTATTTCCGGCGAATTTTTAGTTTGCCAGGAATGAGCAGTCTCAACAATTTTAAATTTGTTGAAAATGAGCAATTCATTTTTGCAGTGAGTTATATATCTTTTGGGATGAGTTAATATCGCCGCACATTATGTTAAAATTAAAATCCCGCGTTCTTTTTCTTCTTTTCCCTCCACACACCCATCCCACCCCCCTGTGTCTCCCCAATCCCTCTTCTCGCTCAACCCACGCTGTCGTGCACAGCCTGTCGCCACCACGCCACCGCCACGTCACCTCGATGGCCACCCCCTCTTTCTCCCCCAGCCCCTACGCCGATCTCTTTCCTTTTCCCCGAATCTGGCCTCGCCTCTCTCTCTCTCTTGGATTTCTCTACATCGCCGCTGCTAGGGGTGCCGTTCGCCACCACTTACGCCTCGACTCCCGTTGCCAGTACTCCTTCGGAGCCCCCTTCTCTTCCACGCCTAGCCCAGCAGCACAAGGCCCTCCCTCTCTCCCTTGCTCTATTCGCAATCATCAATCACCAAGCGTCCACCAACAGCCGTGATACCCCTTGGTCTCTCCCTCATCTCTCTGTTCCGCTCATCTCACGACCGCCATCTATCATCCACGACCAACCACCACCCTTCACTGTCCACAAAAATAGGCCCCACTCTGGATCCTAGCCCAACACCTCCCTCAACCCCTCTGTTTTCACAGCCCTAAGCCAACCCCTCATAGTAGCAACCCTCACAGCACCACCACAAGTTCCTCCACATAGGGCCCACTCCCCACCACTGCTAAGCCCACCTCAGACCACTGAGAGCCTTTCCTCCGCATCTAGCACCGCCCTAGCATTGCCAAAATCAGCCTTCAATTTATGGTATAAACCCGTCTCCTTATCTCAAGGAAAATTATGTTTATGTGATTGAATGGCATTATGTTTACATAATTGGACATATTTGTATATATTCACTGCGTTGATTATGGTAGACTTAGAAGAAGTGATGTTTGGTTGGGATTGTAATGGAGTTGGAGGTGAAGTATAAAGATTGTGAAATATGAGATTTGTGTTATTTGTTCTGTGTGGAGTTTAATTGGACCTTGTTTTGAGTTCAAGTGAATTCTAGTCTTCCAAAATTTTGTTTTATCTATGAAATTGTTTCACGAGGCCTCACCTGTGTGATGTGGTCAAACTTGATAAACTTGCATGGATACCTATATAACTTACCACATTCACACGTCTGTTTATGTGATTGAGAGTTTCCACTTGCAAATATCATCATATCTTTTATTTTCATTTGATATTCTCTCAGCATTCAAGTAAAATTTATTTTAGGTATTTTTTTCCTGAATCTTCATGGATAGCAAAAGATCATGATATATATATAGGTCATGTGTTGACATATATAAATTATGAATGACCATATTTTTATTTAAAAGGTTCTTGTGTCGGCAGGTTGGATTCTTAGCTTTGTTGAATGCATCAATTCATGTTAATCTCAGGATTGGTCCTTACATTTGAGCTGAGTGGAACTTTGGGTAATATTATAATTGTCTGATTTGCAAGTGTATGGTTGCCTTGCTTGCTGTTAGTAATCTCAAATGTTTGGATTACTATAGCCCCTTTTCTTAATGATTTCCTAAATGCTTAATTTTTGTTGCATAATATCTTCTGCATATATTTTTAAGTTATTAAAAGTATAGTTGCCCCATATCAATACAAACTATAAGAACTTTTAGTATAGGACAGATTTATTTAAATTTGTGTACTTTGGTATCTTACTAACAGTAGGATGAAGTGCAGATTGGCGAGTTAATCATGATTGTTTTGTTATACTTTCTAGGGAACTTTTGGTTATGTTTTCCTAGTCAATTCATATTTATAATTTTTGTCTTGTGTATATCATTACATAAACAATTAATTGTTTATGTAAACATCTGACTATTAGATTTCTGGCAGTGTTGCCAAGGAAGTAGCAGCTTCGTTGAGCACATTAGTGCAAAATCCTCCGATTCTGATTAGCTTGAGAAGTTGTGACGTGAGTGCAATTTATGGAGGAAATTACCATGAAAGCAAGTGGATATTCCAGGTGCTTCTTTTCAAGAGTTCCAAAGGAGAACCATTCCACAGTTTCTAAAGGAATCAAATTACACAAATATGCAATCTTATGGAACTGCTGTTAAACGTTTTTTATTGTTATTATTGAACCCTCACTAGTGTTGTCAATGCTCAACATGTGCTTAAGATGTAACTAGTTTCCATGTTCAGGTTTTATTATTGTTATGATAAACTACAATCAAATTTTTACTTTATTTTTTAACTTGCTGGAAGGCTTACGCAGGATCACAAACACTGTAGAGTATCATTTTATTGAACCTCGTTTCAATAGGCTCACATTTGTCTTACTTAGTGAGTTTCTTGGCTGGTTGTTTATTATGCTTTTCTAGTTATTTATCAAACTTCTATGTTCTTATTTATCAACTTGCTTCTGACAGTTGAGATTGGTTGGTGGCATGTTTTGGTTTGATGTCAAATCTACAAATTTTATCAAACTCCCTCCCACCTTATTATGCTTGGGTAGGCAAAATATATACTTGCAATGAAAGTAAGCAGTCCTGGTAATAGAAGCATGTAAGTTTCTAATCCACTAATTTTCTACACTTATAAGTGTTGTAATAATTATTACAGCATATATTTGGCATGCTTAGAATGTTCTTAAGAAGATACTGACTTTAATGGTATCCCTTTCTCACTTTATCCTGTATTACTTTTTTTTTTGCTCTTTTTCCCTTTACTTTTATTGTTGCTATTTTAGATCATATTTTAGTTTTTACTGAGATGTGAGTAACACTAAGCTAATGTTTGTATCTATTTTAGATCTTCGTGAGGAAAGTAGGCATTTAGCTGATCATATGGGTTCTAATGTCATAACATCGGCTCCGGTAAGCTTTATTTATTTTCTTCAAATTAGAGAGGTGATGTGAAAATGTCAGTTATATGCTTAGAATTGTTGAATGCTCATAACCAGTTTTGGGTTGCTGCTCATAGTTGTATAATTCTTTATTTATTTTAACGAATGACTGAAGAACCCTTGTGTTTGGTTTGTGCTTTTTGGTCTAACCTTCTCCATTATCTGTCTCTGCTATTGCTGTTTTGCTATGCAGAAGACCGACTCTTACCATTGTTGTGGCTGTCATGCTCTTTTTGGCATTTCTTGGATTTTTCAAGTCTTTTGAGATTTTATTGAGTAGAAGAAGAATATTCTCATCATATGGCTTATTATAAACATTTGCAGATATTATATATAAGGGTCTCTAATATGAAGTATAGCTTGGGTATAGTTCTTCAGGGTTAATTTTGTGGATTTTTTTATTTATTTTGTGAAATATATTTTCCGGTGAGTAAAAGTTGCTGGAAATTTTTTTTTTTATAATTAAACTTATTTCTGGCCATCTCATATCGTTGAAAATACTTTTTACTGTCGCTTTTAATAGTATTTACGGCGAATAATAGTCACCGCAAATAGTTTTCCCAGCGATTTAAATTGGTTGTTGGAATAGAGTTCATTATTAGCGGCGATTAATTAACTTTTAGTGACAACTATAATTCACCGCAAAAAGTTTTCCCAGCGATTTAATAGTCAATCGAAACGGGTATTTGCATCGTTTTATTTCGGATTTGCGGCGAAAAAAAAATCGCCGGAAAAGATAACCTTTTTAGTAGCGATTTTTTGCTTCCGTTGGGGTAGACCAGAAGCGGAGGGATAATACCGGCGAACATGCAGCGATTTTTAAATTACTGGTAAAAGTCAATGGCAACGATTTTATTGGTTTTGCCAACGAAAATGAATCGCCAGTAAATGTGATTTCCCTTGTAGTGGCATTACTAGCTGTTTAACTGTTTGATTGCGTAAAAAGGGCCTTCGATAAAATCTTAGGCTGAAAAGAACTAGATTCCATATATTAGTCTTGAGAGCAAGCATATGATTGTGTCCAATTCACCCCTCCTGGAGCATATATAGAGTTGCAAGAAGAGAAAAATAAACCACCAAGGTTTGTGAAGGTGAATGAAATTGGAAAGAAATGGTTTCACTTTTATACATAAACAATATGATATTTGCAAGAGTATGTCCATTGAAAGAATGTGTCTGTTGGAAGAATATGAATGTTGGAAAAAATATCATTTAAAAAAGTATATCCCTAAGGAAAGATTTAGAATTAAAAAAGAATATTAAAATAGAATAAAGATGTATTTAGAGAGTTTGATGTGGGGTGCTTTAGGAAGATGACTAACTCACTACTAATATTTTAATCAACCAGAATCAATTCAAATAGGTATCATATAAACTCTTTCTCTTCAACCTCTCTCTAAAAGATCAATTCATACTTTGACTATGAAGATGAAGGTGGAACTTTGCGTGCACCTCCCTCCTTACCTTCTGTTAGAAAAGTAGATCAGAGTACAACAAAAGTGATATTATCTCATCAGAAAACTGTAGATCCAGTGCAGTTATTCTATAGATTTTTTGTTGCCGTTGTTGTTCATTCAAAATCATCCCTTCAATGATGGAATGTGCTATGTGGTAAGACCAGAGTAATACTCACAAATTCCATAGTCTAAATGTCGGGACTAGATAGAACTCTTTGAGAGAGAGATTTTCACTTTGTACATTGAGAGTTAGGGATATATATAGCCTCTCCAATTGTAACCCCCAAAGGCCAGCCATCAAGGCTCATGAAGTGGATTAACCCACTTCATATCTCCTACCCAAGGGAATGCGAAGGGGTGCCAACTATAGGCGCTCATTTACTACATCTCCCACTCACACATAGTGAGCAAGACCCTAGGTCTGCATCTCTTAATATGTTCTTAATCTTGTTGATACTGGCAGATAGGTTGTGAGATCATCAAACATACCCGTAAAAGAAAAATGGGAGTACTATACCAAATCTCTTTGAGAGAAGACCAACATAGTAATATTATAAAAAAAGTGTCTTGTCATGCCTCAACTCGGTTAGTCACATCAGATTAAGCATTTCTAATCCATCTCAAGTCCAAACGAATTAGAGCACTACTCAATTTTCATAAAATATGATGTACTCACAGCTATGTTTCAACTCCCAAGAAGCAACAAAACTTGCCGGCAGTGAGTACAAACACAATATCGATGTGTTACCAGATCATCTTCCCTTCACCCTCATGTTATTCAGTCTCAGTTCAGTCACTTTTCTAGCAATGTCTCTTTAGATCACACCATTTATGGTCATAGAAAATATGTCAAAGTAGCAGACACTAAAACATCAATCTAATGACATAATCAAAGGTCTTCTAAGGGTATAAATAAATTAAGGTCATCAATTGTGACCTACATGACTCACACGGTGAGAAAGCAGCCAACTTAGTTTTCCTTGTGGAGACTAAGAGAAGAAACAAGAGAATAGAGGAGGTGAGGAGGAGTTTGAATATGTATGATTGTTTTGTAGTGGATTGTGTGGAATTGAGTGGGGGTATCGCCCTACTATGGAAGGAAGTTTGGCAAGTTAAAGTAATAAACTACACTAGATGGCATATCAATGCTCTGATGCAGGAAGGGGGCAGTGGACCTACATGGCAGTTTATAGGGTTTTATGGTCACCTTGACACTGCTAAAAGGAGTAGTAGCTGGCAACTTTTGAAAATGCTGAAACCACCTAGTCCCATGGCTTGGCTGTGTGCAGGTGATTTCAACGAGATCATTCATCAAAAAGAAAAAGTGGGTGGAGGCTGGAGCAAGTAGACCGTATAAGCAAATAGAGGCATTCAGGTTGGCAGTTGAATCCTGTGGACTTAATGACATCCATTCACAGGGACAACGGTTCACATGGTCTAATAATAGGAGTGGAAGGATGTTCACAAAAGAAAGGATAGGTAGAGCTCTTGCCAACAAGGAATGGAATGAGCTTTCTAAGAATGGATTGTGCACTGCCCTTGCGGCAATAAAATCTGATCATTCTCCTCTTATCATTGAGAATTATAATAGAGGTCAGAGGAGGACAAAAGGAGGGAGGTGCTTTAGGTACGAGGTGGCCTGGGAATTGAGAGGTGATTGCATGGAGACAATAGCTAAGGCATGGAGGAAGGAATGTGGGAGAGGTTGTGAGGCTAGAATATTAAGACAGAGACTTGGTGCTTGTCAAAAGGACCTCTTGACTTGGAAACAGAAAAGCAAAAGGGAAGATCAAATGGCTATCTCAAAAGGGATGGCAAAGATTGGTCACCTTCAAAGCATTGGTACAGGTGATCATCTCATACAAATGAAGCTTATTCAGAAGGAAGTGGAGTTATCTTTGGCAGAAAGGGATTTAAAGTGCCACAAAGGGCAAAACAACATTGGTTCAAACATGGTGACAAGAACACCCAATATTTCCACATGCAGGACAGTCAAAGAAGGAAAAACAATGCAATCCAATACGTTGAGGATGCACAGGGAAGGGCTGTCATTAAGCAGACAAAAATTGGAGACGTTTTCACAGGTTATTTCTCTTCTTTGTTTACTACTTCTCACCCATCTAACGTTGAGGAATGTCTAGAGGCTATGGATACCAAGTTGGCCATGGAGATGAAAGGCTGGTTAATGGTCTCTTTTACTCGAGAGGATATTAGAGCTGCAGTTCTTCAGATGAACCCTCTAGGATCCCCTGGTCCTAATGGATTCCCAGCCCATTTCTACCAGAAGTATTGGGAAGTGGTGGGAGAGGAAGTGTGTAATGTTGCCCTCCAGGTGCTTAACCAAGGTGGATCACTCTCTGAGGTAAATGACACTTTCATTTCCTTGATTCCCAAAGTAAAAAGACCCAAGAAAGTAGTTGAATACAGGCCCATCAGCCTGTGTAATGTGTTGTACAAAATCATCCTGCCTAAGCTTATTTCTCCAAATCAGAGTGCACTTGTGCCTTGCAGGCTTATTTATGATAATGCAATAGTGGCCAACGAGATACTTCACTCAATGGAAGCAAGGATGAAAGGAAAAAAAGGCTTCATGGCCCTTAAGTTAGATATGAGCAAGGCTTATGATAGGGTAGAATGACAATTTGTTGAAGCTATTATGACTAAAATGGACTTCCCTTTGTACTGGATCAGCCTTATTCAGACCTGTCTTAGCTCAGTGTCTTACTCAATTCTCATTAATGGGGAGCCCCAACAGTTTTTCTGGCCTTCAAGGGGGCTTAGACAAGGGGATCCCTTGTCCCCTTATTTGTTTATAATTTGTGCTGAAGCCCTTTCCTCCATTCTTAATAGAGCTGAGATTTGTGGTAGCTTGACTCCTGCTCAATAGGAAGAGGTCCTGTCACTGTGAACCATCTGTTTTTTGCTGACGACAGACTCTTATTTTGCCAAGTAGTTTTTGAGGAGCTCTTTTGTGTTCTTAACATCCTTGGTCAATATGAGAAGGCATCGGGCCATGTTTTAAACAAAGATAAGTCTTCCATCTTTTTTAGCAAGAACACAGACCAGGTAAACCAACACCAGCTACTGCAGTTGGTAGGTGTTAAGTCTTCTGGAAATTTGAAAGGTACCTAGGACTACCTACTATGGTGGGCAGAACCAAGATAGCAACTTTCCAATCTCTTGTTGATAGAACTTGGGCCCATGTAGCAAACTGGAAAACTAAACACTTGTCGGCTGCAGGGAAAGAAGTCTTATTAAAAGCAGTCCTCCAAGCTATCCCTACCTATGCTATGGGGATGTTCTTGCTGCCAGTGTCCATTACAAGTAAACTAAACCAAATGCTTAGGAAGTTTTGGTGGGGTTTCAGTTATAGCAAGGAGGCAGGTGGGCTCGGCTTCAGAGATTTGAGGTTCTTTAACTTAGCCCTTCTCTCAAAGAAAGGTTGGAGGATTTTACAAAATCCATCCTCTCTGGTGGCCAGGGTCCTCAAACAAAAGTATTTCAGCAAATTTGGGTTCCTAGAAGCACAAATGGGGTCAAGGCCGTCTTATGTATGGATAGGCATCCATGCAGGAATAAAGCTGCTAAAGAAGGGTCTCATGTGGAGGGTAGGGAATGGCAATAAAGTGAACATTTGGACTGACAGGTGGATTCCCTCCTCTCCTGATTTCAAGCTACTATCCACCTGAGAAGCAGACTGCTGGTGTGAAAGAGTTAGTGACCTCATTGATCCACAACTGATGCAGTGGAAGGAATCCATTCTTCTTGACCTGTTCACCTCGCAGGAAGTTGAAAGCATCAAACCTGTTCCAATTAGCATGGGAGGGAGAGAAGATATGTTGGTATGGCAGTTCACGACTATTGGTATCTACACTGTTAAGAGTGGATACCACCTCAACAAAGAGTTAGAAAGGGAACTAGAAGGGGAAACATCAGTCAGGAGTAGGGACAAGATGGTTTGGAAGTCAATATGGAAACTGGAAATAACCCCTGCGACTAAGATGTTTCTATGGAAAGCAAGCAACGAGGCACTTTTCACCATGGCTAATTTGAAATGGAGGAAGATAGTGGAAGAAAATTCATGTCTGATCTGCATGTTGGAAGCTGAAACTACTGGCCATGTGCTATGGGGTTGTAATGCGGCTAAAAATGTGTGGAATCAAGGTGCTAGAAAGGTGCAAAAAATGTCCCACCATAATGACAGTTTCCTTGATATATGGTCAGTAATGGTAGACACCCTTGATCCACCTGATCTTAATGAGGTGGTAGTCATTGCAAAAGGAATATGGGTTGGGAGGAATGATTCCATTCATGGAAACAGTTTTAAGCATCCCACGATTGTTTTTCAGCAGACTAAAACTGAACTTCTAGCTTACAATGAGGTCTTACAAGAATCACAGGAAGCTAATGTCAAGGTTCAAGCAGAGGTCCACAATTGGATAACACCTGAGGAAGAGTGCCTCAAGGTCAACTGGGACGCGACTGTAAACTCGGGGGAGGGGAGAATAGGAATTGGAGTACTTATCAGAGAACATCATGGCCTAGTCATTGGAGCCCTTGGTGCTAACATGCATCTGAAAGGCAATCCGTTTGATGCTGAAACATATGGCCTACTCATAGCAGCTATCTTTTGTAGAGAGCTTGGTCTGCAACAGCTATGTTTTGAAGGGGACTCAAAACAAGTAGTGGACTTAATGACAAATCACACTAAGAACTGGAGCATGGGTGGATGCCTTATAGGAGATGCAAGATAAGTGCTGGACTCCTATACCCACTGGACAATTTTACATGTATTTCGAGAGGCCAATTCTACAGCACACAGCCTAGCAAAAGATGCTCTTGGTTGCTTAGAAGACCTTTATGACATTGAAATATGCCCACCTTGTATTTTCTCTATTGTTGCCAAGGAAATGTTGTAACTATCTAACTTGATTTATTCAAGTTCTGGATGATGTATTTGGTAATCATGTTTAATGAGATAAGTTTCTCTTAAAAAAAAAAAAAAGCCGTCTCAAACTCCTCTGTAGAGAATTCCACGGAGATATTCAGAATAGGCCTAAATACCTGAAACACAAAATGAGCAAAAATACAAAATCAAACATAAACCCTAAAGCACAAAAATAATAATAAAAAAAACTTTGAACAAAGCTCACGGCTTCCGAAGCTCACAAACAACCACGCAGAGAACAAAAATTCTGCATATACATATGTCCATAAACAATGAAAAGCTCAATTTACGTACCTAGAAACATAGAATGCTTGCATTATAATCATCACTAAATATGCTATGAGAGAGGGATAAATTTAATCCTGCTTTGTCTAAACAACATATTGAAAGACTCTAAAGCTTTTTTTGATGGACATTCAGCCTTATAAGATGTGCACAAACAACTAATGACACAACACATTGTTAATACTTATAAATAGCCAGCATAAATTAATTCAACAACTTTAGTGGTAAGGAAAATGTTGCAAAAGTTCACTATTAAAAAACCCCATGTACAGTTTTGCACTTTCTTCAATCCATATAAAGATTTTTTTGATGTGTGAAACCTCACCAAGGCAGGACCTTTCAGACTCACGCTTAGGGAGTGAAGCTCGAATACACGACCCCACCCTCCAAAATCATGTATCACTTGCCTGATAACCCCCATAGGAAGAATGAAGAGAGAAGACCAATAAACTTGGATAGAAGACAGGATAGAGATTACCAGTTGAAGTCTGCCAGCCTAGGAAAGGGCTTTAGAAGTCTAGCTCTTGACTCTTCCAACAATCTTATCAACTAAGATAGAGTAGCTCAATTTAAGAGTAGCTCAACTTGAATCAAAGAATAATGTGCAAATTTCATCTAAGTCCTCACTGGTTTTAGATGTTTGAAGCTCAATAAGCACCAACCAATAGAGCACATTAATGTCTTCTAATTAACCAATACGTTTTGAGATTAAAAGAGGATACCCTTGTTTTAAACAAGACGTAAGAAATACCATTTTCCAAACTCAAATGAGAATGTCGAATGACCCTAACTACTTCAATGATGGATCCCTGATTGTCAATGCCAAAAAAACAACCGATAAAATTGTTCATCCAGGAAAATGAAAAAAAAGGGAAAGAAGTCCAAATTCAGTGACGATACATTTAGAATTTGTAGTGCACACACACAAAAATCAATGCAAAGAAGTTAACTTTACATAATATGGAGGGTTGCCCACAAAAATAGTTCTTTTGATATCATAAAATGATTACTTTCATAAAATAATAGGCATAAGTGTTTGGTTGTTTAGGTAGTCAAGACATGATTAATGTTTTCAAAACACAAATTCCGGATATCACAAGTGTTAATGTCTTGTTTTGCACGCTTTTGGGCCAAGCTCCGACAACTCAAGTTTTTAATAACGGGCCTGCAAAAGATGGAGAGAAGTGCAACTTGGAGAGGGCAGCCTAGGGGTCGGGTAACCTCTGATACTGAAGTTAGTAAATATTCTTGGAAGTTTGTAAATAAGTAAAGGAGTCTAGGGATTAGAGAGCCTTTTCGATACCTGGGACCGGCTATTTATACTGTGGTCTAGGGAGGGTGCAAATAGTCTTTTTCTCCACAAAGTCTGTGCCTTCTTTTCTGTATTAGCTGTTAGACCCTTTTTAATGTGGTGAGGTTCTGCATCGGCTCCATAAATGTGGCGTGTAACTTAGCTGCAGTGTCATTAATGCGGCGTGATTCCCTGACCCTGTGTTTGGGCCATATGAGCTGTAGATGGTCTAGTGCCGACAGATCGAGGGCCCTTAGTGTTTTCTATTGCGCTCTGTGTAGGTCACTGGAATCTGAAGACATCCGTGGGATGTTAGACTGATCCATCTTGTCGTCTATTCGGCATCCCTTCCTAGTAGACCCTCTATTCCCTACGCGGGTATGGACACCTTTGGACCCATTTTTTGGGCCGAAGCCCAGTGGGGAAAATCCCCTTACTGTTACACCGCCAATTCCTCTTGGACATGTCCGAGAAGAATTTCTTTTTATTCTTTTAACCCTTTATTATGCTAAATCCCCCAGTCCTCTTTGCCACATGCTGAGCAGCCATCCACATTTCACCCACGTGGCAATACGACGTCAGTTACGTTTTTGCATTGAATGGCCCCCCTTCGATTTCTGCGCCATGACCTCGTTTTATGCAACCATTAATTTCACACTTCGTATCAGCAGATATACTTTGCAGCAGTTAGGGCTAAGCAAAAATCCAACAATCCGACTCCGAATCCGACTCCACTCCGGCTCCGCTCCGACTTCGCTCCGATCGGAGTTTTTTTCCTCTTGAAAGTCGGAGTCGGAGTCATTGATGAACCGACTCCGGCTCCACTCCGATCCGCCTCCGACCCTCCGCCTCCGCCTCCGCCTCCGACGTGACCCTCCGACTCCGCCTCCGATTTTATACATATTTTATAAAAATATGTGTTTTTCTATATATTAATTTTTTAAATTTTATACAAATATATCTTATATAGTTAGTTAAACTCAATAATATACTAGTTAAATAATATATTTATACTATAATATATAGACTAAATTTACTAATAATAGTTTAGTATATGACTATATGTAAATATCATACTATTAAAAATTTACAATATTACTACCATGTTGTTCTAAATTACTAATGTATATATAATATACTATAAACACTAAGATGCATAATAACATCAACATGTAATATTGTAATACATATAGTAATGAATAAACACTAATCTATAAATTTATAATAACATATAATACTAATGTATAATAACTAAAGTATTATTCATATAAATTTTATATAACAATATCTTGTATTAATTATATTTTTTGACCTAATAAATTCTCAACATATTCATTTTGATAAATATATTAGTAATTCTAATATACATTAGTATAATAATTAGATTTATGGCCTAATACTAATACTATTAGTAAACCACTTTAAGCCTATATATAAATTACTATATAAAGCACTATAGTATTAATTACTAATACTATATTATTATGTGATACTATTAACTATAGTGATATATTAGTATTAGACATTAGTATACTAATACTTTCAGTGATATAGTTAGTGTAATATAATAATATTTATACTAATACTATTATATAGTTATACTAAATTAAAATCACTATAGCAAATATTAATATATAGTTATGCTAATCACTATAACTAATACTAATACTAATATAGACTATAGTTATAACTTATAGTATTATAACTTATACCAATATATTATATAGTTATACTAAATCACTATAACTAATACTAATATAGTTATACTAATCACTATAATTATATATAGTATTAATATCACTATTAGTATAATTCTATAATATATAGTATTAATAATAACTAATACTAATATAAGTATTAGTATAACTAATATTTATATATATTAATATATATATCAAGTATAAGAGATTAGAGATTTAATATATATATATATATATATCAAGTATATTAGTTTATTATTAATATTTCGTATACGGTGCCTTTTTTTTAATATTCATATATAATAATATATATCATATATTTTTTTTTATAAATTTTCATATATATATAATATATAAAATATATTTATATTAGTTAGTATACTACTATACAATACGGCGCTGTTTCTATTGCAATAGGACTTTCTTTTTAATTTTTGAATGCATGTTAGTATGTTACTTGTTTTATTTAGTTGTATTTTTTGTTATAATCAAAAGTTTAATTAATTTAGATTGTAATGTTGAGAAAATTGAAATTTGAAAGCTCACAATTTTTTTTTTTAAAAGTGGGTCAAATATGAAGTTAAAAAATAAAAATAAAAAATAAAAAAATCCGACTCCGCTCCGACAAGTCGGAGTCTGAGTCGAAGCGGATTTTGTATGTCTCGTAGTCAGAGTCGGAGGTCGGATTCGACCTCCGACAAAGTCGGAGTCGGAGTCGAAGGTTGGGCCCTCCGACTCCGAAAGTGTCGGTGCTCAGCCCTAGCAGCAGTTGTAATGATCGAGGTATTCTGGTACTTGGGAGGGACACATGGTGATATGTGGAGTTATGGCACCTTGGGAGGTCAAACGTCAACCCTGCCTATATAAGGACCTTTTTCCATGTCTAAAAACCCATTACACTCACTCTGCCTTTCTTCTTTCTTTTGTTCTTCGGTGACTTCTGCTCCTTGAGTTTGTAGTCCTTTCTTCGGTTTTCTTTTGCAGTTCCTTTGCATTTCCTTCCATCTTTCATGGCTTCAAAGAAATCTTCACATTCTGACTGTGCTTGTGCTGCCGTTGGTTGTGGCGGTTCCATCCTGGACGATTTCGTCAGGTATTCATGGTGATTGGTGGTGACCTCAGCCGAACTGGATGAGTTGAGGACGACTTACAGGATCCCCTCAAAGGTGGAGCTCGTGGTGCCTTCGCCCACTGATGGAGCGGTGGATTATGAGGGCTACGACACCAAGGTGGCAGTGTACCCTACCAAGTTCTCTTGCTGCCTTAGGTTTCCCTTTTGCTAGCCAGTGCAAGAAGTGATGGGCGTCTTTGAGTTGGAGCCCACTCAGCTTCCTCATCTTGCGTGGAGGATTTTAGTCTAGTGTTGCGTCATCTGGTGCTGCGCTTTGGAAGAGGCTGGATTAGACTTCTCTGATCTCATGGCCCGCGAGTTCTACATTACTCACAACAATGTGCGGAAGGGCCGGCACATTTATAGTTTCTAGCTGGTTCAGGAACTGGCTTGAGTGGAGGCGCGACTTACGGTCGTGAAGGTATATACCCACAGATTCTCTTCTTGTCGGGTGATGGATGGGAGTTCCCAATGAGGCAAACCTTTAAACGCATGTTTTATATGTGCGTCAACTGGGGTACTGTAGACGGCAATCGTCCCGAATCAACCTTTGGAGAAGTTGAGGCTCGGGATCGTGCGAGCCTGGGTGAAGGCGCATCCGGGCGAGGTTTCTTTGGAGGTTCTATTGACGGAGGAAAGTCTTTGCTGGTACCTTGTTCCCCCATCCAACTTGCGCTCTGATGAGGGCATTCCAATGAACCGGGTTACACCGCTTGCCCGTAGCCGTTTCCTAGTCCGCCGATTGAGGGAAGGGGGAAGAAGCCTCAAAGGATCTTCCCCCACCTCTGGGGGGGCTGTATCTCAGATTCAAGGGGTCGCTCGTGTGGCCAAAGTTACCCTCCCAAGGGGCGTCAAGATGGTGAAAACTGACGTTCAGGTCGAGGAAGTCATGGCACCTGCACCCGACATGGAGAAGGGCGTGGAAGCCATTGAAGAAGTTCCGGAGGACCATCAGACGACCGCTTTGCCGACTCTTCAAGAAGGAGGCTAGACTCTAGAGGCTACTTGTCGAGGTAAAATCTCACTTGCAGATTCCTTAGACTTTCTTTGGGTTCTCTTTCTCCAGGTTCGACTTTGCTTTTTGTGATAGCGATTGGAGTGTTTGGCGGTCTTCATTGTTGGCAGCCAAGGGAATTTGAAGAACGAAACCGGGACCTTCGTTTGTTGGTTCAGGTGGCCTTGGATTGCGCATCCATGGAGCAGAGGCAAAAAGAGGTAGCTGAGGAAGCCCTAGCCGACTTGAGGAAATCTCAGGTGGAGGTTGGCTCGCTCTGCATTGAGGCCTCGCTTGCCTGCGAGGCGAGGGATACACTACAGCACTCCCTTGACAGGTGCCAGTCGGAGCTTGAGCAGCTACAAGCCTATGTCCAGGAACTGCATCGGCAATGGGACATAGACAGTCGGTCGATCAAATGGCTCGAGACTCAAGTTAAAAATTTTAATGAGTCAACAACGATGAGGAGGAAAACCCTAGAGGAGGAAAGGCAGCAAAGGAAAGGTGCAGAGGCTGCCTTGGAAGTGAACAGGTTGGTCGAGGGCCGCGAAGTTACCCTCCGAGGTATACTGGAGGAGTTGTCTCACGTCCGTGGTGTCCACGATGATGCTTTGGAATTTGGCTACACAGAAGGCTTAGAGTAGATGAAGACTCACATTCTTCAGAACCTTCAGTGTGACCTTAGGGTTATGAATGTGAGGGATTTTTCCCCGCATGATGAGTCTCTGCGGCGTCGCGGCATCCTTGGGTAGAGTCTGACTCCTAGCGGCCTCGGCTAGGGGTCCTGGACCTCTTGTTCTCATTCTTTCCCTTTTACTTATTGTGCCTCACTCGTTCTCGTTCTTTTGCTTACGAGACTCGACTTCGAAGCCATGCTCCATGACCGGAGGGCAATCTCGAAAGTTTTGCGGATGATGTCATCATCATTCGACTAAATTAGTTGCCTCATTACATCCCTCTTGGTGTTTTGAGGTAACCTCGGGCGTTATTGAAACGTCGTAATGGCAAAGAACTCTGCTTGCTACTTGCTTGAAAGTACAATTTGATTGGGCTTGGTTATAGTGGTGAATGACCTTTGTTCAATACGCGGTTCTCAATGTAGAAATCAACTCTGAGATTTTTCGATTCTTGGATGTATCTTCGTCGTTGTTGGGGATTTTTTACTTATCCCGCTTCAGATGGGTCCGATAACAGTGCGGTCTTCTGGTCCTTTTAGATTATCACTGGTCGTTTTACGGTCTAGGTCTACGGTCTGGTGCTCGAACTTATTTTTTGAAGATATAGGGTCTCTTGATGTAGCTTGTTCCTTGGAGCTCTGCGGCTTTATGATGTAACTTGTTCCTTGTAGGTCCGCAGCTTTATGATGTAACTTGCTCCTTACTCTGCTGCTTTATGATGTAACTTGTTCCTTGTAGTTCTCAATGATTAATAAAATTATCTTTTGCTGATTATATCCAGCTATGTGTTTTCCACTTTCTTTCCATGGTATTTCTTTCCACTGTATTTCTTTTCTCCTTTTGCTTTCAAGGGCCGGCTAGGGTAGAGCTTGGTCACCCGGGTTCACCACATAGCGTTTCCTGGGATCTACCCAACCAGTGCCTAGTCACAATTGACGACCCCGCCAGTTGGCGATCTTCGGTTTGTGTTCTTTCTGACAGTCCTCGCTATGTGTCCGTCTTTCCAAGGCTTCATAACTTCGCCTGCGGTGTGGGTGCTTTCCATATTTTTCTTGTCGTACCTGGGCTCTCCGACCTATGCCTTATGATGCTTGTTGATGATGTTTGTCTTGACGCCCTATGTCACCGTTGTTTGTGTTGGCAGTGTCCTTATTCTTTGCTCCATTATTTGGGCAGTCCATGGACTTGGCCCGCTCTCCACTAGGAAAAGGTCGGAATGACTCGTGCCAAACCGCCTCTTTCACCCGCGAGGAGGTAATTCAAACAGCGTCATAGCTGGTCCGCTCCTTTGCTACGACAGGGATCGGGATAAGTATTCGGGCAGTCTAAGGCTGAACCCGCTCTTCGCTGCTGGAGGGATAAGGCAACCTTGTAGGCCTACCTTTCCCTATGGTGTCCCGCAGGGAGGTAAGTCGTTCAGGCAATTCGTTACTGAATCCGCTCTCGCCCATTGACACAGTAGGAAAGGATAATTTTGGGTCAGGCTGGCGCTAGTCTCACACTTCGTCATAGTGGTGTTCGAAGTAAGTTATTCGGGTAGCCGTGAAGCTGATCCCGCTCTCTTATATGGGAGTGACAAGGCAACCTTTAGGCCTACCTTTTCTTATGGTGTCCTGTAGGGAGGTAAGTTGTTCGGGCAGTCTGTTAATGAACTCGCTTCCGCCTGTTGACAATTACGAGGAAGGTAAAAGTTTTTTTTCCTTCGGGTAGCTGAAGACTAACCCGCACTCCATCGTGGGAAGGATAAGGCAACCTTTAGGCCTACCTCTCCTTCTGTTGCCCCGCGGGGGTAATTCAGACAGCGATATGGTTGATCCCACTCTTAGGCCGCCTCGGGGATGATCTCACTCTCCCAGACGAGGAGGTCGAGTCGCCTGCTTGCCTATCATCCTTCGTGGGAAGGTAAATTGCTCGGGCAGTCTGTTCTGGACCTGTCCTGCCTATTGTCATCACATGAAAGGGTAAATTTGGGTCAGGCTAGCTTTGATCCACACTTCGTCACAGTGGGGGTGGGGGTAAATTATTCGGGTGGCCGTGAAGCTGATCCCGCTCTCCTCTACGATAGGGATAAGGCAAGCCTTAGGCCTACCTTTCCCTATGGTGTCCCGCAGGGAGGTAATTTCGGGCTTTATTCAATTTTTTTTCTCTCATTTTTCAAAGCTAAATAAAATATCTTAACTCAAACCATTTAACTATTATTCACAAATATACTAAGATATTTTAAGTATCCAAATGAACTCTTAGTGTATCTACCATACTCATTTTCTCATTATAAATAGATCTATAAGTTCACTAGTCATTCATCTCAAACCAAATATTTTGTTCATTCATTCTTTGTTCTTTCGTTGCATTTCATGCATCATTTTCATTCGTTTATGAGTCTCTCTTTTGATATTGATGATATTTTATATGACACTTTGATAATGAGTTGAATATAATTGCAACAGTTGTACAAGAAGAACAATGTCTAGCAAAGGGGCATCAAGGTCAAATTGTTGTCATATTCAACATCATACTTTCATCCGACATGATCCTTTGAAAGGCCATAAACACGTTTTTCGTGATTATTTTGCTTTGCCACCAATCAGACTTCCAAATGTATTTCAAAGTTGGTCCTGAATGAGCATTGATTTTTTTTTTTTTACGTATTCATTATGGTATAGAAACTCATGATAATTATTTGTCTAAAAAAGTGGTCATTGTAAAAGGCTCGTGTTGTCTTTCCTTTAGAAGATGACTGTAGTAATTATGTGTGTGTTTAAATAGGAAGATATTTTTTTATGGAATGAAGTCTTACATGACACATCTAAAAGAAAGCCTTATACCACACATCTCCACTTAATTAACATGTGATTTGTCATTTTTGTACTTATATCTTACTAATTAAATATGTGTATGTTTAAATAGAATGACAAAAATCATAAATCATATGTTGGTTAGCTGAAAGCTTATGTCGTAAAGTTTTCTCGTAGTATTTCTTTAAAGAATAAGATACTTTAAAAATTTTGTAAAACAATTAAGAATTAAAGTGGGAGAGATATATGAATTGAGTTATGTTCAAAATAAGTACAAAAATAAGTCCATTTCATATTTTTTATTTTTTAAACTTACTAGCCTAAAATTCATATAAGAATGTTAAAAAAAAAGAATCTTGACTTCCGTGTTAAGTAAAGTTGAAGATCTAGTTTAAAAACAAAAGAGTTTTATTTTTTATTTTCAATCCAAATATCTTTAGAACAAAATAATCTGATTGAGGTAAAAGGTAAGAGAGTGTGAAACTATTATCGGATAAAAAGTCAATTAAGAGTAAAACACGAGTGGAGTGTCATTATTTGAGTGTAAACACGTAAGAGAGTGTGTGAGGTTTTCTTTTTTACCACTAACATTCTTTTGTGCAGCACCTTACAATGTCTCACCGGAGTAGCTCATCACCAAGGGAGAGAGCAGATAACTCATCTTTTGTGTTGCAAGCCAAGCAACAACAGTTTGAGCGGTTGAAGTTTGTGTTGAGTGAAGTAAGGGATATGATGGATCACCAAGAAGTAGCAATTAGAAATTTGCAAGGCGGGAGAGATAGGAGGCGACGTGAGCATAGGGTTGAAAATAAGTATGAGAATGAAGGAGATGGTGAGGATGAGGAAGACTTAGCATCTAAAGTTGGGTCGGGTAGATATAGAAGAGTTAGGCGTGAAAGAGGACTTGAAGGGAACGGTCGGGATGGTGTAGATAGAGACCTTGGGAGCATCAAAATGAAAATACCATATTTCCAAGGTAGAACTGACCCTGAGGTTTAACTAGAGTGAGAGAAAAAAATAAAGTTGATATTTGATTGTCATAATTACTCTGAGGAGAAGAAAGTGAAGTTGGCAGTAATTGAGTTTACTGATTATGCTATTATTTGGTGGGATCAATTAGTGACCAATAGGAGGAGGAATTATGAGAAGCCTATAGAGACATGGGGAGAGTTGAAAGCTCTCATGAGACGGAGGTTTGTACCTAGCCATTACTATAGAGACATTTACCAAAAATTACAAAATCTTACACAAGGGTCTAAGAATGTGGAGGATTATCATAAGGAGATGGAGGTGACGATAATTCGGGCTAATGTATAGGAGGACCAGGAGACCATCATGACTAGATTTTTTAGTAGTTTGAATAGAGACATAACCAATGTAATTGAATTGCAGCATTAGGTGGAGATAGAGGACATGGTGCACATGGCTATGAAGGTGAAGAGACAGTTAAAGAGAAAATGGACAGCAATGTACACTTCAGTTTCTAGCACTACTTGGAAATCAAAGTGGGATATGAATGATCCAACTGAAGCCCACATCTTGTATCAAGTGGATCAAAACTGGTTCTCCTTCTTTCAAGCCCATCTTGAGTGTTGGGCTCTTGTAAGCTTCATCCCAAGTGGATTGCATCAATCATTGTATTGCATCCTTGATCTTCTTAGCTCTTGATCTTGTGATTGGCCCATCTGGAACTTGCAAAGGATCTTTAAGACTAGGTCCACTTTGGTTCCCATCAAATAACATTTCACACAAATCTTTATTCCAAAGCTAGTACACCCACCGAGAATTCTCACCAAACAGTCAAATTTTTTTTAAACATATTTTTAAATCCCTTGAATATTTAAAAAATAGTTATAAATATATTAAAAAACACTTCATTAATTATTAAATAAAAAGATAATTAATGAGAATTCTCCATAGCCCCTTGAGTGGCATTTTCTTATCCCAAACATGTATTCAATGGAACCTATCATTTTCTCCGATTCAAATTAAAACATTCACAAGTTTACAACCCAAACAAAGTCTTAGGCTTGTTTGGTTACATAAAATTACATTATCTCATTTTATCTCATATAATCATCACAATTTTTTTCACACAAAATATAATAAATAATTTAATTTTTTTAAATCTTAAAATAAAAATAATATTAAAAAATAATATTATAATATTTTATTTAATTTTTAATAAAATATCTCATCTCATCTCATCTTATTTGAACTGCGTAACAAAACTAGACGTTATTAAATCTCATCACTTTAACGTAATCTATTTTAGGAGTTCTTTTCTCTTAAGATGTCCCAAAAAGATATTTGTAAGTTTTCTACTATTGTGACGACGTCGTACCCAAGCACCACCACTCCGCAAACCCTAGCGTTCCCTTCCATTCCTCCTATATAAATCCCTTCTTTCCATTCTGCTTTCCTTTCTTCAGCCATCAGTATCCCACCTTAGCCTCCTACTCCCGAAGGCGGCGCGGCTGTTTTGCGCCCACAACAACCGGAAACCATGCAGATCTTCGTGAAAACCCTAACCGGGAAGACCATCACCCTCGAGGTCGAGTCCTCTGACACCATCGACAATGTGAAGGCTAAGATCCAGGACAAGGAGGGCATCCCGCCCGACCAGCAGCGTCTTATCTTCGCCGGAAAGCAGCTCGAGGACGGCCGTACCCTAGCCGACTATAACATCCAGAAGGAGTCTACGCTGCACCTCGTCCTCAGGCTCCGCGGCGGTGCCAAGAAGAGGAAGAAGAAGACCTACACCAAGCCGAAGAAGATCAAGCACAAGAAGAAGAAGGTCAAGCTCGCCGTTCTCCAGTTCTACAAGGTCGACGACTCCGGCAAAGTCCAGAGACTCCGTAAAGAATGCCCCAACTCAGAGTGCGGAGCAGGTACCTTCATGGCCAATCACTTTGACCGCCACTACTGCGGCAAGTGTGGCTTGACCTATGTTTACCAGAAGGCTGGCGGTGATTAGATTATGCTTTTATGTCTTAGTATTACTCTCTGATTTTGCCCCGTTATTTACATTCTAAGTACCGAATCCTGCCATGGATCTGGACTGATGGGCATTTTGCTGCTTATTTTTCCTTGAATTTCGATGTTTATGGAATTTATTCCTCTTAATTTTGATGGATTGTGCTCTTAAGATTCCATTCCACTTTCTTGTGGGTCAGTTTTATTTGATTCTCTATAATTTTTATTTTTATTTGTTTCTTTGAATAGAAATACTTTAGTCACGCATGGATTACAGAAAGTAAATCACAAAGTGACGTGCTTTACTAGGGTTCATGAATAATTTGTGAGTTTACTTTTGTGAAATCCATTTGTGTAGCTAGCATTTATCTTCTTTGATATATTAATTTTTTTCATCTTGGGTTTTTAGTAGGTTCAGGTCCTTCAGGGGTTCTTTGGGTTATGTGTTTTCTCTGCCGTTTATTGTCGCTGAAGTCATTGGAGTTTTATGTCTTAAGAGCATGAATCTGTAAGCTGCATGTTTGCAACTCTAGGTTTTCCACATATGTTTATATGTTAATACTGTTTCATGAAAAACAATGGTTTCCATTGCTTTGTTAGACAGATGTTTGCAACTCTAGCTTGTACAGTTTGAAAGCGTTGGGGTTAAGTCTCCTTTTGACAAAAGCTTTTAGGAATGCCAAACTTGATAAGCTGATCTCTGTGTTTTTGGTGCAATGTCTAGTTGGAACTTATCTATTACTCTTGTTCTAAACAAATTGAACTTAACTACTAGGGTGTTTATACAAGCAGTGTTGTTTTGGAACATATTTATCCTGCTTCTTTCTGAGGGTGATGATTTATCTATCTTCTATCTAAGTGTGATGATTACTGAATTGTTCTGTGCTCTTCTCTATATTGTGGAATTCAAATCATTGCATGGATTATTGCTTATTCTTTTTTTATACTGCATGAACGGAGTGTGATCACAAACTCCAAGTTGTGGATATGATAAGGAGCCCTCATTGATTTTTAGCCAGAATATCAGTTAGGGTCTTACCAAATAGTTTTGTAATCAATTCCCTTTGTAATTGTTGAAAAAGTTCTTCATTAACTTGAATTCGAATAGGATCCAACCTTGAAAGACTTGTCTTTAGGCCATTGGTTTGCTTAGTGGTTCTTTCTGCAAGACCCGTTTGATTCATTGCTTGGGAACAATGTTTGCCATGATGTTTTATACTTCAGTTCCTCTTTGGAACAGCCCAACTGTTCTTATGGGTTTAATAGCCCCCAATTAGAATGAGACATGTAGGGGATTTCATAAAATGGAAAGTAGATTATTTTTAATCTGATTACACCCATCTGAGAAGAGGAGCCCTTCACTCATGCCTCACTGCCTCTAAAGAAAGCAGAGCAGTTTCTCATATCAGTAAAACCAGACCACTGCCGCACCTTGAGACACTAGACCCATCGCCGTCACCAAGTTCAGACGCCGTATCACCTTTGGCAACATTAGCAATCTCATCCAGCCATAGTCTTTGTTTCCATGAAAATAACGTTCTTTGCTCAGACTATAAATATTTACATATTCCTCTACTCATACTAGACATATTTCTACCTGAAGAAAATAATATTAAATCAACGATTGCTACCAGATGATCAGTGGCATTCCTACATTTCTCTTCACGATTGCATCGATCTTGCCTCTCCCTCTCTCTCGTTTTAGTATTCTCTTATTTATATCAGTTTTCTTCTTGTATGGGTTTGATCCATGTGCCCATTCGAGCCTCTCTTCTTATTTCTCTGCGTAACTAATATATTGTATATTCTGATTTTCAAATACTTTGTATCTTGCCTATCACAAGATTGGTTCAGATCATTTTCAGGCTGGTAGGTTAAATTTTGAAAAATTTTATCAGTTCCTTGTCAGGTTCAAGTTTGTTTGAGAACTTAATCGAGATGACCTACCTTTTCTCTGCCCTTATTCGTCACATGGGTGCCTCCGATTTTGAATTTTCGTCTTGATTATTGATGACTTTTGGTTATTAGGAGGATTTATTTTAGTTCATTTGTTGAAATTTGGTAATTGGGTTTGTGTTATTTGGGGGCTTTGAGGTCTGTCAATGGGAGCTTTGAAAAAGGGACACTTCGTTGTGTAGCTTGAGAATGAAGTGAAATTGGGTTGCACTGAGCTAGGATTTGAAGCAAAATTGGATACTATAGACATTGAGGATGGGAGAGAGGAGAGGGGGTTAAGGGTCATTGGATCTGGGATGGAGGAGAGAGGTTTGGGGATTGATGGGAGAGAGGAGAGGGGGTCAGGGGATGGGAGAAATTGAAGGATAAACCAAGTAGAGGCTAGAGGATCGGGTTTTGTCAGAGATGGCTACGGTGAGACGAGCCTCATTGAGCGGAGGCTAGAGGCGTAATGGTGGATGTGTGAGGCTTCGGAGAGGAGGCTTCGGTGGACTACAGAGGGAGGAAGGGATTTCACGTGTTCATTTTCATATTATAAGGTGTGGACACGTATAGAGTATATGAAATGGAGGAGCTACGTGTGGGACTTGAATTGGATGGCTGTTATTTTAGAAGGAACATACGAACTGGTTATAAGATATTCTCTTTATACTTTTATGACAATTATAGGAATATCTTTATAAATTCAAACATTCTATGATGTAAATAGTGCATCTACAATAGAGATATTCAAAGAATTTATTTTTAATTTTTTTAAAAAATATTATTAAAATAATAATTAATAATGTTTTATTCTAGCGATTTCGGGTCAAAATCCAAATTCGGTTCAATTCGAGCGGATCAAACTGGTCATTCAATCGGTCAATTGGGTCAAAGTCAACTGTCAATTCGGGTGAGGGTCAACTATGGGTATGGGCTTATGGTATGATTCGGCCTAGACAACTTTCCGATCACCCCCATACACTCAACCGAAACAAAAGGGACATTGAGTGGCGAGAACTTCACAAAGTAAGAAATCGTATTTCACAAGTATGAAGCTTTAATTCCGCACAGATCTATCAAGGTGGCTCTTTTGCCAATTGTTGGACTTGTAGAATCCAAAATTGCTAAGATCACTTGTCAAATATGTGTAGAAATCTAGCAAATAGAGCATACCTATAGCCATTGGAGAGAATAGTACAGCGGTAAGGTTTTTCACATCCAAGATTCATTTTTTAAAAAACTCACAGCAATGGGATGTACATAGTCAATAAGATGAATCTACTCGACCATGACCTATATATAATATAATACCCAAATTTCAATTTTGTCCATCATAAGATAATGAAATTACATGAGTCTTTAATGGATCTCTACACATGAATTGGGCTTGTATTATTTTAATGTTATTTAATGTTCATGTTCTGACAAAAAATTATGGGATTCTAGAGATGTGTCAATAGCCTGTTATATCACTTTATTGATCACACTTAACCTTACAAATAATATCCAAGTCTTATATTTGGCAATTATACACTGTATGATTCATAATCTAAGTATGTCCATTAATTTAAATAATTCTAACATTGAAACCTCAAAGAAAAATGGCAAGACTCTAAAACAGATAAATGGTGTCAGTGCACTATGGATGGGGACCCTAAAACATCTTTAAATGCTTTAACATGCAAGTATCCGTCCTGTATCTGGTAAACCATTTATGTATAGAAACAATAATAAGGATTGTATACTTGAGGATAAAAAAAGAAAGAAAGAAAAGAAAAATCTTTCATGAATATATAGATGATAAATCCCCCCCCTTTTCATTTGAAGACACATTCTCGGGTCCTTTCCCCAAAACGCATACATATAGAAGATGACTACATAATGAATCGTCT
Source organism: Juglans mandshurica (assembly GCA_022457165.1). Taxonomy (NCBI): domain Eukaryota; kingdom Viridiplantae; phylum Streptophyta; class Magnoliopsida; order Fagales; family Juglandaceae; genus Juglans; species Juglans mandshurica. The sequence goes on from CM039629.1 coordinate 17,214,565, forward strand.
CTTTGATCACCCGGAACAGATATGCTATCTGCAATGTGGTTTCTGCATGACCCCCCCCATTTTACCGGTAATGGTGCCATATATGCATTTCTTTCAGTTTCTTCACTATTCACTATCTTCTTTTACCTTTTCTCACCGTTTTCTCTCTCTTAAATACTGCAAGTGTCATGTAGCAGCTTCTTCGTGGTGAATTCATGGTTACGGTTGTGGGGGAGTGTTGCACAATCTCCATGTTCAATATATGATCTTGATTAGTCACATCCAAGTTAAAAATTGACATTTTATTTTATTTTATTTTAAAATACCCATAAGTACCTTTTCGGACATATAGTATTGTTTATAGTAGCCTTTTTATTTTTTTATCTTCTATTGATCATGATTTTGAGGAAATTTATGTACCATCATGGCGATGAATTAACCTAGATATGGGATCCAGAATTTTGTTAAACAATAATGCTACTTGGCTCCCTCATATGTACCGCTTGAGTTGACAAGACACGTGTCGGCTACATGTATAATTGATTTTAAAAAATGGGCCCGAAACCACCAATTCCTTCCTTTCTTCATCGTCTGAACCACCTCCCCTTCCTTTCTCCAAGCAAGTCGCCCTCATCCCTTCTTTTCCCCCACCTAATTTAATCTATGCCTCAACATTTCTGGAATGTTTGGTCTGGAATGAATAAAAACTGGTAAAATTCATCTTTTGACCGAAGAGAAAAAGTAGAAAAAGTACTTCTTCTAGAGGGCAAGGCGAGGACGGAATCACACCTAGAGGACGGAATCATATATAGCCAAATTGTGGTGGCTTCAAACTCAATGTGGATGGAGAGTCGAATGGTAATCCGGGACCTGTAGGTGGTGGAGGCATTATTAGAGATGGAGATGGGTTGGTTGTGGTAGGTTTTGCATGCTTGTATGGTGTTTTGACTAATACGATGGTTCAGGGACGTGCTTTCCTTGATGGTTTACGTATGGTTCATCAACTGGGCATTACAAATGTGTGGGTGGAGTCGGATTCTATAGTTGTGGTGAATTGGATTAAGTCGGGTGCTTGCAGCTTTTGGTATATGTGGGATTTTTGAGACGACATTCAATCACTGTTTCAAACTCTTAATTGTCAAATTTGTCATATTTATAGGAAAGCCAATATGGTAGTAGATTTTTTAGTAAATGAAGGTGCAACAGGAAAAAACTTAGATTTTGATGGAAATAATATTGGGCCGGGACGTTTGCGTGGTCTCTTGCGCATGGATTTTTTGGAATTGCCTTGCATTCGTAAATAAGGTGATGTTACATGGGATGGAGATTTCTTGTGTATATGTTATTCCGTTGAGACTTGATTGTTACCATGGTATTCCTCCATCATAAGTGATGGTTGTTTTTAATAAATATGAGGAGGGGTCACTCTTGGACAGGTGATCACCAACTCTTAAAAAAAAAATATATATATATATATATAGCCGGTACGTACACAGTCGGAGTTGTTCTTCTTAACAGATCTACGCCAGTGCTGAGAACGAGATCATAGCCGGTACATACACCTAGAGGGCGAGGCAAAGCAGCTGTAGTTGAGGCTGCCCGAAAATATGGATGGAATCACCACCGAAACTATGGAAGCAGTTGTAGCTTGTGGATGCAACAGGAGTTCACGGTGAGAGTAACTCAGATTAGGTTTCAAATGGGATCTTAGAGCTTCTGTATATATGAGGGGGCCGAGTAGTAGGACTTTTGGTGTGGTTTGGATACTGAAAGGAGATGAGATGAGTTGAGATCGTTTTAGATAAATTGAATAAAATATTATTACATTATTATTTTTTAATATTATTATTATTTTAAAATTTTAAAAAGTTGAATTATTTATTATATTTTGTATAAAAATTTAGAAAAATTGTAATAATGATATGAGATGAGTTGTAGTAATTCTTGAATCCAAACCGGGCCTTTGTTAACTTTTTTTGGCTATGACCTTTGGTACATTGCTACATTGGCATGTGTAAAAATGGTCTACATTGGTGTGTGTATATATATATATATATATACACATATATACACACACATCGATATTTTTTGTTTTCATAATGCGATATATAGTTTAATACATTCCAAAAAAATGATGTGGTTTTGGCTGCATACATACATTTGTCATGATCTAATCCAGCAGCTTGCAATTACATTGAAAGTGACACCATAAGAAGACCAATGTACGTCTTTCCTAGCTAATTATGAAATATATATCTAATAATCCATGCAGCTTCTGAATTATTAAAAGAAAAAATTGTCTTTCAAACCCTACAATTCATCTCGAAATAAAGACTAGCTATAATAATTTATAATATGTTGCATATATACTAGTCTTGATCAGTTTATAATGATCTCTTTAATTAATTAATTCCCCACAATATTCCATGTATAATTCATTAATAAATTAGCTAATTCCATTGTCTCCTTCTTGCTAATTTTGATGGCCTTTGAATGTTACATGATCTACCTGAAAAATGAAACAGGATTTCATATATATATATTAATTACAATATTGAGCAATAATGCATCAGAAAAGCATACACATACAACAAGATAAAAATAAAGTGTAATTGATTGGTACCCCAAAAAATCTTGATTGATGAAATTATAATAAATAATTAATGATCTAAATTAAAGGAGATAAAATCATATATATATAGTCAATACTAGCTAGATCTTCTAGCATCGCCATGCCAGTAGTAATCCAGCTTGCATACAGTACTGTTCGAACATACGTATAATATAATAACTATACAAATTAACATTCATCCAACAAAAAACTCATTAACACATGCACATTGGGATGCATGTAATGGTCTGGTTTTAAACAAATTTTGAGACTGAATCGGTATACATCGATTTTGCATTTTCAAAAATCGATATCGCAACAGTTATCCTCTTGAACCAGTACTTCAGGTTTACAGGTTCCGATCTAGTTCAGTCCGGTTTTTCAATTTTTAGTATTAATACTATTACTAATGTATTTATCAAAATGAATATGTTGAGAATTTATTATGCTATAAAATATAATTATTAATTTATATTTAAAACATATGATCGAACAAATCATGTTTAAGATTTAGATTTTACGTTATAAATTATAATATAACATTATTTCATATATAATTATATATATTATATAAAATTATATATAATATTAAAAAAATTAATTAAAATATACATATATATATATGTATATATATAGTTATCGGGTTTATTTTTACAGCCCTACATGCACATCATGCACGCAAATTTGTAGAATTTCTTAGGACTATATCTATTGATTGCCATTTCTAAAATTAAAATTACTGAATGCAACTAATTCACCCAAATTAAATATAAGAAAAATTATAAAGGTGTATGCATAATACATATATGGGGTCTTACTCATTAAGGGTACTCTCGGCGAAATGGCATGAAAATATGCTTGAAAGAAGTGCTTGTTCTCTTTCTGCAGCTCCCTCCACACTGCAAGCGTTCATTCACATCACCAAAAAGATGATTCATTCACAGAGATCAACAAGCTAGCAGATGTATGCACAGTTGCGGATACACATGCACTGATGCACATATATAAAATATATATACACATTTGGAGAGAGAGAGAGAGAGAGAGAGAGAGAGAGAGAGGACCTGTGAGTGTGATGAGAGGCCGAATGCTCGCGTGCTCTGCAAGCGTCTTTACGCATTGGTCTCTACTCATGTGAAGAAGCAAGCATCTTTCTATAAGATGTTGAACCTGTTTTTTCCCATGCACAACCGTACGTAGTTTGCATTTAATTAGTTAATTCCTTTTCAGTTCTAATATTGAAGTAAACTTAAGAGTTAAATCTGTGTCGTATCAAAATATATATAATTCCCAGACAAAGCAAAGATTCTACACAAATTTTCAGATGTTTGTTCGTATGTACTACTGTTTTTACAATTTTGGTACTCATGTGTTGAGCATGAGAGAGAGAGAGAGAGAGAGAGAGAGAGAGAGATTCACTAACCATTCTGATGTAGCTGTGGGGATGGCAATGCAAACAAGGATAGAAGTGGGGGTACATTTCTGTTGTTGGCCGATAGGAGTACTGGACAAAACGAGGAGACATAAACAAAGAAGAGAATAAGAATACAAGGGAATGAGAAAGCAAACAAAAGGAAAAAAGTGCATAGGTAGAGAGAAGATATTTGGTGGCGCGTTATATATATATATATGATAAGCAGAGAGAGAGAGAGAGAGAGAGAGAGAGAGGTAGGGAATAAGATCAGAAAGAAAGTAAAGAAGATGACTGTTATCCACAGATATCTAAGTGAAGGGCCAAAAGGGTACTAGAAATCCAAACGAAAGAGAAACCTCATCTTCAAAGAGATAAGAGATCAATAAATAGGGAGATTACACATAAGTGGCCGCCAAGCTCGGAGCCAGAAGAACATGAACAACCCAACTTGGCCCTAGTGCAGTACTCAATGATCTTTTGCTGCATACTCTTTTCCGGGGACCTACATTCTTCAATTGCCATGAATATTGCGCCAGCAGTGGTCCCCGTATCAGCTAAGGTGTGCTGATCAGAGGCCTCTTGACAGCGAAATTAAAGGCTTTAAAGCCATCTTAAATACTACTGATAATTAAATTGAATCATAACCACTCGATAGTGTTTTCATAACCTTATTGTACAGACCAGAATAAAGTATGATAGAATTATATTACCATAATCAATCCGTCGAGTCCATTTTTTGGATTATCGAGTCCAACTAAACTCAAATAATTCAAGTGCTCGAACTCAAGTTGATCAAACACAAGTTTAAACTAGGTCGACTTATTTATCGAGTTTTGCTTGTACTTTTTAAAATATTTTTTATTTAATTAAGAATGAATTGAATGATTAAAAATACCAAATTACAAAAACAATTATTAAATTTAATGAATTTTTTACATCTAATCTATAAACCTTGAGAAAATATATTTGCAACCATGAATTGTGCAACCGCCGCATAATCACTTTGAAAAAAGTGAATAAAACATGGGACCCACATTAAAAAAATTAATTTTTTAATAGTGGACCCCACTCTTTTTCAAAGCGATTATGCGGCGATTGTACACTTCACGGTTGTATGTAGAATTACTCATAAACCTTATATTGAATTATAGTGTTTCGCACTCCTACACACACTCGCCACTAACCTGCAACACGTGGACCAAAAAAGGGCTTGAAGGGTATAAATGTCTCTGATGCCTAAGTCAGATCATTTCTGAGTTAAATAAGAACGGAAGTTCTATTCACTTACTTCATCAGTCTTTCTCCTCTTATATATATAGAGGTTGGAGTGGGTCTGCCCTTACTCTTGTAACGACCTTATCTCTCATTTGAATTATGTTTGGGTTAATGATTTGTACTCTCCTTCTTATTTGATCTTGCTAGACAGTTGGGGGAGTTTTTGAATCTACTTTATCGGTACAGAATCTACAGATTTCCCTCCCGCAGGCACGGGGCGAGTCTTGGAGGAGAGGCCATATGCTGTTCAAGATTTATCATGGGCTCCTCCTTTCAGGCCTGGGGCCCTTAAGTTGTGTAGACGGGTCTTGTGGCCTAGGGGAGAGTTTGGCCTCTCCACGTTTCTTATATGATTCATGCATACAACTTATATACTACATGTATACAACTTAAGGGTTAGGGTGTGGTGACATGGTGTGGGCTCTATTTTCTCTAGGAGTTTGAAATCGTTTTTAGGGTTTGCTCGATGGCAAACCCAGCCGCCCCGCCATTCGTCTCGGCGGGACATCTTTATTCTTCGACAAACAAGCCTTCCTCCTCGGTGGGGGTGGGTCCAAAGGTAGGAGAGGGTGCTTCTGTGTCGTTGGTTTCTTTGGAAGGAGAGAAGAAAACTGCGACTAGCAGTTTTGCTTTGGGTTATGCGGATATGGTGGTTAATCAGCCTCAACCTTTGCCTAAGATGGAAATACCGCTGAGAGAACCGAAATTTTCAGAAGGTGAGATGTTCTTTCTTTTTTCGAAAACAGAGATTCTAAAATTTGCCGAGCCGTTCCGATATGCTATTGTTGTTAAGTTTCTCCGTAGAAGGCCATCTCTAGATCATATTAGAGGATTCATCAAGAATCGTTGGGGACTCCGAATGATGCCTGTAGTGGGTCAGTTGAGAAATCCTCGAAATGTTTTGATCCGACTAACAAATGAAGTTGATTTTGTGAGTGTGATGTCTCAGGGAAATTCTGAAATGGTGGGTGTGCCGTATAAAGTATTTCACTGGACGCCTAATTTTAATGAAGATGTTGACTCTCCTGTGGTGCCAATTTGGATCACTCTTCCAGGGCTTCCCCCCAATTATTTTCAACATTCTATGTTGAAAAGTATTGGTGATGCCTTTGGAATTTTTCTGAAACGAGATAATGCGACTGTTTGTGTGACGAGGCCGGAGGCTGCAAGGATTTGTGTGGAGATGGATGTTTCAAAGCCATTGAGAAATCATTTCTGGTTGGGGCCCCTGGGTCTTCAATTTAGTCATTATCAAGAGGTTGTGTATGAATCTATGCCTGCATTTTGTGGATGGTGTCGTAAGCAGGGCCATTTGGAGCAAAATTGTGGATTAAAAAATAAATCAAATGCCAAGGGAAAAGAAAAAATTGTGCAAGAGGAAGGTAGTAAAGGGATGGTGAAGCAAGTGGGGAAAATAGAATTGATGGAAAAAAGATGAATAATTGCACATAAGAGATGCAACGTCATGTGATTAGAATGACGAAAATTCTGGAGGATATTCGTCGAAGGACATTGAATTGCATTACAAAATCTTCTGAGGTTTTCTTTTTGTCTTTATCAAGGGAGATTTTATCTCAATCTCAATTCAATCTTGAGAGCACATCGGGGGAAGTGGCTGAATACAGGGCGGGATCATGTGTTGAGAAGGAGCAAAATCAGGGCTCATTTGGGAACCAGGCTCAGTTGGAGCAGGTGGATGGTGTGGATTTAATTAAACCTTCAGATAGTTGGTTTGACCAGGTGGAGAGTGCAGATTGTTTGGAGGAAATTGATGATATAAACAAAGGCTATCTTTCACCGAGAAGTTCCTTGAAGATTGTTAATGAGGCAATGGAGTTTGAACTTTGCCAGATTGCGGACAAAGGGAATGAAGAGACAATTGAAAATAAGGGGTTGTCAAGGTTGCAAATTCAGTCCTTATTCGAGAATGAAGCGGAAGATGAACTTGAAGAATTGGCTCCAAAATGTTTTAATTTGGATAGTGAAATTGATGCTCCTATAAAAGGTCTGAGAGGTACTAAGAAGAAAAAAGCCATTGTTGTTCCTGGGAGGACAACAAGACCTAATAAACATTATTGATCTTATGAATATTTTTATTTGGAATATTAGAGGTCTTCTTTCGTCGAAGGCTAGACTTCAGCATATTATAAATAAGTATCGGCTGTCAGTGGTAGCGTTACTAGAACCGTTTATTTCTGTTAATAAATTACAGCGTTGGTCAAGATGGCTGCATCTTCCTAATTTTTGTCATAATGTAGAGGAGGGGGTAAGATTTGGCTTTTTTGGGCAGAAGACATTGATTTTCAGATTGTGTCAAAAGTTGATCAAGCAGTTTCAGGGTGGTTTTCTTGTGATAACGTAAGGGTGTTTTCCACTTTTGTTTATGTGAGTTGCTTTCAAAGGAAAAGACAGGCTTTATGGAGTTATCTCTGTGATATGGATGTGGGTGGTGGATCCTGGTTCCTTGGGGGCGATTTCAATATTACCAGATCAGAATCAGAGAAAGTTGGAGGTTTATTTGGTTCTTCTCGTGCACGTATGGATTTTAATAATTGTATACAAAATTGTGGTTTTCTTGACCTTCCATCTTCTGGTCAACGGTTATCTAGGTGAAATGGGAGGTTAAGGGGTAGAAGAATTTGGGATAGGCTTGATAGAGCTTTAGTAAATGCAAATTTTTTTACTAGTCTCCCGGGTGCGAAGATGGAATATTTATCTCGGACTTCTTCAGATCATTGTCCGATGGTCACTCAGTTATTTGGTGCTCATAGTAGGGGTCCTTGGCCTTTTCGGTTTCAAAGAATGTGGTGTTTGCATGAGGATTTTCTTAATGTTGTTCGACAAGTGTGGTTACAGGATTTCAGTGGATGTCCAATGATTCGTATTTGTGGAAAATTGAAGCAATTGAAAAAAGAATTAAAAAAATGGAACTTTGATGTGTTCGGCCGAGTGGAGAATGATATTATGGAGATTGAGAAAGAGGTGGTGGATTTCGAAAAGCAACTGATTTCTAGTTATTCTCAAGAGATGGAAGGTGATTATTTAAAATGCAAGCAAAGGCATCTTCATTATTTGCATAGAGAAGAAACCATGCGTTGTCAAAAGTCCCGTATAAAATGGTTGGCAGATGGTGATGCAAATACAGTTTTTTTTCATGCTTCTGTGAAGTGTAAACTAAAGCATAACAGTTTGGAATTTATGAAGTTAGATGATGGCAGTGTGTTGGAGTCATCGGAGGTTGTTCTTGATGGGGCAGTTAATTATTTTCAGAATCTTTTAACTACAACGCCAGTAGCCAGTCATGATCCTGGTATGGATCTACTTCAGCCTATTGTTTCAGCTGCAGAAATGAAGCTTTATGTAGAGTTCCGTTGATGGAAGAGGTTAAGGAAGCGCTTTGGTCAATTCCGCAAGATAGTAGCCCAGGTCCCGATGGTTTTTCAACAAGCTTCTTTCAACATGCATGGCAAGTCGTGAAGGAAGATCTATTGTTGATGGCAATTGAATTTTTTGAGGGTACGCCATTTACGAATTTTTTTGGAGCTACTAATATTGTTTTGCTTTCAAAAGTGGCTGAACCAGATAACTTCTCTAAGTTTCATCCGATTAGTTTGTGCTCGGTTGTTTATAAGATAGTGGCAAAAATCATGGTGGCAAGGCTGATGCCGATTCTGGGTAAAGTGATTTCTGTTGAACAATCGGCTTTTCTGAAAGGAAGGAATATTTTTGACAATATTGCTTTTGCACAAGAGCTGGTTCATGGTATTAATAAGAAGACGCGTGGGGTAATATCATGATTAAAATAGACATGGCGAAAGCATACGATAGAGTCAATTGGAAATTTTTATTGACTGTTTTGATTCGTTTGGGATTTTCAGAAAATTGGAGGGACCTCATTTTTAATTGTATCTCATCTCCAATGTGCTCCATGATGTTAAATGGTTCGATAAGGGGATTTTTCAAGCCATCGAGGGGTTTGCACCAAGGTGATCGCTTATCACCATATTTATTCATTTTATCCCAAGAAGTTTTATCACGTATGATTAATGAGGAGTTTTGGAAAGAGCAAGTGAAGCCTTTTAACCATGGTGGGTCGTTAATTACGCATCTGTTTTATGCGGACGACATTCTTATTTTTGCAAATGGAGGGAAGAGATCGGTTTAGAAGCTGATGAGTATTCTACAATCCTATGAATCCATTTCGGGTCAAATGGTTAGTGCTCCTAAGTCTCTTCCATTTTTTTCTCTTCTAAAATTGATGCTGGTAGAAAACATGAGTTGTTGCAGCTAACTAAGTTTGCTGAAGGTAGATGGCCTTGCAATTACTTAGGGGTGCCGTTACATGTGGGGAGAGTTACTATGAGGTTGTTTGAATCTATGATTCTTAAAATTCAAAAAAAGCTTGCCGGTTGGAAGAGTAAAGTTCTATCGTTTGGAGGTAAGATAACTCTTATCAAACATGTTCTCTCAAGTATCCCAATTCACATGCTATCGGTCATGAAGTTGCCAAAGGGGGTTTTTAAAATCATTTCGTCTATTTTCTCTAATTTCCTTTGGAATTCTAATGAAGAACAGAAAAAAAGGAAATGGGTGGCATGGCAGCACACTTGTTTTCCAGTTGAGGAAGGTGGGTTGGGATTTCGAAGACTTGTTGATGTTCAGACATCCTTATTCATGAGATTTGCATGGCAATTGTTGGATGGTAGTTCTTTATGGGCAAAATTTTTCAAAGCAAAGTATTTGGCAGATTATCTCCCTGCATATGCACTGACTAATGGTAGAGGTTCTAGATTTTGGAAGGTTGTTATGGCGGTCTTACCCATTGTTATTAAACATTCAAAACGTTTAATTCGGCAAGGTGATGTTAATTTCTGGTATGACAATTGGCTAGGAGAGGGCGCTATTTTTGAGACACAAGAGGTGAGAGGAAACCCACGGCTTAGAGTGGCTGATGTATGGACATCGAATGGGTGGGATATTGTTAGTTTACAGGACCTGGTTTCGGCAGGTTGTGTGCATAAAATTGTGCATTGGAAAGGATCATTAAAATCTGGAAAGGATATGCGCATTTGGCAGCCTAATGGAGATGGGATATTTACCACTAAATCAGCTTTGGAGTTAATATGAGATCGTGGGAATATTTGTCCATGGCGTAAGTGGCTGTGGCAGAAATATGTTCCAAAAACAATGTCGTTTGTATGTTGGCGAGCTCGGAAAGAAGCTTTACCAGTAGATGAGAGGATTAGTAAGCTTGGTATTTCGATGGCTTCTAAATGCCATTGTTATACTTCTCCTCAGCAAGAAACCATAGATCATGTATTGTGTAATGGTGATTTAGCTTCTAAAGTTTGGAAATATTTTGCTGATGTGTTGGGTGTTAGATTGCCTCATTTCAATTCATGGCAAGGTTTTATGAATTTTTGGTGGTTAAGGGAGTCAGCATCTACCCAAGTTGCTCTTTGCAGAGGAATTTTGCCTCTAGTGATCACTTGGGCCTTATGGAGAAATCGGTGTGGAGCTAGAATGGAGGATTTGAAGTCAGACTGCTATGGGGTTATTCAGGTGATTAAAGCTTCTCTTGTAGATATTTTTTCCCAACAACAGAAATTTAGGAAGAGGCATGTTAATGATGAGAAAATTGAAGGAGTTAAATTGTCCTGTGGCTCCGTTGATTAACAAAATTTCGAAAATGGTGACTTGGAAAAAACCGATTAGAGTTGTTTTTAAACTCAATGTGGATGGTTGCTCCATGGGAAATCCTAGTGCAGTAGGAGGGGGAGGAGTAATTAGGGATGCAGAGGGTAAGGCCATTGCTGGTTTTACAAGGTACTATGGGATTGCTACAAACACTTTAGCGAAAGGATGTGCTTTACTTGATGGTTTACGCTTAGCTAAACACCTGGGGCTCACTAATGTTTTGATAGAATCTTATTCGAAAGTTGTAGTACAATGGATTTGAAATTATGCTTGTAATTTATGGTATATGTGGGAGTTTTGGGAAGAAATATAAAGTTTGCTAAGGTTGTTAAGAGGCTCTATCAGACATATTTATAGGGAAGCTAACACGGTGGCGGATGTTTTGGCCAAGGAAAGTGCGAAGAATGTTGATCGAATTATCATGGGTGCTGATTTTGGATCTAGTAAAATTCGAGGCCTTTTACGTATGGATCGGTGGGAATTGCCTTATTTACGTTCATAATTCATTGTATTTTTTCATTGGTTTATTGGTTGGCTCAAGGGATGTTTTTCTTTGTTTCTTTTGTAACCCCTTGTGCTTTTTGGTTTAACACGGTATTCATCCGTCAAGGTTTTTAATAAACTTGAGGAAGGGCCACTCTTGGACAGGTGGTCACTAACTCTTTATGAAAAAAAAAAAATATATATATATATATATATGGTTCCTGCATTAATGTAGTATATGAAACTACTGAGTCCTACATATATACTAACTATTATACATATTATAAAATAGCTACTATAATTTAACCACTTAAGTACTTAATTAACTAATGTATAATTATCATAAATAATTGGGTTACATGATACATATTTAATTATAAAGGTTACTATACTTATATTATTAAATTTAATATGTATTGAAGCATATATATATAAGAATATTACTATATAGAAATAAATTATATATATATATATTAGGGGTATAAAAAAAACTAGAAAACCGATTGGACCTAACTGACTAGACAAATCAATGGATTTAGTCTGGTTCATAATCGATCCAGTGTGGTAATGGTTCTTTAGAATCGAAACCAGTTCAATACTGGTTTTCAAAATTTTTTGAAAACCGGTTTGAACCAAACCAAATTGATATATATATTTTTAAATTTTTTTATCTTGCATAGAAATTTTTATATTATATTATATGTTAAATTGCTAATTAATATAATATAAAATTTTAATCTTATTATTCAAGTATATTAGTTTTATTATACAAAATTAATATAACATTTTATATAAGTTAGACACTACTTATATTATACTAGTACAAGTATGCACTAATTACACTATGTTAATCTTATTATTCAAGTCTAAATAAGTTAGACTATGTAGTATCACATGTGTAAACAGTAAACAGGAAAAATCAGACCGGACCAAAATAAGAAAAGCTGAAAGTGTTGGTTTCAATGATAAATCAATCTGTATCAGTTTCTAAATATTTAAAAGCAGTGTATATTGGTTCAGTTTCAAAATTTGTCCAAAACTTGACCGAATGAACCGGTTACAGCCATAAATTATATATTCAACGATTTATAGATAAGCTCTAATTTAGTCAAGCTAACAAGTTGAGTCAAGTACAAATGAGGGGACCTTAATCTAGTCGAGCTGAGTTTAATTGAGTATTTGTCATGGAGGGACCTTTAGAGTCATTTATAAGGAACGGGCCCAGTTTGGTGGCCTAGCCCAACGGTTAGCAAGAACAAGGTCATTGAGTAAGTCTTAGAGGCCAATACGATTCCATCCTGAAATCACCAAGGGTAACAGAACGGATAGTTAATCTAGGGAGTTGGGATTAACCCTACATCTCCAAGATGAGTATCATATCAAATGAATAAGATGATAAGGGAAACGAGAAGATCAGACCCAACGGGATAACCATCATTGGTATTTATCGATAATCTATTGCACGTATATATACAATAAGAAGGTGGTGAGTGCAGGTAATGACTCATTGAACTAGAACCTTAGTGGTAACTCATTCTACGTATCACTAAGTTAGGCATCGAGAGTGTCTCAGGCATGCTGGGCCACCATCTTTATTTATTGCAAGTAGAGAGCTTTGGTAGATCATAGAACACGTCCTAAACAATGACGACGTCTGTGGGATACTAAATGTATCATTTCAGTTTCTAATCAGACTCAAGCATGATTTCCTCATGCCAACCACCATGCGCTCTCAAGCGACTCACGATCCTAAAACGACACCCGCAGAGATGGAGGTGAGACTCGCAGAAACTGAGGAGAAACCGAGGAAGGTTATGGAAGCAATGGAAGACTTATAGTGAGAGAACGAAGAGTTGAAACGTCGAAACGTTGAACTCAGCGAGGCATGTAGAAGAGTTGGAAAAGAAAAGACTACATGATGAGTTACGTAGCCTCGTCGATAAATACGAAGAGATGGCAAAAAAGATGGGGGGATCTTCCTCAGTCGAACAGCTGCTGAACCGTACAGATCTTCCTTATAGTGCTGAAGTGATGGTTGTACCGCTCCCACAAAAATTCAAAGTACTGCAAATCGAGATGTACGATGGGTCTCGGGATCCGGTCGATCATCTAGAAAACTTTAAAGCACATATGACTCTCCATAGTTCCCAGAGAGAGAGCCTGCTTTGCCTTCCCATTAAAGTTAAAAGGTATGGCGAGAGGCTAGTTTGGAGCACTATGACCTGGCTTAATTGATAGTTTCGAAGAATTAGCCAAGCAGTTCCTAACACAGTTTATGACAAGGCGAAGGCATCGATGACCCAAAACATACCTCTTGACCATCAAGCAAAGAGAGAAAGAAAGCCTAAAATCTTATCTCACTCGATTCAAGAGAAAAAAAATTACCTTGGAGGCCCTGTTGGGAGGCGTGTGGCCCAGAAGTCCATTCATGGCCGAGTTAGCGAGGAAGACCCCATCAACCGTGAGCGAATTTATGGACAGAGCCGACGATTTCGTCAATGCAGAGGACACCGTGCAAGCCTTCATTAAGCCAAGGAAATGAGAGATGAGGTCTGATGACAAGAGTAGAAGTTAGGATAGGAAGACTAGCTCAGGCATTCAAGAGAGAAGGCACGACAAACAGGCACCCCCATGCGACCAGGCTACCAAACTTGTCCACAGCAACTTGAACGTACAGAAGAAAAAAGGTTCCTCAAAAATAGAACCAAGCTAGGCCAAAACAGGACAATGTTTTTGCAAGTATCATCAGACGGACACTCATTGGACAAACGATTGCACCACAATGAAAAAGAAGGTATCTGAATTGTTGGGTATAGGAGAGCTAGAGCGGATGCTCGATGAATGCGAAAAGCCGAGGCAGCGATTAGAGCGAGGTCGCAATCCTCAACGAAGCAATAGTCCTAAAAGGCAATGGCCAGCAAGAGAAGGTGGTCGCGACCCCCTTGCCAGTTAAACAATCGTGATGACGCACCTCTGGGAGAAATCTGCACTATAGCTGACAGGTTTGCTGTAGGCGGCGCTTCTGCCTCTAGTAGAAGAGCACATGCCCGCAGGGTGAGATACGAAGTAATCTATGTGATGAACAGGCTGCCCAAGCATCCGCACCGCAGTAATACAATGATAATCTCCTTAAGGGAAGAAGATTGCAAGGGAGTCTTGTACCAGTACAATGACGCATTGGTAGTGACCCTCATAGTCACCAACTATACTACCAGGCGAATTCTGGTGGAAGACATCTTATTCTAGGAGGCTTTTGCCAGGATGGGCATAAACATCGGCAAGTTGCGACCTTCACACAATTCAGCTAGTGGGCTCCATAACCTTACCTGTCATAGAGGGGAAATGGGCATGCACGGCTACCAAGATGACCGACCTTTTGCGACCTTTTGGTGGTCAAGGCTCCATCATCTTACAACGCCATATTAGGGTAGCTTACCCTAAATAGCCTCAAGGCTATTACTTCCACCCACCACCTCAAGATGAAATCCCCGACGGATGCTGGAGTAGGGAAAGTGCGAGGCGAAAAGGCCCTGGCTCGAAAATGTTATGTACAGGAGCTAAAGGCAAGGTATCCAACATTTGCACTAACGAAAACCAGGCTCAAAACAAATCGCCGCCCCCCCCCCTCCCAATTCTTCTTGACCAAGGAATGGAGGCACGAGATGAGCATAACTTACAATAGGCAGAGGTAAATGAGCCATTGGAGTTAGTAACTTTGTACTCGGGACGACCAGACATAACAACACGGGTGGGGACACAACTCCCCCCAGACATCCGAGAGGCCTTGAAGCAATTACTGATCGAGCACAGGGATGTGTTCACATGGCATCAGGAAGACATGCCTGGGATTGACAATGTAGTCATTGAGCATAGACTGTGAGTCAACCCCACGTACATAAAGGTCCACCAAAAAAGAAGATCATTTAGCCCAAAGAAGTACACAGCCATAGCTAAAGAAGTAGATCGCCTCCTTGCCGCATGGGTTCATCAGAGAAGCCCACTACCCCGAATGATTGTCCAACGTCGTCCTAGTCAAGAAGCAAATGGTAAGTGGAGAATGTGTGTAGAATTCACTGACCTGAACAAAGCATGCCCGAAAGACAGTTTCCTATTGTCATGGATCGATGTTATCGTTGACGCTAGGGCTGGACACCGCATGCTAAGCTTCATGGGCGCCTACTTAGGATACAACCAAATCAGTATGAACCCAGCAGACGAAGATAAAATGTTGTTCATCACAGACAAGAGGCTTTACTATTGCCAAGGCAACCTATCAAAGACTGGTAAACTGGAAGTTCAAGAAGTAGATCAGGTGGACCATGAAGTATATGTCGACAACTTGCTAGTAAAAAACAAGGAGCCCACCCAACATCTAACAGACTAGAAGGAGTCCTTCGCAATACTCCGCCAGTACCAGCAATGAAACTAAATCCAGCAAAATGTGCACTCAGCGTGGACTTAGGAAAAGTTTTAGGTTTCATCGTGTCTGAAAGAGGAATTGAAGCCAACATCGAGAAGATTGACGCCATTATAAACATGAAACCACCACGGAACATAAGCGAGACCCAGCGATTGGCGGGAAGTGTAGCAGCTTTAAACAGATTTTTGTTCAGGTCCACAGATAAATATCTTCCTTTCTTCAGGGTCCAACGCAAAGTGCACCCATGGAACAAGGAATGTGACCATGCGTTCTAGGGGTTGGAGCTGGCCCTATCCGGCCCGCCATTGTTAAAGCAACCCGAGCAAGGAGATATATACTGTATGTGTACTTAGTAGTATCGCCCCATGCCGTATTCGCGGTTCTGGTCAAAGAGGAAGGGAAAGCCCAAATGCACTATGAGGCACAAAAGCTAGGTATCCACGGATGGAGATGCTGGCGTTCACCTTAGTGATAGCTGCCAAGAGACTACTATCATACTTCAAAGCCCATCCCATTAAGCTACTCGCAAAGCACCCCTTAGGAAGATACTGCAAAAGCTCGATGGCTCGGGAAGACTGGTAAACTGATCAATCGAGCTCAACAAGTTTGACAACAACTACCTCACCTGCCAAGGGGCAGGCTTTGGCAAACTTCATCATTGAGTTCAATGGCTTCCCTCAGGAGGCGGCACCAACCCCGTTAGGAAACCATGGCAAGTTTTCGTCGACGGCTCCTCCTACCATGCCAGACGGGGAATATGGGTCCATATAGTTGATGGATTAGGGCGAGAATACCATTACATGGCTAAAATTATAGTCAAAACTACCATAAATGAAGTCGAATACGAAGCATTAATAGCAGGACTTTCTATTGTGAAAGCACTGGGCACTACGAAAGTTGAGGTAAATGCGGATTCCCAAGTGGTCGTGAACCAAGAAGTTGGAACGTATGCCGCCAAAGGTGAAAATTTCAAGAAGTATCTAAACCGAGTATGGGAGAGTCGCGACCGGTTCTCATACTTTAATATTACGCAAATACCCAAAGGAAGCAATTCTATAGCAGATAGACTTGCAAAAGCGGCGTCGAGGTTACATGATTTCATCCTACCGTGGGAAGTGGAGAAGAGAGTAATCAAGGTCTCGGTAGTCGGGGGAGAAGTTAATGGAGTGGAGCTCAAGAAGCCTAATTGGGCTAGGAAGGTAGAGAAGTACCTGGATACAAGCGAACTCCCAGTTGACAAAGAGGAGGGGGGAAAGTTAGGAGGCGGGCGGCACCGTTCACTAAGGTGGATGGGATCCTCCACAAGCGGGGCTTTGTCACCCCATTAACAAGATGCATCTCACTCCAATAAATCCAATGTATCTTAGCAGAGATACACGAAAGGGTGTGTGGGAATCACTTTGGAAGAAAGCCCTTAGCTAGAAAGGTCATAAGGGTGGGATACTATTGGCCTAATGCCCTCATGGACGCCAAGGAGTTCGTGAAGAAATGCATTAAGTGCAAGGTGTTCACTCACGTGCCACATTGCCCTCCAGAGGAGCTAACCTCCATTACGACCCTGTTGTCGTTCGCCCAATAGAAAATCAACTTAGTAGGACCCTTCTCGCCAGGGAAAGGAGGAGTGAAGTTCATAGTCTAAGCTATGGATTACTTCACGAAATGGGTGGAGGTGGAGCCCGTGGAGACCGTCATTGTGAGAAGCATCACTAGATTTCTTTGGAAGAATGTCATCTGTAGATTTGGAATCCCCCAAAGCATCATCTCGAACAATGCGAGGCAATTTGACTCGGAGCACTACTAAGATTGGTGCACAGAGCTGAGGATTCAGGTCAAGTATTCATCCGTGGGACACCCTCAAGCTAATGGGCAAACGGAGGCCATGAATAAAGTCTTGCTAGGGATATTGAAGAAAAGGCCCACCAACAGAAAAGGAGAATGAGCAAAAGAGCTCCTAGGGGTACTATGGGCTCACAGAACTATAATGAAGGCCCTAACTGGAGAAACACTATTCGCTTTAGCATATAGGAGCGAGGCAGTGCCTCTAGTAGAAGTTGGGATGCCCACCTACCTCACCAGCCACTTCAACCCTCTCTAGAATGACAAAGCACTAGAAGAGCACCTTGATCTCTTGGCTGAAGATAAGGAAGAATATAGGTCCAGACAGTTCTTAATAAAAGAAGGACGGAGCGCTATTTCAATAAAAGGGTCAGGCCCAAGACCTTCAAAAAAGGTGACCTAGTACTAAAAGAACCAAGGTAACTACAAAATATGAGGGGAAGCTTGGCCCCCATTGGGAGGGGCCTTATGTTGTAATCGCCAGCCACTGACCTGGGTCATATTGCCTAAAGGACAACCAAGGGAAGGAACTACAACATCACTAGAATGTGGAGCACCTAAAGAAATTTTACCCTTGATTATGTATTTTTTTACAGTGAAAAATAATAAATAAAGGCGACCATTTCCCTCTTTACTGGTGGACTCGAAAATGCAAAGGACGCTCAGGTCAGACGACCATGTGACCCTCCAAATACCAAAGACGAGTCCAAATACTCGCGATGAACAGAAAAGGGCATGCAAGTCAAACGAACCCCACGACCCTCCAAACACCAAAGACGAGTCCAAAGACTCGTAGTGAAACGAAAAGGGTGCGTAGGTCAAACGACCCAGTGACCCTCCAAACACCAAAGACTCGTGGTGAAACAAAAAGGGCATGCAGGTCAGACGACCCCGCGACCCTCCAAACACTAAAGATGAGTCCAAAGACTCGTGGTGAAACAAAAAGGGCACCCAAGTTAGACGACCCCGCGACTCTCCAAACACCAAAGACTCGTGGTGAAATGAAATGGGCGTGAAGGTCAAATGAACCCGCGACCTTCCAAACACTAAAGATAAGTACAAAGACTCAAGGTGAAATGAAATAGGCTTGCAAGTCAAACAACCTCGCAACCCTCCAAGCACCAAAACGAGTCCAAAGACTCGCGGCGAAACAGAGTGGGCCCTAAGATGAGTCCAACCTTGCAACTCATTAAAAGTAAAAAAAGAAGCACCACGCATCCAAACGGAGGTAAAAACGAACACAACTACAAATCACAACAAATGTCCATACATTGTTCAACAAAGAATACATATGATACAAAATGAAAAAAAGGTCTTAAGGGGGGGAAGGAACAAAATTTGCGGTCATGGACATTGCAGCTGAGAAAGTGTCGAGCATGGTGTCATGACTCATGACCCAATGCGTCGACGAACTGGAGAGAAACTGGCACGGGTTTGAATGCCTCAAGACTTAATTTCTTAAGTTTAGAACGAGGGTTTGCCAATACAAAGGACTTGAGCCGTGCCATGCCAGTCCCATTGCCATAACCGAAAGCACAGTCGCGGACAAATTTGGCCGCCATGAGCTGAGGGGACAGACGAGCAAGTTCCTCCTTCAAGGTGATCAACGCCGATTCCAGCTCCAACGCCTGATGGTCCCACTTCTTATCCTTCACTTCGAGATGTAGCAAGGAATCGTTTAGTGTCTTCTGGTTCGCATCTACCCACTCCCGGTCATTCTTCATTGTCGCATGCCTCTGGGAGAACTCTTCCAAGGCCCCCTGTGCTTCGGAAAGCTCAAGGCCAACACACCAACGACTCTCTTTGGCAGTCGCCACAACTTCTAATTGTGAGTGGGCATGATCGCCAGCTTGCTCAAGCAGAATCTCCAACTCCGCCCTCTCGAATTTCCACTTCTCAAACTCCCTTTTCGCCAAAAAGGTAAACATGCACCTCGGTCGAACCTCCTCTTCTAAGTCGGCTTGATCCCCCACGATCCAGGCAGCTAGGTCGTCCACGCCCTATAGAAATTAGGCATCCAAACACAATGTTTAAAAATGAGGGAGAAACAGAGAGCAAATCATATCGAATAAAGGAAGTTCCTTAGCTAGCCAATCATGTCGTTAACAGATTCACTCCGCCCTTTCCCCTTTGCACCTCAGCATGATAGGAACAGAAGAGACCCTGCCCCCAAGGGCACGACTAGGTCCCTTAAAGGTCCAGAAAAGGTTCCACCGTAATAGAATCAGGGAGACCAGGCCTCTCCTTACCTCCGCCCTCCTTGGCAGGAGCGTCATTCTCGAGAGGGGAAGACCCCCCATCACCCCCCCCCCCCCCCAAAGGATGAATCAAAGGGAGAAGGGATAGAAACTCATTCCCCGCTCGCGTCCAATTCAGTGGGTGGAGTCTCTCCCCCAGAAGCAGTAGTTGGGAGAGAGCTTGGTGTGGGTTCCCTCTTCCCCTCACCCAAAGGGTCTTAGGGGCTAGTTGTTCCTCCTCACGGCCCACCACCTCGTCAACCATCGATGAAGTAATTCATGGAGGCGTCGAAGTAGAGAGAGACTCGAAGAGAAGGCAACACGAATATCGGTGTTTCCTTCCTCTCTGCCTTGTGCCAAGTTTGGTGAAGGGATAGTGGGAAGCTCAAAGAAGGGCGAGTGAGCTGGATTGAAGTCATGTATAGGGAGATCAAAGTCGAAGGCAGTTGCCAAGTCGATAACCCTACTTCAAGTCGTCAAGGTCATCAAGACCAAGGGAAGCCCTACGTGCCGGCGACTGTCTTATAGCAGAAGGCGGGGTCGATGAAAGGCATTCCTCGACGTGGGCAATAGCCTCTGTGCCCGCCCTGGCACCACTTTGGGCCAAAGGTGGCGTGGAGGCCCCAAGGCTCCCTTCGAGGAGGGGACCATCTTCTTCTTAAGCGGCTACGCATGCCAGGAGGGAATGCTTACTTGCTTTCTTCAGTGGAGTAGAGGCGAGCCTCTTCTTGGGAGAAGCTACTGCCTTCATCAGAAACATACAACCACTCACACCTAAGCGATCAAGCGTAACCAAAAAACGGTCGATGTTGGTTGGGGTTAAGAGGACCTCAGTCCAAATGGCATCATCATTCTCCTGAACCCAAGCAAGGACCATATCAACGTGAGCTTGTTCTCACTTTGAAAAAACTACTACCATTACTTTGTCTCAGGAACTCTACACCAATTGGTGTTAACAGGGAACTCACCCTTTGGGGCCTCATAGCCAGGGAACTGCCAACCTTGACCGAAAACAAAAAGAAACTTCTTTTGCCATTGTTTGGCATTGGAATGGCGAGATTCGAATTGCGCAAGAAGTCGAGAGTGCGTACGAAAGCTACAATTTTGCCCATGGAGCCCCTAATCGAGTAAACTACAAGGAACTCTCAGGCAGTCAAATCTGGGTATTCCTCCCTTTCAAGCTCTAAAACCATCTGCCACACGATATATCTACATAAGAGAACCTTCCACGCATGAGAGTGAAGTTAAGCGGGAGCCAGCTTTAAAAAATCAAGAATATCGCACACCGGGTGGTAGAAATGAAGTCTTAAGCCATGCACGAAAGCGCAAGCTAGCAAGGCTACTTTCTCAGTGAAGTTCAAGAATCACAAATTCAGGAATCAAGAATCCCATAAGAAGTCCTCAACTTAGTGAGATCCTTAGTGATGAGAATTAAGCGCCAATCAACGCCCTCAAAATACATCTCTCTGAATGGATGATTCTGGAGTCGAGGAGAAAGTGCTGTGAGTGGGAAGCCGAGAAGAACCTTGTTAAGACAAGAGCTTCGTTTGGTTCCACAACTCCTCTCAACTCCTCTCAACTCATCATTACAACTTTTTCAAATTTCAACATAAAATATAATAAACAATTTAACTTTTTCAAATTCCAAAATAATAATAATATTAAAAAATAATATTCTAACAATATTTTATCATCTCAACTCAACTCACTTCAACATCCAAACACAACCTAAGAGTCTAAGGGAGCTAGGGTTTCGCGGCAAGGACAAAGAAATATTAGAGAGTGTGGGGAAAACATAGAGAGAGAAGCCCACAAATGTAAAAGAAAGAAGAAAGAAGAAAGAAGAGAAAAGAGGGAAAACACGAAAAGAGAAGCACATGAATGTAAAAGAAAGAAGAGGGAAAAAGAGTAAAAAGGTGATTATTAAACGGAGTGACGTTACGTGATCGAGTAAAGAAATCAATGGGGCCCTGACGACAACATCATTACACAATCTAATGATGTAATGGAAAGGGGGGATTTGCTGAATATGGGAGATGCGTGTCGCGAAAATGGGTGGTTTTTTAAGTCTCCAAGGTCCTTAGGAAATGAATTGCCAAGAGGGGTGTTTGCTAGATTCCTGCCCAAAGAGGGCATTATTTAGTTACCCATTAAATAATCGCCACGTCTGCACAACGGAATGGACGAAGAGTGGACATTTACATATCTAGATGGGGACAGTGCAATAGACTGACAACAACATTATAGCCCAAGTTGTGGGAAGGTCAAGCAACAAGCGGGATAACTCCATCAAACGTTTAATTCCCCTCGCGCCCATGCAAAGGGAATTAGCGGGGTAACTAGAGGAATCTATAGAGTCCTTCATAAGGAACGAGCCTAGTCTGGAGGCCCAGCCCAACAGATAACGAGAACGAGATCTTGAATAGGCCTTAGAGGCCAATATGACTCCATCCGATAACTACCAAGGGTAACAGAATCAATAGTTAATCCAGGGAGTTGGGATAAAACCTACATCTCCAAGAAGAGTATCATGTCAAATGAATAAGATGATAAGGGCAACGAAAAGATCTGGCCCAATGGGATAATTATCATTGGTATTTATCGATAATCGACTTCACCTTTATATACAGTAAGAAGGTGGTGAGTGAAGGTAATGACTCATTGAACTAGAATCTTAGTGGTAACTCATTCTACATATCACTGACTTAGGCATCGGAGGTGCCTCAAGCATGCTGGGCCACCATCTTTATTTGTTACAGATAGAGAGCTTTGGTAGATCATGGAACACATCCTAAATATATCATTTACTAATTGAGCGAGTTTCTATTTTCATGATCGAGTTTTTTTTATTAGTCGAACTAGATTTTAGTTTTTTTCATGAGTCATCAACCGAACTAGAATCAAACAAGCAATCATATCGATCAGTTCGTTGATACAACCCTATATGGAAATTACAAAACCAATGATGATACCGACTGGGCCAAGCACTCGTGTAGTGTCTTTTGGCGCTAACATGTCAGTCAAAGTCAAACACCAACTTCGTAGCAGCATTTTTCTTTAATTAGAATCCTTAAGCACATGACACCCCCATTTTCTTCCCTAGTCCAAATTTTTCCCATATTTTATTCCAAATTTTTCTCATTTCCTTCTCTTCAAACTTGGGTCGGCAATGGCATCGAAGGCGGGCGGGCAGCAAATCGTCGCGAATTGAAATTTATTTGGGTATCTCTTGTAGGGGGAGGTGGCTAACATGTTTGTGCGATACGTCAACCCTATGTAGAGCACCCCATGTTTGGCCCGTTAGCGTCTCACTATTGTTATAAAAATCCATAGTTGAGGATTAATTAAACAATATATATATAAGAAATAATATTTACAGTTTTAAGATGTGTAAGTCTCACGAACTCTTTTAAAAAAAATGAATAAATCTGAAACACGTGATAAAGTCATTTTTTTAATGGTGGCACTAATTTTTTTTAAAGTGAGTGCACAGGACTTACACATTATAACTCTCATTTTTTTATATATAATAATGGAAAACGCTAGCTTGTCCATATCCACTCCCATTTACCACTCAACGTTAGTGATCGAGTAGCATGCCAAGTCGCTACTTGATATATAATAAAAAAAAGGACTCTACTATGTCCACCGAGCCTTTTTACTGACAATGCATTTTGCACTTTGCTTTGTTTCTTTTTTCTTTTCTATTTTTTTTTAGATTTTTTTTCAAACATTTTTTAAGTTCCTTTAAACATGTTTTTTAAAAAATAAAAATTAAAAAATATTTTCTTAACCGTTAAGTACAAAAAATACAATTCAGTAGAAATTCTCGATACATATCCTCAATGGCTTTATCATTTTCCAAAAAAAAAAGCATGAACATGCACAATCGTATTATCATCCTGAAGATCCATCGAGAGTGACTTCAACGAACTCTTCAGTAGAACTGTACTCGATTCCAACCAGAGAGTTTTCAAAGCTCACCATAGTTCTATTGGAAACAGTGTCAAATAGGGGTGGGCAGCGGGGGTTGGGCTAGGCCAAACCCTGACCCGTATTTCCCCCACCCCACCCCCGCTTATATATATATATATATATATATATATACACACACACACACATATTTATAAATATATATTAGTAATTTTACTATATATAAATACAGTAATATGTATTAAGTATAGCATTTACTTAATACTTTGTGCATTGTCAGGCATTACATGAATCTCACATTACTTAAGTGAGACACATGTATTGTATTGTCCTCTTATATAAAGATCACACCTACAACACTACAACTTGTACAAAATATGCACTAGCAAATTTAAAAATTATGTTATTAATTTTTAAATTAAAGTCATATTTACAAGTTTAAATTTACAATTTTAGTAAAAAAAAAAAAAAATGTTGTTCTTGTTGCTTTTGGGCCCAAAAATAATTTTTGGACCTAGTGGGCCATTGACACTATTGGAGTGGGTGGGGTGCAGGGATGAAAACCCCACCTCCCACATGGGCAGGGACAAGGTGCGGGAGGTCGATGCCGTCCCACCCATGCGAATATCACCCCTAGTGTCGAAGGCCCAACTGCATTGATGCTTAAGATTGTTGGCCTTCATTGTAAGTCAAATGTACAATAAACTAAGAAAAATACATATCCTAGCTCTACATAACTTGCAGGATGCATCCCAAATATGCACGTTAATAGAAATGAGTTTTTTCTTTTTTTCTTTTTTTTTTCTTTAAGCATTTCTTAAATATCCTTAACCATTAAAAAATAAAAATATATATAAATTCACGAATAATCACTTTCTTAACTATTAGGAAAAAAATAAATAAAAATATATGAGTGAGAATATTTGAAAATCATATTATCATTTTCTTAACTTGTAAGAGAGAATATATTAACGGGGATGGAGAGAGATAGTGATGGAATGAGTTTTTAAAGGAAAGTGGAGTCGCCAAATCCGTTGGGAATCTCTAGAAAATATGTAATGGTGTTTTTTAATAATTATGTGACGTGGCATGCCACGTACAACGGTAATGTTGAGCGGTAAGGACCGAGTGGCCTAATAGTAAGATCCATATATACATACATATAGGAAAGGAAAAGTCTTAAGGAAAATTCTAAATGCAGTATTGTGTCGAGGAGTCCTCGTGCACGACCTGGCGTGGAGGAGGGGCGATGAAATGACTCGTTACATGGGATCGAGCAGGAGGCAATGAAACGACTCATTTTATTTGGATATAGAGTTCGTTCTCAATTGGATATGACCAGAGCTGAACATGAATCTTCTCAAACTTCTTCATCCCTCGTTCGACAGAGGCCACGCAAGGAGTACGCAGGGACTGAATTTGGGTGACTGTACGTAGACGGACTCATATATATGGGCGCGGCTAATCCACCGATAAAAGCTACCGATAGTAGTAAAGCATTTTTTTTCTTACAAAATATTTTTGTGTTTTAAAAAAAATAAAAAATACAATACTAAAGAATAAACAAACACAAATGTTAAAAAAAACACACATTTTAGTAACTTTTGCCGGTGAGATTCCTCGATAGCTATATCATTTATATATATATATATATATATATATATATATATATATATATATATATACACACATGATTGGATTAAGAATTTTGAGATAAATAAAATTTTACTTATAATACTAATTAAAGACTCTATTTAACTTTTTCCTTAGATTAAGAAAAGTAATTTAAAACAAGCTGTACGTACGCTCTCCAGTACTGTGACACATTACCACTACCTGCATCATGACCAGATCATTGTCATTAGGAAAATGCTGTAGTATATTTTTTTATGTGTATTTTTTAATTCTTTTTTTATGTAGATGTTTTTAATGATTTTAAATATTTTTAAAAAATAAAAAAATTTATAATATTATTAAATAATACTTGCTTAATCACGAAGTAAAATATAAAATATTTTTTTATGATTTTTTATTTTATTTCGTGATTAAGGAAGTATTTTTTTAATAATTTTTTTATTCTTCTTGATTAAGAAAGTATTTTTAATAATGTTCTAAATTTATTTTATTTTTTAAAAAATATTAAAAAAAATTATATAAAAAACAACTTAAAAAAATACATATAAAAATACACTACAGCCCCGGGAGCCCCAGCAGGAGCCCCCAGCAGGGCTGTAGCACGATCCTTGTCATTACTATTACCATGCATCACTGATGATGGTGATACTTCAATTAATTAATTTCTTGATTCCTTAATTATCTTATTTTATATGGACGTTTACAATAATAGGATTGATAAGATTAATCGTACTGTTAATTTGCTGATTCCGATTGATTTTTGCTAATTTTCACAAGGAAAAATTTCACTCATCATCTACACACTACACATGATTTTTTTATTTTTTTTATTTCTCTTATCAAATGTATGGTGTAGATATGATAAGTATAAGAATTCCTTTAGTTTAGCAAGAATTTAAAAAAAAAAAAAAATCAAGTGTGGTGATGAGTATAATGGCTTTTACGGCCACTGAATCCATGATCAAGTTAAATGTTGCAGTGTCTTTCTTTTCTTTTCTTTTCTTTTTTTGATGTCGAGAAACCTCTCCAAGCAAAGCCCTTCGGACCTATCCCTGTAAAGTAAACTTCAATCCTGTGCACCACACTATGGCCTCAAAAGATTATTTGCACGTATGAGATGTTAAACCTTAGATCTTGAAATGAGTGATACCCCATGACTAAGGCCTTCACCACTTGGTACAACCCCTTGGGGTTGCACTGTCTTTCATTACCAATCACTCCCTGAAAACCTTCAATAAAAGGAGTTTACCTACCAAACACCAGGATGGCTTCTAGAAGGCTTCTCGAATTTAAGTGACATAGTATTAGGAACATGATTTCTCCTAATCTCTTTAAATATTAAAAAACTAATTAGAATATGAAAAATGATAGATGCAACTGCCTGGTGCAACCGTTGTACAACCGAGATGTCCATGTCATTTAATAAAACGGTGTGTTTTCATCCGTTTCATTTTTCTCTTCCTTTCCTTCTCCATTTCGTTCGCCCTCTCCCTCCATCTCCATCTCCATCTCCACTGGACCTCTCCCTCTCCCTCTCCCTCTCCATCTCCATCTCCACTGGACCTCTCCATTTTGTTTGTTCTTAACTCCTTTGTTTGAAGGCCAATAGATTTCTATTTCTTAGATCCATTCTCCATTATTTCAAAACAAGCGACCATGGTATTTGAGCATGTGGCAAACGGAAGCTTGCAAAAAAAGCTTAATAGCACAAAAAGGGAATCGACTATGCTTTCGTGGAGAAGACGAAGGGAGGGAGAGGCAGAGGCGGAGAGGCAATCTTCCAGCAAGACCTGAACTTCACCCATGAAAAAAAAGTTGTATGCTTTCAGAGAAACCCAGAAAAAGTTGTACGCTTTCAGAGAAAAAGTTGTATGCTTTCATTGTGAATCAAGTTCTACAATATGAAAAGGGAGTGATTTTTTTTGGTATGGAAAGCTAACGGTTGAGATTGAGATTTAACCTGTAGAAAATGATTTTGAAAAAAATCATTGTGATTTTGAAACAAAGACTTCCAGATTGAACCTGTAGAAAAAAGGAAAATCATTGTGATTTTGAAACAAATGGACTTCCAGATTTAACCTGCAAAAAAAAGGAGTCATTGTGACTTTTTTGCATACCCAGAAAATCACTCCTTTTTCATACCAAAAAAATCATTTTCTACAGTTCCACAATATGGAAAACCTCACAAACCCTCTCTCTCCCTACCCATGAAGAAAACCTTCCACAATTTTCTTATGTTTCAGTCGGTCTTTTTTTTTTTGAAAAAAAAAATCTTGGCTGATGTGTCAACCGATTCCCCGGGAGTTCCCCACCCCCGGTTGCATGTAGCAGAACTGTTATACTGTAAAAATAATATAGCTAATACTGTAAAATAATAAATACAAAATTATTCAAATTTATACAAACGGGTATCGCTGTTATGATGTTATCCCATAGGGCTGTAACCTGACTAATATGATTCATTTTTAGTCCGACCCGACTCCAGAACCATACAACCCGAGATTAGAAGCACAAGGTGCAACGTACTCCTCCGCAACAGCGAGAACCGCCTTTTATTGACTAGGTGAGGTTTGGGGCTGGAACATCATGTTAGCGCGAGAAGAATGGGTAATTTCCAACCCATTTTCGCTTGGAAACCAAACAGAAGGATTTGTCTTTCTGCTCGAAGCAGATACTCTTGTACGCGCCGCAGTCCTTGTCGTTCTTCTCAATCAGAGCCTTGGAGACAACCTTCAAAGCGAGCTGCTTGTCGGTTTCAGCAGGTTCGACCCGCAATTTACTTCAACCCACTTTTTCGGGTCGGGTCCCACGGACAGCCGGGTTCTAGAGTTTTGAGCACAGGCCTATTATCCCACACTCCTACTTTTACATTTCCCATTAAGAAGGAAAAAACGAGTATCTCTTTTAGCGACGTACTAAACCAAGATATACAGCAACTATCGGCATTTGCAAAACAATCATCACGGGTCCAAAGTCCAAACTCCTCTTTATGTAGTTCTAAAGTTAATTTAGTAAAATGTTGGGTGCACTTGTCTTTGGCATTCAATCGAATCAAGCTCAGAGAAATCAGTCAATTTCTCTCCATTACCCAATAGAAAAGACTCAGTTTTTTTGCACTAAATAATGTAAGAGAGAGGTTTCTCCTGATGATCTCATTATACCTTGCTTAGATAGAAGTATGGTAGTATAGTGATTGCTACCAAGGAAATGATCATATGACAGACTTTTGTGGTTGATCCAGCAATTCAAAATCTGGTTGAGATTTAAACCTACATTGTTGGTAAAAGAAGCTTATCCTGTGACTGGAGTAACAACCAGAAGTGGTGCCAGCTTCTGATAAGAGTCACTTCCACTTATTTAAATTTACTACAGATCATCAAAAGAAGTGGAAGAATATTAGTGTAATAGAGACATACACATGAAGTGGAAACCCCAACATTTATTGAGCACTTAAATTTTAATTTTGTCCGAGTAATTCACTCAGGCAACTGTAAATACTGCAGGGTCCACTTCATGTGTTTATTTCTCTCTCACTCTAGGCCCTAGAGTTAAGTCAAGAATTATAGGGAATCCAAATCCATAAAGATTCAGTATGGCATACTCATAATTGCATAAACCCATCTTCTCTTTCTCTTTTAGTAAATAAAGACAGACTCCTCCCCCGATTTTGTAGGAGACATTTTGACTAAAGCTAATTGTAGCATATGTGGGTAAGAATATAAAACAAGATGTCATTGGATCGCATCAAAAATAAACACTCCGCCATATCACAATCCACATCAGTACATCTAATTGATTATCAATTTATCCGAAAGCATAACCACATCTGATAACAAACATTTTGATTTAGTAGATACATTCATACCTTACACGTCAAGACAATTCATGATGGAAGCTAAATCAACATAATCTACTCAAACCCATTCCATAAATATTTCCCCTGTATCTGGCTGAACAAAACAGGGAAGACATGGACAGGCACAAAGACCAAAAAAAAAGGAAACATGACACACTGTAAAACCAACTTCTGGTCAATTGTAATCCATTCATCAACTGTTTTCGTTCTTCTCCAAAGCTGCAACAAAGTGCAAATGTGGTGACAATAAAGCCAGAAGCATTTGCCCAAATAGGGCATATATATGTGTGTGTGTGTGTGTGTGTGTATAGAGAGAGAGATTACTATTGTAATTCAGAAGCTTCTCAATGAGGTCAACATGAGTCATAAGCATTCGCCTACAGCAGTAACGAACCAACCCCAACGCATCAAGAGCATCTCTGCAAACAAAGTAATCAGTATCATCAAGTAATATTGACTGCAAAGCTATTCTTATATCAGAACTAATGCAATGTAATGGTGTCTACAGTATTAACTATTTTTACCATGTTGCAATTTCTTGTTTGAAGTGGAGGCATCAGGGGCACCTAATCTATGAACTAATATGGTGATCTATATATTGCTAATAAACATTGAGCAAACCTGATCCTTCATTCCGCTGCATAAAGCACCACGTGCATGTCAGGTAGAACACAAATGGTGTTAAATGAAGGCTTGGGAACATCTCCCTTTCGGTGCATAATTGGTGACTTTTTTTAGTCTGTATCATTGAAATATTGTCCTGTTTCTCTAATTTGATAGAAAATAATACGAAAAAACAAGCACAAAAGTGCTTGCTTAAACCCATAAAGGGCTTTCTCAAGCCAACACATATAATCAGCATGTGCAGAATTTGTAAACCCAAGGGTTGTTAGTAGTGATTAGATGTGTGAATCTGACCACGTTTTCTCCTGTTTTCCATCAAAAACTTGTTCTGTCATGCACTGGCACAACTCAGAGCAAGCCATCAAGAAAAAATATTGTATGGTTCATATACTTTCAGTCTAGTGAAAGATTGTTATATCTGTGACTAAATGTAATAACATGTATTGAATATGGAAAGATCGTGAATGATATCCCACATTGCTTGGAATAAGAAGTTCTTCCCTTTATAATGATTCCTAGGAACTCCAATAATAATATTTTTTTTATAAGTAATAGGAGCTCCAATAATAATATTGACTAGTCCTTTTAGAGTATGGGCCTAAATATAACTTCAGCTTTCCGTGGGTCATTACAAATGGTATCAAAACCAATCCCAACTGAGGTGAGGGGCATAAACAATGCCACTTACAATGAAATGGCTAACAAGGATATTAGGGGTTTTTCTTTTTTTTGTTTTTTTTTTGGGGGGGGGGGGGGGGGGGGGGGGAAGATTGTAATACCCAAAATACACATGCACACACATATTTACATAGAACGCACACATATGCATTCATATGTTGTTCAAGTCCAAATAACTTATCAGATTTAGCCAAAATATATCATAATGTCTATAAAACATAACAGAATGCAAGTTCATGCACAAGATCCCTTCCTTTATGATCAAACCCCTTTTCAAATCTACTTTTAGACTATAATTCTAATGAAATTTTATCCTTCTTCTACTTATCAAAAAAAAAATTATCCTTCTTCCCTAAGAAGTTTCCCTAATTGTCTCAAGCTTAAAATTGCAAAACATAATTATATTTCACAATGGCCAAAAAAAAAATTCACAGGAATCGCTGAGCGCATTTGATGCACTGCACATTTGCAGATACACACTACCTAAGCAGAATCACTATGATGCGAACAGATACTGCATACCCTTGATTACGATAATCAAGAAAACATTTGAGCTCTGGTGTGACAAGAAAGATAAAACAGCACATTCTGGAAGTAGCATTATCAGAAAATAACTGCATTTTGTGGACTACACAAACTACAAAGTGTACTAAAACAAAAATGTATTATATTCAGCAGAACGAATAGAAAAGCATTCCAGTTAGCACAATACGATATAGGAAAGATGTTATTAGTCTTTAGATAATGAGGAAAACAGGTTCTCACCCTTCGGAGTAATCCGACTGGAGAAGGTCAAGATATGTGTCCCATTTGTTTCCAATCACCTACAAAACACAGACCAAACTTAACGATAGCGAGCGGTTTTCAAGGATAATCTTAGGTCTGATGTTTTCCTCAGCAATAAAATTAGGTCTGATGCCAACATCAATTTCATTTGTAAAAAGATATAGGTTTTACAAATGAAATTGATGTTGGTATCAGACCATAGGCGTACCTTGCCGCAGGTAAAACAACGAACTGGGATAATCATCTTCGATTGTCTGCCGCTGATTCTCTCTCTCTGTGTTCCTTTCCCGACTAGAGAGCGTGGCGTCGACTCGGGTAGGGCTTCGATGCGGTCACTTCTATTCAAATGGGGTTTAAGGAAATTTATAAAATAAGGATTTTTTTATTTATTATTCTAATATTTTTTTGGATTGATTTTGTGCCTTGTCGGTCATAATTTGTTAAGAAAACATGCGATAAATATC
This sequence comes from Juglans mandshurica, assembly GCA_022457165.1. Lineage (NCBI taxonomy): Eukaryota > Viridiplantae > Streptophyta > Magnoliopsida > Fagales > Juglandaceae > Juglans > Juglans mandshurica. The sequence continues at coordinate 17,246,493 of CM039629.1, forward strand.
ATTTTTGGCGCCGAATATCCAGAATCGACATCATTATATCTTTTAGATTTTATTTTTGTAGTTGAAAAGAGATGAACGTGTTGTCTTCATGAATCGTCGCAGATTTTGAAATCTATTGAAATTGGTCTAAACTAAAATCTATCATTTCTCGTATATATCTTATTGTTTTCCTTATTATTTTTTTTATTGTTTAATAAAAAAAAAACGTCTCTTAAACATTTGTCTGTAGAGATTGAGTAATCTTTTTTCATGAAATGTGAAGTTGAGTCTCTGTTTAGGCAGAGTGCTATCTCTTTGACGTTTGTCTATAGAGATTATCAACAGTAGTGAAGACCAGATCAATCACAAAAATGAAAAAGTGTATTGGTTGAGTTTCAAATACATTAATTGATTTATGAGATAATGGTTGATTAATTGGTTTATGAAGTAATGGTTGGTATGAGGATATCCTTTCATCTATTCAGTTATGGATGTAAGTTTTTCTAATAAATAAATAATGACAATTTCACTTAAAAAAAAACGTTATTTTGGATGTTTGGATCATTAAAATGTTTATGCAATAAATTTGTTTTTCCTAAAAAGAAAAATGTGTCCTGACATTGTTAGTTTTTGTATACACTAATTAGCATTGATTACATGTTCGGATGGTGAGATGAGATGAGATGAGATGAGATGTTTTTAGATGAATTAAATAATATTAGTATTATTATTGTTTTGATATTTTAAAAAGTTGAATTGTATATTATATTTTATATGAAAATTTAAAAAAATTTAAAAAAATTATAATGATGAAATAAGATGGGCTGAAAGTATTTATGTATCTAAACGGAACCTAAATGAAGCTGGACCAGCTAATAGGCTTCAGGCCTAGAGCTAAAATTTTGGTTGATGCTTTTTTTATTTTAAAAAGTAAAATTAAATAAGTTTATTTTTATTTCAAATTTTATATTAGATTTTTATTTAAAAATAACTTCTATCTTTTTGCAAAGTAAAATTATTTACTGAAATTTTATACCACATTTTCAACTATTTATTAAAATTTTCAATTAAAAGAATAAAATTGAATAAAATATTATTAGAATATTATTTTTATTTTGAAATTTGAAAAAATTGTAATGATTAAATAAGATGAGATGAATTGTGAAAACAAACGAATTCGACTCTGTGTTTGGTTGTTAAACCAAACTCAATTCATCTCAAACCAATCATTGATGGGTCCACTACTTTTTCAATTTCCAATAAAAGTTAAACTAATCTCAACTTACATCATACATTTTAACCTAAAAAATTAAACTCATATCAACCTAAAAAAGTTAAAGACATCTCAATGGAACTCACAAAATACTATTAGTCATAATTTAACTCAACTCATCTCAACATCTAAACGTAGTGGGCCCGTTTGGAAACACAATTGTTCTCATGTTTTTTCAACTATTCTCAAATTCAACTATTTCTCTTCTTTCTCAAAATTCAATCAAATATTTTAATGCAAATTATTTCACTATTATTCACAAACTATTTAACTGTTATTAACATATATTCTGAAATATTCTTAGTATCCAAACGTGCCCTAGAATCAATTATAATCATTATTATCAATAAAGTTCTATAAACAACCTACACATTTGGGAAAAAGTGAGCTCTTGCCTCTTCAAAGTATTATGCAAAAAAATTTAATGAACACTCAAAATTAGATTTTGCTATTTATGATTTTCACAATATATATGAAACTAATAATGACAAAAAAGAAGTGTAATCTTATAAATAGAGTACTTGAAATAATTATTATGTGGAATACTTTTAAAATTAATAGCTACTTGGGTTTTTTTTTTGGAGGCCTTCTTCCACTAGGGACTTGGGCAATTGCCTAAGTTGCGTAGTACGTAGAGCCGGCCCTGAAATGAAGTTACATTATCTCTTTCATGCTATAAAAACGAAAATGAAATCCAAACATCATTCGATTCCCTGTCTTATATATATACTCTAAATAATACATATTAGACCATGTTAGAATTTAAATTTTAGTATCAATGACAAGAAATTGTAGACTGATCAATCAGTGATGCTACTTTTCATAATCAATTTTATAATAAAGAAAAGCCTTCCTAGTTCCTCCTAATCAATATGTACAACCCCCGATACTACTATATATTACATAGCTATATGCATTGTTTTGAAAATAGAATAGTTATGTTTCAAAAATGAGCTCTGCTAGCTTCACAAAGATATTACAAAATGTAACAGATAGCAATAAGACTTTGTACATTTTTCAACTATATTTTCATTTGCAATGGTCAAATGGAATTATAAAATGAATTTGGATGCTTGAGAGTTCCCCTCCGAACTCTAGCTAGGGCTTAAAATGAGAGAGATAAATATATAAAGTTAGGGGTGGGCTCCAACTACGACGAAGTCGGAATGCCCACCTCTGACCTCCGAGTCAGAATCGGGATGTCGGAGTCGTATAGAGAAATCGCCCACACAAAAACAAAACATAAAAAAAAAAACAGAAAAAAAAAAGAAAGAAAGAAAAAATAATCTGAATCTTGAGAGAAATGTAGACAGGCTGTACGGATGGCACCGATGTGTCATCTTGAGCTTTCTTCCGAGCCACTTAAATTATCACCATTTACCATTACAAAAGACGATTTAGAAGACAATCTCACTGAGAATAGTACATATATCTCAAAACAAATCCCACATTGGTGCCCAAACGTTTTGAAATTAAAAAATGTTTTAGAGAAGTAAACTCATGTGGAATAAACTTGCTAGTTGAAATAGGTTTTTGTACTTTCTCAACCTTACAAACTCTGGATTGGGTTGCAAAATCAAATGGTAACATGTTATGGTGAAATCGAGCAATATTTGAGATGAGAAGCAACATATCATATACAACATACCATCTACCTAAAAACGAGTGTCTCCAACGATGAGATAAATATTGTTGTCACAAGAATAAGTCTCCACCGAATGTTGCCGGAGAATGGAAAACGGAGAAGATGAAGCATTCGAAACCAGCCAAGAGGAAAAGGGATGACAAAGAAGACAAAAAAGATGAAGAGCATGGCATTTGACTCGGTCCGATCAAAGAATGTGGAAGTGATAATGGAGTGGCAGAATGAGTGGAGGCGCTTGAAGGGGAAGAGAGGAGAGGAAATGCATAGGTTAGGGTTTATTATTTGAAAGAGATGAATATATAAACCCTATTAAAAACGGTGTCATTTAAAGTTTCCTTTAAAAAAATTTGCAAAATACAAAATGGGGCCTAGGGACTCGAATGCAAGTTGTCTAAGAACCAAAACCCTATCTCAATCATTAGGCCACTTGGTTATATAATGTAAATATTGCAATATATAATATATAAGGTATAAATAGTCGGAGTTCAGAGCCAACAAGGTCTTCAAACTCCGACTCTGACTCCGATTTCCGAAACCTCCAACTCTGAAGGGTTGTCGGAGCTCGGATGGAGTCGAAGTGGGCGGAATTTTTTCCCACCCCTATATAAAGTCGATCTCACAATATTTATTAAACATTTAATATTGTCCAAAAAATTTTAAAAATTTAAATCCTTAAAAAATAACACAGCAATCATCTGAGAAAGTCTTTTTACTTCTCATGCCATTGCTCCTAGTAAGCAACAATGACATGTCATACTCCACAAGTTAAAGTAACAATATTGACTCATTAGCACACATTTCATCAACAATTAACTATCATATATATATACCTTTCCTTTTCTTGACCCCTTCACTGGCCACATCCACCCTCCTCACTCCAAGATCAAGAGCTGAGTTGTTAACGTAATTTTAATACACAGCTGTCCAGCACTGTTTTGAAAAAACAAAGAAACGTTAGGCTTATTAATCAACCTAATTAAGCATGTTGAATTAATTTAAAAAAATGCAGACAAATCGGACCAAATATATGGAAGACTTGACTCAAAAATGCTACCTTTGTTGAACAGCTAGCTAGGCCGTATCTAGTACTCAAAGAATTAATACTGCTCGCATGTTATACATCAACTTGTAAATAGTATAACACTTGTTGATCATATCGCAACTCTGTATGCTCATTTCTAGGACTGCTAGCTATATATATATAGAAATCACCAGCTCCTTGGATATATATTAATATATATATATATATATATAGTTTTTGCATTAGGTTACATAGTTGCAAGGCACTGTCATTTTTAATTTTTTTTTTTTACACGCATTATATATAATATAAATGTTTTTATTGGACCAGACTAATGCTCTAACGCCCACACCGGATATGGATCGAACTGTCTCACGACGTTCTGAACCCAGCTCACATACCGCTTTAATTGGCAAACAACCCAACCCTTGGAACATACTATAGCCCCAAGTGGCGAAGAGCCGACATCGAGGTGCCAAACCTTCCTGTCGATGTGAGTTCTTGGGGAAGATCAGCCTGATATCCCTAAAGTAACTTTTATCCGTTGAGTGACGGCCCTTCCACTCAGCACCGTTGGATCACTAAGGCCGACTTTCGTCCCTGCTCGACTGGTGGGTCTTTTTATCACGAAAAAGTTACGACTAAAATGATTTTTTGGGAAAAAGACTTGGTCCAATCACTACAAGAAAAGTGAACATTTGTGATGGATTATTAATTTGCGACGATAATAACTATTTACGACGAAAATAAACTCATTTTGATAGGAAATAACTGGTCATAAATAAATAATACTTTTTTGTAGTGAATAAAGATATTTTTGTTGTTGTGTGATGGTGAAATGATTTAATTTAGGATGATTGTTGCAATATAATTCCCACCAGTACTAACATGATTACCTAACACAAAACTTGAAAAAAAAAAAAATCAACAAATTATTAAGGGCGGACAGTTATGGCTAAGTCCGAGTAATATTGGGTCATGGTGGCTTCTTATAAGATCCGAATCATTAAAAGGAAAGACGACTATAGGAAAAGCACTACTTTTTAGCGTACAAGTTGTATTAACCCATGTGACCTACAAAGACCTCACGTGAATTTTCTCATCAAAGCTACACCCAACGGGCTTCTTGACTTCCAAACCTATCAAAACATCCTTTTTCTTTCTTTTCAAAAGACGTACGTAGACGGAATTACGCATGCATATAATGCACTCTTTTTTTTTTTTATAAACGAGACAATGACATGATCAATAATGGAAAAAGAGGAATCCGACTCGATTCGTTGGATTCATAACGTGCTCAATTACAATACACGTGACAATAACTTGATGAATCTAATTCCAACAAGACATTTAATATGATTTATGTCAATTTCGAAAAAGAAACCGCGTACATTTTAATCTTTCTTCCTAACATATAATCCGTATATAATTCACTATTGCTTGGTATATCTCGGCATATATAGTTTGGTGCTTCGTTAACTTGGACCACACTCTCGAGTTATATTTCTATATAATTATAGTTTGGATAAGCATGAATTTAGTCACGGGATTTAAATTTGAGTTCTGCTGCATATAGTCAGTCACTTTTGTATATTTTTTGTGTACTCTATTGATATGATTGGTCAAAACAGTTATTTTATATTAAAAAAAATGACACAGTCAATCACATTAGTGAAATGTGTAAAAAATACGTAAAAATGACAACATGTAAAATTTTTGTTTAAAATTTCGTGGGATAATTACTGTAACAATTTATATTTTACAGGTTCTTTTACATGATTGGATGTAACTCATTTTATGAATAATTTTTAAATAATTTATATTTTTTGTATTACATATGAGCCATTGAGAATGTTCTAATATGGACCTCACATACCATACCATGTGGGCGCACGGGTTACGCCCAGTGCATGCGTGCGTGGGTGGGCGGGTGTCACGGAACATCTTTCCCGCTTTTATGTTAAAAGTTAAAATTCCTTTCGGTTCGTACCGATCACTTCGTCAACTGCAAGTACCTCATATGACGATCATGCCCCTCTATGTGTTGCAATCTTTGTTTACACGTCCTGAACACGTCTTTAGTTCACATCGTAATTTGACTAGTCCAATGGCCAAAGGCTAAAAGGCCTAATTAATATCAATTTAATTAATTTTTTTGGATCACAATCAGTTCTTGTTTTGATATTCATTTATTACTCCTCTTTCTATATTTATTATTTTCAGAAGTATAATTTAATATAATACATTTTAAGTAAATAAAATTATATATGAAGAATGTTGTTTAGTATTTTAAGTCATATCAATTGATATTTAAAATATTGACATCTTTGAAGTTTTAACAATATTACCAAGTAAAGGTTCCTTGAGTTGTGCCATCATCCCAAAAAGTTAGCCATACTAATTTCAATTAGAAGTATTTGTATTGAGAAAATGCTTTAATCACGCAGGAATTTCTTAAAAATATACTTGCAAGCTGATGCACCTTAATGTAATAAATTATAAAGTAAATATAACGAATCTATCACACGAAAATACGTTAGTTTGTAAATTTATTTTAATAAAATATATTTATAGTTATAACACTTCTCTTCTATTGATGCACTCAACTCACTCACTATTCATGTGTAAACGGCCATAAAAATGTCTATTTTGTTTTCACAATTACTGTCAATTTATTTCATCTCATTTCATTATTATAATTTTTTTAAATTTTCATACAAAATAAAATAAACAATTTATTTTTTTCAAATTTTAAAATAAAAATAATATTAAATAAATATATTCTAATAATATTTTATTTAATTTTTAATTTGAATATCAATTTATCTTTATCTTATATGTCTCCAAAAACAAACGATGCATTAAATAAAAAAATAAAATAAAAGAAGAAAATAGAGGTGAAGGTGATAAGGAGGAAGGTAAAAAAAAGTGGGAGGGTAGAGATGAGGAGTGGGCTGGCCAATAGCATGGATGGATCTATGAATGAAATGTGGAGGCCATCCGGTTTGAATATTATTATTCTTATTTTCTTTAATATCTGTAATAATACTATGTTTATTTATGATAAATCTTCCATTTTTCTTCGGTTACTATTTCTTCCAAACCTCTCGCTCTCTTTGCCTCATCGCCCATCGGCCTCCTCTCCTTGTTCCGACATTCTCTGGTCGTTTTGATGGAACATTTTTTATCATCGGTCTTCCTGACTTATCCTTACATAGCATTACATTTTTCTGGAACCGATCAAATTAAAAAATAAAATTCTAATAAAGCGGATTTCTTTTCGTTGGTTCGGTGGAATTTTCTAGTAGTCGTGGAATTTCAGGATCCGGGCGGCAGCAGTTGTCTTCCTTGAGACTCTGTCAAACGAGCTTATCATATTAAGGTACCTTGTATTCTGCTGTTTCTTGCTGTTGGGTTTGCTCTTCTTACAAGCTGCCTGTGTGTTGATTCTTTCTGTATATATTGATACGTTTTGGAGATTGAAAAGAATCTTAGGTGGATATCTAAAATCTATTGGCTCGGAGATTTGTTATCATTTTTTTCCATTTCCTTTCTTGTATCTGTTTATATCATCTGAAAATATTGCCGGCCTTATTTTTTCTAACTTCCAAGATTCTCTCGTCTGTGGTAGGTTCTTAAAAAAATCATTGTTCTCCAAATATTTATTTCCCGTATATGCTTATCTCACTCTATCTCAATCAATTTTGCAGTTGGGTTATCTTAGATGCATCTGATTTTCTTGTCCCAATTGTATTTTTATTGAGTCTCATTAGCCTTCATTTTTATTAAGGTCAACGTCATCATTTCCTTTTAGATATGTTTATATTCATTAAAACTCAATTTATTTGTTGAGTGATAAACTAATATTTCTCTGTTAAGTAGATTCAGAATTCATGTAAAGAAGTTATTGCATGAGATTTCTTTATATTTCTCTGTGTCCTATGTGAGCAGGACACAAGCTTAGTGTGCCAAATCAACATTTGGGGATGTGTGGCATCCCCCAGATTGTGTGCTGTCTGACACAGACTATAGCCACTTCTAAGTATTACATTCTGTCTAGAGCAGTATTTATTTCGTGGTTTTAGTCTTGAGGCATCATTGCTGGATCTCAACACCTATGACGACCGTCTCTCGGCTTGTTTTTCTAATTTCCTTTTATAGGCATTCAAGTTTCATAATTTTTTGCTCTGAAACTTGTGTGTGTTTATGTGCTTTTGGCCATTTCTATTCTCTGAAGGCATGTATGGTAAAGACATGGCATTTATTCGTAACTTATTAGGCTTGAGATGGACAAGTCGATGCTTTCCCGTAGGAAGTTTATTCATGCAAATATGGATATGACAGTAATAACAAATGCCTGCAATTGCAAAGTCACGCCAGATCACTAATCAATTAGAAAACAATAATGCATTTTTTTTTTTTTTGTAAATCCATTTGTGAGTACATGTTTTTTTTTTCATAAAGAAAAACTACTAAGGATTTTTTTTTGTTCTTTTTTTATTAGTAGGATTTTTATTCTCGTTCAAGCTACTTATTTATTTATTTTTGTCATTGTGGCCATGAAGGCTGATTCACGCTTACTTTAGATGAAGTGAAATGATAACATTGACACGTTGCAAGTTGTTTAAATCAATGGTTTGTCTTTATATATTTGTTCTCTCTGAGTCGTTATAAAAGATTTGCCTGGGTTTATAAATGAGATACAGATTCATCAATGTCTTGGTTTGTTTGTTTTTTGATAGGTAAAATAAAATTTTATTGATAGAAAGAAGGCGCAGCTCAAGTTTCTTTTTTTTTGGTTCATCAGTGTCTTGGTAAAGAATTTAAATTCCCAAGTTTGATGCTCAAGATATTTTATTTGAAATTTTGAAACACGCATCAAGACTAAAAGCCTTAGTGGGCTAGCCTAGCAGGCATTTTAGAACTATCATATTTTGAGTTGGGACCAATTATTGGTTGAATATCTCCTTTGGATATCAGGTTGTTCTTCAGTCATCCTGAACTTTCTAGAATATTGCTGTTGCTTGCTTGTAGTCTTGTTGCTTTTAATGTTCAATGTTTAGTTCCTTTTTGGCAGGGAGGATTCTCAAAGGTTGTTTTACTAGAAACTCTTCAGACACAACAGAAAAAGGGAAGTTTATTTTTCTTCAAGCAAAATGTTGGGAGGCAACAATGGTAATCCTTTGCTTCCTGCTTTCCTGGATGAGAATCGTTTCCAGTATCAGACTAATGCATCAAATCAGCTGCAGTTATTTGTCAGTCGTGAGTTCTCTTCTGCCTTTCTTAGTTTTTTCTTTAAGCATCAAGACTCTGTGCACTGTGTTTAATTTTGTCTGTATGTTGCATATAATGTTATGTTTGGTTGGCCTTGAGCCCCCTCTGCTTTTGTCAGGGAGATTTTGCCTTCTGGGTAGAGTATATAGGTTGATTAATTTATTGTAAATTCCCTGATTCAACTATTATTAAGGAGCTGCTTTCCAGTTTGTGCTGCAAAATGAAGCTCATCCTTCATGTCTTTCCTCCTGTTATGTGCAAGTCTGCCAATAATTATGTGTGTGCATGTATACTATTAGTTATATTTTCTTCACTGTTCGCATGCGCCCTTTGCTGGTTTTGCTGGTCGCCCATGAATTCAAGGATGAACTTTTTCTGGGCTACATTTGATGTATCTATCAAGGGGAACATGGATGGCCAATGAATCTTAGGCCAGTTGGCACCTCCACCCACTGCAGGACTCCAGGGAGTTGAATCCCCCCTAGGGGTTGCATTCGCCTAGTTGCCTATAAAAGTGGTGGGGGCAAAGATGGATCTTATATTAGCTTTTAGTCGCACCATGTAGGTTAAAATTAATACTTATCCATTAAATTGCGGTAGTTCTAGTGTAGTTGGGTTGTGCCTTTTGTGCTTTTCAATAAAGAGTTCTTACTTACCAAAACAAGTTTATTATATTGTTTTTGTCCGGTTCTTCCATTTCATATTCTTTGCCTTTTAGGATTTCATTTTGTTGATACATTGTAATATGCTAATTTCATATATTGCTAATTCCTTTTTTCCCTCAAGTATATTATGTGTTGCTTCAGAGACAAAGCATTGTTCAGACCTTTTACATATTTTATATAACCATTGATCCTTCGATAGCTACCTTGATGAAGACTTACCACCACCACTTTACCATTATTGCAAATGGTATGTAACATGTGGTCAAAATTTATAAACTTACGAGATAAGGATATGAGATTTAATTAGTAGTGACAAATGAACTTCGATACTTTTAAAATCAACCTCAGTCAACTTTAGAAGAAATATTAATAACATCATCATTGTCATGACCATTCCATGACTTTTTTAAGTATCATCATCAACATGAAATCAACCTTGTCATTAGGGGCTGTGGGCTTACATCTGTGGCGGTGCCAAATCATCTAAGCCCACAGCTGCCACCACCACCCAAAAGTTGACAGATAAATAGCTACATCTGGTCAGTTAGGAGCATTGAATGGTAAATGTGTAAATCTGGGATGAAAATCATTATTTAACACACTGTAGAATATGATAAGAGGAAATTTATTGCGGTTAGGGTCTCATACCCATGTAGGAATTATAATGAGATATCTGCAGTTGATCCGGTCTCTAAGCATAATGAGTACACAACTTATTTTGCAGCACCAGCAGGATGTAATGTTGATCCAGTAAATGTTTTTGGAAATGAGCATATTACTCCTATTGTTCGGCCAAATAAACGTGGCAGAGAAACCGAAGATATTTCAAGGCAGCAAAAACTTCAGATATCCTTGAATTATTATGGCTGTCAGGATGAAGCTGATCGCTCAGCAAGCATTCTGAACCCAAATCCAGTATCAACAGGATTAAGGCTATCATACGATGATGATGAGCGTAACTCATCTGTTACTTCTGCAAGTGGAAGTATGACGGCTGCACCTTCAATCATCTTGTCCCTTGGGGATAATATCAAGACTGAGCTTGATCGACAGAAGGAAGAGTTTGACCATTTTATCAAAATTCAGGTATTCCTGGACGTTTATTCAATATTGCGGTTTTCTGCATGCCTGTTCAGATTAATCACGAGGGCAAGATTCTTCCTCCTCCCCTTTTCTGTGTGTGTGTTGGGGGGGGGCAACCGTATGATCATTCAGAAAGTGGTTCCAATATACTTACACATATCCATCCTTGTTTTTATTACCCAAAAGAAACATTTTTGCTTTTGAAAATTATTTCATTCGGTGGTCTTAATCCTTTCTATTGTAATTCGATTCCCAATATTATCTACTTCTTATAACAGTAGTATTTCAAATGAAGAATTGCCTGTCTATTAAATAGTAATTTTATGTCTACTCATGGTTTTTAATTGATGTTGTATCTTGGAGACCTGGGTGGGGGAGGATCATGAGTGGTGGCTTTCAAGGGTCTGAAATCATACTCAACAGAAAGCAGTAGTCAAGCTAATTTCATAATATTTCAGTGATCATTTTACGCTGTTCTTAGCACCTGTAGAATAATATTTGATCACTCTTGAATCAGGAGGAACAGTTGACAAAGGGGGTGAGGGACATAGAGAAGAGACACAAGGCTTCTTTCCTTGCTGCTATGGAGAAAGGTGTCAGCAAAAAGCTTCGTGAGAAAGACATCGAAATAGAGAACATGAACTGTAAGAACAGGGAAGTTGCAGAGAGGATAAGGCGAGTTGCCATGGAAGCCCAGAACTGGCACTATAGAGCAAAGTACAATGAGTCAATTGTTAGTGTCCTGAAGAACAACCTCCAGCAGGCAATTTCACAGGGTGCTGAACAAGGTAAGGAAGGATTTGGAGACAGTGAAGCCGATGATGCCACCTCATATATCGACCCAAACAACTACCCGGGCATTCCAGGTGGACCTGCCAAATCATTTCTCAGGAATAACCTAGGCTTGGGACACATTTGTAGAGCATGCAACACAAAGGAGGTCTCTGTCTTGTTGATGCCTTGTCGGCACCTATGTTTATGCAAGGAGTGTGAGGGGTCAATTAGTATTTGTCCTGTATGCCAGTTTATCAAAACTGCTAGCGTTGAAGTATATATGTCCTAAGTTATCAAGCATATTACCACACAAATGAAAAATTATTTACTCGTTTCATATAGCTTTAAAATTATGAATTGTGTATGTGGCTTAATTAATTATCTTAATGAAAAGAGCCCTTGTGATTTCTCTCTCTCTCTCTCTCTCTCTCTCTCTCTCTCAATATCACCAATGTTACTAAAATTACCTAAGTACCTTTGTATTGTATTACCACGTTCTACCAATTCAATCAATAAATTGGTTAGTGATCAATAATTAAATAATTAGATAATCAATCAAATACATAAATAAAATAAAGTGTGTAACACCAAATTTGGTTAGGAAGGGAAATTCTTTGAAAAACTCCTCAAAGGTAAAATCCTACGGAGCAACCAAATCCAGAAAAGTCAATTTTATTATTTGAAAATCAATTAAAAGTAATTATCAATTATAAAACATTTACTAATTGACTCTCTTACTTGATCCGACAATCGACCCATTTGCCTCTAACGCAGCCAGAACCTCTGGCGATCTTCAAACTATTGACTTCTCTCCTGGAACTCTAATGGCTGAACTCGATCAATCAAACTCCAACACGGAGTAAGAAAAAGAACTAGAAAATTATCACACTCTAGCACTTGGATCATTCTTCAATCTCTCCAAGTTCTGGAAAATATGATAAAAAATAATAATCATCCAGTCGAAATCCCTATCATAAATATTCTGATCAGTATTTGATCTGCAGTAGGACTCTACTGACGAATTGAGTCTGTTAGGAATTTGAGGCACAGTAGGACTTTGCTGACAGAAGGACTCTGTTGGGAACAACTCTATTGATGCGTTTATTGACACCTGGCACTAAGTTTTCTCAGAAAATATAGATTTCTTCAACTGAATAATTCTTGACTTTTCGAACTTAAGCTATACACACTCTTGACTTATCCAAACCATTATCTAATAACTTCTTGACATAATTCAAATGTTTATAGATAAAGATAAAATAATTTACATTCATCCAATAAACTTAACAACAAATCTATATTCATCTAGTCACTTAGTCTATCCAAACTTATCAATTTAGTCACTTAGTCCTAGCCAAACTTTCGCATCTACAATCTCCCTATTTGGCGGATTGGTGACAAAAACCAACTTGATGAATATAATATAAACATGTCAAAAGCACAAACAGCAAACCAAGTAACCAAGTAGAAATTCCAAGCAAATAATCATGAAACAAAACTACCGACATAGAGCATTGACTAAGATTAGTTTCATCGGCATCACGAGTTTAAAGATAATCTAAGTCTAATGTTCTAGTCACTATTAAACCATAACCCAAAATAAATCAAACCAAATTAAAAGTCAAGAGACTGAATAAAAAATGATTAAAAAATCTGCTGCTCCCCCTCAACAACACTTACTTCAACTCCCCATAAATTTCACAATACCAAAAAAATTAATCTAATTTGTTCCCGCTCAATGTGCTCCTCCAATTTCTATCTCCCCCATTTTTGTCACTAATCTGACAAGTCTTAAACCTCATCGTCATCAGAATCAGACCAATGCCAACTACCGTGTGGGAATATGAAAATAAAATTCTTGAGAAGACCCTCCCACAACTATGAAAAACCTTAACTCTACAATGCAATGGAAGTAAAATGATGAATGATCATGAATGCATGTAAAGAATTGACAAAATACTAAAAAACTTTAGTTGAGGCAAAACATCAAGCACTTTGTGGGCACTCCTTAGAAACCGAATGACAAAATGCAAGAACCCACCAAGAAACCATCTTCAATACATGAAAACAACATAATCCAACTACTAGATGCAAATCTAACAACCCAAACGTTAAAAACCAAACTCCAATCTGAAACCCCATAACCCACGCCGGCACTTCAAAATCACATCAATCATAAAAATCTCCAAAATAATGTAGAACCAAACCCTAGGGAAAGAGGAAATAAATAAATAGTGCACTTATCGTGACTGGGAATCGTGTAGACGAGAAGATCTGTGCGACTTCTACAAACCCAAGTGCTCTAGAACGCTAGTGGTGTGGGAAGTGGTGTTCGGCTAGAGCACAAAAAGTGAGAGAGACGTGGGACTGGAGGAAACCTCGTTTGTTTTCAGGAAACATCTCATCTCATCTCATCTCATCTCACCTCATCATTACAACTTTTCCAAATCCCCACACAAAATAAAATAAACAATTCAACTTTTTCAAATCCCAAAACAAAAATAATATTAAAAAATATATTCTAACAATATTTTATTCAACTTTTAACTTTAATCTCAACTCATCTCTGAAAACAAACGACGGGGTCAGATTCTTCTTGTCTCGCTCACGTGGGCATATGACTAAGTCATAGCAGAGTCCTACAGGAAGACTTACTCGAGTGGGGCTTATTCACTATGACTAGGAGTCCCACTGGGAGTTAGATATCCAAATAAATAAATAAATAAATAATACATTAGTGAAAGCTCCTAGACCCCATATGCATGAGAGCCAAAAAAATATTTATGCACATGTAGAAAATGTCCATATGCCAAAAACATGAGAAAAACAATTACAAAAATAAAAGATAAATAAAATAACATAAAGGTTGACCCACACCCTCAAAAAAATATTTATTTATTTATTTATTTTAAACAACTTAATTCTTTTGAAGCCAAATCACTTGCCTAAATGCACCAAGTGTCCAAGCACAATGTACCAATCACACAACCAACATTGAAAGAGGTTCATACTCTCTTATTTGAAATAAAGATCCAAAAAAAAAAAAAGTGTGGACATACCACAAAGTAGTCAAAGTCTATGTGGGTGTGTGACTAAGGCAACTTACTACCACTATCAAATATTTAAATATTTAATATATATATATATATATTTCTTTCACAGGTACTTCCAAATGGGTTATCTTTGACTTCAAAAGTTAAACTTTATGCTAGAGCTTAGATACTTGAAAGAGTATCTCCTCCGAACACAAGGTTGCACAATCCTTGATATGTCCATTTTATTGCTCATCTTTTTTCCGCAATAAATAGAGCAATGATTTTTTTTTTCTATAAGGACTTAAGAAACAAGATCCGTGTAGGGCGTTTGCCTTTTTCTGCAATGAATAAACACCGACTTTTTCTATATGGATCAAGCCTCTATGTCCGGCAAGAAGAAACCTCTTGACTTTGAGTACTAGATTCAACTAGTATTAGTCAATTTAAGGTTAGGACTCCCCCTTTGGATAGCATCTATGAGACTTTATGGAACATACATAATGAATAAAATGTGAAAAATAAGTTCTTCACAGTTCACTAAAAGTTAACTTTGGCAAAATGAGTCATGTGATCTAAACTCACATTGTAAACTATATAAAAAAAAATAGAGAGATGTTCCAACTCCAAGTATGGGAAGTGTGAGGGTCCAAGTACTCTTGACTTGGCTAGGCAAAAATGATCTCTTCCTTTTTCATTTTTTTTATTTTATAGAACAAATCAAAAAAATAGAAGACAACTCAACCAAACCAAACAAAAACATAAAAATATAAGACAACTCAACCAAAAAGAGATGCAAACAAAGAAAAGAATGTGAAATGCATGTTCTAAACTAATTATATGCAAGGAATGCAAGAACATGCAAATGGTCCTATTAATTAATATCACACGACACCTTCTTTAACCACTCATTTTGTTTTGAGTTTTGACCTATATTTTTCATCAACACCACTTTGTATAACATTTTCTTTGTTATAAAGACAAAAATCTACTAGTTCACCAAGTTTACAACCGATGGTAGTTATTTGATAACTCAAGTCATCAACCTTATTTTCTAAATTTTTTTCCTTTCTTGTAAATTTTCTTTTTCCTGCACTTTTCTCAAGTTAAAGCAATGTGACATTATATGACCAAGAATAACACAATTATGACAAGTAGGAATAAACTTACATTCGAACTTACCTCGATTAAGTTTCCTTGACATTGATCTTTCATGAGGGACTCTCGGAATGTTAGATTTTGATACGGTTTTCTTTGGAGCATCCTCACATTGGCTTCCTTTAACAAAGATAATACATTTTGATGAAATGGCAGCGGATGATGAGGCTTAAAGTTCTTTGCTTTGGGAAGTCATATACTCCAGACTCGTGTGATCACAACTGAAGTTTTGAAAACTCAACATCTCATCTAATTTCTGAGTTTTAGTTTTTTTCTTGTATTCTTGAACTTTTTTCCAATTCCTTCTCAAGTATTCATTTTTTAGTATTCAATCTTGATACTTCAACTTCAGGAATTTTGAATGACTCTGACAGATTATTCTTTTCATTCTCCATGGCTATGACCTTATTGTACAACTTTTTATTTAGTTTTTTTCAGCTTGACCACCTCTTCACATAAATCATTATAAGCTTCATGTATACTCGGCTCATGGTCAGCGTCAACATGAGCTACATCCGAGTCAATGTCATCATATTCACTTTTAGATTTTGTTAGCACAAGAAAATCATCAACAATAGTGGTAAAAGTCATAAAAGAATCTTCATCATCAGACGATGAACCAGAATTTTCAGATTCTGAACTGTCACTAAGTGTGACATTCAATGATTTTCCCTTGTTTTTCTTAAAGTTTGGGCACTCCACTCTAATGTGACCATAGCCAGAGCACTCATGAGTCATGACATTGTACTTTTTCATTTTTCTCAAATTTTTCTTTATTCCATTTTTCTTTATAACTTTTCTTTGCAATAAATTATTTACCTCGCTTTTGCTTTCCACTACCTTTTTTGTTAAACAAGAATTTTCTGAATTTCTTTGCAATGAGATCTATATCCTCATCGTTCAGATTTTCTTTATCCAAAAAATATCTCGATCTTCTTCCACAATTTTTAAAGCAATGGACTTACCTTTTCTTGTTTGAGAAAGAGATGACTCATATGTTTGTAAGGAGCCGACCAGTTCTTCAACCTTAATAGCATCCAAATTCTTGTTTTTCTCAATGTTTGTAACTTTTGGACGAAATCTTTCAGGCAAAGACCTTAAAATCTTTCTCACGACTCTTGAATCCTCCACCTTCTTACCGAGATTAAACCTGGAATTCACAATATCATTAAGTTTATCATAAAAATCATTAAAACTCTCATCTTCCAGCATTTTAATCTATTCAAATTTTAAGGTTAGCATCTACAATTTCAAATTTTTTACAATTCTTATGCCTTCATGTGTAACCTCCAAAATGTCTCATGCATCTTTGGAAAACTCACACATTGAGATTCTTTTAAATTTATCGGGAGATACAGTCATGAAGATAGCATTAAGTCCTTTGCTATTTCAGTTGCAGTTGTTGATCTCATCTCCAGTCCAAGCATCAAGAGATGCCTCGGGCTTAGTCCATCCTCGTTCAACTGCATACCACACATTCATCCAAAGACTTGAGGAAAGCCCTCGTACAAACTTTCTAATAAGCATAGTTTTCTCCATCAATGTGTAGCGGGACATATAACGATGCCATGATCTACAAAGGGACACGGATCACACTCGATGAGTAAACCATGCTCTGATGTCAATTGAAATTACTAAAGTACCTTTGTATTATATTACTACGTTCTACCAATTCAATCAATAAATTGGTTAGTGATCCATAATGAAATAATTTGATAATTAATCAAATACATAAAATAAATAAAGTGTGTAACACCAAATTTGGTTACGAAGGGAAACCCTTTGAAAAACTCCTCAAATGTAAAACCCTACGGGGTAACCAAACCCAGAAAAGTCAATTTTATTATTTGAAAATCAGTTACAAGTAATTCTCAATTACAAAATCTTTGTTAATTGACTCTCTTAGGTTGCGTTTGGATGTTAAGATGAGTTGTGTTTTTTATTAATAATAGTGAGTTGAGATTGTTGAATGAGTTTGGTGGGGTCCACTTAAAATGAGTTTAAAATATGTTTGGATGTTAAGATGAGTTTAGATATATTTATGGGTAATTGTGAAAGAAATGGGTCCCACCATTATTTTATATTGTTCACGTTACAATAGAAACGGAAATGATTTCCTCATCTGGTGCCAAATGTAGCAAAAGAAAAAAAAAAAAAAAAAAGATTTGGCACTGTAGCTAGGCGCGCCAAGGAGAACATGCAAAATGGAAATAAATTGTCCATGCCATCGGGGTTTTTTTTTTTTTTTTTTTTTTTGAATTTTCATAATAGTATTCACTATTCACTATTCACAATTCCGTACTCTTTGAAGTTGTTATTTTTCATATTACTTTTTCTTTAATTTTTTTTTATCAATTTCCTTTCATATCATTTATCATATTACCATTTCACTATTTTCATAACTTTCATTTCATTATTTCTATTATTTCTTATTTATGATTTGAGTAAAGTAGTAATACCAAGTACCATTATATATCTTCCCTAAAGTTTTTATTTGATTGTATAAAATATTTCTTGATTTTGTTTTAAAAATAACAAAATTAATAAAGAATATCACTTTATTATTTAAATGAGTCAATGCATGTAAAAATGAAATTTCCACAACATTTTGTATGTAAATTCCTTCTTGAAATGTTAAAAAAAAAATTAGCAGGAAAAAATACTACCAGGAGCATGGCCACATTTTATTCAATAATTTATTTACATATTAAACATCGATATATGTAAATAAAGTGTCCCGAATTGACAATCTATTATTTCATACTGATGTAACAAAAAATAATTGCAACACCATGCTAGCAATTATATGTTTCCTTGTTGGCCATAAGTATGCTCCCACATAGGTAATGCAATAGCATATCTAGTTGCAGCCATCGCCTGTGCTGATGCAGTCGACATGTCAAGAACATGAGATTTTTCACTACTGTTCTGATCCGCATTCATTCCTAGATAATCATCGGGATTGCTATATGATAGAAAATCACGATCATTATGTGTAACCGTGCGAATGAAGTTATGGATCATACAGCATACAATAATAAGATATCGTTGCCGAGTTGGAAGGTATGGGGACATTAAATTTAAAATTCGAAACGCTTCTTCAACACACTGAAAGTTCATTCAATAACATTCTGAATGGATGAATGCCGATAATTAAATAGATCTTTATATCCTTGGAATGTACGATTGTCATGACGTTCTGATTTGTGGTACCTTACCCTCGGATACGGTTGCATAAATCCTTCGGTATAGGAAAATGCCGAATCTACTAAATAATAATAACCTGAAAATTTAGAATACAACATTAATCATTTATAATGTTTGAAGAATCCAAATTCTCACAAACTTTCAAGGTACAAATAAAATAATGTGTAAAAATTACCATCTTCAGGCCATGGAAAATGGTTCCCCCGACGCCTTAACGCATCGATTAAAACACGAGCATCATGGATTGTGCCCTCCCACCTGGCGTATACGAATGTGAATTTCATATTGAAATCACAGACACACAAGATATTCTGGGTAACCCTGTGATACCGATTTAAGTATGCATTTGCTACGGAAGCTGGCACAGCTGTGTCGATCATGACCCCATCCATTGCACCATGACATTTCTGCAGATTTTGTTTTAAATTCTCATCAATTCCAAAATATCGTATTGCAAACTGTTTTTGACATTTATAGAAATTTAAGCTACGAAAGTATATTATATAAGAAAAATTTACCTCGAACCATGGATAATGTATGGGATTTCCTTCAATATAAGGCATCACCCCCGTTGTCTGGCTTGATTTAATCACATGGCGCGATAGGTGACATAATGCACGCATTACGTTGTACACATGTCGATTTATAGTTTCAACCGAATGTTGAAACACGTTAGCTGCATTCCGTTGAACGATCCGACAGTGTAGCAAAACATTCCTAAGGCTTCCTCAATCGTGACCTCTCGTGACGAATCACGCAAGCTAACATCTCTACGTAAACGATCACATAAGGCCCAAAATGTATATACCTCCATTCGGAACATCTCATAACAGGTGTCAGGATGTCCATTTAGTACTACGATGATGTACTGATAACCACGCAAGCCAATGTTATGTTGTGGCCTGGGCATATGACGTTGCTCCTCCATCAACATGCTCAAAAGAAGAACCGCTTCTTTCATACCATCGTTACGGTTAGGCCATTCATACCATTCCGCACATCTATCAAAATCAAATGTACTTGACGCGTTACTACTAGAGCCCTCATCGCTCGTCTCATTCTCCTCAGTATTTACCTCGTCATTCCACGCATCGTTATCATTGTCCATGCTTTCCTTTGAAAAAATGATATTCACACAAATATTAAACATTACATATTGCATATGAATTTGTCATCCAAAGAATAAAAGGAATTCATATAGAGCAGGAACTTAGCAATGCAAAATTATTTAAAACCAAATACCAAGTTTGAACTTAAATTAGCCAACACAAAATAAGATTGTTAGAAATCATTCACCATCTAATAAAGTTAAACATAAAATAAAGTCTCATTTATTCTAGAAAAACATAGCAAGGCCGGAGTGGGTATGGTTAGCCTAGTGACCAGACCCACTGTATTTTTATCTCTGGGGTCATGTTCTAGAAGACAGTTAGGACATTAGGATCCATAAATGATTTTACTTCACGAAGATGAACGTCCAGCGGTAAGGGAGGGGTGATATCCTGTAAAAACTTCATACACTGTGCAACACTGCTATAGCCTGCATCCGACCCACTATTCGAACACTTGCCTCTAATGCGCTTGGAGCTGCATAGTTCAAACATCTTTGCATTCAAATCTACCCGTTGTTTAGAAGTGGCGGCAAGTGTCTGTATGGCAGCACTAAGCTCTGGTGAGTATGATGGTCCGGTTGCGTCCCTACGTCGCGTATGAGGAGGCCTTCGCTGTGAGAACCCTCCTTGCGTCGATGGAGTCATGGAAATGTCATCCAAATCAATGGTCGAGTCTAATCCAACGCCACTACCCAACACGGGATCTCGGGCCCTCAATTCCTCCTCTAGTTGCTACTCCTCTCTAGAAGGGGGTTCTTGCGTTGAGGCATAATGCAAGACCCCTGTTGTGACGGCCTGACCAAAAATTGTGCAAAGGATGTCGTAGTTGGCACAACTATTGGTCTTGTACTTTTTCCACTGGGATCGGACCTAAGAAATGGAAAAAATAATTACACAAGTTGACATAAATTGATAAAAGCATTTAATCATATAATTGGCCATAAATTATATAAAGAAAATGCAATAAATTTAAAATACATGAAGGTTAAGCCAAATGAAGACAGTGTTTACTCGGATCGCGTTTGCCCAATGTTCTTCCGTAGCAATAACAGTTTTTGTGATGGGGTTCCAGCCCATGCCCGTTTGGCCCATTAAATCTGTAAACTCGCGTTGTGTCTTCTTAAGACGGGCAATTTTCCCCTTCACTTGTGATGCATCAACTGGCCTAATACAAAGTTGATTGAGGCGCGTGGCAAGTCGGACTGTGTCACGGTTTGTAATTTTGGACCCCACCAATTTACCCTCCAATGTTTCTTGGTACAAAATATCAACCAACATCTTCTCCAACCCACCAGACTACAGCTCACGATCACGTATAACCTCTACATTATCCATGGTATGCTGCTAATGACCAATAATGACAATACAAATAATAGACAATGCAAACAATAGACAATGCACTTAAATCCATATTATTATGTATTGCAATGCATCATAAACATGGTACATGCATCAAGTCCAAAACTAGTAAATTTCACTATATTAAATGCATAGCAATGTTATTTTAATATATCATACAAGGAATCGAGGCCTATATACGAGTAAGATAAATTTAGAATGTATTTGTACTGAAAATGTTTTAATACCTTGTACAAGGACTTGCCGGATGAGCGTAGAAAGTAGGGTTGCAAGTCATACATAGCAATTAGAATCAATTCCGCACAAAAAAGAATAATCTGGCGTAGAAACAGTAGAAGCAACTGCTTTCCTTTTCCAATCCCCCACTCTCAATTCAAATTGTTAAAACACAAAAATAAAAGAAAAAAGAAAAAGAAAAAGAAAATCCCTTATTATATACATGGCCAGAGAGCTGCTCCACTTGCGGGATGTATATATATACAGAGAGATGGAAAGAGAGATCAAGCATATTGCTTAGGCATACTCACTTCTAAGTGCATGCAAGTTATTTTTGTCTAATTCTGAAAAATTACCTACCATTATAGTTAACAAAACAATAAGGAGGACCTCACCCATGTCACCCATGGCTGCCTTGTTAGTCCTTTGCATGATCACAAAGAAGGAATATATATTCTCAAACTTTCGGCCAACAGAATAATTCAAGACAGATTTCTTTGAATCCAAAAGTTGTTCCAGAATCAATAGGAGAAATAACAAATTTATATCAACCATCGTGTACGTACAAGAAGATAAAACTATTAATTGTGAAATGGCCATATGTACCAAATACAAAATTAGGGCTGGAAGATAAAACTGAAATGGCCCTGTAAACTGAAAATTAGAATTATGTTTTCAGTGGGCAATCACAACTATTCAACATTCACCAATAGATTACTACGTACGTGGTTAATAGTTCATAGATTCTCCATACCAATCTTTCATAAGTTAATTTAAAATTTCACTCCACATGTTTGAGTAAGTTCTTATGAAATGCATATACGTCAAATGCGGAAAATAAAGTTGAGATTGT
This sequence comes from Juglans mandshurica, assembly GCA_022457165.1. Taxonomy (NCBI): domain Eukaryota; kingdom Viridiplantae; phylum Streptophyta; class Magnoliopsida; order Fagales; family Juglandaceae; genus Juglans; species Juglans mandshurica. The sequence continues at coordinate 17,269,144 of CM039629.1, forward strand.
TACTTACCCGGTAAGAGCGCATCCTCGGAGCTATGATTATTGATCTCTCGATGGTTCGCCTTTGGTTGCGAAGCTTGACAGTGGAGGGACTTTGCTTCCGTAGTAAAATCGTGGTGGTTTTAGTTGAGTTCGGCATGGGAATTATATAGGAATACAGCACAGAGGAGATGCTCACACGGGTTTACAGTAGCACCTATCAGTTGATTGGAAAGAAAGTTGAGAACAAAGATCAGTTTGTAAAAAGGAATAAATACTCAGGTGCGTTCTGTTTATTTACCACGCCGAAAAGATGTTCGCTAGAGGGCTGTAACGGTTCAGACAAGAAGGACAAGCCCAAAGGTAATCTGTAACTGTTAGAGCACGAGGGGCTGCAGACGACTATGGAGTTGACGGTGGGAACCTCTTCCGTTGAAATAGGGGCTGCACACATCTAACATCCAACCCATCGACTATGGGGGACGATGGTGGGATTTGATTGCCGCTAATTTTCAAACTGCCGATTGCAATTCCAACTACTATTCACAACGGCACGCGATCAAGATTGCTATGGAGGCATCCGAGAGGTTTTGAATGGAGTTTTGGGATTGTTGGGGAAGAAGGACGAGAAAGAGAGAGGGAGAGACAGTGGGAGAAGTTATAACGGGAAAAAAAATTAAAGTTCGCAGACGTAGTCAGGAATCCCTGCAAAGTAGGGATGTGTCACATCTATTTACCGTATAGAAATGAATTTACGAATGAAACTCGGCTCATGGGTTTAGGTGAAAGTGGGTTTGTCAGTTGTGGGGCCCAATCAATGGGTTCAAACTTGAACTGCTCTCACTTGACGACCCACGTGTTTGAATGAGGAAAGCAGCCTAAAAGTGAAGTGAACTCAACTGCTCTGTGCATCCAAACGAAGCCTTACTTGACCCGACAAACGACCCGTTTCCATCTACCGCAGTAATAATCAAAACCTCTGGCGATTTTCAAACTATTGACTTCTCTCCTGAAACTCCAATGGCTAGACTCGATCAATCAAACTCCAGTTGAGTATATAGAGTCTGGTTCACGCCGCTCAAGCAGAGCATCTAGCTGCTTGAGCGAATACAAGTCAGAGAGTTTCGCTCAAAGATAGCTCGACAGACCTCTCGAGCAAAGGCAAGTCAGAGAGAGTTCGCTCGACACCTCTCGACACACAGCTCAAGCGGAGGGAAGTTAGAGAGCTTCGCTTGAGGAGCCGCTCGACAAATGGCTCAAGCGATTGCGGGAAACAGGTTCGCTCGATGCGGGCTCGACATGCCGCTCGAGCGAACATCACTAATTCTGCTTTGTTTAGGGTTTCGGTTTCCGCCGCATAACATAGATATATGTTTTGTTCTTGGCTTGTGACTGTATCAGAGTGAACAGTAGCTGTCCCATACTATTGTATTGTGATTCTTCAAGAAATAAAAATCATCTGCAGCTCCCGTGGATGTAGGCAATTTGCCGAATCACGTAAATACTGTGTTGTGTGTGATTACTTGTTTTTCCCGTGTTTGCTTTTACTTTATTGTCATCGTTTTTCACAACAACTCCAACATGGAGTAAGCACTCACTCAATGAGAGAGAGAAAAAAACTAGAATTTTCTCACACTCAAGCACTTGGATCATTCTCCAATCTCTCCAAGTTTTGGAAAATATGATCAAAAAGATAATCATCCAGTCAAAATCTCCATCATAAATATTCTGATCAATATTTGATCTGCAGTAGGACTTTGTTGACGGATTGAGCCTGTTAAGAATTTGAGGCACAGTAAAACTCTGCTGACGGAATGACTCTGCTGGGAACAATTCTGTTGACGCACATATTAACACCTGGTGCTACGTCTTCTCAGCAGATATAGATTTCTTCAACTGGATAATTCCTGACTTTTCGAACTTCAGCTATACACACTCTTAACCTATCGAAACCATTATCTAATAACTTCTTGACATAATTCAAATGTTTATAGATAAAGATAAAATACTTTACATTCATCCAACAAACTTAACAACAAATCTATATCCATCTATTCACTTAGTCCTATCAAAACTTATCAACTTAGTCCCATAGTCTTGGCCAAACTTTTGCATCTATAGTTATGAACCTACAAACGTGACGGATCTATAAATTCATCTTTGTGGAGCCAAATTTATTATCTGAGAATAATATTTTTGTTTATAATTTTGTGTACACTATTATAAAAAGGAACACTATAAACATAATTTAAGATTAAAAAAAATACCAACATGTTCTTAAGCTTGAAAATACTTTACGCGCGTCATGGTAGTAACAAAACGCTTATAATTTTCTCTCTCTAATAGAGAATTCGACATTTCAATTCAAATTATTATTCAGCAGAAGAACGAGAAGGGAGTCGAAACGACTAAAAGATGAAAAAGAAAATCATACATCAGTTTAAAAAATACATCTTTTCATTTTATAGACTTTTTTGGGTCAATGTATTGAGTTAACAAAAAGTAGATTTTATTAAATATTTGGGCGAAAGTTTTTAGTTTTTTGAAAAAAAAAAAATATTTTATGCATAAGTTTTCTTTTAGGATTTTTTTATGAGGCTGCAGATTTTTTTGAAGTTAGAGGGTTATTTCATAATTTTGATTTATTTATAAAATCAGTCCCTAACTTTTAGCTCATTCGCAAATCACTCTATTCGCTTCATTTTTTATAATTTTCTCTAGAGTAATATTAAATACAAGTTTAAGGATGCAAGTCTTGAAAAAAAATAAGATCTATTATTAACAAAAAATAAAAAAATAAAAAAATCAGTTTTTCCACATCTCATTAGTTTTCAAAAGTTCTGCTCGAAACTTGCACATCCTCGTATGCACAAATCTCATTTTCCTTTATAGGTATGCAAATCCCGCATGACAATCAATTAGAGCACATGTTAATTTTTATTTTTCTTAGATTTTTTTTTATTTTTTAACAAGGGAGTAGCTTATGTCGAGTTTTGATTAATTTCCACATGGCAACCTCGCCATTAGATGATTTGAGGGAGATGGACGGATGGATTTAATTGCAAAAATTTACATATCCTTAGAATAAATTACTTGAAAATTAAAACCAAAGAAGTGATTTGCAAACAGACTAAAACCCAAATGTCTAATTTTATTTATGGTTTCAAAAACATACCCTACTCCAATTTTTATTGGGATTTTGGATATTCTTTGAATTTGAAACCCTAATCTGTTTAAATAAGAAATCACTTATAGACACGCTGACCATTTACTGGTATGATTAAAGACTGCAAATTTAAAACAAGATAATAACATTTCCCTCTTACAAATGGAAAGCAAATTCTCTCACCCCTTTATAGCACACATTAGGAAAAGGGGGGCGGGGGGGTGTTGTTGGGGCCATTGGGGCAAAGTCAGGGAAATCCAAATTCCTGTTACATCTCTACTTTTCAGACACGACGATATTGACTTGGGATATCAGAACTACTTAGAAGTGACTAAAAAGACAGGCTCTCTCAATAATATGCACATTATTTTAAGCAGCAAAAGAAGTCGAACATTGTTCGAAAATTTCCCAGTAACTCACATCAATTTTGATCTTGACACACTCCAGTCTCCTTCATCCAAGTTGTAGCAAAATGATGGTGAGCTTTACTGTGAAAGTGAAGACTCATGCATGCACTTCAATAGCGGTGCGCCAACTTCTCCTTCTCCTGGTAATATTGGACATAACTGCATCCAATTGCATACAAACATATCTATGAACTCGTGTAAGATAAAGTGTGATTGCAACATAACCGAGATGGAAGCTAATAAACAAAATTTACACGGGTAAGGATATATAATTTTTTTATAGGTAAATTAAATATCTAATCAATGAAAGGATATATAACTACCTAAAGGAAAAGAGCAAGAAGTATATATTATTGCGTTCCACGTGAAATCCACTACGTATTCAACTTCCATGTATAATTCTTTCAAAGTCAATTAGCAGGCAACATTGCTGAGCCTAAACAGACACTCTCCCTATTCATTATACTGTTTCAGACATTGATGGTTAGATACAGTACAATGATGCACAACTTAAGACAAACAGGAAGTTGGTGAAAACGGTATAAAATATATATTTATGCCTCCAGATAGTTTATGAATCAACAATCTCCATGAACAACATGAGAATCACACCTTAAAGAAAATTTTCTCATCCACAAGTTACTCTCAATATCCACTGCAGCGTTCACATATGAATTTCAAGCATTCAATTAACAATCGATTACCACCATCACAATGTATACATCATAAAAAAGCATCATCCACATTCAGTTTCAAGTTTTCACTGCAGAGGGAAGACACATTTCTCTAATTATGAAACTCTCTTGAAAAATGTCAAACATTACCTTAGAATGTCAAATGACTTTTTTTCCAATAATTGTTAGTATAAAGTACTTTATTTAATCATTGTGCAACCTTCAAGGCTAAACTGTAAACATGAGCCATGCAACAATGAACCCAACAGCTCATGAAGTTGGATCATTAGACAATTGAAAATGTGGGTTAAACACACATCGATATTATGTTCTGACAAAATCAGTACAGCAGATATCTCATACCATCTACCCCCCAAACAACCTTCTAGATAAAACCTAAAAAAAAAGTGAAGAGCCAAACCACACATTTAAATGCCAATTCCCCTTCATGTTCACCCAGAGAATTGGTAAGGAAATAATTCCATTCAACAAGCAAGATTCATTCAGGAATTTTAATAAACATTCAGATATAAAAGCCTATTTCTGAGTTTGTCCATATACAAGCCCCAGGCATCCACACCCAGGGCACACTGCTTACATGCCTATCGCATCACCTTTTTTTTTTTTTTTAAGCACAATGGTTTACTGCAATTCGTCAAACCCACTGAAAGACACCATTTGCATACGAAATCCACCCCATATTTGAGTTGTGCTCTAAAACACACTGTTTGAAACTCACCCTTTTCTGACCAACCCAGTCATTTTTTTTTTTTATCGGCACTGGGTGTCCGGAACAGCGTCCCGACTAATCCCTGGGGTGCACAGGCCCTCGGCAAGACCAACCCAATCATTTCTTCTCTAAAGATTCAAAATCTCGACTGTAGGATCTCAGGAATCCAAGTTTCTTTTATTTCTAACCCAACCATCTTCTCTAAAGCTCCAAAATGCACCACACAGCCATTTTCAGACAATATCCATTTATTGATAGAGTTTAAGGGGTTTAGGGATGCTATTATGATTTTTGGACAAAAAAAAAAAAAACTCTTTCCTCTACCCGAGATGAGTGAGATTTTCCCCTAAGGGCTTGCATGCCCGGAGCCAGTATTTAGATTTGTTCCAGGGGTTAATTGGAAAATGGCAGATTCTGAAGATGATAGTGGAAAGCCCGGCATAACTAATTCAAAAGCTGTACCAACCACAACGAGACATACAACCTCAATATCATGTAAACAGAGTATATGAGATATTAATACCATGTATCAAAAAAGAATTTTACTGGCAAACTCTTCCAAATTTGGTCCAACAATGGGCATGTAACGCCCCAATGGAAGGCCCAAACCACTTAGCCTATACTCCAAAATAACTAGTCAATGATACAATTGGAGCCCCATTGGAACCTTATAAAGAGCAAGAACTTCTCCTTTCCAAGTAATGTGGAATCTCATACACCACCTACCCTTATCCATATCACATGGGGTATCACAATCTACCCCCCTTAAATTCCCGACGTCCTCGTCGGGCTTGTCCATTATAGGTGGCACAGCTCAAGTCCCATATTTTTTTTGGGATAGGCTCTGATACCATTTGTAACGCCCCAATGGAAGGCCCAAACCACATAGTCTATACTCCAAAAGGACTAGTCAATGATACAATTAGAGCCCCATTGGAACCTTATAAAGAGCAAGAACTTCTACTTCCCAAGCAATGTGGGATCCCATACACCACCTACCCTTATCCATATCATATGAGGTATCGCAGGACAAACTAATAGACACATACACTTACCAATTAAACATAAATCTAAGACATGCATGCAAAGCTGGTTCCCATCACTAGCCTTCATAGCTGCTTGCATAATAAGAGGCATTTCTTCTTCACTTCCAATCTCCAAAATATCTAGTTGTAACTTCTCTTCAATTTAATACACATCTTTGTGAACACACACAAACATTGTAACCAAGCTTCCATTGATTATTGGTTTTGTTTGCCCAAACAGGTTATACGTGTAGCCTACAATGCAATACAAGTTAGCGTAATAAATAATGTAATTACTGATTTCCATCAGGAATTTTATACCTTAGCTCAAAAAATTATGATTGCTGAGGTGACATCAGATGAAATAATCCATAATCTAACCAAGTTAGGAGCTCGTTACGAGAATACAATAAGGATTTTCTATATAAAGGTTTCACATTAGCAAAACTTCCATTTTCGTATCCCGTAGAGAATAACGTCTGATATGCCCGCCAGGGGGTGAGCACAGGGAGAAGGATCCAGCCGCTGACAATAAACCACAAAGGATCACTTCTAGGTAATTCAAATTCTGAAATTTACAATATTTTTATGTTCTAGCTATTAACATGATCAGCAATACGTACAAGAGAAACCATACATGAAAACAGACATAGCATCCCTAGTCTACCAGTGAAAATATGTCTTCTCATATAACAGCCGTCTCCAATCTTCTCAATCTAATCCCAGTCCCTCATATAAAACCTGAATCTCACTTTTCAACCCAAGAGAAAATCCCTAAATCATATATCTAATAACACAGAATCTAATCGAGGTCACTGGTTCGACATTTTCGCATAGAAGAACTTAACCAATCGAAAACATAGATAAACCCAAAATTTGATCTGGGTAAATAGAGAGAGAGAGAGAGAGAGAGAGAGAGGGTGGTGAAAGGAAGGAATTACGAGTAGGTGCCGACGAGGGGGCTGAGGAGGAGGACAGCGCTGAACCAGTTCTCGGAGACCTTGTGGTGAATCTTGCCGGGCAAGTCTTTCCACAGACCAGGCATCACCTTCTGCTGGAAAGGGGAGAGCGCGTAAACGACTGCCTTCAACTTCACCGGTTGCTTCCCCATTTCTGTCTTTGAATTGTTAGGGCAAATCGAAAAAGAAAAATTTGGGGGAAGGAAGAGCATTTAATACTCCGATGATGTCTGGAGGGTCCCTCTAGACATAGTTCTGTTCGCACGTGCGAGTTGCAATGTCCTGCTGCTCAGAAATTATTCCTTTAGTTTTTGAAAGGAAAAGTATTGTAATTATTATTATTATTTCATCAATAAAAGTATCCTGTTTTTTATGGTCCAATAAATAAATAAAGATTACTGCTATGGTCCTGAATTTGAAATTCAAAAAGTGTCCCTAATAATGTAAATATTTTCTTTTTTTTCATATTTTTTTAATCATCATAAATATTTAAAAAAAAATAAAAAATTCACAAAATTATTAAAAAATATTTTCTTAATCATTCGATAAAAAAAAAAAAAATTCCATTCGAGACACTTTCATTTCTCATAAATAAAACTCTGTTATCATTTCTTTTTATTTATATTAATTATTTAAATGACACCCACTTAAAATTTGTCAAATCCTAGATACAATGGGTGATAACAAGAATTAAGATGAAAAGAGTATTCATCTTTATATTTCCCTATAATTATAAATATAAAAAAACATTTATCTTTCCCTATAATTATATTTTTCTTCTACACCATTATTTTTTAAGGATAATACTATTAAGTTCCATGATTTTGATCCCCCATTTTGACTGTTTGTGTATTTTATTTTATTTTTATTTTTTATTTCTTAATAGTTAAGGAAGTGACTACTAATTTATGTATTTTTTTAAAAATATTTAAAGATATTTAAATAATGTTTAAATAAAAAGCAAACAAATGCAATTACACAAATGGTAACTTCTAGGGGCAAAATCATTTGATTGAATAGCAACACCTGTTTTTCAAAAGCCGAAGTTTTTTTCAAATTGGGTTCAAAGTTCCTCTATCCTATTTAAAAAAGAGAAATTTTATTTGCAGTCCTCAAGTGGGGACTGCATGTGCAGGCACATTATTAAATGAGAGAAAATATAATTTTAGGAGGGATAATTTTATAATTTTAAAAAATTTTAAAGTTAAAATAGTCTAAGCTTACATTGCAGTCCCCATTTAGAGATTGTACCTAGCATTGCTCTTTAAAAAATGGACAATGCTAGAAAGGTAACACTTCCATTGTATCGATAGTACAAATTGCACTTTTTTCATTTATTTTTTGAATTTTTTTAAATATTTTAAAAAAAATTTACAAACTCATTAAAAAAATACTTTATTAACCACTAAGCAAAGAAAAAACACAATATCCATGCAATGCTGGGTCACCTTTCTCGGTAGTCCAAACATTTTTCTTAAAAAATTTGACATGTGTTTTTAAACTTGTGATAAGTACATTTTCTGTTGTTTAGTGAAAGGGGCACGTACCAATTTTTTAAAGCGAGAGTTTATCAAATGCTTATTCATTTGTCATATTTTTAGATGGGTTGAAGAAAACTCCATATTTTTTCAATAATCATATTATCTCAACAACAATTTTTATATGAATATAATAAAATACATTTATGGATGGCCATTAGAATTCTTATTTATTCCCGTATTCATATTTTACATGTTCATGTATCATCTTGATTCATGTATTATTATTCCCTAAGTTTATGTATTTATTTAATATCATATATACTCTCATATTTATAATCTATTAAAAAAAGTCTTGATGAGTATTTGTGGTAGACACATAATAAGAAAACGCTATATTTTTTCAATAATCATATTATCTCAACAACAATTTTTTTAATAGTCATATTATCCCATAACTTGAATTTGATAACTAGGGCTAGTTTGATAACACAAGTGTTCTTGTATAATCCCTTTGTGACTAGAGTATTTTTCTTTCTCATATATTCTTAAATATTTCATTCTTAAATATCACTTAAACATAAAATACTTTTCAATTTCAAATTTTTAACTTTTTCATCTAATCATTACAAATTTCTCAAATTACTAAACAAAAATACAAAAAATAATTCAAATTTTTCAAATTTTAAAATAAAAATTATATTCAAAATTATATTTAACTTTTTTTTAAACTTTATAATATTTATATTGAAATTTTTTTCTCTTTTTTTAAAACTTAATAAAATATCTTAACTAAAACTATTTTATTATTATTCACATGTATTCAGAAATATTTATAAATATCGAAAGGAGGCTTAAAAGAGTTGAGTTTGGTCATAATGTATGGCCTATTTAGTTATTTGGACTAAAGTTAGGTTAACTCATATATATGACCGGAATTGACATGACATCAATCTGTCTTCCAACACAAATTTTTATGGTGTTATGATTCATAAAAGAGAGGATCAAAACACAAAAGTGGTTTTTAAGGATGGGTTTGATATCATAATTATTTTTAGATATTCTCAAACTATTTTATTAATATTTACAAATTATTAATTATTATTTTATTACTATTCACAAATCATCTGAGATATTCTTAGTATATAAATGAAACCTAATTCATTAGAGAATGTTTAGATAGTGAGTTGAGATGAGATAAAAGTTAAAAATTAAAAGTTAAATAAAATATTATTAGAATATTATTTTTATTTCTATATTTGAAAAATTAAACTGTTTATTGTATTTTATTTAAAAAAATTATAATAATTAAATGGAATGAGTTGAGTGGAGAGGCTTATGGCATAAAAAAAGACTAGTCATCCCCTCAAAAGATGGCAAACTCAAGATGTTTGCTGATGGACTTGTAGTTGACTTTTTGGATAAATGGATGATGATTGGATAAAGCGTTACAAAATAATGTGTACAAAATGTTGGTAAAACGATGGTTTTTAATTTGTTTTCTCCGACCACTACGGTACGTAATGTCACCTAATTGTAATGACATTGCTAGATTGCTAAATAAGGGCTATTTTTCTAATCTCATTGATATGTTCTTCTTGCTAAAATTCCTCTAATTGGATATATGTGTAGTTTTTTCGTTCAAATAAACTTAAAAAGAACCCCCCCCCCCCCCCCATACAAAAGAATATGAAAAATTATTAAAAAAAACTATGACTTTTTAGATTTTTTCTTAATAGAATGCATTTTTGTAACACAAAATTGTAAGAAATATTTTAACCACAAAAAGATTACATAAAAATAAACTCACAAAGTGATGTGGCTTAATGCGATATGTTAGATTGTAAAGTTACTTTTATCGTAAAGTAGATCTAATAAATCATATGAAATTATATCATTTTATGAATTTACCTTTGTGTTTAAAGAATATATATCATCTCATATTCACATTCTACTAGTTTTTGACTTAAGCAATGTGTGCGAATAATTACATGAGATCCCTCTCCTTGGTTTAGAAGAGTCAAGTATAAAAGGTAATATGAGCATTTTCTATGTGAAAGTTCCTATACATGCACACTAAGGATTTTGATAATAAAAATATTATTTCATCATATAAATACGATTTCAAATTTTTTTTCGAAAAATATATTTTCAGTTAAAATATTTTTAAAATCGCAATCGTATAAGTTATATGATGAGAACAATTATCTCGCAGTCTATTGACTTGCTGAGAATGGTATTATAAATGAGTTATGGCGCAAACAGTTGTTACATCACACTTGAGTTGATGTAATATGGGGTTGCAGCTTTAATTCTGACTTGTCATCCTTACTTTGAGTTCATTCGCCTTTGAGAAAGGTCGAGTGATCATTTTGTGTAAACGTAAATTATATTAAAAATCTAGAATATCTAAGTTTGATCATTTTTTGGTTGAGTTAAGAAAATTACTCATATTTTCAGCGAGAGTAAGGAATTGTGGATTTTTTGTAGCACTTGGAAAGAACGTTTTCATCACGTTGCATTCTACATTACCTTCACCTTAATATTTTCAAAATTTTTATAAAAAATCACCGAAAATAGTGAGAGTAATTCAATAATTAGTGGCAGTATACATTTAAGTTAAGGTGTACCATTAGTGATAGTGACTCCCAAAAGTTATAGAATATAATAATCCTCATAAATAGTATAGTAGCTTTATATCAGTATTATCTCATCGTTTAGAGACTAAAAGAGAATATTTGTAATATGGTTTCGCTAAATGTATTAAATTCACATAGTAGGAATCCCAAAATAGAATTTTAGATTCGCTTCACTTATGTGATCTAACATGGGGTTGTCGATCTAATTGGTAAAGGAAAAGTGGAGTTGATAGAGGTATAGATCCATCTCTTAGCACTAATTGAGTTGCATTTAGATAACTATTGTTCGTATATTTATTGAAACTTTTCTTGCAGGTGTTAAATAACTGATTCTCATAGGAGAATTAGATGGTTAGCTTTTGTGATGTTTAGGCATGAAGTACTTTGAGCGCATGATTGTTACTAGTAAAATTTTGGTACAAAAAGCAAATGAATGTTGCTGGTAATGTTTACATGCGGCCTAAACAAACTATCTATTCAAAAATACCCAATGTACCTAGTCTTTTTTTTATTAAACAACCTATTGAATAAAATGAAGTTTTTTGAACGCTGTTGACAATTTTAGAAAAGTGTCATCCAAGAGATATTGCGAACTAATTGTTTTAGATAATTAGTTGTCACCTAATAAGAGGTGTTCCATATTAAAATGTGATGGACATGAGTTTGTGAAAAGAAGCTCAGGACTCATGTCTTGTGAGATTGTTTACAAGAAAAATAGTTTCTATGAGCTCTTGTTCAAAATTCATAGACAATTAATAAGATAAACAATATCAAAGAATCTAGTTTTGTCTATACTATTTTATGTTTCCATTATAGTTTGCTAATGGGAGTTAGAGGTTAAGATTTTGTTAGAAGGTAACTATGGCTTACTTGATTAAATGAGTTTGTCATGTGATTGTCGTTAAGCGTAATGACTAGACTATTATGATTGTCTTTGGGGGCAAAGACCCTAATCGCTTTACCCTTAATGAAAAATAAATTATGGTTATCTCACATCTTTTGTTGAGTACAAGAGATTTATATGAAACCTTGAAATCGCAAATTAAATTTGCTGAATGGCATTTGTGGTCACCTTGTAGATTCTTAAAAATTACAGTTGGACTTGCTGACTAGAATCTAAGGTTTATATTGTGAGTTTGACCTAAATGAGATTCGCTATGAGTCATTACTGACTTCATGGTTATGCAAAAGACTTTTATATGTAAAAGCTGAGTCTCTTGGTAGGAGCATGTTTTGGAAAGTTACTACACATTAGAATGCGCATAGAGATAAATGGTCCTAAAACTTCACTTGAGAGTTGTGATTTGATTATTTTTAGTTGACCATATAATTTCTCTCCGTCATGGTTTTGCTCGTCGTACACATGATACTGATGTGTTCTATGATCATGTGGCGTGGCTGGAAGCATTTTTTGGTAAGCACACATAGTCACCATAAATTTGGAGTTATGGTGAAAAATGGATATCGATAGGCTTAGATCGGCTCACTCATACGAGCGATCATCTTTGGCGCTATAAAGAGGTAGTGAACAAAAATGAGACAATGTGTCACTCGATACTTGTCCAATGAGGGAGAAGCTGTAAGACACAAAATATATAGCGCCTTAGTGGGAGCTAAGATGAGGTCAGCCATACTTAAAAGGACCATGCATGGTTACCCACAAACAGTAGGTGAGTGAATAAATCTCTGCTTCCCCACCGTGTGAGTTCTGTAGGTCATAATTGATGATCTTAATTTATTTATGCCTTTAAGAGACCTTCGACTATGTCACGAGGTTCATATTTTAATGTCTGCTACTTTGGCATGTTATCTATGGCCATGTATGATACGGTCTAAAGAGGCATTGCTAGAAAAATGACTGGACTGAAACTAAATGACATGAGGGCGAAGGGAAGACTATTTGGTAACACATCAATATTGGTTTGTGCTCACTGTAGGCAAGTTATGTTACTTCTTGAAAGTTGCAATATAACTATGAGTACATCATGTTTTATGGAAATTAAGCATTGCTCTGAGTCATTTTGGACTCGAGATGGATTAGGGATGCTTAGTTTGATGTAACCAAATGAGTCGGGGCATAACGAGACATTTTTAGGGATGTTGCTATGTTGGTCTTATCTCAGAGAGATTTGGTATAGTGCTCCCATTTTCTTTACAGTTGTGCTCGATGGTTGCACAACCTATTTGCCAGTTTGAACAAGAGTGAGAACGTATTAAAAGATGCAGATCTGGAATCTTACCCACTATGTGTGAGTGGATGATGTAAGAAATGGACACCCATAGTAGGCATCCCTTCACCTTCTCTTGAGGGTTATGAAGTGGCTCTAAAGCCACTTCATGAGGCTTGATGGCAGGCCTTTAATGGCCAGCCAAGGGATTACACTAGAGTTGATATTTACATAGTCTTTCCCCTCTTTGGATGAAACACTTGGATCAATAAGCTCTCTCTTTCAATTAGTTCTCTCTAATCACGGCATATAGGTTGTGGAATGTGTGAGTGTTGCTCTGGTATTACCATGTAGCACACTCCACCATCGCCAAGAGGATTACGAATGAACAACGACAATGACAAAGAATTTGTGGAACAAACGCACTAGATCCGAGATATTTCCGACGAGGTAATATCGATTTTGCTGTACATTCTGATCTAATTTTTCTAACAATGCATTAATTGTGTAGGACTTCTTTTACAAAGAGACAGAAAAAATATTCTTTAAATCCTATGAAGTAATTTTAATATTCCATAAACATCAAAACTAATTGGTGAGAATAGAAAAAACTCAAAAAGTATAATAATTAATAGGCAATGAAATCAAATGAATAAATAATTAAGAGTCAATAGTTACAATAAGATAAAATCTTTATTTTATTAGAAAAGTAATAATACAATGATATAAAAATTAAGAGGTGAGGAAGCCAAAGAGGGGAGAATTAGTAATCATAAATGGTAAATACAAAGGAAATCAAATACTCATAAAACTGGTTTAAAATATGAGTTATGCTATTTATAAATCTTTTGTATTATCACGTTAAATTTATATGTGAGACCTATTATATTTATAAAAATATAAAAAATAATAATATATCTTATATATAATAAGTGCCAATAAGCAGGCAGCTCTCGTCCATCTTTTTTTTCCATTTTTGTCCCTACTTTATATTTCTTTTCCCTCCGTATAGTGTCAAATTTTTTGTGCTTTTTGGACGATTTTTGTTCATATTTTTTTTTCCATTTCTATCCTTGAATTGGTATTTGTTTGTCATTTCTGTCCCTCTTGCTACTCTTAGTCAATTTACGATTTTGTCCTTTTTTTGTTCTTCTCGAATTTCTGCGTTTTCATTTAATCAGATTCTACATTTTTCTTCTCCTGATTTCCACCGCCTTCTAGGTTTCATTTTTTTTTCATCTTATCAGATTCTATATTTTGTTCTCTCTGTTTCCCACCGCCTTCATCGTTTTTCTCTTATCACATTCTCAATTTTTTTTTACATTTCTTCACCGCTTCCACCATCTACTTCTTTGTATAAGAATTATCTTCATTTTTAAATTTTCAGAATTTGATTTTTTTTTTTTGTCTTTTCTACCGCTTAAACCTCTAACCACTTCTTATAAGAGTAGTTTTCATCTTCTTTATTTTCTATTGTTTCCTATCTCTCGTTTTAACTATCCCAAATCTGTTTCTTTCGACTCTGGATTCTAAATTTGCCTCTCACCTCTCCAGTTTCACAGGTCAGTTTTTATATGTTCATTTCCTGATTGTTTTCTTCAGTTATTTACAAATATGCAATAGTTAAGAAATAAAAAAGTTACATGACTCTTTGGATATTGAAAACTAAATTTAGTTGAGCCTTGAGAAAGATGACTGCATCTCCATTTCTTATTGTCTTATTGTTTTTTACTCTTTTACCTTCCATTCTCTGTTATTAACGTATATAGCATCTGGAAAAAAATACAAGCAAGTACGGGTGTAACCGGTCTGGTCCAGTCCAGTTTTGGACAAAATCTAGGACCGAACCAGTATGTACCGATTTTGTATTTTTCAAAATCGATTACGCCTCGATTACCCTCCTAAACCGATAACTCCGGTTTTACCGGTTTCCGGTCCGGTCCGATTTTTTGATTTTTTTTAAATGTAAAAAACATATAATAAAGTGTTACTTCTTATTATAAAATTTTATTAATAATTTAATATATATTATGCTTAAAGCATATGATCAATTAAATTTTCATATTTAAGATTAAACTTTTATTTTATAAATTATAACAACATTATCTTATATATAATTATATTAATAACATATGATCAAATAAATTACAAATATTCATATTTAAGATTAACATTTTATGTTATTATTTATAAATTATAATATGAAATTTTTTCATATATGATATATAATTATATATATTATATATATAAATTTAACATATAATTATATATTATATATATAAATATTTTGTATAATATATAAAATTAATTTATATTTTTTTTTCCAACCGGTCCGGTTTGGTCCGGTCTGGTCCCGGAAACTACGAAACCGGAACCGGACCGGATTCGGCCTGTTTTCATAAAATAGGAACCGGTTCCGGACCGGATCGGTTCGGTCCGGTACGGACCGATTTTCCGGTTTAAATTTACACCCCTATAAGCAAGCAATAAAATGAGAGAAATAAATAAAATTAAAAACTTCACAACATGTATTACATCTGTACATCTACAGATATTCATTAAACTCAAAAGAAAACTACTACTAAAAAAAAACTATCAATATAGGTCGGAAAAAAGAAAAAAGAAAAACTCAACAACCCACGAACTACACATATTCAGATCACGTCTAAACAAATATCAAACATATTAAAGTATATGTTAAACCAACACAAAAACATATATAAAAAATAAATCAGAATATAAGAATTAAAAACTTCAAAACATGTAGTACATATTTACATCTACAGATATGATTAAATTCAAAAGAAAATTGACACTAAAAAAAACAGCTATCAATATAGACTAAAAAAATAAATTCTCAAAAACCCACAAATTACACATGTTCAGATCATATCTAAACAAATATCAAATATAGTAAAGTATGCTAAAACAACATAAAAGCATATATAAAAAATAAATCAGAATATAAGAAACACAGAAATAAAGATTTATAAGCATCCAAAAAATAAAAATTTGCAACCAAATAATCATCACAACAGCCCAACGCATAAAATAAAATGAAAAAATAAGAAAGAAACCAAAATCTCATAAGTATAACATCAGATCTGTATGTATTGACAATAATAGTTTAGATACCAGCACAAATATAAAAAGAAAACAAATCAGGAAGAGTAAACCTCAGAAGATGGTAATTGTTAAACTAAAATGATGAAAAAAAAAAGAAATAAATCAAAATCTCATTAATATAATCTTAGATCTGTATTTGTTGCCAAAAATAATTTAGATATGAGCATAGACATAAGGAGGAAACGTATCAGGAAGAACAAACCTCAGAATATGGTAACTGTTAGCGATAGAGTATCTGAAAAAAAAAATACAACTAAGATGGTCAAATATGAAACAATATTGCAGTGACATGCGAGAAAAAAATAAAATTGAAAAAAATCAAAACATGTAATACATGTGTACATCTACAGAGATTTGTTAAACTCACGATCTGTAGCCACTTGAAAAAAAAAATTCAACCAAAAAAATATCGCAACAACCCAACGCACAAAAATAGAAGGAAAAAAGAAACAATAAATCAAGATCTGAGAAGTACATTCTTAGATCTATATGAATCAACAATAAATCTCATATTCGTGTGCATTGCCAAAAAATATGTAGAAACGAGCACACATAGATAATCAATACGCATTAGGTGAAAAACAAAAAACCTATATCTCATAAATAAATAAAACCATTCACAAAAAAAAAAAAAAAAAAAAAAAACCTACAAACCATGTCGTGATCAAATTCCTTTTTTCGCTTGCAGCCTTGCCTTCTGATGGAAATCCGAAACAGGCCCATGAAACATATTACAGTGACATGTAAGAAAGAAAAAAAATCAAAATCAAAATGAGATATACAGACGGAAGAAATTAAAATTTTTTTCTACATATCTTGTTTCTTTGTTGAGAACAAGATAAGAAAAGAGAGTCAGTGCAGATGGAAAGGCAAGATACGAGAGAAGGAGAAGAAGAAACAAGAGAAGAGGCAAGAGACGAGGGAGAGAGAGGGAAGAAGAATTTGGAAAGAGGCGAAATGAGGGAGGCCAATCTCATAAGGATGTATTTATAGGGCTGCTCGTAGAATTAGGGTTTTTTTTTTAATATGAAAACGACGCCGTTCTAGGTCTGGGATGGGGTGGGTGGATGAATTTGTGCTCAAAATTGTGTCGTTTTCTGTAACGGCTGGTGGGTTGGGCTTCATGAATGATTTCGAGCCTAGATAAACTGGGCCGATTGGTCTTTTTTTCGTTGGGCTTCAAATGATAAAAAAAAAAAACTCATTGCACATAAAATTATATTAAGAATTTAAAATATAAAAAAAAATTACATTCTTCTAAAATTTTATTTGTGTAAATTTTTACTATAATAAGTATTTCAAATTTAATAATAATGTTTATTAAAATATAGAATTTAAAATTTTCCTATGGGAAAATTAAAAAAAAAGGGAAAAAAGGAGAGAAGAAAAAAAAGGAGCTCGGTTGAAAAATAGAAGAAAAAAAAGAAGTTTAAAGATTAAAAAAAAGAATTGAACATTAGATCTTATTACAAAGAATTTTGAAATTTCAACTCCAAATTGATAATAAATTATATTAAAATTATTAACAAAATTAAATTTGTAAAAAAAATCAATTTCAATAATAGGCAAATTCTATTTTCAATCGTAAAAATTTTATTCTAATTATATAATCAATTTTGTTTAGATAATATGACAATTGTTGAAAAGATTTTAATAAAAACATATTAAGAACTTACATTCTAATATCTTAATATAGCCTTATTTGACAAACAATAATATATTATTAAAATGATTATGTTATATTTTATGATATATTCTTTTGCAATAGGCTTTTTTCTTTTGTACTTATTTTCTTGTTCCTCAATCTGCTGGTTGCTGATCCGCTCTATTTCTACTGATCTTTTGTTTGTTCTTTATCTTTGGGTATATTTTATTATCCAAGAAATAGATGTTATTGTTTTTATTTTATAATATTTTTCGCATTTATTTGTGTTAGACATTTTACAAATATATAAAACTGTGATTATTAATTAGAATTATTCACTATTTGTTGTATATGTATTTAGATTTTTAATTGTAAATAGTTTGTTATTATATCAGTTGATTTGATTTGAATATTAGGCATATCTTTTTTTTTTTTTTTTTTTTTTTATTATTATTTTTTATAAGTAGAATATTAGGCATATCTTACTGATTGGATGGTATTTCTTCATACTTTAAATATCAATAATTGTTCTAGCATATATAATTGTTATGCTTTAAATATAGATAATTGTTCTAACATCTAAGATTTTAAATTTAAGATCATAGCATATATGTCACAAAAAAATAAATCTCCACATCTCACATAGAAATAATATTAACATTTCAGACTTCAAACATCTCAGAATTCGAACTTGAATATGTCACAAAAGGTTTAAGACAATAGACATATATGTTACAAACAAACAAATCTCCACATCTCATAAAAGAAATCATATTAACATCTCAGACTTCAAACATCTAAGATTTTAGGTTTAAGACAATAGAATTCAACTTAAGATTCAGATTGATTACTTGATAACCATAATATAGAAATTTTAACTATAAATGGACATATTTATATCTATATTTTAAGAATTTTTTTTTTGTTTATAGAACATATTATATACATGATCTGCATAATGTTTATAACTATAATACGACAACTTATAAGAACCAAGTCGCAACTTTAAGATGTATGCGGCCGACTTCTATAATCGTCGAGTATTCCAACCTAGCTATCAAAGCAGCTGAATGAATTTTGCTCCTGATCTTCGCCGTGCCTATTCACACCAGAGTTCGACATGTTGGTTGAATGAATATGCACATACATTTTAGATATAAAAGTGTATTTTGAAGTGTATGATATGGCTATATAGCTATTCATTTAGTCAACCTGTTGCACTTTGATGTATACATTTTACATCTAAAATGTATGTGGCTATTCTTTCAGCCAACATGTTGAACTCTGGTGTGAATAGGCACGACGAAGACCAGGAACAAAACCCATTCAACTTCTTTGATAGCTAGGTTGGGATGCTCGACGATTACAAAAGTCAACCGCATACATCTCAAAGTTGTGATTTAGTTCTTGTAAGTTATTATATTATAGTTATAAACATTATACAGATCATGTGTATAATATGTATTGTAAACAATAAAAAAATTTTAAAAATATAGACATAAATCTGTCCATTTATAGTTAAAATTTATATATTGTGGTTATCAAGTAGCCAATCTGAATCGTAAATTGAATTATGAGATGTTAATATTATTTTTTTGTCAGATGTGGAGATTTATTTGTGTGTGACACATATGTCTATTGTCTTAAACCTTTTGTGACATATTCAAATCTGTCTGACATAAAAATATAGGCATAAATCTCCCAAAGTATCACAAAGATACTCGACGATATATAGGATTTCAAACGTTGTCACAACCGAGATAAAGATTGGAATCTAAAGAAAAGAGTGAAGTCCAAAACTTAAGATATTTTATCATATCTACTTTTTAAAGAACAATATTTTGATAAATTCGGTGTTTGTGTTTTAGATTTTAGACTGTGCATATATTTAAATTTTATTACATCAACTATTTTATTACATGTCATGTAAAAATTGCAACAAAATAACTAAATATGGAAAAAATGAGAATGTTTTATGTTATAGTTGCAAAAAAATAGAGACTTCACAATCAAAGTAAACATTTTTTTCTCATATTCTCGAGTTCAAAATTTTTACGTTATAATTATGATATATTAATTGTTAATGTCAATAAATAATAATTTATTTACTATTATTAGATATTAAATTTATTTAAAAACGTATGATGATAGCACATCAACTCTCATAGTCACTTTTGGATCTGCAGTTATAGATATTATGTAGATAATATATGTGATATTTTTTATGATCAATGAGAAAATCTTAAAATATAGATAAAATTATTATATTTCATAATTATATATATTAATCTATTTTTTATTATTACATATTTCTTATTTTTAAAAATATTTTTTATATTATGCAATTGGGCACACGAGTTTGCCCTTTATAGCATTGGCTTGAAAATTGCTAGTTATGTTAATAAAGATTATTGTAAATTGATATCCCGTTTGGATATAAGAAGTGTTTTATTTTATCTTATCTCATAATTATAATTTTCGCAAACTTTTATACAAAATGTAATCAACAATTCAACATTCAAATTCTAAAATAATAACAATCTTAAAAAATAATATTATACTAATATTTTATTCAAATTTTAACTTTCATTTCAACTCATTTCATCTCAACTCACTATACAAATAACAGCTTATTTTTAGAACATTGTAACAATGTAAAAAAATAAGGAAAATGCTAAATGTACTTAAGAAAAACTTACTTCTCCACACGTCAGCTATTGATAGGCTGAAAATTATAAAATTTGAAATCCAAAATTTGAATTTTAAAAGAAAACCAATAAAATAAGTGTTGTAAATAAAAGTATAAGTAAAACTGTAAGTATATGTATCATTAGTAAAAAAAACAAATATTATTATTCATTTTTTTTTAAGAAAAATTCTATTCATAAACCTTACATATCACATATTACTATTTTTTTAATTTTTTTTAATTTTTTTTTTTATTAAATGTGTAGTATATGAATGATGAATATTAAAATTCTATCCATAATCATTCGCCGTTTTATGTTCCGATCCAATGTACCACTGCCACGTGGCCAATAAACTACTGTCCAAGAGTCAAGCTCGACAACGTGATTTTACTAAAAACAGCCTGGCAGTTTCGCAATATATGAACGACCCAATGGCATTGGATGGCACTCCCAAGTCCCAACAAAAAGCTCTCCTTCTCTGCCAGCAATTCCTTTTTGTTACGCGACAGCGCCGGCGTGATTTCAGGTAGCTCTCAATCCTGCTTTACGATCAAACTTTTTTTTTTTTAATTATCTCGCTGTTTTTGTTAAGCAATATCAATTGGTCAACTCTCTTCTACGATTCTGATTCCTTTCTCCGATTTCTTCCGATTTCTGTCGATTTATAATTGTCACCTTTTGAAGACTGATACAAAAGTTTTGATGGAGTCTTGCTTGATGGGTTCGAGTTTTTGTTGCTTTAAATAACTTGTCTTTGATGGGTGTACATGTGAGAGAGGGAGAGATACAAACACAAGGTTGAAGGAAAAGTAGCAAACCTCTATTAAATCAAAATGGGGTGGAGATTACGAGAAAGAAAAGTTCGTAAAACTAAGGTACTAATTATTGATTAAGTCATTCAAGCAGATTTTTTTATGGGAGAGCGGTTGTGAACTAGTTATCTTTGTGGAAGATGCGGAAAGTTTGATGCCGTATTGTGACTATGTGGTTGGTTTCTTATAATCGATGTAGATTGGTACTTTCAGAGCTCTTGAAGTATAATCCCTTTTCAATTTACTCACAAGGTTGGGGATATTGAGCCCTCCTATTATTTTCCAATATGGGTTTGTTTATTAGTGCACACAAGTTAAATGTCCTGGGTTGTCAAGTGCATGTGATGCGGGTTTGAGTCTTGAGTACTCAGTGCATGCAAAAATTGTTAGTGATTGGGAGCATATCATTTCAAAGATCCTGCTTGGCGTGACCAATGCTGTTTAGTGGGGCATTATACTATCTAGCAATCTCATATTATTTTAAAATTTGATAATATCTGAATTTGTATGATGGGAAGTTTATTGATGCAAAATCTCTTCTGATTTTATACGGAATCCATTCATGGTGCTTTCTTTTTGCATTTTCTTCTTTAAAATAGATAATGATTCTGGTTGGCTTTTCCAGAGGTTGGTGGGCACTCACAAGCTTTAATAGCAGCATTCATAAAAAATAGGGAACTGTTTTCGTGTCCAGAACGGCAATATGGGATCTGAAGGACCAAAGGCGGTCACCATTCATGTAACCGGATTTAAGAAGTTTCAAGGGGTTGCTGAAAATCCTACAGAGACAATTGTTAGTAATCTGAAAGATTTTGTTGAAAGGAGGGGGTTACCCCCTGGTGTTACTCTTGGGACTTGCACTATTCTTGAGACTGCTGGAGATGGGGCCCTGCCTTTGCTTTACCAGACGTTGGAATCAGGGATCTCAAGAACGGATGGTACAAGCAACGAGCAAGTTGTATGGGTCAGTTGTCACTTTATATTATTTTTCTTTTTTGATAAGTAAGAGATAAATATTATTGATATGAATGAAGTAGACATAGTCCGTGTACATAGAAAGTATATAGAAAAACATCTAAATACATTCTAAAAGCGATAAATTAAAGACAAGAAATCATGAACATTGCCCCCATTTAGTACAAGCGGAAAACCAAAGCAGTAAAGTGTGGAGGAAAAAATTCTTCAACTCCACCATTGTGCGTTCCTTGTCTTTAAAGCATCGCGCATTCCTTTTCGACTAAATACACTATATGATGCACAACGGGATCATCTTCCACACGGCTGCCACTTGATGACGACCTTGCATCTTTCTCCAACAACCCAACAAATCCACCACCCTCAAAGGCATAACCCAAACAATATCAACCCTTTGAAAGACCTCATCCCACAACATCCTTGTTACCTCACAATGTAGTAAGAGATGATCTACGGATTCTCCATTCTTTTTACACATATAACACAAATCCATCAGGATACATCCCCTCTTTCTCAAATTGTCCGTGGTCAAGATATTCCCAAGAGCAACATTCCATACAAAAAAGGCTACTTTAGAAGGCATACGAGATCTCCAAATATTCTTCCAAGGGAACAGAGTAAGATCCTGTGTTGACAAAATTTTATAGTACGCCTTAACCGTACATTTCTTGTGATCATTAGACCTCTACTTCAATCTATCACGCTGTGCCGTAGGAGTCCCCATGGAGTATAGTAGACTGAAAAAATCTAATACACTAGATAATTCCCAATCATGAAAGTCCCTTTCAAAAAGTACATTCCACTGGTGTGCACCATGGGAAAAAAGCTGCATATCCACCACTGAAGCCTCCCAATTAGCTGCAATACGATAGAGGGCCGGAAAAGCCCTTTCCCATGCATGTTCTCCATACCACACATCTCGCAAAAAAAACTGATTCGATTGCCCTCTCCGACTACAAACCGAATGTGTTTTTCAAAACAAGGCCACCCCCTCCTTATAAAATTCCATAAACTCACACCATGCCCCCCTCGCACTTCGTTGGAGCACCAACCGCCCCAAGCAGCTCCATATCTAGCGTCAATAATTTCTTTCCATAATGATCCCCCATTCGAATGATATCTCCAAAGCTATTTCCCCAGTAGAGCTTTATTAAAAGTTCTTAGGTTACACACTCCCAACCCCCCATACACAACTGGAGCACAAACTGTCTTCCATCTAACCAGATGGAATTTCTTCTCCTCCTCCATGCCCCCTCATAAAAACGCTCTAAAGAGTTTCTCAATCTTGTTCACTACCCCTGCAGGCATAGGAAATAGAGATAAAAAAATATGTAGGGAGGTTAGTAAGGGTGCTCATCATAAGAGTGAGGCGACCTCCTTTCGATAAATACATCTGTTTCCAACTAGCTAAATACATCTGTTTCCAACTAGCCAACCTTGTCTCTATCTTCTCCACCACCCCATCCCATATAACACTAGCCTTAAAAGATGCTCCCAAAGGAAGACCCAACTATTTCATTGGCAAAGAGGACACCTTACAATCCAGAAGGCTTGCTAGACTAAGAATATTTGAGACTGCATCCACCGGAACCATCTCAGACTTACCAAGATTCACCTCGAGTCCTGACACTGCTTCAAAACAAAGTAACAGTGCTCGTAAAGTTTGGATCTGGCTATTATCTGCTTACAAAAGAGTAGAGTGTCATCTACAAATAAAAGGTGTAAGATAATGATTGAACCACCAGTGCCATTACCCACCTGGAAACCAGATAAGAAACCTCCACCAACAGTGACTTGTACCATCCGGCTAAGGGCCTCCATAACTATAACAAACAAAAGGGGAGATAGAGGATCTCCTTGCCGCAAGCCCTGAGAACTATCAAAGAAACCAGTAGGTGTACCGTTAACTAGAACTGAGAACCAGGCGGTAGAAATACATTGACTCATCCAAGAAATCCACTTATCACCAAAGCCACACCTCCCAAGCAGATATAAGAGGAAATCCCAGTTCACATGATCATAGGCCTTCTCCATGTCAAGTTTGCAAAGAATACCTGAACCTCCCTCCCTCTCTCAATCTATGATCCAAGCACTCATTTGCAATAAGCACCGGGTCAAGAATTTGTCTCCCACGAATGAAAGCGTTTTGGGGCTTGGAAATGATATGATCCAACACAGGGCTTAACCATTTAGTAAAAACCTTTGAAATAATCTTGTACACACTACTAACCAGACTTATAGGACGAAAATCCTCAATAATCGAAGCCCCATGCTTCTTGGGGATGAGAGCAATGAACGTCGCATTAAGGGTTTTTTCAAACTTTTGAAAATAGTGAAATTCACTAAAGACATGCAAAACATCACATTTCACTATGTCCCAACAAGTTTGAAAGAAACCCATTGAAAGACCATCCAGGCCCTGCGCTTTATCCCTAGCCATACCAGAGATAACCTTGTAAATCTCATCTTCATCAAAAGGTCTCTCCAAGACACTCCCACTCTGTGAATCAATTGCCTCAAAAGACAAGGCATCAAGCTTTGGCTTCCAACCAGTCGATTCTGTGAGAAGGGTCTCATAATAATGCACAATATGATTTTTTAGCTCGGGAGGAGAAAATAGCACCTGAGTACTTGAATATAGCGACTCAATAGCATTACTACACCGATGTGAATTAGTCACCTTGTGAAAATATTTCGTACACTTATCACCTTCTTTCAACCAAATGACCTTGGATTTTTGACGCCATGAAGTCTCCTCCAACAACAAAACCCTCTCCAGCTTTGCCATAACCGTGTCCTTCCTCAATATCACCTCCTTCGAAGTATCACCCAATGATTCCTTACCCTCTAGCTCCTGCAATTCCTCCGGAAGAGTAGACTTCTGATTGTCAATGTGACAAAAAGCTTGCAAGTTCCACTTCTTCAGGTCTTGCTTCAAAGTCTTCAACTTACCTGTAAGAATAAAACTTGGAGTGCCTATAAACTGATACGATGACCACCAAACACGCACCATCTCTACGAATCTATCCGTTACAAGCCACATGTTTTTAAACTTGAAAGACTGGTGACTCCTGTGAATACCCCCACGATCTAGAGTAATAGGAAAATGATCTAAGCTGACTCAAGCTAACTGTTTTTTACATACCTCCGGAAAGTGGGCTTCCCACGAAGGAGAGATAAGGAATCTATCCAATTTGGACCAAACCCGACCTTTTGACCAAGTGTACTCGCCCCCTACCAGGGGAAGATCCATAAGTTCCAGATCAAAAATAAACTCTGAAAACTCCTCCATAGCCACAAAATTCCGATAATGCCCCGATCGCTCACTAGGGAAACGGGCAATGTTAAAATCACCCCTTATACACCACGGCTCATCCCAAACAGAGTATAGACCCGCCAACTCCTCCCCCAGCCTTCTCCAATCCCTGTCCATATTAGGACCATAGGTGCCTACAAATGTCCATTCCCATTTGTCAACAACGTTTCTGAAAAGAGCTGCTACCGAGAAATCTCCAATACACTCCTCAATCGCCTCAACCATTCTTTTATCCCACATGAGTAACACTCCGCCTAAGGCACCCACAGAGGCCAAGTAAGACCAACCCACATACAAGCATCCCCATAGGCTCCGCACAATTCTTCTATTAATGTATCGCAACTTTGTTTCTTGAAAGCACACTACATCACCCTTACATCCGCAATAATGATTTGATACAGAGGTGTTTATTGCGATCATTGAGCCCTTGCACATTCCAAGATATAATCTTAGGCTTCATGTAAACATAGATTGCCTCTCCCTTTCGATCTATCCCTTCAACCACTCCCTTCCTTCACATCATAGTTAATGGAACAAGTTAGCCTTTTAAGTTCCCTATCCCGCTTTGTAGCTGACTTCGAACGATTAACTTCAACTGCCACGAGAAGGGCCTTAAATTGTTCTTCATAGCCTTCGCAGCATACCCCAAAAATAGCTTGTAATTCTTCCACCTTCTTGAAGACCCAGTTTGAAGGGCAATTCTCGTATTTAGAACTGGGAGGGAGTGTACACAGCAGGGTTAGAACAACCCCCTCCTCCCCAGCACAATCTTTATCAAACAAGGCCAATTGTAAGTCCGAAGCTGAAATTGAGCCACTAGAACATTCAACTTCACCTCTGGGTACCAAAAAATTTTCGGAAGTCCTCATCCCAACTTTAGATTCACCTCTAGTGCAATCCCCCAACAAATCCCTAGAAAAACCACCCATCTCCAACAAGGGCGAGCCTATCGGAGACCCCAGACCACGGTCCGGCATGACCAACGGTATAGAAGAGACACCAAAGTTCCCGGCCACCTCGCACGGCAGTTTTTGTGCCAACTCTGGCGCCGAAATGAAATTCTCGGCACTGCGTAGGCTCGGGTTTATTTCTCTAAACACTGCCGACGCACACTTAGACACCCCAGACCTTGCCGGCAAACCCATCACCATCGACGTCAACCCCTCACACGACTGTTTTTGTGCAGATTCCGGCGATGAAATGCAGCTCACTACACTACCCAAATTCGGCTCTGCATCTCTAATCCCTACCCGTGCCAACTCCTTTGACCTAGACCTCGTTGGCTGACCCACCACCGTCGACGTTGATCCTTGACCCACCGCCGGCGGTGGGGGTTGAGGCCCACACGACGACGATGGGGTATCGTTGGTTGCAACCCTACATCTCCAGACAGGCTTAGCAGCCTAGGCTTGAGAAGCAGGCTGGACCTGCGTGAAAGGCCTCTGGGCCACTTGACCGGCCTGTGGATGAGGCCCAACTGAGGCCACAATCTTACCCTTTAGCCCATGGAGTCTGTTTGCAAATGAAACCGTTTTAAAAGCCTGAAGCTCATTTACACTTCCTAGCCCCTTGCAAGAGCCTTCTCCCTAGCTCACACCGAAGTCCCTCTGCATCCCCTACTCAAATCACCGTTTTAGGATGCCAATATTAGTTTGCAACATCCCCACTTGCATCTGCATCTCAGCCAAAGCATGCATCAGTGTTTCCAAATGCAGCCCCGACACACGCCTGCCATCGTCCTCTCAGCAGGTTTTGGAGCTTGAGACAAGGCCTCTCTGTACGAAGAGAAGACTTGATGCCCCTGCGACGGAGGAAGAGGCATCCATGGGTGGCTCCCTCTGTTATTCCTTCCCAAAACAGAGGAAGTTGCAGAAACTTCCTTCAGCAGCTCTCCAAAATTTCTCCACCCCATCCCTTTCTTTCCTTCTGGTATCACTAGTAAGCCACGCCGCTTCTCTTGACCAAACTCCGATAAGGAGAAAAAATTCCCATACGAGTTGCGCTGCCTCTGCACCACCAAAACCTGAGATCCATTTCTACATGATCTAAGAAAAATAGAGGACCCCTCAAGAGCTGCACCTTCCTTCACCATGACAGCCAACCAACCCAACGAGTCTTGGTCCATGGAGATGTGCTTCACTGCACGACAACTGCTCTCAGTGATTCTCCACCACCTTGCATTTATCCTTTTGATCGATAATAACATTCCTACTCGACCCCATCACCACGCAACTACTCATAATGTACTGGAAAAACTGAGCTAAACAACACTGGTTTCAACCACTGTTAACAGAAGAATAGCACCGACAAAAAGACAACATTTTTTCTCGATTTTACGGAGAGAAAAATTAAGAGAGAGGAAACTCGAGCACTTTTTATTATGCAACTCCAAATAATTTTAGAAATCATTTTGTACTTTTGGGATCTGGAAGAACTTAACATCATTTGTGCTTTGATTTCCAAAATTAGTTTATCATCTAGGAACAGCTGTCATGGGGCCTACAAGTTGGATGCACTACTTCAGCCTGACCAAAATCAGGGTAGTGGGACTTATTGGTCAAAAATAAGAGTTCTCAGGATGCTTGGTAGTAATTAGGCCGACCTGAAATTTCTGCATAGATATGGACTTAGAAAATGCCTGAAAAGCATTGACAAGCTCAACGCAGCTCAAGCATTTTCAACTAAATAATACATAGAATTGTATCTCCAAAAGATTAGAACTGTAAATTATCCATTACCATCCATTGCCCTTGATTTACTGTTTCTGAGTTATTAGACTACTTCATATTTACTAGATGAATTCATAGATGGTGTAATACTTGGAATTTATGAAAATGGTTTCATAAAATGGGGCATTCATTGGTTTGACACAACCATATTTCATTCATTGATCATTATTGGGGTATCCCAACCCTTATGATAAATAGTAATGTTGTGGACCTGTGGAAGCAAAGCTTTCTAAAACACTAGCATGCTTTGGACACCGATGCTGGAAAGAAGAAAGAAATTTACTCAAGAGTGACCAATACCTTTGGTCTTTGATCTTTTTATTTTTTATTTATTTTTATTATCAAATCTTAAATCTTCCAAACCTTTGCACAGTTTTATGTAGCATTTTGATACCATGATCTAGCTACTCCACTGCATTTGCATCACACATAGTTGAAGTTAACGCCCACATCAATATCTCACTTGGTAACTTTTCCCTTTCCCTCTCCTTGAGAGCATTGCCAATTTATGTTTCCTGCCCACAGAGATAACAGTTGCCAATCATAACTAATGCGGCCTTTTATGGACTGTTGCAAAAATAATATAAAGAGGATTCTGATAATGCAGAAGCCTGTGTTAATAGAGTCTCCAGTCTTTCCCGGACTGAGATTTGCTTATACAAGAAACTTTTTATCTTCGTTGTTTCTTCAGTTACACTTTGGGGTGAATAGTGGCGCTACA
Organism: Juglans mandshurica; assembly: GCA_022457165.1. Lineage (NCBI taxonomy): Eukaryota > Viridiplantae > Streptophyta > Magnoliopsida > Fagales > Juglandaceae > Juglans > Juglans mandshurica. The sequence goes on from CM039629.1 coordinate 17,298,380, forward strand.
AAATTTGCCATTGAGCAGCAGGCAGTAAATGAAGCCACTTTTCGTTGTCCAGATGAGTTAGGATGGCAACCTCAGGTGCATGTAGTTATATTTTTTTCCCCTTAACATGATGTAACGTCAAATTATTTTTATTGTATTTTTGTAATCCACTTGATTATGTTTTGGTTGTATGTTTCCTCAGAAACTTCCCATAGTTTGTGAAGATGGAGGAACTTCCAGGGCAAGAGAGGTACTTTGTGGCCTGCTTTAAATATATAACTGGGCTTTCATTATTTGTTTGGTAGAATTAATACCGAATTGATTTTTTTGGGTGACAGCATGGTTATGGTATTAGTTCAGTGCTTCAAGTAATTTAAGGCTAAAAATTGAACTTTCTGGTGACCTATTGGAAGATAATCCTCCATGAGCAACACTAAGCCTATGATGCAATGAATGCATAAAAGATGTGCTAAAGATGCAATGTTAATGAATGTGTTCGCTATATCTCTTTTGAACAAAAACATCGCAAAGTTCAACTGACTGTTTATAGTTATTAGGTCCTGGTGTACTTATAAAAAAAAAATTATTAGGTCCTGGCTTTGCTGTGCACCATTAGACTGGAAATGTAGATTACTAAGCTCTATGGAGTTAAAGTAGCTCTGAAAAGTATGAATGAGAAAGGACATGGGGGCATGATAATGCTTATCACTGGGGGGACAGATGCATGTGTGGTGATGGTGCAATCAAATTGTCTAATTTGCTTAACAAAAACATCAAAACAATAAGTAATCTCTATAAACAGGGAGAAGTACTGTAATTATTGAATAATAACACGAGAGCCATTTTCCATCTACTGTTATTCGAGTTTGCAATATTCATGGAGATCCTATTATTTCTTTTAAGATTTTTTTTTTAAACGTATCTAACTAAAAATAGGCTTTAGTTAGACAGATTTAACATAAGACTATTTGGAAGTACATGCATACTTTTTGCTACACTTTGCTTGTTCATGTTCTGCTTGAGAAAGTAAAATAAGGAGAATAAAGGAGGAAAAAATAACTTTTTTTTGTCCTTGTATTATAGAGAGAAGGAATTCCAGCATATCTTCTTCATTAAATTTAATATTCTTTCCAAATCCTATATATTATTGTAGAAGGTTTTTGGTGGGTCTGAGCATCTGGCATTTTCCTGGAACTCTATTCTTCCCTCATTGATCCATTTTGATAACTACTGGGCACTGATAATTGTTCCAACTGTCTTGGAATATTGAAGAGTTTTCTTGTCATGCCTCTGCTCTCTCTTCATTTTCCTGTGTCCGTGTTGAGTTTTTAACTTCTCATCATTTGGTTGTTGCAGACTTGTTGCAGCATCAAGGTTATTCTGAAGTTCTTGAAGAGGAAGGGCTTCGATGTGACCGTATCAAATGATGCCGGCCGATTTGTGTGCAATTATGTGTATTATCATTCTCTTCGTTTTGCTGAACAGAAGGGTCACAAATCTTTATTTGTCCACGTGCCGTTATTTTCGAAAATTGATGAAGAAAGCCAAATGCGTTTCGTAGCATCCCTTTTGGAAGCCATTGCATCTACATGTTAATGTTATCAGTCTGTGTGCTCATTCTTGTTTGTTTGTCATCTTCTAGCAAATGTAAATCAGCTGTGTCAATATCAATATAATGGTCGAACTACTAACTGAAATGAACTACGGGACTGGTATTTGTTCTTTTTTTGTGGTTCTTCCCTCTTCAGGTCGAGTAATCAATGTTTAAAATACATCTGTTTGTTATGTTATGGTGCTCAAGAAATTGCTGCCGGTTCTTCAAAAGCTTTTCAGTTTTCAATTAATTTTGGCTACTTGTTTATCGTGTTATGTTCTAATTTCTGCATGCTTTGTTTGTTCAACTGATAAAAAAAAAAAACAAACGGCAATGTATTTATGCATAATTACGGCAGATTACTCGTGGAAATGGGACGTGCATGCCATATGGTTATGTTTGTCGTTATGGGTGGAAAGCCTTATAACGAATTGGCGTATTTAAGGCATACCCAAAGAACATTATGTAAGCTCATCAGCGTGTTGTTTTGTTTTAAGGTAGGTGATATGGGAATTCTAGGACGCGACGAAAAGAAACTAGATAGCAGTAAAACTTGACGCTATATGGATGGTGTTGATTTTATTCATGTTAGAAATTCTTTTGGGTAATCCTATTTTCGTACTTTAGAGATGCCCATTATTCGTAGCATTGTCTCATGGGCCATGCAAAGCGCTAAGCGCTTGTCCTTTGCGCGAACCATAACCACTTTCAAGCCGAAGTGCACCGTAATCATGGTTTCCTCGCCTCCTTGCCTGGTGTTGGACTCATACTGTGAAAGCAATGCTCAAGAGGGAGTTTACTCCAAAAACCGTGAAATTGATGATCTGATCAAATCTGGGCAGTTAAATTCCGCTCTCAACTTGTTTGATGAAATGCTGGTTCGTGATGTTGTTACTTATAATCTACTGATTTCAGGGTATGGCCGATATGGCCTGCCAAAACAGGCTTTTTACTTCTATGATGAAATGGTTTCGCAAGGAATAAGAGAAAGTCCGTCTACATGTTCCTCTGTCTTGGCTGTTTGTAGGCATGGAGAGTTCTATAAAGAAGGAAGCCAAGTTCACTGCAGGGTGCTGACACTCGGGTTTAGCTTCAATTTGTTTGTTTCAAGTTTGCTTGTTGATCTTTATATGCATATGGGGCTTGATAATATAGCTTTGAAGCTCTTTATTGAGTTGCCAGAGCGAAATCTGGCAGTATGGAATTTGGTATTACGTGGGTATTGTGATTTGGATCGATCAGATGAGTTATTGGGATTGTACTCTAAAATGGAATTGGATGGTGTGGAGCCAAATGGTCTTACTTTTTGTTACCTATTTCGTGGATGCAGTAATGAGAAGCTTTTAGATGAAGGGAAGCAGCTGCATTGTCAAGTGGTTAAGGTCGGATGGGTAAGATCAAATATATTTGTTGCTAATGCATTGGTGGATTTTTATTCTGCGTGTGGGATTTTAATTGATGCAAAGAAATCATTTGAGAGTATTCCAGTGGAGGATGTGATTTCATGGAATTCAATTGTTGCAGTCCATGCAGATAATGGTTTATTGGCTGAAGCTCTCAAATTATTTTCTATAATGCAGCTTCTAGGCAAGAGACCATCAATTCGATCATTTGCAAGGTTCTTGAATCTGTCTAGTGGGATGACGAATATTCAGCTTGGGAAGCAGATTCACTCTTACGTTCTAAAATTGGGATATGATCACGGAAGCATACATATCCAATCTGCTTTGATAGATATGTATGGGAAATGTTGGGACATTGAGAGTTCTGTAACCGTATATAATTGTGGTCCGGAGAGAACACTGGAGTGTTGCAACTCATTAATGACCTCATTGTTGCACTGTGGCATCACTGAAGATGTGGTTGAGATGTTTGGTTTGATGGTTGACAAGGGAGTTGGACTTGATGAAGTCACTTTCTCCACGACATTGAAGGCATTGTCAGTATCTGCTTCAACAAGCTTTGCTAGCTGCAGATTGCTACACTGTTGTGCAATAAAATCAGGTTTTGAATCTGATACAGCAGTTGCATGTTCCCTAATAGATGCATATTCCAGATGTGGTCACGTTGAGCTTTCTCGTATTGTTTTCGACAAAATTCCTTCCCCAAATGTCATTTGTTTCACCTCCCTCATCAATGGATACGCCCGGAATGGAATGGGAAGAGAAGGTCTTGAGATGCTTCAAGCACTGGTCCAAAAGGGTCTGAAACCAGATAGAGTGGCATTCTTGTGTGCATTAACAGGGTGCAGCTATTCCGGGTTGGTCAAAGAAGGAAGGTTGCTGTTTGATTCAATGAAAACACTACATGGGATAGACCCAGATAGGCAGCATTATTCATGTACGGTTGATCTGTTAGGCCGTGCCGGTTTGCTTGATGAAGCAGAAGAGTTGCTGCAAATGGCACCTGGAAAAGGTGATGGTGTGATGTGGAGTTCGTTGCTGCGAAGTTGTAAGGTCCATGGGAACGAGATGGTGGGAAGGAGAGTAGCCAAAACCTTGTTGGAGATTGAACCAGAGGATCCTGCAGTTTGTTTGCAAGTTTCAAACTTCTTTTCTGAAATAGGGGAGTTTCATACCTCAGCGCAACTTAGAAAGAGTGCAATATCAAGGAAGGTGACAAGGAAGATTGGTCACAGTTTAATTGAGGTAAACTGTCGCTGTTACCATTCATGTTCCATAAGGATGGAACCAACCAAGTGAACAAAACCTGGAATCAAGTGCAGAGCCTCAAAATAGAGCATGGTCAATGTTTGCTTGGACTACATTTCCAAGAAGCTGAACCTGTTTCTGACTCTGAATCTTCCATAGAATTGACTGCGGACGAGTTTCTTTTGCTTAAAGAACTTGACGTGCATGTAATGTACAGCAGGATTTGTATTGGGTTGCCCTGTTTGCTCTAACTAACCGATCGAACCCCACCCTTTTATATTTCTTTGCTTTTGCTTTTTCTATTTTTGGGGCGGTGGGGCTTATTAAATATTGTTTATAACTTTTTAGACGCTGTATGTGTACATGAAGATCTTGTTCTACAATTTATGAGATTTTCACATGATATTAACTTGCTAGCTATATTTTATTTATTTCTCATGGCTGTACAGATTCTCTCTAATTGCCTGATCGAATTGGATGGTCCTACACCATTTAACACTGTCTATATAGGATTCTGGGGAAAAGTGGATCCAACATGAGCATTATCTAATTCCATTAAGGTGCGGTAGTGAGTTGAGATGAGATGAAAGTTGAAAGTTGAATAAAATATTGTTAGAATATTATTTTTTAATATTATTATTATTTTGGAATTTGAAAAAGTTAAATTGTTTATTATATTTTGTGTGAAAATTTGAGAAAGTTGTAATGATGAGATGTGATGAGTTGAGATCACTTCTCAATCCAAATGGGACAAAAAATTGGAGATGATCTCGATTGGGGGGGGAGAGAGAGATCCATGAAAAACAAAAAGTGGTGGATTTTGTGGTCTTGTAACTTGTTGAAGAGTAAAGCAAAGAGTAAGGGAAATTTTTTTTCCCTTGTACTTAAAGCATGGGCATGTAGAGAATTTAACACCTTCATCTACTTTCAAGCCAAGCCATATAGCGCTCAAAACCTTTCATTTTCTTAATTAATACGTGCATATAAATTATAATCAAATGCGTTCATTCAATTTATACAAGTCGATCAATCTAGCAAAACTTACAGAACAAACCATGGATAAATTATTCTTAGCGTCCTTTCTTGGAATACTAATAACGGCACATGGAGTTGCAGGAAACATGGTATATGATGATGATATTGGCATGCTCAAAGAACTAGAAAGCTTGGAGATAGAAGAAGAAAATGAGATGGAACTTTCCCCCATCCCGGCATGGACCAGTGAACGTGGTAGCAAGGTTCTTGTGAATGTGGATAGCTTTGGTGCTGTTGGAGATGGAGTTTCTGATGATACCCAGGTGAATAAACACCATTTTTTTTTTCCCTATGCCTATATTTAAATCTCAAGCTTTGACCAAGAAAATGAGTCTGCTTGCCTACTTTAATATATTCAACTATTATTATTATAAAATGAAGTTAAATGTCATTACAGTTATTGTTGTCCTATAATATTATTATTCTATCAGGCTTTCTTACAAGCATGGGACATTGCCTGCTCTACTCCAAAATCAGTTCTTTTGGTGCCTGAAGGAGGACTTTATCTTGTTAATGCAACAAGATTTAAGGGGCCATGCTCAGAAAAATTAGTGATCCAGGTAAAATGCTTTTTACTCGATCACATATTAGAATTTGGTTCAAAAGTGTTAGATGCTCATTTGTTTCAAAAAGTTTAAAGGGGATAGGAATGATGAACTTAATCATTTATTTCACCAACTATTGGTTTCTGTTTTGTAACTGAAATGTTTAAGGTCTTTCTAATCATTTCCATTGATAAAACTATGGCTTTTATTGACTGTTTCTATCTTCATCATCTCAACAACTAAGATGTTCTCGGGTACAGATTGAAGGAACAATAATAGCTCCAGATGAGCCAGAAAACTGGGATCCAGAGCTCCCACGAATATGGCTTGATTTTTCTAAACTAAAGGGAGTCATTTTCCAAGGAGATGGAGTTATTGATGGCTCAGGAAGCAAATGGTGGGCATCATCTTGCAAAAGAAACAAAACTAACGTAATATTTCAAAACATCCACTATACTTTTATTTGTATGTCAAACATTGATTCAACAAATGACATTAAACTCTCTTTTTCCTTTTTCCTGTTCCCAATTTTACAGCGTTGCAGGGGGGCGCCAACGGTAAGGATCTATCTCATAGTTGCAACCATACTTCCAGAAGAGAATTCATGCTCTGACCAAGTGGGACTAAAATCATCAAGTAGAATTTAACTCACAAGATTAATTAATTGCAGGCACTAACTATAGACTCAAGCTCAGCTATAAAGGTGAAAGGCCTCACTATCCAGAACAGCCAACAGATGCATTTTGTTATTTCCCAGTCTGATTCTGTGCGCATTTCTGGGGTACAAGTCTTGGCTCCAGGAGACAGTCCCAACACTGATGGAATCCATATCACTGAATCAACTAATGTTCTTCTCCAAGATTGCAAAATTGGAACAGGTTCTCAAACCTTATCTTTTGTAGTAGGAACTAAAATGAAGCCGAATAATGACTGCCTCAGATATGACTAGTCTTTAGACTAAGAAAAACCAGCATTTAGTTTGTCACTTGTAAAATATCCAAGTAATAGCCGAAGTAATGCCTTTTATACAAATCATAGACACAATTACAGCGTGCCTGACAAAGTTAGTATAAATAAAGGTGATCTACCTCATGTACATTGATGTGCTAAGTAAGCAGGCTGACCAGTTGTGTTCCACGGTAATTTTGCATGTAATATCCAGGGGATGACTGCATCTCAATTGTCAATGCTAGCTCCAATATCAAGATGAAGAGAATCTACTGTGGACCTGGACATGGAATCAGGTACCATCTTTAGTTGACATTAAGCTCTTAGAATTTGCTGGTGCAATTAACCCAAAAGGATCTAGCAAAAATGGCAGACTATATATGATCACACTTTAAAGTATAGAGAACTGTAACTGAATTAATTTTCTCTGTTACTCATATTGGTGCAAAATTATTCTATTTAGCATTGGAAGCCTTGGAAAAAACAACTCCACTGGCATAGTCACGAAGGTCCTCTTGGATACAGCATTCCTCAAGGAGACTACCAATGGCCTCAGGATAAAGACCTGGCAGGTAATGCTCAATATTCTGCTGGCTAATAATATAATACCTATACTTTCTAATTGGAAAAGGATAGGAAAGGATGAAACTGGGAAAGAGACTGCCATAACCTTCCAAGTGACAAAACAACAATTCACAATGGCTATTATAAGATTTATATTTTTCTGTGTCAAACATAGAATTTTTTTTTTTTTGATAGAATGTCAAACATAGAATTGGATTCCTAATTTCTCTACCAACTGTCATAGAACATGAAATTGGAGTTCTCTAGATGCTGCTACATGTTCATAGAACAAGTTCTAGCAAATTGCACTTAGAAATCTAGCAAATTGCAGTATGTCTGAATCCCCATGAGATCAAGATGGCATTGAATTACTTTCACTCTGGTGTTCTGGAATAGGGAGGTTCTGGTTATGTTCGCGGAATAACTTACCAAAATGTGAGGATGGAAAATGTATCAAACCCCATCATTATTGATCAGTTCTACTGTGATTCTCCAAAAGCTTGTCAAAACCAGGTACTATTCTCCAAGTTCCCTTTCATCAAATCTAAAATCTTTATCATTTGGATATCCACCATATTAATTACAAAAATGTATATCATAAAGTTGTCATCCAATCACGAATCTTGACAATTATGATTTCTTGTGTATATTCTTGGTTTGTCAGACGTCGGCTGTGAATATAAGCCAGATCGTCTACCGGAACATTAGTGGAACTACAAAGAGTGCAAAGGCCATGCAATTTGCTTGCAGTGACACAGTTCCATGCAGGCAAATAGTCCTTAGCAACATTAACTTAGAGAAGAAAGATGGCACGGTAGAGACATACTGCAACTCTGCCCAAGGCTTTGGCTATGGAACTGTGCATCCTTCAGCTGATTGCCTATGTTCCAATGACGAGGAATGTGTCTTCATCAATCAGGAAGAAAATCTTGAAGATGCAGGAACCAGCAGAGAGCATATTGTTCACACTGAGCTCTGAGTCTGACTTAGCTCTCTATTAGGACTTAAATAACAACCATAGTATACCAAACCGGGTAAGTGGATTTTAGGGTCACCACTCGAGATTTCTAAAGGGAAGTTTGAGGTGCCCAAGATAAAATCTCAAGGTAAATTCAGCATGTTATGATCATATAGTTATAGTATACGAAAAGCTGGGGTGGAACTAATTCAGAGAAAACATTTGTGTTATGCAGTTAATACTGGATAAAAGAATTAACAATTTAAAGAATATTGAGTTATATATTGTTTCACAACTTGGTGGTCAACCAAGGTTTCTTGGCATTTATTATCAATCATCTTTGTGGGTGTTGGCATTACACAAAATAAATGAAGAAAAAGCAAAGAAAGACTTGCTGCTGATCTCCACATATACATACAGCAAGCCGAGAAAAAGGGACTGATCCAAAATATCACAAACTTGAGAAAAGAAAATGGTAATATTACAATATTCTGATCTATTAACAAAGAAAGTCCTCATGATGTAATTGTTTTTATTTTCTGATCTATGATCTTTTTTGGAGCTACTGGCCCATGAGAAAATTGTTCAACTATTATGGTTTGATATCGGTGCACGAATTGGTGCTCGAACCTGCTTGCAAATAGATTTTTTCTTATGGTTTTTATTTATTTGCAATGATTCTCACTATCATGATCAAATGTGCCTAGGCAGTAGTCTATGCAATAACTCATCTTTTATGCATTAATAGTTTGTAGGAATACCGAGAAATAAAGCTGTGTTTCTAAAATTGGAAAAGCTGAATGAGAACAATTACAGATAAGTAGGGGACCTCTGAGGCATTCGAGTCCAGTCCATAGAAAACGATAAACAGGTAGATTATTTAAACCCATTGAAGAACAATTTCTACCTTTCAAATAATAAATAATAAAAATTTATTTTTTCCAATCAATTTAAGCTTTTGAGACAAATGATGATATTAGAATAAAGGTCTTGAATTCGAACACTGACTCTATACTTCATCCAATCAATTAAATATTCCATGTATAGGGTCTTTCATTGAGGGAGAATCTGACCCACACGTGATGAGAGTATTAAGATATAAAATAAATAATAAAAATCTACATCTTTATATAAAACACGAAGAAGGAGAAAATACAAAGTTATGATGAACCAATTCTCTGTTGGATTTCCTCTGTTTGCAAAGTGACAAATGCGTCTTCTCATTCTGCAGAGCAATTTGTGTACTACAAGAAAGTGTGGTCGAGGCAACGTATTTATATTAAACAAGACTGATTTTCATTTGCTTTGCATGATTGATTGCATAAATCCACTATGATACGAAAATGTGTTGAAAGATTAAAATTTGATGTGTCGATTATTATAGTTTATATTTATAAACTAATAAATACAATCTATTGCATATATAATTTTTAAATACAATCAACTATTATCTTAATTAGTTTATCCTTTATTCATTTTAATAAGAGTAACGTACATACAGTCGTGGAATGCGCAAACGCTATACAATCGCTTTGAAAAAGAGTGGGGTCTACTATTAAAAAATTAATTTCTTTTCATGTGAGTCTCATATTTATTCACTTTTTTCAAAGCGACTGTACGGCGCTTGCACACTCACAACTGCAAGTATCATTTCTCTTTTAATAATAGTAGTGTTCCATTCATTTTATCATTAGTCATTTTGTATTTCTTATGAACAATTACTCTTTTTTAAATGGATAGTAAAATCAATTAAGATTATTCGATTTCCATTTCAATCATAGCTATCATAAGAACCCCTTGACGTTTGTCTTTTCCCCTCTTTCACACGTCTCTCTCTCTCTCTCTCTCAACCACTCACTCGCTCTCTCTAGGACGTAGCCTCTCTCTCTCTCTACCAATCTCTTCACTGCCTCCTCTAATAAAAATGAGAGTAAAATTAAAAAATCATTCAATAAAAGATCATTCAATAGTGATAAATATATCACATCTTATATAATAAGATGAGAATATAATGATAATGTAGTATATAGAATTTTTCTAAAAAACATACTTGATGAGAGCAGCGGATTGCAAGTCTCGGGTGTTAAATTCTGAAAATTTGCATTCGAATGCTAACTTTACGCGTTGAAATACTCAGAAGTGGCGCCAACCTCTCCACAGTCCACACGTTTTATTTGAACTTAGAAACCATTCGAATTCCCGTTTGTTTTTGCAGATGAAATGAGATGAATTAAAATTAAAATTAAAAAATTAAATAAAATATTGTTAGAATATATTTTTTAATATTATTTTTATTTTGAGATTTGAAAAAATTGAATTGTTTATTTTATTTTATATTAGAAGTTAGGAAAGTTGTAATGATTAAATGAGATGAGATGTTTTATAAAAATAAACGAGGTAAATGTAGGCAAATAAATAGAAAAGCGGTTTTCAAATTTATTTGATCTTGCCTGACCAACCTTGGGGATTCCGTTCAAATGGTTCAATATCCCATTTGAACATTTTGGACATTGCAAGCTTCAGAACGCTTTATTTTAGCCCAATAAGTTAATAACCGTTCGATCGAATGCTTCACATACTGTTCGAATGGAAATAATCGAATATTCCTCAGCATATATATCCCAAACCGTATGTCGTCATGCGCGGAAAAAATTAATTGGCTGTATTCTGTTGCCTGATCGACCCACCTTGAAAATTTTGTTCGAATGCTATTTTAGTTAATTATAACTATTTTAGTTAATATATTGTACACATATATACATACATATATTGTTAAAAACATTGTATTCTTATAATTAATGATGTTTCATAAATATGCTAGCTAGTATAGTTATATAGTTATAAATAATTAGTATAAGATAACTGGTATAATATAACTGGTATATTATGTTATAGTATAGTATATTATAACTAGTATGTTATAATTAATGTAATATAACTAGTATAAGATAACTAGTACAAGATAACTAGTATATTGTAACTAGTATATATATATATATATATATATAGTATATTAGAGTATATATAAATATAATATAACTATATTTTACCTTACTATTTATAATATTATATTATATAAATTTCAATATATTCAATTAGCGTATCAACTGTTCGAACAAAGTATACGCCCGTTGGAATGTACCTGGGTCCTCTACCGTTCGAATGCTCACAGTTTGTTCGAACAGCTAAAATCCCACTATAGATCGTTCAAAGGTAATTAGTTAAACATTTGAACAGCTTATACACTTGTTCGAACATACCTAGGTCCTCGACAGAAATGAATCGTCATAGTTTATTTTGGAAGCTTCATACATCGATGGTTCAAACATGATATTTTTTGTTCGAACTACTGATAAAACACTGCTATATCACGTTTGAACAATATAACATCCAGTTCAAATGTACCTAGGTCCTTGACAGATAAAATGTCGTAAGTTTGTAACGTATTTTGCAAACTTCATGAAGCAACTGTTCGAACAATCACACTCAATTCGAACATCTAAAATAATTATAATAAACCACTCAAATTGAAAAATATTAGTTCGAATGTGATTGTTTCGAGACATAAGACCCAGCTTTCAATTCGAATGGTTCATTTTCACAAACACCGTTCGAAGACACCACTGTTGTTCGCCACCACTCTCTGCCGTAGACTGACCATTAGCTGCTGTCTAAAAGGTACGACCCACCATCCTTGTCTCTATAGGCTTGAAACTAGGGTTGTTGTGTGTTGAAAATGGGGTTTGGATTTCAAATAGGATCTGACCTATTTTTGGTATTTCTCGACTACCACACACGGCGTTTGGTTGTAGAAATGATACAATGAGGTCTAAGCTTCACTCCATGTTGATTTGTATGCTTAAAACCAATGATATTTTATGAATTGTTGGTTTTTACACATGGTCGAGTCGACTCAGTCATTGATATTCATACCTAAGGTACCATCGTTCGAACTGCTTTAAAGATGTTTGAGTAGTTTTTTGCCAAGTAGTCATTTTTTCAGTTTGATTTTGTCACCATACGTTCAAACGTGAAGAACTGAGTTAAATATTTATTTGAATCAATTTGACTTAGTTCGAACAGATAAACAGTAGTTCAAACAGTATCTCATACACACGACTCATGGCCATATGATGATGTTGTTCGAACTACATATTTATTTTTTCGAATGAACTTAAACCATAGTTGTTTGAATGGTTTTATTTAATGTTCGAATAGGCTAAATGTTAGTTCAAACTGTATATTTTTATTCGAACAATACTCAGTATAGCATAATTACAACTTTCTATTTTATTTATATTCAATATTTATTTGTTTAATAAACACTGAATTAATGACATATGTTGAAAGAAAACGTGGGTGGGAGGGAGGGGCAATGTAATTGTGAAGCTAGTGAACCAAGGAGGCCGATATTAGTTGAGCTGGAGATCATTATAGAAAACTATTTTTTATGCGAGGGAATGAGCCTATCTTCCATAATCAGCAACAGAGGATGGGGCCCAATCTTTGGGCAGAGGGGGATGGTCTATCTTGATATGGCTGGTGAGTTTTATCGGGCCATATCAGAGATGGGGGCTGATGATGACTCCTTCACCGCTTCATGTTCGTTATTTGGGAAGTCAATATTACTATCTCAGCAGACAGTATCACTGATTTTCTAAGGGTCCCCTGTGAGGTAGGTGCATACCCTGCACAACAACCGACTGTAGGGACAGACGATGAAGATGCCATTGAGGATGAAGCTCCAGCAGACGACAGCCCAACGCATGATAAGACTCGTCTATTGATGCATGACGATCCAGCTCCTCCATATGATGGCAGCAAGGTCATCATACAGGTTGATTGTCGAGCCTTTTTCCACATGCTAAATTTGATTGTCTCACACAATATCTATTAGAGGAAACACAAGATGGGCTTGATTTATGTTATGGATAGCACGAGAAGAGCCAATTGATCTGACTCTATACTTCCTCATTCGCATATGATCTGAGTCATATTATTTGACTGGAGGTAGTCTATCGTATACATTGATGATTTCCAACCTCCTAGTTAATTCGAAAGTTGATGTGCTATTAACAGAGCGGAGGCAATCACAGATTGAGTCCCTTAACAAGATCACTTTCAGCAAGAGTAAAGACCACTTGCAGAAGGTTTGCATTAATGTTGCAACGGCATGCAGTACTGGCATGGAGCGTGATCTAGCTCCTATGGATGCTAGTGCTTATGCAGAGGCTACAGAGACTACCACCAGGGAGATGCAATCCCTACTTGAGAAGCATCGCGCACATTTGATTCTAACATGGAGAGGATCGTTGAGAGGATCATTGCGTGCAACATGGTTTGACTGCGAGAGATTATGGGACACATTACTGTGATGCAAGGGGACCTGGATAATCTTACACAGTAGTATTATTTTGTATCGATCTTTTTGTTTTGTATCGAACATTATCACTTTAATTTCTATATCGTTTTTATATTTTAAATATAGCTAGCTTGCTTGTTATAAAAAATTAGCTTTTTATTTTACTTACCATTTGGTGATATAAAAAATGAGTTTCCCTAGAAGGTAAAATTTTTTAATTGCATATTTTTATTTACCATAAAAAAACCATTAATTAATTTTTCTGATTAATTATATGCATTTTCTAGGATGGCATATATGATACATTTCAATTTACCATAACTAATAAATTCGTATAGGTAGATTTTTTATTTTTTTTAAATGATAATTAATAGAATCAAATAATAATTATTTTTAAAATATTTGAATGCCTTTCAATAAATTTCTATAATTAAATTTATTTTGATTTTCTACATCACAATGCGAACCAATCTTACGAGTATTCGAATGGTTTATAAATCCATTCGAATGTAAAGTTACAGTTTGAATAAGATAGCAAGCATTCCCGCCAAATTTATTTATAACTTCCTACCAATAAGATCGTTCGAATGATTGGCTCTACATTCAAATAGAAAATTCCATACCTTTGAACAGTGGCAAATTCTGTTCGAACGAAAATCGTACTTTTGAACGATTTCTAACCCTCCCCCGCCACAATTGTGTATAATTTTCCGTCACGAATACTGTTCGAACAGTTATGTCAACATTCGAATGTGAAATACCATACTGTTAATTTGAACGAGTTTGAGGCCCAACTTTGAATGGTTTTATTTTTTGAGACGTTATATTTCATCTCAGAAATTCTAGTTCGTCTGTTTGAACGTGTAAAAAACTGCTTCTATGTTTTAGAATGAAATTTAATTTTCATCTCAAATAATTTTAAGGATGAAATTTAATTCGTCCCAAAAAAATTTCATCCCTAAAAATCAAATTTCTTTCATTGAGTAAAACAAAAGTTTCAATGAAATTAATACAATATATGCAGATGCCAAGGGGCTAAGACGTACAGATAACAAAAGTTTCAATGAAATACAATATATACAGATGCCAAGGGGTAAAGACGTACAGATCATAACAACCATATTTGCATTAATTTTCCCTTCACGTACTAGAAAATTATATACTTTTCACAAAATCTCGGTCTCTTTTACCATTTGTACGTGAGCGTTTAGGACAAAAACTAATTTACGTACTCATGAATTTTCACTGTTACTGTGTGCATGAATTCTCATCTTATGTTTAGATAGCCAACCATTTCTCCAAGGTGAATTCGTACCAATGGTACTTGAAAGGACACCCATCTGATCATCACCAACAAGAAAGAATTTGCCACTTACATAAAATCTAATGGCGCATGTATGAATCTCCTGTACAAATCTTGATATATAAACTAAAATTGCATGTGCATATATATTGTATTTGCCTCAGATTTCGTGTCATATACTGTTTGGAAAACAAAACAAATAAAGTAAGAGAACTGCACTGTTCATCATGTACTGCTGGTGCACCAGTACTGCTGTGGCCTGTGGGTCAAGAATCATAGAAAAAGTGTCTGATATCTTGGAATGCAGACCAAGTTAGTGGAGGAAGGAGAAGAAGAAGAAAGAAGAAACACAAAAAGTCTCTGAAATCCTTTGTCCTGGCTCTAAAAAACCACGAGGCTAGGCAAACTTTAGGGGTTCAATGAGATCCGTGATATTGTTATTATAGATTTGGTTGGATGGATCGATGGCTTTTTGTTGGGCATGCATGCAGGAATTCATGAGGTTGATGTTATGCAGACAAAGTAGTGGGGGATAGATACACTGCTCTATTGTGTGTCTTTCTGATCAATCTTATAAGAAAAACAATCAATTGGGATCACACACATCAGCGAAAAAGAGTCTTCATCCGGCCAACTGATCAGAAGTTCACATGCCTCGATGATCAAGGACAATATGAATGTCCAATCCAACAATTAATGATATATAATTAACATCAGCATGCAGCAAATTACACCAATCAGATCATTAATCAGGAACCAGTACCTCATGTACAGTACTGCACGGGCCGTGGAATTAGCTTCAGAATCTCAGATATTGATCATGAAATGCAATATATATTAATTTAATCATGTTCTAGCTTTCCCATGCATGCATGTGTCTTTAAATTATTTCTGTCATTATGTATATATGTTTCGTAGCTACACATTTTAGAATGATCCGTGACCCCTTCTTTACAAGTTAATTTACTATTTCTAGGGGCAGTTTAAAAAGTTGCAACTTTTCCCACTTGAATGCAATTAGGATATTGGTGATGTGGAAGTTTGTATGGTCAATATTTCTCCTTAGCATCAGCAAATACTAAATAGGGTTAGAATCCTGATCATGATCTCCATTCCAACCGATATATGGTTTTACAATATCTTAATATATATTCTCGATCGGAGGAAATTAATTAATTAATTAGGAAAACCAACTTGGGTTTAGGTCATGTGATGATTAGTGTAACTATATATGGAATTATATGATCCATGCAACTTCTCAATATTTATAGGGGGAAAAAAAAGCTGATGAGTGATCCAAAAAGCATGAAGCTTTTCATGCCTTTGTTGGTTACTGAAACATTTTCACAGATTAATAATGCAGCAGCTAGCACAAGAAGCCCTATATAATTATATATATATATATATATGTATATGTATATGTATATATATATGTTTGTATTGTATGCATGAGGTTCACGAGAGGACACAAAGTTCACGAGCACATAAGCACAAAAAGACGGCTAAGAAAGGTCGTAGTCGAAAGCACTGGCCGGCGCTTCCTAAATTAATTTTTCTAATTTATTTTAATCATAAAAATGAAACACAATAATTAAGATATAAATATATAGCAGTCCCATGATATTTAAATTATATATATATATATATATATATATATATATATATAAATGCATACGTCTCGGCCCGAAACAGACCAAAAAACAAAGAACCTCGTACGTATGCAACAGACAGCTTATTCACGACGTACAACAAATTATAGTTAGCATATACATATAAATATTTCCTTAATCTGAACTGTTTTTCAAGAAAGAAATGATATAAATATATATATATATATATATATATATATATATATAATATTTCCAAGTTGATCATCTGTACTGCTGAGCAATTAAGCAGCATGGTCTTCCATTTGTAAGAGTAATGATATATATATATATATATATATATATGGGTTGTGCAACCATGATTAAAAAATTAATTTTATTTCATGTGAATCTAATATTTATTTATTTTTTTCAATAAAAATGTGTAACGTTTGTATACTCTATGACTATAAATATTATTTCTCATATATATAATCACAAAGGTCCTTTTAACGCTAATATACACAATGAAAAATGACATACATTCAACTTTTTTTAAAATTCTGTTTTGAACAAGAGACATTTTTATAAAATAATTTATAAAAAGGTAATGCTAGATATAGATTTCAAGTGTGCAATTCTCGCGTACTACTTTTGAAAAAAGTAAGGTCTACTATTAAAAAAATAATTTTTTTTATATAAATCTTAGATTTACTCACTTTTTTCAAAAAGTGTACACAAAGCTTACACATCTTAAGACTATAAATGTTATTTCTTTTTATACAAATAAACTCATTTTATAGAAGAGAAACGATATTTACAGTTCTAAAATGTGCAAAGTCCACGCAGTACTCTCTTTAAAAAAGTGAGTAAAACTAGGTTAACTCACATGGAAAAAAAATTATTTTTTTAATAGTTGACGGCTTTTTTTTTTCAAAAAAAATTAATATACAAAAATTACACACTCCAAAATTATATATAATATAATCTTTTAAAATACAGTTATATATATCAAAGACTATATATACGATATATCATAATTACTCATGATGTATAATGCCCATGCAGTTACCAATAGTAATATTTCTTGTCCAAACAATAATGATAACAAATTTCTTTATCCATAATTTTCGGGTTTCCCACAGGTAAAAACTTGGGATCAGAAAAGTACGTACATAGACGGTCATCCATGTGCTAGCATTCCATCGTTTTCTTGGATTTAGCGAGAGTGCATTTATAGGTGTAGTTCAAATTTTAATCTCGTTTTTCAAGAAAGAATAAAGAATTAAAAATACCCAAACAAATTAGTAGAGTACCTAAATCACTGCGAGTCTGTGTAAGGTAATTCCAGTTTCTGTAATGTTACGAGGTTCAAAATGATCCGTACAACCAGTGTGGGTTGGTTTGGATACTTTCCTAACAGAAGAAATAAAGAAATTAATAATACTTGAAATTTTTGTTTTTAATTTTTATAAAATTGATATTTGAAGTTTAACAAACTCTCTAACAGATATCAGCGTTAATTTTTTGTTAAAAATTTAACGGCAATCATGTATTAATGCCTCGTTTAATTATATATACAAATGAGATGAAAGTTGAATAAAATATTATTAGAATATAATGTTTTAATATAATTTTTATTTTTAAATTTTAAATTTTATTTATTTATTATATTTTATGTAGGAGTTTGAAAAAGTTACAATTATTAAAGAAGATTAAATAAGTTGATATGTTTTGTGTAATCAAATGAAGCTTTAGTCTTTGATTAGCTGACACGTGAAATCAATAACCATGTCAATCATGCTATTAATTTTCTAGTGGTAAAATTAACAGAGATATTGAATTGCATGAAAATCCACTTACTAATTTTGCAATTAACTCCGTAAAGAAATATATATTATCCATCACCCTTGGAGCAATGCTATGTATAGTTCTTATTTGGGGACTGCAATGTAAGTTTATACAATTTTATCTTTAAAATTTTTTAAAATTTTAAAAATATCTATCCTAAAATGATATTTTTTCTCATTTAATAAAGAGTCTGTACATATAGTATCCAAATGGAAACTGCAAATAAAATTTTTCTATTTATTAACTTATCATTATTTTATGATGTGGTATTAATTAATTGGTAAATAAGACTTTTTTAATCATTGTATGAGTTGATAAAAGAATAAAGTATAAAAGAATGATTACTCAACTTTTTTTTTTTTTGGTTTCCAATAACTCAAGCTTCAAAGTTCAAAGCTGATGTGCCCTTTTGAATGCTGCATCGCAATCTTTTCTGTAATTCTGTCTGTCTTGTTATTATTTTTTTCTTCTTAAGATCATTATATTCTACTGATCTTGATCACAGGTATTAATTAAACATGTGATCTGCAAGAAAGCAAGCTATATATATATATATATATATATATGTTCCTAAAACTTTTGTTTATGAATTAAATTACAATTAATATTTGAAATGTAGGACACTTGTAGATCATATAATACCAAAACCATGGGCGGATTGAGGTGTCTGTACATTGTTTCCTTCAAGCAGTACCTCTGAAAAGAATCTCACGAAAAGAAACATTATATAGAAAATAAAGTTTCAAAAGCCATTTGTTCTATTGAAGACAGTTAGCTTCTGTTACTTTTTACCTGCCCCTCTCTCTCTCTCTTCTTCCATAGATCATTAGAAAACAAGATTAATATTATATATATATATATATATATATAAATTTTTCAAATGGGTGGAAGAAAGGGAAAGGAGAAGAGGAAGAAAATACGATAACAGATAGATAGCCTCAAGTTTGTTGATAGGCATAGATAGATGGATAGATAGATAGATAGATAAATGGGGATGGGATGTAAAGAAGACAAAACCAGAACAAGTGCAAGCCCGTGAAGGGGCTGCATGTGATCTTATAGAGCTGTTATAATCAGTGCCGGCTCTTGACACCTTATTAAGACCCCCACTGATCACGTGCCTCTTGTATTTTACATCACATTCTCGATTTTTATTATAATATATTAGCAGTGGTAGTTGTAAAATATATGCATGTTGTGCAGGCTAGCTTCAAATCATGGAGGTGGGGGTTAATTATGTCAATCACGCCACAGGCTTTTAGTAACTTGATTATCTGAGTTAATTGGTCGGAAAAGATTAAAAATTTTAATTTTAATGATACGAAACGTGTATTCTCTATACGATTTTATAAATATAATTTATATATGTGTGTATATCAATTTATTACGATTAATATAGAGTGACCAAGAACAGTGGATAGCAAAATAGACACAATTTGGCATGAAGTAGAGTTGCCTTGAATGGGAAAGTTTGGCATATATTGATCATTTATTAGCAACGTATGTTGCGACAAACTAACAAAATCGACACCTGGCCAATTGGGACACAGGACTGGTGAGCTATAAACAGAATTTCATCCAAAATTCACACAAATGAAAGTAGTTCATGTGATTAATAAACGTAGGAAGAATGAAACGTAAAAATGCCCACCACCTACCAATATATATATATTGGCTTATGCCTGCACATGGTCTTCACCATAACCCTGAAGACTTCTCTTCTCATCAGCTTCCTATTTACACCCAAAACCACCACTCATTTTGGCTATCTTCAGAAGTAGCTCTCTCTCTCTCTCTCTCTCTCTCTCTCTCTCTGGGCTACATTTATGCCAAACATGATGATGACTGGTTTGAGCTTCAGAAGCCTCGCATTAATGCTTCTCATTGCTTTCATACTTTGGTCATCAAACTTTGAGACATGCAATGCAAGAAGAGGCAAGCATTGGAGGCACAGCAGAACTAGCGCTGCCTCTCTGTCTAAGAAGAAAGGAAAGAATTATCACAGCAATGGAAACCACCACTATAGTACTGGATCAGGATCAAAGCCAAAACCTCCATCTCAAAAAGCTCCCAGCTCACCTCCACCTCCCATACCGGAAGAACACATCCCATCAAGCCCCCCGCCGCCGCAGAAAGTTTACAATGGTGGCGGCGGCCATACTGCGGCCACCTTCTTTAACGTGCTTGATTTTGGTGCCAAGGGGGATGGAAGCACCGATGACACACAGGTACTGATTCTCCAATTCTCACTGCATAATGGAAAAATACAAATAAGTGGGGAGAAAAATTAAAGTCTTTTGGTGCTTGGCATTACGTAGCTAGATTTCATGCAATGATTTACATTAATCTTTTAATATAATTACAAAATTTTTATTCTTTTCTGCAAAAAATGAGGGGACACAAGAACTTCTGCCGGATAATGTATACAAAAAGTAATACATAATAGGCTTCTTGGAGCAATTAATTCTAATTATTTTAAATTTTTTTGGTTAGAAATTAGAATTTTTTTATTTAGGATCCGTTTGGATACAAAGGTTCTCATCACATCTAATTTTAATTAATAATCTCATTACTATTTACAAACTATCTCAACTCATCATCCAAATAGACTCTTAGATGTTGATCATAGTAACGTTACGTTTTTATTCGTTAGGACACCGTACAAAACCATATATGGAGTTTTTAATAAGCTAGAAATGAATATGAATTGCGTTCGAGATCATTTTAAAAGTCATTATCAACACAATAGATCAATAAGACGAACGTATAGTAAATTATAACATTTTCCCGAATTAAAGCATTTAGCTAGAAGGAGAAAAATGTGTGCTAAACCATAAAAGAGGGTGACAAAGCTTTGGTGTTTTGCAACTATTGATGGTGGATTTTTTTTTTTTTTTTTTGAGTTTGGGATGGGGTTTCGAATTCCAAAAAAAAAGTTGAAAATTACACATTAATAAGCCAAAGAATGAATTCGAGATACAAAAGACAAAAGAACTAACCAAGCAGCAGGTGGGACCCAAGCAAGAAAAAGAAAGGAGTCCCCCATCTAGCTACGACGTACAGTTGAGTTAACGATTCCAACAATTATTGCAGCTGCAGATCAGAAACGAAAGCCAACTGTTTGTTTATGTGGTCGTACTAGGTGATCGATTCACAAGTATCTCAGTAAAAAAGAAAGAAAAAGAAAACAAAAACATATTCGCTTTCCGGCCATAAAGTAATATTGGTGAAATTTGTTACTATGCATCGCAGGCATTCCAAGCTGCATGGGCAGCTGCTTGTAAAGTCGAGGCATCAATGATTATGGTTCCATCAGAATACGTATTCCTTGTAGGACCCATTTCCTTCTCTGGTCCTTACTGTCAACCAAACATTGTATTTCAGGTATGTATCCTCCTATTTAATAATTTTCTTTTCAGAAATTACATGTCTAGTAATAAAGCTTTACTAATAAATCTCATAAAAATAAATTTATAAGTTGACGTAATTTATATGATATATTATATTTTTTTATAATATTTTTTTATTAGTATTTTTTTTTATATAATTTATATGGCATAGTGTTATAAACGCTCTCACTCTGACTTAAATCCATATTTTATTACCAATTGCTTAAGTCTATCTTAGGCTTTATTTAGGAGCGCAAATCATATCATCTCATCTCATTTTAAAATTTTTTAAACTTTTTTTCTTAAATATCACTCAAATACAAACATTTTTCAATTTCAAACCTTCAATTTTTTCATCTAATCATTACCTAATCATTATAATTTTTTCAAATTTTCAAACAAAACACAAAATATAATACAACTTTTTCAAATTTCAAACAAAAATAAAATTAAAAAATTATATTATGATAATATTTTATTTTGTAATATTTTTATTCAATTTTTTTCTCTCATTTTCCAAAATCCAATAAAACAAACAAGATCATTTCATTACTATTCATAAACTATTTCAAGATTTGTCATCTCATATTAATACAATCCATTCGTAACTTCTCTAGCATTGCAAGGAGAACCTTGATAGAGACACGGGGTCTTTTTACAGTGAAATGGTTTTGGCCTTTCTAATGGGTCTTGTGTTACCACCTAATAAAATGCATGACAAAGATTGATGAATTTAACATTTTCTCAGCTGGATGGTACGATCATTGCTCCCACAAACTCTAAAGCTTGGGGCAGAGGTATGCTACAATGGCTCGAGTTCACAAAGCTAAAAGGAATTACCATCCAGGGAAAGGGCATCATTGATGGAAGAGGCTCAGTCTGGTGGCAAGACAGCCAATTTGATGATGACCCAGTTGACGATGAACTAAAACTCATTATCCCATTAAATAGCAGTGTTGAAAAGAATCCGCCAATGCCGGTAGCAATTCACTTCACCATTTCTCTTTCACTGAATTACTTTCTGCATTATCTACCTGTAACTGATCATGATCATGCTTCTCCAACAACTGTGTGGCAGATAAGAAGCGAGCTTGGGAGGATAATGCCTAGCATCAAGCCAACTGTAAGGACCACTTCAAGACTTGACATTGGCAACATATATACTTTGTGCACATGTCAATCCTTTTAACATAATTACTGCATTTTCTTGCACAGGCACTGAGGTTTTATGGGAGTTTTAACGTAACCGTCACAGGCATAACAATTCAAAGTAGTCCCCAGTGCCACCTCAAGTTTGACAATTGCATAGGAGTGTTGGTCCATGATGTTAGTGTATCATCTCCGGGTGACAGTCCCAACACAGATGGAATCCATCTGCAGAACTCAAAAGATGTTCTAATTCACAGCACCAACCTTGCTTGCGGTAATTAATCACTCCTAACTGAATACTTTTTTTTTCCCTTTTGATAGATGAATACACAGTTGTGGGCAAACCATTGAGCAAGAATCAAGAATACAGCCTACAGAGTCGAAGGATGGAGTTACATGAATTGAAAGAACATAGATATCAGTGACATAAAATATTACACAAGAAGATAGATACCTGAAACAAGATTGTGCAAAACACAATACTATCCTGCCAAAGCCTTATTCATTAGAGCCAACAATCTCTGACCATTCACAATCTGACACATGGCTCCAGAAACTCTCCCATTTCAAGCATTTCAACCACCAATTATATGACGTTTTATCTCCCAAATTATTAATAGACTATCCAATAGGGGATTAGATCTTGAACACAGATAACATGAAGACTTCTTTGTTGTTTTCTGCAGTTTCTTTTATCTTCATTAGCAACTATAACTTCCGGTCCACATTCCTTCACTTTGTTTATATGTACTTAAATTGAGACTCGCCAAGTGAGATAGCATGAACATTAAAAACGCGAACATTTGAGGAGGAAATGACAACCTTAAATAAAATTTCAAAACTCAAATTTTATACATAAACGATGAGAAAAGTGAGCAGGACCGCTAAAGTTAAAATAAATATGATGTTAAAAGCAGACTATTATTTTTTTGTTAAAAAAAGAGTTGCTGAATTTCTTATGACACGTGCAGGGGATGACTGTATTTCTATACAAACTGGATGTTCAAATGTATATATACACAATGTGAACTGTGGACCAGGACATGGAATCAGCATTGGGAGTCTAGGAAAGGATAGCAGCAAAGCCTGTGTCTCTAACATCACTGTTCGAGATGTGATTATGCACAACACAATGAATGGTGTCAGAATCAAGACATGGCAGGTATTGATACCATTTCTGATTCTATATGACTGAAAAGTTCAAGAAGTTAGAAGTAACAAATTCAAGATTCTAGTTAAGAAGGCGGATCGGTTTTTATTTTTTTCATTTGTCAGGAACTCAAAATGCTTGAACCTCACTATGCCATATGTATAGAGAAGCTGGAAAATATCTTTGACCCAAAGACAGATAAACTTTTCTAGAGGGATTCCTTTTTTTTCTCTCTTTAAATAGATATCATGTAAATTCTGAATTAGAAAAGAGTTAAGGGGATGTTTGGAAATAGTTCTCATCCCATCTCATCCTATCTCATCTCATCTCATCTCATTTTCTTCCCAAATATCACTCAAACACAAATATTTTCAAACTAATCATTACAATTTTCCCAAACTTCCAAACAAAAAATAAAAGAAATTCAAATTTTTCAAATCCCAAAATAACTTTTTCTCTCTCATTTCTTAAAACCCAAAAAATACTTAACTCAAAGTATCTCATTACTATTCACAAACCATCTTACTACTATTTACAAAATTCTCATCTCATCTCATTCTCTAAGCATCCCTGCAATTTGGATAAACTAAAAGAACTTTTCAAAACCCTTTATCATAACTTCGACCTAGTTCAATATATAGCTTCCAGGATATCAGAAATTACTAAAGAGCAAGAGAATCTTTAGAAGACATTTTGATAATTCACCAAACTTTTTTAAGAAATGCCTCTCAGAATTTGGGAATTTTTAAGAATACAATCTGCAAATTATAGCATATTGCATGTTGTCACTAATGTTGGATACAAGTCACTCCTAAGCTCTAATATTATTATTGAACCAGATCTGAGTTCCTTCAACCTCCAAGTTGTTACAAAAATCACATATAAACCAGCTATATCTCTTACACATGATTTGAAATACTAAATCTGCAGGGAGGATCAGGCTCTGTCCAGGGGGTACTCTTCTCAAACATTCAAGTTTCAGAAGTTCAACTCCCAATTGTGATTGACCAGTACTATTGTGACAAAAGCACATGCAAAAACCAAACATCATCTGTCGCTTTATCAGGAATCAACTATGAGAGGATAAGAGGGACGTACACAGTCAAGCCTGTACACTTTGCCTGTAGTGACAGTCTACCATGTACAGATGTAACACTGACTGCCATACAGCTAAAACCATTGCAAGAGGGCTACCACATGTATGATCCCTTCTGTTGGCAGACTTTTGGAGAGTTGATGACTCCTACAATGCCTCCAATAGATTGTTTACAGATTGGTAAGCCATCCAGCAACCGGGTTCAATCCGATCACGATTCTTGCTGAACTCAACAATGTGATTTAATGGTACAACAGTTGTGCGGTCGGCATGATTGCCAGACCCCTTTCATACCATTAGTTAGTTAGGTACAGCGTCTATATTATGACAGTCCTAGTTTATAGAAATTCTTCTCTAGCAGCATTATATCAATTATAATTGTGAGAGTATACATGCATTGCTTTTGTTTAGAGTCTCATATAGTGTATAAGGCTAGTTTGTTTGTTATAATAGATTGTCAAAGTCTGAGAAAGCATACAAATTTCTACATCCCAATTTGAAATAGAATAATATCCTCTATAAATATGCAGAATCATGTTAATCACTACCAAAAAAGAGTATACAAGGGCATGGGCACATTTGTGGAATAATTATGTGTGAATAAGAACCACATGATTCTGAATCAATAAATAGCACAAAAAGTAAGGACATTTGGTCTACCCATTGAATAACAACAACAACAAAAAACATCAAATATGGGGAAACTCCGGAGTTATAGCCTAAAGAGAATTCTCAAAGTATAGCACTAGCAAATTGTTAGGGACTCTGGAATCGAGAACGGTAATCAACGCGCATAACAAATGGGTAAGAGTTATTTTAACCAATTATTTACACCACAGAAAAATTATCAAAGGAGTGCGCATAAAACTAAACTAAATCTAGCAAGTTAAAGTACTCAACTCCTAGATCGAGAAGAAGATTATGCGACATTTTCCTCTGTTTTCACTTCTTCGCAGGCCGATGCTTCAGTTCTGTTCTTTGAGAGCCAGTGTCCGATTTGCCAACGTTTCATGTCTTTGTAAGTTGGAATCACACCTCCACGACTGGTTTTACATCATTGCCATTTTTTTTTCCCATTTCGAACGTTTTATGCATTTTGATCAGTTTTCTTTCTTTCTCGGCTAAGAGCACTCTCAGTAAATTTTTCATCCTATTCTTTAAAATATATCATTAAAGTTTATTTTTTCTATTTTACATACTAATTTTTACAATATATTATACATCAACTAATCTATTTTTTACTTAACTCATTTAAATATTATACTTTTTAATATATTTTATTCATTTCAAATAAAGTAAAAAATAGAAAGTAGATAAATAAATGAATAAAGAATAAAAAATAGAGAGAGAACTAAATTAAATATTTATACAAATGTAAATAGTATTCCATAGATGTAGTGATAGTACTAAAGCAAACTGGATATTAGTTATAAAATATATAATTCATTGGATGGGCTATATAGAGCTATTTGCTTCAAATTTTACAAAAACATGAGTTTTACATAACCCATTGGAAATGCTCTTAATGCATTAGCATTAGATTACGCAAATGCAAATGTAAAATTTGCATAATATGACATGATTTTGCATTTGGCTATTCCACTCAAAATTTTTTCTCGTATTGGATTATCCTTCTATTATTCAAAATAATAATAAAATATTATAAATTTAATAATATTTTTTTTCAATTTTTTTTTGTTCTATTAATTTTTTTCTAAATTAAAAGTTACATGGAAATATTAATATTATACAATATGAACTTGGATAAAGATGTAGATGGATCCTGGAGTGCAGCAAATACATTATAAATATTTAATACAACACCATTGAGAAAAACACAAATCATAACTAATGTTCAACACATTTCAGCCCATCACAAAAATATACACACTTCCAAAAGTCAGTCCATCACAAAAACATACACACCTCTAAAAAATAACACATCACTAATGTTACTGCCCATCACAAAAAATAAAAACAATGCACAATCACAAAGTTGATGCTCGACCACATGTATTTTCATCACATGTGGCTGGACAACCACTAAAATCAGACAAAGTATACGTTAAACATATACTACTGTTAATGTGATACCCCATATGATATGAATAAGGGTAAATGGTGTATGAGATCTCACATTGCTTGAGAATGAGAAGTTCTTACTTTTTTTAAGGTTCCAATGGGCTCTAATTGTATCATTGACTAGTCATTTTAGAGTATAGACCATGTGGTTTGGGTCTTCCATTGGGGCGTTACAAATGGTATCAGAGTCTATTTCAACCAGAAATGTGGGACTTGAGCCATGCCACCTACAATGAACAGGTCCGACGAGGATGTCGAGAATTTAAGGAGTGTATATTGTGATACCACATATGATATGGATAAGGGTAGGTGGTGTATGGGATCTCACATTACTTGGGAATGAGAAGTTCTTGCTCTTTATAATGTTCCAATGAGGCTTTAATTGTATCATTGACTAGTCTTTTTAGAGTATAGGTTATGTGGTTTGGGTCTTCTATTGGGGCGTTAAAGTTAATTACAACTTCAAAATATGCTAGACAAATACTTACACACCTCCAAAAGGTGTGGATGGGTCCTCGGATAGTGATGTGATTGCAGACTTATTCATTAAAGCTTCGAAAATTTCATCCTGAAGACGTTAGAAACAAACTTGTTGCTTTGCTTTCATCCCATCAAGATCTAATTTCATTATTTTAGCTTCGAACTTCTTCTTCTTAAGTGCAAGATGTTCAATTCTATCTCGCTCCGCTTCGCTGTAAAATTCTTTTCTCTCCACCATGAATGTATTTCTATCAACACTCATGCAAGCTAAGGCATGGTTAAATTCAGCATCTACATCATCTCTAGACTTCCTCTTTCTTTCCTTTTCTTTCTCAATCTTCTTGCCTGGAGGTCTCTTAAGGATGACCTCCACGTTGTCATCCAAAAATCATCTCCGTCTAGAGTTAAGCTAGCATTGGCTGAATGCCTTCCTGGTGGTTTTCTTCTCGTTGACAATGTTGACTGATGTTGTTGCCATTTTGGTTGGTATCTCAATAGACACCAAGAATGCTCCATGGTAAAACTTGTATTCTCAGTTTCTTTGTACATTATTTTTATCTTCTCAATCTTAAATGAACAAAGTGATAAAGTTAGTATGTAAATAAGCTCAAGCATATAAAAAAATTAAAGGAAAAACAAAATTAATACCTTATCAACCTCTGTGGTACCACTCGGATGCAAAGACTCTACTTGTACTACAACAACACAAAACTTGTTTATGCATTTTTGGATCGATTGACATCGATTGGTCAATGACGCAATCGAACGTTCATGAGTGTTTATTTTTTATTCTCATGATAGTATGCATAAATGTTTTCCTACATTTGTGTGGATTTTTGGTCAATCCTTCGAATAGCATCAAGGCTAATGTTTAGCCAAGCTGAAACAAGAAGATTATCCTCCTCTGTGGTGAAAGACACACCTCGTTGAGATTTTTGTGTGTGGCCTTTGTTCACCTTCTGCTTGTGATGATTAGACCACTACATTATCATTTATGCTATTGAATGGGGTGTTGCATTCCTCTTGTCCACCACTTTGCAAGAGAGTGATGAAGAAGGGATCCGCATCAAATGAAGGCTCCTTCTTTGAATAATTTAAAGTTCATCATAAAACTTGAATACAAATTTTAAACAACACCAAAATAATTAATATTCTGAAGTAGAAATTTAAACAATACCAAAATAGTGATGAGAACATACTACACACTTGATCACACTAATGAGGACATACTACAGTTTTAAGAACTATTGATCAGAGTTGATCACCCATTGTGTTGTTAAGTAGGGTGGTATTTGTTTTGTCAAAAGATAACTATGAGAATGAAATAAATGAGGGAGCTGAGACATGGAAATCAGTAAACCAAAATGGTCATGGAAATCAATTTTTCTTCTATGTTGCTTTATCTTTTACCTAACTTTAATGGTCCTACAAACCAAAGCTATTCTAAGAAAAAGTAATTACACTACCACATCCTACAAAACTCCAATCAACCGTCAAGATTTCCTTAACACCTTCTTCCCGTACTCTTTTTCTTAGCAATACTTAATAAGTTCAACCCAGTTACTTATATTTTGTCCCAAAATAACCCAACCAACTATATTTTAAACGAAACATTCTCAATAGCACTTCATCAAACACTTATTTCCTATAATATAGCTATTAGTTTAGGAACAATGCATTACCTATCAAGAACCAAAATAATAAATCCTTCATAATTTTGTCTTTTCTCTTTTTTTCCAATGGTTGGTGGGGTGTGCAAAGCCAAATCTTAAAATCCTCCCAAGATCCCACCACAACATCTTCCTAAATATTAACGTTATAATACAAAATTAGAGTACCACTACAACTAATTATCCTATATCGCAAAATTATTTTACCCTTTAACCATGGAATACCTCAACAACAGCACGCACAAGTTCAAATTATTCAAGATACTAAAATTGAAAGTACTATAGAGACTAAACATTTACAACAAAAATGAACAGAGTAAAAAGAAAAGCAAATTTGTTTTCATTCAGTCATGATCAGGTCTAGATATCAATATCATCATAAAACAAAATAATGAGTAAAACAATTTAAAACCCATATAACACTGAAATTTGTACCACATCTATCTATTACAAGTGAAGCCTCATCCATTGTGTACCCCATATTTACTAAGGATGACAATAGAAACCCCCAATAGATCTCTGACTCAGATTTACAAATGGTAAGCCCCAAAATCCTCGACCCCAAACGTTTCTCCATATCATAAATGATTGATTAATCACAAAAAGATGGAAATGGTCAAAGCAAGTTTGAGAGACAGAGAGAGAGAGAGATAAGATGTTGGAGAGAAATTTTACATATTTGAGAAAGATATGAGAGAGACATCGCATACCTGGTCATGAAGCCCAGACAGAGAGAGAGAGAGAGAGGAGAGGAGATGGTGGTGCGGTGGCGTCACAAAGCCCAGATGAAGCTGTTGTCGATGGTGCAATGGTGATGTTCAATCGGATCAATCCATTTCATGAGGGTAGAGCAAATAAGCAGAAACTCGAGGGAAAAAAACTTGAGGGAAAAGAAACAGACTTCGGTAGAAAGGGAGAAAGCGAGAGGAGAGAGACGGAATAATAGTAAACAATTGATTTAGTCATGCTACAGTGCACATCCAAATATGACCGAGACTTGGATTTACTGTAGTTGAAAGTTACTCTTAAATGAATTTGCCTAATCCAATGTAGTATATTTTTATGTCCTATTAGTCATTTGAGTGATTTGATTTGGATTTGGCTATTTCAATAAAAGTGCTTTTAGATTACAACGAAATGCGTATTTACTATTTGGGTTCTGCTACTCAGATCGAGAGAATCGACCGAAGAAGTCGACCGACAAGTGCATTTGCACTTTTTTTATTTTTTTTCCCTTTTATTTTTATCATTTTGTATACATCTTTAAATATTTTTAAAAATGAAAAAAAAAATATCAATTCACTAATAGTCATTTCCTTAACTATTAAGATCTCGTTTGGATGTTGAGCTGAGTTGAATTTTTTATGAATAGTAGTAAGTTGAGAGAGTGGAGTGAGTGTTGTAGGGCCTACCTAAGATGAATTTAGATGTTAAGATGAGTTTAGATGTACTTATGGAAAGTTGAAAAAGATTATGGATCCCGCGTGTAAAGAGGTGTTGAGTTAAAAAAGGTTTTGGATCCCATGTGTAAAGATGTTTTGAGTTAAGATAAGTTTAGTGATTTGAGAGTTCCAAATGGGGCCTAAGTAAAAATAAAAATAAAAAATTCAATCGGTCATTTTTGTCGGTTCAACTATCATTTTTCTTACTATTTAGTGCTCGGACAATACTACAACTACACGACCGAGAGTGTCCAAGGCCATTTTGTTTTTTTTTTTCATGTATTTTTTTTATACTCTTAAACATTTTTTAAAAAATAACATTAAAACATTTCTTTAATCATTAAATTAAAAAAATAAAATAAAATAAACAATTGGTAGCCACGATGGCATTTCTATGTGGGATAAAATTTACTATATAATAAAAGTAACTTTACAATTTGACGAACTACATGAATCCACGTCAGTTTAGGAGATTACTTTTATGTAATCTCTTTGTGGCTATTGGCTAAAGTAATCCCTTTACTCAAGTTGACCAACAAGTTTATGTAATCCCTTAGAGCTTGCTATCATTTTGAAAAGATTATCTAGAGTTCAAAATAAATCAAAATCATGTGGCTTCTTAAGAGAGTTGAGGTAAAGAAAAGCATATCTTGGGCCAAATGTATAGGAAGAATCACAAGAATTTTTTTTCAGTTCGAGAGAGAGAGGGGGGAGAAAGAGAGAGAGAGAGAGAGAGGGGGGGGAGAAAGATGAGCCCAATACGCATGTTGAGGACCTCAGTGCCTTCTTTCTAGCGCCTTTACATGGCTTTTTACTTTTTCTTCCAAAATCGTTTCTTCTACTATTTTCTTTCTGATGCTTATATTATTGTCTATGCTTTAGGGCTAGCATTGTTGTTCTTCAGGATGCTCAGCTCAGGTCATGAACACTTTTCTCTAGCCCAGTGCAAGATGGTGTTGCTCGCCTTGAGGCAATGACTCTTTGGTTGTTTCAAGTGTTAGCATTTATGCTCACCATGGGTGTGAATTTCTTCTCCCCAAATTATTTTGTTACTCTGCTTGGTTATCATGAAAATTGTTTTGGTTGGATTGGCCTTACCCAATGATGCAAGCAAGGATTATATTCTTGTATTGCTTGATTAACCTAAACAATGTTTGGATTGAACTAGCATGCTCCATGATTCCAAGCAAGTCTTGTTTTCTTGCTATGCTTGGTGATTTCGAGCAATGTGTTGGCAGTGGCAAGTCTAGCCTTGCTCGATGATCCTGAGCAAGGCCAGTTCGGCAGACATAATGCTCAATATTATCGAGTAGGACCAGAAAATAACCCTTGTTGGTGATTCCAGACTAAACACTACTCATGATAACAGAGCAAGTCAACAAAATAACCCATTGCTCGGAGGCTAGTCCAATTGACAAACTACTTGGGATAACCAAGCAACGCGAGAAAATAACCTTGATCGAGATCACCATCAAGGCCAGTCTGACCAACACACTGGTTGAGATTGCGAAACATGCCAATCCAATCAAAACACTGCTCAGGAGAGCCTCGCAGCACGAGAAAATAATCTTTACACGATATCAAGGCAGTTTAGGATAATCAAGCAAAGCAAGAAAATAATACTTGTTAAGGATCACCAAGTAAGGTTAGTCTGATCAATACAATATTCAGGATAACTAGCAGAGAAGAAAAGAACCCTTTATCAGAATCATCAAGCAACACCATTCCGATCAAAACACTGCTTGAGATAACCAACCAATGCAAGAAAATAACTTTTGCTCGAAGCGAGCTAATTAGCTCATAATGGCGCAAGTGGAGTGCCTGCCATGTTTATTGTTCGAAGATGTAGGCCCATATGCAAGCACTTATAATTACCTTGGTCATGAATTTATTCTCTCTCAAGTTGTGAGCACTTGTTGCTCACTCGATGCGAGATGTTATTATTTGTTTTGTATGGACACTTCTTACTTACTTTGGATACCAACACTTATGCTCGCATCGGGCATAATCTTTTTTCGATGCAAGATGTTGTTGCTCGCCCACATGCAAGTTGTTGTTCATCCTGAACTCTATACACAATAATTCATAAAAACAATTTTTCTTTTTCTTTTTAGATTTAAAATTATTATTATTATTATTGTTATTATTATTATTCCTATATAATATCATTTGGAAAAAATAATAATTATCTTCGTCTTATTTTTTACAATAATTTAGAAAAATAAATAATATTCGCTAGACTAATATTGTTATCATTTTACAAAATGCAATTCTTATTTTTTTAGGTAGCATTTTATACATTAATTCATAATTGATCTTTTATTTACCATATGCATCGTTTTATTTTGGTAACGCGCTTCAGACATACATGCCTTGCACGTAGAATTCTTGTTGCTATATGTATTATATGTACATTTTAATATATATATTAAGAATATGACAAAAATACATAGTTATCGTTCTATATTATAGTATAAGTATAAAAAAATAATATGCAATCGCAAGTTATAAGTGATAGTACTCATTTATTAAAATAATAGAAACTATATACAAAGTCAATTATATGATTCCCTTTATAGAAGAGAAACAATATCAAAATTGTAAGTCATGATTTGTACCACATACATAATTTTCGTGATTTAATTAAAGTCAATCATAATTCCAACAACAAAAAACAACTAATTTTTATAATATTTGACATTTTGTCATGATAAGTTAATTATAATAAATACATGTTATACATATATAATATAAATAATATAAACTATTAGTCTATAATATAAATAGAATAATAGTTTAGAGTATGTAAATATCATGTTATTACTAACATATATAATCTGTAAAACTGAAAAAATCGGATCAGACTAGACTGAAACGGGAAAAATCAAAAATTTCAGTTTCGGTAGTGAATAGGTCTGACATCATTTTTAAAATTTTTAAAACCGGTGTATACCGGTTTAGTTCTAAAAAATGTACAAAATCAGACAAAACCGGATTAGTTACACCCATAGTTGCTTTATTTAGACTTTAAAGATGAGTTGAAGTTAATTCTTAATGACGATGGAGGATCAACATCTACTCATCGTGGTACTCGCCAACATCGTAAGTACATCAGACATTATACGAGGGAACGAGCGGCTATTTTGTAGAAACAGCAGTATATCCCTCAAATATATTTCGAAGTAGATATCGTATGGGTCATTCTCTTTTTCTTCGTACTTAACATGAGATAGAGGCTTACGAGCCCTACTTCATCTAAAGAAAAGATAATACTGGAAGACTCGGTCTATTTTCCCTTTGAAAGATAACCGTTGCATTCAAAATGCTTACGTATGAAGTAACTGTTAATTTCATGAATGAATACATACATATTAGAGAAAGCATCGCAAAGCTTGAGAAAATTTGTAACCGCAATCGTAAATATTTTTTCTAATGAATATTTAAGGTTTTTAAATGCCAATGATATTACTCGATTGCTCATTGTTGGTGATCAACATAGATTCCTAAGGATGCTAGGAAGTATTGATTGCATACATTGAAAGTATAAAAATTGTTCGTATGCATGGAAATGTATGTACTATGATCAGAGCCTTGAACCAACTATTATATTAAAAGCGGTTGTATCTAATGATCTTTAGATATAACATGCCTTTTATGGATTACCCAGTTCTCATAACGATATCAATGTATTAAAAAGATTTTTTATTTTTACTGAATTTGCCTAAGGGCGTGCTCCTCTAGTGAGTTACTCAATTAATGATAATGACTAAACTATAGGGGTACTACCTGGACAATGATATTTATCTAAAGTGGTCAA
The DNA here is from genome assembly GCA_022457165.1 of Juglans mandshurica. Taxonomy (NCBI): domain Eukaryota; kingdom Viridiplantae; phylum Streptophyta; class Magnoliopsida; order Fagales; family Juglandaceae; genus Juglans; species Juglans mandshurica. The sequence goes on from CM039629.1 coordinate 17,333,031, forward strand.
TATTTGTGAAGACGATCCTATCTTCACATGAGAACAAGAAAATATTTTATAGCAGAATGAGAATCAACAGGAAAGGATGTATAGCGTGCATTTGGGTCCTTCAACAATATTCTGCAATCGTTCGTAGCCTAGCTTGAATGTTTAAATCAGTGATTTAAAAAAATGAGCATGATGATAACGGAGTTCCCGACTTCGAGTACAAACAACTAAATTGTTGGAATTCATTCAATGTAATCATGAAATTAGAAACACTTTGGCTCATTATTAGCTATAATCAGACCTGATTGAGCATTAATGGAAATTTTATATTCTCAAAATTAGAAAATGAACCGGCTATAATTTATACTGTCAATTTGGACTCAATATTTCTATGTACGATTTTCATTTCCCTAAAACAGTTATTAGAACAACATTTGGGCTAATATTTTCGTATGAATATCTATTTACCATATTTTCATAGAAAACCAAGTTTACCATATATCCATCAAAACAAGTATTTTTCAAAGTCACTGACAAATTAAAAAAGCTAATTTGTTATAAATTAATCAATGCAGGTCATTAGTAAATATCGTCAGAATCTTACAAAAGGAAAGCCAACACTCATCACAAAACAATTATCATTGTTTTTCTGCATTACATTTTGCCACAATTTCCATTTGACATTGCTAAAAATATGTATGTTGTATTTTAAGTAAGTTAGTGACATCCATCAACATGATATGCTCCTCTCTTTCTAACCGCTTCCTCTCTGTTTTCGTTTTCGCTTTAAACCAGGCAAATTCAAGTCTGTTCGCTTCCAACCCTGCCTCTCATCCTTTTGCTGTAGTTTATGTCTTTCCTTATCTCAATCATAATGCATCTTCTCCTCTTTAAGATAGAAAAAACTCTTTCTCTTGAGCACATGACTCCTTAAGAAGAGTATACTTCATCTTGGAGAGCTTGACAATGTTCTCAACTGGTCTAGTTAGGGCCTTCCATGTTGTTTTCTCAACTTTCCTTCCCATAGGCCTCTCCAATTCAACAACATCATTATCAACAACATGTTACTCCCCGTCATCATTTACTGAATCTAGAGCTACAGAGGTACGAGTTGGGGTCGGCGACATTGTAGATCTTCACTTTGGACCATCTTTTGAGCAACTCTGAATCCATTTTGGTTGGTCCTTCAATAGGTGTCAATAACACTCGAATGGAAAGTGACTTTTCTCCATTGATTGGTATATAATCTCCGCTTTATCAAACTTTTAAAACACAAAAAAAAAAAAAATAATAAAGTGGAGCTAAGAATTGAACAAAACAGTATTTATAAGAGCTTGAAAGTAGTTGATAGATATACATTGTCTTGCTAGGTCATGCCACTTTGATTTAATCCTTCGACTTGGGCTAACTTCGCATAGAATTTATTGGTTGCTTTTTGAATCATTGACCATCGATGTATTAAGGATCCAATGGTTTAGTCCATTATACTTTGTTTATATTGATGAAAGTATAAACTAATTTTTTTCCAAAGTTAGGTGTATTTTTTATCAATCCTTAGATCACATCTATGCTAGTATTTAACCATACCGAGACAAGTAGTTTGTCTTCTTCTTGGGTGAATTTTGCACCCCTTATTTTTTTTTTGAAAGAACCTCTATTTTGGGTGGGAGTGGAGTCTTCCGCCATCACTGGACTATGTTGAGTTTGACTCAAGTAAGTGTGGTCAGTGTTCGGGTTCTTATTGAGAAGGTTCGTGAAGAACATATGTCCATGCTTTTGTGAGTCTATTTCTAACGAATTGTAGACAATGAATAATATATAGACATGTTAGAAACTCAAAAATAATGCCGACAACATTTTGCAAGCCGGCTCAAGAAAAAAATTGTGGCATATAGAAAGTAGCAATGTCCTTAATGGTTACAACAATCAGTTGCCACTATTCATTGACCATCTGGGTTGCCTTACCATGGGGTATGTTTCAATTTTCCTTTGTTCCTATTGAACTTTGCTATCATCACAGCCGAAGGGGATACATAAAGAAAGCCAACCAATAAATCAAATTAGCAAGAAATATATCACAATACAACATGAAAGCCAATCAATAAAGAAAAATAACATGCTTAGTGGATAAATTTTCTACCACAAGGGGCTGCAAATAAGGTCATAACATGTTCTTAGCAATTAGCAAAATCAAATAAAACAGTTACTGATTTCAATTTTTTAAGTAAGCACAAAACAAGTTATGTTATTGAGCAATTGGGGCTAAAATTTTTAAATAAGATTTCAGGATGTTATGCATGAATATATCACAACACAACATGAAAGCCAACCAACAAAGAAAAATAACATGCTTAGTGGATAAAGTTTGGCAAGTATTTGTCAAGTTTGACTAGGTAATTTTAATCCAGTTATCCATTTTCCACTAGATTTGCGATAGAGTGTGCCTAGGAATCACTACTTCACACTTGTTTTAAAATCATTTAACCTCAAGCCTAATAATAGAAATATGAAATACTAATTTATCTTCTTTGTGTCTATAGCTTGATGCAGGGACCGCAACATAACATATAACAAATTGCATACATTAAGTACAAGGAAAATCATGAAATATTTAATTTTTCCAACTTTGGTAATACAACCAGATACAACTTAAAGCCATTTCACCTTCTTCTTCATGCACTTTAGAGTATAATGCAAAAAGAATCAATTCTCTTGGTAGCTAATCCTAAGACAATGAAACTGGAAAAGTAAGATATTATGAGACGAAACTCCGAAGATGTACATAATCACACTCATCTTCAATTGTTGCAGTTATCTTTATACACAAAAGTTATCATCTAAAAAAATTATAAGTAAAATAAAAGTTATCATGTACTGATTAATTATTATTTCACTGATTTACATTTGAAAAATGAGGTGCACCTAACTAAGAAAAAGAAAGAAAATCTTATGTGTTTCAAAAATTGAAAAAGAGGACATGCCTATCCTATATGAAGTTTAGAACAAGAAAACCCTCCAAATACACATCATATACTTGTCAAACTAGTTTTATTTCCATATTATTTAGAGTTTTAAGGTCTGTCAACTTGGTGAACAAAAAATACTAAGAAAACTCAAAGTTTCATTTGCTTATATTCCACAAACTTACTTTTACCTATAAAAAAATGTCCAATAAACACAAACAGATAAACACTTATTCTAAAAATGCTGCAATCAAAATAAATGAAAAGTTGCATTAGAAAGAATAGAAAAACTAAAAGGTAACTTTTTTGAGGATAAGTAAATAAGGGATAAGCACATAACAACCAAGTATTATAAATATTTTTCCATGGGGCTCAAACTTGTTTTTTTTTTTTTTTTTTTTTCAAACATAGGAAAGCAGAACAAACTCGAATGTCTGCAAAACATTTAACACCGGTTGGGGTAGCGGGTCCATGTTTTTTGTTTTCTTCTATTATGCTTTTGGGCTGAAGATTTAGGAAAATAGGTATCCATTGAGGGGCCAAATTTTTGTTGGTAGAATATTGAAGGGAATGAGTGAGATTTGTTTGGGAAATAGGGACCACTAAGATCTGTCATTTGGATTGTTCTGTTTCCTAAACAGGGACCATTCATCTCTTACTTGACTTATACTAGTCTCACCAACGTACTTTTGAAATTCAAAAATCCTAAACTTTCTATCTATGATTCTGATGAGTGTGAAACCTCACTTTATTCATTTTAAGACAACTATCAACTTTCTGTTGCATTTAAATTTTTTGAGTGGAAGAAAGGGAGGCAAAAACATCCAGATTTTGAAATTCTGTCATTTTATTTCACAACGGAGAGAAATTTTGAATTCCATGTGGGTAGTGAGGTACCTCTCTTTTTTGTTTCCTTTGTTCTTTGCATTATCAATATGCAGAAAGCTCTTTGCTCCATGTGCGTATAATTTTTCATGAGATGTTAGCTATTTCCTAGAATTTTTAGTGGACTATATTTAGTTTGAATGCATAGAAAATATATTTAATTTGGCGTATGAAAAAAAATAGCAATTTTAATTAAGCTGGTATGGTTTTATTGGTATAAAAACTTTTAATGTTAACATTGTATTATTATATTGGATGTGCTTCAAGTTCTTATATTTGAGTTATGGTTTGGGTTGTTACTGTGTCACTAAGGCTAATTCACCATTATTATCATAGACGGCTTGCGAGCTGAGTGTTGACAGATTTGCAGAAGTTGAAGTCAACATCAGATTTGTATTGAAATTTAAATCGAAAAAGTCTGGATAATATACTACTAGCTAAAGTTATTTTGGGATTTAGTTAAATTGATTTTTTGCAGGATTGCATGGTTTAATTATGCTCCTCAATACATTAGATATTTCAACTACTCTTAAATGTATTAATTTGATTCTAGTTTTATTGTTGACATTCTTAATCTTATCAGATTGCCTTGAGTCTTTATTGAAAATTTGGTTATAGTTTTATTGATAATATACTACTAGTTTTATTGTTGACATTCCAAACCTAATGAGTTTTATTGTTGACATTAGGATAACACTACAAAAATCCAAAATTTGTTTTTAATCTTTATTTGAATCTAGTTGCATCTTCTTAGATAATTTGAATGATGGACTTGCAATGGATTCTGACATGAGACATACAGAAAATGAGTATGATCAGGCAGGTTATGCAGATTATGAAAGTGATGAGGTAGGACGTGCAAATTATAAAGGTAATGAGGTGGTACATGCAGATAATGAGTGTGATAAAACCATTGAAGAACCTAAGATTGAAATGATATTTTCATCTGTAGAAGAAGTTTGGTCTTACTATATGAAATATGATAAGCAGAAGGGGTTCAAGGTGCGTAAAAGGAATTCTAAACATGGAAACGATGAGAATGTCAAATGGTTTACCTTGGTATGTGCGCGACAAGGCAAATCTGAGGGTAAGGCTTCCAATGTTTTCAAGCCAAGACAAACAAAGAACATAGGGTGTATGGCTTGGATTAATGCAATACTGAAAGGTGAAAGTGGATATATCTTGTCTAAAGTAAACTTGAATCACACACACGTTTGTAGTTCAGGAAAGACAAGACATTTCAGATGGTTTAAGAAGGTTGATGCAGGAATATGAATGCCCAAAAATTTCAAAGTTGTGGTTGTTGAGGTGAGGGGTTACGAGAATGTACCATTTAAGAAGAAGAAGTGTCGAAACTACATTGATAAAGCATGACAACTTCGCCTTGGGGTTGTAGGTGCTGAAGTTTTATGTAACTATTTTTGAGATATAAAAAAAAAATCCAAATGTTTAATATCAAATAGACGAGGACCATGAGTTGCAGTTAAATAATGTGTTTCGGACAAACGCACGAAATAGAGCTGTATATGAATCATTTGGAGATGCGATTTCATTTGACACAACATATCTGACTAATGCATATAAAATGCATTTTGCACATTTTGTAGGTGTGAACCACCATGTTTAGTCAATCTTATTCGGGTGCGGATTGATATCCAATGAGGATGCACATACCTTTGAGTGGTTGTTTGAGTCATGGTCAAAGTGTATGAATGAACAACCATCAAATGAAATCATCATAGACCAAGACAAGGCAATGCAAATTGCAATTTCGAGGGTGTGTCCAACGTCTAGGCATCGCTTTTGCTTGTGACATATAATGAAAAAACTTCATGAGAAGTTTGGATCACATTCTCAATATGAGGAGATCAAAAGTACTCTATAGAAGTGCGTGCATGACTCTTTAAGTGAGCATGAATTCAAAGAACGTTGGTGCGATTTGTTCGATACCTATGATCTACATGAGAATGCATAGTTGAGATCATTACATAGTGACCGGTATTTTTGTGTGCTGGCCTATGTTAGAGATACATTTTAGATAGGAATGTCAACTGCACAACGGAGTGAAAGCATGAATGCATTTTTCGATAACTATGTTAACTCTAGGACAACTCTAAAATAATTTGTTAATCAGTACGATTCAGCCCTTAGGAGGAAGGTAGAGAATGAAACATTTGCTACTTTTAATTCATTTAACATTGAGATTCCTTGCATCAGTCGTTATTCTCTTGAGAAGTAGTTTCAAACTATATACACAATTGCTAAATTCAAAGAAATACAAGAGAAATTACGAGAATTTCTATATTTGTACCTTGTTATTGGGTTGTGAGGGTGGTAGATGTACATTCGTAGTCAATAAGGTTCAAGTGCATCATAACTTATTAAAACGTGCAAACTACGCCGTCAAAGTTGATGAAGATTCCCTTGATGTTAAATGCATTTGCAAATTGTTTGAGTTTAGGGGCATATTATGTAGACACACTTTTCGCATCTTGACTCAACTAGACAAGCATACAGTACCATCAAAATACATCTTGAATCGGTGGAGGAAGGATGTAAAGTGAAAATATACCTTTGTCAAAAGTAGTTATGACACAAGTAGCAACCACGATGCCCGAATGTATGATAGGATCCAAAACTGCTTCTATGAATTGTGTTTCAATGCTTCAAAGGCCGAGAGCAGTTGTATGAAATTGATTAACCAATTAGAGCGGTTGAAGGTAGAGTACTCTAGGATTGCTGATCATGATACTAGCAATACAGTTGATCCAGCTACTTCCATGGAGGGCATGACAGGTAGAGTTCTTAGTCTGTTAGTAGTTCGGAGTAAGGGAAGACCACTGTTTAGGAGAAAAATGCACCCTGTTGAGAAGAGTCTTAAGAAATTGAGAATGAGAAGGAGATTGCACCACAATGAAGTTGAGTTTCCTTTTTAATAATGTTGTATACTACATTTGACTAACAAAATCTTTTATTTTTTTATAATGATAAATTATTATATTTCTTCCAATGCACAGCGGAGTAGTCACTTACCAAATGAATGCAATGTGAGTGGCACACAGAAGCTCCTAAAACCCACGTATTTTTTTATTGTTTACAGCTGTTATATTTTGTACGTTTATAAACACATTAGCAAAAATAGTATTGGTCATTACTCGAATTATATGGCTATAGGATCAACAAAGTCAAGTTTGGACACATGCACGAGCCTTTTTTTCAACTCCTTTGACTGCTACGGATTATTTTGGGGAGGGAGGAGCAGTGATGGACGGACTGCTCCTCTCTCACAAGTAATTCAAACTACATTATGGTATAACATATTTTTAGTGCGTTGGTTCTTTTAAAATATTTTTTTTATGCCTCTCATAGTACACACATAATCAAGTATATACTACAGATTATTTTGATTTTAGACGGACTGCTCTTTCCTCACAGGTAATTGAAACTACATTATAGTATAACAAATTTTTAGTGCGTTGCCACTTTTAACATTTTTTTATCCCCCATAGTTCACACCTAATCAAGTATACACTACGGAGGTTCTTCATATTGAACCGATTGCTCATCCAATGCAGGTAGTGTCGATGTGAAATATGGGCAACAATATGTTACTTTTTTTTTGAGATGATAGTAGTATTTTTTGTTCGTTTAGGCGCAAAGAGGATTGTATCTCTCGGACCAGAATGATGATCCGAGACATTATTTATAAATGATACAATTTTGGTGGAGATGAATACATTTTGGTCGATATGACTATTTTTTGGTAGAGTATTATTGGCGAATATGTCTATTTATGGGCGAAGTATAATTGGTGAAGTACATTATGGTATAACATATTTTTAATGTGTTGCCACATTTAACATTTTTTTATGCCCCTCACAGTACACCTGATCAAGTATACACAATGGAAGTTCTTCATATTAGATCGATTGCTCCTCCAATGTAGGTAGCGTTGACGTTAAATATGGGCAACAATATGCAATTTTCTTTTTTTGAGATGATAGTATTGACTTTTTGTTCATTTAGGTGCAAAGGGGAGGATTGCATTTCTCGGACCAAGATGATGATCCGAGACATTATTTCTAAATAATGAGTTTTGGTGGAAATAAATACGTTTTGGTAGAGATGACTATTTTTTGGTGGAGTATTATTGGTGGAGATGTCTATTTATGGGTGAAGTATAATTGGTGAAGTACATTATGGTAAAACATATTTTTAGTGTATTGCCACTTTTAACATTTTTTTATGCCCCCCACAGTATATACCTGATCAAGTATATACTATGGAGGCTTTTCATATTAGACCAACTGCTCCTCTAGTGTCAACATAAAATATGGACAACAATATACTATTTTTTTTAGATGATAGTAGTGATTTTTTGTTCATTAAGGCGCAAAGGGGAAGATTGCATCTCTCAAACTGGGATGATGATTCGATATATTATTTCTAAATGATGCAATTTTGGTGGAGATGATTAATTTTTGGTAGAGATGACTATTTTTTGGTGGAGTCTTATTGGTGGAGATGACTATTTTTTGGTGAACTATCATTTGTGGAGATGACATATTTTTTGGTCGAGATGACTATTTTTAGTACATCTTATCTCCGTAAACATGTAGCTATTGTAAATTCCAGACGTTGTTGTTCTTGAATATTTCAATGCTTTATTGATCAAGTTTAATATCTTTTTTTGTAAAGATATCTTATGTGTAATATTGGCACATAAGATGAGTATAATAATTAGCATATTTTGTTTCAGTTTGTGTATAGCAATGATGAATTTTAATACAATGTAATGTATTTCTTGTCCTCATCAAATAAGGTATTTGAGACACAGCATTCTCATGCTTTACACCTCCTACCAATTTTAAATGTATAAATCCATCATCTTAATATTTTTAAAAATGGATGTATCTTCCATGCATGACTCTATCTTTTAAAGGACCCATTAATTTATATGTTCTTTTCAAAATATGATCCTCTCTTAAGAGATTACACAGACTAAAAATGAACATATGAACCAACTTGCCTGTTGACAATGGTGGGGATGACAATAAATTATAGTAATTGAGCTCCAATTGTGCCTCTTTTAGTGGTTTTAATTTTCGACATGGGTAGCTTTTTTTTTTTTTTTCATTTCTTCATTGTTCTTAATTCATTGTTTTTTTTTTCTTGAATGTTGACATGCTTGCCATGTCAGTTGTGTGCATGTTCAAAACTTTTGAGAACTAAATGATCATCCCCTATTGTCCTTAGTTGTGCATAAATGTTTGAGTCAAGCTTTAAATGATATTTTTTTAGTTTGGCGAATGAGGATTGTACTCCTTTGGATGTGAAGAGTCCTACAAACCGAAACCTAAAAGCAATGATTGCAAAATGTTTTCTTGTTTATTCCGCATTTGTTTCCTTAGCTAAAAAAAATAAAAACTTGTTTATGGGCACCTGGAATAGAGGGCATAGTAATCGTTTGATACAAAGAGTGACTTGCTTAGTGAGTAAAATTAACAAGCTTAAAGTTCTATGTAATAAGAACAACTTCATATAGTATCATAAACAAAGTACCCACGACATTAAAAGTACATCTTGCTCACATTGTTTTCTCAGAATTTTTCAAAATAAAATCCTAAACAAGTACCCATGACATTGAAATTACTATAACTAAACTGACACTCTCCAGTTTTCTCTTGCACCTCTCAACATCTATTTCTAGTCGATGTCGAGTTGTTTCGATATCCATTGCTAATTGTATCTTTTGAAATTCAGTTTTAAATTGGTTGATTTATTTTCGCCATATGGTGGTATTTTCTGGTCATACCAACCAAAAAAACCCACAAGAATGGACAACCTGTAAAATAGAACAATACATATTAGCAAACCAAGATTACCAATCACTTCTTAGCAAACAAGAGTATCAATAAATAACATACATCAAGGTTTTGGCAATCAAAAAATTGGCACTAAGCTCTAAGATGAAAAGAATTTCAAATATTATCTCGCATGACCAAAAAGCGTGAAGGTAATTTAATAACCATGTTACACTGTAAATCCAGCACAAAAATAGACTTTGTGATTGAGCTAGCTATGACTAAATGGGGTGGCCCCAAACCATATACATATGTAAGCTAAAAATTTAACGGAGTGTTTTCAAGATTAATAGAGTATTCATTCAATAATAAATCACATATATACTTCTAAGTTTTTGTCCATTCCACAATTATTCTAAATTTATTTGCTATTTTCAATCTTTTCATGCATGCCTTTTGAGCTAAAGTCTGTTACACGTGATCAATATGGTCTAGTTTCTAACATAGGCCCATAAAAGTTTTATTGACATTAATGACAAAGGCCCATAAAAATAAAGTGCTTAAAAGAATCGTGTTATGGCCCTTCTTCCACTCTATCTTGACAATGGCCCCACTTTGCCTATATTGTGTTATGACTATAAGAACCAATCTTAATTATTTTTATAAATTGTTATCTAAAATATATTAAACAGAATACTACGACACCCAACTTTTCTAAATTAAATTATTTTTCTCTACTTAGAATACATTCTATAATTTCTTGAATGCCAAATTGACAATAGCATAAGTTGAATACTTTCCTAAATTTTAATCCAATTTTAGAAAACTAAAATGTTTTTCTCCTCTTGAAATGCATTTTATAATTTCCTAAATGCCAAATTGCCAATGGCACAAGTTGAAAACTTCCCTAAATTTTAATCCAATTTTTGAAAACTAAACTGTTTTTTTTTTCATTTTATATACATTCTATAATTTTATAAACTACTATAATCCTAAGGCCATTTTAGCTGGATCTTCTAGGCTCAATTTAGCTATCACATTGAGCATGAGACATATCTTAGCAAACATAAATTCATAGAGTAATTTGAGGGACCATTCATGTAAGAAAAATTAAAACAGCGAAAAGATTACATGATAGATACATAGTAACAACCTCAGTTTTTAGGTGAGGGAACCTAGACCACGACGCAACTGGAGGTTTGCACCATGGTAACAACCAGCGGCGACGGTAGGCTTAGCGGTGAGGGGATTGGCCTGTCCAACAAAGGGGAGGCGACAGAGCTCTTAGATTTCAAATTTGGGAGAGGATGCCAGAGATGGAAGTAGAGGTCCTAAGGTAATCAAAAGAGACAAAAATCAGGGATGGAGGCGAGCGGTGACGGTGGGTCAATGGTGAAAGAAATGGGCATCGGGCCTTAGGCAGTTGAATAGATCTGAAATGACAAATGGTCTTAGGGAAAGGGTGGGCGGGAGGGATGGCGGCGACGGCGGCTCAATGATGAGGGGCTTGGGTTTCAGGCCTTGGGATGGAGGCGATAATGGCTCAATGGCGAGGTTATAGTCACGAATCCAAGGGTTGGAGGTGACGGTGACAACAATGGCTTAGTGGTGACGCTCCAGGCCTTGGGGAGTTGACGATGGTCTTAGGGTCTGAATTGGGAGAGGGTGGATTGGAGGGAGGGATGGAGGAGACACATATGGTTTCTTCGGATCTAAGATATACGTTCATCTTCCTTTTTTTTTATTTGACATAAATCTATTTTTTTTTTTTTAAATTTAGCAGGCCGCATTTTTTTTAATATTAAAGGAGCCGTGGATGTTGCCACATTAGCCAGATGGAGTCTTGAGAGAATTAAGTGAGGTTTGGATAGTGAGTTGAAATAAAATAAGTTAATATGAAAGTTGAATAAAATATTGTTAAAATATTATTTTTTTAATATTATTATTGTTTTAAAATTTGAAAAAATTAAATTATTTATTATATTTTGTGTGAAAATTTAAAAAATTATAACAATGAAATGGGATTAAATGAATGAGCTTTGCTACACAACCTCCACCATACTCCACACTCCACATTTTTTTAAATTTTTAATATTTTTTTAAAATTTTCTTTTGAGTTTATTCTTTTTAAATTATTTCAAATTTTTTATTCATTATTCATATAATAAATATTTAATAAAAGAAAAAAATAAAAAAATTAAAAATAATGTAGTATTGGAGTGTTAAGAGGTTGTGAAGATTTTTTATAAATGAATTGACATAAACTCTGAAATCCAAACGGGGCTTTAGTACGTGGCCATTGACTTTTTCTAATTTTTTTGCAGGCATCCGTACATAAAACTTGAATATAACTCCTCATTTATTTATTAAATTAATTGAGTTTGAATCGAGAATATAAGAATTGGAGCTCAGACGGTGTATACGGGTCATAGCTGTTGTTAACTTGTTGGGTGTATTTGAAATTGTAGAGATTCTATTATCACATTCCACGCAAACCCTAACCATATCGTTCAGAATTCCAAGGCTGTGATCCGTAGAGGCTAGAAGAAGAAGTTATGAGCGGGACCGAGTTCCGGTTCTTCTTGTCCTGCGACATCAATCTTCCAGTAACCTTTCGCATCGAGAGGTTGGAGGGTAATTTGCTCCCTACCAAGTCTCCTAATTCAGGTGCCTTTTTCTTCCTTTTTAATTACATCATTACTCTTCCGTTTCCTTTTACCCATAAAATTCGTTGAAGCTTCCAGTACCGTGTGCTTGGTTACAAAACAAGATCCTGAAAATATTAGAGGGAATTCTGGAATGTTCAGTGCGTGGGATTCTCAAATTAGTGGGCTTATTGAAATTTTAGCCTTTTATGCCCTTTCCAATTGGTGGCGTGAGATGTGAAAGTGGGTTGGCAAAAAAATCAGTCAAAAAACTGCTAAACGTGATATCTGGCAAATTCAATAGGCAGGTGTTATACCTTTTTATAATTGATACCAACTTGCATTTTTTTTTTTTTGTTTTACCCTTGTGGTTTGAGTTGTGCAATCGTATGCACAACGAAAGGGTGATACCGACCTCTTATCATTCATAGTCTCAGTCAATGATCAGTTGAAAATGCTATAAATCAGTGTCAAAATGCTATAAATCTGTAACACCCCTTCCCCTAGGTAAAGGAATGCTGCCGAAAGGGCTTGGGTTGACAATCAGGGCTAAACTGCTATAAATCAGTGATATGAAAGAAATAAAGTAACATTTTTATAGATTTTAAGCCACATCATACTCAATTCTCCTGCAGAAATTGATGCCCCAACAGAGGAGAGAAGAGCAGAGCTATATGTTGAATGCGCATTATACATTGATGGTACTCCATTTGGCCTCCCCACGAGAACAAGGTTTTCTTTGAATTATGTTCTTGCATTCGACTTTCAGGAACACAGAAATGCACAGGCACAAACAGGCATAAGGATGTTTATATTGAATGTTTTAATTTTCTTTCTTCTTTCTTCCTCTTTTGCTCCACAAAGTGTGTTTTGCTGCACTCTCTGAAAGTCGGATTTTCTGTATTATTGTTTTTTGATCGGAAAACAAGATTTTATTGATCAAAAGAATAGGCATAAGCCCAAGTATAGAACATAAACAAGAGCAACGCCTATGCGTGCTTAGTTGAATTTTCTGTATTATTTAAACTGTTGTTTTTTAACGTATGTTTTCTCAGTTTTAGTTATAAACTTGGTAGGTTGCAAGATCTCACAGGGCTAAAACTTTGCTCTTGAAGGATTTAATATTTGGCTAATTCTTTGCTTATTTTTCCTTTTACATTTGAGATCATGCTATTTCACTCTTCTATCAACTGATTTTTATTGCAGCTCTCTATCTCTACACATGCGCGCTAGCACATGCAACACATGCACACACGTCAACTGTATCACTGTCTTATTCTAATTAGGTTTTATTTTTTGTGCCAGGCTGGAATCAACTGGACCACCATATTGTTGGAATGATCTGATCACATTGAGCACTAAATATCGAGATTTAACTGTTCACTCACAGCTTGCTATAACGGTAAGTTGGCAACCATCTGCTTATGTATTTGGTACCTACAAGCTATAAAGTCCAGGGCCTACCAAAATATTCGTTTCACACATGTAGTCATACTAAATAATTTAGGCCAAGGCATTGTTCAGTTTAGTTGTTCAATTCTGCCTTCCGTGGAATGCTTTGTTACATTGTTGAGCAATTAGTAGTGTGAAAATATGTTAGCTATTGGTGGTCAACGCTTATACGGCTTGGTGATACATTTTTTTATAAGTAAATTGATTGTAAAAGACATAGCCCAAGTACACAAGAAGTATACACAAAATACACCTAATAACCACTAAGCACTAGAGATGGATACAAGCAAATTATGAAAGCTGTCCTCATTACAAACAATGACAGAAGCCCTAGAAAATAGCATGGCAAAAAAGAATCTCTTCAACTCATCTAAGAAACGCTCCGTCTTCAAAGCACCTATTATTTCTCTCCATCTACAAACACCACATAATATAGTGAGTTATGAATTTCCACACAGCGGCGATATGAACAGTACCCCTAAGACTTGTCCAACACTAAAAATATCCACTCCTAAACTATAATGTATTTTATACTTTGCACCTCTAACTATCAAAACGGACATGTTACACCCATAACTACAATTGAATGTTAAATTGCACTGTTTGTTAGGATCCTACAGCTAAGATTATGCCACATTACTTATTTTTTGTCATCTTAATGGGAAGAGTTGGAAAACGGTGCAATTTTTCAGCTCCTAGTAGTTTGAAGGTGCAATGTATCGGTGTTGGTAGTTTAGTGTTGTAACACCGCCTCCCTTATGAGGTTAGGAATGCTAACTAGGAATTAGTTGTTATAAGGCGGTATAGGTGTAAACGAGTTGAGTTTGAGTTAGCAGATAGTCAAGCTTTGTTTGTTTAATTTTATTTGAACACTAGTGAGCTTAACCTTATCTCAGAGTTTTTCTTTCATTTGTTTTTCAAATGAGCCTGAGCTTATTTATGAGTTACTTAAATTTTGATGAACTACGTTATTAATATAATCTTTTATAACTTTACAAATTTTGATGAACCAACTTTGGGTTTTCTAAAATTTTTGTTAGTTTATATATTTATATATCGATGATTATATCCATAGGAGTTAAACGAAATTTATTGTATCAAAAACATGATTATCATTTAATTATCTTTTCAAACGCTTAAGATATAATTGTAAAGTTAAAAATTATATTGTGAAAAATGAAAAATGTGTAGTATACAAGTTTATATGAGCTAATAGGAGTCTAATCTATTTCTATTTTTTATACGAGTTGTATTGTTAAATAATCGATTATAATTTTGTGTTTACAAATGGCTTATTGGGTAAACGAACTCGGAGTTGAGTTTGGTTGAGCAATTCCAAATGACTTATTGATTAGTTTTTTTTTTTTTTAAAAAAAACTTATAAAAAAAAAGTTTTTTTTTTTAAAAACTTTTGGCCCTAGTTTAGGAGGGAAATTGTTTTACACCTGGTAGCTATAGGTGAAAAGTGTATTTAGGTTTAATATTTTTATACATTCCTAGAAGCTGAGCATTTTTCCTCAACCTTACTGAATATGTAGGTTTGGGATGTTTCATGTGGAAAAGATGAAGGATTGATTGGTGGAGCCACAATTCTTCTATTTAATAGCAAAATGCAACTCAAAACAGGGAGGCAAAAGCTTAGGCTTTGGCCAGGAAAGGAAGCAGATGGGTCATTTCCTACAACTACTCCTGGAAAGGTTTTCTAAATACGTCATTAGCAATTAAGGATATGACATTCTAGCTCTTTGCATTTGTAGTTCTATGAAATGGTTTGATCCTTTTCTCTATCCTTTGGGTTATCTTTCTACAGGTCCCACAGCATGAGCGTGGGGAGCTGGAGCGCTTGGAAAAGCTTGTGAATAAGTATGAGAGGGGACAGATTCAACCTGTTGATTGGCTCGATCGCCTCACATTTAAAGCTATGGACAGAATAAAGGATCGTGAAAGCCTGAAAAATGGAGGTTCTCACGTGTACGTGGTTGTTGATTTTTCTAGCTTTGAACATCAAGTTGTCTTTCAGGTAGTGCTGTTATGCACATTTATAAATTTGTACTGCCTGGTAGTATTTACTATCTTTTGACTAAACATTAACATGGACTGATCACAGCTTTTTGTATATTTCATAAATTTACTTTTATCAGGCACTTGTATTTTTCTGATAGAATCACTACAATTTTATTTCCCTTTAATATGTTCTAGATTCTTTCTTTTCTTTTTTTTTTTTGATCAGTAAGATTCTTTCTTTTCTTTATCATTTAGATTATAGTATTAGTGTTAGGCAGTTAGCTATGACAGTTGAAGAGATTAATTTCTAATACAAACAAGAAGCTGGAGAAGATCCTGGTAATTTCCCTAAGTATTGCCCCCTTTTCAATTCCATGAGCACCTAAGTAGGCATTATAAACTCTTTTACTTATATAAAAAAAAGTAGGCATTATAAACTCGTAGGCACTTTTGAACTCGATCCTTTTTTAAAATAAATACACAGGTTTTGACTGCAGTACTTTGTTGGCATGTATATAATAGCATTTATGTCAGATTTTAGAGGCAATACGAAGGCAAAATTTATACATGGTAGCAATTATCATTTGGCTTTTACTTCTGATATGTAGTGATTTTAATTTATTGGAAATGTAGGAATCAGGAGCAAATTTCTTATTACCATCTCCTATAACTTCAACAAATGAAATTGTCAATGTCTGGGACCCGGAAGTTGGAAAGATAAATCCTTCTGAGCACAAGCAACTAAAGCTTGCTAGGAGTTTAGCTCGTGGTATTATCGACAGGGACCTTAAACCAAGCTCTAATGAGAGAAAGTAAGCTTGAAATTTGTGCTTCAAGATTCAGTTGAATCTGTTCTTTGATTAATCTGAAATTTATTGTTTATTTTTGCTTCTCCTTTTCACAATGTCCTCCATGGCCATTCTATGTTTTCTCACTTGGATCATAATGGAAAATGCTTTGTCTGCTGCAATTTCAATTGATTTGATTGTTGTTGATCTAGGAGCTATGAAGCAAATGATGAATATGTGTTGCAGATTTTCTTTTCCTGCTAACATTTCTGTTGTAGTAAACCTAAACGGTGAGCAAGGAGAATTGTGAATATCTTCATTAATATTTACTCTTGCAAATTTGAGTGGACTAGTTTGATAATTGGCCTTGCCTTGGCCAATCATTTTTAACCTAATGATTGCCATGTTACTATTTTAGAACTTGCAAATTTTTGACTTACTATTCGTAAGTTAAACTGGTTTTGCTCAAGCTTTTTGACTTAAGTACCTTGTAGAAATGTTGAACTTAAATTTTTATATATGTTGAAGTAACTTTTTTTTTTTTTCTTTATAAGTAAATGAATATATTGATATGAATAGGCATAACCCAATTACACAAGATGGTATGCAAAAGGTCACACCTAGTTAGAGAGAGGTAATAGAAACAAGAAAATCATGGAAATCGAGGCCACGACAATCTATAGCTGTGGCCCGAAGAAAAAGAGTGTTAACAAACGTGCATGATTTTTTTTGCAGCAAAAATATTTTCTCTTCGTACAAAAATCTGTATTCCCTTCATAAATTCATCTTTCGATGTGGTTTGTGGGGCGTTCTGAGGTTGATTAGAACGTATAGGATATAAGTTGTTGATCATGGGGTGTCCGATAAGATTAGTTATTGAATGAAAAACCTTTGTGATGAAGGTGGGAGGCTCGGTGCTCATTTTAGAAAGGAGTTGGCAGGTAATGAAGGGGTTAAGACTTGGGAAAGTTGTGGTGAAATGGTTTATCAGGACCTTGGAGGAAATCTTGAGGAGTGGGATGGAGGAGCTGTATGCGATGACAAGGGAGGGTGACAGAATTTTTATAGCACAGAGGTGCTCAAATGCCCGAGGAAAATTTATGGCGCTGGTGGAGTATGGTGGAGGTGGAAGACATAGCTTCATCTTCATCTCGGAAGATGTGGAGGGGAGAGGATGGAGGAGAATGGCTGCTGTGCTGGGAGAGATCTCCTTGAATGAACAAAGTGTGATGTACAGAGGAGGAGGATGCTCGCAGAGGCTGCTGGAGGTGAGGCCTAGTATGCAGTCTCGATCATACAGGGAGGCATTGGTGTAGGCGAAGGTGCTGGCGCAGCCTAGGGAACATAACATAAGTGGAGCTACAAACACGGTACTATTGTAGAGGGAAGAAGGTGGTGCTAGGTCTTGTGTTGGCTTGTCAAAAAATGGTGTGCACAATACGTTACATAGAATGCTCGACCAGTTGATGGCATTGCAGGAGCAAGTTGGTTTACTAGTACGGTGCGTTGAGGAGGGAGCTGAGGTGGGCTTGGGCCTGGGATAGGTCCATGAGAGGGTCAACTGGCAGGGGCGTAGGTCTGGTCCAGAAGGGAGGGCCCGTGGGGCAATTGCTCAGTACATTGGCTAAGGGCAACGGGCCAAAGCTTGTGGGGCCTTTCAAGGGCAAAGGCAAACTCCAGCCAGCCCGTGAAGCCCAGCCCGTGTGGAGAGCTAGAGGTGACGTTGGCCCATCCACCGGTGGGAGGCAGCAGAGGGAGACGTCTAAGAAGCCCTCGATCCCGGCCGAGAAGTTGCCGACGGCCAGCCAGCAGGTGGAGACGACAGCGATAAGGTCGTTGGAAGACACTGAAGTTGCCGAAGATATCGTTGTTGGAGATAATGTCTCTGTAGCAGAGCTTTGGGTAGATTCTCAAGCTAATCTTGGACAAACAATGTCGATGGACAAAAGGGCTGAGCCTCCTCTCGAGATTCTGCCTGCAACAGTGTCGACGACTGCATAACAACCTTTGGAAGTGGCCCGAGTCCTATTTTCGGAGATAGAACGTATGGGGCGGGGAAGATTTGGGGTGTTCTGGGATGTTAGTTATCACAAATGACTCCTTTGAGGGGGATGAAAGATTTGTTCGTCTTGTGGAAGATGTTGATGTGCCAATGAAGCCACAATGGACATCTAGAGATGAGATGGACATGGGGGGGGGGGATCCGATACTTCAAAAATACCTGCTGCTAGACTAGACTAGTTTCTTTGATTGGGTGTTGCATAAAGTAAAGGAGATCCAGCACTGTGTTGGAATCGAGTGCGAGGGTTTTGAAGAACAATTCATGGCTTTACTAACAACCATTGAAGTTGGACATAGTCAGTTGAAGAAGTCAGATTCTAAAAAACAACGGGAGCTAAAGAGGCTAACATGGTCTCTAAACTATGAGGGCAGTTCAAGTTCTAGTAGAGATAGAGCTAAGGGACGGGGATCAACTCCATTTTTATGAAGCCCAAGATTGTATCTTGGAATGTTTGTGGGCTCAATGAGGCAAATAAATGTCTTCGGGTGAAAAACATGCTTCGTGAGTTGAAGGCGGACAGTGCTTACAGGAAACCAAGCTGAAATTTATCTCCAGGAGAGTGGTTAGGAGTTTATGGAGCTGTATTTATGTGGATAGGGTTTATCTTGCTTCTAACGGGGCCTCTGGAGGCGTTTTGATGATGTGTGATAGAAGGGTCGTGGAGAAATTGGAGGAATTTATTGGTGAGTATACTCTGGCATGTTCCTTTAAGAAAGTTGATGATAATTATCTATGGGCTGTTGCTGGTATTTATGGACCTCATTTAGACAGCAACAAAAGAATGTTATGGGAAGAACTTGCTGGAATTCATAGTTGGTGGAACTTACCATGGTGCATAGGTGATGACTTTAATGGCACAAGGTTTCCTAGTGAATGATTTGGAGACAACAGATTATGACCAGCAATGACAGAAATTTCAGAGTGTATTTTTTACTTGGGATTGATGGATATTCCTCTCATGGGTGGTGCCTATACGTGGTCCAAATTGGACAGATTTTTCGTATCACCAGAGTGGGAAACCCACTATCCAAAGCTTTATCAAAAGAGGCTGCCTCGTCTATGCTCGGATAATTTCCCACTATTACTAGATTGTGAAGGTATTCAGGGAGGGTGTCGGTATTTTAAGTTCGAAAACATGTGGCTGAACACTGAACATTTTGTGGAAAGGGTTAGGCAATGGTGTGATTCTTATCAGATTGATGACACCCCTAGTTTCATTTTTGCGGGTAAATTGAAAGCTCTAAAAAATGATTTAAAATTGAGTAATGCTACATACAGTCATGGAATGCGCAAACGCCGTGCAGTCGCTTTGAAAAAGAGTGAGGTCCACTATTAAAAAATTAATTTCTTTTCATGTGGGTCTCATATTTATTCACTTTTTTCAAAGCGACTGTACGGCGCTTGCACACTCACGACTGCAAGTATAATTTCTCTTTAAAGTTATGGAACACTCAATCATTTGGTGATGTAGGAGACCGTAAAAAGTCCATGCTAGAGGAGCTTCAGGAGGTAGAGAGGACTTAGGAGGGGAGGGCTCTTTCTATGGAGGAAGCATCTCGAAAGGTTGAGCTAAAGGCCGAATTAGAAAGGGTTGTGTTACTAGAGGAGATCTCTTGCGTAAAAAATCAAGAGCTTTATAGTTGAAAGAAGGGTACAGCAGTACAAAATTCTTTCACAGAGTGGCCAACTCCCATAGGAGAACTAACACCATTGAGATTCTGAAAATAGGAGTGGACTGTATGGAGGCTCCTGTAATTAGGGAGCATATTGTGGGATTTTTTGAACACTTACTTTCTTAATAGGTGGGATGGTGGCCAAAACTCGATGGACTAGCCTTTGAGTCCATTGATCCATAGCAGGTTTCGTGGCTGGATCGGCCTTTTGAGGAACTAGAGGTCCACAGTGTGGCAAGGAGAATGGTTAAAGATAAAGCACCTGGCCCCGACAGCTTTTCCATGGGATTTTTTCAATCTTGTTGGGATGTGGTGAGGGCAGATTTAATGAAAGTGTTCCAAGAAATTTTTTCAGTCCGAAAATTTGAGAAAAACCTTAACGCCACATTTATTGCACTCATTCCTAAGAAGATTGGGGCCTCGGAGGTGAAGGATTACCGGCCCATTAGCCTTGTGAATGGGATTTATAAGATTATTTGTAAGGTGCTTGCTAATCGCTTAGGAGAGGTTTTGGGGAGGATCATTACAAAACCCCAAATGCTGTTGTTAAAGATAGGCAAGTTTTGGATTTAGTTCTCATTGCTAACGAATGCCTAGACAGTAGGCTAAAATCTGGCTAGCTGGGAATCCTTTGCAAGTTAGATATGGAGAAGGTGTATGATCATGTGAACTAGGAGTTCTTACTCTTATGTGCTTGGGAGGTGCGGTTTTGGGGAGAAATGGTGCTCGTGGATTAGATGGTGAATTTCAACGTTGAGGTTTTCCGTATTGGTGAACGGCTGCCCACATGGTTTCTTTAATAGCTCTTGAGGTCTAAGACAAGGAGATCCTTTGTCTCCACTCCTATTTGTTCTTGTCATGGAGGCACTTGGTAAAATGATTCTAGCCTTGGTGAATAGTGGCTTTATCGAGGGATTCTCGGTGGGTTATCCTAATAGGGGCTCCATTAACCTATCTCACTTATTGTTTGCAGATGATACACTGATTTTTTGTGAGGCAGAACAAAACCAAATTCAAACACTGAGGGCATTATTACTTTGCTTTGAAGCGGTTTCCTGGTTAAAAGTGAACTTTGATAAATCTAAGTTCTTCTATAACCAAAAAATCATGCACATTGAAGTACTTAATAAAGTTATCATTGCTTTGATATTACGCTTGCCTTTTTCTACACATTCTGATTAATTTCTTATCGGGACCAATTTTGTAAGCAATGTCCAGGTCTGCTAGTTTGTGATTAGCCTGACAATTTCTATTCTTAAAAAAGTGTCTGGACAAATCTTTCTTGTTTGAAATTGGGGTTCCAACTCCACAAGCTGCCTTAGACCTTCAAACTGTCTATTTTGAATCTGAATTTATATGGTAGAGTAATATAGTCATGAATGAATAGATCTTGAATCCACCTGCACATGACCAGAAGTCATGCCTACTTGGAGCACATGAAATGTTTCTCTAAATTTATAATTCTTTTTTTGATCAGTTTGGAGACGCTCGGTAATACCCATTCCCCGTTGTCCCGTTTCTGTAAATTTATAATTCTGAAAAATAAAAGTTGCTTCTCTCAAGTTTTCAAATTAGAAGGAAAGAAATGTGATTAAAATGTAATATACATTGCATTTAAAAACCCACCTGAGATAAGATAGAATTCTAAAAAATCAATGGCTTAGGATATTTCTGGGGTATGTGTGTAATTAGGCACATTGCATTCAGTGAAAATATGATTTTGGATCTTGCTGGAGCTACATTTGGATTTTTCAACGTATTCATTTCCTGTTTTCCTAGAATATCTTTTGAGTTATTGAATTTCTTACTTTTAGCTATATCTGGCAATGTCATTTTGTTTGATATATTTTTAAAGAGGTTGAGGGTTTATCATTTTTCATACTTGTTTGTTGAAGGTCAATACAAAGAATATTGAAATACCCACCAACAAGGACCTTGAGTGGAGATGAGAGGCAGCTACTATGGAAATTCCGTTTCTCATTGATGTCTGAGAAAAGGGCTCTCACAAAGTTTCTCCGATGTGTTGAATGGAGTGATGTTCAGGTAAACCTTTTTTTTCTCTCTCTTTTTTTTTGGTAAGTAAAATAACATTTTATTGATGGTAATAAATAGGCATAGCCCAAGTACACAGGAGATATACAAACAACATGGACCTAGTTACATAATAAGGAGATAGAAAGTGATACGAGAAAGTCATTGAAACAAGCTCCATTAAGTACACAAGAGGATGTCCAAAGAAATAAAGTATGGAAGAAAAAACTTCTTAGCTCATCCGGAGAACTCTCCTTATCTTCAAAATTTCGACCATTCCTTTCTATCCATAAACACCACATGATACAAAGAGGAATCATCCTCTTTACATCCTCAATATGTGAATTGGCCCTACATCTTTGCCAACATGCAAACAAATTGACCACCCTCTTGGGCATTACCCAAGCAATTCCCGTTCTATTATATATTAACGTTCTTGCCAGCTCATAGTGAATTAAGAGATGATCCACTAACTCCCCTTTCTTCTTACACATATAACACCAATCCATTACCACGGGGCCCCTCTTTCGCAAATTATCCAACGTCAAAATTTTCCCAAGGGATGCTGTCCAGCCAAAGAAAGCTTAGGCTGCACCTTACTTTTCCAAATAGACTTCCAAGGCCGAAGTATGATTTTGAGTCTTGACTAGACAAAACCTTTCTTTTCCAAATAGACTTCCAAGCCTTTTTTTCTCTCTCTTTTAGTACTCTTGTTCTCCTTCATCCTAAGCAGCAGTTTGGGGACCGTAGTATGGGAGCATCACGATTTTCATTCACTCTGTTTCCCAATCATGAGCCATTCTCAAAAACCTGACATTCCAATGGAAAGAACCATTGGAACACACCAAAGTCAGCCACCATGGCCTCTGTCACTCAAAATCTGGTAAAGAGTGGGAAAAATAACACCATGGCCTCTTTCAACCACAAATCTGAAAACGTTGGAGAACCTCTCCCAACCGGAGCGAATATTTCTCCACAACCCCACTCCATATGCCCCCCTGACTTCATTAG
Organism: Juglans mandshurica; assembly: GCA_022457165.1. Classification (NCBI taxonomy): domain Eukaryota; kingdom Viridiplantae; phylum Streptophyta; class Magnoliopsida; order Fagales; family Juglandaceae; genus Juglans; species Juglans mandshurica. Next base: position 17,356,328 of record CM039629.1, read on the forward strand.
AACACCAACCCTCCTAATACTCCTGTGTTTTGAATCTATAACTACTCTCCACAAACCTTCTCCTTCCCGGTGATATCTCTCCACAACCATTTCTCCCAAAAGTGCTTTATTGAAGATCCTCAAATTATGCACCCCCAAGCCACCACAAGGTGTCGGAGAACAAACTTTATCCCAACCAATAAGGTGAAATTTGGCTTCTCCCCAATACCTCCCCAAAGAAAATTACGAAAGGATTTCTCAATACGAGAGGCCACACTTGCAGGTAACGGAAATAATGAAAGAAAGTATGTAGGGAGGTTAGATAAAGTACTTTTGATAATATTTACTCTTACCACCTTTTGACAAATAAATTCTTTTCCAACCTGTCAACCTTCTATCAATTTTTTCTAACACACCCTCCCAAATATATTTCGTCTTAAAAGCAGCCCCCAAATGGGAGACAAAGGTATTTCAATGGAAGCAAAGAGACCTTACAGCCCAAAATGTTTGCCAATCCCTGAACATTATTCACAATACCCACAGGAACCATTTCAGACTTCGAAAGATTCACCTTCAAGCTCGAAACAATTTCAAAACAAAGTAATAGAGCCCTCAAATATTGAATATGACCGACCACAATCTGGCTCACAAAAAAGTAAAGTATAATTAGCAAAGAGAAGGTGAGAAATATTAACAACTCCCAACTGAAAAACCAGAAAGAAAACTTCCACTAACAGCTGCTCCCAACATACGACTGAGTGCATCCATAACAATGACAAACAGCAAAGGGGAGAGGGAGTCCCCTTGTCTTAGTCCCCTAGAGCTGTTAAAAAATCCCTCCGGCACATTATTCACCAAAACTGAAAAATGAACAGTAGGAATATACAATGCCTAATCCACGAAATCCATCTTTCCCCAAAGCCACATCTCCCAAGTAAATAACACAAAAAATCCCAGTTAAGATGATCATATGCCCTATCTATATCTAGTTTGCAAAGGATCCCAGGTATTCTTGGGTTGATTCTACTATCCCATTAGCAATAAGAACTGAATCCAAAATTTGTCTTCCCTTCACAAAAGTATTTTGGGGTTTTGATATAATGCTACGCATAATGACACTCATATGGTTGGCGAGGACCTTTGAGAGTATCTTATACATCCCATTAACAAGACTAATGGGTCAAAAATCCTTCACTGCCACTGCCCCAATTCTCTTAGGGATAAGGGCAATAAAATTTGCATCAAGACTTTTTTTCGAATTTTCCAAATGACTAAAGTTCGTGAAAAACCTTCATAATATCCTCGCCAATCACATCCCAACAATCTCAGTAGAAAGCCATAGAGAACCCATACGGACTCGGGGCTTTATCCTTAGCCATCCCACGAATCACCTGAAAAACCTCATCCGCCTGAAAAGGTCTCTCCAACCAAATATAGCTTGATTGATTGATAGTCTCGAAGGGGCAAGCCATTTAGTTTGGGTCTCCAAGGGAATTTTCTGTAAGAAGATCTGCATAGAAGTAGACAATATGACTCTTAATAGCATCATGATCTGAGCAAACCTGTCCATCGACCTGAAGCATCTCAATCGCATTATTCCTATGATGAGAATTAGCCACTGGATGGAAGAATTTAGTGCATATATCCCCTTCTTTCAACCAAAGAGCTCGCGATTTATGGCTTCACGAGATTTCTTCCATTAAAAGCACTATTTTCAATCTCCGAAGTGATAGCTAATTTCCTGCAAGATTCCTCAGAAAGAGGAGCGCTCATCTCCCTACCATCCAAAACCTGTAAATCCTAAAAACGGGATCGTTTTTTACTATCATCATGTCCAAAGAAATCTGCATTCCACATCTTCAAATCCCTCTTCAATGCTTTGAGTTTCCTGGCCAAAAATAAAGCCTGGTGAGCCCTCTAAGAGACACGAGGACCACCACGGCCTTACTTTCTCCACAAAGCCTTCAACTTTCAGCCACATATTTTCAAACTTGAAATATCTATTACCCTCATGAATGCCCCTTCAATCAAGTACAATGGGGAAATGTTTCAAATATGTTATCTTGGGGATCACATGGGTTGAAAACAGGTGCCACTGAATATCACTGGATACAAATTCAAACTAAAATTATGCACTGGGTACTCAGCTGTTAGATGAAGCTTTACAAGATTCTCATGCTGATGCTGATGTCTCTGCAGGAAGCAAAACAGGCATTGGAATTGATGGGAAGGTGGGAAATGATTGATGTTTGTGATGCACTGGAGCTTCTTTCTCCTGTTTTTGAAAGTGAAGAGGTAGGTGCCTGTGAAAGATGTGATCTTTGCTTAATAAGTTTGTCAATTAGTTGTTGAAAAAAGTATACAGCTCTCCAACTCTCTCTATGAATGGCTATGAACACTTGCATGCATATACATTTAGTTATTACTTTCATTTGACCACTTCATCTCATAGTTTAAAGGGCTCAGTTTTGATTGATGTTACCTGTTTCCCATGTTGCTGACAGTCTAGTATTGAATACTAAAGCGATCACAGTTTTTTAACGTACTAACATATTTTCTTTGATATTCCACCTTAAGACCAGTTGTTGTGGGTTATCACTTGAAAGCAAAAATCTGTGCCTTATAATTGGCGCATGTTGAACTAAGTAGACTATTGTGAAAGCTCATTTGAATGTACTTGCTTGACATCCATATAACAGCTGAAACAAAGATCAAGATGAGGTCTTCATTCCATTTTAGCGATGCATTTTCCAATTGCACTCATGTTTTTTCTAATTGTTATCCCTCTTCACAGGTACGTGCATATGCCGTTAGCGTTCTTGAAAGGGCTGATGATGAAGAACTCCAGTGTTATTTACTTCAACTTGTTCAGGCTCTTCGATTTGAGCGTTCTGATAAATCTCGCCTCTCTCATTTCCTTGTGCAACGTGGTATGCGCCCTTTGTATATTTTGCATATGGGAGCGTGGGTGTGTGAATGCATGTTTTAGTGCTACACATTGCTGTTAAATTGTTTGTAGTACCTGACAGTACCCCCATGAACTTTGACAGCATTGCGCAATAGCGAGTTTGCTAGCTTTCTTCGCTGGTACGTTGCTGTGGAACTTTATGATCCTACGTATGCTAAACGTTTCTACAGTACCTATGAGATTCTGGAAGAGAATATGATGAAGGTCTGAGTTATCGCATCAGTAGTTCAGTACTATGTCTCTAGATGATATAGTTCTTTTAAATCTTTCTATCTGCATTCAGAACTTAAATTATAACATTTTGGAACATGCAAATATCTTGTATATGTCCTGTTTACTTGGGCTATACCTACTTTTCTTGTTAGTAAAATTATACTTTATTGATAAAAAAATGAAATAGATTGAAGTTGAAAATATTTGTTTAAGAGTGTTCATTGTCATTTATGATTGTTCTGCATGGAACATTTTCCCTATCACATGTAGCTGAGCTATTAAAGTGGTGTTACCCGATGAATTTCTTTCTTTCTTTCTTTTTCTTTTTTTTTTTTTTTTGCCTTTTTTTATCAGTTGTATTACCCTATGCATTTCTGTCACATTAAGCTTGATGGTATGAAGTGAGTGTTTACTTGTTGAGATTGTTTAAGTAAGTTTTTGTTTGCAGTGTATAATTTTATCCACTTTATAGCAGTTGGCAGGCAGTGTAAATGGAGATGAAGACGGATTTAAATTGTGGCAAAGTTTGGTGCGCCAGACAGAATTGACTGCCCAATTGTGTTCGATTATGAGAGATGTAAGAAATGTACGTGGTAATACACAGAAGAAGATTGAAAAGCTTAGACAGCTGCTTTCTGGTCTTCTTAGTGAACTCACCTATTTTGAAGAGGTATATCTTTGATTGAAGTATCGTTTACCTGTTGTTCAAGTCATCTGTTAAACCTATTGAGGCTTAATTAGTTTTGTCAAGGGTAGTGAGGTGAACCAAGGTGCCACTTAAGCCTTGAAGAGAAGCACATTTAGTGAGGATTGCTTTTAGCGCTTAGTTACTTGCATAAGTTCTAGGCACTTGAGCATGTGCCTCTTTAAAGTTCCAATACTTCAAAGATGGACGGACCATAGTGAGATGGATTTTAAACTTGAGTCATGGGATATAATTTTGTCAGGCATAACCAGAAATCAATGAAAGTGGGTTGTTTGCTGTGTCATATCAAGTCAGAAAATGGTCTAAATTCAAAAACAATGAAGGACAAAAGCAGATCACATATTTTAGAAACCAGCTTTATCCAGTAGTCACAGGGTCACGTGATAATAATATTCAAGTGCAGTTTTTTCACATATGTAATATTCCAGGCAGTATATTTTGCATGGTTTTAGTTCATTATATGTATACTAACTATGCTTAGAACTGGGAGCCTTCATTCAGGTAAGCTCCTTTTTGGTGCCTCACGCCTCGGGCAATGCGGGACTTGGGGCCTTGTGGTCACCTTTCTTCTTTGGCAACATTAGTCTTAGTTAGCATATTTCTGTTTTATCTAGTCAATTATTCCCAGCTCCAAAACTTTTATCGGTTCTAACATTAAGGCCCCGTTTGGATAGTGAAAGTGTCTCATCTCATCTCATCTCATCTCACCATTACAGTTTTCCTAAATTCCCACACAAAATATAATAAACAATTCAACATTTTCAATTCCCAAAACAATAATAATATTAAAAAATAATATTCTAACAATATTTTATTCAACTTTCAACTTTCATTTCAACTTATGTCATTTCAACTCACTATCCAAATGGCACCTAAATGTGTTGGCCTGTTGCTTTTTGCAGCCAATTCGATCACCACTGGCTCCAAATGTCCTCATTACTGGTATCGTGCCATCTGAGTCATCAATATTCAAAAGTGCATTGCATCCCTTGCGCCTGACTTTCCGAACGGCGAATGGTGGAAGTTGCAAAATCATATTTAAAAAGGGAGATGATCTTCGGCAAGACCAATTGGTAGCTATTAAACATATTCTCTCTCTCTCTCTCTCTCTTACTAGGTAAGATAAAATTTTATTAAAAAAACAACATTGAAGTACATGGGGAATATCAGGAGATACACCTAAACAAGAAAATTGAAAAGATTAAGAAAATTTTGGAAGCTAGAAAAGGAAAATGAACTATGAGCAGCCATCCATTGACTTGGGTTATATGGATATCTGGTTCCTATAGGTTGTTCAAATGGTATCACTCATGGATCGGTTGCTTAAATTGGAAAATCTTGATCTGCAATTAACTCCATATAATGTGCTAGCAACCGGGCAAGATGAAGGCATGATGGAATTCATACCATCACGTTCTTTAGCACAGGTATTATTACCTTTGGAGATGCTTCATTGATATGAGAAGTGCACTGCATGGTTCAATTAATGCTCATCGTTCCTTTTTGATAAGTTCAAAAAAATTTGCTATCTGTGCAAAACAGCTTCCAGAAAGACATGGGAGTTTCTGTTATATATTTTTGGTTCCATTTAATTATTTTTGTTACTTTATCTGGGCAAGTGATGTAATTTCTTACAAAACCTGCTGACACTTAACGGAGAAGCTACACCATTATTTGTTTAAAAGTTGCTTCATAGCTGCTAAACATGCAAACTTCTACTAATTTTGTAACCATGTTCACTATTTAGAGGCAGGATCCAGGGCATTTAGACGACTAGATTTACATGCTGTAAGTCCTGATACATGATGATCAACCCTGATATTCTTCAACTTCTGATTAAAAACTATTAGAATATATGATTTAATTATATACATACATACCTATACATACAGGTATATGTTGGATAATATTTAATGCATATCTTGGTTTTTGTTTAACAAACATAAACAAACAAATGCTTTAGAATATCTATTTTTATGGAGGAATCTTGAATGCAATCTTGAATAACTTATTAGTGTTGATTATACATAAAAAACATCTTAGTGCTGAGATTCATTTGGAAGATGGAGCGGCAGCACTTCTGCCTTAAGTGTTATAACAAGACCAATCCTATATGTACTTGAAGATTATGAAAGTGGCTATGCTTTTGGTGGGCTGGGCAATGGATTTCTTGGCATGATTTGACCCAAACACATGCATATGTTTTATAAACTAATGATATTATTACTTCATATCTATCCTCTAATGGTTATCTTTGGAAAGGCGTTGTAACTTTAGAACCTTAATCACAATCATGGCACTAGTTGATTAGCAGTTACACTAAACAGGTCCTTTTTAAGATACACCCTTGTTTAATTTTTTGCAATTGGATCTGGAGGTTATAGATTGCCTGAATACCTATGTATGATAGAAAGTTCTATTCATTGGGTTCATATTATGCATTCCTTCTACATCCAGATTCTCTCAGAGCATCGTAGCATTATAAGCTACCTCCAGAAATTTCATCCAGATGAGCATGGGCCTTTTGGCATTACAGCCACCTGCCTCGAAACATTTATAAAAAGCTGTGCTGGCTACTCTGTTATCACTTATATTCTGGGCATTGGAGACAGGTGAGCCTATAAGGGTTGTGTTCAAATCCTGGTACTTGATTTAGGTATAAACTTCAGTGATTTTACTTTTTCCCCATATTACATCCCCCTGCCTATTTTCCTTCTCTCTTATAAAGAGGGAAAAGGATAGGGTGAAAAATTCTACATCCATTAGAAACATAGAACTATTTTTGTCTCAACTCTTGTTGTATTGTTGCAACACTTAATTATCAAGCAGTACTGATGCAGTTAATATTAATTATAGAATATACGAATGAGGTACGTGGCCCATATGGGGTAGATCTATGGAAATACATAAGGAAAAATTGGGAGTTCTTTCGGAGACATACACATATTGTAGTGGGTGATGGCTCTTGTGTCAGATTTTGGTATTGACACCTGGTGTGGTGAAAGAAGTCTTCAAGACACTTTCCCTGCCGTATTTGGGCTTGCACGAGTGAAGGATGTAGCGATAGCGGACCACTTGCTTTTTCTAGTGGCTCCCCTCAATGGAATGTTGATTTCATTAGGGCAGCTCAAGACTAGGAGTTGGAGGAGATCACAGAGTTCTTTGGAGCACTGTATTTTGTACGTTTGACTAAGGGTACCGTGGATCGGAGGATTTGAAGCCCTTCCACGAAAGGTAAATTCACTGTCAGATCACTCCACATAGTTTTAATGAGTCCAGGCATACATTCATTTCTATGGAAGAGCATTCGGCAGACGAAAGCTCCTTCCAAAGCCGCCTTTTTTCGTTTGGACAGTAGATTTGGGCAAAATTCTCACCATAGATAATTTAAGGAAACGTCGGTTAATGTTGTTGGACTGGTGTTACATGTGTAAGAAAGAGGGTGAATCAGTAGACCATCTATTTCTACACTGCGAGGTGGCAAAGACCTTGTGGGACTATTTTTTTACAGGACTTGGCATATCGTGGGTCATGCCTTTTAGATTGGTGGATTTTCTAGCTAGTTGGGAGGTCTCCGGGGGACGAGGGAATTCACAAGTCGCAGTAATCTGGAAAATGGTCCCTATTTGCATGTTGGTGTATATGGTGGGAACAAAATGATAGAAGCTTCGAAAACTGCGAGAAGACAATGGAGGAGCTGAAGTCTTTTTCTTTAAAACATTGTTTTCGTGGGTGGGGGCCATTGTTTGTAACGGACTAAGTGTGCATGACTTTTTACCATCGTTTGTAAACTCTAGGTATTTCTCATGTATACTCCCTGTATACTTGGGTTTTGCCTACTTTTATGAATAAAATACTTTGATTACCGATAAAAAAAAAAAAAGAATATACAAGGTCGTTGGACATGTTTTATGCAGCAACATTTGAATTCCATTTGGACTTTAGGTTTTCCGTTGCAGATTTAGAATATAATGCCATTAGCTCCTTTATGCATAGACTATGTTATTGGTTGTCTGTTCTGTGGAATGACGTGGATATTTCACCAGGATAACATGTTGATTTTTCCACTTCTTGGAACAGTTCTGAATATAAAAATTCGAAGTTCATTTTTTAATTCAGTGTCTTTTGTCCTTAGGCACCTCGACAACCTTCTCCTCAGAGATGATGGGCGTCTTTTCCATGTGGATTTTGGATTCATTCTTGGGCGAGATCCAAAGCCGTTTCCACCACCAATGAAGCTCTGCAAAGAAATGGTTGAGGCTATGGGTGGAGCTGAAAGGTAAATAGTTGAAACTCTTTGGTGCCTGTTTCCTTTTGCTAGATGAAGTTCCATGTGGATTTGTGACATCAGAGGCCCAGTCTGGTGCTGCAAAAGCAGTATACAAGAAATTAAGTCGTTCATTTTTTTTTTCCCTTCCTGCAGTCAATATTATACAAGGTTCAAGTCATATTGTTGTGAGGCCTACAATATCCTCAGGAAATCTAGTAACCTTATTTTAAATCTCTTTCATCTAATGGCGGGTTCCAATATTCCTGACATAGCCTCTGATCCTGAAAAAGGCATTCTTAAGGTGAGTTGTGCTGTGTGTATTTCGTTCTAGTACATAGTTGTTTGTGTTTCTTGTTTTAACCAGAACTCTATGTATGCCATACAGCTTCAGGAGAAGTTCCGCTTAGACTTGGATGATGAAGCGTGCATACACTTTTTCCAGGATCTTATCAACGAGAGTGTTAGCGCATTGTTTCCTCAAATGGTTGAGACCATTCATCGGTGGGCTCAATACTGGCGCTGATGTGAGCAAGAAATTGGATTGTATAGACACCTTTGTAAATAGCCAGGTGATTTCTACCATATTTTTGTTTGCAGTTTCTGCACATTCTTTGAAACAGGTTAACTGGAAATGAACCTGATTTTCTGGAAAATTTTCTGAGTTGGATTTAATTTGCATATTTTGCTGAAAGTACGAGTATCAGCTGAGTTGAACTGATAACCGAATGAATTGTCACCTTTTTTTATTACTAATTTTTGTTAGGGTATGAAATTGACTGGTTGGATTAAACAGCTCTCCAGCCAGTACTATGTTTAGATCCTGAAAGACGTACATGGAGAGAAATTAGGATGGCAACTGTCTTCAGTAGCTCTATGGAGCATTATGATAGTCATTTGTGTTTCCTGTGTTGTGATTGATGCTTTTCTTGGATGAACCATGATGGTCATGTTCATTGGTATAAGAACAAATTCAAGGCTATTGGACATCTTATTATTGTATCACCATCCACCAAGTTGTATCTGTATATCCTCCTGAATCTGCGGCACGATTATATTTAGGTTTTTCAAAAAATTCCCTTCAGTTTCCCTCTTTATACCATATTTTCACCATTTCTTTGGTCCTATGTGGATTTTCTGACCCTGCTTCTTATAAAATTGCAGATTGGTGGCAACGATCTCAAGAATGGTAGGGAGCTTTCGAAGCAGCAAACAAGCGTGTCATCGTGGATGGAGAAAAAGGGGAAAAAGAAAAGAAAAGAAAAAGGAAATAGCAAACAACGGTGCAATGAGGTCTCTATGAATATATGTGCCTTTTTTTTTTTTTTTTTTTTTTTTTTTTTTTTTATGATTTAGGTTTGGATTAAATGTGCAATATATATATATATATATATATATATATATATATATTATATTTACAGTCGTGAGTGTGCAAGCGCCGTGCAGTCACTTTGAAAAAAAATGAATACATATGAAACCCACATGAAAAGAAATTAATTTTTTAATAGTGAACTTTATTTTTTTTCAAAATGACTGCACGGCGCTTGCGTATTTCATGACTATACGTAGCATTACTCGTCTCTATAAATATTTCGCAATAACTGTTGTAGAGTGTTCTCTCTCTCTCTCTCTCTCTCTCTCTCTCTCTCCTGCTTGGCTCTTTAAGCTCAGATAACAACTTGAGAAGATATTTTTCCCAACAAATGATACTGAAAATCCCTTCAATTAGTAGTACAAATAAATGCAGAACATCGATGTGAAGTAGATAGTATTACTTGCATCTTAATCTAATCTTGGAAACAAGTGGAATTGAATATGCAAACAAAAGCATTTTCAAAGTTCCAAATGGGAGCTTCTTGTTTTTATTTTTTTAAAATTAATTGGATATTAAAATTAATGAATTAGTTAATATTTTTTTCTTAGTTTAATATATCCATAGGCCCAAGTAAAAGAGTTTAACACTGTCAAGATTGATTGTAGACACTAAAGATTTAAAACGAGACACATCGATCTATAAATAAAATGACGTGCTTTTGATTTTTTCTGTCTCTATTAATCATCAATATACTTTAGCAATGGAAGAAGATAGAACTCATCCTCAATATATAATTGTAAGGGTATTGTTAATTGCAAGTTTAATGCATTGCACAATAAAAAGTAAAAATAACATAATTATGATAATTGAACTCTTGCCATTTTTCAACGAAATAAAGTCATCAATTATCAAATTTGTATTAAATCTTTCTGCAATTTTTTTTCAATCTTTTATTTTATTTCGAAGTATTGTCTTGACACTGGGAATTGAGACTTTTTGGTACCCTATTCAATTAAAATAAGAAAGTCAACATATACATGATGCCCATTCAGGATTAGTGACAACTAAAGTTGGTCCAATTCTGACTGATTGAATCAATCTTTTGACTATTGTTTTAGGCCCGTTGGGATATAAAATACTCGTAACTCATCTTATCTTATCATTATAATTTTCTAAATTTTTATATAAAATATAATAAATAATTCAATTTTTTTTAAATTCTAAAACAATAATAATATTCTAACAATATTTTATTTAATTTATTTAAAACAATCTCATTTTACTATTCAAATGAGCACTTAATATGATGGTTGTTGGGATATATTGATACTATGACATGCAATTATATATTGTTTTAGTTTTTAGTTTTACTATGATGAATATATTTTTTTTCCAGGCAAGTAGTGCTACTCATCATTCCAATTCTTATCATTCTCTTATCATCCCATGATGTGACATTAAATGATTAGAGATTATTTATTATATTTCACTTATAAATCTGTAATTTAATGTCACATGGGATGATGAGAAAGGGTATGAATATATTTTTTTCCAGACGATATTGTAATTTGCAATGAGCCGTGACCAGAACTCCAAAATAGTGATGAAAGTTGTGTGTTGGTCTCTGGTCAAGTATGCTAGTTCTCTTTTCAAATTGAGCACTTGCAAAAGATGTTTGATTTTCATGAACTGCTCAATTTGGTCAGTTGGCCTTTAATTATTACTATATCAAGAAAATTTCTCAAGTCAGCTTAAGTTTGCTAAGAACATACTGAAGTCAACCATTTCAGGCCTCATCAACCTCTGACTATTAGAGTCTTGCAATACTTCCAATTTTATTTGTTTTTTTTTTCTTTATAAGTCATAATAAGGAAGAAGAAATGAATCTTTGCTTTAAATGCTCTCTCCATTGGCATGATAGAATATTGGTAGCGTCCAGTTCCCTCCTACGCAATGTGTGAAATGAATAATTATTAGGTAGTTTCAGAGTACAGATGTGCGATACTTTCAACCTATTTTACAAAAAATCTGCAATTCATTCTCGAGAAATATTGAATAATTATGGTAGCTACACCAACCCAGCTGGACTTTGGTTGATAACATCTATGCGATCTCACTTTGTTAGTTTATCTCATTTTCTGCCTCATTGTGGAGCTTTATAGATGATAATTGATGGCCCTATAGGGCATCTTTCTCATTCTTTTCATTCCGTTATAAATTTCTATGTACGAGTAATGCTACATACAGTCGTGCTGTGCGCAAGCGTCGCGCAGTCGTGCTGTGCGCAAGCGTCGCGCAGTCGTTTTGAAAAAAAGTGGGGTCCACTATTAAAAAATTATTATTTTTTATGTGGGACCTCCACGACTGCATATAATATTACTCATAAATAAATTTTGAAAATATTCTTATAAATGCATCAAACTTTTTACATGAAATGTGCAAGCCGAAAAGACCAAGGAGCATTCTCAAGATTGATGCTTTTAATTTAAAGTTTAATGCGAGTTATTACGTTAATGTAAAACAAATTTACAGGAGAAATAACATGGATAGAAACATTATTATAAAACAAATAAAAAATAAGTATGTAAAATTTGTATAAACTTTTTTGGTGGAGATCTATGGCTAGTGGAGAAATGCTATAAAGAAGCCTTATACCACAATACACATCCACCTAACCAACATGTGATTTGTTATTTTTGTCATTATATTTAAATACACATATTTAAGCATTAAAAAAAATGACAAATCATATGTTGATTAGATGAATGTGTGTGGTGTAAAACTTCCATGAAGAATTTCTCATGGCTAGTGATTGATCAACTAATCAACAAAAAGTTAGAATGGTTGTCTGGTTGTTCAATGTTCTTTAAGTTACTCCGGCCATGTGATTCGATATGTATTAGATTATGAGTTCGAACTCGAATATGGATTTGTTTTAAATTATTAGTATTAACCACATATGGACTCCCAAGTAAGCCACCTCTAATTGCTCACTCCTACTATTTTTAATTCGTAAAAAAGCTATTACTTGTGTCGAAAGGGAAAAATAACTCAACCACAAAAGAAAGAAACAATATTTAAGGGGTCCAATAATAGAGCCTACATTTATAACCGATTCGTTAAGGAAGAAATTGGGCATACAACCTTAATCACTAGAAAGCTTGCAATCTCGCATACTCTTACAATGCATTTATCCACCTAAATACATTAAAAGAACCTCCAATTTCTTGAATCAAATCCTTAAAAAATGATGTGGAAAAGCATTGTAGAGCAAGCCTCTTTTTTTTTTATTGTTCTTTTACACAATACCCTACCTACCATTTAGAGAAGAGAATACAAACACGTACATAGAAATAAACACAGCCCCCCATGGACTACATTAATGGTCTATGACCTTTATTATATAGCATATTCTCAGCTATTACCTTCCATAGAGAAAAACTAAGAAATTCAAAACAGAAGAATTATATAAAAATAATTTTATAAATTGACGTAGCTTAATGAGATCCATTAGATCTACTTTATAATAAAAGTAACTTTACGATCTGATGAACCATATCAAACCATGTCAATTTATGTGATTATTTTTATGTAATCTCTTTATAGCTAAAATATCTTTCAATTCAAAATTGTGATTTTATATTACAAGCAAACAACATCCACATTTTTTTTATGGGCAAGACAGCAAGAGAAGGATGCAAGATTAAGGAGAGATGTTGGATGTAAAAATGGGGCGTAAGGTTGATACATATGGGAATGCTTCCAATATAACTATTGGTAGCGGCCTATCTAGCTATGGTTTACCCATTAAAATTGGAACTTTCACTTTGATAGAAAGTCATCACTTTGATAAAAAGTCAAACTCCAATCTAACTTATTTTTAGTGCAACTGCCAATCGAGTGGGATGTTTGGAGAATGAGATGAGATGAAAATTTTGTAAAGAGTAGTAAGATGGTTTGTAATTGGGTTTTGGGAAAGGAGAGAAAAAGTTAAATAAAAAATATTATAAAGTTAAAATATTGTTAGAATATAATTTTTTAATATTATCTTTGTTTTGAAATTTGAAAAAGTTGAATTATTTTTTGTTTTTTATTTGAAAATCTGTGAATGTTATAATGATTAGTTTGAAAAAGCTGTAATGATCAGTGTTAAGGACGTGTTCCACTGTCAATCGAAACCTTCTGCCTGCAACCAACAAAGATGGTGGCCTAGTTTGCCTGATGTACGTTCAATGCCTAAGTCAGTGATATGCAGAATAAGTTATCACCAAGATAGTGATCAAGACTAGTTGTTACCTGAACATGATGCTTGCTTCTTGTATATAGGCGTAGGTAGTTATTGATAGATACTAATGATGATCATCCCGTTGGGTTGGGCCTCCATATTGGGCCCGCTCCTTGTAAAGGGCAAAGCGAGTCCCTCCAATTTATCCTGCTAATTCCCTTTGCGTGGGCGAGAGGGAATTAAATTGCTGACGATGCTACCTTGCTTGTCAGTTGACCTACCTCAAATGTGAACTATAACGTGGGTGGGAGTCTAGTGGGCTCTTGACCGATGCCCTTTCTAGGCAGGAGTCTAGTAAACACCCCGCTTGGCGATTCATTTTCCCAAGCCTCAGAGATTTCAAACGTCAGTGACCTTTTCGTGACACGCGTCCCTCTTACTTAGCAAACCTCTCATTCTGTTACATCATCAAATCATGCAATGATGATGCTATCAGTCCCTTCTAATTTTCTTTACTCGATTGTGTATCCGTCACTCCATTACTCCTTCATAGTCATCATTCCACTATCATTCCTTTTCCCTTCTTCACATTTGCTTACTTTCCCTTTTGTCAGTGTCTTCTTGTGTTTTCCTCCTTCTTCCCTGATACTTCTTTGTTCCCACCACGAAACCCTAACTCCCCTCGATTCTTGATGGCCAAGCAAGTTCTTCTTGGCTTCCAACCCACGACACTCCCTCGTCGGCTCTTGAATCGTCCATTCAAAGAGATATTCCTTGTTTTGAAGGCATTGATTGGCGCTCCGTTCTCACCAATAAGGACCTCACTAAGTTGAGGGCTTCTTATGGGATTCCCGAGTCCATGATTCTTGAAGTCCCTCGCCGAGGTGCCATCGATGACGAGGGCTTCGCTGAGAAAGTGGCATTGCCAACTTGTGCTTTCGTGCATGGCTTACGGCTTCCTTTTTGTCGCCCAGTGTGCGACGTTCTTGATCTTTTGAAGCTGGATCCCGCTCAACTCCAATCTCATGATTGGAGGGTTCTTTTGTGCAGCTGTATCGTGTGGCATATGGTTATGGAGCTCGAAAGGGAGGAGTACCTAGATTTGATTGCCCAAGAGTTTCTTGCAGTTTACTTGATTAGAGGCTCCACGGGCAATATTTGCAGTTTTTGTATGCGCTCTAAGTGCCTTGTGCGATTCTAATCCCGCCATTCCAATGTTAAACAATGGAAAGAAGTTCCTTTTTGTTTCCAACGACGGTTGGGAGTTCCTTGACCGTGAGGCCTCGAAGGGTGAATTCCTTGTCCGTGCCATCTGGCGTAGAGTTCCTTATGACAAAGTCGTGGCAGTCTCTCTGTCGGACTGAGAACAAGCTTGTGTCAACATGGTCCTTGCCTCGGTCGAGGAGAATGAAGACTCCATCTGGACCGAGGTCCTTTTAACCCTCACCAACATTGACCGCTTTTTGGTGAAGCCCGACCGCTCGAAGTGTGAGTGGTCGACTGTTTCTGACGAAGGTGGTGGCGCCTCCTAAGAAGAGACCTGCCCCTTTTCCACCTAAAATGATCAACAAACGTTCTCGCTCGGCGTAGATTGTCGACAATAAGAGGTGGATTCCCCTTGTCACGGGGATATTGGAGTGCCCGAGCCACCTCCAACTCAGAGCCAAGGCGACTAAGTACCCGAGCCGCCCTTAAGCCAGGGTCGAGGTGAAGCCATGGCGAGTGCCAAGGCTCTGTTTGTGCAGGCGACCATGCTTCACCGACTTCCCCTTTCACCATCATGCAATCACTAACCCGTGGGCTCTCCCCTGGCTTTAACAATCTTGACGATTTGATGGGTCAGGCGTTTAGTGAACTAGCCACTACTTTCGACTTTGATCTCCATTCTCAGAAGTTTGGCTTAGTCAACTCGCCTTCCTTCGAGCTTCCCACAACCTCTCCAAACAATTCGATGGAGGGCGGAAGAGTGGAGGAAATAGACATTTGCATGGCCTTCTCATTAGGCCTTTCTGCCTTGACGCCCTTGGAAGTTACCTCACCAACGATCGACGAGGATCAAGGTCAAGATCAAGAACAAGGTGATCTGGCCACCCCCAACCCCCGACCCCTAGAAGGATCATGGTTGGGGGGGGGGGGGGAACCTACTCTGAGCTCTCTTCCAACTACCATCTCTGGTGGTGAGACTTTGCCTATTTAGTTTGAAGTGAACGAGGAGTAAGTTTCCATCCCTTCTCCTTTCGAATCTTCCTTCGAGGGTGATGGGGAATCTTCCCATTCTGAGAGGGTGTTTCCTTGGAGGGTGATGGAGGCGAGGAGTTTGTTCCAACTGATTCTATCACAGTGAAGCTAGTTCGCCCATCGAGAAAGTTGGGTGTGCTCCTAAGGGCAGGACCTCTGCTGGCTTCACCGCTCCATGTCTTTACCCTCTTGGGTCCCGTCACGATTCAGCACCAAGGGCTCAAGAGGAGAGGCTCACAGGGCCCTCTCACCCCATCAAAAGTGAACCTGTCGAGGACATGATGGGTCAGCTGAGAGGTTTTCTTTCTTTGGTACATCTTATTCTTATCTTTTCTCCCTTTTTTCCTTTTCTTTTTTTCTTTTCGTTAAATGTTTGAATGTGCACTTGCTATAGGGTGTGGATGACTTAGCCGCCTGGATCGTTGCTGATCATGTCAATTTGGAACAAGAGGTTCGGTCGAGGCGCATGTTCCCCTTATGGGCGAAGAAGGAATTTGAAAAATGGAATGCTGAGAGGGCCGAGCTGGAGGTCCACCTTGAGCAAGTCGACGGTTATGCCTATTCGCTAAGGGCGACATAGATATTCTTCGTGAGGAGGTGCTTAAACTTTGAAATGAGCTTATGCGGGCATGTGAGGTTAACGCCCAAAATGGTTTCAAGTTGAGATTGTTAAAGGCAAAGAGAGGGATTTCGCTTACGCCCAGTTGCCTAGTCATCGGGAGGACTTGGCTTCCGCCCAAAGGGAATTGACGATTGCTAAACAGCGCTGCTTTGAGCTTTCTAAAGCCGTGGTGACTACTGAAGATGGTCGGAAGCGTGTTGGCCTTGAGCTTTCTGAAGCACATGGGGCTTTGGAGGAGCTCTCCTAGAGGCATGTTGAGATGAAGAAAGACCAGGAATGGACAAAGGAGAATCGGAAGAAACTGGATGACAACTTATTGCATCTCGACACGAAGGTCAAGAAGCGGGACCAACGGGTGTTGGATTTGACATTGGCTCTGGCCTCCTCATGGGAGGAACTCATTTGTCTGTCCCCTCAGCTCAATGCGGTGAGGTTTGTCTGCGACCGTGCTTTTGGTTACAACTCCAGGGCTGGTGTGGCACGGCTTAGGTCTTTCTTATTGGTGAACCCTGGTGCTGACCTCAGGAAACTAAGTCTTGAGGCGTTCAAGTTTGACCCTGTTTCCTGCCTGTTCATCGACGCATTGGGGCATGACACCATGCTAGGCGCCTTTCCAGCCACTCCATCTAAGGATGCCAGATCAGCTCAATTGTTCCCCCACCCTCTTAAAAATGTTTGTATCTATTATCTTTTGTATATGTTATCTTAAAAATTAAACACTGTATGGATGCTTTTGTAGATTTTTGTATTACATGGACTCGTCTATGGACTTTTGTTGTTTTTGCCTCTATTTGGCTATTTGTTGCTTGTCTTGAGTGTGTTGGAAAATTTCTGTTTTGTGTTTTCATCGATTCAATAAGTTTGGCTGCATTGGTGAATGCGAGTCTTTGCTTTCACCTTTGGTGTTTGGAGGGTCGAGGGGTCGTTCGGCCTCCGCACCTTATGGTTCATCGCAAGTCTTTGGACTTCGCATTTGGTGTTTGGGGGGTCGCGGGGTCGTCTGAGCTCCACCCCATGGTTCACCACGAGTCTTTGGACTCGCATTTGGTGTTTTGGGGGTTTTGGGGGTCGTGGGGTCAAGCCTCTGAGCCTCATGGTTCACCACGAGTTTTTGGTCTCTCATTTGGTGTTGGGGGGGTCGCGGGGTCTGGCCTTCGTGCCCCATGGTTCACCATGAGTCTTTGGACTCGCATTTATTGTTTGGAGGGTCGCGGGGGTCTGGCCTCCGCGACCTATGGTTCATCGCGAGTCTTTGGACTTCGCATTTGGTAATTGGGTGGTTGTGGGGTCATCTTACCTCCACGCCCCATGGTTCACTGCAAGTCTTTGGGCTCTCATTTGGTGTTTGGAGGGTCGTGGGGTCTGGCCTCTACACCCAATGGTTCACCACGAGTCTTTGGCTCGCATTTGGTGTTTGGAGGATCGCGGGGTCGTTTGGCCTCCATGCTGCATGGTTTTTCTAAACACACCTTTGAGGAGGAAAGAATCACCCTTATTCATTATTCTTTGGCAAAAATACATAATCAAGGCTAAAATTTCTTCAGATGCTCCGCATTCTAGGGATGCTATAGTTTCTTCCCTTGGCCGTCCTTCAGGTGATATGATCTTGGCCGCTAGCTGGCGATTACAATGTAGGGCCCTTCCCAACGGGGGCCAAGCTTTCCCTCATCTTTTGTCGTCACCCCGGTTTCTCTCAGTACTAGGTTTTCTTGAAATAGTGTTCCTTCTTTCTTTTGTTCAAGATTGTCTAGACCTCTTCTTCTTCCCTTTCTTTGTCAAAAAGGTCGAGATGCTTTTCTAGTGCCTTGTCATTTTGTGGGGGGTTGAAGTGGCAGGTGCGATAGGTGGGTAACCCAACTTCTACTGGGGATACAACCTCACTCCCATACGCTAGAGCAAAGGGGGTTTCTCTAATTGGGGTCTTTACTGTAGTTCTGTAAGCTCACAGTATCCCGAGAAGTTCTTCCACCCATTTTCTTTTTTTGTCTGTGAGTTTTTCCTTTAATATCCCTAGTAGGGCTTTGTTTTGGTCTTTGCCTATCCATTAGCTTGAGGGTGTCTCGGGGATGAGTACTTGACTTGGATCCTTACCTTTGTGCACCACTCTCGATAGTGCTTCGAGACAAACTGCTTTTCGTTGTCTGAGATGATGCTTTGGGGAATTCCAAATCGGCAGATGACATTTTTCCATAGAAATCTAGTGATGCCTCTCATGGTGATAGTCGCCAAGGGCTCCGCCTTTGCTTACTTTGTGAAATAATCTACGGCAACGATTATGAACTTCACTCCTCCCCTCCCTGGCAGGAGGGCCCCACGAGGTCGGTTCCCCACTAGGCGAACGACCATGGGGCGGTAATGGAGGTTAGCTCTTTTGGGGGGCAATGTGACATTGGAGCAAACACCTGGCACTTGATGCACTTTTTAACAAACTACTTAGCATCCCTGAGGGCAGGGGTGTCAAATCGTGTTAACGGGTCGTGTTCGTGTCGTGTCAAGGTATGTACATTATACTTAACGGGTCAACACGAACACGACCCGTTAAGGATTTCCTGTTAAAATTTCAAACTCGAACACGACACGATAAGATAACGGGTTAACACGGAACGACCCGTTATGACCCGTTAATGAATAATAAATAAATTGACATGACACGACCCGTTCTGTTTCAACCCGTTTACGTTAATGGATTGGACATACACGACTCGACCCGACCCGACCCGACCCGACCCGACCCGACCCGTTTGACTTAATTGATTTTATATAAATATTTAAATATAAATAATATCTATAAAAAATAAAAAACTAACTACAAGTCTAAAATTACAATTTAAACAAATATGATCCACACAATTTGTAATAATATTCATTATTAAAATTACATCTCAAATATAATAAACAAAACATACAATGTAAATATATTAATGTTACAATCTCAAATATAATAAAAAATTAAAAACGCAGATCTAAACAAATTTAGAACTTGAATAAGGAAGTGGAGCGTCTTCCCTGCCCTTTAGGTCTAAGGGTATAAAGGTAAATTTAATTTTCTTAACGGGTCATAACGGGTTGACCCGTTAGTGACCCGTTAAGCAATCGTGTCTTAACGGGTCAACCCGTTTTGACCCGAACCCGTTAAGGCTAAACCCTAACCCGCTTTTATCGTGTCGTGTTCGTATTGGGTTAACGGGTCGTGTCACATATTGCCACCCCTACCTGAGGGCATTAAGCCAGAAGTATCTCGCCCTTATAACATTTTTGGCTAAGGTCTTTCCTCCGGAGTGATTCCCGCACACTAATTTGTGTATTTCTACTAGGACATATTGGGCTTCCTGTTGCGAGATGCATCTTTGTAGTGGGGCGGTAAAGCCCTGCTTGTAAAGTATACCATCCATCTTAGTAAAACGCATCGCCCTCCTTTTGACTTTCCTTGCCTCTCCTTTGTTGACTAGAAGTTCACCTGTATCCAAGTACTTCTCTTTCTCCTTGGCCCAATCGGGCTCTTTTAGCTCCACTCCATTAACTTATCCTTAGACTGATGGAATCTCAATCACTTTCTTCTCCATTTCCCATGGAAGGATGGACTCGTCCATTCCTGAGGCTGCTATTGCCTGTTTGTCCGCTGCAATATTGTTTTCTCTAGGTATTTGCATAATATTGAAGTATGAGAATCTGTCGCGACTCTCCTAAACTTGGTTCATATACTTCTTCAAATTTTTGCCTCTAGAGGCGTACGTTCCCACTATTTGATTGACGACTACTTGGGAATCAACCTTTATTTCAACCTCGATAGCCCTCAGTGCCCTCGCAAGTGAAAGTCCTGCTATTAGTGCTTCATATTCAGCTTCATTATTGGTCATTTTGAAAAAGAGTTTTGCCATGTAATGGTATTCTCGCCCTCATTCGTCTATTATATGGACCCCTATTCCCCTTCCGACATAACAAGAACAATCGTTGACAAAGATCTACCACGGTTTCCCAATAGGGGCAGCTGCCACCTCCTGAGGGAAACCACTGAATTTGGCGATGCAATCTGCCAAAACCTTTCCCTTTATTGCGCCTTTTGGCATGTAGTCGATATCAAACTCATTGAGCTCGATCGACCAGTTGACCAGTCTGCTTGAACTATCAGGTTTTTGCAATATCCTCTAAGGGGGTGCTCCGTGAGTACTTTAATGGGATGGGCTTGGAAATACGATCGCAATCTTCTAGCGTCTACCACTAAGGCGACTGCCAGCATCTCCATTCGTGGATACCGAGCCTCCGCGCCTTGTAGTGCGCGACTGGTATAATATATTGGCGTTTGGACTCCTCCTTCTTCTTTAAGCAGGGTCGCGAATATGGCATGGGGTGACATTGCTAAATACATGTACATGATGTCTCTTGGCTCGGGTTGCCTTAACAATGGCAGGTTAGATAGAGCCCGCTTTAACTCTTGGAACGCGTGGTCACATTCCTAGTTCCATGGGTGCACCTTACATAGGACCCTGAAGAAGGGAAGACATTTATCCATGGATCTGGATACAAATTTGTTTAGAGCTGCTACCCTTCCCACCAGTCGTTGAGTCTCGCTTATGTTCTGTGGCGATTTCATGTTTATGATGGTGTCTATCTTTTCAATGTTAGCTTCAAACCCTCTCTCCAACACGATGAAACCTAAAAGCTTTCCTGAGTCCACTCCAAATACACATTTCGTCGGATTCAATTTCATTCGATAATGGTGGAGTACTACGAAAGATTCCCTTAGGTCTACTAGGTGCTGGGCGTGCTCTTTGCTCTTTACTAGCAAGTCATTGACATATACCTCCATGGATTGCCTGATCTGCTTCTTTAACATTCGGTTTACCAATCTTTGATAGGTTGCCCCAGCATTCTTTAAACCAAAAGGCATGACCTGGTAGCAGTAGAGCCCCCTGTCTGTGATGAATGAAGTCTTCTCTTCATTTGCTGGGTTCATGTGAATTTGGTTGTACCCTAATTAGAAGTCCATAAAGCTTAGCACGCGGTGCCCTGCCATGGAGTCAACAATAACATCGACTCGTGGTAACGGGAAAATGTCTTCGGGCAGGCTTTGTTCAAGTCCATAAAGTCCACACACATTCTCCACTTCCCACTTGCTTTCTTAACCAAGACGACATTGGACAACCATTCGAGGTAGTGGGCTTATCTGATGAATCCCATGGTGAGGAGGCGGTCTACTTCTTCAGCTATGGCCGCGTACTTCTCCATGCTAAATGATCTCCTTTTCTGTCGGACTTTCTTACACGAGGGGTCGACGTGCAATTTGTGCTCGATGACTGCATTGTCGATTCCAAGCATGCCTTCATGACTCTACGCAAACACATCCCTGTGCTCGATTAGTAGCTGCTTCAAGGCTTCTCAAATGTTTGGGGGGAGGCATGTCCCCACTCGAGTTGTTGTGCCTGTCCGCCTTGGATATAATGTTACTAACTCTAACGGCTTGTTTACTTTTGCCTGTTGTATGCTTTGTTCATCCCGCGCCTTTACGCCCTGATCAAGAAGAACTGGGGGTAGGGGCAGGGCTTTAGTCTGAGCTTGGTCCTTAAGAGTGTGAATATCGGATTCCCTTGACTTCAAATCCTGTACATAGCATTCTCAAGCTAGGGCTTGTTTGCCTCATATTTCTCCTACTCCTGCCTCTGTTGGAAACTTCATCTTGAGGTGGTGGGTAGACGTAATAGCCATGAGGCTATTTAGGGTTGGCCACCCTAATATAGCGTTGTAAGATGATGGGGCCTTGACTATCAAGAAGTCAGTCATCATGGTGGTTGTGCATGCCTCTTTTCCCGTTGTGACAAGCAGGGTTATGTCGCCTACTAGATGGATCGTGTCACCAGAGAATCCATTTAGAGGGGTGAGTGAGGGTCATAGCTTGCCAACGTCTAAGCACATTTTGACAAAAGCCTCCCAGAATAAGATGTCTGTGGAGCTTCAGTTATCGACCAGAATTGACCTGGTGGTGTAGTTGGTGACTAGGAGGGTCACCACTAACGCGTTTTCGTGCGAGTATAAAACTCCCTCGAAATCTTCCTCCCCGAAGGAGATTGTCGTGGATGCTTGGGTGGCATGTTCATCACATAGATCTCCTCATTTCTCTCCCTAAGAGAATGTGCTCTTCTGCTAGAGGAAGAAGCGCTGCCTCTGGCAAATCCGCCAGCTATGGTACGGATCTCATCTAGAGGCATGTCATCATGAATGTTACTTTTGCGAGGGGGGATCATGCCCGTCTTCTCTTGTTGGTCACCGCCTTTCCGGACTGATGCTTTGCTGAGGATTGCGTCCTTGCTCTAGCTGTCGCTTCGACTTTTCGCTTTCGGCGATGATTCGCTCGAGCTCTCTTGTGCCCACCAATTCAACGACCCTCATTTTCATTGTGGTGTAATCTTTTGTCCAGTGGATGTTTGTTTGATGATACTTGCAAAAGCGTTGTCTTGTCCTGGTTCGGGTTGGTCCCCTTTATGAAGAACTCTCTTTCTCATGTACGTTCAAGTTGTTATGGATGAGCCAGGTACCCTGGTCGCGTGGGGGCGCAACTCTGTCGCACCTTCTTTCTTGGTGGTTTGGGCCAATCTTCCTATCTCCAACCCTGCTCTTGTCATCTGACTCCATCTATCCTTTTCTTGGCTCAATGAGGGCCTGTAGGGTGTGCTCAGCTTTGATGAAATTGTTAGCTCTGTCCATGAATTTTCTCAAGGTTGATGGGGTCTTCCTCACCAATTCGGCTATGAATGGACTCCTGGGCCATACGCCTCTCAGTAGGGCCTCCAATGTGATATTTTCATCTTGGTCATCTACAGTCAACCTCTCCTTGTTGAATTACGTGATATACGTTTTTAGGCTCTCCTCTTTTTGTTTGATGGTCAAGAGGTATGCCATGGGTCGCCGACGCCTTCTGCTCGCCATGAATTGCGTTAGGAATTACTTGGCCAATTCCTTGAAACTGTCAATTGACCCAAGTCGCAGTGCTCCAAACCAGCCTCTCGCCACGCCCTTTAACGTTAATGGGAAAGCCTTGCAAGCTATCTCTCTGGGAAAACCATGGAGAGGCATGTGTATTTTGAAGTTTTCCTAGTGGTTGATGGGGTCTCGGGATCCGTCGTACATCTCGATTTGTGGTACCTTGAATTTCGATGGAAGTGGTACGACCATCACTTCTGCACTATAAGGTAGGTCAATGTGGTTCAGCAGTTGTTCAACTAAGAAAGACCCTCCCATCTCGTTATCTCTTCTTATTTGTCAACGAGGCTGCGCAATTCGTCGTGCAGTTTTTACTTCTCTAATTCTTCGGCGTTTGTCCCTCAATTGCTCAGTGTTTCTCCTTCTCTTTGCTCGTTATGGCTTGGTAGTGTAGCTTCGTTGAGTTCAGCGTTATGGCTTTTCGGCTCTTCATTCTCCTGTCGTAAGTCCTCCATGGTTTCTATAACCTTCCGTAATTTCTCTTTGGTTTCCGTTAGTTGACCCTCCATGTCAGCGGTCATCGTTTGAGAGCGTGTAGTGGTTGACATGTAGAAATCACGCTGGTGTCCGATGAGAAACTGAATGATACCTTCAAAATGTCACAGATGGCGCCACTGTTAAGGACGTGTTCCATTTCCAATCGAAACCTTCTACCTGCAACCAACAAAGATGGTGGCCTGGTGTACCTGATGCACCTCCGATGCCTAAGTCAGTGATATGCAGAATAAGTTATCAGCTAGATAGTGATCAAGACCAGTTGTTACCTGAACATGATGCATGCTTCTTGTATATATAGGTGTAGGTAATTATGGATAGATACTAATGATGATCATCCCGTTAGATCTTATCTTCATGTTCTTTTGATTTGATGCTCATCCTAGGAATGTTGGATTCATCCTAACTTCCTGGGTCGATTATCCATTCCAACTCATTTGATGGTTACAAGATGGAGTCATATGGGTCCTTAAGACTCCAACGACTTGATCCTCGCCATTCGTTGGGTTGGGCCTCTATATTGGGCCTGCTTCGTGTCAAGGGCTAAGCGAGTCCCTCCAATTAGTTTGAAAGTATTTGTATTTGAATGATTTTTTTTAAAGAGTCGAGGTCACATGTCCAAGAGTGACCTCTATCCAGTTTTATTAAAAAACACACTCACTTATGGTGGAGGAATACCGTGCCATTCCAAGAGTACTTACAAAACAAACACTTCCCAAATAACCAAAACCAGTTTCTCAAAAACTAGAAAATAAACAACCAAAGTTAATAAAAGACCCACAAAAACCATAAAACTCTTAACATCTAATATAAGAAAATTAACGCCTGACATACGGTAGACCAATCTTATCCAATCGAAGCACTCCCTTCAGCTTGGAGGGAAGAGGAGAATTTCCTAAGTATATAATATTGATTCCACTTTCCCCTTGTCTTGCTAGAAAATCTGCTGCCTGATTAACCTCCCTAAATTGATGGGAAAGTTTAAAATTAATACATGTGAGCGATTCCTATAAGGCCTCCCAAAAGTCCCACAAATACCATACCGTGCAACTCCTTCGCATAACCCAATTGACAACCATAGCAGAGTCACTTTCTATTTCAACATTACGGAAACCCAATGCTTTACATAGTCCCACGCCTGTAGACAAAGCTCTTAATTCAGATTCATTATTGGTTCCAAACCATAGAATTCTGAGAAAGCAGCTATCCAACTACCAGTAGAATCTCGGATGACCCCACCCCTGCCACAACTTCCCGGATTCCCCCGGCAACTCCCATCAATATTCAATTTAACCCAACCTGCAGCTGGCCTCCCCCACTTAATTAAACTCGAAACTCTTTGTTTTATAGGAACGATGGGCACATCCAAATCATTGAGCAATTTTCGGTCTGTTGAGGACAACCTTGTTGCCTTTGAAATATTCTCCAATACATGACGTACCCAGAACTTAATCTCCATCCATATCAAATCAATTGAAACTTGAACCCCCTTCATACGGGCTTGACACCGTCGTGCCCATAACCTCCACGTAATAAGGCTCGAAACTATCCCAATTAAAATTCCCCTCTGTGATGACTGCTTTTCACAACTGAACCACATTGTTACCCGAGCCCACCATGAGCAACACTTCATGCACCGAACCCCCAATGCCACAGCAGCATTCTTCCAGATTGCCTGCGCAAACTTGCCAGTATAGAAAATATGGTCTAACGTTTCTCTCTTTTTAGACTCACAACAATCACACTGAGACACTAGAGGAATGCCAATAGAACAAATCCGACTATCTACAGGCAAACAATTAAACCTAACTTTCCACATACAAACACCGGCTTTCCTGGGTAAATGTTTCTGCCGAATCCAGTCTAGCCATGGAAGTTTCTCCCTTCTCACTCTAATTACGTCCCAAGCACTAGCTGACGAGAATAACCCATTAACATTTGGCTTCCATATAATAACATCCGCACCTTCACGTCTCCCGTCCACCTCAAGAATAATCTCCCGACCTTTGACTCGGCCTACCAGATCTTCTAGCAAATCTTCATCCCATTTACCATTCAACCAGCAGTCTTTTATTTGAAGATTGAGATTCTCAATGTTTAACATAGTGGAACTCAGTGGACCACTCCCCATCCACCTATCAAACCAAAACGAAGCCGTGCCTTCACGAACCCGCACCTGCATGTTGTCCACCACATCTGGCAGTACATCCACCACCGATTTCCAGAACCTAGACTCCGTGCTCTTCCTTTCACTCAGCACCATGTGACCGTTCTTGCCATATTTAGCTTTGAAAAATTGTGTCCATAAATTATCAGTAGTAAGAAAATGCCAAGCAAACTTCATGTGCAATGCTCGCTGAACCTCAGCAAAATCTCTTAGCCCTATCCCACCCACTGAGACAGGAGTGCACATGTTAGCCCACGCATACCATTTTCTTCTCAATGTTCCATTTGATTCGCCCCAGAAAAATGAAGAAAGAATAGAATTGATCTTAGATAAAGTCACACCAGGCACCTTCAAAACAACAAATTAATGAATCACCAGACTTGAAAGCACATGTCGAAGGAGAATGTGTCGCCCTCCTTGAGATAACAACTTTAACCGCCAACCCGCCACATTCTTCCTTATTTTTGAAACCAAAGGCTCAAGATTTCGAGATGTGAGATTAGATGAGATTTGATGAGATATGTTTCCAAACATCCCCTAGTTATGTTCTCATTTATTTAAACTCTCAACTCAAGAACTACAAGCATGTAGTAATATTGAATCACAGTGTCCTATGTTCTTATTTGATATGCAAGAGCCTCAGCCAAGCAAATTGTACCCATATAGTAACAATATAAATCCATTTGAATGGAAACCAATCTCATCCATATAACCTTGAACCACACTGCTTGGCGAGATTGTATCAATAAGTAATGCTAGGAACAAGTTTTAAATGTACAAACTTTACGCAAGTATTTAATAAAAAAATGGATCCCACTAAGAAAAAATAAATTTTTTCATACTTTTTATGATGAATTCTACTTTTTTATAAAAGGTCTGCACGAGACTGATAAATTTAAAGTTTGTGTATATCATTATTCTTCCATAAATAGCATGTACTCAACTTCGATTAAGGACCGTGCAACTTTGACGTCCAATTAATTGGACCATTTCTATAATTTGTAATGGAAAATGATAAAGTTACAACTAACTAACAAATTGTATACAATTATGTAATAAAAAAATATTGTTTTAAATTTAATTTTAACTTTTAATTTTTATTTGATGTATTAAATATTATTATATTTAAAGTTGTTTATAAATTGTGAATGAGTTGTTCATATCATTACCCATTAATAATTAACAACTCTAATCCTTGAGGACACGACGCAAAGCTTAATTCAAAATTGGACAGAGCATTGGCAAGTTTTAGGCATTACTCTGTCGTAAATATGATTCTATCATATAGTTTTAATGATTAGTAATCTTAGAAGTGTAAAATCAAAGTTCCTTAGTTCTTTCTAATCTCTCCCATGTTGTAAAATTAAAGAGAAATAATAAAAAATTTCAAAAATCGCAATATATAAAACTAGTTCTTTGAGAGGTCAATATCATTCATCTCAATTTTTTTTTTTTTTTTTTTGTGTTACAACTAATCTTCAAGATCTTATATTATAAGTATGAGAGGATAAAAATATGAAATGATGATACATGAATTAAGAGAATACATTGACCAATTTAGTAATTCTAAAAGTTGACACATGAATGTGCAAGAATTCTAATATATGAAATATGAATAGTCATCCACCATATGTATGTTAAAACATCCCACTAGAAGTTTCGTAATCCGGACGGCCATGAAAACTTCACCAAATTTTATGTATACAAAGGAAAAAGATTACTTTTTTCTTAGACATTACAATATGACTAGAATATAACTACCTCTTTTCTTTTCTATTTTTTTTTTTCAGAACTACTGCTAAGTGGTCGGTCTAATTTTCAAGGAAAAATAGCCCTCCACTTAGAAGCTGCCACCTCAGAAATCATATTATACTCACGCTACACTCGTGTACATGGGATAGGAATTGCAAAAGACCATCATTGAGAGGAGAACTGTGCTTGCACTGAGCAGCTTAGCCCGATCCCATTCACTGCAGAACGAATGCTGAATCGAAGGGGTGGGTATTCGGAGGGAGTTGTGTCTCTCTCCTCGTCTATCAATTATCAGTGCCAACTCGTTATCGTCTCGCTCCCTGTCTCTGAAAGGCAAGGCCCAGATCGCGGAACTGGAGTAGAGTTTCAAGAAGCTCAACATCAATGGTGACGGCAAGATCTCATCCTCCGAGCTCGGATCCATGATGAATAGCCTGGGAAAAATGGCCATCGAGGAGGAGCTCCAGAAAATGATCCGAGAGGTAGACGACGACGGCTACGGCGACGGCGACGGCTTCATCGACTTCTAGGAGTTCGTCGAGCTGAACACCAAGGGCATCATTCGGAGGAGGTGTTGGAGAATCTGAAGGACGCATTCTTGGTCTACGATATCAATGGGAATGAGTTGATATCGGTGGAAGAGCTCTATAAGGTCATGAAGAGTCTGAATGATGTGTGCTTGCTTGCCGAGTGCAGGAAGATTATCAGCGAGATCGATTGCAACAGTGATGGAATGATCAGTTTCGATGAGTTTAAGGCCATGATGATGAACAGTTCGCGCATGGATTTGATGGACAGATGATCATCATCCTCAACATTCATTTCAGAATTCAAATTTAAGTAAACAAAAGTTTTTCTCTGAACTAGATCTAAGAAATTTCTTCAAAAATTTTTCATTTTCCTTTCTTTATAACATCTAGAATTTCTTATTTCTTAAGAACATGCACCTCTCAAATGCCCAAAGATAATGTAAGATCAATTCAGATAAAAATTGTTTGGATCGGAAAGGGGAACATGGTAAGATGAGAAAGTCTAGGGGTAGGTTTTTGGAGGGGGTTGTGTCTCTCGCGAAAGGGAAGGGGTTGTCTCTTTTGCAGTAGTGTCTAATTTTATGTAGTGCTGGTTCACACTAATTGTGGTGGAAAGTTTAGGTATCAATACACTATTGACAGGCTGTTATATGAGGAACCTTGGACGGACCAGCTTAAAGGAATTCTCTCTCTCTCTCTTTTTTTTTTTTTGTGTAAAACAAAAAATGGTGTGTAAAACCACTATATTTTATGTCAAGGTTTAAATTATTCACATGCAGCAATTAATGAAATGAAATCCCACACTATCAAGTCTATCTCTCATAAATTGAAAAAATAATTTGAAGAAAAAAACTACAGAAAATTTCAACGACTCAATACAACTAAAGCACTAGCATTAACTTAGCCAAATCCCAATGCAATGTAAAAGTTGGCTAAGATGTCTAAAAAATATTCTATATTGGCTTAGCCATAAATCAATCAAAGATGGATTTATGTTACGGTTGTCCAACAAATTAATATGTAAAGAAATATAGCTTTAGGCAAAAGATTTTTAAATGTTATTTTCACTTTTTTTTTTTACCCAATGCCATCTTCAACGTCGGATGAAAAAATAACAAAAAATTAATAAAAAGAATAAGTTAGCCAACCTTATTCATTTTGATTGATATTAGGATGCTCTTTTTAACTCAAATTTGGCTAAATAATAATGTTTAGTCTTTACAAGAGTTTATGGTAGTAGCTAAAAGGATCTGGTGGAGAAGAAACTGTTTTGTATTTAACAAAGAATTTAATCATCCTAATTCTTTGGTTAAGGAGGCCAAGCACATCCTAGAACTGCTTAGCAAGGAAGAGCAGAGAATTGGCAGTAGAGTCATACTAGTGTGCTCATCAGCAGAGATTTGGTCACCACCTCCTTCCAACTATACAAAATCAACTCGAATGGGGCTATTGATAAGCTCAAAGGTTTGATTGGCATTGGAATATGAGTTAGGGACTACGAGGGTCTGATTGTTGCCACTTTTAGGCTTAGGAAACAGTTTACCTTTTTGAGGTTGAATAAACAATTGCTAGTTGTTTCTTGATCCATTGCTAGCTGAGTCTTATGGTGCATTGCATGTATTTAAATTTGGTCTTGACTTAGGTCTTGGACAGGTGGTCATCGAAGGGGACTCAATGCAGGTTACAAATGATCTTAAGGTCACTGCAGAGGCTTAGTCCAGTGCAAGCATGTTTGTGAGTAAGGCTAGAGTTTTATTAAGACGTTATGCTAAATGTGAAATTTCTCATGTTAGGAGAAATGGTAATATCACAACACACTTGTTAGCAAAAAATATTCTTTCCATTTTTGATTTCATTGTAACAATAGAGGAGGCTCTTCCATGTATCGAATATTTAATTTAATGAAATGTGAGAAGAGATTTCCTTTAAAAAAAAATAATGTTTGGTACAAGTTTCGAATGTACAAGTCTTTTGTACAAATATAGGCCAGCCACATTAAGAAAAATAAAATTTTCACATTTTTCTATAATAAAATTCATTTTTTTATAAAAGACATGCACGAGACTACTTCACTTTATATATCATTTCTCTTTAACTAAAATGAAGTCAATAGTAATGCTTTTATAGAAATTATTTATACAAGTTTCAAATAAAAAATTTTCATAAAAACTTTTATAACAAAGTAAATCTCACTTAAAAAAAAAAAAGTGTAAAAAAATTATTTTTTATTAATAAGACTTACTTTTTTCTATAAAATGAAGCTAGTTGGAGTTGTACCTGACGCTGTTAGTATGCACCGTTAAAGCTTCAGCAGCTACAATCTGACTTAAAACAGTTAGGTCTCGGTGATTTTAAATAAGAAGTGGTGGACGGTAGTTGGTACTCTCTAATTCCCGTCACCCCAACGACTGCCTTGCGAATTGTGTCAGCCGGAACGAACTCCTAAGCAAGCAGCCAGCCCCACGCCAATGCGACTTTGGAGTTTGGAGTTTGGAGTTTGAATCGGACTGGACCCCCCAGGTTAATTAATAATTATGATGTGTGTATCTTCAACTAAGTTTTCGACGCCAAAAACGTTTATATAATGTTCATGCCTTTGGTTGCGGAGAAAGCGAGGAGGGTTTAGGTACAGAGCTCTCCTCAATATTCATTATTCACTTGGAAATTCTTTACGGAGTCGATAGCAACGGACGGAGAGAGCGAGAAAAATGGATCATCGAGAGGTTGGAATTCCAGGAAAATCGGAGCCAAACCTGCCCGACGGTCATATATCTCACTTGGCTCTGGATATCGGAGGTGATTTTCTTTATATTTTTGTGGGTGTCTGAATTTCTGCTAATTCCCATGATTCGTTGTTCTTCCGAGTGATTGTTTTCGTAGTTGAGGAATTTTCACACTTTGCCTACATACCCGGTATGTGTGCATGTATTTGATCTACTCTTGGCTCTGAATTTAGTCGTCGTCCCCGCATTTGCGAACCTGCTTTTTAGTAGTGTGACTGCCTCTTGATTATCTCTATTCCAGTTGTAAATTGTGAAAATCATTTGTCACTGCAATTTATATGTTCGTTAAAATGTTCTGTCTTCACAGTAACATTTGGTATATGTTGGGCAGGATCTCTCATTAAATTGGTGTATTTCTCAACAAATGATGACGTTGATGTTGTTGATAAGGCGGGGAGGTCGGGAAAGGAGAGTCTGGGTAAAGGGAGGTTCCACTTTGCGAACTTTGAAACTAGCAAGATCAATGATTGCTTAGAGTTTATACAAACCAAGCAGCTTCATCTTGGTGGTATGTCTGCACTTGCCTGATTTAGATAAGTGATCAAACTCGCGTTACATTTGGAATCATGTTGAAAGAAGAGCATTGTGATAATGCACACTAAAAATGAGCCTGACTGAACCAATCATGGGAAGGCTTAATATCAGTGGGGCTAAATATCCTGCTTGAGCTGAGTTTGAGTATGGTCTAGTTCAAAATATTTTTTTCAAGCTTGTTCTGGATATGTTTGATTGAGCTCACCTTGTTCATTGCCCGACAAAGCTGATCGAATCATCCTAATACATCATTGAATGGCTATCAGAATCTCGCAATCATAATTTTTACCGAGGCAACTTACGTATTACAATTTACACTAAACCTGAAGGAAGTCTCAAATCCATTGTGTGTCAATGGTTATAGTGTAAACTTCAGGAAAATCTCTTTGGAAATTTCTTTCATCTATCCAAATTGGTCATGGTGTGATATACATGTCTCTGGTGTTGCTCTAGCTTTGCATATAAAAGTTGTTGGCATCGAACTAGAACTTATCTTTGATAGGTTAGAAGCTCCTTTATAAAACCAAATCCTACACTCTTCAACGTGGATTCAATGTGCTTTAACAGCCACAGGCTGCTGTCAATTCAGTTTTTATATAAGTCCTAAAAGATGTAGCTAGCACCTCCATTTTCATCATAAGTTTTGCTTGACGTTTAGCATGTTATAATATTCTGATTTTCATCGAAATAAATTGCTTTAAGGCTGTGTTTGTTTTGGCTAAAAATATTTTCCAGGAAAATGTTCTTATCTTTTTGTGCGTTTGGCAAGGGTATAAAATCGAAGTCAACAGAAAATGTTAGGTTGGTCAGCACAAAAAGGGTCTCTGGGCCTTAGAAAATGACATCTCCTCGTGTCCAATCTTATGACTAGATTTTTCTACCATTCTAGAGCAGCCCTACCACCTCTACTCATTGACAAGACTGCTCCACCAACGCAAGCCCTTGCCAACCGCCATTGATCTGCCTACACAACCCCATGTCCTGCTGCAACAACCACACTCTTGCTATGGAATCTGACTTTGACTCAAATTCTTCCTCCCCCTTCATCACACTCTCCCACTTGTTTGATTTCAAATGCTCCATCAGGCATCAACTCCCCCTGCCCATAGTCCCGATTCATTCTTCACTAATTCGAGTAAACTCAGATCCCATCTTGACTTATCTCTGTCTCTATTGGGATTGAAGGTTCAATAGTTTTGTGATGGTCTCAGAAAAAAAGGGTAGCACAATGATTTTGGGTGGTAATTAGTCTGTATTAACTTACATATCAACCAAACGCCCCAAAATATTTTTGGAGCCTTTTGTTTTCCCTACCAAACCGTGGGAAACAATAGATATTCTCTGAAAACATTGAAATAAACATAGGCCTAAGTAGGCATTCATTTTATGCAAGATATTTTCCCAATCATTCCAATATAAATGCAGGTACTACAATTTAAGGTCATTTTTCCTTTAAGTTGATTTCAGATGCACTTTTAATCCTCCGATGTTTCTGATACTTATTGTCACTCTTGTTAGGGTGCCGGCACCTTGAAGCTCCTCCAACTGACATGACCATAATTAAGGTAAAGCAAAATAGCACATGTACTTCCTGTGCAGAAGAAAAAAATGTTGGTGGATTTGTAGAGAATGCAATGAGAAACTTGGTTTTGTCATTTTATGGCATATACTTCTGAAATATGCAAATGTAATAACTACTTACCATCTATGAGAAGGCCACAGGTGGTGGTTCATACAAGTATGCAGATCTCTTCATAGAAAAGCTTGGCATTTGTCTTGACAAGGAGGATGAAATGAACTGTCTTGTTGCGGGAGCTAACTTTTTACTTAAGGTGGGACCCTTATACCACAACAAAATTTGGTATAAACATCTTATTATCTTTATTTTAAAAGTGAAGCCCTCTCATTAGACCTCAGCCTTTTGCCCTCCCTTAATCTTGATTACCGTTGTTCTGATTCTCCTTAAATACACACCATGTTTTGGCAAGTCCTTGAATACACACCCCCACACACATTTGCATCAATCGAACTAGTATCTGTTTGGTGGAAGGTGAGAGAGTTAAGAACTAGTTTTATAGTGTCAAATACCTTTGTGACGAGTATACAACCATGATTGATACGAAAACTGTCTCTTTTCATTTCGTAAACCAAGTAATTCATTGCATCTGTTTCCTTGTTTGCCTTAACAACATATCGTATTGATAGTTTCAACTGGCACATATATTCGTTTGTGTAGGCAGTCCATCAAGAAGCATTTACATATATGCATGGACAGAAGGAATTTGTGCAGATTGACCATAATGATTTGTACCCCTACCTCCTAGTTAATATCGGGTCTGGTGTCAGCATGCTCAAGGTATTTTTTTCATATTCTTCACTCCAGTTGCTGTATTAGTATTATATCCTTAAAAAATGTTTTTGAACTATTGTTTGATTGTAAACATTTGTATCCATATTCCTTTTTAATTTCTTTTTTTTTTTTATTTATATAGGTGGATGGAGAGGGGAAGTTTGAGCGAGTGAGCGGAACAAATGTTGGCGGTGGAACGTTTTGGGGTTTGGGAAGGCTCTTAACAAATTGTAAGAGGTAATTGATGTCTCTACTTATTATGGTATGATGATCTTTTTACATATATTTTCTAACTCATGAACCCCTAGGGGTTGGCTCTAGTGTAATAACCTTAGTCTTGTGGATATGCTCCCCCCAAGTCTAAGGTTCGAACCTGTTATGTATATAATTTAGGTCTTTCTATATTTAGATTGTATAGCAGAGAATTAGGCTAACTATAAATAGTTTTAACGTGTGTAGACACTTAACGTGTTACAGAGAAATCGGTAGAAGAAATATCTAGCAAGTTGTAACTTTTTTCTATAAATAATGAAAGAAACCTAATGGAAGAGGTATTCAGACCAATCTTGACATGGTATCATAGCTATTACTTTGATTATCGTTCTCTGTGGTCTTTATCCTTTAGAGTTTCTGAGTTGCGACAGTAGGAATTATTTTCCTTCTCTGTTTTCGTACGTTGGTAAGTTTCTAAGTTTGTGGTGAGTGTTTTCTCACACGTCTGGTGAGTTTCGACTTGTGGGCTCATCACCTTGGTGGCTTTGAGGCTGTCGATAGGTTCTGTGTGGTGGTTTGCCGTGATCCTGTTCTAGGCAGCACAGTTTGGTGCTTGTCGGCAGTTTCTGTGGAGGTCTTTGGGGCGGTCCGAAAATTTCTGGGCAGCTGTGAGGCAGTCGACCATTTCTGTGGCAAACAACACTCTATGGTGGTGGGTTCCTTCCGTGTGGTGGCTGTGTGGAGGTCGGCTACGTCTCGGTGATCTCTCTGTGGTGCCTGTGTGGGTTCCTTCTCTCGGTGATCTCTGTTTTCAGAAATACTCTGGGCAGGTCTCTGTGTTTCTTTTGTGTTTTGTGGGTTTTTCATGTGGGCTTCAAGTCCCTTGTTGTTGTTTTACGAGTTAGGCTTCTCCTTGTGTTTTACGGGTGCTCTGGTTTACGTGTTTGGGCCTCTTATCATTTGGATTTGGACCTAATTTAAGTTAGGCTTGCCGCTTATTTGATTGACTACTTGAGCATATTTCTCTAAGTGCTTTTCATCATGTCTATTGAAAATACTATTGTTCGCTTTACTGGAAAGAATTTTCCTACATGGGAATTTCAGTTTAAGATGTTTTTGAAAGGAAAAGAATTATCAAATCATATTGATAATTCTGCTAAAGTTCCCACTAATGAAAAAGAATTTGCTCAATGGAAGGTCAAGGATGCCAAGGTAATCTCTTGACTATTGGGGACGATTGAGTCTCACTTTATGACCAATCTTCATTGTTTTACTACGGCTTAGGCTATGTGGGATTATCTTCACCGTATTTACCACCAAGATCATAGTGCTCGGAAGTTCCAATTAGAATTGGAAATTAGTACTTATAGTCAAGGCAATTTACCTATCGCACAATTTTATTATGGTTTTATTAACCTTTGGTGCGAGTATTCTGCCATTGTTCATGCAAAGGTTCCCACTATGACACTCGCAGCTCTTCAAGCAGTTCATGTTGAGAGTCAATGCGATCAGTTTTTAATGAAGTTTCAACCCGAATTTGAGCCCGTTCGAGCTGGTTTGTTGAACTGTAATCTGGTTCCTTCTTTGGATATCTGTTTCGGAGATTTGTTGCGTGAAGAACAATGGTTATCCACTCAAATAGGTAGACTTCTGAGAAGGTCTTTTTTGAGACTGTGAATGTAGCCTATGCAGCACAAGGGAGAGGGATGAACAAGTTGCAATGTTTCAGTTGCAAGGAATTTGGTCATATCGCTCGCAACTGTCCTAAGAAAGTTTGCAACTACTGCAAGAAAGAGGGTCATCTCATCAAAGATTGTCCAGTACGGCCTCAGAATCGTCAATCCCAAGCTTTTCAGGTTGTTGTACATTCTTCTTCTTCATCTTCTGCTCCACCTACTGTAAGCTCTGATTCATCTGTTCTCACACTAGCAATGGTCCAACAGATGATTGTGTCTGCTTTTACGGCCTTAGGCCTGCAAGGTACTCAACTTCTTGGATTGTTGATTCGAGCGCTTCTAATCATATGACTGGTAATACGATGGGTCTCCATGGTGTTCGCAAGTATAGAGGCAAGCAAAATATTCAGATCGCTGATGACAGTACTCTTCCTATTATTGTTGTTGGTAATTTGGGCTCTTCATTTTGCGATGTTTTTGTCTCTTCTAGATTGTCTACCAATTTGATTTCTTTTGGAAAATTGGTAGATAATAATTGTGATGTTCACTTTTCTCGTGGTGGTTCTCTTGTGCACGATCAGGTGTTGGGGACGGTGATCGCGAAGGGGCCTAAAATAAGACGTTTATTTCCCTTACAATTTTCTATTCTTAATGTTGTTTCTCTTGCTTCTACGGCTACTGCCAATACTAATGAAGTCTTGCATAAGAAATTAGGTCATTTTAATTCTGTTGTCTTGACTCATCTTATGAAACATGGCTTTTTGGGCAATAAAGATTCATTTTCTTCTTCTCCTGCATCTTTTGATTGTGCTACTTGTCGTCTTGGTAAAAGTAAAACTTTACCTTTTCCTGCGCATGGTAGTCGTGCTTCTAATTATTTTGAAATCGTGCATACTGACGTTTGGGGTGTGAGTCCTGTTATTTCTCATGGTTAGTATCGTTATTTGTGACGTTTATCGATGATTATAGTCGATTCACCTGGATATATTTTCTCCATTCTAAAGTTGATGTGTTTTCTGTCTTTCAAAAATTTGTTGCGCTTGTTGAGACACAATTCAGTCTTCGACTCAGGGGGGGAGTACATGTCTCATTCTTTTCAAACTTTTCTTTAGCAAAAGGGGATCATTTCCCAACGTTCATGTCCTTATACTCCTCCACAAAATAGAGTCGCTGAGCGTAAGAATCGTCATCTCTTAGATGTCGTCCGTACTTTGTTGATTGACTCTTCTGTATCTTCTAAGTTCTGGGTAGAAGCTTTATCTACTGTTGCCTATTTGATCAATTGTTTGCCTACTGCTACTCTAGATTATGATTCTCCCTATTTTCGACTATTTGGCATATCTCCCGAGTATCAATCCTTTCATATCTTTGGATGTGTTTGTTTTGTTCATCTGCCACCTATTGAGCGTCACAAGCTTGTTGCACAGTCTGTCACATGTGCCTTTATGGGATAGAGTCCTACTCAGAAGGATTTGTTTGTTATGATGCTCATGCAAATAAATCTCGAATCTCACGGAATGTGATTTTTTTTTTTAAATCAATATTTATTTTAGTCTCAGGATATTTCTGATCCTCCTATTACTCTTCTTCCCGCTTTTGATGATGTATCTTCTTCTATTAAGCGTTTTCAACCAGGTATGGTGTATCATCGACGTCTTCCCCCTTCTTCAACGCCCCTTCTAGACACTGATCCATCATCTGATTCTGCGATTCCTATACCTTGGCACTCCACCCGAGTTACACATCCACCGGATAGGTATGGTTTCCTCACATCTCGCTTACTGCCACTCTCGATACTATTTCTGTTCCTCACTCTTATACCCAGGCATCCACCCAAGCGTGTTGGCAGCAAGCTATGCAAGAGGAAATTCAAGCTCTTCAAGACAATCACACTTGGAACCTTGTAATTTGTCCCTCTGATGTCAAACCTATTGGTTGTAAATGGGTGTACTCAGTCAAGTTTCGAGCTGATGGCTCACTAGACAGATATAAGGCCCGCCTTGTGGTTCTTGGGAACCGACACGAGTATGGTATTGATTATGAAGAGACATTTGCACCTGTTGCCAAAATGACTACTGTGCAGACTATCTTGGCACTTGCTACGTTGCAAGGGTGGTCTCTTCGACAGATGGATGTAAAGAATGCTTTTCTACATAGGGATTTGAAGGAAGAAATCTATATGTTCCCACCTCCCGGCATGTTTGCTACACCTTCCTCAGAGGTTTGTCAGCTACGCCGATCCTTGTATGGATTGAAACAGGCTCCGCGTGCATGGTTTGACAAATTTCGCTCTAACCTGCTTGCTTTTCATTTTACTCAAAGTCAGTTTGATTCCTCTCTTTTTCTTCGCAAGACTTCTGCAGGAATCGTATTGCTTCTCGTATATGTCGATGACATTGTGATTACTGGCTCAGATACTGAGTTAATTAAGCAATTATAACAGCATCTCAAGGCCTCCTTTCACATGAAAGATCTTGGTCACTTGCAGTACTTTTTTGGCCTTGAGGTGCAGCTTACTCCAACTGGTACGTTGTTACACCAGCACAAGTACACGTAGGACGTTATTTCATTGGGTGGTCTCTAATCGGGTAACTCTGTTTTTACTCCCTTGGAGGTAAATCTTAAACTTCGTCAGGAAGAATGAGAGCTTCTATCAGATCCATCCTTGTATCGGCAGCTTGTTGGGAGTTTGAACTACATGATGATTACTCGTCCTGACATTTCTTTTGCTGT
The DNA here is from genome assembly GCA_022457165.1 of Juglans mandshurica. Classification (NCBI taxonomy): domain Eukaryota; kingdom Viridiplantae; phylum Streptophyta; class Magnoliopsida; order Fagales; family Juglandaceae; genus Juglans; species Juglans mandshurica. The sequence continues at coordinate 17,395,069 of CM039629.1, forward strand.
GCAGCAAGTTAGTCAATTTATGCAGGCTCCCCGACATCTTCATTTAGCCGCTGCCAGCCGCATTCTCCGATATCTGAAGGGCATCTCTACACGCGGTTTGTTCTTTCATAAAGAATCTTCCTTACAGTTGATGGGGTATAGTGATGCTGATTGGGCCGGATGTGCGGATACTCGTCACTCCGTTACCGGCTGGTGCATATTCTTAGGCAATGCACTCATTTCTTGGAAAAGTAAGAAGTAAGATAGAGTTTCCAAGTCCTCTACTGAGTCTGAGTATCGTGCTATGTCTTCCGCATGCTCTGAGATCACATGGCTTCGTGGGTTATTAGGTGAACTTGGTTTTCCTCAACTGCATCCCACTCCTTTTCGTGCTGATAATACCAGTGCTATTCAGATCGCCTCTAATCCTGTCTTCCATGAGCGTACAAAACATATTGAAGTTGATTGCCATTCCATACGTGAATCCTTTGACAAACATGTGATTACTCTCCCTCACATTTCCACTGAACGTCAAACTACAGACATATTCACTAAAGCTCTTTCTCAGCACCAGCATCAGTTCTTGGTTGACAAATTGATGCTTTTTGATCCACCAGCATTAATTTGAGGGGGGATGTTATGTATATAATTTAGGTCTTTCTATATTTAGATTGTATAGCAGAGAATTAGGCTAACTATAAATAGTCTTAACGTGTATAGACACTTAACGTGTTACAAAGAAATCGGTAGAAGAAATATCTAGCAAGTTGTAACTCTTTTCTATAAATAATGAAAGAAACCTAATGGAAGAGGTATTCAGACCAATCTTGACAGAACCTTGGGTGTAAACAATTTCTAAGGGCCACATCCCATTGGTGAGAAGTCGATGACTTACCTGAGCCATGTGATGTGGGCGAGTTACATGGGTTTGGGTTTTAAGAGGTATGTTTAGATGGTCTTTGGGATTCCTTGTAATAACAAAAATATATTTTATAACTCACGGACCAGAGATTCTTTTTTTTTTTTTTTCAGTTTTGATGAGTTGCTGGAATTAAGTCATAAGGGAAATAATAGAGTGATAGACATGCTTGTCGGGGACATCTATGGAGGAATGGACTATTCAAAGGTGAATATTCTTGATAGACTGGTCTTTACTTTAATTTAGGTGTCAAGTGCTTGCTGGTTTTTGTGTTTGCGTACCTTGAGTTGAAGTTTTCATGTGAATTGGTCGTAATTTTGACAGAAGATGCTCATTGTTCCTTTTATTCCATAGTTCCATGTTAATTTTCCCACTGATGATTGCAAACTTCACTGTATCTCTATCCCCCTCCCCCTTTTAATGTTAACAGGTTGGCCTTTCATCAACAACTATTGCTTCTAGCTTTGGCAAGGCAATTTCTGATAATAAAGAGCTTGCAGATTACAGGCCCGAAGATATCTCCCGGTCCCTCTTAAGAATGATTTCAAATAACATTGGACAGGTCAGTTGTAGTTGGACAGGTTTCTTGCTTTCCACAAATTGGATATTCATGGTGAAGTAGCAACTGTGTTTGTCTTTATGGGAAAAATGAAGTTTAAGAATTACCATTTTGTTGTATTCAGAGTTTGGAGATCCATTGGGATCAACCCTTGACTTATTTTATTTTATTAAGCTGTCCTGGCCTGTTGGTATTGTTCCATCTGTTGAAGAAGCTTGGTAGCCAACTAAAATACCAAACAAACCAAGATTTACTGTAGAAACGGATATTAATCTAGTTCTTAGAATGAACAATCCAGTCAAATGAGCTACTTAAATTGATACTCTGTCTAGTGAGGTAAAGCAATTTATGATTTGTAATTACCTATAAAAAAAATTATTTGTAATTCCTTTTCAAACCTTGTAATCATCTCATTGATTAATATTGTCATTATGGGTATTTCATTCCTTATTTTGGCATTTATTTCTTGCTTATTATATTTATGACACCTATAAAAAAAATTATATTTATGAGTTTCTCCATATTTATTTTTTCTTTGCTTGTCAACTTTGAAGATTTCTTTTACATACTGCACAATAGTACATTGTGGCCTATCACATAATATGTGACAAAAGCTAGATAGCAGCTGTCATTGTTGATACTTTCTGGGTACATTGGGACATACCAGAATATATATTATGATGCTTCTGTTCTTCCATATCCAACTTCCCTGTTCTTACAGTAATCCTCTAGTGTTTTATTTCGAACTTTTCTATAGCGTCTTTTCTTACTGGCAAGGTTCAAACCCTTGGATTCAGGTTGTGCGTAGACTACTCTATAACTATCGATAACAATCTGTTGGGCTTCACCTGCGCAGGTTCAACCCTGCTGTTGATGAGTCCTTTTAATAATATTGAAAAAATACTCTATACTTTATGACATTTAAGTGTACAGAAAATCATAGGATGGTATCACGCGTCTTTGTCGAGCCTTTCCTTTAATGGTTGGGAGAAGCCTTCCCTTATCTATACTTCTCATAATTAAAAAAATCCTTGGCCTTCCCAACCCTTTTACATATTTTGCCTCTTTCATTTATGACCTACTAGAAAGGTCTAGTTTAGGTTCTGGTATCCTTTGCCAAACCTAGAGGTGCAAAAAACTTATTAACACTTTTTCCCTGTTAGCTAGGCATCCCTGAAAATGAAATATGTCATCCTTGTTTTTTTTTTTTTGGGTCCGAAAGACATTCATAACTTATTTTCTGTGTCTTAGAAATTCTGTTGTGCATTTTATCCAGTCTTATTTAATTCCTCTCAAAAGCTGTTTTCATTCTGTAAAACATCTAGTGACTGTCGTAATGTTCTTATGTTTCACTGTCAGATCTCTTACTTGAATGCTCTCCGATTTGGACTCAAGAGGATATTTTTCGGAGGTTTTTTTATTCGGGGTCATGCTTATACCATGGACACAATATCCGTTGCAGTTCACTTCTGGTAATCATGACACTTTGTGTTCTTGGTCATACTTCACACGCATCATTCTTCCATGTTTTCAACTGAAACCATTCCCCCCCTCCCCTCTCCCCGGCAAAAAAATAAAAATAAAATAGTTGTATTAATGATAAAGATAACGGTTGAGTTCATATTTGGGTGACGGTTCCTCAGGAACTTTATGACGTCCGATGCCTTAATTGTTGTTCTGTTTCAATTATTTCTATATTTCCCAGAGGCTTTCAAAAAGGTCGGTGCTTTTTCTCTTTTCAGGTCTAAAGGAGAGGCTAAAGCAATGTTTTTGGGGCATGAAGGATTTCTTGGTGCATTGGGTGCCTTCATGAGCTATGGAAAACATGGTTTTGATGACTTGATGTTCCATCAGTTAATTCAGTCTGCTTCCCTTGCAGGAGATAATATTGGTAGCCCGCCAAACGGGAAATTGAGTGAAAATTAAAGTATAGAATGTAGTATCTATGCGTCTGAGAGTTTGCAGCTTAGAAGAAAATGAAAGTATAGACAGTAGTGGCTATGCATCTTAGAATATGATGTTGGTTTCTCCTTTTGGGCTTTAGATACCAGAAGCTAGACAAGGCCACTCTTGATTCCCTGCATGCTCTCTGAGTCTCTCAGCATGTCAAAGAGTGGAAACTTCTGTAATAGGTGTAACATAGTGAAAAATATTGTAGGAAAAATATATGAACGACAAAACTGAGGGGGCAGAGAGAGAAAGCAATAAGTGAACAAGATCACTTTCCTAGTTGTTTATGTATAATCTTAGGCTTTGTGGGATTCTGTATCTCCTCATATTGTAACTTTTATTATTTAATAAAGACTGTATATTTTACCATAAGGTAATGCCCCTCTTGGTACCCAAATGAGTCGAAGCGCCAGGGCAGACATTGCCCAAATAAAAGGTGACAGAAGTCTAGACATTTTATGTAATGAATGAAACCAGTTTTGTAAAAAGACTATATTTTTAATTAAATAGGACAGACATGGCCCAAAGAAGAGGTGATAGAAGTCTAGACATTTTATATAATGTATGAAACCAGTTTTGTAAAATGACTATATTTTTAATTACATGAATTCCGCTGCAAAACTTTTTTTTAGATTAATAAAGTAGATTTCAAATTTTAATTATGGAATCTTCTCAAGAAAAAAGTTTTAAAAAAGTTGAGTAATTCTTGTCTCGTTTTCTAAAATTATTTTCTAAAATCCCAACCAACAGGGTGGTATCATTCTAGAGCAGGCAAAACTCCTTTTCATGTATAGAAATGGAAATCGAAAGGGTCAGGACCTTACAAAAAGACCAAGCCTTCCCCTACAAGAAACGGAAAAGATAGACATCTGATATGCTCAACTGGGCAGCTTAGGATTACACCCGACAACATCCCACAAAATACATCCTAATAGCAAACCGCACCCAGCAGATGGAATCATACCTCCTCACATCAGGACATGTGGAAACAGCCCAGCAATGAAGCGATCAAATAGACCAAATAAAGACAATATCAACAACTGCAAACCCTGCAAATAGCCAACGTAAAGCAAAACCACTGCACACCAATTCACCATGATATAGAGATATTTATTACACAAACTTTTGCACAATTCACTAATAAAATATTATCTATTTTTTAATTCAAACCCAAATTTATCTTTAATGATATTTTATTAAAGAATTGTGTCCCGTCACTGCTCATTCACTGCACGAGACCGCATCTGCAGCAGAGCACCTGCAATTACCTGGCCAAGTATACGTTCCCAGGAAAGATAACATCAACAAGAACAAACCTACACTTGGCCCCAAGTCTCAGTTTTCCATTACTTTAATGTTCACAGTTCCTTTGAACATCGATGACCAAAATTTTAGATAATGAGATGAAATGAGATTAAATAAGATGGTTTTAAATGAGTTGAATAAAATATTATTTTTTAATATTATTATTGTTTTAAAATTTGAAAAAGTTAAATTATTTATTATATTTTATATAAAAATTTGAGAAAATTATAAGAATGAGATGAAATGAAATAAAATGAACTGGAATAAAATGAGATGGTTTCTATATCTAAACGAGACCTAAGTTCCTTTCTAACCACTGTAAAATATAGAAAACAGAGAAACTATAGAGGGAGAATACAACTAATACTTCTCATTATTTGATCAAAAGTGAATTGAAAATATTATACAATCAGTTTGTTTATATAGATACAATGACCATTTACAAGATGCCATCTGGACTGCTAATAGATATACTTGGATAACTAACTTAACTACCAACTTTATGAACCGTTCCTTTTTGTTCTTTGTTTGGCTTCTTGAGATTTTAACTCCAGACTTTCTATATGATTTTGTAAACTCCAACACCCCCCCTCAAGATGAGAATGAATATTAATCATTCCCATCTTGCACATAAGATAATGAAAACTGAGTGAACCGAGGGGTTTGGTTAATATGTCAGCTATTTGATATTTAGAAGGTATATGTATGACTTTGATGAGGCCTTCTCGTAATTTTTCCCGAACTAAGTGACAATCCAGTTGAATATGCTTAGTCCTTTCGTGATGCACAGGATTGGAAGCAATTTCAGAAGCGGGTTTGCTATCAGTATATAATAAAGCAGGTTGAGAATGTTGAACATTTAAATCAGCTAGCAGATATATGAGCCATTGGATTTCACATGTAGTTGTTGATAAAGCCCTATACTCAGCTTCAGCAGATGATTTACTAACAGTGGGCTGTTTCTTCGATTTCCATGAAATAAGAGAGTCTCCTATAAAAACTGTGAATCCAGTTACACTTCTTCTAGTGTCCAAACAGCCACCCCAATCACTATCTGAGTATGCCTTCAGATGTAGAGATGATTTGGCAGACATGAAAAGCCCCTGTCCTGGTGTAGCTTTAATGTATCGAAGTACCCTCTCGGCAGCTTGAAGATGTAATGTACTTGGATTAGCCATAAACTGACTTAATGCTTGAACAAAATAGGCTATGTCAGGTCTAGTTATAGTTAAATACAATAATCGACCTACAAGTCTTCGATATGATGCAGGATCAGTGAGAGTTGGTGAAGAATCAGTTGCACTTAGTTTTAGATTAGACTCCATAGGAAAGGCTACTGGTTTACAACCAGAGAAACCACTATCTTGGAGAATGTCCAGGGCATATTTTCTTTGAGAAACAGTAATGCCCTTAGCTGATCTAGCTACTTCCATGCCCAAGACATATTTAAGTTCACCAAGATCCTTGATTGTAAAAGACTCATGTAGAAATTGCTTCACTATATTAATCTGATCAATGTTATCAGATGCAAGAATTACATCATCCACATAAATGAGTAAAGCTATGAAAGTTGAAGGTGTTTGTTTGATGAATAATGAAGAATCTGATTTTCCCTGAGTAAAACCAAGTTGCAGCAAAGAATGAGACAGTTTGGAGAACCATTGTCTTGATGCCTGTTTCAGCCCATAGAGACTCTTTTTAAGCTTGCATACTCGAGGGTCATTGGTTGAGGAATAGCCTGGTGGCAATTGCATGTACACTTCTTCATAGAGATCTCCATGTAAGAAGGCATTGTTTACATCTAATTGATGTAAATGCTACTGTTTTATGGCAGCAACAGCAAGTAATACTCTCATAGTTGTCATCTTGGCAACAGGAGAGTAAGTGTCAAAAAAATCTAGCCCCTCTTGTTGAGTGTAGCCCTTTGCTACTAGCCTTGCTTTATACCTCTCAACTGTGCCATCAGCTTTAAACTTGACACGATATACCCATTTACAACCTATTGCAATCTTGTTTGGAGGTAAAATAGCAAGGTCCCAAGTTTTGTTTAGCTCAAGAGCTTTTATTTCTTCTGCCATGGCAGTTTGCCATTGAGGATGAGAAATAGCTTGTTTGAAGGTTTTAGGTTCAAAGGTTGAGGTAATGGCAGCAGTAAAAGCTTTATATCTAGGGGATAATTGAGAAGTAGAAAGGTAAGGAAATATAGAATAAGGCTTACCTGCATTAAAGGTTGAATTGCAGTTGGGAGATGATTGAGTAACTGAAATAGTTTTTGCCGTATGACCACAATAGAAATTCTGCAAGTATGTAGGAGTATTTCTGATCCTTTGAGACCTTCTAAGAGTTTTAGTTTGAGTGTTTTCAATTTGAGGATTTGATGTAATTGGAAGTGAAGGAGGATTGGGTTTTGAAGTTTCAAAAACCTGAGGAAAATTAATAAAAACAAAAGGTGTATGGACTGTGTTTGGTATTGAAGGAAATATGGATTCATGAAAAACCACATTTCTGGAAACAAACATCTTGAGAGTGACAAGATCCAAAAGTTTATACCCTTTGATATTTGGTGGGTAACCTAGAAAGATGCACTTTGAAGCTCTTGGTTGAAATTTTCCTCTATGAGCTGTGAGTGTGCTAGCAAAACACAGACATCCAAAAACTTTAAAATAGTTGTAATCTGGATGTTTTTGAAATAGAAGGAAGTATGGTGTCTGATTTTTGAGGATAGAAGAAGGGGTTCGATTGATAAGGTGTGTGGCTGTGAGCACACAATCTGTCCAATAAGAAATAGGCAATTTTGACTGAAAAAGCAAGGCTCTAGCAACATTAAGCAGATGTTGATGTTTTCTTTCAACTCTACCATTCTGTTGGGGGGTTTCAACACAAGATAATTGATGTATTATGCCATGTTCATTATAGAAACTAGGCATGTTAAACTCTTGACCATTATCAGTCCTAAGAGTTTGAATGGTTGTGTTGAACTGGTTTTGAATATAAGAAACAAAATTTGTAAGAATGGTTCGAGTTTCTGATTTGGTTTTCATGAGGTAAAGCCAAGTGAATCGTGTATAATCATCTACAATTGTTAGGAAGTAATTGAAGCCAGAATATGAAATGGTTGAGAAGGGACCCCAAATATCACAATGGACCAATTGAAATGGTTTATTTGAATAACTATTTGATACAGAGAATGGTAGTCTTTTCTGTTTGGCTAAAGGACAGACTTCACAGATATGAGTTTGATTTGCTAGTACATTGGAATCTATTTGACTAATGATCTTTAATCTGGTAGATGAAAGATGTCCTAGTCGAAGATGCCAAATATCAGCTTGAATGTTACAATTATTTGCTAAGGAAACAGAAGGTGCACAAGTCAAATCTAGGTTACTCCTATCTTGAGCAGAAGGTTGTTGTAGATGGTATAGGCCAGACTTCAGTTCAGCAAGCCCAATCATCTTCCAGCTGTGTAGGTTCTGCATAATGCATTTGGATTGAAAGAAAAATAATCCAATAGAATTATCTTGAGTGAGTTTTGAAGCAGATATGAGATTAACATTGAATGAAGGAATATAAAGGATATTATGTAAGATTATATCAGATGAGAAATTTACATTTCCAATAAAAGCAATTGGAACAGATTGACCATTTGGTAAATGGACCATAGAAGATTTTCTGGGTGAAGAAATAGTATTGAAAAGGTGTGGAGAACAGATCATATGATCTGTTGCTCCTGTATCAAGAATCCATGGAGAATTATTTTTGCCAACATAAGAAGTGTTACAAGATGTAATACCTGAGGTAGAAGCAATGTTTGCCGTGGAATTAGGATTTATGTGTGTATGGGATAAGCTATTTGCAAGGGAAAGCAGGTTTTGAATTTGCTCTTGAGAAAATATATTTGAGATGCTTGAATCTGACTCCAAAGAAGAAGCAAGATTTGCAGTAGGCAATCTGGTGTGTGTATTTCCATGTTGAGTAGGAAAAACTCTCTTGCCTCGTGGGCCTTTCCATCCAGGTGGGTATCCAATTAATTGAAAGCATTTGTCTGCAAGATGTCCATTATATCCACAGTGAGAACAAATGACATCCACTTTTGCTTTTGACTTCATGAACCGAGTACCATTTGTAGCAGCTGGTTTAAAAGTTTGTGCAGCAACCATGGCATGAGAGGTAATAGGAATACCAATAGTATTAGTTAATGATCTTTGGCTTTCTTCTTGCAATAATAAAGAAAATACTTTGTTCATGGAAGGCAAAGGTGATTGGAGAAGTAATTGACTTCTTATCATAGAATAAGAATCATGCAGGCCAATGAGAAACTTCATTACATAGTCTGATTGTTGCCTTTCTGTGAAGTTCTGCAAAAGATTGCAAGAACATTTGTCAAGAATTCCACATCTACAAGTTGGAATTGGTCTGTAACTAATGTATTCATCCCAGAGGGTCTTGAATTCATTAAAATACTCAGTAACAAATCTTGATGTTTGAGTGATAGAACTAAGAGATTTTTCTAGAGTGAAGACTCTTGGACCATCGCTTCGAAAATATCTTGTCTTGAGTTCTTCCCAAATGTCATATGCACTTGTAAAATAGAGGAGACTTCCACAAATCTCTTTGGCTATGGAATTCATGAGCCAAGATAGAACAAGATTGTTGGCTCTCAACCAAGCAGTTCGAGTCTGAGAATTTCCAAAATTGGATTGAGGCAGAGTACCATCTATGCATGCAATTTTGTTCTTTACTGTAAGAGCAATAGAGATGATCTACTCCATGCAATGTAGTTTTCACCAGTAAAGATTTCAGAAACTAAGAGTGCTCCAGGATTATCTGAAGATTGTAAGTAATAGTGACTTGAAGAATCATCCGATGGATTTCTTGAAGAATTATTAGAATTTCTTGAAGAATTCGCAGTAGACTCAGAATTAGAATCCGCCATAGAAGCAAGAAAGAAGTAGAAAGATTTTCAGAAGGAAAGAAAGGAGAGAAAGAAACTTTAAGAGGGCAGCGGAAATGTTATACACTTCTGATACCATGTAAAATATAGAAAATAGAGAAACTATAGAGATACAACTAATACTTCTCATTATTTGATCAAAAGTGAATTGAAAATGCTATACAATCAGTTTGTTTATATAGATACAATGACCATTTACAAGATGCCATCTGGACTGCTAATAGATATACTTGGATAACTAACTTAACTACCAACTTCATGAACCGTTCCTTTTTGTTCTTTGTTTGGCTTCTTGAGATTTTAACTCCAGACTTTCTATATGATTTTGTAAACTCCAACAACCACACCCTTTTCTTTATAGCCAATCAAATGGCGCATTTTCTTCCTGCAAAGGGGTTACAAGATTATATATGAATCTTTTGGATGAAGGTAATCTTTCCAATTGCATTCGAGTTTAAAGGGTTTAGTACAAAGCATATTATACGCAATGATAGCGCTAGTTATCCAGGTTGTCTTGGCAATCTGTTAGTATGTTGTACGTCTTACGATCAGATACATCCAAATCTAAAAAGTTTCTCACCAGAGTAACATTACATACTTAGTGGTAGTAACATTACATACATGTAATAGTAGTCTTTCATAATAGTTGCCACTGCAATTTTAGATCCGCAATTTTAGATTTTTGAAACACTCAATGGAGTGAGACGGAAAGAAATTTTTCAAGAAAATGAAAAGAATATTGAAAGAAAACAAAAATAATTGAATTATATTTTTCTATATAAAAGTTATAAATTTCTTCTGACGGAATGATTCCCGTGATAGAATTGGGTACAAATAAGAGTTACCTCTTGTGCATCTAAGAAACATAACAAGTAAATATAAATGATCCATTAACCCAAAAGGGTTCAGTAGACCATATAACTAACGGACCGAAATCCTTACAACAACTATTAACGAGATCAAACCATAATAAAAGATAACTGAGACCCAGAGACCCATATTGCAGCCCATGAAATAGCCCAACCAACGGTCCATATATTTCAAGCTCTGAACCTTAATTCTTTTAAAGTCTCGACTCACTTCTATCTCTTATCTTTTCATCTCAACAATCATAAGCCTTCTCTTACTAAGTTGACCCATGGTAGTCGATGTCGTCCATGGCCTAGACTGTTACAATTTTCAACACTCACATATGGAACCGTTTCACTTTCTAAGGACCGATTCACTACTTCAATAGTCACTCTCGCGAGTTAAGAGACAGAGAGAGAACGCAACGTATCCAGAGATTCTCAATGCTTCTACTTTAAATCTTGGTTTCTTGACTATAAAATTAGCCACTAAACTTTATAACATTTATTTTTTCACTCTCAAGTTTTCAGTTTTATCATTTGGGATTTTTGTGGGTTTTTTTTTTTTTTTTCATTTGAATCCCATTTCAGATTTCCATTATAAAGAAAATCTAACGTAAATAAAACAGAAGAATGTGGTTGTAATATTTTTAACACATAAAACCATTTCTTAAAATTAAAGCAAATTCAAAATTTTCTTTAAAACAACAAAGGCAATACGCCTGGGTTTACAACTGAAGAACAACCTGGGAGAGGATTTAGGGTGCATTATTTTATATATAAAATTGCTATAATTACAATAATGTTTTTAAAAATAAATTTATATAAATTGATATGATTTTATATAATATATAAATTTTTTTATAAATTTTTTTTTTTAGTTTAATATTTTTAAGATTTTAAAATCATTTAATTCTCTAAAATCTATTATACTGTACCAAGCAAGTCTTTATTATATTTGTAACGATGGTAACCCCCCGGAATTCCGTATCAGATTTCTGTCAGATTGTCTCGTGGAAATTTGAGGTTGGGACTAAATTGAAAAAACAAAGAACTTATACATACTTGAGGATAAATTGAGAAAATAGAAACCCTTCAAGCAAAAAGATAACAGGATTAATTCAGTGATTGATTACTGAAATCTTTTTTTCTTGGAGTTTGTGCAAACCACTCAAAAGACATAAGACAAGATACAAACCATCAATCAACGAGCTTGTGCCTCGGAAATAGTGAGCAATTTCTTACGCAGATCCCAATTTAGAATCGTCTTTTGAGGATATCCACGACAAAGTTCTCGAACAATGAACCGAATGGGTTCTCTTTTACCCAAATGAGCGACGTGCAAAAGAAGAGGGTGCATTTTGCATTTTTTAAAAATCTCTGAATATTAAAAAAATATACAAATTCATCCGTGAGAGCTCAAGAAAATGCAGTGTTGACTGACAGAAAGAACACAAATTTGCAGAGAGATTTTTTTTTTTTTTGTTTCAGGATGTTTTTTATTTGTTTATCTGTTGCATCATCCGCATGGGTAGCATATTTAGAATGTATTGATAAAAACAAGCAATCTTGAAGATCATTGACCACTCTATTTAAGATCGTGACAAAGGAAGAAACCTTATTAACATGCCTTCATTTGTGATAGAGATTTCTTTCAAGTTCTTGACAAAACTTCAAGATTCAAAATAAGATTCAAAATGCTAAAGGCATATGGCACACCCAAACCTCTAAAATGGAGGTCTTGTGTTCGACTCTCTTCCCAACTCAAAAAAAAAAAAAATTTTAAAAATTTATTAAATATTTAATATTATCCAGTAATAAATATTATGGGTCTATTTCATGTGTATATATACACCTTAGAATTCCGTCAAAAATTCGAAGAGATAAAAAATCCCAGATGAATTGGGATTTAAAATCCCATCATCCTTCCAATTTTTCCAGTAGATTCTGAGAGGAGCCCAGCTTTAGTGGACGGAAATTTTGTTGGTGTTTTCCATTTGTAATCACCACATGAAGTATAGCTGGGCTACAGTTCTTAGTAATTATGTTGCTTATCATTCCATCAAGGAGTAGACGTAATTTTTAACAGCTCAATCAAAGCCATTACAGGGAGTTACGACTAAAACAAATGCACAAAGTGCTAAACCTGAGCACTCAGAACAAAAATTTCATAAAATAAACGAAAATTAATGAACAATATTATCTTCTTCATGAATGAATTGAAGCTGCAGAGACCGTCCTTTTCCAATGATTAAAGGGGTGCTCCAGGGAGCACCAAGTTAAATAATTGCTGCTCTTTCATGGGACCATGCTGTTCAAAGGGAGCCAAAATCTTACTTTCATCACCATCACCATACAAAGCAACAACACTGCCCAGTCTTCCTCACTTAAAGAACACAAGGAATATCTTTAGTTCTCTTTTATTAAAGCAACTCCCCCACTTTATTGAATTGAAAACCCCCATATATTTGAACCCAATAGCATAACCCCTCCACACGGAATCCCGTTGCCTGTTTCAGTAGTAAATAAACAACTCCCCTTGTCTGCACTCAAAGGACTAGAGCTGCAGAATTTTACTAAAACAAAACCTCAGTACCCTTTCTCTTCTTTCAGCCAAGCCTGAAGATGTCTTTGCAACCGCAGCAGCAGCAGCAGCAGCAGCAGCAGCAGCCCGTTCTGGTATACCCCAACACCGAGGCAGGGCAGCCATCTTCGCACCATTCAGATGGATCATTTGGGATAGTTTTTATTGTCCTGGCCGTAGTCATTGCTGTATCGGCCATTGCTTGCTTTCTTGGCAGGCTTTGCAACCGGCGCTACCAAACTGATCAAAAGCCTAAGCGAAACCAACACCACTCTCGACCCAAGGAAGCTGTGGACATTGACATTGAGTTCGGGTTTGATAAGAGAATCCCAGCTTCAAAAACAGCTGCAAATGGAGGAAGCAGAGGACACAAGCCAACCCAAAATGGTCGTGACCACATGAGAGGCGAAATGAAGCCTGCTGCTCTTGGAAGAGAACCCAGAGCCGGTGCAAGATAATGCATGGTGCAGGCCAGAGGAACAGCTTCCATGTACTAGTTTATCTACCTTGATGGCATGTCCATTATATCCTTTTGGTTTTCTCCTTTTTGTATCCCCAGTCCTCCTGTATCTCTAAGTTTCCACCCCAGCAGCTTGAGTGTATTTGAGTACACATACATATGGTGTTGTGACATGAAGTTATTTTAGCTGAAAATTCCAGATTTATATATAAAATCTGTTGGGGTCCCGGAATGTTCAGTTTCTTGTGGTTCTTCAGTTTCCATGAATGTAGTGAACGGCCAGGCTATTTGCTATATGGCATTAGGATTCGAAGGACAGTATACCGGGGCAGTCAACCTGGTTTTGCTGAGAAAATTGAATATACACACCGCATTAATGTTTACACACTTGCTTCGTAACATCAAACTATAAGCAGTTTTTAGACATTGTACTAAGACTCCTTCAAAAAAAGTACTTGAAATTGAACCTTAAGGCTGGGCCAGGAGCCCCAGTAATCCAGCCCACTCACCTAATCCACATGGATAACAAGTGGGCAGATGCCATTAGAAATTGACTTAGAACTAGTGGGAGGTGGGAAGGCTTTTAACCCGTCCGTTTGTTATCCGCCCGCTCAGCTATATATAAAAACAAAAATTCCTTTTTTTTTTTTTTTTACCTCTTTCCCTTCTTCATCTCCTCCATGCAACCTCCTCCTCCTCCTCCTCTTCTTCATCATCTCATTCTCTATGCTAAGACCCACGGCCACGATTGTAGGTTTGATATTCATAGCCGATTTGACTGTCTTAAGGATATGATATTCACGGTCATGGATTTCAGAGAAATACTACGACTCGTTTGCTTTCTCTCAATGATTTCCCCTGCTGCTCTTTATGTGGATTTGATATTCTGAAATGTTTCATCATGGGCTTGAATTTTGATTGGGTTGTAGGCTGAACGGTGGGCAAGAGGTGGGTGGGGGCGGGGGTAGAGAGGGTGGCCAGTTACCCATTTCGGATGGGTAGAACTCTTAACTACACTACACACCATCCACTAGTATAATTAAATTCATAATATTTAAAATTTAAAATTTATTTTCTAAATTAAATCATATCACGAGAATAATATGTGGTGTAAAGACATTCAAATAAATTATTCAATTAGGAAAGCTTTCAATGTTATTTGCAATTTTATACAATTGTATTGGTTAACATGGGTGGGGATGATTTGGCACAATCTTGAATTCTTGATACTTCGATTTTAATGTTGGGTGCAAAACTGATAATTTTGATTGCAAAATATAAAAATCCAAAGAACTTGAGAGTGTAAAATATAATTTTTATTTAATATACTTAAAACTAAACTATTCACATCTCCGTTAAAGTGTAATGGAAACAGAATTTAGTGGTAATATTAGATATAGTCGTGGAGTCTATTATTAAAAAATTAATTTTTTTTATTTAAATCTTATATTTAATTATTTATTTTTAAAGAGATAATACAATATTTATACAGTACAAATATCATTTCTTTTTTGATAATAGTTCTCTTACGCGCTACGTCCTCACGATAACTGCAACCCTTTAGAAACAAAACAGAATTGTACCCGTTTTGGCCAAACAGAGTAGATACACCCAGATCCTGCAAATATTCCCTCTCCTGACATTCCTTTCCTGTAAAGTTGTACACCACGCGCAGTCACGGCTAATCTGAATTCTGAAGATTATATCAGTTTTTGTTGGGTCATTTTTTTTCTTTTTAAAGCAAGCTTGAGCATTAAAAAAAAAAAAAAGAAGTTACGCAAGAGTATAGTTATTCAGATTAATAGGCAGCTCATTGACAAAATTCGGATTGCATGTTGTCTAATAAGCTACTATATATGTCATTTCTCAGTTTAAAAACTGTGGGTGCATTTTTCTGGATATCAGATTTCAACAGTATGGTCAAATGACTCATGCGGTGGTTTGAGTGCTCATCCACAATATGAACAGTAAATAGAGTACAAGAATTGCAACAGGGAGTTGGACTGCATTTAAATATTAAACTGAGTTAAGAGATGATAAAATATTATTAGAATATTATTATTTAATATTATTATTATTTTAAAATTTGAAAAAGTTGAATTGTTTATTATATTTTGTGTTAGAATTTAAAAAAATTGTAATGATGAGTTGAGATAGGTTTAGTAACCAAACGTACGAGCCCAACCTAGTTTGGGTACTCAGTTATTTCAGGTACTATTTTTTATTTTATTATTATTTTTTACCTACTTTTCTCTATAATTCATTATTATTTAATATTTTGTAATTAATTTTTCATAACTATTTACAGAATACCTTAAAATACCTCACTATTAAAACGCAACCTTAAACCTACATTTAAATTTTTGTGAAAAAATTCACTATGTATAGTGATTTAAAAATGCTCTTTTTTTTTTTAAAACAAGGGAAATTCATTTCATTGATTAAACAGTAGTACAAGGTTTATCTGTCATTACAACAGACATACACTCAGGAAGGCCCTCCTCTAACAACATTCTTTCACTCCTAGATCTTATAGCTACTTTTGCAGCTTCATGAGCTGCCTTATTACAGCATCTGAAAACAAAAGAAAGTTGCCATAATGGAAACAAACTTAAAACCTGTTTTGTATCCTCAGTAACTTGCCCCATCCAAGAATTATCCTCTGCACTTGACTTGACAGCATCTACTACAGCTTTTGCATCCCCTTCGAATTCTACCATATTGAACCCCAGCTCTTGACATAGTTCCATAGCTCTCAAGAGAGCAAAACTTTCAGCCAGGAAAACTGAACTTATATTATCTCTTGAAGCCACCAAAGTAGCCTGCAGGTCACCTTTGCTATCTCTGATAACAACTCCCATGCCCATCCTTTCCTCTTTCTTATCAAAAGCTGCATCAAAGTTAGCTTTGAGAAAAGGCCATGTTGGTGGTATCCATTTCATAACCTCGGTCACTGTCTGGCTTCTCTCAATAGTACCTGGAACCTTGCAGTGCACCTTTCTAAAGAGACTCAAGTCAGCCTTTGCTAGTTCTAGGATCGTGGTGGGGCTTTTAAACTGGTTTTCAAAAACCATTACATTTCTTCTGTTCCAGAGCTGATGGAAAATGACTGCAATAAACTCTAAATCCTCCTTATCCAGTCTCAACAATAAGGCAGACCATAAGGACTGAAAGTCAGCGAAATTACTCTGCCATTTCTTCACTGGGCTACCTTCTCCACCCATTACATCAGCTGCTGCAGGACATGTCCAGAGTACATGAACCACAGACTTCCTCTCTTTTGTAGATTGGGCATAAGCAGTTATCAACAATATGCTTCTTTTGGAGGTTTTCTTTCGTTGGTAGGATATTATTCAATGCTTTCCAAATCAGCTGTTTTGTTTTCCCAGGAACTCCCAAAATCCAAACGTTCTTCCATTGTTCCTCGTTATCTACACAGTTTGAGGACTCACCAAACTTCTGTGCACTCTGCCTCATATCTTCATAATATGCACTTTTTACATTAAAAAACCCCTTTCTTGACCCTGCCCAGATTAACTTGTCATTTTTTCCCCAGATACTGATTGGGATAGCACAGATGATCTTTGCTTCTTCCTTGTTGAAACTCTCTTCCACCAAATCACGCCTCCAACACCTTTTTTTCTGCATCTATTAGGACCTCCACTTTCCCATTTGAATCTGAATTATTAATGGGAGACTGTATCTGGTAGGTTGTTGGCTTTGGAAGCCACTTATCCTTCCAAATCCTTATGCTCTTCCCATTTCCAACCCTCCACACAGCCCCTCTCCTTACCACATCAAAGCTGTTCCATAAACTCCTCCATATGAAAGAAGGACAGGATCCCAACTTTGCTTCCAAAACACCACACTCTTGAAAATATTTATCCTTAAAAACACTAGCTACTAGAGAAGAAGGTTCTTTTAATAATTTCCAAACTTGTTTTGCAAGAAGTGCTCTGTTAAAACTATTAAGATCTCTGAAACCCAAGCCTCCTTGACCCTTGACCATACCAAGTTTTCTCTAGCTTTTCCAGTGAATCCCTCCCTCCATCTTCTTGTGGCTCCACCAAAATTTGGAAAGCATACTTTCAATCTCATGGATTAGAGTATTAGGAAGTTTAAAAATACTCATAGTATAAGTCGGAATGGCCTGCAATACACTTTTTATCAAGATTTCTTTTCCAGCCGAGGAAAGGAAACCAGTTTTCCAACTATTGATCCTCTTCCATATTCTCTCCTTTATGAAGCAAAATGAGTTGTATTTAGACCTACCAATCAAGGATGGCAGCCCTAGATACTTGTTATAGTTGTTGCACACCACCCCTTCAGCTTGCTGAATAATGAATTGCTTTGTTTCCTCCCTTGTATTTGAACTGAACATCATACTAGTTTTCTGCTTATTTAAAGTCTGGCCCGAGGCTTTCTCGTATTGAAGCAAAAGATTATTAACTACAAACCACTCCTCAGAATTAGCTTTACAGAAAATGATACAATCGTCAGCAAAAAGTAAGTGGCTAATTCTCATCCCTCCCCTCGACACTGCCACCCCCTTTAAAGCCCCCATCGATTCAACTTTATGTAAAAGGGAGGTTAGACCCTCTGCACATATAAGGAACAAATACGGAGACAAGGGGTCACCTTGTCTCAAGCCTCTAGAGGGTGATATGGTCTCCCCTGGTTCTCCATTAGTAAGAACTGAATAGGTTACTGATCTTACACACTCCATCACCAAACTAATCAATTTCTGTCCAAAACCCAGCTTTACCATCATTGCCTCCAAATAGTTCCATTCTACCCTGTCATATGCCTTAGACATGTCCAACTTAACTGCCATACTCCCCTCCCTTCCCTTCTTTCTAGCTTTCATGGTATGTAATAATTCATAGGCAACCATGATGTTATCAGAAATTAATCTACCCGGTATAAAGGCACTCTGATTCCAAGCGATAATCTTAGACAAAACACCTTTCAGCCTATATGCCATTACTTTGGAAATTAGTTTATAGAAAACATTACAGAGACTAATAGGGCGAAAATCATGAACAAAAAGAGGTGCATTAATCTTCGGGATCAGAACTAGATGAGTGTGATTTAGTACCTCTGGCATAACTCCATGCTGTAGAAAGTCGAGCACTGCCTGAGTTACCTCATTCCCCACAACCTCCCAGTGATCTTGAAAAAAGCCCGCACCGAAGCCATCTGGCCCTGGAGACTTGAGGGGTGCCATTTGCTTGAGTGCTGCTGCCACTTCCACACTAGTAAAACTCTTCTCTAGATCCCCTCTCATCTCAGGTGTTATTTTTTCTTCCACTCCCTGCAAGCATTGTTCGATACACCTTGTAAAAGGCTGAGAAGACTCATAAACTTTCGAAAAATGCTCCCAGAAGCCCAGTGCAATGCCCCTCTTATCAGTTAACTCTTGGCCTTCACTGTCCACTACCTTTTTTATGAAATTCTTTTTTCTTCTTTGGTTCACACTAGCATGGTAAAATTTGGTGTTCCTATCCCCTCCTTCCAGCCACTGCTCTTTTGCTCTTTGCTTCCATTTAAGGTCCTCTTGTTCTAGCAGAAAACCGAGCTCTTCTTGAGTTCTTTTTTGAAGCTTCATGCTCTCCGGGCCCTCATTTTCCTGAAGTTTGCTTAGTAATAAGGTCTTTTCTTTAATAGCATTAGTTCTCTCCCTTGCTAAAGACCTGCTCCACCATTTTAGACCCCTCTTACACCCTTCCAGTTTGCCTTGAACCCTTTCCATCCAGCTTAAACTATTTCTCCCTGCTAGCCATTCTGTTTCTACAATATCTCTACACCCCTCCTCTTTAACCCAGTTAACCTCATATTTAAATTGGAAATTAGTCCTCCTCCTCCATCTGATCCAGTGCAAGCAATCCAACAAAAGAGGCCTATGGTCTGAACAGACAGCAGGCAATGTTTCCACTCTGAATTCATTATAAATTGTTCTCCATTCGGGGTTCGCCACAACTCTATCCAACCTTTCTTTGATAAAAGGTTCGTCTTCATGTCGGTTACACCATGTGAACTTCTCCCCTTTCCACCCCAGATCGGTCAAGCTCTCTTTTTCCAGCACTTCCCTAAACATCTCCATTTGATTTTTGCTTCTTTGTCTCCCCCCCACCTTCTCATCGTTTGTTAGAATTTCATTGAAATCCCCTATAACACCCCATCCCCCATTCTCTGGCCTAAAAGATGAAAGTAATCTCCAAGCCCCTTCCCTTAAATTGGCATCTGGATGACCATAGAAACACGTCAAAAGCCATTTTTTCCTGCCCTCCTCCCCATTAACCGTGGCATTTATGTGACGTTGAGAGTAGTTAATCACCTCTAGTGTATCTTGTTGTCTCCACATGAGCATCAACCCCCCACTCCTTCCAATAGCCTCCACCACTAAACAACCCTCAAACTTGAAACTATTAGCAATACCCTGAGCCCGACTGTAAGAGAGTTTGGTTTCCATAAGAAAAACCACCTCGAGCACTTTGTCCTTCACTAACAAGCGAAGGCTTTGAACTGTTCGGGGGTTCCCAAGCCCCCGACAGTTCCAACTTAAAATTTTCATATCTCTTGGTGAGGCTGCAACGCAGCCTCCACCTTATCCAGTGACAATATCTCCATCCTCGGTTGTGCCCCCTTGCGACTCTTCTTGTTATTCTTAGATGTCGCTGAAGTTGTTTCACCCCTCTCTGTCCTCCTTTTAAAACCAATTGGCAACAAAGATTCCGTATGAGCTCTGCTATGATCCCGAGCCCTGCGTTTCCACCTTCCACACCCTCTCAGATGGGTGGTACTCTGGAGTGATTCTGTAATCTTCCTACTCCCACTCGCGTTCCTTAACTGCAAAATAGACGTTTGCTCAACAGTAGGTTCTATTTCATTTTCTCTGGGCCCCTGACTAGCCCTTTGCACCTTGCTAGGCCCATCCTCGTTATCCGGCCCATTATGGCCCTTCAACCCATTTGAACTTTCCCCCCCAATTTTCCTTATATGCATGCACATTTGTTCCTTACTCTGCGCTGTTTGAGCATCTCTTTCATCTATCTCTTCACTCACATCAACTGTGTCTGTTCCTCCCATACCCCCTTCTGTTGTCGCTGTATCTTTTCCTTGATTTGCGCCCACTCCATCCTTGGGATCCCGAACGTATACAGTAGACTGCCCCTGATTAGCTTTTCTCGATATCCCTCCCTGAGCTGAACTCCCGGCGGAACCCTCTGCTTCTTCTCCCTTTTGCCTACTCCCAGAAGCTCTTGCTCCTTCCTCCTTGCTTCATTTCCAATCAAAGGTGTAGGATGAGTACCTTCTTCTAACGTTGCTTTCAGCTCTCAACCATGGGCCAAACTGCCTACTATTTTCGTTAGTCTCGCTTTGATCTCCCTTCCCCGATATGCATCCCGCCTCTCCATGTAATATCCACCCACAGCTAAAACATATTTTGGGCAGCTTTTCATACTTGAAAGAGACCCACACCTTTTGACCCTGAACATTGAGGAACCGGCCCCTCGCAATGGCCTTTGTCAGAGGTACTTCCACCTTTACTCGAAGTGCCTTCCCCCATCCTATGCCGTCTTCTCCAACATCCACCTCTATTACCTTCCCAACTGAGTTTCCAATCTGTTGCCCACACTCTTCCGTCATACACCCTAATGGCAAATTGTGGATTTGCAACCAAAAGGATTCGTGGTCAAAAGGAATCTTACCTGGTTGTAGAACCCCATCATAATGAACCAATAAAAACAAGGCATTTTCGAACAACCACGGTTTTCCTTCAAGAATCCGATGTTTATCTGCTTGAGTCGCAAAAGTAATCACAAAGACGTTTTCCTCCACTTCTTTAAAAGTAGCTTGTTTGCTTATTCTCCATTTCCTTGCCATTGTGTTTTCTACAGCTTCCTTATTTATCACCTGTTCTGAACAGACTTTTCCGATCAAACTTCTTTCTCCCTTTCTCTGAATCTCCTCTCCGCAACTAGAAGGAACCTCTAAGATAGCGTCCTCCTCCTCAGTCAGCCGTAACTGCCTCCATTTCTCTTCTATCCCCTCCATTAGTTTAGTTCTCCCTCCGTAGCAGAATCCCCCAACCAACTGGTTTATTGCTCAGCCCAAAAAAATTGAAAACACCTCCTCCGTCGCTAGACAGGAGCGGGACTGAAAACACCCTCTTAAGGTTACTGATACAATGTCCATGGAGACATGAGAAAGAAGCCGAAGAAGAAATATGCTCTTTGGGTGCTTATCCCCAACAAAAACAATTCACGCCCAGCTCAACTGTTTTTAAAGTCAGCAAATTGAAGTGCACGCATCCACTTTAGGATTTGGGAACCGTACTATTTGTCATTATCAAATCCTAAGGAAAGACAGTACAATGGAATGGACACCATCTCAGAAACGTTTTAGGTGTTAAACATTTTTACTCGTAAAATGTCAATTTCACATATTTTTAGCTGAACTTCGAGTTTTCTCTATGGGCATTCTCTTCTCTAATATGAAATTATTTTGGTCATGTGAAAACACAGAAGGGAGCCAAGTATGTAGAATTCCAATTCTGCTTCTGGAAGGGGTAAAAATACCCTAAGCCCATAATGACATTTGAAATCCAGCTGGAGGGGGGTCTCATCTTGGGGTGGGCAGCGGGGCTCCATACCCTGCTACCCCGCCTTGCATAGAGAAGGCCTAGCGGCGGGGGGCGGGGGATGACCCCACATTGCTTAAGTATAACTATTGTATTGCCTTGACCTCCTATATAAATGTTAGTTTAGGAAGTCAAGACAATCCAAAATCTAACTCTAATGAATTTAAGTTATTTTTTTTAATTTATAATTTAAATTATATTCTAATTTGGGTCCAAAAATTTTTTTTTAGATCCAATATATTGGCCTAGGCGAGGGGCTGGGCGGATAGGGTTTTTTCCCCCACCCCCGGCATCGGGATGGGGTGGGGTGCGAGGAAGGGTCCCCCCACCCCGCACCATGTGGGTAGTAACCCTAGTCTCATCAACAAGAAAGAGAGAAGGAAATGAGGGGACAAAAGATGAGGAAGCAAAATATGTCAGGGGAAAAGAGAGGAAGTGACGGAAAAATCGGGGAAAAGAGAGAGAAGGAGGGTCAGGCACGCAAAGGGGACAACAAAGTGACATAAAGCAGCTACTGAAAATGAAATAAAAGGGATCTGAGATAAAAAAAAAACTTAGGGAACTGGGGGCTTCTTCTTCTTTGGGACTCCAGGGGCGACGCGAGAGAGAGAGAGAGAGAGAGAGAGAGAGAGCTTCTTCAACTTCCAAACGAGAAACTTCAACTTTATCATTTGTACAGCAAGCCATGAGAGACCATAAGAGATTATAAAATACTTCTATTTATAGTGGAATTGCACTCTGAACGACCCGTAGATATAAGCCCTGTACCGAACCAAGTAAATATGTGTTTTGCTCTCTATTTATATTTGTTGTATTTAACTTTTATTTAATGCAATAGATGTATGTATGGACATCACACCTAAACTCCAGACCGCCATCGTGTGTTCCAAACCACACCGATCGAGACCCAAACTATCACCGTGGGCCGGAGATGACTCATTCTCCCTCTTAAGCATGTTCTTACAAATTAGGCAACAACAACTTCAATCTTACTTTACCCTACACATTCTTTTTGCACTTGGGTCATTCTCTATTTATGGGACTGTGCTGGGTTTTCACTGATGGCTATGGCAATTGGTCGGAGATCATGTTCTTCATACCTACCAAAAGGATGAAATTTAGCTCTTAAATTTATTCATGTGACAGAATCACCATAAATAAAAGCAATTGTTCTCTTCACGTGTGAAACAAAAGGAGTGGCAAATAAATAATTACAATCTCCTTAAGTTTGACCATACTTTATAGACATTTCAGTCAATTTCTATATAACTATCAATAATCATTGTATAAAAAATCATATCTTTTGTTAAAATGTATCTATTCCTATGAGAGAATAAAAATTGTTCAGTGATCATTCTCATTAGGACAATGCCAGGAGCCGCCCAGCATGTACCGCTAGGTGTACTTTTAGTGTATTTGAGATATATATTTTTTTTAAATTTTTGTTAACATCCTAATTAAGAAAAAAATAACAACTTTAATAATAGTTACTTCCTTAATCATTAAATAAAAAAATTAAAATAACCAAACAGTAACTTTGAACGATAATATTGAGTAGGCTAAGTAGCATTTTCCTTCTCATTATAATAGTTACCGGCCATCAAAAGTTCAACAATTTGCCCTCTAGAGAATGGATGGACTGGTCAGGGACAACACCTTGCAATGTGTATGAAAAAATGCTGGAATTTATTAAAAATATAAAAGAAATATTTTAGCCACAAAGTGATTTTATAAAAATAAACCAACAAATTGACGTGACTTAATGTGATACGTAAGATTGTAAAACTACTTTTATTATAGAGTATAGCTAATGTATCATATAAAGTCATGTGAGCTTGTGGGTTTACTTTTGTGAAATCTTTTTATGTCTATAACATTTTTCAAGTATAATAGTTTTTTTTAAGGGAAACTGTATCATTCATTCATTAGAAAAACTTATATCCATGACCTGAAATATTATGGGATGTCTACATATCAAACATGACATCATAAACCAAAATAATGCATTTGAAGCTCCACCAGTACACTATTTTCTTTTATGTCTCGACTAGTCTTCACTATTGCTGATACTCTCTACAGACAAACGCTCGAGAGATAATACACTTTGCCTAAACAGAGACTCAACCTCACCATTCCTAGAAAGAGAGGATTCAACCTCTACAGACCAAAGTCCAAAAGACGATTTTTTTTTCAACTAAAAATAGGAAACCAAAAAGGAAAGCAGTAGGATAGATGCAAAAAAGGACAGATTACAGTTTGAACCAACTCTGATAGACTTTGAATCTATGATGGCCCATGAAGGCAACACATTTGTCTCTTTTCAGCCACAAAGGTCAGATCTGAAAGGTCGGTGGTGGCGAGTTTGGTAATCTGGCAAGAAAAAAGGGTGGTGGGTGAGAACCACGCGCACTGATTTTCACAAAACCACTACTTTTCTCTTAACGATTTTCGACCTGTGAATATGCTTGTGTCGCATGTGTCTCTCGAAAGTTATTGAATGGCTGTAGATCTGTCTTTTCGGCTTTGAAGAAAGTAAAATAAAACTAAACAAAAGAAATCTTGATAAATAAGGTGGGCCGTGGGTGAATGGAGGAATGAGAGAAGGAGAGGGAGGAGAAAGGAGGGAGGAGAGGGAGTCGAGATCTCTTCCCCTCCGACGAAAATCAAATCTGAAGCTCTTAGTTTTTTACGAGCAAGAGAGAGAGAAGGCGCCTCGATGAGATAGTGTCAAAATATAATAGTTAGTGGCACACAAAATTTAAATTCTTACTAGTTTTGTTTAATTTATTATTATGTTTATAATAAAGGAAAATATAAATGATATATATAAGGCTCAAATTCACAAGTCTCACATATATCCTTTATAAAAAGGTAGATTCCAATATGAAAAATTGTTAAAAAATTCACTTTTTCTTGATGAGATTCATATTTTACAAAAGGCTTGTATAAGATTTGTACATTTGAAGTTTACACATAGCATTATTTGAAAATAAAAGAGAAATAATATTTACCATTATAAATATGCAATTCTATGCAATTTTTTTGAAAAAAATAAAGAAATATAAAACTTTTATGAAAAAAAAAATTTAATTTTTAACCGTGAATTTTTTTTTTTTTTTAAATAAAAGAGTGTTCAGCATAAGAAAGGGTACAAAAAAAAAAAAGTGGGTATAGTTAAGGAGGCGTGGCAAAAGGAGAGTGATGGCTACCATACTGATTAGAGATATGCAGTTAGAAAAATGATAAATTCACAGGATTTTAGACAATAATGTTTAAAATGATGGGTATTTTTATAAAATATTTTATAAAATTAATATCATTTTAGCAAAATACTCTTATTTTATAATATGTATTATACAAAATGTTGTGTAAAGTATTGTGTATTTATAACTACTCATGCAGTTATGGGTTGCTTTCGCTGAAGAAGCATATGAACAATTCGACGGTACATGTTTTGTATACCAACTCTAGTAATGGGTCAAAATCCACTGTCTCTGCAGGAATATGATTCCCACTGTCGCAGATTTGCACTGAATAGGTTGAGACCCTCCCAATTCAAAAGGAAAAGTTGGTTAGCCTTGTTTTGTACCATTTTTGTCTCTATTTTGGTTACTGTTTTTAAAGGGAGACATGGAAGGCCTTTGTCTGTCACACCAGTACTTGTAACAGAGGTACCAACAAAGGGAAGGTGCTGTGGATGGAGGATGCATTGAAGGGTCTGGAGACACTCGTGGAGTGGCTTAGACCCCTTGCTCAGACTAGGGCTTGGGAATACTGTGTTGTTTGGAAATTAGGAGACGATCCCTCAAGGTATTTCCCATTTTTCATCTGCATCCAAATGTCCAGTTTTTTTTTTTTTTATTTTAATCCGATGTTTTTCTATTTCAATCTACTCTGTTCAGTGGCCATTGCTCCATTTTTTTCTTTTTTCAGGTTCATCGAATGGATAGGTTGCTGTTGTAGTGGTGGAGTTGATGGGGATGAGAATGTGAAAGAAGAACCAGGTGAGGAGCACCACTCGAGCCCCCTATGCAGGGATGTCCATTTTGAGCACCCCAGGAGGACAAAAGCCTGTCAGGCTCTTGCTCAGCTTCCTTCTTCTATGCCACTGTATTCTGGGTACAAGCTTTCTTTCTCTGATCTCTCTCCAATTTTACACCTTTCATTTTGTAGTAAAAAGATCATGAAACACTAATGAAGGATTGGAACCAGGTTTCATGGGGAGGTTGTGATATCAAACCAACCGAGGTGGATTTTTTCCGATGCTAATTCCTCAAATTCAGCTACTTCAAATGTGGGTCTCTCGCTCGCTCTCTCTCTCTCTCTCTCTCTCTCTCTCTCTCTCTCTCTCAATTTAATTTCCGATAAATTAGCCATTCAATCTGTTTGGATGCTGAAAAACAGAGATGAGAGAAAAGGAAAGAATATTCCATCTCATGATTCAAACAGTTCTGTCGGTCCATTTGAGTGCAGGCTTTTGCTTCCGAAAGCCCCGTGAGTAGATGCCACAAATTATTCTCTTTTCAACCAGACATTTTCTCAGCTGCCAAACGGAGCATTAGCCTATTGATATGGGCTTCAGGTTTATCACATATTCCCAACGTAGCATGGGATGGTCTGTTTCAGAGAAACTTTGGTCCATTGTATTGGGCCTCAACCATTAACTTTAAGCCAATTAAGCTTTGAAAAGTCCTCCGATCTTCACAATGTTAGTTCATATATCTCCATAATGATCAAGTATATTGAGTTGTGCCCATGCCGGCTTCCAAGTGACCAAAAGCCATGGATCCAGGCTCCACCAGGTTCAATCAAATAATTTGTTTGAAGTCCCTTATCAAGTAGCTGATGAAATGCTCGAAAAACTGACGACCTAGACATGAGACACGCAACATCCTACAGATACTTTGTCTTAGTTGCATTTCTGAAAAGATCATGACTGGATTGAGACAGAATACTAGAGCACTTAAAGCGTGTTAATTAATTCATCAAGAAAACACGCCTCTTAAAACTTGCACAAAATGCTTTTTTTTTTTGAACAGGATTCATTTGGAACCCAAGTTCTGATCCCAGTTGTTGGTGGGCTTGTTGAGCTCTTTGCCACGGAACATGTAAGATTTGCCTTGCTCTTATATTTAGTTTCAGCATTGCAACTTAGATATTCTCCTCCTCTGGTTGCTAAAAATATAATTCTTTTTCCTAGATACCAAAAGATCAAAAGTTCATAGAGTTAATTACAGCTCAGTGTACCATCTCTTTTGAACAAGAAGCCATGGGTGCCTGGAGCTATGCTAATCCGAACCTCAGTGACAATCATCTTGATCCCGTGCGTGAAGATTACTTACCAAATTGGCCACTTCCCCTGCACTTGCCAAGTTTGAATCCCAGGATACAGGCTCTTCCACCAGTGATCCATTCCAGCTCCTATCCATGTGTAGATAGATCATCCAGTGGTTCCAATCCTTCGCATGAATACCCATCACTAGATTTAGATTCTTGTCAGATATCTCTGCATGGTGCTATAAATCAGTCAATTGGCAAATCTTCTGGCTCTAAAAAGGCCAAGTACAGTCAGGGTTCATTGAAGCGACGGACAGGATCAATTGCAAATGGTAGAAATATGGTAGAAGACGATGAAACAAAAGGTATAAAGAAGCAAGAAAGAGAACAATACCATTCAAAAAATTTGGTCACAGAGAGAAATAGAAGAAACAGGATAAAAGACGGGCTCTTCACTCTACGCTCGTTAGTCCCAAAGATATCCAAGGTTTAAGATACTTAATATCCTTCAAATACTATGTTACTGAATTGTATCCTTCTTTCATTTGTTTCTTTTTGCATCTTTTTCCCATTTTGGACGTCTCTGTCTTTATGACTGTCATTTCATAAACTCTAGATGGATAGAACTGCTATTCTTGGAGACGCAATTGGGTATATACAAGAGTTGGAGGAGGAAGTGAAGCAACTTCAGGATGAGCTCATGGAAATGAATGAAGAGGACCGCAGCAAGAATGAATCGGAGTTGAAGATCTCAACGTCAGATCAAATACAAGGCAGCGCCACCACACCTTTGCCACCTACTCAGCGGAACCAGGGCTTGTCCAGCTCTGGAGAAAAGAAGAAAACAGAGGTACATAGAGCAAGCATTTAGCTGTCACTTTCATTGTCTTTGATCAATTGAGTAGCGTAACAAGATGCTCCCTTCTGTTTTTCTGAGCAACAAAATGCTCCATTTATTCCCTTTTCTTAGGTGCAAGTTGAAGTGAACCAGATAAGCCAAAGAGACTTCTTGATTAAATTCTTCTGCGAGCATAAGCGAGGTGGGTTTACAAGGTTGATGGAATCTTTACATTTGCTAGGGCTTCAAGTAGCTGATGCAAATATCACCACATTCTATGGCAAGGTCCTGAATATTCTCAAGGTCGAGGTAAGATCACCAATGAAATGCTAGCATGGAATTAGGGGGGATAGGAAATAGTTCATTGGATCATTGCTCTGATACAAAATAAACATTGTACGTGTTCCCCAGGCAAAGAAGGACATTCAACTGAAGAAGCTGAGGAGCTCTTTGATCGAGCTAACAAACTAGAGACTATAAAATCAGACGGTAAGTAGAGGGTTGAGTTAATTCCTGAAAGTGAAGGGTTTGTGAAATGTTTTACCCCTCCATCCATGTACAATCTGATAAAATTGCATGATCATTGATACATGTGTTATGAACTTCAAATTCACTAAAATAGAGAATGCTACAATTGTAGATTTCTGATTTTGTATTTTTTTTCCCCTCCAAATGTTTTGTAGTGGTCGGAGTTTATGAAGTGGGCTCGTTTGCGACTTTCTTCCCTTCTAAGCGATTATAAAATCTCCCACTCATGTGTTGCCCTTATACAAGAAACTTTATACAAGAAACTACCCCCATGTTTGTGTAACCACCCTTACTGTTCATATATTTAGATAAGATGGTTTTTTCAGATAAATAACTTTTTGCTACCAATATTTTTTTCTTGCGATTTGTTTAAATCAATTTTGTGCAATTTGGTCGTTTCTTTTCTGGCGATTAAGAAATCTTCAAAAAAAGCTATTTTGTGGCAAAAAAATGTTGACGCAAAAAATTTGATAGAATAAGTCAATCCACACACATTTTGAGCTTAGGATTCACTCCCCCCCTCAGTCCAAAACCAACTCTGATTCTTTAATAGATAGACCTATGAAAGGCATTGTGTTACTGATGAATAGTGCTTTCTTTTCTTCTTCTTCGACGGCAGCAGGGTAGCTCAAGTTCCGGAATTCCCGGGTGTTTTGCCCGAGCGGCCTTTGTTGGACTTGATAAATAAAGCTAGGCTCTAACCCTTGCTTGCAATGTAAATAATCATCACTCTTTCTCCTTTGCTTTGCCGGGAAGTCAGTATAGCTAGAAAAGAGGTATTCGCGCTTTCTACTCGCTAACTGCGAGATTATGTTGCCGCTGAACATGATTTGTGATATTGAACTATTTGCAGTGATATTAAACTGCCGGAAAGGTTAGGATTTAAACCCTAATAATCCATTTCCCTTTATTTCTTCTCCCTAGCCCGATACATACACTCTCTGTCTTCTCTGTGAGCACTAAGCACACACCAATGATGGAAAACTAAAGTAAAATCAAGTACAATCAAGCACACGACACACAATATACGTGGTTCAGCAAATTGACTACATCTATAGAGTTGCAGAAATCTTATTAACCAGAAGAGATTACAATCACTCAATCTCAACTCACTCTCTAGGGCTTTTTGCTCTCTCATACAATATGCATTCACTTGACAATTGTTTTCTCTCAAAATATATTGAAAGTCATACAAAACAAGTAAAATATAACATATTTATAGTAAACGACGCTGAAAACCCTAATCTGAAAAAAATATGTTCTTTGCTCGAGAGACATGTTATGCGCGCCTCGAGCAAACAACTAATGAACATTGGCTCGAGCAGGGTGTTGAGCATAGTTCAAGCGAACACTAGGGTTTGTGTCTCGCTCGAGTTCACTTCCGTGTGAGACTCGAGCGAACTCACAGGTTGAGTTTTGCTTGAGCGCCATGTTGATGGGAACCAAGGTGGGCCTAGTCTTAAAGATATATTGCAAGTTCCAGATGGGTCAAATACAAGTTCAAGGGCTTAAACGATGAAAATTATGCTTTAATTCATTTATATATAAGACAAAAGTATAAATTTGGCCTTTCTGCATGTAATGCACCTGCCACAAATACAATTGACATCTCTCTTCATCTTAGACCAACATAAATGTTCATGCAAAATGTCTAATATTTTCTTGACAGCAGAATGACTACTCCAAATATATGCAAACTCAATGAAGGGCAAATGATAGTCCCACAAACGTTCATGCAACAGGTCAATGTATGGCAAATGATACTCCCACAAACGTTCTTGAAACACACCTAAAGTTTTTTTTACAACACAATGACCACTCCAATTATATGAAAACTCGATGAATGGCAAGCAATACTCCCACAAACGTTCATGCAACATGTTAATGAATGACAAATGATACTTCCACAAACATTCATGTAACACTTCAATGAAAGGCATATGATACTCCCACAAACATTCATACAACACATCAATGAATGACAATTGATACTTCCACAAACGTTCATGCAACACGTCATTGAAAGGCAAATGATATTCCCACAAACGTTCATGCAACACAACAAAAGTCTTCCTTACACCATGGTTACCCAACAAACCACCATATCCATCACACACAAGTAACTTACGCATAAAACTAGTAGGTACACAAAATCTATTCTTTCTATACAAGTACCAATCTAGTTTATAGAACTTACCAAACGATGCTTTCTTAAATGTTCCATACACACTAGCAAAGTCATAATCATTAGCATGCAATTTCTTATCATATTCAAGTTTCAACAATTTTGCATCTAAAATGAAGATAAGTACATACCTTCTTGTTAAAGCATCAACCACAAAAGTTTCCATACCTTGTGTGTATTTGAATACATGAGGAAAAGTATCAATACAATCCTCCCGCTTAGCACGCATTATAGTCAACAACTTACCTTGTCCCTTTAAGTGTGTCAATGACTCATGTTCTTCCAAGAAAGGTCGGTTAGGAATTGTTGCACCTGACACAAAATCAATGTAGTGCTCTATCTCCCTAATGGGTGGCAATCCACTAAATACACCACTTGGAAACACGACCTCATATCCCTGCAACAAAGAGACAACAATACTAGGCAAACATACGTTAAGTTCGTTAGGATTAAGACTTGCCTTAGCATAAAAACTCACTTTTCTCTTTGTTTTTCTCTCATTTTCTTCACATTCTCTTTTCTTTCCATTCTCTTTTTATTTTTCACTCTCTTTTTCCCTTTCACACTCTTTTTTCTTTTCACACTCTTTTTTTCTGTCACTCTCTTTTTCTTCATCTTTTTTTGTACTCTCGACCTCACAATTATTTTTCAACTCATTTTCTCTTGTGCTTGAGGTCTTATTCTCACCCTCTTCTTTTTTCTCTTTCATTTTTCTCTCTTTCTCCATTTCGGTCTCATTATTTCTTTTCTTCTCAATCTCATCTTCACTCTTGCTTTTCAGCTCAATCTCACTTTCACTCTCACCTTCACTCTTGCTTTTCAGCTCATTCTCACTTTCACTCTTGCTTGTTTGCTCAATCTCCTTTTCACTTTTTCTTTTTTGATCACTCTCATTTTCACTCTTTCTTTTTTGAGCAACCTCACTTTTCAATTTCAATTGGTCCCCATGGACATGTGTTGGAGTTAAAGGAGCAAGTTTGATTGTTTTTCCATCATTTTCAAAACTGTACATGTTCCTTAACCCATCATGGATCACATTCCTATCATACTGCCATGGCTTCCCTAACAAAATATGACCAGCATGCATAGGCACAACATCACAAAGGACCATATCCTGGTATTTCCCAATTGAAAAATAAACTAGCACTTGCTTATTTACCCTAACCTCCCCGCAATCACTCAACCACTACAACATGTATGGTCTAGGGTGTTTCAAGGTACGTAAATTCAATTTCTCAACTAAAGTAATGCTAGCCAAATTAATACAACTGCTCAAATCAATGACTATACTACATACCTTGTTGTTGATGTGGCATCTAGTATGAAAAACGTTCTCACTCTGCTGCTCTGTATCATTCATCTTAGTTTGTGTATTGAGTGCACGCCTAGCAACAAGAGACTCATCATACTTTTCTTTCTCATACTCATTCTCAATACTAGGCTCATGTCGCCTCCTACCTCTCTCACCTTGCAGATTTCTAATCACTTCTTCTTGATTATCCATCATATCCCTCACTTCACCCAACACCAAGTTCAACCGCTCAAACTGTTGTTGCATGGCTTGCAACACAAAAGATGAGTTATCTGCCACACCGTTTGGTGATGAGTCACTTCTATGAGACATCATAATATGCTGTACAAAAAGAATGTTAGTGAAAAACCTCACACACTCCTTTACGTGTTTACACTCAAATAATGGCACTCCACTCGTGTTTCACTCTTAATGACTTTTTCCTGATAATAGTCTCACACCCTCTTGCCTTTTACCTCAATAGTTTTTCCGCTCAAGTTCTTTAAGAACTAGTTGAACTAAATCAAGACAATACAACCTTGTATTATTCCAACCAGTAATATAGATCAAAGAAATAAGGAATGAATAAAATGACACGAGACTCAAGGAATTTATACGAGGGAAAGATGTAATCAGCTCCTATGATGATAAAAGCTCAATCAACAAATACTTTCTTTCTCTTTGTTGAAACTATGTAGCAACTTTGAATATGCTACCTTCTGTTTTCTTCTTCTTCCTCTTCTTCTTCTTTTTTTTTTTCGAATTTTCTTTTTTTTTTCTTTTCTTTTCTATAATTCAATCACAAATAGCAATATTCAATTGTGAAAATCAAGCAATTGAATTCAAGCACGACAATGAAGTAGAAGATAATCAATGGAACGGCACTCCAAGCAACAGATAAACTTAGAGATGTAGGAAATCCTAGAATTTTGAAACCCTAGGTGATGCAAATTTCAACCAAACCCAAAATCATAAGAATTTTGGAAGTCTACTTTTTGTTTCTATTTTTTTTTTTTTGGCAACTCTAGAACAATGAAGCTCTAGAATTAAATTTAAGGATGCTAGAATTAAAAGATAGAATCAGACCTAATTAGAAACCTTGCTCTGAATACCAAATGATATGAACCCGCAGTAATGAAATCCCTTGAACCTTGCTTTGTCTTGATTGAGTCAATTAGTTCTTAAAGAACTTGAGTGGGAAAACTCTTGAGGTAAAAGGCAAGAGAGTGTGAGATTATTATCGGAAAAAAGTCAATTAAGAGTGAAACACGAGTGGAGTGTCATTATTCGAGTGTAAACACGTAAGGGAGAGTGTGTGGGGTTTACTTTTTTTTGCCACTATCATTCTTTTGTGTAGCACCTGATAATGTCTCATCGGAGTAGCGCATCACCAAGGGGGAGGGCAGATAACACATCCTTTGTGTTGCAAGCCATGCAACAACAGTTTGAGCGGTTGAACTTGGTGTTGGGTGAAGTGAGGGATAGGATGGATCATCAAGAAGCAGCGATTAGAAATCTACAAGGTGGGAGGGACAGGAGGCGACGTGAGCATAGAGTTGAAAATCAGTATGAGAATGAAGGAGATGGTGAGGATGAGGAAGACTTAGCATCTGACGTTGGGTCGGGTAGAAATAGAAGAGTTAGGCATGAAAGAGAACTTGAGGGGAATCTAAGGGTTCGTGATGGTGTAGATAGAGACCTTGGTAGCATCAAAATGAATATATCATCTTTCCAAGGTAGAACTGACCCTGAGGTTTATCTAGAATGGGAGAAAAAAATAAAGTTGGTGTTTGATTGCCATAATTACTCTGAGGAGAAGAAAGTAAAGTTGGCGGTAATTGAGTTTACTGATTATGCTATTATTTGGTGGGATCAATTAGTGACCAATAGGAGGAGGAATTATGAGAGGCCTATAGACACATGGGGAGAGTTGAAAGCTCTCATAAGGCGGAGATTTGTTCCTAGCCATTACTATAGAGACCTTTACCAGAAATTACAAAATCTTACACAGGGGTCTAGGAGTGTGGAGGATTATCATAAAGAGATGGAGGTGGCGATGATTCGGGCTAATGTAGAAGAGGATCGAGAGGCCACAATGGCTAGATTTTTGAGCGGTTTGAATAGGGATATAGCCAATGTAATTGAATTGCAGCATTATGTGGAGATAAAGGACATGGTGCACATGGCTATGAAGGTGGAGAGGCAATTAAAGAGAATAGGGACAGCAAGGTACACTTCGGTTTCTAGCACTACTTGGAAATCAAAATGGGATAGGAATGATCCAGCTGAACAAAGAGAAAGACCGAACCACCTAAGGGAAAAGATGAGGGAACTAGCAACAAACCCAAGGTAGAATCCTAACCTTCACGGAATAGAGATATCAAATATTTTAAGTGTTTGGGTTCAGGGCACATTGCTTCTCAATGTCCAAATAGGAGGGTGATGATTATGCGTGACAATGGGGAGGTGACGACTGAGGGTGAGGATGATAGTGATGAGGTGCCCGAGTTGGATGATGCTAGTGATGATGATGGAATGGTATACCCTGTGACAGGTGAGTCTCTTGTTGCCAGGCGTGCTCTTAATGCACACATTAAGGTGGATGATGCAGAGCAACAGAGAGAGAACATTTTCCATACTAGATGCCATGTCAACAATAAGGTATGTAGTATGATCATTGATGGAGGGAGTTGAACTAATGTGGCTAGCACTACTTTGGTTGAGAATTTGAATTTACCAACCTTAAAACACTCTAGACCATACAAATTACAGTGGTTGAATGATTGTGGAGAGGTTAGGGTGGATAAACAAGTGTTAGTTACTTCTTTTATTGGGAAGTATCAGGATGAGGTGCTTTGTGATGTTGTGCCTATGCATGCGGGCTATATTCTGTTGGGGAGGCCGTGGCAGTATGATAGGAGAGTGACACATGATGGGTTCAAGAACATGTACAGCTTTGAAAAGGAGGGCAAAACAATTAAGCTTGCTCCTTTAACTCCAAGCCAGGTCTATGAGGACCAACTGAAATTGAAAAGTGAGGTTGCTCAAAAAAGAAAGAGTGAAAATGAGAGTGATCAAAAGAGAAAGAGTGAAAATGAGAGTGATAAAAAAAGAAAGAGTGAAAAAGAGATTGAGCAAAAAAGAAAGAGTGAGAGTGAAAATGAGCATAAAAGAAAGAGTGAAAAAGAAAGTAGAGAAGTGGCTGAGAGTAAAGAAAAAAGAGTGGAACCACGAGAGAAAAAACAAAGAGTCTGCCGAGAGAAAAGGAAAGGCAAAAGTGAGTTTCTATGCAAGAGAGAGTGAGGTTAAAAGGGCTTTCTTCGCAGATCGCCCTATGATTTTTCTTGTCTATAAAGAGTCTTATCTTAGTCTTGATAAAACTAACCAGTCTCTTCCTAGTTTGGCTGTTTCTTTGTTGCAGGAGTTTGATGATGTATTCCCGGAGGAGATGCCAAATGAGTTGCCACCCATTAGAGGCATTGAGCACCAGATTGATTTTGTGCCCGGGGCTGCTATTCCAAACCGACCAGCCTATAGGAGTACTCCAGAGGAGACAAAGGAGCTTCAGAGGCAAGTTGAGGATTTGAGGAGCAAGGGGTACGTGAGGGAGAGCATGAGCCCTTGTGCAGTACCAGTGCTACTAGTGCCAAAGAAGGATGGGACGTGGAGGATGTGCATTGATTGCAGGGCGGTCAACAATATCACGGTAAAATATCGCCATCTCATTCCTAGATTGGATGATATGCTTGATGAATTGCATGGCTCATGTATTTTCAGTAAAATTGATCTTAAAAGTGGGTACCATCAAATTAGAATGAAAGAGGGTGATGAATGGAAAACTGCTTTTAAGACTAAGTATGGGCTTTATGAATGGTTGGTTATGCCATTTGGACTTACAAATGCGTCCAGTACTTTCATGAGATTAATGAACCATGTCCTACGTGCATTCATAGGCAAGTTTGTGGTTGTGTACTTTGATGATATCTTAGTGTACAACAAGAACTTAAATGAACATATTGAGCATTTGAGATATGTGTTTGATGTTTTGAGATGTGAAAAGTTGTATGCTAATTTTAATAAATGTGCCTTTTGCATGGAAAAAGTTGTTTTTCTTGGTTATATTGTTAGTACAAAGGGTATTGAGGTAGATGAATTAAGTTTATGAAATTTGATGAATTTATTCATTGTGAGTTGAGTTTTACTCCTTTTGTTCTTAATTGAACTTTTAAACTTATCAAAGGTAAATCACAACCTTTGTAGCGTTCATCCTTTATAATCTGGGTTCTTGAAACGGGTTCTTCAACTGGTCTAGATTTTAATATAATCTAGGTTTTTGAAACGAGTTCTCATCGGGTCTAGGTT
This sequence comes from Juglans mandshurica, assembly GCA_022457165.1. Classification (NCBI taxonomy): domain Eukaryota; kingdom Viridiplantae; phylum Streptophyta; class Magnoliopsida; order Fagales; family Juglandaceae; genus Juglans; species Juglans mandshurica. Next base: position 17,431,749 of record CM039629.1, read on the forward strand.
CTCCATCCATTGACTTGATTTTGGCTTTCTTGGGGAGTTTTCAAATTGACTGTGGGTTCAAGGGATTTCATTCCCGCGGGTTCATATCACATGTTGAGTGACATTGAGCGAACTCTCTATTTCTCGATTTTCTTCTCACAAACTAGTCTTCACATGCAACCCAACAATCTCCCACTTGGATACTAGGTCTCCACATGCTAGCCACTGTTTCTAGCCAAGCCCTATTATCTCTGCAGCTCATAACTCTCGTATTCAAGGTAGAAGATGCACTTAAGTCAAGCTTGACTTCAGTCTTCCATGTACATCACTCTTAGTCAGCAGATCCACTGGGCGACTCATAACTGCCATTGCACAAGGAATATTTGGTCTTGAATCGATCTTGGCAACCTTAGGCAACTTTCCCAAGATTACATGAGAAACGACAAAGTTGACTCCTTTTGGCTTCCTCATATATTTCACGTGATCAATCATGCCTTTTTGTACTATTGTATTTCCCTACACATCACTGGACCCTGATGTTAAATACAAAGAGTTAGATTTCTTACCATGCACCAAAACCAGCGTATACTTAGTGATCTTCTAAGCTCCTCCATATAACTCTACTATATAACCGCTGTCATCAAGCTGTTCCACAGAGATAAAATTTTTCTTCAGATTTGGAACGTGCCTGACTTGCTGTAAAGTCCACACGCTCATGTTTGGAAGTGTGATGCGCACATCACCCACTCCCACTACATCTTGTGCCTCTCCATCAGTCGCATACATCTTTCCAAAATCACAAGTAACATAATTCTGCATGATCTCTCGATGTGAAGTGCTATGGAACGAAGATCCTGATTCCAACAACCAATCATCAATCAGACTGTACACTGCAAGAATTAGGGCATCATGAATTTCTTCTGGTATTACATTCACAACATCATCCTCAACACTTTCTTGATTCTTGAAGTTTTTCTTGATGTGACCCTGCTTGCAACAACTCTAGCCAGTGATCTGCTACCTAGATCTAGTCTTGCTCTTCCTCTGCTCTTGGAGCTTGACTTGTCATGTCCTTTACCCCGATTGTCAACATTCAGGGCTGATCCCAAACCTGAGAACTCACTCGAGTCTTTTCTACGTACCTCATCAGCAAGGATGATGTCACGTTTGTCGTCGTAGTTCAATTTCATCTTGTCGACTGAACTACTCACAACCATCCTCATGGCCTCCCATCTATTTGGCAATGATGCCAATAGAATCAATGCTCTGATCTCATCATCAAACTCAATCTCTACAGAAGACAGTTGATTTGTGATCATATTGAATTCATTCAAGTGTAGGGCCACAGACATACCTTCTGACATTCTCAAATTGAACAACTTCTTCATTAGGTGCACGTTGTTATTCGTCGATAACTTTTCATACATACCTGACAAAGCTGTCATAAGATCCGCCGTGGTTCTCTCTTTATTGACATTGTGTGCCACTGTTTTAGACAATGTCAGCCAAACAATCCTCAAAACAAGGTCCAATCCCATCATCCATGCTCTTTGGCTTCTCTCCCAACAGTGGAAGATGGAACCTCTTCACATAGAGATAGTTCTTGATCCGCATCTTCCAGTACTCAGAATCTGTGCCGTCGAACTTCTCGATCCTGGGTGCTTTCACTTTATCTCCAACCATCGTTCTCCTTCTGATCTGACATTGGCTCTTGATACCAATTGTTGTGCAAAACACACACATACCAACGATGACAAACTAAAATAAAAGCAAGCACGATCAAGAGACACAATATACGTAATTCGATAAATTGCCTACGTCTACAGAGTTAAAAAATCGTATTAACCAGAGGAGATTACAATCACTCAGCTCAACTCACACTATTTAGGGTTACTCTATCACACAATATGCATTCACTTGACAATTTTTCTCTTAAAATATGCTGAAAGTTGTACAAAACAAGTCAAATATAACATATTTATAGTATACGACGCTAGAAATCCTAATCTGGTAAAAAATACGTTGTTCACTCGAGTGGCATGTCGAGCGCGCCTTGAGCGAATACTAGGGTTTGTGTCTCACTCGAGCCCACTGTCGCGCGAGACTCGAGCAAACTCATTGGTTGAGTTTTGCTCAAGCGCCATGTCGAGCGACCTCGAGTGAACTCTCCATTTCTCGATTTTCTACTCACACACCAGTTTCCACATGCAACCCAATGCTTCCCACGCCGTTCAGCCACCCGTTGCCACGTCATTGTCGCCTCGCCTCGTCTAGTTGGTGAATCTCTCTCCTCAGTCTATCTCTATCCCTCTTTGTCCATGCCGCTCACTCTCACTTTCTCGCTCTAGAGCTTAAAAGCTTAGATTGCAACTTTCCATTTTTTTCGTTCTTTAATTTAAAAAGCATGCACTCTAATATGACTTCTTTTAGCAAAAAATAGTAGAACCTACTGAAATTCGTTAAGTACGGAGTACGACGTAGGGTTTGTTTGGGAAGTGAGATGATCTCATCTTATCTCAAAACTTTTGATAATTTTCTTCTTAAACATTCTCAAATGGAAACAATTTTCAATTTCAAATAATCAACTTTTTCATCTAATCAATACTTAATCATTACAATTTTTTCAAACTTTCAAACAAAGTACAAAAAAAATACAACATTTTTAAATTTTAAAATAAAAATAATATTAAAAAAATATTATTATTAGAATATATTAACTTTATAATACTTTTATTCAACTTTTTTTTTTCTCTCATCTCCCAAAACCTAATAGAACATATTAATTAATTCAAATTATTTCACTACAATTTCGGCCGGTTTTATACATGTATAAAAGTACCCAGTTCAGTTTTGGTCCAAACCGAAATGCATTTGTCGATTTTCACCCCTACTATTCGCAAATCATTTCACTAGTATTTATAGAATTCTCATTTCATCTCATTACCCAAACATTCCCTTAGTATTATCTCATAACAAAACTTCATCATAGAGATTGTTCACCAAAAAACTTCATTAATATCTTGCCCGGGGGCGCCGGCTAGATCAATATGATTTTCCTAATTTGCGGGCGGGCAGCGAGTGAGGTACCCTTCCTCTCACAGCTTTTATATATACGCCTAAAAATCAAAATCCTAGCCATTTGGCCAAGGATGAGTGGAGATGGGCTAGTTGAAGCGTAGAGTTGGGCCAAATAATTGGTACTTTACCCTGGCGGGGTGCAAAGAGGGTGGCTACAATCATGCATAGGGAGGAGTGAGTTTCAACTTTCTCCCCGAACTACATAATTTTCATAAATAGATTATTTATATTGTATTGGAGATACATTCTTTAGACGTGGCAAACAACCGAAAATGAAGCCTTTTTTGTGCCCTCCTCCATCTATTCTTCATGAATTTCTTATCATGGAATACGGGAATTACATTCTTCCCATCCGTATTCCCTTGCAAAAGATTTGAAAAACTGTTTGATTCAAACTGATTCAGTCGATTCAAATTGAATCAGTAAGAAACTTAACCGAATTCTTTAATCGTTCATTGAACTATTTCAACAATCAATTTAGATTGATTTTAGCTTATTTTAAACCGATTTCAACTGATTTACAATTGTATTTAGTTTTAATCTACCTAACAATTGAGTTTTTTTTTTTTTTTTTAATTTCTTGTATAAAAATATGACAAAACTAAACATATATTAACTTTTTCATCATTGTATTATAATTGTGGTTGTGCATAAAATATTACATTTACCATGTTCATATAACTTAATTATCTTTATCTTTTTTGTTTATGAGGTAAAAATTATGGCATTCCCACTTCACCACTTAATAATGACATGATACTCATCTTAAATATGTTCTCAAGTGATCTACCACCTTCAATAAGAAATGAATCGTATCAATTCTATTGTCTCTCTATATTTATTGACAATATATACGTACGTACTTACAAATATATTATTATAAATAGAGAAATGATATTTGTAATAATAAAATATATATATATATATATATATAAAAGTACGTTTTTATGCATTTCTTTTGAAAAAATGATAAATTTAATATTCACGTGAAAAAATTATTATTTTAATTAAAGATTTCGCTTTAAAAAAGAATACCTAAAACTTACAAATTCCAAAATTGTATCTAGACTAGACCCACGAGTTATATATGCTAGGGTTGCATTCACGTACGTATGTACCTAATTTCCAAACATGCATGAAGGATTTCTAATTAGCCTTCAATTCCATTATCTCCAGCTTGCGCACGCATCACGCATGCATGCATGGGCCCCATGGCATAGTATACCCACAACGTACAAATTGTACACAATTCTCCACTCGGCCACCAGTTGGACAAACCATTGTGGCCAGAAAAAAAAAACTTTAATTTCAAAAGAAAATAAACTTTATAATTATATATAGTCGGTGGCCATGCAGAATACATTGATATTTCTTTCCCTTTTAGTAAAGGGCCAGAATCTGATGCATTGATATTTCTTTCTCTATTCGTTCCTCTTTTAGAAAAGGGCCAGAATCTGATGCACTTACTTAATACTGAAACTTTCCACGCCAACAAATTATAAAGAAAAGATTCACTTTTTAAGTTTGGGCACGATAATGACTTTTAGATACTAAAGTTGGGAAATTATTTATACTTAAAGGTTTACAGTTGTGTGCTCATTAGGAATTCTCAAAACTAATTCTAGAAAGTGACTGTTCGTTGATGGTTAAAGAGCTATAGGAAGATGCAGAATCATTTCAACTATCGGGAACATGCTAAAAGAAACAAAGCGGCTAGCTGCTAGAGCCATTTTCTATAAGACTCAACATGTGCATCGTATGAGAAATGAGGTAGCTTATAGGCTTGCCCGTTATGCTTAGAATGTTGAGAATATTGAAATGTGGTAGGCTAATGTTCCAATATGTTTTTCTCAAGCCATTTGGCGCTTGACAAAAATAGTTTGTAATGGTTGTCATAACCATATTAATGAATGGTTTTGTTATATAAAAAAATATATATCCTATCCATTTCAACAGGGACGGGTGGAGATGGGTTAGTTGAAAGGTAAGTTAGGCCAAATAAATGGTCTAGCTTGGCCCCCCAAACCAGATTTTCTAGTTCAGCCCCTACTGGTGAAATTTTATTTGGACACTTGACAAGATCTTAGCCACACTTGGTGAATAATATTGAACACTTGGCACAAAGAGGAACAATGAGATGGATTGTGAATGAATCAAGGTGTGAGATTATGCCACCTAAGTAAAATCCTATTTTCCATCTGATCAACCAAATTGTGCCGAACCAAAGAGGATTTTAACCCTAAATGCTTGTAATCCATTTGAAACCCCAAAAACTTGGTTGAAACTGAAATCCTAAATGGTTTCCCCAAACCCTATTTGATCCAATTTCTAGCATTGTGTTTAATCGCTTGGTTAAATCACTTTCACATGCTATTAATTCACCAAATTCTTGTTATGACATTATTATCTAACCTTTTAAATCTTGAAAATTTGATTGGGTTAAGAAAAATTGGATTTGGGTTGATAGCATCCCAAACCCTAACCAAACCCCTTTTAAACGCCAAATTGAAGCCAATTAGTTAAGGCCCACGAATTTGGCCATCTTGACAAAGTTTCTTGAGAAAGTTTCCTCCCCCACATGGCTAATCAGCCTCTGCCCTCAATAGCCCCAAATAATCCCTTGATGTGAGGGAAAAAAGCCACCTCATCACACCCCTTCTAGAAGGGAGCAACAACAGCCCACTCCCCCTCCACTATTCTTGCCTTTTTATGACCTAAGCACCATCCCTCAAGGGTCATTCATGCCCATACCTCGCCCTCCAGAAGTCTAGAGGCATGCAAGGCACCATTCCTTTCATTTCATCACTTCTTCACCCCCTTCTTAGAGCATTCACAACCCGTTCTCTATATCCCCAAAATCCCAAAATTTTGGAGAAAAATTCGGGGATTTTCCCCAAACCCCTCCCCATTCCATTCTCCATTTTGTGGTGAATGGATGGGGATGCTACAGTGGATCCCCAAATAGAGGGATCAATTGTTCCTTCCCAAACCGAAATCGTTGGTTGGTTTTTGTGTTCCCTCCCGCATCCCCTTCCTTCGACTGTTGGCTACATTCGTGGTTTTGACCCCTCGCTCGCACCGCGGCCACCATCGATGACCTCATCTCCATCCTCTGATCACTGTAAGTCCAATCCCTTCCCTCGCAGTCGGTTTTCCTAATCTCATGGGTTCCCCCATGCCTATTGTGTAGTCACGACTGTTCGACTTCCTCCATGGATAACTCTCCTCCATCTGGGATCCTCCATGGTTGTTTGCACCGAGGTTCTCTACCCTATTTGACCCCTATACAATTCCTCCATGGCTGGATTCTGAGATCTAGGGTTTTGAAAACAAAAACCCAAAATTTCTCACGGGTTACTTATATGGGTTTGATTTGTGCATTTTTCTTGTTGGAAATGGGTATTACTGCTATGTCCACTGAGATTATTCGTGTTCTGTTTGGTTTGATTGCTATGTGATGTTTCGATTGATGCTAAGACTGGTCTGTACACCCACGGGTTGGTCTGTGCAAACCCATTACTATGTTCTGTTTGCATGCTTCGTGTGTGTTTCAATGGTATATGATATGTCAATGCTTTGGGTTGGTCTGTGCAGACCCATTGCTATGTTCTATTTCAATGTTGTGTGATGTTTCAATGCCCTTGTACTCTGTCAATGCTTATTTGTTGTTTGAATACTATGTGCTATGTCATTGCTTTGGGTTGGTTTGTGCAGACCCATTGCTATGTTCTGTTTCAATGATGTATTATCTTTCAATGCCCTTGTGCTCTGTCAATGCTTATTTGTTGTTTGAATTCTATGTGTTGTGTCATTGCTTTGGGTTGGTCTGTGCAGACCCATTGCTATGGTATGTTTCAATGATGTGTTATGTGTCAATGCTTTGGGTTGGTCTGTGCAGACTCATTGCTATGTTTTGTTTCAATGTTGTGTGATGTTTCAATGCCCTTGTGCTCTGTCAATGCTTATTTGTTGTTTGAATGCTATGTGTTGTGTCATTACTTTGGGTTGGTCTGTACAGACCCATTGCTATGTTATGTTTCAATGTTGTTTATGTTTTAATGCTCTTGTGCTCTGTCAATGCTTATTTATTGTTTCAATGCTATGTGTTGTGTCGATGCTTATTTGTTGTACCAAACATACTATGTGTTGTGTCATTGCAGAATGGGCTGCGAATGTTCTTATGTGCTGTTTCAATGCTATGTGTTGAGTCAATGCTTTGGGTTGGTCTGTGCAGACCCATTGTTATGTTTTGTTTCAATGCCCTTATGCTCTGTCTCAATGTTGTGTTATGTGTTGTGTCATTGCTTATGTGCTATGTCAAGTCTTATTTATTGTTTCAATTCTAATGGTTATTGTTTATAACTTTATACTAGGAAATGGTTCTTCACAGACCAATCCAAAGTATTGAGACAGAATATAACAATTTGTATACTTGGGGGTTAATTCACAAGTGTTAGTGGGGCCCGATCCATATGGCGGGGTAATCCTAACCCAGATGGCCATCAAACGTTATGTAATTTTTTTCACAAAAGGCAACCGGGGTTAAGGTTTTGTAGCCATTTTGTGATATGTTGTTAATTTTGCTGTGATAGAGAAGTAATGTGCCTCACCTAACCTTTGTTGGATTACCTCCCTCAGCTGTGATGATGAAAAATCCAAGATAATGACACAGGAAATTTGGTTAGCTTATCCATGGCATGGTAATACGGACTGCCAATAAGTTGTGGCAACCGGTTTTGTAGCCATTGGAGGGTGCCAAATTTCCAGCATGTTATCACTCAGTTCCTGAGTCGCCTACAAAACCACCCGAAATTTTGTTGTTACGTGTCCAATATTTGTACCGAATTTTGTGTGTGTATAATTTTTTAGAGATGGATTCACAAGACCCTAGACATATGTACTTACCAACCTCCTAAGTCAAGATCCTCAACTCGATCCCACTTACGGTGGTCAAAGTGGACAGTCTCTTATGACTGTTGATGACTCTCCACCCATACCCCACAATGATCCTCTCGGCGTAAGGAAAGCTGTCAGGGGTCCAAATTTCATCCCTGAAGAAGACAAGTTACATGTCTCTACATGACTTAATTCTAGCCTTCATGTTGTTGCTGGAACAAACAAAAAACACTCCCAACTTTGGAAAAATTTTTGAATACTTCTAGCAGTTTAAATAAACCACAAATGATCGGATCATAAAATCTTTAATACATCGGTGGTCGTCCATTCAAAAGGCAACGAGCAAATTTTATGCTAAATTAGCCCAAGTTGAAGGGTTGAATCAAAGTGGCATGACGGAACAAGACAAGGTAGAGTATCGATACTTTTTACTTATTTTACATAGCAATTTATTTTTATCTCAATTGATTTAATTGTCTTTCTTTGTTTACATGTAAGTTTGACAAAGCCATGATCATGTACCAATCGCTAAAGAAATGCTCCTTCCAGTTCAAGCATTGTTGACACCTGTTGAACGACCAACCTAAATGAATTCAGCGTTGCACAAATGAGAGTTCAAAGCGAAGGTCGACGATGTCCCCGTCCCCGACCCCGACTTGATGTTCTGGAGCTACAATAGATTCAGTTTTTTTATCTTGAGGCAGAGAATGTTCTGGACAATGAGGTTCAGTATTTGGAGAGGTCAACGGGAAGGAAAGCTGAGAAAGGAAAACGAAAGGCCGAAGGCAAGCCAGCTGAGGAGATTGTTGCACTGAGCAAGCTGAAGTATATGCTTTTGGAGGAGTCATGTGCTCAGGAGAAAGAGTTTTTTCGCCTCAAGGCCGCCAAAATGGAATATGACCGGAAAAAAGAGGGAAATAAAATCTGTCAGGAGGACGAGAGACTAAGGTTGGAGGTGGAGAAAGTAGAGTTAGCCAAGAAGGAAGCGGATGTGCGTATTATGATGATCAACAAGAGTACCTTGCCTGGATTGCAGCAGGTATATGTCCAGCAACGACAGAGGGAAATCGTGGCAATACACAATGCTGCAGAAGATTTGTTGTGATTTGGTTTATTTTAAATTCTATTTTTTGTTTCTTACAATTTTGTATGGTGAGTGTACAATTTACAATTTCCACTGAGGTTGGATGTTATTGATATTGAGACAGTTTAAATTTTTTAAGACGAGCAGTTCTAGATTTATGTTATAAGGTTGAATATTATTGATACTCTGTCAATTTATTTTTTCTTGGATGCGGTTAAACATTTATGCCAGATGGTTAAAGATGTAGCCATTGGATTGTGTGCATGGAAATTTTGAAAACAAGAAATTGGCCATTACAATTACAGAAACTATTACAGATTACCCCTGAAATTACATCTCATATTTTCCATCTTCTGTTGATGGAACATGTCTAGGGAATGAAAATTTGATAAAATAAAATATAGTCACTACTAACATGAAGAAAATACAAATATTATGCTGCTAGTCTACTGCTGGGAATAGAATTGTCATTGATGTTTAATAAGATCTGCTTGAAGCGGATGATGTGCCGAGTTGTCTTTAATTTGATGATGACGCTGGATGAAGTCTATAAGCTCGGTTGTACGATTGCGCGACAGTTCTGGGACTTCATCATCAAGTTGATCATACTCAATGTTCAGGACCAGAATATCATCACGCTTGTCTTTGATGATCATGTTATGTAGAATAACATATGCTTTCATTATATTTGTAAGATCTTTGATTGTGAACATTCGTGAAGGTCCACGAATGATAGAAAATCGTTGTTGAAAGACCCCAAATGCACGCTCTACATCCTTTCGTGCTGATTCTTGTGCTGCTGCAAAATGTTTTTTCTTATTCCCTTGTGGAGATGGAAATGTGTTCACAAAAGTTGACCACTTTGGATAAATGTCATCAGCAAGGTAGTACCTCATTGTGTACTCATTGCCATTGACTGAGTAATTTACTAAAGGAGCACGGCCTTGTGCCAGTTTCGTGAAAATAAAAGATTTCTCTAGCACATTGATATCATTATGCGAACCAGACAAACCAAAAAATGCATGCCATATCCAAAGATCATACAAAGCAACCGCTTTTAAAATAATTGTTGGTTTACGACAATGGCTAGAGTACATACCTTTCCATGCAGCGGGACAGTTTTTCCACTTCCAATGCATGTAATCAATGCTTCCAAGCATCCTGAGGAATCCACGTTGTTCACCAACAGCGAGCAATCGAGTAATATCATTAGCATTTGGAGACCGCAAATATTCATTAGAAAAAACAGCAACAATTGTCTTCACGAATTTTTTTAGGCTTTCAATTGTGGTGCTTTCTCTAATTCGTATGTATTCATCCATAAAATCAACAATTACACCATTCGCAAGCATTCTAACGGCAGCATTTATCTTTTGCGCAGAAGATAAACCAAGTCTTCCGACATTATCTATTTCTTAGATGAAGTAGGGCTTGTAGACCTTAACTTTAATAAGAATACGAAGAAAAAGCAGACGACTCGTACAGAGTCTCCTTCAAAAAAGATTCGAGGAACATACTGGTGGTTCTGCAAAATAGTCACGAAATAGTTGTTCATGCCCTTGAATATGATTACGCCGAATATACTTGCGACACTGCTGATTGCGACCACGCCGAGATGTTGATCCGTCATCATCATTAAGAACTACCTCCAACTCATTTTCAATGGATAAGTTAAGCAACAACTTGCGGAAAAACAAACGAGCTATTTGGTGAAGTGAGTAGGAGATAAAGTCAGAAATTAGAAATTTGTAAGATGAAATAGGGGTTAGGTTCAAGAGAAAGTGAGAATGTGATTGTAATCAAAATGCGTATTTATATTTATAAAAAAAAGTTACCATTACAATAGGACGAAAAAATGTTATCGTTATAGAGAAGACAACAAATGTTACCGTTGTAGAGAAGATAAAAAAAAATTACCGTTGGACATAAGAGAAAGAATGTGTTTTTTGAAAAGAAGAGGAAAAAGAAAGGTAATAGTTAAGAATGGAAATAGAAGTGAGAGAAAAAAATAATAAAAAATGAATAGGAAAAAGTTATTTTAATAGGATAGGGAAAAGATAGGTAATGGAATGAACGAGAATTTTTAAAGATGAGTAAAATTTGGGATATAATTTAGGGAATGATGTATTTTTGTTAAAATTTAGGGAATTTTATGGGGAATGGGATGTGAATGCTCTTAAAGAGCTCTCTCTGGCAGTTTTCTAAATCACTTTGCGTGGTACTTTTCGACCCTTTGTAAGTATTTTATCGCAATGACTCCTCATGAAAGTTGTTCGTCTCTGACTATAGTTTCTGTGGATCTCTTATTTGTTTCATTTCATGGTTATTGGTCAGTAAACAGTTGTTTTAACCATGTAAAGGTCATTCTAAGCGTTGAACTGGAGAGTGTGTTATATTTTGGAGTTTTTGACAAAGCTAATGGACATATCTTGGTCCAAACATTTTATGGAGTGTTGTTAACATGTGTTTATGAATTTTCATTAAGGATTTGTTGCATGACCAAAGTTTTTGTGAAAGATTTCTTTAGATCTAGAAACTTAAAAACTAGAAGTGGAAAAACAGTTTTTGTTTGAGAAAGTTTGAATATTTCGTTATTTAATTTTACTCCAAAGGCTTTGATATTTTTATTTGATGATCCTAAACCACTTATATGCATGTTAGGATATTGTTTTGTAGATATTTAGTATTAGTTTCGAATATATGATGTTTCTATGCAAGAGGGTTTCAGTTAGACCTAAGATTTGATGTTTTTTGGGTTAGATCCATGTTTTATTGATTTTTAGCCATGTGATTTTAGGTTTGATGGTTGATTCTTCTTTACGACACATATTTAAATCATGTGATGTTTTAGTTTGAATATCTCATCTTCTTAAGCCATAGTTTTGATGACTTTTGTTTGATGATTTAAAGCATGGTTGATCTTAGTATGATGTTATGAATATGTTAGGAGTAAGATTTGAATTTTTTCGAATTCTCGGAGATGTTTTGAATAAGGTTAAAACTTATGATTCAAGGGTTTGTTTTTAATTAAAAAGTTTGGATCTTTTTACTAAAAAGTTTGGTGGTGATGATTAGCATTTCTTTTTAATGGATGTTTAAGTATGTTTTTAAACTTTGGATAGGAAGATCTTTGTTGCAAAATTTCGTTTTAATCATGAGTTTTGAATTTGAAAGTATTGCAACAAAAATCAAGGGAAATAGCCTATGTAAGTTTTGGCCCATATAGAGTTTTCATGGTTGTGTTTAATTTTAAATTTTCTGATTTGATATTTGAGTTTAAGACAAAATTTAAATTAGGTATGTAAATTTTAGTAATTTTTGGAGTTAGGATGCAAAATCCTTAAGTTAGGGATAAAATGGTCATTTTTCCACATGTAGAGGGTAAAGTGGTAATTTTGTCCTAAGTTAGTATTTTTCTATATTTCTAATTGTTAGTTATTAAGTTTTAACTTTCAGAAATCATTACTTTTAGTTTCTCATGATCGCGTTTTAGTTTTTGTTTAGAAATACGAAAACTGAGGTAAGTTGGCTTTTAACTTACAATCAGTTTCATGTGTATGGGTGACAAGTAAAGGAACTGTAGTGTATGTATGTATGTTATCTTATGTGCCATGCCAAGTCATTACATAGTCATTTGCCACACAGAATTTATTCTGTCATGAATTATGCATTTGTTATGCAAGATATTATGTCATGTTTTACTATACATTGTAAGTACGTCTTTTTAAGTATGACATCTATTACATGTCTGTCATGTCATGTAATATTCACTGTTGCAAGCATGTCAAGTTAAGTATGTGGTCTGTTACATGATATGTTAGGTTACAAAATGTTTCTATCTCAAATAAGTAATATCTTTTGAGTTACGTTCAAGTCAGTTATGTCTAGGATACTCACGATGTAATCACTATGATTGTCTGAGCATCTCCATTTATAATTCAAGCGAAGTACTTCTGGAGAAATCATTTTGATTGTCAAAATTCAGTTCAAATTCAGTTATGCAGATACTCTTGGCATAATCATTATGATTGTCAGAGTATTACTAGGTACTCCTTGTTAAGTAAAGTCTCAGATCAAGTTCATGTCAAGTCAAGTCTCAATTTAAGTCCAGTTCAGTTTAAGCAAGTCAAGTTCAGTTCATATTTCAGTTTAAATTATGTCAGTTATGCTATGTTGTATGTCAAATTATGCTATGATTACTTATGACTTTGATTATACATTCATGCTTTTACTGCCATGCATGTGCCATTAACATGTGCGGAGGTTTTCTGTTAATTTGCTGAGATTTGTAACAAATCTTAATATGGTAGTCTCAACTACCATTCCCTTCCCGAATGGTAGATCTTGTTACAGGATTTGAAAGAGAGCTGAGAATCGACCAACTGGAAATGGTATGGTTGTTAACTTAAATTACTACTTGTACGTATGGAGTTGCATCTCCAGTACTCTTTTGATCATAGCCATTTCGGACTAGCGTTATGATCTCAGTTGTTTAGTATGTCCTTTTGTATGAAGCATGTTTTAAGTATTTGTGATATTTTCAGTTTGGTGCATAGTATTGTCAAAGAAAAAAGTTATCCACTATAAATATTGCATAATGCTAGATGCATGTTAGGAACATTGCATCTTTAATTGTCATGAACGGGGGCATGTAATCTTGTGTTCCATGTTCTGAGACTTCAGATGTCCGTCTGATCCCAAGCGGAATCTGGGGCTGTCACATGAAACCTTTTCCCAAAACTCTCGGCCACACCTACACCGATAACCACCTCTCACCCATTCTCACTCACACTCTACGTCGAAATCCGTCCCCCACTCAAGCCCCCTCACTCCATTGTTCAAATCGAAAGCAACTTCCACATTCTTGGTCATCCTCTGCCACTAGAATCAAGCGTAGAGAATGAGGGGCTAAGGCGAGCTAGTGATGTTGTGCTCGAGGGCACTAAGCAGAAGATATTGGGGCATCGATCCGTGTTACCAAGGGTTGAGGGATCTTGGGCAAATCCAACAAGCTAGGCCATCATATGGCCAAACCTAGGGTTCTTGGTCTCTTCAGTTAGTGCTTCTATTCCCATTTGTACTTTTTATTTCCAATTTCATGCCTTCTTTTGCATTTTTTATTGTCTGAATTTGCCACATTTCTCCTACTTTAAGGCGTACGTTTTGTTCCATTTGAACAAAATTCAATTGGTTTTAGCTATGTCCTTTGGTAACTTTGAAAGCAAGAATTGAGGTCCATGGTTAACTTAAATTAGTGCCACATAGAATCGACCCAGAAGTGGTGATCAACTAATTATTCATCTTCTAATCATGTAGTTTTTTTTTTAAATATTTTTTATTGCTCTTTCTTTTGGGATATTTTCACAAAAAAGAGAAGTTATAATTGTTACATACAAATCTTCACAGTTTGGATTGGTTCAACATAAGTTGGTCACCTCGACCAATAGATAGCAGTTAAAATATTATTGCAGCAGTGGACTGGTGGAATAGGTTTGAAATTATGTTGCATATTTGGTTGCATAAGTTGGTCGATTCTATGTGGCACTAACTTGGTCACCTCGTCCAATAGGTTTGAAATTATGTTGCATAAGTTGGTCACCTCGACCAATAGATAGCAGTTCAACATGAGTTTTGTGTTGATCTTAAATTAGGTTGCATATTTGACCCATGTTTCTGAGGAGTTGCAAATATGTAGTGTTCCCTTCATCTTCTTTATTGTAATTTCTTTTTCTGAAATTTTTAACACACTTCTGTTTTAGATTTTCTCCCATCTTCTCACTCTATCTCTGGGTGCAGCATCTTCTCACTTCTTCTTTTTTTATACTAATTAAGATCTTAGTATCTTCTTCTTTCTTTTTTTTTTTTATCACTTTCAGGGATTCTATATCTTCAAAATCTTTTGAAGGGACAAAGTGGTTTCCTCTTTAAGTTGGTAGATCTTATAAACTTTTTGTTAGCTTTGGGTTGGCACAAGTACTTAACTTTCCAGTAACTTTTGTTTGCGCATGTCAAATGTTGCATTTTCTATTAGTTTTCCTGTCTATGTTATTTTAAAATATTTTTGTTTGAGTCCTGAATTTTTTGGATTTCATAGATGCTGCTGCTGTGTAGACTGGAGCTGGTTCTCAATCCATAATATGGTCAGAAAGCAAATCTTCTTTAATTTTGCTTCAAATATTAGTTCTTATAAATTATCTTCTGAAGTTGTTATATTGTTTTACTTGGCCTCTTTGTCATGTTTGGATAAACACGGACTGTGACCATAAACCACTACGTACCCATGCAGCCTCTCCCTACCGTTCAAAGGTGCAAAAAGACTTGAAGATGGATAGAGTTAACCAGCTTATATCTTTTTTTGATAAGAAGTTAACTAGTTTATATCTTGAACAAATAAACTCTCTTTGAAGAGTAGATAAGTTGGAATAACATGAGTTTTTTTATTTTATGCGTTAGCTGCCGCCTCCTTTCTTAGATGAGCAGGCGTTTTTAAGTTTGGAAGAAATTTCCATAACAAAGGTACTATCAGCTGCTGCATCATGTTTTTTTCTTTTTCAATAGCCATTCATCATAAACCTGCTCTCACTTTCTCCCTTATTTTGCCCCCAAAAACCTGCTCACTGTCTTGTAGTGCAAATGCACTACAAATTCTGCGTGTCAATTTATGAATGATCTCGTGAACAACATAGGAAGCCTATAATATGAATGTGTATTAATGTATTTTTCATGTATCCTGTCAATTTATGAATGTTCCGGCGTTGTAAAAAAGGACAGAAATATGTATTTTTGGCGAATATTGGGCTTTTTCCAATGACTTTTTGTCGCCAGAAAGTCATTTTCTTGTAGGGTTGGCATGCGAGTCCCACAATCCCAAAGTGGGTCAGGCAATCTCAATTTTATTTCTTCAGTGGACGGATAAACATTACGGCATTCCCACTACACAACTTATAATGACATGATACTGATCTTAAATATGTTCTCAAGTGATCCACCGCCTTCCATAAGAAATGAATCATATCAATTCTATTCTTTATATGAGGATATCTTATAGCGGGTCCATCTGTTCCTTCCAAAATAACAACCATCCAATTAAAGATCCACACGTATCTCTTCCATTTCATATGGTATATACATGTCCATATTTGATAATATGAAAATGAACAGCACGTGAAATCCTTCTTCCCTATGTAGTACATTGAAGCCGCCTCCTCTCCGAAGCCTCCTCCCTCTACTATCAGACGAATTCTTCTTGGTGCTTCTTTCCACCAACTACTGCCACCACTACCAGACCGAGTGTCGACCGACGCTGGAATCATAAAAAAAGCGAAGTAGAGCATGATGGGGTCTGTTTTAATAATATTTTACAAAAAAAAATCTTTTAATAATTTACAAATACATTCCATATATTAATTAATAATTTAATTTTTACTTAAAATTATTATTTCGCAAGGCTTAAAATTATAATTTAATTTAATAGGTCATATCCAAGGCTTATTATTGTTATTATTATCATTCTTGAGTCTCATTGATGAAAATTACTTGAGGATTTATAGACAATTTAGCTTAGCCCACCTCAACTAACAATGATGGCTACAAATTAAAGAATGAAAATATATGCTTTCTTTCTATCCCCACCCCTCCACAGTACATCTTTCCTTTTCTTGACCTCTATCTATACAACAACATGGTTACCCTCTCACTTATCAACCCCAACAAATAAAAGAGAAAATGCAAACCCCTATGATATAATAGATTACAAAAATTTATTTCCTCAACTCCTTTTGATCTTTCTAATTTCATACTTGCAGAGAAATTTGTGTTTTTTATAGGTCTATACAAGCCGTATCCCATGAGGAAGTACTCCAATGGTATCAACATGGCATGAGGCTGCTCCTCTGTTACCATTGACCCGCATGCTTGAACCTGAACTATATTTGACTCTGATATTTGAGCACTGCCATGAACTTCCTGCCACCATTATTTAAAATCCAGTTATCTACGGACCAAAGTCTCAAAACATGAAGATCAATGGAGGAAATTGAGCACAGGCATACCTTGCTGAAGTACATCTTAATCTATAACTCAATCACCAATTATCTCAGTATCATATTGCATAAACAAAGGAAAATTGAATAATGAAAACTAAAGGAATAAGAAATACAAGGGTTATTTTATAATCTGAAAATTTGAAAACAGCAAACATCCATTCCATAATATATATGATATTGTCTTTTGTCCATAAACAACAAACATCCATTTAGTGGGGTATCTATCTTGTCCATGTATATATATGATAATGGATTAAAAATTAGCAAGGTATGCACCATTAATAACATTATTAAAGAATAAGCAAAGACATATTCCATAATGGAGTTTGTAGGAGTTGGACAAGACTTTATATAGATGAAGCAAATGTATCTTATTTTCAGTTGGGTTGTTATACTTATCATTGCATTTTCAACAAGTAACTGAAATTATACTTCTCTCCCTCTTCTATTTTCAGAGAATCCACATAGAAGAGGTAGAGAAGAATGTGAACAAATATCAATAACAATTTCTAGATAGTTTGAAAAGAAATGGAAAAAATAAGCACAAATCAATCACAAGATTACCTTAACAAACTGAATGGGTTTCCTCATTTGAGTTCCTATTTTTCTATCCCACAATTGTAAATACCAACAAAAATAAAAAATATATATTTGAAACCTACAATTCTTCTATACTGCCCATGTACACAACTAAAGAAATAAAACAATCTTGTAAAAATCACGTGTAAACAGAAAACAACCACTTCAGATAGTAAAATAAACAAATATCTAAAAGACTTTGTGGCAGGAAAGACACCATTGAGCTCACAACAAGATCAATTAAAATCATAAAGGAGCATTACTAGCAACTACTACTAAAACAATTAACATGCAGTAGCAATATTTTCCTAGAAAAACCAAACATGTATAATGATTTGCAAATTCATGACACAAAAAGCAAGTGGTTCCATCAAAATTTATCCTGCAAAGTACAATATATAGCAGGTGCCCAACCATAGCATCGTACTCTTCAAACTATAATTTTCCTAAAAAACATATGCTAAAGAATCTAAATTAGCCGAGGAAGAGTACCATACATAGTATCATATTTCACTATCCATGCACACACACTCTTCAAACTATTGCCTCACACACTCTTAAGACTACTGTCTAAGACTAAACACAATCACAGAATACCAATCACAGAAATTCCAATCATAGAATACCAATCAACGCCTTTCAATAACCAACAACATTGCACAAACTTTGAATCCAATTAATAAAACCCCCATAAATCTCCAGCAGTCACGGCTATATATACATCCTCCAAATAAATATTGTATAAAATGCAGAGCAAGAAAGATTTTCCATACCTAAACCTGGACATGGTGATCAGTTGGTTTCACGAGCGTGCCACACAGACTAGTGATGAAAATCGCCTCCAACTATGGTATTCTAAAACCCAAAATTCTTCAAAAAAATTAAGCAAAGAAATGAGGAAGAGAAATCTGAGTGTGTGTGCGTTTAAATAATCGGGGATGTGAGATTCTCACAGTGTGCGTGAGTAAGACGGAGAGTGACTGAGAAAACTTACCACCAGCTGACACTTCTAGTGAGGAGAAGGCGGAGAAGACCTACTATGTTTCGGGAGAAAGAAAGAAAAGGACGGAGAAGAGAATGGAGTTTCGGGAGAGAAGGAAAAGGGTGAAATTTCGGGAGAAAGAAAGAGAAGGGTGAAGAAGAAAAGAAGAGAATGAGTTTCGGGAGAAAGAAAGAAAAGAAAGATGAAATGGAGGGTTTTGGGATGAAGAGAAAAACCGAGGAAAAGAGTGAGCGGGAGGCAACGAAATGATAAAATAAGATTTGGTCCGTGTACAGTACCTCGCCAAGTCTAGCGAGGAGCTAAGAATTACTGTAGCATAAATGTCAAACTTGGGATGTTTAGCTAGGCCAATGTAGATGATTTTTTTCACATTTACTTTTAATTTGGACTTGCATTGGCAAATGGCTAGTCCATTGCCAATGCTCTTAGATATACCTAAGGATTTGCAAGGCGAGCCCAGAGGGCTTCGATGCTTTGGGGCTGCTAGACAGGTCTATGGGAGTTAGTTCTTGGTTGTTGTTTTGGAAGAATTCTTAGAAATTGCATTGGCTATTGTTCTATGAATTCTTAAAAACCCGCAGACGGACCGGCTTCCAGGTTCCTCCTTCTTCGTCATGGATTGATTTCTCTAAAACAAAGACTATGTCTATTTTTATTTCCTTGGATTTGGTTAAGTGGTTCCAAGAGATCTTCATAGTCTTCATTGATTTAATATTATTTTCTTCATGTAGTAATATGTCTAGTCTGAGCTGAGGAATATGTAAATATTTCTGGTCTGAGCAAAGTAGGTTATTTTCATTGAAACAAAGACTCTATGTCTGGATGAGATTGCTCATGTTGCTGAAAGTGATGCGAAGTTTGAGTTTGGTGGCAGCGACAAGTCTGGTGTCTCAAGGTGCGGCAATAGTCTAGTCTTGCTGATAGGAGAAAGTCCTCTGGTTTCGTTAGAGGCAGTGAGGCACGAGTGAAGGGCTCCTCTTCTCATATGGGTGTAATCAAATGAAAAAAAATCTATTTTACATTTTATGAAATCCCCTACCTGTTTCATTCTAATTGGGGGTTGTGAAACCCATAAGAACAGTATGGTTGTTCCGAAGAGGAACTATTCTTTATATTTATTGACCATATATATATATATATGTACGTACCTACAAATATATTATAATAGATAGAAAAATGATAGTTATAATTCTAAGATATACGAGTACGGAATGTGCATTTACTTTTAAAAAAATTGATAAATTTGAAACCCATGTGAAAAAGTTATTATTTTAACGACAGATTTCACTTTAAAAAAGAGTACTTTCGACTTATACATTCTAAACTAAACCCACGAGTTATATATAGGGGTGTCACCGGTCCTGTTCGGTCCAGTTTTGGATAAAATCTAGGACTGAACCGGTATGTACCGGTTTTGTATTTTTCAAAACCGATTACGCACTGGTTATCCTCCTAAACCGGTACTTCCGATTTTACCGGTTTCCGGTCTGGTCAGGTCTGATTTTTCGATTTTTTTAAAATGTAAGTTTCACAATTTGTCATTAAAAATTTATTTATAAAAAAAAATGATTTAAAAAAAACTGTTTTATACTTTTATTAATATATTAAACTATATAATAGTATTAATATTAGACTATTGATATAGTTATAAGTTCTATATTAGTATTAGTTATAAACTTTTAGTGATTTAGTATTAACATTTTATGTAATAATTTATAAATTATAATAAGAAATTATTTCATATATGAATATATAATTATATATAAAAATTTCACATAAAAATTTATAATTATACATAATATATAAAACTTATATATATTAATATTTAATATATATAAAAAATATTTTGAATAAAACTTATATATAAAAATTTTATTTTTTATTTTTTTTTAATCAACCGATCCGGTCTAAAAAATCCCGGAACCGGTTAGTTTTTAGATTTTAAAAATCGGTTCCAAACTGGATCGGTTCAAAACTGAAAAAATCGATAATTTTCCGATTTGAGTTTACACCCCTAGTTATATATGTATGGGCTAGCTGCATTTACGTAAGTACGTACCTAATTATTTCCAAACATGCATGCAAGATTTCTAATTAGCCTTTAATTCCATCATCTCCAGCTTGCGCACGCATGCATGCATGCATGGGGCCCATGGCATAATATACATTGATATTTCTTTCCCTATTCGATGGATACGTCCCCCCTTTAGTAAAGGGCCAGAATCTGATGCACTTGTCTGATAGCCTGATATTGAAACTTTCCACGCCAACAAATTATAAAGAAAAGATTCACTTTTTAATACTAAAGTACGTTGGGAAAGTATTTATACTTATTTAAGAAGTTTTCTTGCTACGAAAGAAAGAAAAAGAAAGAATATATATTAAATTTGAGATTTTGTTTGGATCTAATTCATTAATTAATTAATTAATTAATATAGAGTAGTGGCCAATTCACTAACGTCTACGCGGTTAAAGAGACACTAATGAATATTAATAAACATACATATATATCATATCTTAATCTTAAAGATCAATATATATGTGTTTATTTGTAATTTTAAAATAATTCTTTTACCTGTATGGCGTATGCAAGTGTGTAAAGCACACTAGCCATACCACGTTGACATAACAAGACTTAATTTATAAGATATTTAAATTTTAAATTTATCTCACAAATTAAATGGCAACAGTTTCTTAAATCGATAAAAGTAACAGATAAATTAAATTGATAGATGGTGATTTTTATTTTTTATTTTTTTTATTTAATAGTTAAGGAAGTGAATATTAGTAAATTAATTTTTTTTAATTTTTTATTAATGTTTAAAGATATTTAAAAACTAGTTGAATATAAAAAAAAAATACATTTGCACTTATACAAGTCTACGTCACGCAATACGTACTGGACATGCCAATCTTGCGTCATCACATACCAAACCAAAATCCAAAGGTGCGGCAATGGGTTAAAACGTGCCTTCCATGCAATGTTTTTAGGATAATGCTTTTTGAAAAGACGCTTTTGATAGTATTAGTATTTATATATATATATATATATATATATATATATATATATATATATATATATATATATAAACTCTATATGCAGTCCATGCGTGCAGTCGGGATACAATCGTCTTTAGGTCCCACTTTTTCTTTTTAACTCTTTTCTCTCCCCTTCTTTTTCTATGGCTTGTTTTTTTTTTCACCCACTCTCACCGAATGCATTGCCACTTTCTCTCTCTGAGTTTTCTGTATTTTGTGCTAGCAATAAGTACTTAATGCAATTAAGGAACCCGATCTTGAGGGAGACGCATTCCACTGATCCACCGTTGTCTATAAACCAGTGACAAGCTCAAGCCTCCCCTAGTCACTAACGCAGCCTTACTTCAACCACCCAATAACGAAATGATTTACTTAGACTTAAAAACTCAAAAAAAAAAAAAAATACAGCATGAGAGAAAGAAGATACCCACTTCATAATCAAGAGTTATGGAGATTAAATAGTTGGACAAGGATGAGAGATGCGAGAAAGAGAAAAATGGTAGTGAGCTGATTGGCGTGGAACCAGATGATGCAAATGGTCATGGGCCATCATCTTCCCCACCGCATTCAAGAAGCAATATAAAATATCCAATCATGAAATAGAAATATAAAAAAGTGATTTGCAATATCGTAGAAATCACCCAGTACAAGAAAATAATTGAAGAAGTTATATCCCAAAAATCAAACAAGGAGAAAGACGGACGAGAAAAGAAGAAATGGAAGAAGAAAGAGAAAGAGAGAGAGGGGTCTGCTTTTGTCCTTTTTATTTTATTTTATTCAAAATAAACTTTCACATGCAGCCCGTTTACCTCCCGCTTGCACATCCCGTTTGTGTCTAGCAAAACTGATATATATATATATATATATATATGTATATATAAAGTCATATTTATATAATATGATCCTAAAATTCTTTACATTAGTTTATGCATATTCAAATATTTAGCTACTTAAGAATAGTACTTATTCAAATTTAGATAATTACTATTCACTCTACAAATTATATTTTAATAATTATTTATTTCTCCAACCACTCTCTCTCTCACAATTCTTTCATTTTCTCCCTCTTTCAACAACACAACAAAGCTTCACTTGTACATTCATTTTATTATTATAATATATTATATATATTTTTTTTCATTTTATTATATTTTTAATATAATATATAAAAAAATTATATTTTTTATTATTACATTTGTATTATTAATGTCAAATATATGTAGCGGATGCTAATTGCAAAATATATAGAAAAAATTGATTTTAGCAAAAAATTAATAATAATAAAATAATAATATTTTATTATTATTTTGTCTCAAATATGCATAAGCTAATGTCAAAAATTTTGCTTGAATGATAAAGTGGATATGTAAAAGAGGTGATTTTGCATATGTATATGTATAGACCAATGCTAATGCTCTGAGAATTTATATTTATTTTTAGGATTTCTGAATTTTTTTAATATTTAAAAAATATACTAAAAAAACACAAAAATCCAAAATATATAAAAAATATAAAATGAAGCGATCGGTACACTTCAACGCTCAAAAACTTTGGTCTCCCTAGCAGTGACCTCCATGTAGAGTTTTTTTTATTAATAATTATTAATAAGAATTTTTATTAATATATAAATCCTCTTAATGAATTCAAGTTTTTACATAGGGAATAATTAATTCTTAAAATATTCTGATGGAACGTTGAAGTGTAGATAGGATCATATATAGGATATTAATCACCTTTTTAAAATGTTTTATCAAATAACATTTACTATGTTGATAAATTATTCAATTATTTTTCTCTTTTTCTGTCTTTTGTTCATAGAAAAATGAGTATTTTTTTTGGTTAAATTAATAGAGGCGGCAAATTATTACAGCTCTTTTAATTATTAGCATAGATTTTAAGAGTAATGCTATATACAGTCGTGGAATGTGCAAACGTTGTGCAGTCGTTTTGAAAAAGAGTGGGATCCACTATTAAAAAATTAATTTTTTTTCACGTGGATCTCATATTTATTCACTGAGTAATGCTATATACAGTCGTGGAATGTGCAAACGTTGTGCAGTCGCTTCGAAAAAGAGTGGAATCCACTATTAAAAAATTAATTTTTTTTCACGTGGATCTCATATTTATTCACTTTTTTCAAAGCGACTGTACGGCGCTTGCACACTCACGACTGCAAGTATCATTTCTCAGATTTTAATCCCAAACCCACTATTTAGAGACTACGTATGTACTTAAAGTCTCGTTTGTTTTTACAGATGAGATGAAATGAATAGAAATAAAAGTTAAAAGTTAAATAAAATATTATTATAAAATATTTTTTTAATATTATTTTCATTTTAAAATTTGTAAAAGTTGAATTCTTTATTTTATTTTGTGTAGGAATTTGAGAAAATTTTAATGATCAGATGAGATAAAATTAGAATGATTGTAAAAATAATCGAGGCCCTGCGATGAATATTGGAAAAAAAATAAAAATAAAAATATTGATGCGCTTGTTATATCAATGAGTTATACTACATGTATTTACAGTTTTACTTATAAAACTCATTTTGTTAGTTTTCTTTTAAAATTCAAATTTTATAATTTTCAGCATATTATATTAATTGACACGTGTAGAAATAAATTTTTTGTAAATTTTTCTTAAGTATATTTAACAATTTCCTTTACAATAGTTGTCAATTATCACTTTTGATAGGCTACGATGACATGGTTATAACTCACAATCCAAGTCCCTAGCTTTCTGGTGTGAAAGCTTGGATTGTGTGAAAGCAAAGATGTTGAATAATTTCAAATTTGTGTGAAAACAAAGAACAAAGATGAATTTCAGGTGTTGAAGAATTATAATTTTAATATAAACTTAGATTTAAGTTTCTACTAATGAAATCCGTATATAAGTAATTAGGAAAAAAAAAGTTTGGCCACCTAAGATTAATAGATGTTGTTCTAGTCTTTTCTGAGCTTTATTATCTCCAATCACATCTGAAAACAACTTAGAATATGTTACATTATACCCAAATTGAGATCACAAAATCCAAAATAAAGAATAATATTGTTGTTCGAGGTCTAACATTAAAAAAGTATAATTTTTTCTTTCAAATTTAAATCGAATAAATTTTTTCATTCTCTAACCATGAAAAATGGTAGGAGTGGACATTCGAGGTAGCCTATCTAGGACTTGTATGGAACTTGTCTATTTATGGCTTGTATCTAATATTACTCATTTGGGTATGACCATAGTAGTATCCTATTTGTTGCAAATGGGAGAGGAGAAATGGCTGGTTTGGATAGTGTAATGAGATGATATAATTTTAGATCAAAGTTAAAAGTTAAATAAAATATTGTTAAAATATTAATTTTTTAATATTATTATTGTTTTGACATTCGAAAAAATTGAATTATTTATTATATTTTGTGTGAAAATTTAAAAAAATTATAATGATGAAATTAAATGAGATGAGTTGAGATTACTTTTCAATCCAAACAAAGGACATTATCTGAAGTCGAGTTTAAGGTATAACATAAACTATTATCCATATTCGGTCTCAAAAGTACATGACAAATTATATAGGAGTAATTTAAGGATTATTGATCCACCACCTTGGACTTTGGTCATGAGTTGTAGAAATCTTGATCGAAATAAAGATTGATTATTTATTTTTGAAAGGAAATAAATATTGATTATGCTCTAAGCTTAGATTGGCAAATGTGATTTGGAAAAGAATTACTAAAGAGCCAACCTCGGAATTAATGGCAGAAGAATATAAATAATTAAACTAATGGGGCACAATATGGAAATAATAATATAAAAAAAAGAAAAGAAAAAAAGAACCAGCACGCAGATAACTTGCCTTGGAAGTAAGAGAGAGACAATCCAAATCAATCCACGATTCCACGTCTACACTTAAAAAGGTCTCGTTTGTTTGTTATTGGAGATAAAAGAGATATATATATATATATATACATATATATGTATATATATATATATATATGTATGCTTTTTAGAAGGTTTTGCAATGGCTTTTGGATCTAAATTCGTTTTTGAAAGACAAACATATTATGAAATATTTGATTTGAACAGGTGCAACAGGGGCTTGCATATAGTATCAGAAAGTTTAAAGGGTGAAGCAACATATATATGTGTGTGTGTGTGTGTGTGTGTGTGAGGGATGTTACGCCCACCGCTCCCAGTTCCTGCGGGGAGCTACACTATTTTTTTTTTAAACTTTTTTTACATGTATTTTTTAACATTTTTAAATATTTAAAAAAAAATAAAAAAAATTATAATATTATTAAAAAACACTTCCTTAATTACTTAGTAAAAAAAAATTAAAAAATCACAGCGGTAGAATAGAACGGTAGAAATAAGTGGTAAGAGTAGTATTTTCCTATATATATGTGATTAAAATTAAAAATTAAAAGTGGGGCAAAACTCTAAAAAAAAATATATTCTAATTTAAAATTAGATTGATCTATATATTTTTTAATCAAAGTAATACTACTTACAGTTTTAAAATATGTAAATCTTGTATATTTTACCTATTTTTTTTAAAAAAATAAGACTTATTATTAAAAATTAATTTTTTTCATATAATTTTCAGATTTTTTAAATTTTTATAAAAAAAAAATGTACGAGACTTATATATTATAAAACTGAATATATCATTTCTCTCTTAATAAAAAATCTTCTTATAAAACGATAAAAAACAAATACTATTATTTTAGGATCTTTACGCCAACATACACGATCTATATAACATAATTTTATCCGAAAGAGTATCGGTACGATCCTATCCTATTAAAGAGGGGGCATTCAAGTAGCTTCCTATAATAAATGTAAGGAATTTTATTATAGACAGATAAGTTTGCATACTGTTAATATTATTACATTTATTTATAATTAGATTTTTCTAAATGTAAAAGCCAATCCCTACAAAGTCAAAGAAAACCGTGAGAGACTATAATGGCGGCACGAAATATATACGTGTTCTCAAACGCTAGAAAGCCCCACCCACCGCCTCTGTCTCTCTCTGTATATATTCGCTTTCTCTGCAAGTAATGTGCTTTCGAAGACATTTATATCTTTCTACCTATATATAATATATATATAATATAATCCTATCACCACAATCTTCAAGAGGCTTCGATCCTTCTTTGTGTTGTTTTTCTTTTCTTCAACCTCGATCGGCCATCTGTCTTCTCTCCCATCCCAGTTCTAGCTCATGAGTCGGTTGTAATTCCTTAATATTCTCTGTTGTTTAATTCAAATTTCCTTTCTCTTCTCCGTTGATTCTTTCTTAATTAATTCAGCAATTCCTTCCCAAGATTGTCTTATAAATTTGGAGAAAGAGAAACAATTGCTTTATTAAGATAAAGAAGAGAGAATCAATGGAGGAAACATATGACGTAGAAAGCCAAATCTCTGGGAGTATAGATGATGATGAAATATCCGATGCAGGGTCCGTAATCGAAGAATCGACTCCATCTCCTTATCCGACATCTCAAAGTTTGTTTGCGCGGGACGGGTTGGCGGCGGTAGGAGAAGGGAGCACAGAGCACGACGTGATCAAGAATGTGTTTCTTCACGGCATGGGAGATATTTCCAAGGATACCGACGTGGTAGCGATGCACAAGAGCTCTCCGACTACTTCAGCTGGCTTGGCGTCCAAGAAAGCGAGGCTGGACTCGTTCCGGATTTTCTCGGGGGCGATGGCGAACAAGTGCGGCGGAGACGCCAACACGAGGTACGCATGGTATGGCGGCACGAGGGACGATATTCGGGAAATCGTCAAGTACGGATTTAGTCAGTGTGCGAGGCCTTCGCACGGTCCGTCCTATGGTTTTGGGCTCCATTTGGCTCCTGCCAGGTTTGCCATTGATGGGTACGTCTCAAAAGCATCGAAAATCTCATGAAATGTATTCTAATCCAGGTCTTTACCGATTGCCATATTCGAGGGGTAACCAAATAATCGTTGCAAGATTCAAAATAAAAATATTTTCTATGTTAATTGACGTGTGTTATATCGTTTAGTATATAGACAATCAGCTGAATCTGTAAAGACTCGTAGAACAAATTCATGAAAATAACGTTTCAATAAAAGGTACTTCTCAATAAAAGATACTTTTCAATATCATGATATATATTCTCAATAAACGATACGTTTTACAGGTTTGGATACGGAAACGTCTCATCTTATATAATTTTCTTAAGATCTCACGTAAAATATAATAAATAATTTAATTTTTTAAATTTTAAAACAATAATAATATTAAAAAATAATATTTTAACAATATTTTATTTAATTTTCATCTAAAACCATCTCACTATTGAAACGGAGCCATAAATTTATTTTGTTTTGTTGATGAAACAGTTGTATCTTCATTTATAGTTTTACATAGAATAGCATATCCTTTTTTTAAGATTAAAGAATAAAATTGTTCACAATTGCATCAATCTGGTAGCTTATGTTTGAATAATTAATTACTACACAGTGCCGCATCCTCTGCGGTAGATGAAGATGGGTTGAGGCATGTTCTGCTATGCCGGGTGATAATGGGGAAGATGGAAACCGTTTGTCCTGGTTCCAAGCAGTCTCATCCAAGTTCACGAAATTTCGACTCCGGCGTTGACAATCCATCGGCTCCCAGAAGATACATCGTCTGGAGTGCTTTCATGAATTCGCACATCCTTCCCGCTTACATCATAACTTTCAAGGTCCCTGAGCATTGCTTAAAGCGTAAGCAACTAATTAATGCCTTTGCGTAATTAACTTTCTAATTGTTTCCTCGCGTAATCGCTTTGAAAAAGAGTATGATTCACTATTAAAAAATTATTTATTTTTATGTATATTTTATATTTTATTTACTTTTTTCAAAACGATTACGTGGAGGTTACACAATTGATCACGGTTGCAAATATATTTTATCTTTCCCTTTTATCTAATTATATACGGTTTGGGGGGTTTGTTAAAATGGCCAGGTGTTCCGAATTTGCAGCCAAATAATCCGAGACCATCCACGCCATGGATGAGTATTCCTGCTCTAATGTCCGTGCTTTCAAGCACCTTGAGTCCTTCTAAAATGGCATTGATTCACAAATCTCACAAGGATTTTCGGGTGAGTCTATCAAATTCCTTATGTTGGATGTGCTTTCAAGCACTTTTTTCTTTTTCTATGTGCTTGTTTTCTCAGATTTCTGTCTTATGATTGTTGTAATTGGTTTGTATGTTGATGGTCACAGGCACTCAAGATCTCGCGACCAAGATTTATACAGATGTTGAGGCTCACTGCCGGAGACGAGTTATTAGCTGACACAGTAAAGCGTTACAGACAACACTAGGTGCGTTTCGCCCCTAGCTAGTGGATTGTTATTTTAGAACATCGGCCAAGGAAAATGAGTCCAGATCATCAATTCTTTTGTATTAATTTCCTTTTTTTTCTTTTTTTTTTTTCTAAAAAAGTTACTTTTGTCAATGTATTTATGGCTATTTATTAAGAAGCCTCACCACCTCATTTGTTTCTTTCCTTTTAATTTGATGTACCACTATTTATCACTTGAGAAAAGAAGGGAAAAAGAAAGAGAGCAACACATTTGAGTTCTGTATTATTATTTAGATATTAGATTTGATTTCTCTTGCGGTGATGAAGATATTTTACAAAAGTAAGTTTACAAACTGACGTGGATGCATATGGTACGCTCGATTGTAAAGTTATTTTTACTGTAAAATAGATCTAATATATCACACAAATGTTAATTATTTATAAGTTTATTTTTATGTAATCTTTATGTGAATGCAACACTTGTCTTTGTTATTTTATCATTTAATATTTTGGTTTAGTTCTTATTAGGGATTTATTTGTTTTTATCAAAAACAGTCACAGCGTAACGGATGTTAAATTGAAATTTGCCATATTGTGTGCAGCATTAGTAGCAATATTTGGCAAAATACAAAAAGCATTGGACAAGACGTAAAGGGTACATACGTGAATGGACGCGTGGGATAAGAGGAAAGCCTTCAAACTTAGAAGGGATGTTTTAGTTGGGATTTAGGTTCTTGTCGTTTAAGTTTTTTAGCTGGTGATTCAAGGTTTTCATAAATACGTTTTGTTTTGTTTTTTCTTTTCGGCTGAAAATCATGAATAGAATCGACTGCTTGTTTAATTTATCACTAGGCCCGGTTTGGATATATAAAATCATCTCATCATTATAATTTTTTCAAACTCCCACATAAAATATAATAAATAATTCAACTTTTTCAAATCTCAAAATAAAAATTATATTAAAAAATTATATTAAAAAATTATATTCTAATAATATTTTATTCAACTTTCAATAAGACATTTTATCTCATCTCATTTGAACTGCATAACCAAACAAAGCCTAATGATAAATTAAATGTGAAATACAAAATCTTATAAATTTTCCACAATTGTTTTATATTTTTAATTGATAATTATGTAGGATCGAAACTATTTTTAATGAAGTGACATATGGAATGGATAACATATCCCAGGCCCAAGATGCCCAGTCCATTAGAAGATCACCATTGATACTAAAGGAAGAAAAAGACAAAAGTAAGAAAGGAAGAGATAGATAGGGGACAAGACAAAGAAAAAAACAGGGTGTCAGGAAAAAAAGAGGAGAACTAATAGGAGGAAGAAGATGAATGGGGAGTTAAATGCGGAAAGGAGACAATGAAATGACATAATACTAGTGTTCTCTACTCCTAATAAAGAATAAAAGGGATTTGAGATCAGATATCGAGAGGGGGCTTTTGCAACCTCTCTAAAGCTTCAGGGGGTTATTTTTTCCAAGCAGTAGGGAACATCGACCCTATTTGTACAGTGAGATACGAGAGATTGTAAAATACTTCCATTATAATCGATTTGCACTCTAAACTACCCGTGGATGTAGGCCATGTGCCCAACAACGTAAATTTGTGTATCTCTTTCTCTATTTATATTTATTGCATTTATTTTCTATTTCTTAAAATGAACATACGTAGGAACACCATACCACCACTTCGGAATCACAGCCGAGGACTCCAGACGGCACCAACAAGGGCCAAATTGTCACTGTGGGCCAAGAGTGACTTCTTCTCCCTTTCCAAACTGTACAAAGTAAGTCTTAACAACATGATTTCGTAGATTGATTATAAAATAAGTCTTAAAAGAATTCTAAGTGTATCATTAGTTGTAAGGACAATCACTTATTTGAAAAAATTTTCTTTTCCGCTAATTAGTGGGAATGCGTATTTGCTTATAATAGGATCTAAATGTTGGAAGTTAATACTTATCAATCAATGGGTGTGCTATAATTTGTCCTCCTAATACTTCTTTTAAAAGTTTGTGTCTTTTTTCTGTTTAGGTGTTTTTTTCTTGTGAGCTGTGTGTGGTTGGCTAAGGCCTTTCATACTCAATAACAAAAGTTACCCTAATATTGAAAAGTAAAACTTGGTTAACAAACCACCTTTGTGCTTTGTCCAGATTGAGTTTTTACCCTTATACCTTTTTCTTTTAAGATTAAGGCTGCGTTTAGACATTGAATTGAGTTGAGTTAAGATAAAAATTGAAAATTGAATAAATATTATTAAAATATTATTATTTAATATTATTATTATTTTGAGATTTGAAAAAATTGAATTATTTATTATATTTTGTGTTAAAATTTAAAAAAATTATAATGATTAGATAAGATGAGTTGAGATAGATTTAGGATCCAAATGTACCCCAACACCTCGTGGTACGATGAGTTTTTATCAAGTCCCTCCACTAGAAATATCGACCACCTTAATTAACAAAAACAAATTCACAGTTTTACAAATTGTCACCTGAAAATTATTTTTTTCTTATTTGCAAAAAATATATTAATTTAGCAGAACATATAATTATAATAATTTATTTAAAAGACCCAAAGAAGCAGCACATTGATGGGACGTCTTCATCTTCATGCCTACCCACCACGAGTGGTCATATATAGCCTTGGTCACCACCCATTTGGTGGCCAAGCTTAGACCACCAAGGAATGGTTGGATACGATCAATCAATGATACTAGTCAATAGGTGATGAATGCTCTTAGCCAAGTTGTGTTTTACTTTTTCAATGATGTAAATTAAAGAGTCGTATTTTTCGTTAGTTTTAAGTTTGGCGTGACTTTTAACTGATGAGCTTGATCCAAAATTTCTCGAAGTATTATTTAAAACAAAATGACGAACGAATCTCACTTTGAACAAAATTATATAGATGATTATTTACCAAATTTTTCTAAAAAAAAAAAAATGTTGGCAGTCTTTTACTAGATTGTATGAATTTCACCTACCATTATCTTTAAGTGACAGCTGCATGTATAGGATTAATAGCATCGCTACCCGAGTTACACGTGACATTAATGACGTCGTTGCAGAGGTACGTCATATTAAATGATTCTGACAAAAGGAACGGTAAAGAGGGTATGGACTCCACGGGGGCAGGCACGATCTGTCCTCCCAGGCTCCCGGTATAAATAGCAATTTCCATGTACGAGAAAGCTCTATGATCTCTAGACTCTCTCATTGTTTTACAAACTTCCAAAATATTATACTAACTTTGACATCAGAGACTCCCCGAACCTAAGACCGCCCTCTCCCAATTGCTCTTTACTTCATTTTTACAAGCCCAGTTTTAAATACCTGAGTTGCTAGAACCTGGCTCAAAGGCGTACAAAGCACGACGATAACAAAGAGTAAGAGTTTCCTTGAATTACTAGATACTTGATTATGAGGTGTATGCCATTCATTCAAAATTTAATCACTAGAAATAGGTATGAAAGTTCTTACTTGAATAAGGTTCTATGTCGGAATAAAAAATGGTGAATATCATGATTTTTCCATCCTTGCATTCAATTTTTATAGAAAGGATTCCAAAATTGGATATCATGATCTTTCCATCTTTGAATAAGGTTCTATGTCGATATGGGCTTCCAAAGGTGTTCGATTTGGGCCTCTTCATGGCTACCAGTGTGTCAGGAGGCCGAGAGACACTATTAGTGGCCCGATTTGGGCTAGCCGTGGTTGCTACTATTATATTTGAAAAAATGATTTATTTTACTTAATATTAAAATATGTTTTTTACTATTTATCAAAATCTCATTCACAAACATTTGTTCCACTAGCGTCCAAACATCATAGGTCCCAAAATGCTTGAATTTGAGTAATTGCATGCACGACTTTGTTCCACTTGCATGGATTTTGGAACGTTAATGTACTTGGTCATGGCCCTCATGGACGACTTGCTCTTTTTCTTTTGTTTTTGGTTAGTTGCACGAGGAGTTTGTTCCTGCTCCATCCCATCCCCGGATTCGGAATGTTCTTATTGGTCACCGCGCTAGCTCATCCAAGACTTGTTGCCGGTCAAAGTCAAAAGCCACAGCAATCTTGCCCAACTTGATCGTTGTACAAGAACTTGTCAACGTGGTTTGCTCAGTAAGGCAAGTCACTTGAGTCTTGAACCACAAGGAATGTGGCATGCAACAAGCAACCCATATTGAAGTCTAGGCAGTCACGTTTGACAAAATATTCATTATAAAAATTTTATTTAGGCATGTTTGGGTAATAGATTATATATATAAGAATGAAATTATTTGAATTAAAATGTTTTATTGAATTTTGAAAAATAAGAAAGAAAATATTGGATAAAAATATTATAAAATTAAAATATTGTTAAAATATTATTTTTGTTTTGAGATTTGAAAAACTTGAATTATTTTCGGTGTTTCATTTAAAAATTTGGAAAAGTTGTAATGATTAGATTAAAAGTTTAAAAATTTAAAATTGAAAATTATTTCACGTGTTTGAGTGATCTTTGGGAGAGAACCTAATGCACATGTTCTATTATAAAAATTGAGATGATGTACGAGAAAAAGTAGAATTGATTCTACGCATGCAAGTAAAAATCGATTTTTTTTTTTTTATAGGACTGCTATTGTAATTAGTAAATTAAAAATAATTAAATGGTTTGAAAAAAATTAGAATATCCACAGTTCTTTAAATTTTGTGGTAAAATAACGAAAATACACTTAAGAATTTATAATATGGTCCCTGACTAATTACAACTTGCATGTATATTTATAAAATTAGAATGTCAAACGTATAGAAAATTGATAAAGCTCATAAATTATGTACAGCGGAAGATAGATTAGGCATAAATTATACCTTTAGTGCTAAGCTAAACAGTCAATTAATTACTTGGTTTTCCCACAAGTTGACAAGGCTCTAGATGATCTACTACTACTACTAGAACCGGACCACCACCTTTACCCCCACTTTTCAACTTGGATCTTGGTTTGTTTTTCAAAAAGTAGTGTTACGTATATTTATAATTTTATTTATAAAAAATATATAATACTCATTTTATCAATTTTAATTTTAAATTTTAAATTTTAAATTTTATAATTTTCAGCATATCAATACTAACATAACATATGTTTTTTTCACGTTCCAATGAGCTGTCCTCGCAGGGAGCTCATAGGAACATGACCAATAAAAGTTAACTCTCTACTAAAGAAAGCAATCAAATATTGAAATCAAGAAATACAGGAAGATGCAGTTAATTATTCCTATATTGATTAAAGAAATGATTAAACACTTAACTCATTGATTAATTGAGTTACAGTGTTTACTTGAAGTCATAGATTACACATGATTAAATTAGAAAGGATCGTTACCCCCCTAAGTTCTCCTCGGGGGTATTAGACAGTAGAGACTATTGCAACACCAACTACTGAACTAACTTTCAGCTCATTCAGTTACCTGGGTTTATAATTAATTTATTGTAATTATGATAATTTATAACGCATACTTTTTCGATGGGTTTATAATTAATAGCATAACAGTTATATATATGTTCATTCTAATTAAATTATAATATATATATATATATATATATATATATATATATATATGTGTGTGTGTGTGTGTGTATCCCCTCCATTCCAGGTTTTACTCATGAAGTAACTGCCAGTTTATATTATCGGTCGCTTTGGCCTTCTAATTTATATTATTACATTATTTTTCATTGATTCTTCCATTTTTTTAATTCAAATTAAATAGATCTTGACATTTTTTTTTTTACTAAAACTGGGTTAAAAATGAGAAATCTAGGATGATATTTGTTGTGTTTGTACCTGATTGAAGTAATAACTGTACTTGTCATCTCAACCATTTATGATCACTTTTGTTAAAAAAATGCTATGATTAAAATTGATATATATGCATGCATTATGCTGGCAAAAAATAATAAATATTGATGTGACAAATACAAAATTATTTAATTTGAAAATAACTGCAAAATCCTGATCCAATAAGATCTACAACGAACAGGAACATACATGATGAAATGATGAAAGGGATACTTTCCTTTAATGTTTAGTCCAATGACCCTAAATTAGAAAAGGAAAACAGAAAAGAAAGAAATTCCATGCATCAGTGTCGACTATTCTTTCTTTTTCCACTGTTTTCATGGAGGAGGCCGTATTCAAGACTTGGTCAATCAGAAGGCGGTTGGGTAATGTGCGAAGCACATTTACTCGGTTGAAAAACAACTTATTTTGTAAAATATAAATATGTTTTGGATTAAAAAAAATATATATATAATTATAAGTAAAACAAGTAGTATATAGAGAATTTTTTATGAACTCAATTTCTGCACCTAACAAGTGAAACGAGATGTGGAGAATTTTTGTGATAGTGATAGTACTTTATTGCATAAATCGAAGCAATCTAACCGAAAAAAAAAATGAGAAATGGTAAAATGAAGGGTTGGATTTAAATCTTAAAAATTTTAATGTACCAGCAGCAGCCTCGTCCTTCAAAAAACAACACACGTAGACATTATATCCTTAGATATGATTTGAATCGATGTATTAATAGTAGTGACATGGTTTGTGAATAGTAATATATAAAATTATTTGGATTAAGATGTTTTATTTGATTTTAGAAAATGAGAGAAAAAAAGTTAAAATAAAAATATTATAAAAGTTAAAATATTATTGAGAAGAGATAGATTGTCAATTTCCTCCTGACTCAATGATGTTGTAAATTTTTTATTTTTTTAAAAATGTTTATGATGATTAAAAAAATACATGAAAAAAAGAAAAGAAAAATAAAAAAAATAAAATACGCATTCATGACATATTTTCATGTTACTTTTTTATTAGTTGTAGCAGTTCTCATTAGTTAATTAAGAATATTATCATATTTAAATTATGTTAAAACTCTAATTATTTATATAGTTATACTTTTTTAAAAATATTTAACAAAATTTTATTATTTATTTCAAATATTAAAATAGTCCTAATGTATAAAAATAAAATTATTATTTATTTATGTTCATCATTTATAATGAAATTTAAATTATATTAAAAATTCAAATTAATTAGATAGTTTTTTTCTCTTAAAAATATACAGTAAAATTTCATCATTTATTTAATGATAAAAAATTAGTATTTTATAAATTAAAGTTGATTTTTAGTGTATGATATAATAAACAGTAATAGGATATGCGAAAAAAACATGCGAAGAAAAAAAAAACAGCTTCTTTATTGATCATTTAAAACTCAAAAATCAATATTTTTTTCACTTTTTCTTTCTTCCTCTCTCTCATTCCCTACGCACGATTGCGGTATTACGTCGCACATTGGCATTCACACGGACAAAAAAAAAAAAAAAAACTTTACTGTTCATTACTGTTCATCATATTGTCGATGAACAGTAATAAGATATGAAAAAAAAAAGTGGCTGATTTAGATTGTGTATGATATAATAAATAGTCATAGGATATGCGAAGAAAAAAAAAACAGTTTCTTCATTGATTATTTAAAACTCAAAAATCAATATTTTTTCTACTTTTTCTTTCTTCCTCTCTCTCATTCCGCACGATTGCGGTATTATGTCACACATTGGCATTCACACGAGAAAAAAAAATATATATTGTTCATTACTGTTCATCATACTGAAGATGAACAGTAATAAGATATGAAAAAAAAATATATATATATAGTTATACTTTTTTAAAAATATTTAACAGTTTCTTCATTGATTATTTAAAACTTAAAAATTAATATTTTTTCTACTTTTTCTTTCTTCCTCTCTCTCATTCCCTACGCACGATTGTGGTATCACGTCACACACAAAAAAAAAAAAAAAAACTGATTTAGATTTACTGTTCACTATAAACAGTAATAAACAGTAACATTATAGTAGCTTTTAAGTATAGGCACCATATATGTATGTATCACCTCGGCTATATAATTAATATTATCACCTGTAATTAAAATCATGTCATGCTTGTGCCCATCCGGATCAACCGCAACCCCCCAACTGCTACCGGTGCTTGAATATTAACACCAGCCGGCCACCGCATCGTTGACGATAAGAGTCTTTAGTCATCGGCACTATTGTCGATCGGTCATTCTGGATCAAGTTCTCAAATTATTATTTGAGCTGAGAGTCGGAAAACACTAATAGCTAGATATATGAATTCAGTAGGTCCAACGTACATAAGACCCTCAAACTCATATATGAGAAGATCTTGTTATTTGAGCTAAAATATGAGAATCTTTTATGTTTTTACTCAGTGTCTTTCTCTTTTTTATTTAAGACCCTCAAACTCATATATTATAAGAATAATTAATTTGATCGAGAGAGCTAGTGATGAACCATGGGTTATAATGGAAACAACTCCCAAAAGATTTTGCAGGCCATGGATAAGTTTTCACAAAAAACAAGAGTTAGATAATTAATTGAAAGATGTTGAACGTTGAAGTTCTTGTCAACACCTACCAATATTTAAAAGTTTTGGAACAAACTGACCGTGGAAACGCCACACGGATAAACAAGAGATCAAACAAGACAAGTAATCGTGCATGCACATATAACCGCGTCTGTTTGACCGCCATGCATTTGCTTTGCTTTGATCTCATAGTAGATATATATGATGATTGACCCATTGCATTGCGAAGAAATTCCCAATTATATAAACATATATACATGCACGCATGCATGCTTCCAGATATGTTGGGAATTAATTAAGTGATGATGAACCTTATACACGTGTCACTTTCTAGGACGTTCTTTTTCTTCCTTTCTTAGTGCAACAAAAACGCGGTAACCATGAAAGCGACCCATTTAAGTTTCATGTTTAGAGCTAACTGCAGCCACCTAGCTACTTACTGCCCGTGATTAGCTTAGCCGCCACCACCTCGTGCAGCTTTAACATACTGTTAATGAGACATTAGAAAACCCTCTCTACACGCCTAACCCTTTGCATTAATTGATCCTTTTCAAATCACACAAATTAAGCTTCTTAACGCAACCAAAGTCTTCATTTGTATTTACGCTTTCATACACATTTTACAATCAAATTCACCGCTTAAATTGTAGAATCTAGAATGATATGTAAATATAGTCATGAGCTCTATATAATTACTTTAATATTACTCGAAAAAATCAATCGAACAGTTATAAATATTATAAAATCAACTTTATATTTTATCTCTCATTTACTCTTAAACAGATACGTTAAGGTTATATTTAAAAATACAATTGTTCTCAAGACTTTCAAACTATTTATTATTAATCACAAATTATTTATAAATGATTTGAAATATTCTTAACATCCAAGCAGAACCATAGAGATCTATATCCTAATAAGATAACAAAGATTTCTTAAGAGATACTAACTTATACTCACTACAAGAAAACTGCTTATTTGCAGCCAGTTAATTCCAGTGAAATGACTATTTACAGTTAAAATGAATCTATTTTGATCACAAATAATCTTTTTACCGTAAATAAATGGCCACAAATACTCATTTTTCTTGTAGTGACTCCAATGATATGCCCCCATTCGTCAATCATTTCATCACATACTAATAACAATCCTATCAAATGAATGATAAACTAATCGATTGATAAAAAAAAAGTCATCTAATTCACTTAGGACCCACACAATATATAAAGGTTAATCGATCAACGATTCTTTACTTAATCAACAAGTAGTTAATCCAAAAACTAGACATTATATCACATATATATTACCACCCACAACCTACATCAACATGGGCACGCACTATAGCCTTTACTCTTTCCCTGACCCAAGGAATTGGAAATTTGGACTCACCTTCGATCAATATAATAAATAAATAAGCCTTTCTGACCCTTTCATAAGTCGATCCTAAAAACAAGCTGGCCTCGTCTAGAACCCACCCTCTTCCAAACACGTGCGCAGCTCCGATTTGATAGTATCCGTCAGCTTCTTTATGTGTGAACACGTGTTCCTTGTTAACCAAGGCCTCGCTTACTCGGCTTTCTCCCCAACCACCTATTTAAAACCACCAAACTAATTCCAACTCATATCCTATATATACTCGAAAAATATCCCATCTTCGGACTCCGTATCATTGTTTGTTTCAGGTTTACACGAGCAAAAATGCAAGCGGGTTCTGTATTATCCTTGCCTCCCAGCGTTCATCTTTATCCACCTTCAACCCCGCGATATGCACAAGTTGCCGCCAAAGATGGCGATGATTTTAGTGCAAAGCTGAAATTCGAGGCTTTCGGTTCCGAGTCTGAGGAGCCGGCAGATGAAGGATGCTCGAAAGGCAAAGTTTTGGATGAGTTGGTTACTGATGAATCGGCCGCAGCAGGCGAAAATGGTGAATTAAGAGATAAATTTGCGGGAGCAGGTGAAAATGGTGAAGAGGAAGAAGAAGAAGAAGAAGAAGAAGAAAAAGAAGAAGAAGAAGAAGAAGAAGAAGATGATGATGATGATGAGGAGGAGGAGGAGTTCTCTTTCGCTTGCATGAATCCCGACGGATCTCCGATTTCCGCAGACGATGTATTCGTCGACGGCCAGATCCGCCCAGTATACCCTATCTTCAACCAAGATCTTCTATTCGCCGACGTTTACGACGGCGACTCGAAGGCAAAGGACGCTACGTTCTCGCCTCTCCGACCGCCGCTGAGGAAGCTTTTCTTGGGAGAGCGAGGTCCTCCGCGGCCGTCGTCATCCTCCGAATCAGAGGAACTGGAGGGCGAGGGTCCGTACTGCGAGTGGTCCGGTAAGGCGGTGGAGGCTTCGCCGCAGGAGCACTCCAAGAAGAGCAACTCCACGGGGTTCTCAAAGCTGCGGAGGTTCCGAGACTTGGTCCTGCGAAGCAACAGCGACGGCCACGACGCGTTCGTGTTTCTGAACCACCCATCCGGAGGCGTAAAGCCGACAAACGAAACGAAGGCGAGTAGAAAGAACGACAACGTTGAGAAGGCGAGGGTCTCGGCCGGTACTGGGAAAGCGCAATCGAAAGGGCAGGGTTCGAAGGGTGTCCGCGCAACGGCATCGTCGGCGCACGAGAAACATTACATGAGGAATAGAGCGAGAAGTGAGGGAGATAAGCGGAAATCGTATTTGCCATACAGGCAGGAT
This sequence comes from Juglans mandshurica, assembly GCA_022457165.1. Taxonomy (NCBI): domain Eukaryota; kingdom Viridiplantae; phylum Streptophyta; class Magnoliopsida; order Fagales; family Juglandaceae; genus Juglans; species Juglans mandshurica. The sequence continues at coordinate 17,471,906 of CM039629.1, forward strand.
CTGGTCGGCTTTTTCACAAATGTGAACGGGTTTAGCAGAAATGTCCATCCTTTCTAATTGAAAATTCTCCCCTCCACTAATATATAATTATATATATATATATATATATATTTTTTTTTGTAGATAATCTAAATTGATTTATTAATTTTAATGTAAATGATAGCAGAAAAGTAGTAATGTATGGAAAAGAAACATTAGCTCGTCCATATAATTTTACTTTTTATTTTCATTATTGAGGTGTCTAGATTGTTTTAACTCTATCTTATTTTTAAATCAAAAAATAATTTATGCATAAAATAGATTATATAAAAATAAACTCACAAATTGATATAGTACGTCAAATTATAAAATTAATTTTATTATAAAATAGATCTAACAGATCATATTAAATCACATCAATTTATAAATTTAATTTTATTTAATTTTTTATGTATGAAGCAGTTATCATTTTAATATCAAGGCTTTCATCTTTCTGTTAACTTTTACCTTTTCGGTTACGGAAATATTATCTTTTATCCAACTTTTCTTCACTTGTTCACAAATCCATGATTTTTCTCTAGGCTTTTCTTTACTCTAGGTTAGAAATGTTCAAATCTACCATCTTTCGACAGTTGACAGACGTCCAGCTTCAAGGATATGTTTGAATCTATTTTAATTTATGAGAATTTATATACCTACAATTTTTTACAATTCATTTTCAAATAACTAATAAAATGTCATTTTATTAAAAATAAATTTTAATATTATAAAACTATCCTCCATTTCATGTAGAGTTATAAATTAGTTGTAAGATAATTGTATGGTTATCGTTTTCCTTAGTTTAATATAAATTTGTTTATATATTTAGAAAAAGAGATTTCTTGAATTTCATGTGTCAATGTCCTATGAAAGTTGGCTACTTGGCCATGCATATCAATGCGTTGGCAACTTGGCCATATGAAGTTTGCCATATAAATTTATTCTTTTTTCAATCATATATAGTTTGTCAAACGTTGTGGATTTGGTTACATACCGTTGGGTCAATGGTGTTATCGAGAAAGAACACTCGGCAATTTTAAGTTTAGAAGTTCATGCTTGTAGCAACACTAGTACTTGTTAAATGTGTACTTGTAGCAATTAATTCTACAAGAAAAAAGAGGCTTGTGACCAATTTATTGCGACTAAAAAACTTTTCGCAACCAATTTTAGTTGCAAATAGTCATTTCGTTGGAATTAACTGGTCGCAAATAAGCAATTTTCTTATAGTAGTTGATGTATTTTGTCTTGTTTTTGGAGGCCAGAAAGACTTCAATATTTCTGAGATGGTAACCTTAAGGAACGATGTCTCACGTATCTTACACGTACTCACTACAAGAAATTTTATTTTTAGGGACGAAATTTGTTAGAGACAAATTAAATTTTATCCCTAAAAGTACTTATTAGAGACAAAATTTAATCTCAAAAATTGTCTGAGTTTCTAAATTCGTTCGAACGGATAAATATCCATTCGAACAGATATTTTGAGACGAATAAAATCATCTAAAAAATGCACGACCGTTCGAACAAGACAAAATAGAATTGAACATTGAATTAATGTATGTTCGAACATTATATAATTTGTTCGAATAATAATCTTGGCGGGAAATTAATTTATTTTTTCCAGAAAAAGTTCATAACCGTTTGAACTTATATTTACTTGTTCTAACGGAATAGATTTGGTGGAAAAATGTAGGGACAAGGTTGCAGGACCGTTCGAATAAGACAAATATCGTTTGAACATGTTCGAACACCATAAAATATTGGGTGTTCTGGTTGTTCTGGAATACTACTAGAAGCTGGATTGGTCGGCATGCCACTAGGTTGTTCTGATGCAGTCTTCCGCAAGTGCCCCTTGCTCTTGCTGAATGTGATCTTATTATGAGGCCTCATCTATGGCGACCTCTGCTCAGTCGTAGACACTGTAACCCCCGATCGGAGTAGAAGGTTAGATATCAACAGTGCAAATGGTAGACTACCTCCACTGGAATAGCATGACTCCAATCGAATACGAAGGAAGAAATACAATGCCAGATCAATTGGATCCCCTGTGCTATCCGCAACAAAAATCTAGCTTGATTGAACCTTAAATCAGTTGTGTTTTTTCGGATCAATGTTATACCCAACAATCAAATTAAGTATTCTGAAAAATGTTATACAGTCGGCCTGTCAGATCAAGTTGCTACCATCATATGGAGGAGCCGAAGGGTCTTGCACAAACTGACGAACCTGATCGTCTGTCAGACCATCATCAGGTAGATCTTCATTCTCATTATCATCCGAACTAGCATCCGACTCTACATTCGGCGCTGGAGATGAGGATGCAGCCAGTGTCTTCGAATCAGATAGTGTAGTCGTTGCTCTCGGTGTAGCCATCACAGCTGCTGCAGGATATACGCCGACCACGCACGGAAGATCAAGGAACTCGGCAATAATGCAGGGTGAGAAAGTAATACTCACTCTCCGGACTGCGAAGCTGTAGCACAGAGCATCAGTGTCATGCTCTCCTATGGAAAGGTAAAACTCACCGACCATCTCTAGATATGCAGTCCCCCGCTGTTGACAGATTGGTGTCCATCCCCGATCGATGATGATGGACTGTATGCTCTGTCCCTCTCATGAAAGATCCCAGAAGTCATCCAAAATCATCTCCCGCTCGACAAGTATAGGCCTCGTATCCTGAGCATAAGCTGCTCTACTACTTTGGCTGGTATGATCTCGTGCACATTTTCTTCTGATGGATGCCATTAGTATACTGTTTAATTATAAGGAAAGCAAGAATATAATTAAAATAATTGTATTATTATATAATTGAAGAATAATAATATATTTTAATGAATTGAAATAATTCGTTCGAACAAAACATATTTTATTCGAACTGACCATTGTAATGTAACTTCATAGTTCGAACTAGGAAAATCTCTATTCGAACGGTATATTCTGTTCATTCGAACAACAATTTGTGTTAATTTGAACGAATTTAATTTGTTCGAACAGAAATATGTCTGTTTGGCAACTGAGAGTTCAAACGGAAACACACCAAACAGACATGGCTGAGTCCACTCAGCCCCGAAACAAAAAACCTAATCTAGATATTATCCTTTATTTTAATCGGTAGAAATGATTAAGAAGTGAAGCTCCAACTACCTTATAAAATAGATGGTAATTAAACAAGTATATTAGAATATACTCTTGATAGTGTTTATCCCATGAATTGGATTTTTTTTATAGCAGCTAACCAGTAACGAAAATCGGAGATGGATAAGAGTTGGATACTATTGGGAGATAGACTTAGGCAAGACTATAAGTAGTATGCACAAGGGGTGAAGTTTTTTATAATGTTTGCTCGCATGAGTGTTGATAGTTGAGGATTTATAGGATGTCTGTGCAATAAGTGCAAAAATCTTAGTTCTTATAATTTGGTGATAGTAGAGGATCATTTATTTGCAAATGGAATCGATCCTAAATACTCATATTGGATCTTACATGGCAAGCCATTTCCTAAAAGAGTTAAATTTAGCAGTCAATCCAATCAAATGGAGAAGGGTAACGACATCGACATGGGCGACATTATTTTGGATGTTTGTGATGACAGTGATGATAATGAAGAGGATATGACTGAAATGTTAAGCTATCTGGGTGCATGAATATTTGGGATGAGGGATGGAGAAGGAACATCTACACAATCGTTTGAGGGAAATGGAAATTTTGAAAGACTGTAGGGGGATGCACAACGAGAGTTGTACGAGGGTGCACCCGTCATTACAAGTTGTCTTTCTCGGTGAGATTGCTCCATATTAAGTCTATTTATCGCATTTCTGCCAAGGTCATCGACATGTTACTAGAATTATTTAAAGAGGCTATCCATTAGGATAACGTAGTACCCCGCAATTTTTATGAAACGAAACAATTGAAGCGAGGGCTATGATTTGACTATAATATCATCCACGCTTGTAAAACTGATTGTGTTCTCTTCTGGAAGCAATATGCAGAATTTGATTCATGTCCAGTGTGTCATGAGTCAAGATGGACATTCGATAAACGTAATTTACCCCAAAAAGTGTTAAGACATTTTCCGTTGATTCCTCAACTTCAAAGATTGTTTACGTCCCGGTTGACTGCGAAAGATATGTCTTGGCATCACACAGAAAGAGTCCAAAATGAAAACTTCCTCTCACATCCTGCAGATTCCATACAATGGAAGAAATTTGACGTCGAGTATCCATGATTTGCTAAAGAATCTTGCAATGTATGTCTTGGTTTAGCAACAGATGGTTTTAATCCATTTGGCAACATGAGCACTTCTCATAGTACTTGGCCTGTCATATTAATGCCCTATAACTTGCCACCTTGGAAGTATATGAATGATCTGTATTTTATGATGACTTTATTGATACCAGGGCCAAGGTCACTAAGAAACGAATTATATGTATATCTGCAACCACTGATTGCAGAGCTGACATAGTTGTAGGATCAGGGTGTCAGTACATATGATGTTGCCTCATCGCAAGAGTTCAAGATGCATGCTGCAGTGATGTGGACAATAAGTGACTTTCCAGCATATAGAAACTTGTCTAGGTGGAGTACAAAAGGTAAAACAGCTTGTCCTGTTTGCAATAAAGATACACAGTCTCAGTGGTTGACAAATGGTAGGAAATTATGTTTCATGAGACATCGATGATATTTACCACATGATCATAGATGGCGTTCAAATAGAGCAATGCTTGATGGAAGGGTTGAGGGTAGGTTATCACCACCAGAATTGTTTGGGAATGATATTATCGCATAATTGGGGGATGTTTAAGAAAACAAATTTGGGAAAGATACAAGAGTTCGAAAGAGAAAACGACAAGTAGTCGAGTTGAATTAGACAAAAAAAAGTATTTTTTTCGAATTGTCATACTGGTTTACCTTGACATTGCGCCACAATCTAGATGTTATGCATATTGAGAAAAATATATGTGAGAATATATTGGGCACTCTGATGTCAATAGAAGGGAAGACAAAAAATACAGCTAACTCTCGTAAAAATGTAAAGGAGTTGAGGATAAGATCGGAGTTGCATTTGCAAGATAATGGGTCATCAACCTATATGCCCATCGAATGGTATGCACTTTCGAATGATGAGAGAAAAAAATTTTGTGATTAGTTCATGACAATCAAAATACTTGATGCCTATGCTTCAAACATGTCAAGATGTGTTCGAACATATGATTGGAAGATAACTGGTCTTAAAAGTCACGACTGTCATTTATTTTTGCAGCGTCGATTGCTGCTTGGTGTGCGTGGAAAGTTTACTCGAGATGTTCTTACAGTTCTCATAGAATTAGGGGGACTTTTCAGGGACATTTGTAGTAGAACGTTGAAAGTTGATACATTGTTAAAAATGGAAGCTAACATTGCAGTGATATTATGCAAATTGGAGAGTTTGTACCCACCTTCATTCTTTAATGTAATGGTTCATTTGGTTGTGCACCTACCTCGTGAGGCTTTAGTCGCTAGCCCGATTCAGTATAGATGGATGTATCCTATTGAATGGTTTTTGGAAAAACTTAAACGATTCGTGGGGAATAAAACTCGTCTAGAATGTTTGATTGCAGAGTCATACATTGATAATGAGTGCCATACATTTTGTTCAATATATTTCTATGGGGTTGATACTAGATTTACCAGACTGGATCGAAATTATGAATGTGGACAAATGGGAGTATCATTGACATTTTCCGTCTTGTCCCAAACTGTACGTCCCATAGGCGCACAAGGGGGCTATGACCTATGTGGCCAAGAATTTGAAAGAGCTCGATGATATGTCTTGAATAACTGCGCAGAGATTGACCATTACTTGAGGTTAATGATGATCCTCTAAATAAATACTTGACCATTCCTTATTACAAATTAATAGTTCACATGAACATGCGTAGCGAACATATAGAACTACTTTGCACGAATAGTGTAACTGACGTAGAAAAGACTCATGAAGAGAAATTTGCCTCATGGTTTGAACATACGGTATTACTGTATAGCCCCATCTTATAATAATACGAACTACATACCACAAAACTCCACAGATTTCTATCTAACATTGATATAACTATAATAATATTTATTGATATAGGTTGTATCGAAATATGGTGAAAATTCAGAAGAAATCTCACTAGAATCGTATGCTCTAGCATTTAGTCCGTCCAGGTGGCCCATCTAATACTCAGGATGTTTGGTGTGTGGATATAGATTTCACACAGCTGACAGTGAATGATATATGAAAACGTAAAATTGTGGGGTCGTAGTAGAAAGAAGCCATGAGTATGATAACATTGACTTTTACGTAATTGTGGAAGATGTCATAGCGTTAAAGTACGTGGGGGATATATGGTCTGATTTTTTAAATGTAATTGGTGGGATGTCTCAAATCGTAGGTTGGAAGTGCGTAACGATGAATATTTTGTAAGTATCAATACATCTTGTACATGGTATGAAGATGATCATTTCGTTCTCACTTGCCAAGCGAATCAAGTTTTTATTTAGATGATCCGGAGTACGGGAATCCATTGCGGGTAGTGAAGAAGTTTGACCAAGAAATGTATATGATTATATTCCAGAGGCAGACGAACCATATGAAGAAGTTGATAGTTCAACAAATGAAGAAGGATATCAAGAAAATGAATCAGACATTAATTTATTTGTTGATCTAAGCCAATATGACATAGTTCCATTGCGTAGAGAAGATGTTCAACCAGCAGTAATTGAGGGTGAAATGTCAGATGAAGATGCATCAACTGAAATGTCTAGTGAGAATGAGGGCGATTGGTCCAGCAAAACTGATAGTGAATGAATTTCAAACAGATATTTTTGTAAGTATTATTCTTATAAATATCTGTAACGTTTGTTCGAATAATAATTTGTTTCAATTTCGAACAGATATGTCTCCCAAATGCATAGCAACATGTGCACCATCTCTATTCATTACTGACTCCCCATGTGGTTCACCTGCCATCAATAATGGGCCAACATCACTAGATCTAGAATAAGATATTCTATCAAATTAAATACCACATTTTATGCTCAATTTAAGTAATATATATCTATAAAATAATTTAATTAAAATATATGCTTAAATTATTGTATATATAGTTGTTGTACGCCAACGCTGAGGTCGACACATTACGAGGGGTGTCTGCATAGAGAAAGTAAGGAAAGTGGGTAAAATTAAAGTTGATATTCCTGATTGTCACACAGGTGGCTCCGGAGATTCGTCAGTGTGGCTTGCTTCTTATGTTGGTACGCTTACTCGCACGTATGCACTCATGATTATATCCTCCTGGTCTAAAGTTCCTCAAGATGTGAAAGACCACATCAAAAATCGTTACTTGGTAATAAATTATATCTCAAGCATTTAAGTATATAACATGGTAATTTAAATTTACTTTGTATTTATATTAATTGTTTATAATTTTTGAAAGGACGAGTTTGAACTTAATTTTGGCCGAGGAGATGATTGATTAACGGTTGAGAAAATGATATTGAATGCATTCCGGAGGTACAAAGGTTGATGACATGCACACTATAAGAAGCTCAGTACTACAACAAAGGCGCGCCGAAATCCATTCCAAGCAATGCCACTAAACGAATGGGAGAAGGTTTGTGATATATTTAAAGATTCTGCTTAACAGGTAATTTTGCTTCTATATTTTTTTAATAGTATATGATAGATGTATTAAACATTTAAACATAATTTTTTTAGTAACAGAGTATTGCGAACCAAGCAAATAGATCAAAATTAATGATACACCATCATGCGGGTTCTCGATCTTTTCATCATTTATCTAAAATAATGGTAAGTTATTCTTGTGCCCATTAAATATTAACAGATAATACACTTTTCTGATTTAAGTTCTAATATAAATTTTCCTTTTGCATGCAGAAGAAAGTTATGCTGACTATGATCTGACCCAACTGTATGCTAAAGTAGACCCAATTGGACCAGTCCCGAAGCAGAGACAAATTATGTAAGTTTAAATTTCTTTAATTCCATTGTCTAATAATATTTTTGTTACTTATACTAACTTTAATGTTTTTATTTTTGTAAGACAAGATGATATCTCTTAAGGAAGCTATTGCTGATCCATCTGATGAATCATTTGTCAGCGATGCTCAGATCATTTCTCAAGTTCTTGGATCACGTTCTGGATATTTGAGGGACCTAGGACATTGCGTGAAGCCATCATCAATATCATCCTCCTCTTCTCAAGCCATATCGAATGACAATAAGACTAAGGAATTGGATGAAGCAACACTTGAGATAGAACAATTGAGGTTCAAAGAAAGAGAGTTGCTGACCCGATTAAATCAAGCAGTGGATTTAGATGCGAGATTAAAAGAGAACATGCAGAAGAGACTGGGGACGAAGGTACAAAAAGCTGTGTTTGAACAGTTGCAGTCAATAATGTCCCAAAACTCTATGCCACCACCACAATTTTAAATTTTATTTTTTCTTTAATTGCCTTTATATTATGATGTTTCAAAACATTTGAACAATTGATATTTGAATTACAATCTGTGTAATATTAGTATGGTATTATTAATTAAATTCTATTTTGTATTATTAATACTATTCAAACGGTAAATAACTAGTTCGAATGGTAAACTATCATTTATAAATCCATTCGAACAAAAACAGACCATTCGAACAAAAACTAACTATTTCGAATACCAACCGAGAAATACAGTCCGTACGGCCGTTCGAACAATAAAATATTAGTTCAGACAATACTAATATGCAAAATCTCATTTGAACAAATATAATTTCTGAAAATAACATGTAAGTTCGAACAATCAAAATTTATGTTCGAACACAAGTCATTTGAAAAATTTATTAGTTCAAACGCATAAAATCTGTTCGAACACTCTGTCCGTTCGAGCAGGATCAAATATGGTCATTAGTTCGAATAAAAAATTCATATTGTTCAAACAGACGTGTCGATTTGAACTGAGAAATATTTCATTCGAACAATGTTTTGAGACAAAATTGGTTCATCTAAAAAAAAAAATTCGTTCGAACAGTTTCGACTGGTTCCCCCTAATTTTGTCCCTAAAAATGATTTTTTGAGATGAAAAAACCTTTTTAGATGGACTTTTTGAGACAAACTGGAGCGTCTCCAAAAATAATTTGGACCAAAACTTGGGTTTTACAAAAAACCCAATCTCTTGTAGTGACCGTAGGTCCGCAACATTTCCCCCTACGTCTTTTATTTGTCGTAAATTGCCTCCATCTTCACGTGTTTTTATTTTTTTTTATTTTTTATTTTTAATTTTTATGTAGAGTTCTACATCGTTTCAGAGCATCCTCCTTGGATTATTCAAATGTAAATGTAAAATTTGCATAATATCACTTGATTTTACATTTGACTATTCTACTCAAAACTTATTCACACTTTGTATTATCAATCTAGTCAATTTAATAATTTTTTTTTCAATTTATTTTTTCTGAATTAAGAGCTATATGAAAATATTAATGTTATGCAATAGGATACTTGGATAAAGAGAAGAAATTAATAAACTTTGAGTATACATCATAACTTGAGTAATTGGAAACTGTCTACAAATATTCATGATACAACCAACATTCCATAATTCAGTCCATCACAAAAATTAACCAACACCAAATCTAGGACATTCCACAATTTCAAATCTACTTGAGCAATTGAGAACTCATGTGTACAAACATTCAGCCCATCACAAAAAATAAAGACAATGCCCAATCACAAAACTAAAAGTGGGGTAACAACATGTGGTCACATAGTTGCTGCCCAGCCACATGTATTTCCATCACATGTGGCTAGACAAACACTAAAATCAAACAAAGTAGACGTTAAACATATACTACTGTAATTACAACGTCAAAATAGGCTAGACAAATACTTACACACTTCCAAAAGTTGTAGATGGGTCCTCAAATGGTGATGTGATTGCATACTTATTCATTAAAGTTTCAAAAATTTCATCCTGAAGATGTTGGAAATAAATTTGCTGCTTTACATTCATGCCAGCAAGATCTAATTACATTATTTTAGCTTCAAATTTCTTATTCTCAAGTGCAAGGTGTTTACTTCTATCCTGCTCTGCCATGCTGACTGCTTCTCTTCTCTCCACCATGGATATATTTATGTCATTTTCCATGCGAGCTAATGTATCGTTAAATTCAGCATCTGATACTTCTCTAAACTTCCTCTTTCTTTCCTTTTCTTTCTCAGCCTTCTTGCTAGGAGGTCTCTCATGGATGACCTCGACATCGTCATTCTAATATCGTCTCCGTCTGGAGTTAATCTAGCACTGACTGGATGTTTTCCAGGTGGTTTCGTCTTCGTTGACAATGTTGACTGATGTTGTTGCCATTTCGGTTGATGTCTCAATAGACATCAACAATGCTCCATGGCAAAACTTGCCTTCTCAACCTATTTGTATATAAATTTTGCCTTTTTAATCTTAAATGAACAAAGTGATAAAGTTAGTATATAAATAAGCCCAAACATATAAAAAAATTAAAGGAGAAACAAAATTAATACCTTACCAGCTCTATGGTACCACTTGGATGCAAAGACTCTATTTGTGCTACAACAACACAAAACTTATTTGTGCATTTTTGGATGGATTGCCATCGATTGGTCAATGACTCAATCGAACGTTCAAGGGTGTTTGGTTTTTTATACTCATTATAGTAATAAAAAATTCTTTCCCACATTTGTATGGATTTTTGGTCAATCCCCCATATAGCATTAAGGCTAATGTTTAGCCAAGGTGAAACAAGGAGATTATTCTCCTATGTGGTGAGAGACACACCTCGTTGAGATTTTTTAGTGTGTGGCCTTTGTTCACCTTCAGCTTGTAATGGTTGGACCACCACATTATCATGTATGCTATTGAATGGAGTCATGCCTTCTCCTTGTCCACCACTTTGCAAGAGAGTAGTGAAGAAGGGATCCGCATCAAATGAAGACTTCATCCTTGAATAATTTAAAGTTCATCGTAAAACTTGAACAAAAATTTTAAACAACACCAGGATAATTAAGATTCTGAAATAGAAATTTAAACAACACCAAAATAAATTAGATTTTGAAGTAGAAATTATAGGGATGTTGAAGTGGTTAATAGATGCTGGGCAAAGTTTCCAGACCCATTGAATCCTTCAACACTTGATCACATTGATGAGGACATACTACAACATGATCTACTTAGCATAGAATCCATAAAGATGCGTGGGCAAGGGAATTGGCAAGACCAATCCATTATAGCATTTAGCCTTCTTATTATTATATTTTTTAGTATTGTTTTACAGAGATCAAGATGAACATATGAGAAATAAGACATTATAAAGAAAATATAGAATGCGTGGGCAGAGATCTGCATGAGATTTTATACTTGGCTCTCCCGATATATCAAGTAGAAGTGGAGTAGGGAGATAACAAAATTCCTTTGTATTCAGGTGGTAACCTTTCTGAAAGTATTTATTTTGTTATCACTGGCGTTTATGGACAGAATATAACTCAAAAAAACACTTTGTTATGGTTCAGTTTTACTTATTGATGTTTATGGAATGCTCATGATGTGCTTTCAAAAACGAAAAATTGGTATTGATGATTAAACAACTGCTGAAATTCTTCACTTATCAATGAAGGAAAAGAAAAAAAAAAAGATAATTGTAGAAATATTTTATTCATACAATGTCCAATTTCCAAATTTCCATTTCAAAGGATTGTGGATTCATTTGCTTTCCTTTTGTTTTTCGAAAATGAAGTTGTTCCTTCTTGTTTTTTTGTTCTGTGGATGGTATGTAATGTCTTGCTAGTTTCATAGAACATGGTTCTCTGGTCATATTCAATAAATCAAGGGTAGTTCTTTCAAGGAGCAATTGTCCATTAGTTTTGTCAAAAGATATATATGAGCATGAAACAAATGAGGGAGCTGAGAGATTTAGCTATGAGGAGGCATTGGACCTCGCATTAATAATGCGTGTTGAGAGCTTTGTTAATGGGGATATCAACACAGTAAACTAAGATGGTCTTGGAAATAAGTTTTTCTTATATGTTGCTCTATCTTTTACCTAACTTTAATGGTACTAGACTTTGGTAAATTGCTCATAAACTTGTACTCCAAGCTACTACTACACATTCATTCTATTTACCGTACTACAGCCTTAATCCCTAATAACAAAACCCCTAATCCAAACATTATATACGCAGTTCCAAGTTTCAACATCATATATGGGAGCTAATAACAATATGGATTTCTTTTGTACTCTATCTTATAACAAAATCCCTAATAACGGAACCCTATATGCTTAATCCAAAATAAAATCATCAAACTACTTAAATCAACACCACAGTAAAAACAATTTCAAACATACTTACCTATTTTTCAAAAATTACGGCAGGATGTGCTGGTGTTGTTGCGAGGGGCTCCTGCTATCAACGGACTGAAGCTAGTGACGGGCTGTTATCGAAGAAAAGGTAGAAAGAAAGAAAGGAGGGGATTGGAAAAAAAAATTAAAGACTAGATGAAACTGCTATCGACGGATAGAAGCACTTGGAGGGGATTGAAAAAAAATTTATGCTACATACACATTCGGAGACGAAAAGGCAGTGGCTTTAATTGGTCATGAGAAATGAAAGAAACCTAGCAGAAAGGAAGAAAGGAACAATGGAGAAATGGAGGAGAAATACCGCGAGAGAGAAATGAGTTGGGGAGAGGGAGAATCGGGAGAGACAAATTATTTTTTATTCCATTTGATCTAGCTACACTGAAATCCAAATATGAGACCCACAACACTAATTTATTGTAGCTAGAAGTCATTTTCTTTTGCATTTGCATAATCTAATGTAGTGTATTTTTGGGCTCTATTATCCAAACTCTTCATTTTTTTTTGGATTTACATAATCCAATACCAATGCTCTAATACATGGAGTTGTGCATGGGCATGAGCAATGTTTTTGCACATTCCTCCACAAAATTGTAATAATGCCCAAATTCTTTGACGGGATGAAATTTGGAAAGATCGAATTTAAGGAAAGTACAAAAAAAAAGTTGACAATCTTTTACGCTATCATGAACTTAATTTATCATGAAATAAAGAAATTCTTTTTTAAAATTTTTTAAATTGATTTAAAAAATACTTTAAAAAACAAACAAAATAAAAAATTACATTTTACACTTCGTAAGAACTGTCGGGAGGGATTCAATATCGGTGACTCTAACAGTACCTTTAAAAATTTCTTATACCGAACATTTTTAATCCAAAAGAAGCTAGTTGGGCTCATGAGGTCTTTTGGTGAGTTATAGCTAGCAAGCATCGACCCAGCTTGTTTCTAGCCCAAAAACAGAGTATATATTTGGGCCGCCACAAATATGATCCAATCTTTTCAGCTTACAACGTGTTGGTCAAACTGAACTGCTCAATCCCCTAAAAATTATCCATGGATTCCAACCATCCTTTTTTGTAGTTTGCACGGATTAAGATGCAAAAAATTCTCAGATCTCATACCAAAAAGATTTTATATATATATATATATATATAATTTGTATAGAGTAATGCTACATATAGTAGTGGAGTGTGCAAGTACCGTACAATCGTTTTGAAAAAGAGTAGGGTTTACTATTTAAAAATTAATTTTTTTTTTATATAGGTCTCATATTTATTTATTTTTTTTAAAATAATTACAGAACGCTTGCATATTCACGACTGCAAGTATCATTTCTCATGTTTTAAATTATTTTATCTTAAAATGTACAAAATCAACAAGCGTAGAAAATGACAGGCTTGAGATGATTAGGAAAATATAGGACGTGGGATTCTCATCCACAGGGATGGGGAGCCTCTGTTGCTAGCTAGCAGCTCATGTTGCCTCTCACCCTTTAGTTTTCTTTATCCACATCGCCCATTCCCAGCCTCTTTCTAGTTCCCCAGGCCGCAGCTCCTACATAGCAAAAAAGCTCTTCTATGTCCCCCACTCTGCTACCGATCTCCCGACTGTAAAAGATACCATTGATCATGTGAAACTCATATCCCACTCTGCTCCATTTCACAGACTTATGTCCTTAATTTGTTGTGTCAAAACTCAGTTGAAACTTGGAGATTTGATGCTCCATTTCTCATCTGTTTTCTTGAGGTTATATATATAGGTACGGTACGTGGGAGAGGATTGCCCTGAGAGAAGCAATCATGTCTGGGTCGTTTAGAAAGTGCATGATGCTGTGTTGCTGTTCAAGCAAGGTATCTGTAAGTTCAGTACTAGACTCTTAATAACGCTGCATGATGAGTTGTGTTTTTATTTTTATTTTTTGGTATAAAATTATTGATTGCTGATTTTTTTATGATATTGAACCGAGAAAGCACTCTTTGAGATCAGGCGCATAATTAATACTTTTAATCAGCCACTTGCATGTATGAGATTTGCATTTTGTTTTCAATCAGCTTCAATAAATGACCAGGTCATCAAGTTAATTTGTGTGACTGGGGACGTCGAACTTTGTAGTGTTTGGGCAAAAAATTCAAACTGGTAGCCAATGAAAATATTTGTCTAATCACATCTTAATTACTCTATGTTTACTGTAAAAAAACTGTTTATTTGTAATCAACTATTTTTTTATAAATATGATTATTTCCTACTAAAATGAGTTTATTTTTATTGTAAATAATCATTGATCTCGTTGCAAATAATCTGTCGCAGCTAATGTTAGTTTACTCAATTATTATATATATATATATATGAGAAATTCTATTTGCAGTCTCCATTTAGGAACTGTATGTGCAGGTCCTTTATTAAATGAGAAAAAACATTATTTTAGGAGGGATAGTTTTGTAATTTTAACAAATTTTAAAGCTAAAATAGCCTAGACTTGTATTGCAGTCCCCATTTAGGGACTGTACCTAACATTGTTCAACAAACTAACCCGGAGACTAATATATATATATATATATATCAAATTTTACCAAGTGGGCAGCTTCTAAAAATATTATATGGTCCAATGGAAACTTTGTTTGGAGCTTTCATCTTTGAGAAAATCATTTTTCTATTCTGTGTTTTGTTGGATTTTGAATTTTTTAGAGTTTTTATGACAAGTTTAAAATGATTTTGAGTGAAGAAAGAAAGATATATAGACTAGGTCATTTAAATAGTTGTTTATCTTGATCTTATATTTTCATTTTTAGTGATTGATGTCTTCTCCAATAGGTCATGTTTTTACTTGATATTCATGCAATATTTTTTACAACACATTTTGTAATTATATTTTAAAATGAGTATATTTTTATATAATAGTATTATTTTTATAAGATATTTTATATAAATATTAGTCTCCGGATTAGTTTGTTAGTGTTTATAGTATTAGTCTTAAGAGACATCTGAGTTATTATTTTAAATTTATCCAATTATCATGGATGATTGTCGCATCCAAAAATCAACATTAACAATCAAATTTTATAAGAGAACTGTTATATACACAAGAAAATTACACAAAATAAATTTACAAATTGATGTGATTCCATTAAATTTACTTTACAATAAATGCAATTTTATATTCTGATGTATCGCATTAAGCTATATTAATTAGTAGGTTTATTTTTATGTAATTTCTTTATGTTTAAAGTATTTTCCATTTTATAATCTTTATCCAATTATTTATACAGATAATAATACGAAAAATGATAACCTTACAATTACTATAAATTGTGTTGTTATTTCAATTTTCCTTCTCTTACGCCATCATCAACGTAATCTAATCCTCAAAAAAAAGAAAGGGTAATGGTCATTTTTGGACTAAGCAGCTCAGGCTTTAAAACAAAACAGCCAAGCACAGGCTTTATAGATAGAGTCATGCCTGCCTTTCTCTGGCCGGCGACACAATTATCAAGAGAGTAGGCGTCGTGGGGGTAGTAGTGATCATCATTTCTCCTTGAAAAGTGAGCTTCTCTGATTACAGTCTCTAGCTATAATTCTCTTCCGTAACCCAGAACCAGGCCAGGAGAATCTCCAACAAAGGTCCGTACGTACAGATACTCGATCCTTTTTACTCTCCATCTGCAACTGCTCACCCTTTATCCGTGAGTGTTTTGACTGTCCGTATACCTCATCTTGGAATTTGATTTCCGATCTGTTTCTCGATTCCCCACAATTAATTTTCTGTGTTTTATCTTGATCTTTTCCTTTGGATAGTTATGGCCGGGCTCATCTTTTTAATTCTCTTTCGACATTTATTTCCAAGACTCCATTGTTATTCCTCCAAAAGGAAAAGGAGACGAAAAGAAATGCGATCCTGCTGATGTTTTTTTAGCTGAATTCTTCTTGTAAATCTCATGAACTTTCTGAAGTATATGGATCGTTGACTCGTTGGTTCAAGCGCGAGCCTTTATCGAAGATATATATTCAGACGAATTTAAGAACGGGATGTTTTCCTTTTGCCCGATTTATTGTAGATATTCTCAGTATCGTAGCTTCTCATGAACCGATCTGTTCAAGAAATAAACCCAACGGATGTCCCTTTTGATGATGACGACTAACCGAGCTTAGTTTGGATTCATTGGTTTGATTTTTGGTTTAAAGAAATGTTAAACAGTTTTCAATTCTCGGAATGGATAAATAACATATTAATTTATGGAATTGGCAGAGGGAAGACATGGCTACGGAGTCGTACGAGGAGGCCATTGCAGGACTCACGAAGCTTCTCAGGTACTATCTCGTCCAGACAATCAGAGTACTTTTTTTTATTTTTTTTCCTTCTTGTCTGTAATGGACAATGATTCGCTGTTCTCGATTGTCATTTTCTGTTCGGTTCCATCGGGTTGCAAGCATGGGTCCCACTTAACTGTACTCTAATCTGACGGAGGTAAAACTCCTTTTGGTTACAGTGCGAAAGCTGACCTTGGAGACATCGCCGCCGCAAAGATCAAGCAGATAACGGCGGAGTTGGAGACGGCCGGTTCGAATCAGTTTGATCCGGTCGAGAGGATCAAAACCGGCTTCGTCCACTTTAAGAAAGAAAAACTTGAGTACGTACATTCTTCTAAATTATCCATGATCGATTTTGTCTGGGATTTTCATTTTTCTTCTTGTTAAATTAAAAATAAATTATTTTTTTAATTATAGATCTCATTTTTTTAAAAGGGAGCTCGCCAACTCTTGAAACTCTATAATACATTATTCTAAATTAAATACATATTTTGTTTTAATAACATAATTATTAGATTAAATTGATTTTTCTAATAACATAGTGACTAAATTAAATTGGTTATTAATACAAAGGATGGATATATATAAAATCCATCATCGGTAATAAAAATTCGAGAAATGATATTTGTATTATATTATTTTCAGTGACATTATTTATGTGAGGTATTATAAGTGGTTTTATATGTCAGTCATTTAAATAAATAACCACTAAAAATATGCAACCTTAATAAGTGTAAGATGAAAAAATAAAAAAACATTATTCTAAAACTTAGCATTAATGCCGATTCAATGGCACCGAGTGATGGTGCCATTGCTTATTGTCAACTTGATTTTTATTGTTCATCATCAAGACATTTACGTAGTCCAAAGAGCGCGCATAATTCCCTATAATACATTAAGATGCCACAAGTTTAATTGATATGGACGTTTCACAGATTGTTGGAGATCAAAAAGCTCGAAAGATTCTAGAAATTTAAATTGGCTTTGCAAAGTTAATGTAAATTGAAGATGGTCCTGTAAACTGAATGGTGTTCAATGCATGCCCTTTTTCAGGAAGAATCCTGCGTTGTACGGTGAACTTGCCAAAGGCCAGAGTCCCAAGGTTAGTCATCATGCTACTCTTTATAAGTAGAATAAATACTCTTTATAAATAGAATAAATTTAGAGCATTGATACATACAACACATTTTTACTATATATTCACTACCAAAAAAAAAAAGAATATTTATGGCTATTTGTTTACAGCAAAAAAACTATTTGTGATCAAAACAAACTCATTTTAGTTATAAATAGTCATTTCGCTGGAATTAATTGGCTACAAATAAGCAGTTTTCTTGTAGTGATTTTATAATAATATCGTAAGATAAAAGTATTTTTATAAAGTAATGTTATTTTTATAAAATGTTTTACAAAATTAATTACCCTTCATTTAACACATTATTGTGAAATATATTATGGAAAATATTGTGTACAAATAATTTTCCATAAATTTATTCACGTTTTTTTATTAGCGGTGATGTAAAAATCTGTCATATTAATTTACATAAAAAATATGAGAATTACTACATACATAAAGAGATTGCATAAAAGTAAACCCACAAACTGATGTGGCTTTATGACATAAGTTAGATCTATTTTACAATAAAAAAATCTTTACAATCTGACACATCACATCAAGCCACGTCAGTTTGTGGATTTACTTTTATATAATCCTTTCGTAGCTAAAGTATTTTTCAAAAAGTATTAGTATTTTAATTTTTTTTATCAATATAATAAACTTCACAATAAATAAAGAAATGATATATGCACTCCTAAATATGTAAGTATCACGCACTTTTAGATAATTAAATACTATATCTATTTTAAAAAATTATTTTTTTAATGTTAGACCCTATTATTTTTAAAAATGAGTATTCATGACTTATTTACTTTAAAACTGTACATTATTTTGGATCCATCAGTTGCATTCACACTTTGCCCCATACACGTGATGATCAATAGTGTTTATTGGTGGTAGGGGTTGAAAAGTGAAAGGCTTTTTTGTAGTCAGGTTGGATAGATATTAATTGCTTCCCATTTGCATTTTGTCAATTTGAAACAGTCATAATCAATAATATCGATAGTAACAAGTCAAAGACAAAAGCAAGTTTTATTTCCCTATTGGCACCTGCACTCAACTTTGTTCGTCATATTTGAATCTTAAAAAGTTTTTAAATACTTTTTAATTGACATATTGTAATAAATAAGTTGAAAGTATTACATCAATCTGTATTTTAATAATTTCCTCTCGAAATTTTGGTCTATATCTAATGTCACATACATGCATGCATTTGGCTAACATGGATATATATTTGTTTAATGGATATGCAGTTTTTGGTATTTGCATGCTCAGACTCTCGCGTTTGTCCCTCCCACGTCCTGAATTTCCAACCGGGAGAGGCCTTTGTGGTTCGCAATATAGCTAACATGGTCCCGCCCTTTGACAAGGTTATTTTTCCTTTTATCAAAACCCTCTCCGATCTCTAAGCTTTTGTTCACACTTCATCAAGAAATTCTTGTCCTTGTGGCTTCCTTTAATTCATCTACTTGACATCACGCGTACTTCGATCGGTTTGAAAATTGAAAAGTTGACTCTCTAGTGGTTTAAATGCTGTCAGACTTGGCGAAAGAGGCTCCTCTTACCTAATCAATTC
This sequence comes from Juglans mandshurica, assembly GCA_022457165.1. Taxonomy (NCBI): domain Eukaryota; kingdom Viridiplantae; phylum Streptophyta; class Magnoliopsida; order Fagales; family Juglandaceae; genus Juglans; species Juglans mandshurica. The sequence goes on from CM039629.1 coordinate 17,491,332, forward strand.
AAAAGTTGACTCTAGTGGTTTAAAAGCTTTCTTCTTCTTTTTTTTTTTTTGGTTTCATTTTTGACACTTATTTGTTTAATTTTATATTTGTTATGTTGACTTGCTCTGCATGACGTTGCTGCAGAATAAATACTCAGGCGCAGGGGCGGCCATTGAATATGCAGTGTTGCATCTGAAGGTTTGAATACATGCTAAGCTTAGCTATGCTAGCCACTCTTTCCCTTTTTAATCTTCAATTTATTATCACGCTTCACCTACTCTGTTTCGTGGGAGTTGTTCTTTTGGCAAAGGGGGACTATTCTTATGGTGGGGTAGGCAACGTGATGTCGCCTAGACATCGAGCGTTCCCCACACCCTCCCATTATCCCAGATTCCCATATGCATTGATGCCAATTGACAACAACCCACCCACCAAAGCCCCCCAATAGATGCTTTGCTTTCTAATATGTCTACAATTTTCAACTCCAAAGCGTCATGAGTCATGACCTTGAAATTCCTACCCATCTTTTCATTTCCTTTTGGGTAGATATTTGTAGAATTGAGGATAAGAGTTCTCTTACGTATTTTTAGGTATTTTTTATCCATTTTATTGATGTGATTGGTCAAAATAATTATTTTATATTAAAAAACAGTGATATAGCCAATAATATTAATGAGATGTGCAAGAAGTATATAAAAGTGACTGTACATAGACATTTGTGTAAAGTATAGAATATTTTGGTCATATAAACTCTATGTTAACAAGTAAATGACCAAAATAATTCATGCTTTACGGTTTACACTAAATAAATATTATCCATTTCATTTGAAATAGAGATGAAATATCCTAGAAAATGGGGAGTTCGACCATTAAAGACATGGAAAAACATAAGCACCACTTATGGGAGTTGGAAGTCAGGATGATAGCCAATGGCCAGTGAGAGACACGAGATGGATCTCATCTCATGTACTTGCATAGTTGTATAAATATGCCTGTAACTCCTCTAAATAATGAAATATAAGACATGGAACTTGTTTATGTTATTGGTTGGGTCATTTACTGCCTTCTAGATCGATGAAAAGTAATGCCATAAAAGTGAGAAGGCAGAATAGTTTTTCCAATAAGAAAAAGTACAAAGAGCATGCTACCTCCCTTCCCCTTTATTCAGACTAAGAAAACAAAGGCATTTCAGGTGGAAGTTATTGTGGTCATGGGACACAGTTGCTGTGGTGGTATAAAGGGGCTCATGTCTATACCGGACGATGGGACCACTGCGAGGTACGCAAAAAGTATTCTTGTATGATCATGATGTCATTATATTAAGAGCTCTTTGCCTGATTTTTCTAGGATGTGTGATCAGAAATTATACTAGAAAGTTTTTTTTTTTTTTCCTTTTATTGATTGCATTGAAATTAAAATTAACAATACATTAAAAGGGGAGGGATGTCCATAGCAAAAGTCTGGTTACAACGAAGGTTACGGTGTGATACATGTATGAAATCACCACCACTTGTCTTAAAAGGAGGTAAGTGTAGAATTAGAGTTTGAAGTTTGAACTCAGGACCTCTATTATGATATCATGTTAAATCATCATTTGTCCCAAAATCATATTTGTATAATATTCTTAACAACGTGGACTATAGGGTTTAGAAGACAACAACAACGTGGATTTAGGCTGCGTTTGGGTGTTAATGTGATTTCAAATGATCTGAGCTGATCTGTAAATAATTATATTTTGTATATCTCATTGAAATGTGTTTGAATGTATGAAGTAAGTTGAGATATATTTATTTATTTATTATTTTTTTATGAGAAGTCAAAAAAGAAGTGGGCATCATTAATGATTAATTTAGATAGATTAAGATGAATTTGACACCTATATATTGAAGAGTTTTCGGTCTTAGATACGAGGGGGAGATGGAAGATGGGTATGGAAAAGTGGAAGAGGGGAAAAATACAAATTTGATTTGCCTTGTTGGCTTTTCAGAAGTACTTCAAAGACTTGACCTCCCATGTGATGTTATTTCAGCTGTCTTAATAATATAATAAATTAATAGTGTCAACCTAATCACTCTCCTATCCAGCTGAATAATAACTTTAAATGGGAAGTATTTCTACGAAGAGAAGGTACAGGAATATTATATTCCAGTGATGGCATATACTCATAGGAAAATGCTACGCGCTAGGAGCTCCCGCTGGGCATGTAGTATTTTTTTATTTATATTTTTTCGTTTTTTTATATAAATATTTTTTAATAATTTTAAATATTTTAAAAAATAAAATAAAAATTATAATATTATTAAAAAATATGTTTTTAATCATGAAATAAAATAAAAAATAATATTTATTCTACTTCATAATTAAGGAAGTATTTTTTAATATTTTTTTTTTTACTTTAGAAAGTATTTTTTAATGAGCATCCGAAGAATCATGTGATAAGCATCCGAAGAATCATGTGATAAAGAAAACTTGAAGGGAGCTATCAAAATTAAATAACCTTTGGCATATACGCCAACTTGCCATTATTGCCTCTATGCCCCACTAGTTTCCATAATCCTTCTTGTCTTTCCATGTCAACATTATTTTTTTAATGTGTTTTTCGTTTGCTGTTTTCTGTTTTTTAGTTTTTAATAAAAAAGAAATAGGCTATTTTGGACTTGGTATCGGTAGTAGCAGAGTCTCATATTCATTCTGTCTGGGAGGACGGAGGGGGTTAGTGCTTATCTTCTTTGGAAAATTGGTCGTTTAGTTATGTTTTTATAGAACGCTCTTTCTGTTAGGAGAGAGTTCTATAGAAGTTAAGACAATATCCGCCATAAATGAATTTGTGTGTAGGGGTGGCCCAGAGCAGATGCGTAGTTTGACTTATAGTTCAGATTTTTCTTGTATTGATAAGTCACAGTTGTAACTTCGATTTATGGAATGAAACGAAGTCTATTTAAAAAAAAAAAAATGTCAGCATTATTTCTGTGTATTGAACTTGCAGTGAATTTATCGAGCACTGGGTCAAAATCTGCTCCCCCGCAAAGACCAAGGTTAAGACAGAATACAGTGAGTTAAGTTTCCATGAGCAGTGCACCAATTGTGAGAAGGTAAATTATAATGATATTCATACAACTATTTTATATTAATTAAATTGAAATCAATTAAATGCTCACTTGCTTGCCCATATATATATATATATGTTATAAATGGCATATATATATATATGACTAAAATTATAAGGGAAGAGCAGTCCAAAAGCTAAGTTGGGTGAGCCTAATGCATGCAGGAAGCTGTGAATGTATCACTGGGAAACTTATTGACATATCCGTTTGTGAGAGAAGCTGTGGTGAATAAAACACTGGCTCTCAAGGGTGCACACTACGACTTTGTCAAAGGAGCTTTTCAACTCTGGGATCTTCACTTCAAAATTATACCCACCCTGCGTGCATGATCGATGATCATCATCTGGTCATGTCTTGTTTATCTTCATCTCCTTTTTTAGCCCTGAAGAGCATTCTATCCAGATAAATGCTATTCTTGATCATCCTATATTTAGTCATCCTCAATCACATTTTGATTACCATGCGTCGTATTTTAAGTGATTGATATTTAAATGGTTGATATATGAAATCACTTAAAATATTGTGGCACGTAAATAAATGTGATTAAGGATGATGAGATTTAGAATGAAAAGTAGCCTTGCTCTTCTGTATATGTTAATTAGAACTGCAAAATAACACATTAAGTGAAGTGTAAGTTAAGTTTACATAAAATATAATACATTTGTGGGCAAGTCAATAAGCACTTGGAAAACTCCTATAAACACTGGTAAAGGAGTACAATGATTGTTCTTTCGTCAATGGGTCGTGTTTCATAGGGCACTTTAACCTTACAATGTCTTCTTACCTCTCAACATTCTAATGTATTTTTAAAACCCTTCACAATGAATGTTGTTGTAGCCCTTCTTTCTTCACTTCAGCCCATTGGTGGTAATCTCCATTCCTAATCAAACAACCACTTGTTTCATAAGTTGAGTTGACCAAATGACAATAGATTTTATCATTTCTATTATATGATAACATTTATTCTCAAGTGTAGACCAAATCTTTCATGTATAATATTTAATTAAATGAGTGTGAAGTATAGAGTCACGAATTAAACTTAAAATCTATGCTCCGATACTTTATTAAATCATCACTTATCTAAATTATATCTTCGTACTTCTCACTTATGGACTAGATTTTCCTTAATAAGTTAGATCAATTCGTAGAATATTTTAGTTAAAAATAAATTGGAGTGTAGAGTCAACATGAAATATTTTAATTATCTAATACTCCCTCTCTCCCCTCAATCATTTTCTCGAACCCATGGGCTTATTTGTGTAGTAGGGATGTCTCTCCCCCAATGGTTATTTTATTTAGCTCGTAGGTTTATCTTTCTCGGTGTGTCTTCCACTCTCTAGGCTTATCTTTTTTATTTATGCTACCAAGAAGCCTTTTTATTTTGGTGACATGGCATTACTTTATCTAAAAAAAAAATAACACACAGACAAACAAATCGGCATATTCACTCTAACAAAGAACAAGAATAGTGCACAACTTATGATCTTGAAGGGGTCAGATTCCTCCAACAATGAATCTTATTAACTTTTCTCAATGCCTTTTACAAAGAAAGCTCCAGTATTTATACACAATGGAGATCGTTATTCTAGTTACAGATGGGAAGGGTATTGTTGTAATCTATCCTAAGTAAGAAAGGGTACATACGTAAACTCATACATTTAACGAGTCACATGCCCTTCAGCTGCTTACTAACCCTCAACTCTTTCATCAATCCATTGAACTTCCCCTCCACGTGTCCATACTACTCTTCTACTGCACTGCCCCCATGCCACTGTAATGCTCCTAACAATTTTCCCCCCATCAAAAGACCTTGCCTACAAGGTCAGGGTAATGAACTCTCAACTAGTTCATAGGAACCCAAGATGAGTCTTCCTCAAGAGCCCCACGCCATTTAACCAACAATTCAATTAATCGGTTGTTGTTAAGGGTAGACATTCTTCTATGCAATATAGTCTATGGCTCAGTCCTCAACCCCCCATGAGAATCAAGTAATGGCAATGTGGATGAAATATTATCTATTGGTCCAATATGTTTTTTCAATCTGGAGACATGGAAAACTGGATGTATAGATGAATTCTGTGGCAATTCCAAATTTTATGCCACTTCCCCAATGCGTTCTAGCACTTTGAAAGGGCCACAATACCTTGCTGCTAATTTAGGATTAGCAACTTGACCCAAACACTACTGTTTGTACTTTTGCAGCTTCAAATACACCAAATCCCCAATTTGAAATTGCCTCTGTGTCTGATGTCTACATGTTGCTGCTTCATGTTAGATTGAGCAGCTAGGAGGTTCTTCTTCAACAACACTAAAATTTCTTCCCTTGACTTCAACTCATAATCCACTACCTCATTTTGTGTTGTGCCTCCTACATATTGCAGCAATGTAGGAGTGGAACACGATACAAAGCCTCGAATGGTGTAATTCTGGTTGATGAGTGGACTGCTGTGTTATACCACCATTCTGCCCAAGGAAGCCAATGAATTCACTGCTTGGGTCTCTCATAAACAAAGCATCTAAGATATTGCTACACGCATTTGTTAACTATTTCAGCCTGCCCATCTGACCGAGTATGATAGGCAAAGCTGAAATGCTAGTTTCATGTAATATAAATAGCTCCCTCCAAAAATTACTCATGAAAGCCACATCCATCTGTTATAATAGTTGATGGCATACCATGCAACTTGAAGATCTGAGAAATAAAAAGCTTAGCCACTGAAATTGCACTGTAAGGATGAGATAATGGCAGAAAATGAGCATATTTTGTAAATATATCAACCACAACAAAAATGACAAAATCCTTTATAAACAGGAAGAATATAAATAAAATCCATGGAGATATCACTCCATGATCTAGTGGGAATTGACAATGGTTGTAACAAGCTAGCTGGTTGCAAATTCACTATCTTGCACTTTTGACAAACTGCACATTCTTTAATATATTTCTTAATATCTCTTCTCATGCCAGTCCAAATGAAATCAGCCTTGGCTCTATGCAAATATTTGTGATACCCTAAATGTCCCCCAAAAGCACTGATGTGTACGAACAACAACACTTGTTCCTTCAAAGGAGATAGAACTGACATAAATTATCTTCATTTCTTAAACAGTAGGCCATTTTTTACTGCAAAAGTTTGATTGGTAGCAGACCCTTGTTGTAACTTACTGCAAATCTCATAAACTTCTTCATTCTACAAATAAGAAGTCTTCAATTGTTCTGACCACATTGGATCTAGAACTGTGATAGCAGACAAACATGTTTCTTCCTCTATAGCATCATCTCTTCTTGAAAGAGCATTTGCAACAACATTCTCTTTGCCTTTCTTATATTCAATGGTAAAATCATACCTAAGCAACTTGCTTATCCATTTCTATTGTGATGGGGTCCCTATCTTATGCTCCAACAAAAAATTAAACTATGTTGGTCAGTTTTAATAACAAAAGTAGTCCCCAAAATGTAAGGCCTCCACTTCTTGACTGCCAACACCAATGCCATCAGTTTCTTCTCGTATGTAGATAAATCCAATGCCTTGACTTTCAATGCTTGACTAAGGTATGCCAAAGGCCTTCCATCCTGGATTAACATAGCCCTAATACCCCTTCTTGATGCATCACACTCGATAAAAAGGGCCTAGAGAAATTAGGCAAGACTAAAACAGGTGGGTTAGTAACTGCTTGTTTTAATGCCTCAAAAGCCTGTGAAGCTTCAGACCCCCAAACAAATGCATCATTCTTCAATATTCAGTGAGTGGGGCAATAATAAACCCATAGCTTCTCACAAATTTCCTATAATATCCAATTAGTCCAAGGAATCCCCCTAGAGTTAATGGACCTTGGTAAAGACCATTCAGTCATAGCTTTAATCTTGGATGGATTTGCTATTACCCCTCTAGCAGAGACTACGAGAATGTTTGGAAATAATTTCTATCTCATCTCATCCCATCCCATCTCATCTCATTTCATCCCAACTCATTTCCTTTTCAAACATCATTCAAATACAAACACATTCACACTAATCATTATAACTTTTTCAAACTAATCATAACAACTTTTTCAAATTACCAAACAAAAAAAATAATTCAATTTTTTCAAATCTCAAAATAAAAATAATATTAAAAAATTATATTTTAACAATATTTTAACTTTATAATATTTTTTATTCAACTTTTTTTCTCTCCTTTCCAAAAACCCAATAAATACTTAATTCAAACTATCTCACTACTATTCACAAATCATCTTACTACCATTCACAAAATTCTTATCTCATTTCATTCCCCAAGCATCCCCAAAGTGCCCAATATAGTCAATCTCCTAACATCCAAACTTACACTTCTTTAGCAAACAATGTGTTTTTTGCTAAAACTTCCAATACCAATAATAAGTGTTGTAAATGTTCCTCCTTGCTCTTGCTATATACCAATAGAGAAATTCTATTTGCAATCCCCACTTGGGGACTGTATGTGCAGACCCTTTATTAAATGAGAAAAAACATCATTTTAGGAGGGATATTTGTGTAATTTTAAAAATTTTTAAAGATAAAATTGCCTAGACTTGCATTACAGTCCCCAAATGGGGATTGTACATAGCATTGCTCATATCAATATGTCATCAAAGAAAACTATAAGTCATTTTCTTAAGAAGGGTTGAAATACCTCATTCACCAAGGCCTAAAAAGTGGCAGGAGCATTAGTTAAGCCGAAAGACAACCAAAAACTCATAGTGGCCTTGGTGTGTTCTGAATGCAGTATTCTCAATATTAGCTTTCCTTACACGAATATGTTGATATCCAAATCTAAGATCTAGCTTGGAAAAAAATGTTGCTCCACACAACTCATCCAACAATTCATCAATAACTGGAATGAGAAACTTATTCTTCACTTTTTCCCTATTAAGTGCCCTATAATCAATGCACATACACCATGATCCATCAGCTTTCCTCTCTAAGAGTACATGTGAGTAAAATGGAGATTGACTACTTCTAATCACTCATGCATCTAACAATTCCTTCACTATTTTCTCAATCTCAAATTTTTGGATAAAATGATATCTGTATGGTCTCACAGATACTGGCAATGTACCCTCTTTGATATTGATTTTGTGATCTTTATTCCTCTTGGGTGGTAACCCTTTAGGTCCTCAAAGACCCCATTATATTTAACCAGCACATCCTCTATATTCGAATCAATCTTCACTATACCTTAGCTTGCTCCTGCTTTAGAATGTATAACAACATCTCCTTTCTCTCAATGGTAGTCAACTGGCATATTTGCACATCCTCCACCAATTTAGATTTACTGGGATTCATACCCTTTATAGTCACATATTTCTTGTTATGCTCAAAAGTTATAGTGAGGCCATTAAAGTCCTGTAAAACAGGACCCAAAGTCCTTGTAATGTACCTGAAGTAAGAAAGGCTACATACGTAAAATCCTACATTAGATACGTAAAATCCTACATTTAATGAGCCATGTGCCATCTAGCTGGTTACAAACCCTCAGCTACTTCATCAATCCATTGAACTCCTGTTTACGCATCTCTACCACTCTTCTACTGCATTGCCCCATGCCACTACCCCTGTAATGCTTCTAATATTCACAGACAAAGTAAGGTAGAAAGTTCACAAATGCGTACAAGAAGGTCATTCGTCTTCTTTCTTCCTATTCACCGGCACTACATAATTGGGGCATAGCATTCCCGGTTGGCATAGGGAGGTAATCACAACTCACCCCTATTCAAACTCTTCTCTAGATAAGATCAATTTTTTGGCACTCAACTTCTACTGTTTTGACTTATTTAAAACACCTACTAACAACCTCTAGATAAAATGAAAACAAACTTTAGATAAGCTCAAAGTATTTTACATTCATCTAAAATATAAATTTCAACTTAAGACGATGTCTATCATCTTAGTCACCTAGTTTTAACCAAACTTTTACAATTTATATTTTCAATCTCCCCCTTTGACGAATTGGTGACAAAATCAAACTTTGATGAATGTACCTTTGATCCTGTCAAACACAACTAGCGAAACAGAATCTGAGTAGAAATTCCAAGCAAACAATTTTGAACTCACAAATAATGACATAGAACAGTGACAAAGATTAATACCATCAAATTCACAAGTTTTAAAATTTAATTCAAAGTCTAAGTATGTTCTAGTCCTACATCAAAATTTGTCTAGCAAAAATAACCTTAAATGAAATCACCACAGATTAAAAGTTTCTAAGGTAATTTTCGCAAACTAGCTCAAAATTAAAATTTAGTTCTCCACCTCAATATGAAATTATCTTAAACAAAACAACCAAACGATATTCAACTCCCCCTCCACAGCAAATTCATTCAATTCTCCCTCAGCAAATGCATTCCTGACTACCCTTTTTATCACCAATCTGCCAAGTCTCAAACTTTGTCATCATAATTAGACCCATGCCAACTACCGTGTAGGAATATGAGAATAAAACTCTTGAGAAGACCCTCCCATAAGCACGAAGAACCTCAACTCTACAATGCAATGGGAGTAAAATGATGAATGATCATCAATGCATGTAAAGAAATTGATAGAAGGCCTAAAAATTTTAGTTGAGACAAAAGATCAAACACAGGTGGGCAACTCATGAAAACCGAATTGTACAATGCACTAACCTAACAAAAATCCTTCCTGAATACATTAAGAATGTATGACCAAATCACAATAGGCACGAAACACAACCCAAACACAAAAATTCAAACTTCAAATCACACCAAAAACCATCAATCCCAAATGGGTGTGCGTCGTGCCCTAGAACTAGAAAGGAAGAGAGAAGCTAATACAATGGAGTACTTACCATGACTGAACTCGAGTACAAGATGAGGTCTTCTAGATTTTGAACACATAACCAACTCAAGAGCATGAGAGGCGCGCAATATAGTGTTCAGCTAGGGCAGTTAGAGACGTGAGGGGTATGAAGTGTGGGGGTAATGTGAAGCCTTGGGGGATATGGGTTTTAGGAAGTATCGGGCATGAGTGTGCCAACGTGCCTGAAGGCCTCTCTTAAGTGACTATGTCACTTACCACAGTAAGACTTAGAGTCCCACTTAGACTTAAGATAAAAAAAAAAAATACTTCAGTGAAAGCTCCCAGACCCCATATGCATGAGGGCCAAAAAAAGAAACAAAAAAATTATGCAAATGCTGAAAATGCCGAGATGCCAAAAACATAAGAAATAAAAACAATCACAAAAACAAAAGATAAATAAAATAATATAAAGGTTGATCCACACCCTAAAAGTTTTTTTAAGCAACTTAATTCTCTTGAAGCCAGATCACTTGCTTAAATGTACCAATTGTCCAAGCATAATGTACTAATCACACAACCAACCTTGAAAGAGGTTCATACTCTCTTATTTGAAATAAAGAGCCAAAAACTAAGTGTGGAGACACCACAAATTCATCATGACCAAAGTCTATGTGGGTGTGTGAGTGAGACAACTTACCACAATGATCAATTTTTCTTATCGATAGAGTAATTTATATTTTTCCTTTTTGACCTATAGATACTCCCAAATAAGTCATCTTTTCCTCAAAAACCAGACTTTATACTAAGGCCTAAATGCTTGACAAGAATATCTCCTTCGAACATTAGGTTGCTCAACCCTTTGTATGTCCATTTTATTGCTCATATTTTTCCACAATGAATAGAGTAATAGTTTTTTCTATAAGAACTTAAGGAATAAGATCCATGTAGGGTGTTTGCCTTTTTTTACTATGAAGAAACACCGACTCTTTCTTTATGGATAAACTCTCTATGTCTGGCAAGAAGAGACCTCTTGACTTTTAGTACTAGGTTCAACTAGTATTCGTCAATTTAAGGTGTAGACTCCCCCTTTGGACAACATCTATGAAATTTCTTAAACCATACATAATGAATAAAATGTGGAAGATAAGTTCCTCATGGTGTACTAGAATATACCTTTGCCAAAATGAGCCTTGGGATCTACACTTACATTGACGAATATAGGAAAATAGAGAGATGTTCCAACAACAAGTATGGGGAGTGTGAGGGTCCGAGTACTCTTGAATTGGTAAGGCAAAAGAGATCTCTTTCGTTTTCATTCTTTATTTTATTTTATAGAGCAAACTAGAAAAATGGAAGACAACTCAACCAAACCAAACAAAACAAAAACAGAAAAAATAGGAGATAACTCAACCAAACCAAACAAAAAGAGATGCAAACAAATAAAAGAATGTAAAATGCATGCCCTAAACTAATGGTATGCAAGGAGTGCAAGAACATGCAAGGATTCCTATCAATTAATGTTACACAAAATTTTCTTTGACCACCCATTTTGTTTTAAGTTTTGAGCTACTATTTTCATTCTTACCACTTTGCATAATCTTTTTTTTGTTGTGAAGACAAAATTCTTATAGTTCACCAAACTTTAGGCTTTTGGAGGTTATCTGATGACTCAACTCTTGTGCTTGATTTTCAAGAGTCTTTGCCTTCTTCTTTTATTTTTTTTCTCCTTCATTTTTCTGCACTTTACTCAAATTAAAGCAATATGATTTAATGTGGCTAGCAATACCACAATGATGACAAGTAGGTACAAACTTACCTCGGTTCAGCTTCTTTGAGGTTGATCGTTCATTTGGTTTTGCAAGATGATTTGATTTTGAAGCGACTTCTTTTGGAGCATCCATATCTTGACTTTCTTTGACAAAGACGATACTCTTAGAGGTAGTGGCAGTAGATGATGAGGCTTGACGATCTTTATCTTGGGAAGTCGTATACCCCAAAACAGTACAATCACAACTGGACTTTTGACTACTTACATCTCATTCAATTTCTGAGTTGCTAATTTTTGTTTATGCTCTTGAGAACACTTCAATTCTTTGTCTGATGCATCCTTTTGAGCCTTCAATCTCGAGATCTCAACTTCAGAAATTTTTATTCCCTCCAAAAGATTATTTTTTTCATTCTACACTACTGTGAGTTTGTTGTACAACTTTTTGTTAAGCTTTTTCAGCTTCACCGCTTCTTCGCATAAATCATTATAAGCCTCTTGTATGCTTAGCTCATGGTCAACATCAACAGAGCTATATCCGAGTCACCTTCTTCAAATTCACTTTTAGATTTAGCTAGCACAATCTCACAAAAATCTTCAACTACAGTGGTAAATGTCGTAAAGGAACTTTCATCATCATATGATGAACTAGAAGTTTCAGATTCTGAACTTTCACTAAGTGTGAAATTTAGTATTTTCCCCTTATTTTTCTTAAAGTTTGGGCACTTTACTCTTATGTGACCATAACCGAAGCACTCATGACATTGTACTTTTTTTTTTTGTCTTAGATTCTTCTTTATTCCATTTATTTATCACTTTTCTTTGTAGGAAATTCCTTACCTCGTTTTTGTTTTCCATTAACTTTCTTGTTAAACAAGAATTTTTTGAATTTTCTTGTAATGAGATCTAGGTCCTCATCATTCCAATTTTCTTCATCGGAAGAGTCATATTGATCTTCTTTCACTGTTTTCAACGCAATAGAATTCTCTTTTCTTGTTTGAGGAAGTGATGACTCATATATTTGCAAAGAGCCGACTAGTTCTTCAACTTTAATAGCATCCAAATCCTTACTTTCCTCACTAGCTGTAACTTTTCTCACGACCCTTGAATCTTCTACTTGTCTCCAAGATTAAACCTGAAATTCACAATATCATTAAATTTAGCATAAAAATTATTAAAACTCTCATCTTCCAGCATGTTAATCTCCTCAAATTTTGAGGATAACATATGTAATTTGGAATCTTTTACAATTCTTGTCCCTTCATGTGTAACCTCGAAAATATCCTGAGCTTCTTTGGTAGTCTCACACTTTGAGATTCTTTTGAATTATTCGGGAGATACAACCACGAAAATAGCAGTAAGTCCTTTGTTATTCTAGTTGCAGTTGTTGATCTCATCTCTAGACCAAGTGTCCAGACTTGTCTCGGGCTTAATCAATCCTTTTTCAATTGCATACCACCCACGTTCATCTAGAGACTTAAGAAAAGTCCTCATTCGAACTTTCCAATAAGCATAGTTGTCTCCATCAAAGTGTGGAGGGGCTGATAATGACATGATCTACAGGGATACCGATCACACTCGAATGTGTGAACCACGCTCTGATGCCAATTAAATCTACCCAAGTATCCCTGAATAGTAACACAAAGATATACCAATCACTCAACAAATTTTTTAGTTATCAATCATGCAATTATTTAATAACCAAACAATAACATAAAATAAATTAATTGCATAACACCAATCTTGGTAACGAAGGAAAACCCTTTAAATAACTTTTTAAAGATAAAACCCTACGAGGCAGCCAAACCCAGAAAAAGTTAATTTTATTATTTGAAAATCAAGTACAAATAAGTCTCAATTACAAAACTTTTGTCAATTGACTCTCTTAATTTACTAGACAAATGACCCGTTTGTCTCTACCACAGTAGCAGTCAGAACCTCTGACGATATTCAAATATTGGTTTTTCTTCTAAAATTTCAGTGGCTGAAATACGATTACTCTATCTCCAACATGGAGCACGATCACACTCTTTGAGAGAGACAATATCAAAATTCTCAAACGAATTTTCTCACCAAAATAAGCACTGAAAAGTGCTGTAAAAAAATCTTCAGAACTGAATCTCTGCAGATCCTAATGAATAGGACATCTTAAATATCTTTTCTGGAAGTAGTTTCCAAGTCCCAGTGAACTTCTACTAATGGATTCTACTGATAGTTTGCTGACACCTGTAACTTATCTTCTCAGCAGTAGTAGTTTCACATTCAAACTCTTATTTGGATAAGATCAATCTCTTGGAACTCGACTTCTACTATTTTGACTTATCTAAAACACTTACTAACAACCTAGCTCTAGATAAAAACAAAACAAAGTTTAGATAAACTCAAAGTATTTTACATTCATATAAAATACAAATTTCATATTAAGATGAAGTTTATCATCTTAGTCACCTAGTTCTAGCCAAACTCTTGCAATTTGCATTTCGATAGTGGATTGGACGATTCCTCTTATAAAAAAGGGAAGCTTTCTGCTATTTATGATCCAACGATAATGCCTCCTAAGGATTTGGTTATGTGGAAGCAATTGTAGTGTTTGCCTCCAAGTGTGTAAGGTCTTGTAGGGAAAGGAGGCCGACAATCAAGGAGGTTGTTGAATGGCTCAGTGGGTTAAGTGAATTGGTTCCACTTCATTTGGGGAATGGTTTTAACAATCCATGTACGATGGTGGAGTTTGTTGGAGGTCGCCTGGGATTGAGAAATGTGAGTAATTCGAGAATGAGGGTGTGGAAGTTGAGGATTTTGATAGAATAGATGGGTAGTTTGGTAGTTTGTCAACCAGACATTGCCTGACAGTGTATTATGATTTGGGTTTCAAGAGCAACTTGATGTATTATATCTTGGTAAAGATTGGGATGTTGATGGGGATGAGCTAAGTTCTAAATCTGCAAATTGAATTTAAATAGGGAACTTATATTTGCAATTATAGAGTGAGTCAGCACTGCAAACTTCATTTGAAAGAAGTGAATAAATATGAGACTCATATGAAAAAAATTAATTTTTTAAAGGTAGACTCCACTCTTTTTTAAATGGAGTGCGTGACGCTTGCACAACTTATGACTGTATCTAGCATTACTCATTTAAATATGAGTTGAACGGCTGGAAAAAGGAAGCTATATGTTTTATTTATGGGTAAAATTGACAATTAATAATAGCTGAGGTGGAGGGTGTGCAAGGTGTGTTAAGTGGGAAGGCTTCTCAAAAGAATTTTCTTATATTTTTATCCGTTAGGAATTTTATAGAGCTTGTTAGGGTTATTTTCTTTGGTGTTTCTCTCACGACTTGAGTTGTTTATGGAGTTTGTAGGCTTCCCTATAATGGGTTATCTTAATAAAAAATTCCCATACTTTCTCCATTTTTGCAAAAAATACAAAATTCATTGGATACTAAAATGGAGTTATAATCAGAATGATGATATATTGATTCGTCATTAGTTCATCAAGTGGTGAGACAGATATCCCCACACACAAGATGTCATTGATTTACTTACTTTAATTTACTTGCATCTTCTGCCCCTAGTTGTACTAGTATCATATATAGTATTTAATAATATATAAGTTATTGAACCATCAAATATTATATATATATATATATATATATATATATATATATATATATATAGTGATATACGATATACCATGTAGCATATATATGTTACTAACGCACTTAGTAACACCCATTACATTTGAGAAAAAATTTAACATATCTAATAAGTTGGAGAAGGAATCCAAAATATAATTTAATTATATTTTCGGTCATGGAAATTCATTTAGTAAATTAAATTATGCTCAATTGACATTTATCATATTTAAATAACGCACTTGGTAAAACCTGTTACATTTGAGAAAAAAAATATATAATATCACTACTAAGTTGGAAAAGGAACCCAAAATGTAATTTTATTTTATTTTAGGTTATGGAAACTCAGTAAATGAATCCATGCTCAATTGACATTTATTAGATTTAAATAACACACTTAGTAGCACCCATTAGGTCATTACATTTGAAAAAAAATATAACATAGCTACCAAGTTGGAAAAAGGAACTCAAGATGTAATTTAATTATATTTTAGGTCATGGAAACTCACTTAGTAAACTATTCCATGAGCAATTGTTCGTATGGGTTGTTTGTATTATTTTTGCATCTTGTATCCAAGAAAATATTAGATCCGTTCACATTGGTTGGTAACTCTTAAATTGTCCAAAATAGACAGTTTGGAATTGTAAAATCTTTTTTGCTAACTTATCAACTCTGTCTATTCCCATTCAATATTGTACTTTTGGTAGAATCATCCTATTTTGTTATTTGGGTATGTAGTTGAGTTGTTGGTGCAGATGTATTATACGTTCAAGTATTCGACTAAACTAGCATATTTTGAGAACTATGGGGAGATGCTGGTGAAATTTCATTGGACGTGGCAGATAATAGTTGGTTGGTTAGTGACTATAATCTTACAATTATGAATGGAATAGGACCAACGACCTATTAAAATGTAGAAATTGCACATAGGATAACTACATGCTTGCTTGTTGATGTCCATGGACTCTTTGTAGTAAGGTTTTAGTCATGGATAAGAGTTGGATGAGTTAGAGATCAATTGGGTACGGATTACAACGTATATGCAAAATGTATTAAGAAATTCTTGGAGTTTGCATGCGGTAGTTGATAGTCATGGGCAAATCAAATGCCTGCATCGAAAATGCAAGAACTTATGTTTTCATAAAATAGACTTAGTGGAAGAGCATCTCTTTGTAAATGTTATTGACCAAGGTTACACAGATTGGATTTTACATAGTGAACCATATCTAACATTAGAGCCTTTGCATGAGAAAACTTATATCGATGAAGATGCTCAGATAGAGGTTGGTGATGATGACTATGACGAGGATATGGAGGAAATGATGGGTGATATTGGTGCGAAAATGTTTATGGATGAAGGTGCTAGGGATACATCAATTGCAAATGTTGCAGGCCATAACACTTTTGCATGCTTGTGGAAAGATTCATAGCATGAATTATATCCAAGATGTAGAAGGAATATAAGTTGTCATTTATAGTCAGATTGCTTCATATAAAATTCATGTGCCTCATATCTATTAAGTCTGTCAATATGTTACTTGTGCTATTTAAATAGGCACTTCCATCGGACAATATTTTGCCTTACAAGTTCTATGGAGCTAAGCAAATGAAGCAAGGACACGGATTTGACTACAGTATAATCCATGCATGCAATAATGATTATGTCCTATTTTGGCAAAAGAATGAGCATCTGAATGAGTGTCCAGTGCGCCATGAATCAAGATCGATATCTGACAAGTGGAAAGTGTGTCAAAAGGTGGTAGGTCACTTTTCATTATACCGAGATTACAACGGTTAATTATGTCACATGCAATGGCTGTAGAGATGATATGACATTCATTAGATATAGTTAGGAATGATAATGTATTGTCACATCTTGTTGATTCTCAAGTCTAGAAGGAGTTTGATTTGGAACATCCATGGTTTGCTAAATAACCTTGTAATGTGTGACTTGGGTTGGCACTAGATGGGTTTAATTCGTTTGGAAACATGGGTACTAGTAATTGTAACACCATGGAAGTGCATGAACTATCCATATTTCATAATGATTTTTCTCATTCTTGGTCCGAAATCAACGGGAAATGAGATAGACATGCATTTATAGCCATTAATTGCAGAGTTGAAAATTTTATGTGAAAATGGGGTCCATGACTCCATACATTTGATGCATCAATATGTGAGTCGTTTGATATGCATGCTACATTGTTATGGACAATAAATGATTTTTAGACATATGAAAATTTATAAGGTTGGAGCACTAAGGAGAAAATGACATATTCGACTTGTAACAAACATACCCGTTCTGAATGGCTTACGAATGAGAGAAAACTATACTTCGTGGGTCATCGACAATTCTTACCTGTTGAGTTTTCAAGGGAACATGTTGGAAGCATTCTTCTTCTACTTTTTCTACTGGTTTGTTTTATTTTGATAAGGAACCGTGGAACAAGAGTCAATGTGTTGTTTAGTAGCAAAGCATTAAATCCTTATTGCGTAGCAAGATGCCAATGAGGCTCTCGTTTGGCCTGAGAATAGTAGGTTGGATCGAAGGATGCAGTGGTAGCAAGCAGTCATTTGTGGGTTGAAACCGAAACTTCGACATACAAAACAACTAACTATATGTCAAGAGATCGTTTAAGAACGTGGCCAACCAAATGAATCGAGATGATGCCCAGCTTCTGCTTTGACCGATTGAACTACAATCCCAGGAAAATGAGGTGTACAACCTTAAAATTCTTTGTTTCTCATTGGATTTCATTTGAACCATTTAGTTTTGCCCTGTTGTAATAGAAACACGAATGATATACTAAAATATTACATTTATTATTATAAAATATATAAAAATAAAAAGATTATAAGATTATAATAATAAATGTAGTAAACTCATAGCATTATTTATTTCACTCAAGATTGGGTCTCTCTACCCAATACATTAGAAACTCATTGCCCATGGATAAAGACCATTTCGACAGAAAAAGAAAGACTATAATAGTGGATTAAAAAATGTAACCTCCCATTACTACATCTCCGATAGCATGCAGTCGATAATGAAGACATAAATATAGAAAGTGTGCAGTGATGGATCTTTATAGGTAGTAAGTTTTTACTTAACTCAACCCAAGCATTGCCCAAAGACTTCTATGCCTTTCTTGGTTGGACCAACCGAACCAACAATTTTTTACAAGTCTTTCTAAAAATGGAAAGATATGAACATGGGAATAGATCTAATACCAATATGGACTACCCATTTCAATTGTTGTGCTTTCTTAAACTGCATACCTATACAAGGGTTCAAGTTTCGATCGATATTTGCGGAGTTGATTATCCCTCTCGAAAACGAAGATTTGAAGTTGTCTATAATTTTCCTCTCCCGAAGTCTATACTTCAAGTTCTTGAGGAGTTCCAAGATGTTATGCCCAAGGAGTTCCCCAAGTCTTTGCTGCCACGTCGAGGTTTCGATCATGAGATCAACCTGGTGATGGGAGATAGACCGCCAGCTCTTAGCTATGGGAAAGCAAATTGGAAAGAGAATTAAGCAATTTATGTAGCTAATATTGGTCCCAGGGAATTAATAAATGGAGTTGAAGCACTAGACATAATACCATAGATGGTGTGGAAATATTAGAATGTTTGATGGTACTGTCGAATGGGAGCACCCTTCACCATATTTATCAGGGTAAGATGTAGTTGCACAACTGGTGGATGTCTCTAATAATGAATTTGGAAAAAAAGCACAAAAGCAAAAGCGAACTCCGAATGAATTGAATTGGACAAGGAATAACATATTTTTAACTGCCATACTGATCGATGTTAAAACTACTGCATAGTCTCAATATTAAGCATATTGAAAAATATATATATGATTTAGTGTTAGGAAAATTGATGTCAATTGAAGGTAAAACATAATATACAATAAACTCACATGAAAATTTGGAACGGTCGAGAATAAGACCGAAAATGCACTTGCAACAAGATGACTCAGCTGTCTATTTGCCACTTGGTTGGTATCACTATCAAGGAAAGAGATGGATAAATCTTGCGAGTGACTAATGAAACTAAGTTACTAGACAGTATGCCTAGAACCTCCTAAGGTGTGTATGTACACATGATTGGAATATCACTGGATTAAAAAGTCACAATTGTCATTTTTTTATGTCTATTACCAGTTGGTATCTGTGGTTACTTGACAAGGGATGTGCGCATTACTCTGACTGAGTTAGGTGCATTTTCAAAGATTTATGTGCTAGAACATTGAATGTACAAGCTTTAGAATGAATGTTAGAGGAAATTACTTTAATATTGTGTAAGTTGGAGTGTATTTACCCACTATCATTCTTCAATGTAATGGACTTAGCCGTTCATTTGCCACGAGATGCTCGACTTGCAAGACCAGTCCAATAAAGATGGATGTACCTCATCAAAAAGTTAATTGGAAAGCTAAAACACACAGTGGATAACAAGGTCTGCCATGAAGGTTCAATTGCAAAAGCCTATATTGATGATGAGTGGCATACATTTTATTCCAAGTACTTCCATGGAGTTGACACGAGGGTTGATAGACTGGAAATGTAACACCCGGGCCTAGCAAGGAATTCGCATTCGAATTTTTTTTATGGATGAAAAGCCCACTTGGATTTTAACGAGTAGTTTTGAGAATAGGTTTCGGTTCCCAAATATTTATTTCAGGATTGATGAGTTTTATTGAGATTGTTAATTAGGTTAAATTCCACTAATATTTTATGGACCATGCATGATTTTTTTTTATTTGGTTTTCGGCCCGACAAGTTATGTAATTTTTTTTAGGTTGAGTTGAGATCCAAAAGTTAGAGAAAAAGTCTATGCATTAGTCCCATACAAGAGATCCAAGGTGTGGGCCAAATTACTTTAGGCTAAAGAGCCCAAGCTCGTGGAAACAATATTCCTAGACTCCACACATGCACAGTTTCACGTCCGTTTTATTCCTCTTCATGCACGCATCTTTCTCTCATCTCTAGGGTTTTATTTTTGGTCTTTCAACCACCTATATATTCACATCCTTCGTACATGATGAAAACCCAAAATAGTGTTGCCGTCTCCTTTTTCCCATCTCCCTCGTGTGTAGAACAACCACACACGGAGTCATTTTTGCCCCCTGTTTGCCTTCCAAACCGCCCACAGTGCCATCCCTGCACCACCACCGTGATAGCCACTGCTCAGCCATCGCAGTCGCCTTCCCAACAAACCTGGTCTGCACCTCCATAAGCCGCCTTGACCCATTCAGCCGTCAATCGCTGCACTTTGACGTACGGACCCAGAGGAAGCCACGTCCAGCGTGTGCACCGTAACACTCCCACTTAGCACTGCCCACGCCCCTTCCATAAACTGCAGCGACCCACTTACACGGCCACACCACCACAAGCCGCCAGTCTCGTCCGTTGACCTATATCCCTCAACCGTTCAACACAGAAGTGCAACCTCACCAACGCCGAAGGACGTCTGTTTTTGCTTCCCGAAACAGAGCCACCACTTACAGCCATCCCCAGCTCTTTCTCGCTACCATTAACCACGTCAAGTGTATACAAAAACTGCCGGCGAAGACTTCCCATCACCCCACGCCACCTCAGGCCTAGGTAAGCTCACGCCGTTTTTTTTTTTTTTTTTCTCTCTCTTTTCTCCTGGTCTCTCTCAGTCTCTCTCACCTTGTGCTTCTCTCGTTCATCTCTCTCTCTCCCTCTCTATAATTTTTAACTGCCTAGGTGCCGCCCTCACCGCCGTCGACCTCAGCCAGCTCCCTGCGCCGTCACACGTTCCCTTCTCAGTGAGCCCCTGCCATGCAAAACTAATTTCAAGCAGGTTTTATATGTTTTCAAAGAACAAAATGCCTAACAATACCTTACCAAATGGTTGGTCAATTATTTAAATGAAATTACATTAGTACCCTTTACTAAAAGTTGTATTAATGTGCTTTTAAACTTTTATTATGTATTAGTACTCTCTAATTTATTTTTGCTTTACAGAAATCTTTTAAGTAAATTAAATTAGTATTAAACAAGGTTTTCTTTCAAAGAGTAAACAATAATGTTGTATTTTACTATTATGATCTGGCTTATTATAGTTGTAGATGTTTGATTTTAAAATACTTTGGTATAAATATATTAGCTAGTATTAAATTTTTATAATTTGATTTCATTAGTAAATAAGTTAGATTTGTGTGTGTTAGTCAGACTTACTAATTGGATATTGATGAATTTAGAAATGTGACGATATTTTAGGATTACGTGAATTGAGGTTTTGGGGAATTAAAATAGATTATTTTATAATCTTAGGCTTAAATATTGAAATATGTGTTCGAATGAAAATTTATGAAAATTATGTGATTATTTTATAAGTGACGACTTTTAGTTGATTTGGCATTTTGAGGAAAATTCTGAAAAGTTAAGAAGTTCAGGTAAGCGGGGTTCCTATACTAGACTTTGCATAAAATAAAATAAAATAAGGTTGCTTTTGAAAATATGCATGTTGGTTTTGAAAAGAAATCAGAAAACAACCTCATATATGTGTTCAGCATATGCAATTGTATAAGGGAAAGTATTTTCTGTTATGACTGGTGTAGACATTATCTACTTTTGTGCATTATGTTTCTGATCATGCAAAAAGAGCGAATATGAAAATCTAAAACTTTTTATTGTGAATAAATGAAGATGTTTTGATTCTGTTTATTACGAGTATGTGAAATTATCTGAAGATGTGCAGTTTTTGACTTTTGATATGAAGTGGCATATGAAAACATTGGCATGAGATTCTGATTCTGTATTCTGATAAAGTCTGATTATGATGTTCTGTTACGACCCAGACACGAGTTATAATAGTGGCATACGGCCCACCACGTGTTATAATAGTGGATACAGCCCAACCATGGGTTATAATAGTGGATACGGCCCAACCACGGGTTATAATAGTGAATACGACCCTTCCATGGGTTATAATGGTAGTTTATAATCCTACCACAGGGGGTTAAACATGGTATACGGCCCAACCACTGGTTATAATGGTGGTTTATAACCCTACCACGGGGGTTAAACATGGTATACGAACCAACCACATGCTATAATAGTGGATACGGCCCTTTCACGGGTTATAATGGTGGTTTATAACCCTACCATGAGGGTTAAACATGGTATTTGTCCTGATGTGATGCTCTGATTGATGAATATGAGGTCTCAGATTTTGATATGCCGAATGATTTTTGAATAAGAATGTTTTTCTGAAAATTTCACTCTGATATTTTTGTAACATGTTATGATATTTACTTTCTGAAAGTAAATATTTCTGTTTCTGCATTCTGAAGGTAAACATTTTGTTTTGCATTCTGAATTCTGAAAATGCTCATGTTTAGATACTAATATATGTTCTCTGCTTACTGAATTGTTGATAACTCATCCCTTATCTCCAAATATTTTTTAGATAATTTTGATAGTTCAGCTGGAGAACAAGAGTAGGAAGTTTTAGCAAGGTGCGATGATCGTAGTCGAATAAGTGCATGAGGGTACAAGTTTATTGAAGAATCTTTTTTTTTTAGTAGGTTTATGATTTTATGTTATTTGATATTTGGAGTTCTAGATATTTCTAAATGTTTATGGAGTTTTTAAATTATCTTATTGAGGTATTTATTTGGTGTCCTGGTAAAGGAACATATATTTTTAGTTTGAATAGATGGATTTGTACTTTTTGGGAATATTGTAGTATTTAAATATGTTATGGAAGTTGGATTTAGGTTACAAGAGTTAACTCTCCGGATCTCCGGGAACGGGGCATTACAGGAAAGAAACTTTGATGCTGGCGAAGCAAGAAAAACAAATGGATTTTTTGTGTTTTGCCAATACGTATGTCCAATTGGTGCTTTAGGTGGTTATGCTTTATGCGGAAGAAAGTTTAGAAAATCTCGGTTGTACATGCTAAAAAATTCCCCTAAGATTGAGAAGCACTTGAAGTAATTATATCATTATCTGTCAATTAATATTATAATCTCATTAAAAAATTAAAAAAATTATAAGGTACACTTTAATTTTCATTTTTTGTTATTAACATACTCAAAGAACAATGAGTAACTGATATAAAATAGGAACATGAAGAAGAGTTCCCAAAATGGTTTGAACAACGAGTAATGACATTATAGATGCCAAATTTGAATTATGACCTTGCACTTATGATTGTTTACTTATTGTATGTTTATGCTTTCGCAATGTAGGTTGTAGTAATACATGCGAGTAGTCAAAATGATATCTCGGGCAAACTGTATTCATTGATGTATGACTCATTGAAATGCATAGTTCGATATTCTGCATGTATTTCTCGGAGAAGTATGTATCACACACCATATCGATAAAGTTACCAAAAAACACAAAACAATAGTGTCCTCGTAAAACAAATACAAAACATTGATTTGTATGAGGTTATTGTCGAAATAATTGGCTTGAAACATTTGGGGGAGCATGTAGTCTACCTGTTTAAGTGCGATTGGTGGAATTTAAGCAATCTTCGATTAAGAGTGCACAATGATAAGTATTGTTTTAGTATTAATACATTGCGAAAATTGCATGATGATGATAATTTTGTTTTGGCTTCTCAAGTATGTCAAGTCTTCTACTTTGATGATTTTGACTTAGGAAAACAATGGTGAGTGGTACAAAGGTTTTCTCTAAGAAATATATATGATTTTATTTTTGAGGCAGAGGGACAAGACGAAGAAGAAAAAGGTCCCTCTACACAAGAAGTATACCGAGAGAGTCAACTTGTCTTTAACTTGTTTGTGGATTTCAGCTAGTATGACGTAATGCATTTATATAGGGAAGATATTGAAATTGTTGATGCAACAATTGAAGAAAATGGTGAATGATCTGAAGTAGTTACAAATGAGGAGGACGAATGGTCATCTGAAACTAATACTGCTGAGTGATGTGTTGAGTTCACATTACATGACCTCACATATTTTTTATGTCAATGCATGTTTCAATGCTTTCAAATCTTGCCACCCAAATGAAAGGAATTTCGCATCTCATCTCTATCCATTCCTAGCTCTCCAATTAACTCACAAGTAAAGACTCACTATCTATAACGAGGTAAAATAGTAATATAAATTTTGTCTCAATTAAGGCGAATCATAATATTAAATATTTACTAATTTATCATTTTCTTCGTTTCTACAATAACTATGATCTTGTTTAGAGTTAACCGTATAGTCTTGTCGAGGTTGAGGCATTACTAGAGGAATCACATTAGAAAAAATTCATAAAGTGTGTAAGATTAAGGTTGACATTTTTGATGATCACACTGGAGGTGGAGGAGAACTAGTGGCTTGGCTTGCTTCGCACGTGAGTACTCTTACATGAATTTATGCACCTTTGGCTACGAGTTCATGGCTTAAAGTTCATGGCTAAGCATTGTTTCGTAATACTTAATTTATTTATCAATTTATTTAATATGTTTAGCCAAAATATAGAATATGCAAACGATTTGTTCGTATAATAGTTTTTTCATGGATGACTTAGAACTAAATTTTGGAGAACTGAGGTGGTGTAACAATCTCCTTGCCATTGACTGGTGGACGACAAGAGTGTTTCAGTTATCTGGGTGGTGTCCATCATGGAGAATTTACAAGCATTGTGGGGGAATCTCAAATTGAGCAAAGAAGAAGATACAACGATTGATCTGGAGAATGAGGTAACATGGGAGGTTCTACGGAAGGGGGAGTTATGTCTCATTGGTAAAATCTAGATGGAAAGAACCATTGGGAAGAAAATTGTTGAAGCTACGATGGCAAAGATATGGAGGCTGAGTAAGCAGACAAAGTTTAGACAAGTTGGCACAAATGTATTTATGATCTCCTTTGCTACTCATGCTGGTCGTGGACTTGTATTTGAAGGGCGCCCATGGCTATTTGATAATCATATCTTTGTGATTGATCCTTTTGATGGCTTCACCCAATCAACTTCTATGAAGTTTGATTCGGCAGCTTTGTGGGTACAACTCCATAATATGCCATTGGTGGGAATGAATAAGGATTGTGGGGAGAAGATTGGAGGCTCGCTAGGTGTGGTTGAATATGTGAATGTGGAGGAAGATAATGTGGCATGAGGCAACTTTTTGAGAGTAAGAGTCAGGCTGGATTTGTTCAAGCCGTTGGCTAGAGGCAAAACAACTATGTTGAATGGCATGAAATATTCGATTCCAATCCAGTATGAGAAGTTGCCTCGATTCTGTTTTGATTGTGGAAGAATATTGCATGAGAATGGTGTATGTGGGGTGGTGAAAAAACCTGATATTGTCCCCTCTCAATTTGGGACGTGGTTGCGTGCGGGCATGGATGGAAGAAGACTACGTGCGGGCATGGGTTAAGGGTGCTAGTGCGGCGGCTGATGGTGGTTCAATCCATTGTAACGGAAATGGTTCTGGTCTTGGTGATATTCAAGAGGACATTGAAGATACTGTTAATAGCATGAATACGTTGGCTACTGAAGGGGGGAGCATGAAATACGGGTAATTGATAAGAATGCTGGAGCAGGTGATGAATGTTCAAAGTTGGTAATGGCTTTGGGGGGAGCCAGTCATGACGTGGATGCATGTCAAAGTGGTATACCTGCTAGGCCTATCTTTCAGGATCCAGTTATGTCACAACCTCAGGCCCAATTACCCGTAACTGTAGTGTCTGGCCCACACAATACTAGATCATGGAAGAAACATGCCTGAGTGCAAGGTACAATTTCTAATCCTCTTGTTGAGATTCATAGTAAGAGGAGAAGTGTTAGAGGTAGCTTAAATGGTGGTCCAATGAAGAAATAGAAGCTTAAGGGTAAAGAGAAGGTGGGAGAGGGGTTTGTTGCCCTACAAAATGAATCGACAGTGACTGTTACATAGCCTTGCCAGGATCAATGATCCTCTTAAGTTGGAATTCACGTGGGCTTGGGAACCCACATGGAATTAATCTCTTCTTGACTTGGTCAGAAGAGAAGTTCCTAAGGTTTTATTTTTGCAAGAAACAAGGTTACATGTTAAGGAAATGGATAGACTGAAACATAGGCTGGGGTATGCTAATTGTTTGGCCGTAAGTAGTGAAGGAAGGAATGGAGGCATTGCTTTATTATGGAAGAAGGAAGTTGATAAGCTTTTAATTTCGACTTCCAAGTATAGAAGCTGTTAAAGTAATACAAGGGTAAATCCCAAGATCGAATTCACAGGGACAATGGAAATTAAGCAAACATTTCATATTCACAAGACAACATATTACCGTTTATGGTGACAAGAAATTTTGAAAGGATAAGAAAGCATTAAACTAAAAGATCTAGCAAGGAACAAAAAAGGTAAGAAATGAGAAATAAATTTTAAAGGTTGACCACTAACTATATCGACACCAAAATGGGGGCTATTTACTAAGGGAGTGTGGACTGAATTACGAGTAAAATTATTGGCTATTCTAGAAGTTCAAGCACGAGTGAAACTGAAAATAAATGTGAATCTATGTTTCTAAAATTACTAAGAATCAAGAGGTGTTTAGAGGAAATGTTTAGAAATTGACTTAAACTTGTAAGAAACAATAAAACAAACACTTGTGATGCAATTTTCGCCCATGGATTTAGTGATGGATTTACTTCTCTTTTCATTTTCTCTCAACCATTCTCTCATTCCTTGAAATCATGGTCGGATGATATAGCAATTAACCACAATTTTTTAGCCTAATAAAACTACTTGACAGATTATATAACAACTGTAAAATAGTGAAAGAAAACCATCAAAGTCTTGTTACTTGTTCAAGAATCAATTGTGCCTTTACGTCTACAACTGAGCTAAACCAAGAACAAAGAACTTCAATCCTTTCTAGATGTAAATTGAAAAATAATCCAACAAGTTAAACATCAAAATGACAAAACATCAAAGAAAATCCAACCCCAAACAGTCATGGGTTACTCCTTGAATCCTAAGTTAAAAATTTAGCATATCATCTCTAGATTAGCAAAATGCCCAAAAGGATTAAATCCCAACATCTTTAGTTACTGCTCTAAACGGAAATGCTGAATACGAAAAAAATGCTGCAGACGAGAAAATGCTGAAGACGGGAAAAAAAAACCCAAAAGAAAAACTGCTGAAGACCAAAATCTGCTCCAGATGCTCCACTCCCGCACTTGAGGCTGCTTGCCATTTCTGTGCTTTTGCCGTGCGTGAATCTGCCCAGCATTCGCTGGCAAGTGGCCTCGTCCGTTCCGCGTGATTCCCCTCTCTCCTTGCACGTCCTAGCTCCTTTTCGTGCCTTACTTTCCCTCCTTCCTGACTTAGCACACTTCATCTTCCAATAATGACCTCTGCTCTCATCCTTTCCAAAAATGCCCTAAACATATAATTATGATATGAGTGTTTAATTATTTTAGAGGCAAATGTGAAACTTTTGTATGAAAAATATTGGCATCAATTGACTTCGAGTCTGATACTAAAATTTGATGTGTAATTAAGTTGCTTAACTCTTATTTGATGAAACATATCATTAGCTTAAACAACTTAATTATGCATTTCCAACACTTTATCAGAAGTGGACACTACTGTTCTTAGTTTTTCTAGATCACATATTCATGCACGAATTATAGGAGATGAATTAGCTAATATTGTTTGGTATCTTACTGCCATATATGGACATCCTGATGCCTCAAAAAGGCAATAAACTTGGGCTTTAATAAGAGCTTTGCAAGTGTTGTCCTCTCAAGCTTGGGTGGTATTGGGGGACTTTAATGAAATATTGGGGTGTAATGAGAAGTGTGGGGGTCAACAGAGGTCTGAGAGGCAGATGGAAGATTTTAGGGATGTAATGGATGATTGTGAGTTAAGGGATCTTGGTTACACTGGTTCCCTATTTACTTGGTGTAACAAAAGAGAGCCTGCTTATTGTATTAGTGAGAGGCTAGATAGGGTTCTGTCAAACCTTAGTTCGGGCTCATGCTATCCTATGGCTCGAGTTCAACATGGTACAGCTGCTTATTCAGATCATGTGCCTATTTTTTTAAGGACTCATGAGGAACAGATTCAAAGGAAGGAGAAGAGACTATTCAGATTCGAGGCTATGTGGGTGGATTCACCTAATTGTAAGAACATTATTGAAAATGCTTGGCATGAGGAACAAGGTGTTGCTAGTTGCAATGCAGTGATGAGAAAGCTCTAGAGGTGTGGTGAAAAGCTTACTGCTTGGAACAAGTCTAAGTTTGGGCATGTGAAGCTAGGAATTGACAGAGCAAGGTCAAAACTGAAGTGGCTGCAAACTAGTGATCCCTGCTATCTAAAAAGGGATGCACATAGGGAGGCAAGAACATAAATGCAAGTCTGGCTAGAGAGGGAGGAGATCATGTGGAGATAAAGGTCTAAAGCCTTATGGCTCAAAGAAGGGGATACTAATGCCAGATTCTTCCATAACAAAGCCTTTCTGAGAAGGAAGAAAAATTGGATAAAGTGACTAAGAGATGAGAATGGAAGTTGGAAATTCAATGAGGAAAGGGATGAGTTGGTTATTGAATATTTTAGTACTTTGTTCAAGGCATCTGCTGAGATGGGGCAGGTGGATTTCTTAGATGGTGTAAGGGGAGGTGTGACTGCTGATATGAATGAGATTCTGGTGAAGGAGTTCAGTGAAGAGGAAGTGGTACATGCTCTTAATCAAATGAATCCTAATAAAGCCCCAGGACCTGATAGGATGGCACCTCTCTTTTATCAAAAACATTCGTTTGTTGTTGGAAAGGATGTTACTCGAGCAGTTCTCATGGCTCTCAATCAAGGTCAGTTTCCTCATGAACTAAGCCACACTTTCATAACTTTGATCCCCAAAAACAAACAACCTGAGATGATTACAGATTATAGGCCAATCAGTTTATGTAATGTCATTTATAAACTGATTTCTAAGGTCTTAGCTAATAGGCTTAAAGGGATTTTTCTTATTGTTATTTCTAAATCACAATCTTCTTTTGTACCTAGAAGATTGATAACATATAACATACTAGTTGCTTATGAGCTGGTGCACTTTATGAGGCAGAAAAGAAGTGGAAGGAAAGGCTTTATGTCTTTAAAGCTTGATATGAGCAAAGCATATGATAGGGTGGAATGGAATTTTGTAGAAGCTGTGATGAACAGGATGGGGTTTCATGAGAAGTGGATTAAGTTGGTTATGGGGTGTGTCAAATCTGTTTCCTTCTCTATACTAGTGAATGGTGAACCAAAGGGTCCTTTGTTTCCAACTCGAGGGATTAGGCAAGGGGATCCATTATCCCCTTACTTGTTTCTACTATGTACTGAGGGGTTGATTACCCTCTTGCAGCAGACTGAAACATCAAAACAGATTTAAGGATTGAAGATTTGTGCTAGTGCTCCAAGTTGAACCATATTATGTTTGCAGATGACTGTTTGTTATTTTGCAGGGCAAATTTGCAGACCTGTTTGAATATACACCACCTACTTGGTATTTATGAAAGGGCATCTGGCCAGAAGGTGAATACAGAAAAGTCCTTGATGGTGTTTAGTAAAGTCACTACCAGCAACCAACAAGAGATTTTGAATTTATGGGGAGTTCAGCAATACCAGCAATATGACAAATACCTTGGCCTGCCTCCTATGGTTGAAGAAGGAAGAAGCAAGCTTTTTCAGAACTCAAATAGAAGGTATGGCATAGATTGAAGGGGTGGAAAGAGAAACTATTGCCCCATGGAGGTAAAGAAGTGTTGATAAAGGTTGTTGCAATGGCCATCCCCTTTGTAGTGAACTAGATCAAATGATGGCAAACTTTTGGTGGGGGTAGAAACAGGAGGAACATAGAACAAGATGGGTAGGATGGAAGAGAATGTGTGAGGCTACTAACTCTTTGGGAGAAATGGGATTCAAAGAGTTGAAATTTTTTAACCAAGCTCTCCTTGCAAAATAGGCCTGGAGGATCATGACAGAGGAGTCCACACTATTGCATAAGCTATACAAAGCAAGGTACTTTCCATCATCTACTTTTAGTAATTCAAGGTTGGGATCTACTCCTTCATATGTCTGGAGGGGGTATTTGGGGATCAAAGGCTAATAATATGCTTCAGGGATGCAGATGGAAAGTTGGGGATGATAAGTCAATTAAGGTTTGGATTGATTATTGGATACCTGGTCCTAGATTGCTACATAACTCGATGCAAGGACTTATAAATGAGGCTCAAACAGTTGATGATCTAATTGATGAGGGTACCAGATGGTGGAATGTTGATAAGGTAAGAAGGCTGTTACCACCTGCTGCAGTAGAGTCTGTGTTGAAAATTTTGATTGGTTCTGAGATGAGGCCTAATTGCATTATATGGGATCATGAGAAAGGGGTATTCAGTGTAAAGAGTGCTTATAACTATTTTCCGAAGCTAGCTAAACAAGAAGGGGAGTGCTCAAATGCTGAGGGTCAGTGCAAGCTGTGGAGAAATTTGTGGAAAATGAAGCTGCCAAAGAAAATTAAAATTTTTGCATGGAGAGCTTGTAAGAATGGACTTCTAACCCATGAATGGACTTCTAACCCATGTGAACCTAAAGGGGAGGAAAATTATTAATGAAGCTCAGTGTATTTGGTGCATGAATGAGGAAGATGTGGGGCATGCCTTATGTTACTGTCCATCAATAATTCAGTCATGGCACCAACATTTTTAGGGATTATTGAATTCTGATATGCAAAAGGATTTCCTACAGGTTGCAATGGAAGCAGGCAAATCTGGTGAACTTGAAAAATTCTTTCTTATAGCATGGGGTATGTGGTATAGGAGAGGAACCAACAGATTTTTGAAGGTAAAAACATACAACCTGCAACTATTATTAACAAAGCCTTGTCCATTGCAGCTAAATATAAAGAAGTCAGAGATGTTAGGCATCAGAGGAAGATTCAAAGTTCATGTTGGCAACCTCCATCCCAAGGAGTATTGAAGCTAAATGTGGATGGTGAATTTTTGAAGAACATGATAAAGTAGTTGTAGGAATGTTGCTGAGGAATGATAGAGGTGGGGTTTTGTTTTCTACAAGTAAAAAGGAAAATGGTGTCACTGATCCAATGGAGGTGGAGTTACTAGCAATACTGGGAGGACTACAATTTTGCATTCCAATGGGCATTTCAGAGCTAGTCATTGAGAGTGATTCATTATTGTTGGTACAAGAATTGAATAATGCTTCAGAATCTATGTTAGCTTGGGGAAATCTGGTTCATGAAGTGCAAGAGTTGAGGAAAAGAATACCAAGATGTTCAGTTCAGCATAAGGGGCGCATGGTGAATAGTGCAGCTCATACCTTAGCAAGATATGCTAAGCACCTAGATGGTTTGATAGTTTGGTGGGACTCGTTCCCTGAATGTATCTCTCAAATTGTTTGGTTTGAATCTATGATGTAATTTGCAGTTGTTAATGAATACAAAGTGCTATGTTTGCTATAAAAATAAATAAATAAGTGGGTGGAGAGAGGAGCATAAGATTGTTGAGGAGCTTATGTTTAATACATTCTGCAAATATAAGCCGAGGTGTCATGAGCATTACAATAAGTTCGAGAAGAATGATGAGATGCGCCAACATCGTTTTTAGGATATTAGACTTTGCAATTAAAAAAATTTTGTGACATGTTTGAAGATCATGCATATAAGGTAAATGAATTATTTTAATTGTTATATTTTATAATTTTTTTTTTGTAAATATTTACTAGTTATTTGCAAGAGCAGAGTTCTATAAAAAAAGCAAATAGATCTAACTTGAAGATTCATCATCATGCAAGTTCAAGATCTTTCTATCGTCTCTATAAGAAACTAGTAATGTTAATTTTTTAATGGGTTGCTCAGTTTGATATTTGTCGTATATGAATGAGTTTATATTTATAAAATGTGTGTCTTGTAACAAGAATTAGATAACAATTATGATTTGATAGAATTATTAGTTGGATGATTTATTGATCATAATGGAGAGTGGACTCATCCCGACACACATGAAAATTATGTAAGTATTATAATTTATTTTAACTAAAGAATGGTGTATTTGTGGCAATATTAATTCTCTCTTAAGTGCAGGAAAAAATGGTTGCCTTGTGTGTTAAATTAACATCTAATCAGAATTCATCAACAAGTGTTTTAAGTTATCTGGGAACACTTACAAAAGTTTTGAGTTCACGTTTAGGATATTTGAAGGGTTTTGGTCATTGCGTCAAGGCTTTTAACTCATTCTCATCATGCAATAATGCCTCGATTAGTTCTAGAGATTTAGTGTCTGTTTAGGAAAATAAATGTTCTCAAATGTTTTCAGATTTTCTCAGGTATTTTATTCCCAAACACTACTCAAACACAAAACACTTCTCAATTTTAAAAATTAAATTTTTTCGATCTAATCATTACCTAATCATTACAAAATTTTCAAATTTTCAAACAAAATACAAAAAAAAAAAAAAAAAAAAATTCAAATTCAAATTTTAAAATAAAAATTATATTAAAAGATTATATTCAAATATTTCTTAACTTCATAATATTTTTATTTAACGTTTTCTCCCTCATTTTCCAAAATCTAATAAAATATCTTAACTCAAACAATTTCACTATTGTTCACGTATATTTTGAGATATTCCAAACGAGTTCTTAGAGGAAGGGAGGTTTGCGATCGAAGAATTGATGAAAAAGCAATAAAACGTAGAGAATATTGTAGCATATTTTCTATTTGTTTGCACTTCTAAAAAGAACGAGACTACTTTCTATGTTTCTTGAACAAATTCTAACATATTTTTAAAGATCTTATGCATGTCTATTAAACTTCTTTTAAATTTTTTTTAGCAAAATACTTCCTATCGTTCGAAGGCCCTAAAAGAGTTCGAACAGATATTATTAACCATTCGAACAATTACATAGTTCATTTGAATGAGATTGTACACAATTGGAGTTCGAACGGATCCATACCGATCAAACAGAGATACAACCTTCAAACGTAATGAACGTTGCTTTTGAACATGATAACCGTTCAAATGGTTTCTTACTACGTCGAACATATTAGAATTCCATTGACCACTCAATGAAATGCGTTTGGCTATACTTTGATGGTTGAACGTATTAGTTTAACATTCAAACGTGAATCTGGGATGAAATTTATTCATCCTAGAATCAGCTTTGCGTTCGAATGCCATCAAACGATTTCGTTTAATTTTGTCCTAAAATATAGTTTTTGAAATGAAATTCAATTTTCGTCTAAAAAAATATTTTGAAACAACGATACCGAGACGAATTTAGGACGAGTAATTTTCATTCCCAAAAATATATTTTTTTTTTTTGTTGTCGCGGACATATTATGTACATATAGATTTGACCTCCAAGGTAATTCCATACATGATCACGGAACAAGTTGCTAGCAGCTTGGAAAATTAGGCCAGAATTGGGTGCCATTTTCTATAAATTTGAATGTTCAATATATTACATTTCAATTTGTTGACCACCACGGTAATTGATCATTAGTCTATCGCCTCCAATTGATTCGAGCCAGCTCATACCATTCGACGTTATCTTATAATGGAATTTGTTAGCCATATGGAGATACCATGATAGGGACCTGATTGTAAAATTGCTTCTTTTGTCAAAAATTATTTATGATAGCTTAATAAATTCTAGAGCAAGTTGTTACACTATTGTAAATACATAGTATATATGTTTTGGCTTTTATGGCAATGTTTGTAATTTCTCCTAATTTTGGTATTTTTGTCAAATGTCCCGCACTCCAGCAATTAATAGTCGACACACGTCCCACCGCCACGCAATCCCAGAACAGCCGACCTAGAGCAATCTTATCATTTGCATGAGACCCATCAAATCATTTATAAAAGATAATACCCATCAAATTAAGGTACTGGAATTAATGGAACTCACTTTTTCTTTTTTCTGTTTTTGATCACTGGATCTGACTTTTTCGATCCGGTGGCTCTCGATCATAATTTATAATATCTTTTATTACTTTCAATTATAGCTAGCAAAGAAAATATATATCCCGATCATAGTGATGGGCCGGTTATTAATGACAAAACGATTATTCATAATTCAGAAGATTGGGAAAATTAAATCAAAAGCTTTGCCATGCTAGGTCGAAAGGGAACCCATGATCTAGAAACTCTAGGCCGCAGAATCCGGGACTGTCCAGAATTGTATGATCATGAAGAACTGGTGAGAAATGCAATGATTCAGATTGATGATCAGCAAAATGCAGCTCGCTCATCCACCGTGCTGTTTCTTCATTGTTAGATAATTCCTGATGATCATGAGTACTGACAGTAGTAGTGATCATGGGGTTTTCATCAACACTCTGATCGGCCCTGATGACTTGGATCAATTTATGAGTCTGATCATCTTCCACCTCATGATGAGTAGAGTACTGTGTTTTGGAGGTACCCACAATATTAAGCAGCTTTGTGTTTTGGTCTTTGAGGCCAAGTTTCTTGCACAAGTGTGTGTTCCAGTGGTTCTTTACTTGGTTGTCGGTTCTTCCTGGCACCCTCCCAGCAATCAGTGACCACCTATATATAAAAATGATCATTAATTGTCAGCCATATTTATTACCTCCTTGAAAACATTTATTTATTCCTCTTTTTTTGGGACTCTATATATGTATGTTTCACATTACTCTCATCTACGTACGTACAGAAGATAATGTCAAATAATTGATCAACACTGATTGCAGGAAGGCATCCTAAGACGTAGTAAGTCGTGTCTTCTCCAGAAATTAATGTAGGTTCTACTCCAAAGTTACTTCAATTTTCTCAAAAAGAAAAGGTAATATATATATATATATATATATATATCTATTTGAACACTGTTTGCAGGCTATGTTGATAGATTTGCTAAACAAATTAAAAAGGGAAAAAAAAAGGAAACATAATGTACAGATCAAGGAAGCAGTACTTGTAGCTAGGGAGAGAGACTAATGGTCCAGTACTGGGAAATCGACTATGAGCTGTGGAATTTGATAGATTTGTCCATTGGATCAGATGCTTCAAAATTAGCATATACAAAAGCATATACGAAAGCATGATTTGACTGAAACAAAAGTCGGACAATAAAACAAGCTTATCTGAAAGTACTACAGCAATATATAGACCAATAAATGTACAGAAAATGAAGAAAGAAAACATGAAGGAGATCGATGATGATGATGATGATCAGAACCTGTTTCCAAGAAGATTATGGAGTCTGATAATGAGATCTTCTTCTTCCTCTGAGAAGCCTCCTCGTTTCACGGTGGGGCTCAGATAGTTAAGCCACCTTAACCTACAGCTCTTTCCACACCTCTTTAAACCTACAAATTAACCATTCTCATATATAACAAGAAATGAAACCCTACTGCTCTTTGTTTCCTGTTGAAACAAATGTACAGAATATTGCGATCGAAGCTTAAACATGATCAATGTTTCTTTCTTGATTACCTGTAGTCTTAGAGATGCGGTTCCACTTCCCTCTACCATGCTCTCGAACGTATTCCAGTAGAATCCGGTCCTCCTCCTCTGTCCATAGCCCTTTCTTATTCTGATCATCTGCGACCATTCTCGTCTCAAAACAGAGGAAGAGAGATTTTACTGTGAAGTACTAGGCTTCCTTGGCTCCTGTTGGAGAGGCTTTCTATGTCTCTATGTTTCTGGCTCTTTATTCAGTTCTTGGGCGGCGTGCGAAGCACATGGGTAAGTTTTGTCAACCAAGTCCTTCAACTTTTTGGGTTTTATATATATAGCGACGGTGTTGTAACTTGTAATGGTGCTGAGTGCTAGGATTTGCCTTCGTTTGAAAAAATCAAGAAGACATATACATAATAATTTGTGTAAAACAAAGACTAGTATACTGATTTTAATTCTTTTTTTATGATTTTTTATTGGGAGAAAATGGTAGGTACACATATCAAGACTTCATGCACTAACAAAAACGCTAGATATCAACGATATTGGCACAAGGTCAAATAACCTAGCCATCGGTATTTGCTGATCCTTTCCCAAAACCAGTATTATTTCCTTCTGAAACTGGATTCTCGTGAATAATAAATAACAAATAATTTACAAGAGCTCGGTACGTCAATATATAATAAACAGATATATATCTGTTTAAAAATGTGATACTTTGTTCTAAAGTTGAAAAGCATGCATGAATTACCCAATGACCGACCTATATATTAAAATTAGAGTTGACAATATGTGACACGACCCGTGAACTCAACACGAATATAACACAAAATTAACAAATTTGAGTTTGATGTTAACAGGTTCGGATCAAAACGGGTTGACCCGTTAAGACACGACTTATAAATGGGTCAATAACGGGTCAACCTGCTTAACACGAAATCAACCCGTTTTGACCCGTTAAGAATTTATTTCAAAATTAAAATTTCATTATTGTTAAGTTGTGTTGAAAACACAAAAGAAAATGCAAGATGAATGCCACCAGCATAACCATGACTCAATTGGATTGGACAACAAACATTTCCAGGATGGCTCAGAAGAAAAAGGGAACAAAGTGGAAGCAATAGGATGGATGTAATAAAGCTACAATGTGCAAAGGGACCAACATTTTTTTGCTTTTTGTTCTTTTTTGTTTTCTGTACAACACAAAATTTTGTTTTCTTCTGTTGTCTGTGTATAGGTTTTGTCATCAAATGACCTCAATCATTTTTGTATAAATACTGAGCTCGAATGTATAGAACAAGACATAAGTGAATGATAAGAACAGAGAACAAGGTTTTTCTTTCTCAAGCATGGTTATCATCTCACTGTTTTCTCGTTCTTTAGCAGCAGCATAGTATTTGTTGTTTTCTGTTTTAATTTTTCTTACATGGTATCAGAGCACCATGGCTTATTCCATCAACTCCAATGTCAATCAAAACAAAAATCCAAACTCAAATATTCTTGATCCATCCCAACCAAACAACCCTTATTTTATTGGCTCCAAAGATAGTTCTGGAGCCCTTCTTGTCACCCAAATACTGGATTCAAGCAATTACCACTCTTGGGCACGATCAATGAAAAGAGCTCTTCGCATAAAAAACAAACTTGGGTTTGTTGATGGGAGCATTTGTGAACCATCTGAGGCTGAAAGTCCATTGATGGATCATTCGCTTCGATGCAATGACATAGTCATCACTTGGTTGCAAAACACTATGTCCGTTGACATCAAGAACAACACCCTTTATGCTGAGACTGCTCACCAACTATGGAAGGAACTTGAACAATGACTTGCCCAGCAAAACGCTTCCAGGATGTATGAAGTAAAGTAAGGTATTGCTACAATAATGCAAAACCAAGACACTGTAAGTATGTATTACTCTAAGTTAGAGACTCTGTTGGATGAATTGATGAACTATGAATCTAATCCTAACTGCACATGTGGGGGTTTGAAAACAATAGTAGATAACCAAGAAAGAGATTGTGTAATGAAGTTTCTTATGGGTTCAAATGACACATCAAAAGCCTTTAAGGCTCAGATCCTCCTAATCAAACCTTTCCCTAGTCTAAATGAAGTGTACTACATAATACAACAAGAAGAGAAGAGGCGACATATTTCTATAGACACTTCAGTTAGTGACTCCATGGCTATGATAACAACTACTAGAGATGTGGGAAGGCAGAATATCACATCTCAAAGAAAATATTAATGCACCTTTTGTAAAGTCCTTGGACATTCCTTAGAAAGATGCTTTAAAGCTAACCCTGAGAAACCAGTGTGCAGCCATTGCAGAATGCCTGGCCATGTTGTAAAAAAGTGCTTCAAATTTCATGGTTATCCACTAGGCCACAAAATCCATGGGAAGGGCAGACCAACATTTTTCAATCGTCACTACCCTTATGGCATATGGACAAGAGCAAATCAATGACAACCAATCATCACTCACTCAAGAGAAATATTCAGCTGATTGCCTTGCTCAAATCACAACCCATTCATTCTCACACACCTCCACTTAATTAAGTTCATTCCCTCAGTCATTCTGAATCTGACATGTCAAAGATATCTGGTATCTCACTTTGTCTCTCAGCTTGTAGCATAAACAAACACAATACCTTTAATACACATTGGATAATAGACACAGAGGCAACAGGCCATATGGTCTGTTCAACCTCCATTTTCACTACCATTAAAAGTATTGTTGCATATTCTGTAGCTCTCCCAAATGGTGAAACTGTTAGTGTTTCTCACGTTGGAACAATGAAGACAACAAAATACTTGACTCTACATGATGTGCTTTGTGTTCCATCTTTTTCCTTTAATCTCATATATGCTAGGAAACTTAATAAAAAATCAAGATGTTGTCTTATTTTTCTACCTGTAAACTGTTTTATTCGGGACCTTTTGGGTAACTTTCTGTTTTGATCTAGAGGTATCTTAGTAGGTGCTGCTCCAATGGTTCTCGAGTCAGATAATATGTCCAATGCATATTTTTTTGACATACATAAATCCCCTTTTCTGATCTTGCCACTTCTAAGCGAAGAAAGTATTTCAAAGTACCCAAATCATTTATCTTAAATCTGTCAGGCAGGAAAGATTTGAGAGAATGAACAATGTCCATGTCATTACCTGCTATAATAAGATCATCCACATAGACAAGTATAGTTGTAAATGACTCTCCCACTAACCTTGTAAACAGACTATAATCTGCTTTCGACTGTTTGAATCCCTTTTGAACAATAAAATCTGAGAGCTTGGCATACCATTGCCTCGATGCTTATTTTAATCCATACAAACTCTTATGAAGTTTGCAAACTTTTGCACAATTACCACAGCATCTCTTGGTGGAAGTTCCATATAAACTTCCTCATCCAAATCACCATGGAGGAATGCATTGTTCACATCCAATTCATACAAATTCCACCCTCTAACAGCTGCCACAGCAAGCAGTGTTCTCACTATCACTAACTTTGCTACAGGAGAGAAAGTATCCTGGTAATCCAACCCCTCTTGTTGTGTGTATCCCTTTGCCACTAATCGTGCATTTTACCCCTCAACACTTCCATATGCATTGTACTTGATCTTATATACCCATTTGCATCCTATAGCCTTCTTGTCATGAGGCAATTCAACTATAGTGCAAGTGTCATTCAACTCTAAGGCCTCTATTTCAGCTTACATTGCCATGCACCAACCAGGAATTTTGACAGCTTGTGCATATGTGTTAGGTTCTATTTGCTTTGTGATTGAAGCAACAAAGGCTCTGTGTGTGCTTGACAGTTTATGATAAAAGAGAGTAGCATCAAGAGGAGAGGCATTACCTAAAAGTCTTGATCCTTTCTTCTTGTTTAACTTCTGTGAATGGGGGAGTGAGGATGCTTGTTGACAAATGAAGTCCAACAAGTAAGGTGGTGCATGCTTCTCTCTGGTGGACCTTCTAGGCATATGAGGATTGGTCGAACTGACATGTGTCTCTTCTCCAAGAGGTTTT
Organism: Juglans mandshurica; assembly: GCA_022457165.1. Taxonomy (NCBI): domain Eukaryota; kingdom Viridiplantae; phylum Streptophyta; class Magnoliopsida; order Fagales; family Juglandaceae; genus Juglans; species Juglans mandshurica. The sequence goes on from CM039629.1 coordinate 17,531,015, forward strand.
GGTGAATTTTTTGTGTTTGAAGTGTTTCCTGCATTCTCCATATCAACCTTTGGTTCAGGTTCAAGGTGAAATAACTCAGAGGTGTGGTCAAGAGCAATATCCAATGGTTGGGGAAAGGATAATGTAGTTGGACTTGGCAGGTTTTGTGGAGAGGTTGTAGTCTCAGTTTTGTATGGAAAAATCTTCTCATGGAAGATTACATTTCTAGAGATGAAGACTTTTTTTTGTCTCTAGATCCAGTAGCTTATAACCTAACCCAAAAACACACACTTCCTAGCTCTAGGATCAAACTTGTGCCTGCTATTGGCCAAAGTGGAGGCAAAAGCCAAGCACCCGAATATCCTAAGATGAGAGCAAACAAGTTTGGCCTTAAAAGGAGCTCAAAAGGAGTCTTATTTTTAAGTAATGGTGAGGGGGTTCTGTTTATGAGGTACACTGCAGTGAGAATGCAATCATTCCAATATCTCGTTGAAATTTTACTTTAAAACGTTAGGGCCCTAGCTACATTCAAGATGTGTTGGTGTTTCCTTTCTATAACAGCATTTTGCTGAGGTGTTTCAACATAAGTTTTCTAATGGATTATGCCTCTTTTTGAATAAAAATCTTTCATGTCAAATTCCCTTCCATTATCACTTCTAATCACTTTAATTTTGGAGTCAAATTGGGTTTCAATCATGACATAAAATTGTTGAAAAGCTACAGTTGCATCAGATTTTAGTTTTAACATATATACCCAGGTACAACGACTAAAATCATCAACTATACTCAAAAAGTGTCTTGATCCATCATGACTAAATGAAAACGTCTTTCTGTTTTATGAAGGCTAACAGGAAAAGTAAGTTTATGTAGTTTTGCTGCAGGGAAAACTGAGCAGGGTATGGAAGTAACATCAGAATTAGAAATGTCATCTTGTCATCTTTGCTAATCAAGCTCATCCTATAGTCAGATAGGTGTCCAAGTCTATAGTGTCACATATTAAAATCTTCTTGGTTGTTGATGACAGAAGCAGAAATGTCCGAGTTGGTGGTTAGTGATGATAGAGCTTCAACTAAAGGTGTAGGGGAGACCTCATTCCTCAGTAGGTGATACAAGTCATTCCTCACTTCACCCATTCCAGTTGTTTTCCAAGTTGGATCAAGGTGCCCTGCTTAAGGATCCTTCTATTTATAGAAGGCTTGTTGGGAGGCTTCTTTACCTCACCATCACCAGACCAAATTTAGCATATTCAGTCCAATTGCTTAGCCAACTCATGCAAGCTCCTAGGGTCCCACACTTAAATGTTGCTCATAAGGTGTTAAGGTATATAAAGAGGGTTTCAGGCCAAGGAGGGTTGTACTCTTCACGGTCAAACCTACAACTTGAGGTGTATTGTGATTCGGATTGGGGGGTATACCCAGATACACGAAGGTTTGTGATATAGGGTCATGGCAAGTCTTTGCTCTGAATTAACTTGGTTAAGGTTTTTACTTCAAGACTTAATGGTAGATCCTCCTCATGCAGCTATGTTATACTGTGACAACAAGGCTGCATTACACATAGCTGCAAATCTAGAGTTCCATGAATGGACTAAACACATAGAACTCGATTGTCATTTGGTCCGTGATAAAATCCAAGAATGAAGTATCATTACTAAGCATGTAAGTAGTGGGTCACAAGTTGCAGATATTCTGACTAAGGCACTGGGATCTAACTGCTTGTACACATACTTGCACAAGATGGGAGTAAAAAACATCTACTCTCCTTCTTGCGGGGGGCAGTTGAAAATACAAAAGAAAATGCAAGACGAATGCCAACAGCATAACCATGAATCAATTGAATTGGACAGTCAACAAGTCCTAGATGGCTCAGAAGAAAAAGGGAAGAAAGTGGAAGCAATAAGAGGGATGGAATAAAGCTTCAATGTGCAAAGGGACCAACATTGTTTTGCTTTTTGTTCTTTTCTGTTTTTTGTACAGTACAAAATTTTGTTTTCTTCTGTTATCCTTGTATAGATTTTTTCATCAAATGACCTCAATTATTATTGTATAAATACTGATCTCGAATGTATAGAACAATACATAAGTGAATGATAAGAACAGAGAAAAAGGTTTTTCTTTCTCAAGCATGGTTACCATCTCAATGTTTTTCTGTTCTTTAGCAGCAGCATAGTATTTGTTGTTTTCTGTTTTACTTTTTCTTACAAGTTGTACTATTGATATTTCTTAGTATGCCTATATTTTTATTGTTTTTATTGTTGGGATTATAATTTTAAACCTATGCTCATATTTTTTTATTGTGTGGTTTATAATATTTGTTTTATTATATGCTAAAACCTGAAAAATATTGATATATTTTTTTTGAGATATTGTGGTTATTAATAAATATAAATTTTAACTTTTATGTGAAATTATGTTAATTAGGTGAAATGAGTTATGCGTTTTAGTTCAACCTATTTACATGAAACAAACGGGTTTAAATGAGTCATGTCGTATTAACATATTTCTAATTAATTATTAAACAGGTCAAAACAGGTGACATAACATGACCCATTATCTAAATGGGTTGAGTTAGGATTTGGAAGTTTGACACGTTTAACTTAATAAGCTGGGTTCGGGTTGACCTATATAGTCGAATGTTCATGACACGATATGACACAAAAACACAGTTTGCCACCCCTAATTAAAACCCTAGGAGCTGTGGAATATTGACAGTCTCTTCCTTTCGGGTCTCACACATCTATTTTTTCCCCTTCAATATCAATGCCACACAAGGGATTCCTTAGAATGATCCTTAGGTTATCTATGACACGAAATTCTTTTAATTGTCCTTCCCAAGGCCAGAATCATGCTAAACGATTATTAGAAAGAAAAAAAAAAAAAAAACTCACCAAATCAATGTTCCACATTAAACTCATGCCTTAAGCCATATGGCTTGATGATCCACGGGTCTCCTTAGTTAAAGGTCCATGAGTATTGTTAGATGAGGTTAATTCTAACTACCTCAAGTGGAGTGAAATTTTCACAAGTCCAGATCTTTACTTGTCTTATTGTCCAAATCAAATTATTGTGATTGCACATTTATGTCATTTAGGAGGCTACTAGAGTCTTCCGAAATGATTTCACACTTCAAGATCGAGAGTGTAACATAGTTGGTCTAGGAAATTTTAGAGAGAAAGGAGAAACATTTATTTGTAAGTTCACTCATGTTTTCCACATAACCACAACTGACATACATAAGACTCTTATTTAAAGAGTCATTAATTATTTTTCCTACAAGTTAATTAATTGCCAATGGTGGGGAGTTAATTAACTACTTGTAACTTCTCCACCCATGTGGACACTACATGGGTCATGGGTTACCCATTTACTAACATCTCTCACTTCTCCACAATGGGGTTCCATACCCATTATTAATCTCCTCGTGATTACTTAATCAATCATCTCTCATACAGAAAATAAAGCATGCGACTCGACGAGAAGGCAAATGATAGGAGTACTATATCAAGTCCCCCATCTTACTAACATAGTACATCATTAATTAACATCTCGTCTATGACCCAGACTATTTGATCTCACTAGGTCAAGGGTCCTTAATGCCTCACGAGTTTATAATTCAAAGCAATTCTTGACCTCACATTATATCATATGTTCATGACCATATAGAGTAAAAATGATATGACCATTTTCCTAGACACTCATGTCAATTCAATTAGATTTGACCTTTTTCTAGACACACTTCGCGAGACTGTATTATTCGTAACCCTAAGATAACATAGTAAAGCGGCGACATCAAGTTTTCATGTCATAACATAGTTTTGGGCTCAAGGGCATATGAATATATCATCCATTGATCTATTAGGACTCAAATAGTGACGGAGGAAAGGCCCATCCAATTACTCCATCATATGGTCGTCTATAGTAGATACAGTATGAAATGTATGTTACGGCAGAGATCCCACTCAATTGGGATTGTCACATTCAAATTTTGTTGGAATTTTAGTCTGGTCGCCACAAAAGCACACTAACTTGAGTTTCTTAGTACAATCACTCATTTAGCTTTTGCCTAAAATCTCACATTCCACTTTGATCAATCTTCATGAAGTTGTGCAAATATATATGATTCTTAAAGTCTCATCCTAGCCAATCTAAGGTGAAATTCTCTATATTTATCTTGAATACTCACAAAGCATCAAGATATTTACTTGTTCGCTTTCCAAACGTCAAAGTAATCAATTTGTCTCATCTTGCTCTCTATTAAAGTACAAAGGTGATTATCCATGTGAGTGGACTGATCTTTGCCTACTAACATCTCTATAATGTGTGCTTCTCACTTAGTATCAATTAACTTATAATATGAGATAAAAACAATAATCGTACTGATGCAATAGTTACTAACAGTTTCAAATGTACAAAAACGTCTAAGGTATCCTTAATACAACATATATCAAATTCGATGAAGTCTTAAGCTCCTAAAATGAGTTTGAAAAACATTTATACTATTTCCCTTTATAAGTGGATTGCCTATCATCTTTCTCGTTTAGATATATTGTAGAATCAACTCACCAACAACATATCAAATGTAGTGAAATTGAATATCCGTGTTTGGTTCTGCTATGGTATTTGGGATCCTTGGTATATGTCAAATATGTCGCACTTATTGTATATCTTAATGGCTTCATTTGCAAGCCACAAAAGCCATAACCTCTAGGCGCTAAAAAATCTTCTCAACCAAACAACCTCTTATACAGCTGCTGAACAAGCAACGTACTCATATTCCATCATGGACAAAGCAATGCATGATTGTTTCTTGCTACACCAAGAAGTAGGTCCCTCACTAAGCATAAATGCAAAACCCGTTGTGCCCATCGTGGACTTATGCTCATCTTTACCACTCGCCTAATCAGTATCGCTAGAACCCTTCTGTCTCATGTCTCTACCCTGATAGTAAAGAACAAGATATTCTATCTCACGAATGTATCAGAAAATCCTCTTAACTGCTTGCCAATGAACATGTTCTGGATTACTCTAATAACGACTAACCAATTCAACTGCAAAGCAAATGTGAGGTTGTGTATCTAAAATAGAGTACATGATACTTCCAATTGTATTTAAATAAGGAATTTTGGTCATCTCTTTCTTTTCCACATATTCTTAATGCAATGATCTAGGCTCCATGTATAATCCATCTCTATTAGAGTGTACAAGTTTGGAGTTTTTCATACATAATTACTTTAGGCCCCGTTTGGATGTTGAGTTAAGTTGAAATGAGTTGAGTATTTTATGAATAGTAGTGAGTTGAGATGGTGTAGTGAGTTTTGTGGGGCCACCTAAGATGAGTTTCGATGTGTTTGAATGTTAAGATGAGTTTAGATGTATTTATGGAAAGTTGAGATGAGTTTAGATGTATTTATGAGAAGTTGAAAAAGGTTGTAGGTCCCGTGTGTAAATAAGTATTGAGTTGAAAAAGGTTATGGATCCCACATGTAAAGAGGTTTTGAGTTGAGATGATTTTAGTGATTTAAGAGTTGATTGTTTGGATATCAGACTCAACTTAAAATTAGACTGAACTAAGTTAATCTCAGTTCAATCTAAGTTTCAAACGAGGCCTTAGAATCTTCTTAATGTAAATCTTTTAATACAAACCAAGAAGTTTCCTGAGCCTCCTTTAAAATTTTAACTCAAAGCACATAATTTGCTTCACCCATGTCCTTCAATGGACAACCACTCTTTTGTGACGATAATGATCTCCATATCATTTCCAACTTAGAAAATGCCATCCACGAGTAAAGATGAAATCAGAAAACTCTTTTGTGTACGTTTAACTACACACAATGGTCTTCTTCTGTTAAACACATAATAGTCTTCTTCTATTATCTCAAGCAAATTGAAGTAATAGCCTCATGTAGTCATAGTACCATTGTCTAGAATATTATTTAAGGCCATAAATGAAAAGTTTTAGCTGACATACTTTGTGCTCTTGCCCCTTAACTTCATAACTAACAAGTTGAGCTGTATAGATCTCATCGTCTAGTTCTCTATTGAGAAATGCAGTTTTCACTTTTCAAATTTCTTTGTGAAAGTTCTAAATCTAGATATACAACTATAGCTAGAATGAGGCGAATGGAAGCAAACCTCACCATATGGAAGAATGTTTCTTCATAATCTATGCCCTCGCTTTGGGGATAGCCTTTTGCCACGAGACAGGGCTTTTATTTGTCAATTGACCCATGTGTCCAACACTTAATTTTTAAAACCTATTTGTTTCAAATAGATTTGCACCCAAGTGGAAGATCAACAACTCCCAAACTTGATTACTTTCCATTGAACTCATCTCGTCTCTCATAACAACCATCCATTTATCTGAATAAGGCAAATCTAGTGCTTTCTCATAAGAAATGGACTCATCAAGGTCATATGGATAACACATGGAAAATTCTCCTTCAAGTTCAAAACGATGACGAAAATATGGAAAATGGTTCATATTTTCTTTTACAAATTGAAACTCTTGTAAGTCATTTTCTAGTGTCACACTCCCAATAGGAGGTAAGTTAGTCCTATATCTTTTACAATTTTAGGATGTGATAATTCTCTACCCTCGCCAAAAGATGGTATAACTCTCTCGAGTCCTTGCAACTTAGAAAGTTCAAAATCTTTATTTGCTTCATCAATATTGGAAATATCATTCTCAATAAATGTGACATCAAGTGACTCTATTTTGGTTATTCCTACGTTAGGAAGTTCACCATACATTACATAACCCTTTGAGCTCTCTGAATATCTTAGGAATATATGTTTATTTGCTTTAGGGCCAAGTTTTTCATATTTATGAGAAGTGGTATAAATATAACCCGCAGAACTCCAAGACCGCAAATATTCCAAATTTAGTTATGCGTTATTCCATAATCATTATGGGGTTGAGGGACAGACTTAGAAGGCACATGATCCAAAATGTAGGCAACAACTAAAAGAGCATTTCCAAAATGATATTGGTTGGTTAGCTTGAGCCATCTAATTGAACCAGTTTCAATAAGAAATGGTTCCTCATTTCCATAACACCATTTTGTTATGGTGTGCCAAGAATCGTTAATTTCCTACATGTCCTTTTTTTCTCACATGGTCTCTAAAACTCTTTTGACAAGTACTCAAGACCCTAATCAATTCGTAGAAATTTTAAATTCTTTTTTTTTTTTGTTCTCAACATTAGCCATCAAGTGCTTGAAGCGGTCCAATACATCAAAGATTTGAAGATCATATAGACATAACTGGAACGTGAATAGTCATCTATAAAGGTAAGAAGATAGGAGGCATTATGGTGTGCCTTCACATTCATAGGTCTGCAAATGTTAGAATGAGCTAGCACTAAACGATAAGATTCCCTCGGAGCCTTTCCAAAATGCTTCCTATGAACTTTCACAGCTAAACAGGGGTCACAAATAGGTAGGAATAGATTAGCAAGAGACTCGAATAGACCTTTTCTAACTAGTCTAGTCATTCTATCTTTTGCAATGTGGCCTAGTCTAGCATAGCATTTCAATAAAATAGAAATAACACCATCATCATTTAAAGCCATAAAAGAAAATGAGGGATTATCAAAATTCAACATAAAGAAACTACTCGAAAAATAACATGTCCATATAACCTATTATCTAAATAAATGTCCAGTTGAAGCCATTAAAGAAAAAGCAAAACCGAACTCCAACTTAAAAATAATTGAAACTAGATTACATTGAACACCAGGTGCATAAAGCATATCATGAAAAGAAGACAAACCCAAGCTCACAATTGCCAAGGGTGTCGAAAAATGGCCACGAAAAACAATTGCATGCTTTTACACGCATGTAGGTTTTGTTTACCACTTGTAAAATACATTTTTTTTTCCACTCGCAGCCACAGGGAGTTTATATCACCTATGTCATTTTCGGCATTTTTGGATGTTTAAATACTATTTTTTTCATCCTAATGTGTATGTATGTCTGTCTATACTATTAGAGAAAACAGACCAAAAGTTCAAGGGTGGACCACACTATCTAAGACCAAGTGAAACGTCCTGAAAGAAATTCAATAGAAAGAATTTCTTTAAACCCTAAAAACACCATGAAATCCTTTCCCGGATTTCATAAGTTGAGCGATCAATTAGGTTTTGGTTTGTTAGCATAATCGAATTTGATCTGCTATGGTCCAGTTCTCATTTTTTATTTATTTGAGGGATTTGGGAGTATGATTTAATGAAACTAATTGTACCATTAGACTTGTATGAATAATTATGATTTTATGCTATAATAAAAAGTTTCAAATTTTTCGGTTGAATAATAGATCAACCGGAGAGCACCATGTGGCACCTAGTCCAAACAGCTATCAAATCACCATCTAGGATGTCCCAATAAACCTAGGATCACTAGAAGTTATTTTTAGACACATGGCACCATCACAATCCCCCATTTGGAGCCCACTTTACACTTATCAAGAGGAGTACAAATGTGTAAGGTAAATGTATTGAAAACCAAGTAGATCAACATGCCTTCTTACACATTTCACTATTCTACCCATTCAAGTACAATTTGGCCAACCAACAAAGAGGGTTTCAACCGTAATGAAATCCCAAAATTTGTGATGTTATTGAAACCCCAAATCTAGAGGGTACCCAAAACCTAGTTTTGTGTATGTGTTTCCCTCTTTGTTTAAACCACTTCTACAAGCAACCTCCACTCAAGTACAATATCTTACACCCTCAATCCACTCTCATACACCATGATATGCTCATTTGACCAAAACAATTATATGTGGGCTTGAAACCCTAAGTGAAATACTAACTATACCCTAAATTGATACCATTCGGTTAGGTTGTTTCTATTCTAGCCGAAACCCTCTCTTTGCACATAGCTTCTCACGCAAGGTTTTTCCCTTGAATGATCACTCCATGGCATGACCTTGTACCATAAGTTCAGCCCATAATAGTGGCCTTAGGGAAGGTCAAACACTCAAGCCTCTCACCTCAAAGTCACCAACTTGGCCAGGACACTACAATCCTCCTTTCTGGCAGATTTTTCACCTTTTGCAAAAGCAAGCTTCCCATCTTGTTTCATACAAACCACCCACTCCAAGTTAGCCCCTTATAGCCCAAGCCAGCCCCTCTTATTCTCCCACACGTTGCAAAGTTTTCATCTCCTTCCTTGAGAGAAACCGAGAGAGTCAGTGGAGAGAAAAAGTTTGGATGATTTGCTTCTTGGATTTCCAGCTTTTTAAGTTCTTTTCCTAACCCAAATCTCTTGTATTTTTATTAATCTATGAGTCTTGGATTATTGGAAGAGTGTTGGTTTATTTTTATTCAGAGTTTGAAGGTTGGATGAAGGTATTTGGTGATATGGTGTTCGGTTTGTAAGCCTTTAAAGTTTGTGTTTTTTTATTAAAAAGTCTTGGAAATTTGGGTGCCATGGAGTATTACCTTGATTATTATTCAAGTTCATGGTTTGATTTAGGGCATATAAGGTTTTAATAAAAATATATTTGCACGATCAACTAAGTGTTAGAACCGAAACCCTTCAACATGAGATTGTTTGGTTTAGTTTGTCATTTTAGCCTTAGGAACTTAAATCCATGATTTTTATTTTTAAACTCATGTTTTTAAAGCTTTTAGTTTTGGTTTAAGCTGGATTTTTAAACCTTTATGACTAAGGTTTTTGTTTGAGTCTTGATGAACATGCAAAGAGTATGTTTTCATGCATAGTTTGGAGGCTTTTGAGTTAATGGTTTCTTTGGTGTCATTATTGGTAGATATGTTAAATATGTAGTTTGGATCAAGTAATTAAAACTTGAATTTGTGGTATATGGATGGTTTTTACAAGATTATATCCATACAAATCAAGGATTTAGGCTTGGCGTTCAAAGCCAATGCATGGTATGCTTCGGGTTCCATGTTTTGTGTGCAAGCTAGTTTTCATTTGGTGTATAAGTTGAATTTATTGCTTAGTCATGCATGTTATCAACTAGGAATGAGTGATTAACATGTTAGAGATTATGATTTATGAACTTTTGGAGTCCTTGGTATTAAAATGCAAGATAAAGGCCAAAGACACTAGAATCTGGTTCGGTTCGACCTAATCTTGATGTTTTCTGTGATTCTTGAAAACGAAAAGATTATGGATTTTAAAAAAAGGGTAGTTTTGCAAATTAAGCCCTAAGTTAATACTTTTTGTTTTTATGAAGTTAAGTGAGAATCTCTAACTCTAGAATGTCCCTCGTTTCAACCCATGCTATACTTTCATTACGCATGAATTTCTGTTTGTTAGCTTCTAATTTATGGTATATTTATGTATGTGAGGTGGTAAGATTCAAGCAATTATATTCCTATTTCATTTATGCTTATTTAATTGGAATATCTATGCCATGCCATGTTGCTACTACATTTTTCAATCATGAATATTTGTCACTCGTCATGTTCATCATGTCATTAAGCATGCAAATATATCATGAGATATACTTTTAAGTCAAGTATGAAATGTTAAGTTTACATCATGGTAATCCCATGAGGCAAAACATAATGGTGGTGACCCCATGAGACAAGACATCATGTATGAGTCTATCTTAGGTAAGCAAGCATGCCATGTTCATTAAACTTATGTTTTTTTATAACCACGCACATTTGCATCAAGCATATATGTCATGTTTGCTGTCAAGTATGCTTAATTATACTGTCGGTAGCTTAGGAGTATACTTGCTGAGATTTTATAAATCTCATTATAGTAGTCTCAACTACCATTCCTACTCTTCACATAAGAATGGTAGACAATGTGTTTGGGAGTGGAGGAATAGAGCACCCCGAACTGGACGATGTCGACTAGGCCGAGGAAGAGCCTCAGGGAGTTTATGGAGACGATCCTCCAAATCTTGGACATTATTTGAGAGCTGATAGCTGAGCTGAGTGAGCGACTTGGCATTTAGATTATATTTTTGTTTGTCTCTAACTATGGAGTTCTGACTTCAGTACTATGGTATTTTGTTTATAAACTAGTTGAACGAATAATGTGACTTCTGTTTATGTGAATATGAATGGAAAGTATTTATGTTTTGGACTTAGCATTCTAGTACATTGCATATTGTTCAAAAAAAATTTATCCGCTGTGTTTAATGCATCTTGTTAGAAGCATGCTAACTGCATTGCATTCTTAATTTTCATGAATAGGGGTATGTAATCTTGTGTTACATGTCCTAACGCTTCAAGCTCCATTAAATCCCAAATTATTATTGTTCATCATCTTCTTCCTTTGCAAATTTTTATGGTTTTCTGGATTTCAATTCATTTTCAATTGACCAAAATCTGTTCATTTTAATTCCAAATCAATTGTATGATATATCAATTTAAATATTATGAACCCAAATTTCTAACTAAATAAAATGTATTTCCAGAAAATAACATTTGGTTGGTTAAAATTAGGCTCAAAGTAGCAGTCCAACATGAACTTTAAAATTGAGGTTTTGGATTTCTCCCTCTACAGGGACACACTTCTGACATTATAAGGGATGTTTTCATTTAAAGAACTTGATCTTAAACAAGTCATAGCATACCCTCTAAGAAAAAATTCAAGACTTGAGCAATTATGGCATATCATACACCATGCTTTTATACTAATTATAAAGTATCAAACGACATGTAATCATATTTATAGGGGTGAAAACAAGCAACCTGGCACAGATACCAATGTTAGATGAGGATAATGCAAATTACCTCAAGTGGAACGGAATCTCTACAAGGCCGGATCTTTGCTCATTTTACATCACATGTCAAATAATTCTTCATCCCTTACTTCTAGTCTCCCAAAATAATTCCACATTTCAAGATCAAGACTTTAAGATAGTTGATGTAGGAAGTTATAAAGAGAGGAGATGCCTTAATTTGTTTGTACATTCAATCACTTTTTCCACATACCCACAAGTGACCGCGTATCTAAGACTTTTATTTAAACAGTCTCCTGACAGGGTTGTTAATTTTTTTTTTTTTTGACAGGGCTGTTAATTAACTTCCCTAAAAGTTAGGAAAGTTAATTAACTATCAATGGTTGGGAGTTATTAACTACTCGTAACTTTTCCATCCATGTGGACACTGCATGTTTCATGGAGTACTGATTTACTAACAAGTATCTTGGCCAGAGACCAACGACCAAACTAACTTGTCTTTGACCAAAAGACTATTGGGTGGCCAAACCAACGAGCCAAGGAGACTAATGTGCATTGACAAAGGCCTCCAACCAACAGGCCTATAATGGGTCTCCACAACCAAAAAGTGATTAGTCCCTTTAGCTAGGTCTCCACGACCAGAACTTCATGGATCTAGTCGTCAATCTTCAAGAATGTTTGGCATGAGAGTTGATGCGGACAACTGATTAGGTGGATTTTTTTAATGATCATTTGATAAGATCTTGAACTTACATTTGAAACAGAAATGTCAAAAAATCCAGGTCGTAGATTGAGGGAGCCTGTGCACTTTCAAATTTAGAAGTTTGTTTGACATTGTTGGTATTAAGAACGCGTTGAGAGAGCAACTTTCCCCAAAGGAGATGAGTTTCCATGGTGTTGTTGAGCAGTTCAAGGAGGCCATCTTCAAGGTAGATGACCGTGGAGGTAATTGGAATTAGGGCTTGAGTGGCATTCTCCAATCATGATTCGGAGTAACGATGTGAGGGTTTTGGGGGCATGAATGTTAGGGGCAAGTTATGGGCAGGGACGAAGACAGGATTTATGTACAGGGGGCGAAGGATATATAAAAATCTGTATATAACAAAAACTAAAAGATTACTTAAAAGCGTTCATAGTTTATAGTAAGTTTCCAATTTGAATGTAAAATAAAAAATAAAAACAATTAACATGCCAATTGATCTCAATATTTTTTCAACAAATAAAGGTTATTAATTATCATATACATTCTCAATATAAACTAGCAAATAATTTATAAGAAAGTCATCATTTATTTTGTTCCGAAACCTTATCACAACAATATTAAAAATTAAAAAAGTTCATTCAATATTTTTATTTCAAAACCTAATCTTAACAAGGTTTATGATTTAAATTTTTTGACTTCTTCATATCGTTCAACTTAAATCTTCAAAATAAAAGGCAAAGAAAATGACTCATAAAAGTCATATTATGATATTCAAAACTAACACCTACAACATAGTAAATCAAATTACAAATTTGGGTTTACATGATGAATCAGTGAGCATATATAATATGATTTGGGATTAAAAGAACTCGCATATAATACTTTTTTTATTACAAAGATCTCTTCATTTATTTTTCAATTGGCTAAGAGCCTGCAGACGTTTTTGGAGAAAATTAGTTTATTATTATTATTTTTTTAAAAAAAAGTTGGAAACAAAGAGATAGAAGAAGCACGTCTTCCATTACTTCTATTTAAATTTTCACATAGAGGAACTATTGTAATGGGCTTATAGATTTACGGGATTGCTATAAAGTCTTAACCCACCATTAGTCTCGTGTCTCATGGTATATATATTATACACTTATTTATTTATTATTTACACAACTTTTGATTAAATTAATGAAAAATGACAGAATTTTAGGGGGGCAAGGCCATCCCCTCGCCCTCCCCTAAATTCATCCCTGGTTATGGGTGATGGGGTGGTCTTTTGGTGGGAGAAGAGGGGGAAATGGTAGGCTAGATGGCGTGGGTGGGGGCCTTGGTGTAGTTACTTGTGTTGGATAGCATTATGCAGCCATCGAATGTGTTTATTTGTGTGACTTCTCTTCTCCGATCCTTACCTCTCAAGTTACGCGTATTTGAATTATTATTCATCTTAAACATATATTAGAAATTATAAATCTTGATATATTTCGTTTTGAACTATAAAATGTGGTTTACTTTCTTTTTTAAAAAAAATGGTATTTCACTGTTAGATTTCAACACACTTCACAGTACAAATTTGCTAACTCAAGTTGAAGTTATATAAAAATATTATAATTCGAGTATTGTTTGCCTGCCCTCCACCATCTTGCCCCCACCTAGGAGGGACGGGGGCCCCATCCAGCATATGCAGGCGACGGGGTATTGACCCTCATCTGTGAGCCCAAGGGGGATGGGAGCGGGCTGGGCCCAAGCCTGCTCGCTTTATATTATATTATATATATATAATATACTTATAATGAAATAACGTTGTTTTGGGTATCCCCAAACCGGGGTCGTTTCATTAAGCCTAACTAATGTTCTGCCGCCCCCCAATCCTCGTGTCAACTCCCACACCTAGACATACTCTCTCTGACCCCTCTGCCTCTCTCTCTCTCTCTCTCTCTCTCTCTCTCTCACGCTTCTCTCAAATCTCAGCCTCTCTTGCCACCCCCATCGTCGTCACCATCCTCAGCTCATACCATCTCCGACCACCAAACATCCTTCTCTCTCCATCTCTATAAGTATTCCGAATCCCAAAACCCCTCTCGAGTTTTTTTATTTTTTTATGTTTTCATTGGATTGGGCTATAGAGGATAGGATTGATCAATGGATTTAGAGGATGAGATTGTGTTTTGTGAGTTGTGAAAGATTAAGTTGTGTGTATTAATTTGAATTTTGAATGGTTGATTATAATTTTTCAATTTAGGATTAATTTTGGATTTCAATCCAAAACCCTAAATTATTTTAAGGTTTCAATCTGAAACCCTGATTCGAAACCCGGATTTATGTAAATGTTTCTAATTGAAACCCTAAATTAGGTTAGGAGCTCATATTGAAACCCTTAACCTAATATGATTTGGGGTTTCAATTTTGAAACTCATTAATCTTGGCATCTCAATATGAAACCCTATTCTGTTTTGACGTTTCAATTTTGAAAGCCGAAATAATTTTGGGGTTTCAAAATTGGAAACCGAATCAATTGTGATTTGTATGATTTTAATTGTTATGTGATTTTTGCACCATGTAAAGTATTTGTGAGTTTGTGAGCCAACTCCATGGACAGTGGGTCAAGTACGAATACTAGAACTAGTGCTAGCTCTTGTACCCGTACTCGTACCTCTACCACTACCCCTACACCAACCCCTAGCCCTAAACCCATGGGCCCACCAAAGAAGTAACCAGCTTCAGTTGTATGGAATCATTTCACCAAGTTAGAGTGGGGTGACCCCAATGAACCACAAGCCAAGTGTAAGCATTGTGGTAAGGTGTATGGATGTCACTACAAAAGACATAGTACATCCCAATTGAAAGTCCACTTAGAAGAACAATGGAACAAGAATCGAATTAGACATTCTTTACAAGAAATAGTCAATTTAGATTAGAGATTGAACTTAAAAAAAAATGGCAGTTGGAAGTAGTGGGAGAACGTTGAATGGGTATACCAAGTATAATTAGGAGATGTATAGGAGTCACCTAGCTCATATAGTCATAACATAAGAGCTACCATTTCGATTTGTGGAGGTTGAAGGGTTCCAAGTATATTCTAAGTTCTTAGAACCTAATTTTAATATTCATTCTCGTCACATGGTGGTGTGATATTATTAAATTATACGGTGTACATAAAGATTTGTTAAGAAACCAATTAAGGGGTCAAAGAGTTTGCCTCATCACTAATACATGGACATTGGTTCAAAACTTGAACTATATGTCTTAGACTACTCATTTTGTAGATTGGGATTAACAATTAAACAAAAAGTTTCTCAATTTTTGTTTAGCTGGCAAGCACAAAGGTGAGACCATTAGGAAGGTCTTAGAGGCCACAATAAATGAGAGGAGGTTGGAGCGGGTTGTAACAATAATGGTTGACAATGCCTCGTGTAACGATATCACACTTTAGTATCTTAAGAATAAGTTTAGAGAGGACAATAAGCCAATCATGGATGGTGAGGTTTATATGTTTGATGTGTTGTATATGTCTTAAATCTTATAGTGACCGGCGATTTGAAGGATGTTCATGATTTGGTTGGAAGAGTTATAAGTTTGGTAAGGTTTGTGAGATCATCACCGGCTAGGCTTGATAAATTCAAGGTGTCTATTCGTTCTGTAGGTATTCAAGAAGGGATTGTGTCTAGATGTTCCTACAAGATGAAATTCAACCTTATTGATGTTGGAGACGGTCCAATAGTATAGAAAGGCCTTTGACCTCACGCGTGACAAGGACATGCAATAGGTCAAACACTTTGTGGACGATGCGAGATTGGGGTGGCCCAAAGATGATGGTCGAGATATAGTGCAAGTTTTTGTAGAATGTTTTAGGCTTTTCTATGAGGTCACATACACATTTTCTAGGTCTTTGCATGTTACGTCCAATTAATATTTTCAGCAAGCATGTCAAGTAAAAGAACAATTGGATGAAATGTATGGGAGTAAGGATCCTACTTTGCAGAATATGACAATGAGCATGAGTACCAAGTATAAGAAGAATTTTGGAGATTTAAGTAGGATCAACATTTTCCGATATGTGACTATTGTTCTTGACCTGCAGTACAAAATTGATGGCATAGTGTATGACTTGAATATAGTCAACAGGAAGGCATGGGCAAATCATATTGCGGTAAGGGTTAAGGAAACCCTCATTAGATTGTTTGATGAGATTGCACATCCAAGGGTGGTAATATTCTGGGACCTACACCTACCGCATCGCCTCCTCCCGATGTGGGTGGGTTGAGAGGTATGAGCACATTTCCAAGTTTTAAAAGACTTCAAACAGCCAATTGGAGTTGGATAGATACTTGGTCGTGGAGATGCACCAATTTATGTAGCAATTTGATATCTTAAATTGGTGGAAGGTTAATGTCGTCAAGTATCTCATCTTTGGAGACATAGCTCGCAATATTTTGGTCATCCCTATTGTTGCCTCAAAGTTCGCCTTTAGCACCTGAGAGTGCATATTTATCCATTCCAGATTTCATTGTCTTCTACCACTATAGAGGTTTTGGTTTGCACTTAGAATTTGATCAAAAGGAAGCCCATTCATATTCCAGATGTGGTAGACTTTATGGAGGAGGAGGTAGTGATCAACCTAAATCTTTTAGTTGCTCTTAATTCATTATTTTGATTTTGCTTATAATATATTATGTTACATTTATTTGATCGCGCTTAGTTTCAAATTCAATTGTTATAAGGACAACTTCGAGAAATGAGGCAACATCTCAATTTACATCAACCGCAATATAACTTTGATCCACAATTGTTGTTGGTTTGTTAACTTTGTCTCTTAATTATTTGTAATTTTTTACATATGTATATAATGTCGGAAATTCTATTTTTCTTTTTTCAAATTTTGTAGTCTTACTTGTCCAACCCTAATCTCAATGATCTCATCTGATAGAAAGGCCTACAACTATAAGCTTATGATCTCATCTTGGTTTGTAGTTTTAAGTTTTTAACTTTTTTACTTATGTATATAATGTTTGTAATTCCCATTTTTTCACCTAATTTTTTTTAAGGTTTTGTAGTCTCGCTTGCCGAACTCTAATACCAATGACCTCATTTTGATAAAAATGACTACTATAACTACAAGCTTATGATCTCATCTTGGTTTGTAGTCTTAAGTTTTTAACCTTTTTACATATGTATATAATGTTTGTAATTCTAGTTTTTTCTCTTTTTTTTTTTCCAGGTTTTATAATCTCAATGATCTCATCTTGCTACAAGCCTACAACTACAAGCTTATGATCTCATTTTTTTTAAAGATGTACTTCAATTTTAGAAACTTAGAATTATTTTAGAAACATTTTTATTTATTCAATTTGACAATTTGCAATATTTTTATATTAATTTTTAATAGTTTTAGATTAATTTATAATAGCTTAGAAGTATTAGTTACAACTCAAAAGTTAGTAGTTAGAACTTAGAATCTAGTAACTTTATTAGATATTATTGAATTTTCTATTTTATGCTTTAACCTTTAAGTTTAATTTTTTATATTATGTATTTAATTTTGTTTTTTTGAACTAGGTAAATCAATGAAATTATGATGGCATCTGGGCCAAAATGGTGAAGAAACAATTTTTAGCCATTTTTTAACCTCTAAGCCAATGGTCCTATAGGACCCAACGAGGGACTGACGAACCAAGGGTATTGGGGACAAATCTACCAGGCCAATATAGCTTTCTAGGCCCAGTCCATGAGAGAGCTATCATTAGGAAGCAAGAGAGGAGAAAGGAACGAACAAGATGAGAAGGGAAATCAGACACACAAAGGGTGAGGTGACATAAATATGCCCTTCCTCACCACTCCCAAAGGCTGAATAAAAGGAAATCTGATGGAAAGATAAGGGGGACTTCGACTAGAATAACGAAGAGATCTTCTTCAACCTTACGACAAGGAGACTCCAAGGATCATCTTCTTTAGGCGAGAAGGGGTCACTGACCCCCATTTGTATAGTGAGGTACGAGAGACCATAAGAGACTGTAAAATACTCTAATCATAGTATATTTGGGTTGCAAACAACCCTTGGATGGAGGCCCTATACCGAACCACTTAAATCTATGTATCTCATTCTCTATTTACATTGTCTATATTCTTTTTGAATATGGATGTACGTACGGCCCCCGTATCAACCCTCCAAACTACCATTGTAAGGTTCTAACTGCATCATCAGAGTCGCTTCCACGGACCAGGTATGAATCTTTCCTACGTTCCAGACTGTGGCGCAATTTTATGCATTAACAAGGGACTAATCTAGCTCCCAACATACGGACTGGGAGCTTGCCTAAGGGGTATGAGGTCAGAGTCCGAGAAGCAAAACCTCCACCGCTAAGGCGGGTCACCCCTAGGCTTGTGTATGTTTACGAGTTGAGCAGCTAACCTTTTTCTAGGTCTGTGACTCCTATGGCTATGACATGAGTAGCATTGATTTGTCCTTTGAGCTAGGGGTATTAAATTTTCGGTTTGGACTGGACCGAAAACTTGTTTGGTCAGTTTCGATCCTCCATTTGTTGGACCAAATGGGTTTCAGTTCGATCCCAGGGTAGAGTTTTTTCATCCCTTTTTTATACTAATTTGCCGAAAATACACATTGCAGACATTTTTATATATTTCAAGAATGATAAACTCTTTTGTATGATTGGACCCCATTTGAAACTGACCTGGATCGATATAGACCAACCAAACCAATAGTTAACAGTCTGATCCGGTACACCAAGGATGATCGGTCCTGTCTGGTCCAATTCACTAGTTTCGGTCCATCATCTCCCGAGCTGGACCGTAACGATTTCCCTACTTGGAGCTTCCCCTCAGTTTTGCTCCGCACATTCATTTTAATACGTAATGATTGTACTCATTTTTGTAATGATTATACTCATATACACGTGAAGAATTAGGGTAATATATTTTGAAGGACACAAAAACCGAAAACCAAAAATCGAAAAGTAGATCTGCTTCTTCAAGTAAAAATTGAGCCCTTGTAAAATCCGTCGTCGTTGAATAAAGTTGTCTTTGGTCGTTCGTCTTCTTCAAGCAAAAACCAAGCCCTTATTGAATAAAGTTGTCTGTGGTTGTTGAATAAACTAGATCTGCTTCTTCAAGCAATAATCGAAAATAGAGCCGCCCTTTCGTTAATCTTGTTCAAGCTCAAGCTACGCCCTTTCCTTCATCTTCTTCAAGCTCAAGTTACACCATTTCTCTTCTGAAAATAGAGCCCTTGAAAAATCCGTGGCCTCCATCTTCTTCATGCAAAAAACTAGATCTGCTTCATCTTCTTCAAGCTACGCCAACATGATGCCATCTAAACAACAAAACAAATCTAGAAAAAACCCAATACGACACAGAAAATCAATAAATTTCCATTCCATTGTGCACTCACACAAAGCCAAAGCTACGGCCAAAAGTCTTTCAATAATTTAATCTAATATAGTTCCAATTTAATTTAACTACACTATATGAGTCAGGTGCATAATCTCGTTCACTTCTAATTAGTTTAAAAGCACTATGAAGAAACATAAAGAATTATAGGAAACACAAAATGAAGATGTTTAAAATAGATG
Organism: Juglans mandshurica; assembly: GCA_022457165.1. Classification (NCBI taxonomy): domain Eukaryota; kingdom Viridiplantae; phylum Streptophyta; class Magnoliopsida; order Fagales; family Juglandaceae; genus Juglans; species Juglans mandshurica. Next base: position 17,550,940 of record CM039629.1, read on the forward strand.
CAAACCAATATAAAGCCAATAAGTCCAAATTATCCAATAGATAGCAGATACGTTTTCAGTTAATTAACTACAACCAATAATACTATGGAGCTAAAACAAATGATTAGCTACGTTTTTATAAGAAATTGACTACATTTGCTTAATTCATTAATTGTATGAACTGCAAGAAATGCTTTCTCTGCAACAAACAACCATGTAAATCATATGCTACAGAATAAACATCATGCTTTTATGACATTGTACTGTCTTAGCTAGGAGAAGCTTATTTAAACATATAGCCTTTAAGGTTTTCCAATCCAGAGTATACAGTTAGGAACACAGTTTTACTTTTTCTGGCCTGATAGAGTTCAATCTAATGGCAATCCAACCACATATTCTGAATACAAAATTCCTGCTAATTTAGCCAGATTCTTAATTGAATCACTTCTGGCGTGCACATACCCACACAAGGGATTCGCCATTAAAGGTCCCAACCAACATAGTTCTAAACTCCATCACGTTCTTAGAAAAAAAATCAATATTCCTCCGGGATTCAGTTGACCCGTAACATTCTAGGTCACAAATAGACGCCTGGTCATTTCACACTTTTTTGTTTTTTGGTACAAAAGATAGAAATGCAAATCAATAAAAACCCACGCACCCATTCTTTGCCGTGTGGAAATGAGGGGTTGTCGAGGTTGGGGAGCATAAAGGTTTTCGGATTCTGAAATAAATAGCGGGATGACGGAGGAGGACAGCTGAACGTCGAAAATGGATTTCTTTGCCGCACGGATTCGATGCGGGTGCCAGATCTATCTGACGGAGGAGGCGACGGAAATGGGTAGGGCAGGCTGTCAAGGTTGGGGAGCAGAGATGCAGATTCTTAAATGAAGAGCGGGAAGTCCTTTTATGTTTTATCTCCTTTACTTTTTTTTTTCTTTTTTTAATTAAAATAAACACGTGGCTGCCACGTCAAGCGAGAATTGAGAACGGAATGAACGAGCGGGGCTGTAGAACTACCCTATTTTAAATGAGTCAGTGCTACAAGTAAGGTTCGATAACGCTAAAATGAGTACAATCATTACGCTAAAATGTCTCTTTTTATTTATTTTTATATATTTTTATATTCTTAAATATTTTTAAAAAATTTCATAAAATTATTTATTTAATCATTAAATAAAAAAAGACGTTGGTAGAAATGCTCGGACCCTAGCATTTCTCATTTTGAATATACCTGACAAATTGAATAAATGTTTTAAAATTTGAAAAGGTTAATATAATAATATATATGTACAACTATCAAACAAAAAATCAATGAAACGGTAAAATCGAAAATAGAATTTTTAAAGAACTCTTACAAAAAAAAAAAAAAAGCATTGAATAATCAATCTGCATATTGATTCAACCTATACAAAAGAAAGACTTGATAGATTTGTTGCAAATCAGAGATGAAGAGATATTTTTAAAAAAGTGAAGGTGGAGGGGCTCACTGCTAGGAGTTCTGACCATAGACCAGTTTTGTTATCCATTGTGAATGTCCCCTATAGCCTTGGGAATGGAGTTAGAAAGTTTAAATTCGAAGCTAGTTGGGTTAAAGATGATGAGTGTGGAGAAGTAGTGAAGGGTGGATGGGTAGACCAAAAGTATAGAAGCAATCCTTGGTTAAAGGTTCAGAATCAGTCTTGTAGTGGGAAGTTGAAGCAGTGGGCAAAAAATAAATATTGCAATAGAGGGAAAAGAGATAGAGAAGATGACTGGGAAGATTAAAGAATTGCAAGATGAAGAGGGACTAGAAAAGGTTGGGGAAATAAAAGAATTAAAAAAGGTGGTTGGGGTGCTACTAGTGCAGGAAGATGTCAAGTGGCGGCAGAGGGCTAAAAGAAACTGGTATAGGCTTGGTGATAAGAACACCAAGTTCTTCCATGGCTGTGCATCTCAGAGGAGGAGGAGAAACCAAATTCAGGTAGTGGTGGACACTCAAAACAGATTATGGGAGGAGCAAGAGGGTATAGTATGGGCTTTCTATGGGCATTACACAAAAGTGTTTAAAACTGTTGCACCTTCAAGAGCAGCTATTGAATCTTGCCTGCACCAGATGGAACCTAGAGTCATAGATGAAATGAATGAAGCCTTGCAAAAAGAGTTTACAAAAGATGAAGTAGAAGTTGCTCTACATCAAATAGGTCCTCTAAAGTCCCCAAAGCCAGATGGCTACGGGGCGTGCTTTTACCAAGCCTATTGGAACATAGGGGGTAAGATGTGTGTGTAGCTGCTCTCAGTTTCCTAAAGGGAGGAGGTATGGTAAAGAATTTCAACCATACTCATGTTGCATTGATTCCTAAAGTTAGAGAGCCAAAAAGAGGAGGAAATTATAGGCCTATTAGTCTATGCAACGTGATGTATAAAATTGTTGCAAAGACTCTTGCTAATAGACTAAAAGTGGTTCTCAATGGAGTCATTTCAAAGAATCAGAGTTCTTTCATTCCCGAGAGACTCATCAAATAATATTATAACAGCTTATGAAATCCTGCATTCTATGAAAGTAAGGCAGAAGGGTAGAAGCGGGAGTATGACTTTAAAACTTGATATTTCTAAAACATACGATAGAGTATAATGGGATTATTTGAAGGCTGTTATGGTTAAGATGGAGTTTGGGGGCAAATGGGTGGGTTTAATTATGCAGTGTGTGACTTCTGTGTCAACTGCCATTTTGGTGAATGGGAAACTAGGAGCCACTATCTTACCATCGAGGGGGCTGAGGCAGGGTGACCCTCTATCTCCCTACCTTTTTCTCATATGTGGTGAGGGCCTGAGTTGTTTACTGAATCATGTTGAGGCTAGAGGGGACATGAAAGGGGTATCAATAACTAGAGGGGGTTTAAAGATCACCCATCTACTCTTTGCAGATGACTGTATCATTTATGGTCAAGCAAATTGGTGGAAATGAGGGAGGATCAAAAGGGTGCTTGAGGTGTATGAGCAAGCATCGGGGCAAAGCTTGAATAGACAGAAAAATTCTCTGTTCTTTAGCTCAAATACTCAGAGATGTGAGAGGTAGAATTGCAAAGGATGTGGGTGTTGGGGTGCAGAATAATTTTGAGAAGTATTTGGGGTTGCCAATTATGGTGGGAAGGTCTCAATACAACACTTTCAAATGGATAAATGATAGAGTGTGGAATAAGATTAGCAATTGGAAAAAATCAGTTCCTATCTCCCTCGAGTAAAGAAATCCTCTTGAAGGCGGTAATACAAGCAGTTCCCAACTACCATATGAATGTGTTCAAACTCCCAAAAAGGTTGTGTAAAGAAATTGCAGCTTTAATGGCTTGATTTTGGGGGGGGCTTTAAACAAAATGACATGAAGATACAATGGAAAAGCTGGGCTAAGTTGGGGGCTACAAAATAAGTGGGAGGTTTGGGGTTTAGAGAACTCGAGAGTTTCAACCAAGCATTGCTTGCAAAGCAGTGTTAGAGAGTGCTTAATATGCCTAACTCAGTAGCAGCAAAGGTATTGAAGGAAAAATATTTCAAGCATACTGATTTATTAAAGGCTAATCTGGGTTGTGGACCTTCAAAAATTTGGAGGAGCCTATGTGGTTCTCTTGAGCTGCTAAAAGAGGGATTGGTATGGAGGATAGGAAATGGGGAGCAGGTGAGGATTTGGGGAGATAAATGGATACCTAAACCATCTATGTTCAGCATACAATCTCCTGTAAATAATTTAAGAGAGGATGCAAGGGTAAATGAGTTGATTGAGGGTGGTAAGTGGAACCAGAAGCTAGTGAGGGATACCTTGATGGAGGAGAAAGTAGCTGTGGTGTGTGGGCTTCCTATAAGCCATGCTAATTCCCTAAACAAAAGGATTTGGGCCTATACAAAAGATGAGATTTTTAGTGTGAAAAGTGCTTACCATCCAAAGATGGACAGAAAAAGGAGGGGAAAAAGGGGTCCATCTGGTTTGAAAGTGGGAAAGGATGGCTGGAAAAGTTTATGGAGACTAAATACCCCGGGAATTGTGAAGATGTTTATGTGGAAGGCTATAAGCAATAGTCTACCTACAAGACAAAATCTAGCTATAAGGGGTGTGGTGGAAAATTCACTATGTCCTGTGTGTGGGTTGGAAGTTGAGACAGTCTGCCATGTTCCCTAGAGCTGTAGTGCAGCAGCAGATGTGTGGGCAGAGAAATCCAGTCCTGTTCAGAAGTGGCTTCGAGTGGGGGGAGATTTTCTGGGGCTCTGGCAATCTTTGGTAGAAAAGTTACAAGTTGAGGTGTTGGATGTTGTAGCTACTGTGATGAGAAATATTTGGCTGAGGAGAAACATCTATGTTTTTGAAGAAAGGTTTAAAACTCCTACTGAGTTGTTCATACAAGCTCAAGAAAACCTTGCAGAGTACCAAGAAGAGCAGGTGGACATAAGCTGTGATATAAATGAAAGACTAATGAATAGAAGAGAGGCTAGATGAAAGAGGCCTGGTAAAGGTTTGTAAAAGTAAATTGGGATGTAGCTATGGATTCAGATAAGAAGAGGATGGGGTTGGGAGTAGTGGTGAGAGATGATGAGGGTGAAGTGCTGCTATCCCTTTGTAAGCCAATGGAGGGCATGAGTAATCCTGCTACTGTTGAGATATATGCTTTGTGGGAAGCTCTAAAGGTGAATGCTGAGTTGAATTGGGCTAAGGCTATCTTTGAATGGGATGCTTTGTCTGTGATCAAGTCTATTAATAGCTCAAGTTGTAGTTGGGAATGGCATGGACAACTAGTGGAAGATATTAAGTTGATCCTATACAATAGACAGAACTGGAATATACAACATACTTATAGTGATTGTAATAATGTAGCCCATACACTTGCTAAGATAACACTTACTATTAGGGAGGAAAAAGTCTGGATTGAAGAAGGGCCTTCGGGCATCTATTCTTTTGTCCTGAAAGACAAAATTTGTAGTCAAGATTTGAGGTAATACAGAAAGATTTTTTCTGGTTCAAAAAAAAAATCTGCATATACTACCCATAAATTCGCTTTGAATAATTAAAAAGAGTAATGTTAGAGGAAAACTACTATAGCAGTGCACACTTTGCACTCACTACGTAGCTGCTTTTACTTGATTGTTCCCAACACTCACTTGGGGAGATGTGTGGTCTAGATGATTCCATATCATGTGTGCAAAATGGATACTTCCAATAGTGACTTCTATCTATATTTATTCAATTAAAAATGCTTGGCTTTTGAGAAGAAATCTCCGTTTGAATACAATAAATGTTTCATCATCTCATCTCATTTTATCATTATAATTTTTTTAAATTTTCACAATTCACTATCTAAACGGCAGCTTAATATATTCTCTTTTTCATTCTCTATTTCTAATTTGTTTTTTAAAATATCAATTTTTGTACGGCCTACTTTAAACCGATTATAAATTCATCTCCATCTTTGATTTTAGATAAATGATATTTATAGTCATAGAATGCACAATCGTTATACATTCTTTTTGAAAGAAGTGAATAAATATGAAATTTATATAAAAAAATTAATTTTTTAATAAAATATCTCAATCAATTTAAAAGGAATGTACCACGCTTATACAATCGGACCGCAAGCAGATCATCGGTGTTTATTCACGGTGTTTGATTCTAATCGGACCACAATCGGTGTTTGATTCTAAAACTGCTCATCGGACCGCAAGCATATCACAGATATATACTCACGGTAAAACACGTATGACCGACCTCACAATTGCTATCCTTTCCATTTAAATCTACAACTGTTCACCCACAGTTGTTGGGTTAAACTTGTAGTGAATTCATGTTTGCACGTGGTCCAATCCACTTTTGCTTATTGTTTTTGTTTTGTAAGGACTCCCAGTCCCATCAGTTGTCGTCTGGTCATGTAACCCACAATACTTGTATCTTGCTTATTTTAAATTTTATCATTTTAAATTAGTCTTTTTATGCCAGCATTTTAAATTATTATTATAAAGTAATGTTAGATACAATTATGGAATGTATATAAGTGTCGTATAATTTTTTAAAAAAATAGTAGAGTTTACTATTAAAAAATTAATTTTTTTCAAAGGAATTGTACAGCCCTTATGTACTTCACGACTGAAACAAATTAATTTTTTAATAGTAAACCCCACACTTTTTAAAAAAATTACGCAGTACTTGCACATTACACCACTATATGATCTAGCACTACTCATGTATTCTTTTCATTGTTGTACTAAGGTACACTTGACACAGACTCAATCTAAAGGAAAAAAAAGAAAAGAAAATTACAAACAACGACCATGAATTCAGAAGCCGAGATCAATGAACTTCTAGATGAGCAACTTAAGAGGAAAGAAATCCTTTAGAGGCAAAAGTCAAGGGTGCAATGGTTGATCACAACTGACCTCAACACAAAATTCTTCCAATTATCAACCACAATCAGAAGGAGAGATAATTCCATTCAAAGCTTAAAACTGAATCACAATCACTGGACAACTGACCATACTGACATTCAAAACACATTTTTGGAACACTTCAAAAACATATACAGTTCGTCCAACCCCACTCCTAATGTTGATCTAGACGAGCTGTTTCCAGACAAGAGCTTTGATTTGGACAATAACTTTCTATGTGAAATTCCCACTGAGGAGGAAATCGTAAGCACAATAAAGTAAACTCCTTCAACAAAAGCCCCTAGTCCTGATGGTTTCACTGGCCTGTTTTACAAGCAGTATTGGGACATTATAAAAATTGACTTCATTGCGACCATAAAAATTTCTTCATACATGGAAAACTGCTAAAAGAATTGAACCACACCCATATAGCCCTCATCCCAAAAACAAACTGCCCAAACACAGTGCATCAATACAGACAAATCAGTCTCTCAAACGTTTGCTACAAAGTCATAGCAAAGATCTTTGCAAACAGGCTTAAAAAAATTCTCCCAAGGATTATTTCTCCACACCAAACTGCTTTTGTCCCGGGCAGAGTTATTCAAGAAAACACCATACTTGCCCAAGAAGTATTTCATCACCTGAAAAAGAAAAGAGGAAAAAATGGGCTTATGGTAGTCAAGATAGACATGGAGAAGGCTTTTGACATGATGGAGTGGAATTTCATTCTAAGCATTATGTCAACGTTAGGATTCCATAGAAGTTGGATCAATTGGATCAATGAATGCATTACTATTGTATCCTACTCTATGATCATTAATGGGGACCCTTGTGGCTTTTTCCACCCTTCCCGGGGCCTTAGGCAAGGAGATACATTATCCCCCTTTCTGTTCATCTTAGGTACAGAAGTCCTATCGAGACTCATCACTTGGAAGGAAAATTTGGGACATCTTAAAGGAATAAAGATTAGCAGAAATAGCCCATCCATTTCTCATCTTATGTTTGTTGATGATCTTATAATCTTTGGGAAAGCATCCCAACAAAATGCCCAAATTTTCATGAACTGCCTGGAAAAATACTCTTCCTGATCAGGCCAAAAAGTTCATCCCAATAAATCATCCATTCAATTCAATAGAAATACTCCCCCTCAGAAGAAAAGGGAGGTAAATGATCTCTTTAGTTTTAAAATTGCCTCTTCAAATATTAAGTACTTGAGACTTCCCCTTTCCTTCAAAGCCTCAAAAAATACTCACTTTAAAGGTCTACAAGAAAAACTCTTTGAGAAACTTGCAGGCTGGAAGGCAAAGTTACTATCTCAGGCCAGCAGAACCACCTTAATCCGTTCAGTTGCTAGTTCCATTCCCTCTTATGTAATGTCTACTCTTTTGATTCCAAAATCAGTCACAAATAAGATTGACAAAGCCTTCTCAAAATTTTGGTGGGGATTCCCTCTTGAAAAATCCAAAAACTTCACACCCAAATCTTGGAATTCGATTTGCAAACCCAAGCCTTGGTCTTAGATTGACCTTAGATTTTAACAAAACCCTTTTGTGCAAATTAGGTTGGAATATAATAAACGGGACCAACGCCATTTGGAAATATGTTCTGTCTGGAAAGTACTTGGATAATTCCAATTTCTTCAACACCCTTCAAAAAGCTTCTGATTCTTGGACTTGGAAATGCATTCTCAAACAAAGGAACTTTTTAAAACAAAGCATGTGCTTTAATATCAACAATGGCACAAGTACAAAGGTTTGGTCAAACCCTTGGATTCCAACTCAACCAAATTTCTACCCAATGCCAAAAAACAGCTCCATCGACATAGATAGGACACTTGCTATCTTCGAGCTCACCATGGAAGAACCTAGAAGATGGAACATCCTTTTAATTTTACTACAAGCTCTGTTCCACCCTGATACTGTGACTGAAATCCTGAAAACCCCATTAGCCCAAACTGACTTTCACAGACAGGAGGATAAACTTCGATGGATGCACCATTCTTCAAGAAATTTCTCTATTAGATCTGCCTATGCTGCCATTACCATGAATTCCAACCCCCCCTCCCCCCCCCCCCCCAAGGTGCAGTCAAACATTTGGAAAATCAAGATACAAGGCAGACCAAAGCTGCTAAGTTGGAAAATTCTCAATAACATAATTCCCACTAAGTCCTTGGTGAAAAGATTTGCTCGTCTAACAAGGGAAGAAACACATTGCCCCATTTGCAATAGTGAGGAAGAGACCCAAACTCATTTGTTTTTAACTTGCCCTTTCACTATAATTCTTTGGAGGCACTCCCATTGGCCTTTGAATATCTCTTGTTTCGCAAACCATGAGTTCAGTAAATGGATTGAATGCATAATTTTCCCCATAGAAAAGCTGAACATTTCACCTAGTGACGAGCAAAACTTCCAAATCTTTGCCATTAATGCTATGGACAGTATCTAGTTTTTAAGAGATAGGATTGTCCATGAGTCTTTAATCCCAAATATTGATAATTTTATTTCTGGTACACTGAGGACTTATAAGGAACATTGTAATACGTGGGACAATAAACAAGTGAATGAAAGTCATAACTGGAGAGCTACACCCAAAGGGCATTGCACTCTATTCTTTGATGTAGCTGTTAGGAAAACAGGTAGCACAGTAGTGACAATATGTAGAGCAGAAGATGGTTATCCAACCTTCATCATCACAAAGCATATTGAAAGCCAGAATCCAAACCAGGATGAAGCCACTGTGATGTGCATTGGACTAAGAAAATAGTCATTGCAGGAGACTCTTTAGTGGTATTGCAAGTTGCAAATGATTCTAACATAACCTCATATTGGACTATTCAACCCATAGTCAGTGACATTAGAAATTCATTGAAATCTTTTGAAAGCTGGCAAACCAGGAAAATACATCGAGGTCTGAATCGATGCGCACATTCCATTGTACAATAGGCAGCTTCCATGAACATATATATATATATATATATATGGAAGCATACATCTTAATCTTATTTCATCGTGTCTTTTGGATTTCCACAGTGGAAAAGACCCTCCTCTTAGATTGTAATTTTTTAGCAGTTCGTTTTTATGGTTGTTCTAAGACAGTGTAAATTTTTATGAATGAATGAACCTTGTTGAGAGGAAAAAAAAAAAACTACTTCTATCATTGTTATAAGTACAATATGATATTGGAAGTCAATGGTCTCGTGACTTTAATACTGCTACAGAAAGATGTTCAGAATCCAGTTACCATACCCAACCCCTCACCCCTCATCAAAGAAATAACATAGACAGATCTTGACATAAGATACATAGATTATGATTCATTAAAATTGGTGAAAGTACTTACTTCATGTTTTCATGTCCAAAGCTGGTACTGGTAGCAATGGGTCTTTCATCTGTTTTCATGCCCATTTTAACAGTACTTATTTCATCTTAGCTACTTTGTACTTGTGTTTTGCTGAATACAAGGTACCAACGGTTTGTTGGTATAGACTTTTTTTAGGCAAATATTAGGAATGTACTACTATTACAGGCCCATTAATTCAGTAAAATGTTGGGTAGGTGGGTCCTTCTTGGGCACGAATAGCAAGCTGATGGGAATGCATCTTCTTAGGGAGGATACGCTCCTTTTCGCTAATTTGTTGGTATAGATGATACAACATAACTGGGCTTAAACCAACAGTAAGCTAATACAGAGAACATCATCATCATCATCACAGCAAAATTCTCACATAAATGAGCAATAGAGGCTCCAGCAAACAAAATTCTCGCGTATTATAAATAGTTTTAACACATCTAGTCAGTCTAATATAGAGAAGATCATCATCATCACTACTATGAGCATAGAGAATATTATTTAAAATAAATTAAAGATTTCCCAGTTTTTCATTCTCCTCATGGAATTGGATGTATAACTACCTTTCCAGTTGCTCGATTTGTCTCAATGTATGAGAAAGCCTCCACAACCTGGTTGAATGGGAATGGCCCTTTGGGGTCAATAACTGGCTTCACCTTCCCACTCTCTAAAAATGGGTTCAGTTTCTTCAGAACAGCTCCATTTGAGGTGACTACAAATCTGAAACCAGGAGGTGTGACAGCACCAGTTAGGGCAACCACACTGCCCCCTTCTTTCACTACCTTCACTGCCCTTTCACACTGCCCTGTCATTACAGAAGAAGAAGACGAAGAAAGAAAATGAATAAGATATTCATGTATCATGAATTACTGCAAAGATCAAGACCTGGAAGACCATCAATTTGCATAAAAATTATCACCAATAGCATCATAGACGACATCAAATTTTTCTGGCAAATCTTCAAAGTTCTCCTTAGTGTAATCTATAGCCAAATCAGCACCCAAGCTCTTTAACAGCTCCAGTTTTCCAGTGCTTGAAGTTGCTGCAACTCTTGATGCACCAAACACGTGTTTTGCTAACTGCATCAACAGAAAATTTTAGGGGAGAAATCATTAAAAATGAAAGAAAAGATTGATTGACAGATTGAGATTGACCACTTCTCTAGAAGAATATGAGGAGGGGATATAATGTGGTAAAGGTACAAGAGATTATTACATGAGTGATCCTGATCCGAAATTCAAACCAATTTGCAGATTGAACAACTATAACACCTAGACCCAAGTTTTATAGGCTTGGATAAAGATTTTATAAGTTTAGGCCACAGGCTCAATTTTGTTAAGGTCAGAAGGAAGATTATCTTATTGGGCCCATTAGCCAGTAATTTTGAAATTACGGACCTATATTCAAAATAGAGTAGGTTCAGCCCATTAGGCCCAATAGGATGTCGGGCCTAGTGGCCCATATATGGATAACTCATGAGAATTGGAAATCAACCATTTTAGGATAAGTTAGAATCGGATTAGGTGCCAAGAAACCCTCTAGATAAAGGCTATTCACACTTGTATAGGTTGTTTTAGAAGAATTCTTGCACCAATAAGAGTCTGTTGCAGCCTACTTTAGGACTCTTTTCAAATAGGATTTGAGCTGCTCCAATCTTGGGGAAGTAGAAATCATCCGCACTATAACTTCCAAAATGGATCCAAAGAATAGGAATATATTTGCCCTATAACTCCTAGCAATTAGGATTCTCAGAACCATTTTTTAGTACAACTATGAGTTAAATTCGTGCAGTCCTATATTATTAAAATTTTTAGGTCTCATTAAAAGAACTCTGGCTTAAAAACTAGAAAAAACAGAGGCTACTGCGAGTCTAGAAAGTTTCTATAGCAATCCCACGAGATGTTCTTCAAGAAATCAATCCCTAACCCTAAATTACTGCTGCAAATACCAATCAGGCTTGTTTTCTTGAGATCCTTGCTTAATTTTTATAAGAAAAAAGTTGCTGCAATTTCAGGAAATTGGAAAACCAGTCTCACCCTATCAATCCCAACCATTTTCAGCAACTTACAATAGGTGATTATTGACGTGTTCTAGCCAGTATATGGTAAACAAAGTTTTTAAAGTGTTTTGCATGTAGGACCCTTTATTGAAAGCCCCTATTTACGTACCAAGTTATGTTATGATGAACGTGAATTTCAATGTCATGTTATTATTTGTTTTACATGCATCATGATATGTTTTCATTTTTTATTACGACGGGCTATGCTATTTGGGGTGGATGTCCATGGACCTAAGCATGGTCTACCATAGTTATGTTATGATAAGTATTAAGCATTCACGTTTTCAAGAAAGCCTTGTGTTCATTACGTTTACGGTATGATGTATTGCTTATTGAGTATTCGACTCATTTTGATTGTTGGTTTGTTTGTTTTTATGTTTTTAAAATGTACAGGTAAAGAAGATAGTACCTGGCATAGATCCTGTTTCAAGAGATTTTTCAGAAATAGTTAAATTTTCATGCTATGAGATCAGTTTTTAATGTTATGGGTTTTGGAAAACTATTTTCAATATTTTTATCAAGTTGGTCTCTTTATCAGGCACAGTTAAGAAAGTACATCTCCTAACATACGAGAAGGGGTTGTTACATCCTCTAATTGAAAGTTTTATTTTAAATTATGCACAGCCACAAAGATCAGAAGGTATTCTTCGAATGAACTTTGATAATTTACAAAAGTTTCCCACCTATTTGTCAAGCATCTGTTTTTCTGTTTTCAGCATTAACAGAAAATGTAATTAGCAAGAAAAACACATACCTGAATAACCAGGCTTCCAACTCCACCAGCACCATTTAAAACAAGAATGGATTTACCAGCAGAAAACCCAGTTCTTTCTAGACCCTCATAGGCAGTCTCAATTGCAAGAGGTAACGCAGCAGCCTGAACAAAATCCAGGTTCTTTGGCTTTGGGGCCAACAAGTTTTCCTCGATGGCTGTGTACTCTGCAAGAGAGCCAAACTGTTTAGGCCCTTCCAATGCCTTCTCGTTTATGTCTCCATATACCTCATCCCCCACCTTTAGGTCCTTCACTTGACTGCCTACTTTTACCACCACCCCAGCAACATCATAGCCAGGAACAGTCTATCCCCAAAAAAAATTGAAGAGCAACTTAGTTTATGATTTTAAAAACTAAATAAATAAAAGAACCCGACTTGCTAGCATGATTTGTGAAACACATCAGAAAGTTCAGCATAACTCTAACATCCTTGCAAGTTACGACTCTAAGGGGATGCTTGGTAATGTTTTTCATCTCATCCAATCTCATTTCATTCCATCTCATTTACTTACCAAACATCACTAAAATACAAACGTTTTAAAACTAATCATTACAACTTTTTCAAACTAGTAATTACAAATTTTCCAAACTTTCAAATAAAATACAAAAAATAATTGAACTTTTTCGAATCTCAAAACAAATATAATTAAAAAAAATTACATTATAATTTCAAATTTATAATATTTTTATTTAACTTTTTTTCTATTTTTCTAAAATCCCATAAAATATCATAACTCAAATCATTTTACTTCTATTCACATAATTATCATCTCATCTTATCCCGACCCCAGGCATCGCCTAAGTCACACTCCCTTTAATAATTAGCCATTGCTGTAAAGAAAAATCCATAAAATTGACCATTTATAACAGTTTTCTCCCACCACAACGTCAGCAAACATTGCAATTCCAACAAAAAATCCCTGGAAAACCACACGAGCTCACCAACATAGTGCCCCAAAATAATTTAAACCAAATTTCAGCTTCAAGGTCTCTGTTTGGCTTTAATCAAAAAATGTATTATTGGGTCCATAACCAACGAAGATTCTCTATAAAAATTGTTCGTTTATACCCTTCGACGAATTTTCTCGGCAACAAAACATCCCCAGAAGAAAACAGAATTACCGGAAGAGGCGAATCAGTGGCCTTGAACTTTCCCTGCCTCCTCTTGAAATCGACAGGGTTAAGCGCCGCCGCGACAACCTTGATCAGAACCTGGTCCTCCTTCACTTCCGGAACCGAAACGTTAGAGTCAAACTTCAAAACATCGACACTCCCATACTCCCCATAAACCCAAGCTTTCATTTCGGAGGGTACGGGGGAGGCTTTGGCCGCTTCAGTGGAAGCAGGGGCGGCTTGGGAACTAGCAGAGACTCTGAGAGGGAATGGAGGAACCGAGGTTTGCAGAGTGCATTTCCTATTAGATTGCCGGAAACTGAGGGAGAGTCTGAAGGGAGAAGAAAACGTTAGGGGTGGTAAGGGGGAGAGGGAGTGGAAAGTTCTGAGTTGAGAAGTTGTGGACGCGAGCATGGCTGGCTATGGCTTGGCTTCCAAAGTTTCCAACCGCCACCAACGGCTTATCTCTTTGCAATCTTCTTTCGGTCTGACTGAATTACATATGGCGCTTGATTGTTCCCACCGTACAGTTTGTGTCCTTATCCGTCATTTAATATTAAAATGGGATTTGAGGCTTGAGAGTGAATGTGAGCTGCCCGTAATTGATTTTTAAAATTTTTTTGAGTAATTTTTCTATTTTTAAAAGAAAAGAATTTGAGATGTGTTTTTATTAAGTTTTGTCAAAGTGGGCTAAAAAGGAGAAATTGTTTGGATACATTATTTTGATATATTTATTTATTGGAATTTGTTTAAGTAGGTAGTAAATTAAAAGAAATAATCTATTAGTAAGCAAAACTAGGAAATATATAAATCACTAAGGCCATGTTTAGACACTTAAATGTCTAAAAAAATTTTCACAATTTCATTTCCAAACATCACTCAAATACAAAACTTTTTTTAATTTCAAATTCTCAATTATTTCATCTAATCATTACAACTTTCTAAAACTTCCAACCAATACAATTATTTCAAATTTTAAAAAAATATCCAACAATATTTTAATTTTATAATATTTTCTCTCACATTTCCCAAAACTCAATAAAATATCTTAACTCAAATCATTTAACTACAATTTCATTACGAAAACTTCTACAAGGAAGTCTTACACCACACACTCTCATATTACACATTTAATCAAACATCTCTCCCTTGAATTGAATGAAATTCATTGCCCTTTTCCTTTTGTCTCCGGGAAAAAAAGAAACAGATTCTACAATGAAGAGAAGGAATTCACCCAAAAAAAAAACTTAGCTATAATTAAAGGCTTTAACAATTTTCTTTCTAGATTTTAGACCTTCTGCATTGTTCCTCTTTTCCAAATCTTCTCTTCCACAAATTTTGGTAAGGATCCAAAAAATCCCAACCCCCTTTCATTTTCTAAATGCTTTTTCAAAAGCGTGTTTAGGTGAAAGATTTAAGTAAAATAATGATGAAAATGAATGAAGCAAGTTGCTGCATTGTGTATAGTTAACTGATATAAATAGAAGTACACAAGTATTGGATTGTTATAGTGATTACATAAAACTTATCTTTACATATACAAGTTTTAGATTGATCCTAATATAAGATAAGGAGTCATCTCTATAACAACTGGCCTCTATCCTTATCATCTAATCTTTGATCATCTGTATCTTTATCTTTTACAATTGAAACTAGAGCAGGATCTGCATCTTTAAACTTATTGCTTACTGCAGTGTGATCCGCTAGGATTTTTGTTACTACCTTAACATCCCCCTTTAAGCTGACAAGAAGTTCACAGACTGAAAGCTTGTCTCAAAGATAGAGAAAGCGTGAGGAAGTAAATCATTTGGTGAAGATGTCGGCCATTTGAACGTAAGTGGATAGATATCTAATAATGATGTCTTTTTGAGCAACCTTTTCATGAATGAAGTGGTAATCCATTTCAATGTGTTTTGTTCTTGCATGGAAAATTGAATTTGGTACAAGAGAGAGGGCTCCAAGATTGTCACACTAAAGAATAAAGTTCAATGAGAAGTGAGTGGAACTTGGAGATTAGTGAGAAGCATGAGAATCCAATAAGGTTCTGTAGGTGCAAAGGCATGGCTCGGTGCTATGATTCTGTACTAGAGCGAGAGACTATAGGTTTCTTTTTGGCACTCCATGACACTAGGTAGGGAAAATGAAACGCTACATAACCTGTTGTAGAATGATGGTCGATCATATAACCTGTCCAGTCAGAGTCACTAAAGGCCTGAAGTTGCAAGGACCCTTTTCCAAAGTGGGGCTATGATGAAGAGTGCCCTTTAAATAGCACAACACACACTTTTCTGCAAACCAATAAAAGAGGTGCATGCATGCATGAATTGGCAGAGTTGATTAACCATAAATGCTAGCTCAGGACATGTGAGTGTGCAATACTGAAGAGCACCCACAAGTTGTCTGTAGCTGGTGACATCTTGTAGGGGATCACCTTTGGTTTGTAAACGCTTAGAGGCAATGGCTAAAGGAGTAGAGCAGGGTTTAGCACCAACCATATTGGCCCAGTGTAGCACATTTCAAATATATTTGGATTGTGATAAATAAGACTGAACTGGTCCCTAGTGACTTTAATGCCCAGGAAGTAATGGAGTGGTCCCAAACTTTCATAACAAAATCTTTCTTTAAGTAAGAAATGAGATTCATCTGAGACAAGTGTGTGTCTATCATTATCAAGTTTTCCACATAAACAAGTATAAATATATACACTTAGGGTCCCTGGTAAGTGAACAAAGAGTAGTTTACGTGGGATTCACAGAAACCAAGTTGAAGTAAAGTCTTAGAGAGGCGATGAAACCAAGCTCTAGGTGTCTGTTTCAAGGCATAAATAGACTTATACAATTTACACATATGGGTGGTTGTTCCATAAAGACTTCATCCTCCAAAGTCCCATGTAAGAAGGCATTAGATACATCTAATTGCCTAAGGTGTCAGTTTTCATGAATAGCAAGTGCCAAGATAATTTTGATGGTGGAAGGTTTGATGACAAGGCTAAAGGTCTCTGAATAGTCCAACCCATCTAATTGTTGGAAGCCCTTGGCGACAAGCCTAGCCTTAAGTCTTTCAACTGACTCATCTACCCCTTGTTTGACCTCATGGACCCATTTATTTTGAATCACATTGTGGTTGCTTGGCCTTCGACATAGTGACCATGTACCATTAGCTTATAGTGCCTTAAATTCTTCCCTCATGGCAACACACCATGCAGGAACCTTCACAGCTTGGTGAAAGGTAGAAGGTGTATTAGGTATGACATATGAGGTGATTGCACCAAGAGGGATTTTTGTGGAATAGTAAAGGTGGAAGTTAGGGAAGGCCTGGGCTGAAAGGTGGTTGTTTAATGACATGTGAGCATAGGGTAGGTGTTTAGTGAATCTATTGTAGGAGAGTGGGTGGAGGCAAGTGAATTATCTGGTAATGGGGATGGATTCTCAAGTATGTCATCGCTGGAACTAGGGGAGGAAATGGGAGTAGTAGTTTCCATGGGTGAGAAGGTGTCATCATAGGGTAATTAAGATAAAATGGAGGGGAGAGAGGAGGTACCTAGAGCATTGCTGATGATGTTTGGGAGGAAGTTCCTCGTAGCAAGATAGTATTTTTCTCATTCGATTGAGATAAAGATGCAACTATGGAGCTAGCTGGAAACTGGGCCTCATCAAAGATGACATGTCGACTAAGGTAAACTAGATTTGTGGTAGGATCAAGACATTGATACCCCTTATGGTTGGAACTATATCCAAGAAATATATACTTCTTGGATTGATAAAGGAGCTTGTGATGGTTGTAGGGTTTGAGTAGGGGGTAACATCTACGCCCAAAAACCTTGATAAAGGAGTAATAAAGAGGTTTACCAAGCAAGCGTTGGAATGGATTCATGTTGTTGAGCACTACTGTAGGAAGCCTGTTAATGAGCAAAATTGCAGTATTAAAAGCTTCAACCCAATAAGTTAGAGGAAGGATACCAACATTGCTAAACTAGTTTCAGTCACATGTTTATATTTCCTCTCAGTAACACCATTTTGCTGAGTAGTATGTGGGCATGACATGTGGTGGATTATACCACTGGTTTGAAGAAGATCTTAAATCGATGAGAGGTGAATTCACTACCTCCATCAAATAGAAAATATTTGATTTTCTTATTGAGTAGGTTCTCAGCATAGCTTTGGAATTGAAGAAAGCAAGAAAATGCTTTGACTTAGCATATGATGGATAAATCAATGAAAACCTAGTGTAATCATCAATAAATATGATATACTAACGACAACCACTAATAGAAGAAATAAGAGATCACCACAAATCACTATGTATTGTTTCAAGAGGACAATGAAACATTTAATTAGAAATAGGAAAAAAAATCTTACTTTGGGCCAATAGACATGGTTCATAAATGGAGCCACTATGTGGATGACCCAAGCGATGATGCCTAGTGGAGAGGTCTGCTGCAACACCAAGTTGGGCAGTAAAGGCATGAGTTTTATTTTTTGTTACTTTATTGAGAGATGTGGCAAGATCAATAGGATAGAGTCCATCTTTCCTTAGCCCTTGTAAAAGAATCTGCCCCATGAGGTTCTCCTTCACAACAAAGTAATTAGAATTGAGTTTCAACTAGCACCTATTGTCTCTACAAAATTTTTGAATTGAAAGAAGGTCGGATGCAGTAGTGGGAGTAGTAGAGGATATTGTTCAAGTGCAAGGGTAAAGAATGTGACTTGATATGAGTGGAACTAGTGTTTGAGAGGTGTAAACCTGAGCCATTACCTATTACAACTTCATTTTCACCTAGGTAAGGTTCACTGATATGAAGATTACCTAAGTCAGTTGTAATATCATTATTGGCACCACTGTTAGCTAGCCAAGTTTGATTATCAGGGATAACATCTTAACTTGTAGTAGCCATGGCAGCAAGTTGAGCTGGTGGATGGAATCCCTTGTATGAAAAAATCTACCTTGTGGTAGCAATCAAGAGCTTGGCGGCCCAACTTGGCACATATCTTATATTGGGGTCTATTTTGATTGGAGAAGGAGGGAAGACTCAGTTTGAGATACTCGTTGTGTGTCAGTTTTCTTTTCAGTGGATTAGGATGTCAAGTCATCTTCATGAACTGGCTTTCCAACAATAGCCAATTGATCAGCCAATGACTTGGCAGTCTACAAGAATTAGCTACAGGTTTTGGCTCCTTGGTGCAGAGATTGTAGTTGCCTCTTGTGATGAGCCTCTCTAGACTTAGATTGAGAGGCAAACCGTGAGGCAAGGAGCATCCAAACTTGCTTCAAAGTGGTAAGGCCATAGACTGAGGATAAAACAGTCTCGAAGAAAGTGGCATTCTGCTAGCTGAGAATATACTGATCCTTCCATTGCCATAAGGCAAAGCCAGGATTGATGATTGTGGTCTCCTTTCCCTCGGAATCAAATACAAACTTGGGAGGATAAGATTCAGATTCATCAACAATGCCAAACAAATGAAGGTTGCAAAGTACGGGTATGAACTTCAATACCCAGATGAGATAATTGGTGTGTTCAAATTTTATTACGATGAGTGGGGCTAAAGTTTGTGCACTGAATGGAGTGGTGATAAAGATTGCATCTTAGGAAAACATGGTTGGATTAAAATAGGTGTTAACCCAAGGAGGGCTCTCGTACCATGGAAGATCTAATAAAATAATGCTAAAGAGGAATGCAGTAGCTTGCTGCTTTGTGTATATTTGGTTGATATAAATAGAAGTACACAAGTATTGGATTGTTACATTGGCTACATAAACTCCATCTCTACATATAGAGGTTTTAGATTGATCCTAATATAAGATAAGAAGCTATCTCTATAACAACTTGCCTCTATCATTATCATCTGATCTTTGATCATGTTTATCTTTATTTTTTGCAACTGAAAAATCTGCATCTTTAAACTTATTGTTTGGAGCGACTTTCTCAAGTAAAGTTATGGTAGATACATATGAAATAGGGGAGGGAGATGCGTGGGACCAAACTAGGAGGACAATTTAGATATTTATGTTTTGTTTTGAGAGAACAAATTAAATTAAAGATTTGTGGGACCTAGTCTAACACCAATCTGAGTAAGGTTAATGGAATCCACGTAATATTTTGACACAATGATGCAGCCTATCCTTAAAAAATATATCAGTCCAATAATGGATCCAACATGAAACATGCACGTATACAACAAACAAGTGTCAAATCAGCCATCAAGGTCAAGAACATCCTTATGTTGTGGACAAGAGATTCCAGGTAATAACACCAAGTGGAAGGGATATTTCTTCCTCTTTAGTGGCCTAGCCTCCAACCTAAAAGCCTTAGGGCCCGAGGCCTGAATGAGCCCGGCTTGACCCAACCTAGTGCAAGGAAGGATTGAGTCATAGCAAATGCAGGTGAGACCCCAGCCCAGACCTCGCGTGAGGAGGGACTATTGCATTAAATGCCCTGGGAAGGTATATGAGCAGAAATCCCGAAAGGAGATTCAGTTGCTGACAAAGGGTTTGTCCCATTAAATGTGACAACGTGGTAGTCTGGGGAGAGAGGACCCAAAAGGGGAGAACTAGAGACGAAAAAATTCAGGTTACATACTATTGCACTTTCTCTACCTTTTTCGATAATTTCTTACTTCCTTCTAAAGAATCTGACTTTGGCATCAGAGGTGACACGGCCACCACCCGCTACCCTTTCTTCCATAGGTACAGGAGCACCGTCATTGCTGGTGGCTCCAAAACATGCATCAACATTTGGAGTTGTCTATAGGATCCAATATTACTTTGGTCTAATAGCATTAGCATGTGTACGCTAGTCGTGGCCCACTCCAGAATGGCCCACGACCTAGAGACCACACCGGCTAACCAAGAGGATGTACCTAAAGAGGCCGAAGAGCAAGCGGCAGACCTGACACCGAAATCAGGGAGCGAGCGTCGGGGCAACCCCTAAGCGCAAAAAAGCTTAGAGACGTTGGGATGGGGGAGTGCATGGCATAACAGACATGTACTACACCGAAAGCTCTACCCCTGCCCCCCGAGCTCATTGATCAGGAAGTGGAGACTCCTAACAAACAGAACCTGAAACAGGGAGAAACTGACAAGATCCTTGAATTGGTATCCTTGGATATCACCCATTTGGAGAGGAGAGTGAGAATAGGAATGAGGATGAGTAATGAAACCAGGTCTCAGTTAATAAGGCTCATCGTCGAGCACAAGGAAGTATTTACTTTGCATCACACAGATATGCTCAGGGTCGATAGGAACATAATTGAGCACTGCCTGAGTGTGATTCATGATGCGAGGAAATTGTGGCAAAAGAGACGAAGCTTCAATGCGGAGAAGCATGCCACGATAGTAAAGGAGGTCGACTGGCTACTGACCATGGGCTTCATCCGGGAAGCCCACTACCTGAAATGGCTCTCCAACGTAGAGGTAGGAGCATCGTCGCTGCCGACGGCTACAAAACACGCATCAACACCTTGTATTATCACCAACTAATGATCAAAGTTAAAAATTAAGCTTTTATTTATTTATTTATTTACTTCCCCTAATCCAACCACCAAAATAAAAATGATATTTGAGAATAGATGTGCCAAAAGATTCCTTGCTGACACATCTCATTGATTCTTATTTTGTAAGTGATCAGCTTTTTAAATTTTTAAGGATTGGTTTGGATATCTGAGGCAGTTGCTCAATGAGATAGATGTACAAGAAAAATGTGATCTTATCGTTGGCGATTTCTAGAGCATTCACTTGCATGCTTTGTAATCTGCTATATGGGAATGAATTGTAAGCCCAAGTCCATCAGCTTCTTTGATCCATGTTTCCTCCTCAATAAACCCAAATTTGGTATCCTTTGGCAACCTTGGTGCCTTATATTTGGGACAAAGTTCAGCAACCTCATCACCGTTATGAGATATGGCTTCAACACAAAAGTGATTTACTATTCCTGAGTTGTTATCATACATGCAATCCATTTCTTGTTTGTGGCTCATTTGCTGAGATGTAGTTCAATAACCATGTAGGGTTTGTTAGATTGTGTTTGGTGTTAACGATATGTTTGCACAAGACAAGCCTGATTAAATGTGTCATTGACTTTGCGATGCACATTTTCATGTGTTTCATGTGGACCATGATGCACAGCCAACCATTTCATCATTTCATTTGTTTTATTTTTTATTTTTAATATGTAATTTTTATTTTTTTCATTTCAATGAATAAATAAACAAATTGCAAAGTAAAATAAAATAAAATAAATATAGTCATCAAACAACGGTAAAATTTAGGGGTGGGGGCTAGTCACTCCACCAGGCCTGCTTGGGCGATCTGCATGTCCCACCAGGGGACAGGTGGGCAACCCACCCACCTTGGGCACAAGTGTAGGCAGGTTGCTTATGTTTACGATTTTAAGCCGATGTGTCTTAGGGTACCCACCCACCTGTATGCCTACTGTCTAAGCAAAAAAATAAAAAAGAATAAATCCTTACATTTACAAACTCTCTCCCACTCGTCTCTTCTCTCAGGGCCCCCAAGTCCCTCTCATTTTCTCTTATCTCAGTCGTCTTCTTCCCATGCTTGTCTTCTTCTCTACCTTGTTGTCTTCTCCTCCTCCTCCTCCTTCGTCTGGGCAAAACAAATGGCCTTGGCCTCAGGTGTCTCAAGCCAGAAATCGACGACCATGGTCACTGGTCTCTTGAGCCAAATCTATGTTTTCCATTTAGAATTTTGTTTGCTTGACATAGATATGTATTTTTGAGCTAGAACAATGTTTTGTTATTTGAGTTTCATTTCTTTGACGTAGATCTTGGTTAGATCTTTGTTTTTGTGTTGATCTTGTCTGGATCTTTAGGTGAAGGGGATAAAAAATCTGTCTACTCGATTAACAGGGACGGATAGACCAAACAAGTGACAAGGGCAGGGTATGGGAAGAGTTGTTGCCTACCCATATAAGGCTGGTGGCAGGCCTAGTAAAATGGTGGGTCGGATTGCATTTCCATTTCATATCTCGATATTAGGATTTGTTCTTGTTTGCAATAGTTTTGTGTACTTCAAACTATTCCAGCTTGAGGAAGAAGTATTAAAGATTAGAGTATTAGTAGTAATTGTCTTTGTAAGTTATAATTAGTTCCTTTTATTTAGTTTTATGTTATAGCTCGAAAGCTTATTACACAAATTGATTCATTAATAATAGTACACCTACTGATTTCAAATGCTCATGCTGCATACGAACTGATAGCACATCTGAATTTGGAAGCTAGGCAATGCACTTAACTCACGTAGTTATCAAACTTTTCTAGCAACCATTTTAATATATTATTCCATGAATTCACCTTAATAAATTATTAACCATTTGCCTTTACAATTATGCAACAAATGTATAGTACATATTTAAGAGGAAGTCTAAATCTCCCATTAGAAAATTCATCTATTTAGGCTCATTCATCATATATTATATTTTTTCTTATTCAATTAAATAGTGTCTCGGTATTATCTTTTGGAAAAATAATCATATATTACATTCTATCATATAAAGTAGTTCCACTACGACCGAATAGAGTTGAGATTTTCTTTTCCTTTCTTTAGCAGCCCTGTGATGTTGATTTAAGAGTTCATAGACGTGTACTCCAGCCATAACATTTGAACGGCACTATTCATTTGAATGGATGTTAAACTATTAAGAGGCACTCCATGAGACAAAATGACATTACTTTAAGCATATCTCTATAACAAGCTGATGGAATTGTGGAGACAATGTTAGTCAATTTTTATAATTAAAAGACTCAACTAGAGATGTTCCGATCCGAAGATTGGTTTCAGATCTGATTATGGGACAATGCAATGCATTCAATGTTGATAGATGTAGTCCCTGTGGAATGCATACCCCATGGCAAGAGACCACTAAGGTGTGGTTTGGATGGTGAGATGAGATGAGATGATTTTAGATGAAAGTTGAAAGTTTGATAAAATTGTTAGAATATTACTTTTTAATATTATTGTTGTTTTGAGATTTGAAAAAGTTGAATTATTTATTATATTGTGTATGGAAATTTGAAAAAATTTTAATGATGAAATGAGATGAAATAAAATGAAACACTTGCACTATCCAAACGAGACAGTTCTGTGAGAGGACAAACAATCCTATGTGATGAAGAGTAAAGGCACGCACAACCCACTTGGGGGGTGAAACCATGCATGCACATTACAAAATGTCGTGAATAGTGAACAATGATAAATGTGAAAACTTAGGATAAGATAAGATAAAGAAAAAAAATGAGCCTGTTGATAAATGTTGGATTATTTGGTGTCTTCTTCAAATGACTATGGCTCAGTTATATCCAATTTCTGGTTAACAATTGATGCAATTATTGGTAATAATTCATTTGGATCAAAGCTCATTTCTACATACTAAATACCTATATGTCCATCGTGGCACCATTATATTATTTGTACACTAATTTGTGTTTATTATAAACTGCTCATTTGTTCACACTACCGGTATTTTCTTTCTCTTACTAAGTTACTAATCCAACCCGTTCACCTAATTAGTTTTTAGATTCCACTGTACATTAGGACAACAATTGAAAACTTTATGAGTACACCAATCATGATGGTTATAGAAAACCACATCCAATTGCCAAACGGAGGAATGCTAAAACATAACGAGGGATAGTGCTCGGCTTGTAGGCGAGCATTACGAGGTTCAGTTACTTGCCAATTGATGAGTAACGTAGGGAGTGATAGTGCTAGCCATCTTGGCGAGGAATTGAGCGTGTGCAATTAGAAAGCAATATTGCAGGTAAAGTGCCTACCAATAGGTGAGCATTACGAGGTTCCGTTACTTGCCACTCTGCAAGCAATGTAGAGAATGATAGTACTCACCTGCATCTTGGTGAGGAACACGCATAGGGATAAAGCCTTGTTCGGTAGGTGAAGATTTTGAGAAAAAATATTTGCAACCGTGAATTGTGCAACCGTTGCGTAATCGCTTTGAAAAAAATGAATAAAACGTGAGACCCACATGAAAAAAATTATTTTTTGAATAGTGGACCCCACTCTTTTTCAAAGCGATTATGTGGCGGTTGCACATTTCACGGTTGTATGTAGAATTACTCTAAGATTTTTATGGTATTAGAGCATAATTCCTAGACAAGGTTTACATTAATATGTATTTACATATTTTACCAAATGGTTTTCTATGTGTATGGTTAGCTATTGAAAATTGGATCCTTAGCATAGAAGAAATATTCACGATACTGAATTGTGCTAAGGTGCAAAAGACCAACTTTGCCACCGTCGAGCTCTTGGGAGAAGCAAAGAGGTGGTGGATCTCTAGAAAAGAGCGGTTGGTGTGTACCCTGGCAAGAAGGAACATCTCATGGGCAATCAAAAAAATTTTTGATTTTTTTTTTAGAGCATACCTAATTCTCCCTAATGTTCAGAATTATCTAGATTCACACATTACCTAATTCCAAACAAGGAGAAGAGGACCATGAGATTTGAAAAAGGATTGAACTCACGAAGTCATGATCGCATATGTAGTTTGCAACTGAGGGACTATACGAAACTGGTGTAACGGTGTATGATTTGAAAAAATGCATGACAAGGAATTCAACATTCTTTGCTCAAAACAAGAAAAGGCATGCATTCAATCACGGACAGATGTCCAACATGGGTAAAAGTTCATGGCAAGGAGGGAATTTCTTCAACTCAAACTTAGGAAACAAAAGGCCCAATTTCCCCAAATGCAATAAGGCCCATATATGTGAGTGTCGAAACGAAGACCCTATTTGCTATTGGTGTCACAAGCTAGGGCATTATTTTAGAGAATGCCCCAAAAACTTGGCATAAAACCTAACTATTGAAACTACTCAACAAGGAAGGCTTCTGGATCTAGCACCACTTGTATGTGGAGTACAAGGATTGTGCCAAACCAAGGGAAGGGATTCCCTCCAACAGGCAAAATACTAGTGATAAGGTGGTAGCTATGCAGGCAACGTGCAGCCAAACAAGGTGTAAGGCGAGCAACATGTTGTAGAGAGCCTGGCAAATACAGGAAAACTGTAACACCCGGACCCAAATTTGGTGTAGTTGGACTTTAGATTTTATTTATTTTTTATTTTTTATAGCTTGATTTTTTTTAAGTCTTAATTTACGAGTTTGAGTAGCGATTTTGTTTTCTTTTAATTTGAAGTTCTTGGCCGTTTATTTTATTTTTCCCGCATGTTTCATTTTTAATTCCTTCTCTTTCCATCTATTTTTAATTTTTCGCACGGCTTATTTTTCCGTCGCACAGAATGCATACACGCACGCTTTCGTTCACGGCATGCATGCACACACACGTCCCTCATGCACGTCCCGCGTCCGTTTGATTTTCATCTAGGGTTTTCTTTTCATGTTCAATCGTATATTTATATTCATTCGAAGATGCTTCCGCCGCTGCCCTCCTACGCGAAACCTTAGCCCAGTATATTTTTTTCTTCTTCTTCCTCCTCAGTCTCCACTCCCTCGGTTGCATGCACTCCCATACCGAGAGTCACCCCACGTAAGCCAGCCCTCCGTCGTCCCTTTTACTGCCACCAGTGCACCCCTCGTAAGCGTCTGATCAGCTAACCCATCTCCACCGTGCATCGACCAGAATTCACGCTGCCCTCCCAAACGAAATCGATGCAACCGTGCATGCTTTGCGTCTCCACGGATCACAACTCCACCTCGCCGTGCATCATTTCCTCTTAGCCATCACTGGAGCCCAGCTTCTCCGCCGTACTCGACCTGCACCACCACCAGAGTGCTGAGAATCAACCATCTATAGAGTGAGTCAAAACTCCTCTGTTTTGAGTCTGAAAAACAGAGCATTGGTTGCTCCCCCAAACACTGCAGTTTCGGGCGTCTCCTCCACGGTGCAAAGGGAACCCGTAATCCAGCACCTCAGCCACGCCTCGTCGTGCCACCGACGATAGCCACCCCAGGCCGTCGCCGAGTGTAACTCTCTCGGTAAGGAGTCCTCTCTCTCTCCGTCTCCTTCTCGGTGCTCTCGTCTCTCTCTCGATTTCAGCTCTCTCTCTCTCTCTCTCTCTTCCAGTGCACCGCCGCAGTACCCACCACCACTATCGCACCAGCCCAGCCCCGTCGCAGCTCCACTTCTCTCGGTAGGTCCTCCGTTACTCTTCAACCGCGCGGCGTTGTCATGCTTGTGTGTTGTGTTTGTTGTTCCGTAAACATTTCGTAGTTTAGGAAATGTTTTGTCTCATAATTACATTATTACCCTTTGTGGGATATACAAGTTATTGTACGTAGTTTATATAGTATTTTTAAATTATACTATGTGCAACGTATTATTTTATTGAAAGTGTATTTTTGAACATTTTAATTATGATTAAAGAAAATCACTTAAGTAACTTTTAATATGTTATTAAGTAAATGTTTATTTTAAGAGTAAAAAATATTGGTGTAATGTTATTTCTACCTTTTAAATATATTTTAGTCTTTTTAATAATAGTTATGGTTTATTTTAAAATATTTTGGGATAATTATATTACTTAGTATTTAGTTTCATAAGTTGTTTTCATTAGTAAATAGGTCTAACTTTTAAATGTTTTAGTCATAGTATTAAATTAGCATTGACGATTTTAGAAAGTGATGATTGGTAATTTTAGGTTTTGAGGAATTAAATAGATTATTTTATAAGCTTAGGATTAAATATCGGAATACGTGATTAATTGGAAATTTATGAGAATTACGTGATTATTTTATAGATGACGATTAATTATTGTCCGACGTCTGAGGTTATTTTTGAAAAATAGACATATTTGATGTTGAAAAGAAATTTGAACTGCCTCAGTTATTTGTTCTGCATTACTCATGAGATTTTGTTTAAGAAGAAATTATTTTCTGTCATGACTGGTGTAGACATGAGCTTATTTCTGACATTCTGTTTTTGAACTTTGAAAAAGAGAGCGAATATGAAATTCGTGCATAAATTACGTTGTGATATGATTTTTGTTTTGTTCTGAAGATTTTCTGTACTCTGATATGATCTGATGTGATTTCTGAAAACCTCTGGCATAACATTCTGTTTCTGTTTCTGTTCCGTTCTGACCTCACCACGGGTGTAAAACTGTGGCCTATGTTCGGGTTGGTACCAACTTTTCTGTTTCTGGTGCACCCACTTTGGAAACAAAGTGGTTTTTTGCGTGGTCTTTCCTATGTGCACACTCGGGGCTCCGAGAATGAATAAGGGGAAGATTCACATTCTGTTTCTGCTCGGTTAGCTACCGGGATTTGCACAACCCTACTACGGGGGTTAAACATGGTATTTGTTCTGATTTGATAAGATAAGAAGTGATGTTCAGTTTATGCTATGCCAAAGGGATTTTGATTATGAATATTTTCGAACTATCGCTCTGACATTTTTGATAACATGTTCTGACGCTGTATTTTGAAAGCATTATTCTGATTCTGCATTCTGAATGAAAATATTTTGTTCTGCATTTTGATTTCTGTAAATGCTCATGTTTACACACTAGTATATGTCCTCTGCTTACTGAGTTGTTGATAACTCACCCCTTATCTCCATATATTTTTCATATAATTTTGATGATTCAGCTGGAGAACAAGAGTAGAAAGTTTAGCAAGGTGTGATGATTGTAGTGGAATAAGTGCCTGAGGGTACAAATGCTTATTTAAGGGTCGTAGTTAGTAAACTGATTTATTTTTCGGGTATTTGTTTTGATGAGTTGAGGATGTTTTCAAGTTTTTAGAGAATTTCTAATTTATGTTATTAGGGATTTCTTTATTGTCGCCATAGAGGAACTTAGATTTTTTGTTTGATTAAGTGGATTAATATTTTATGGAAATTTCTGGATTTTATAGTGGTGTTATTTAAGTAAATTTTAAGTATTAAGAGCTAACTCTCTGGACCTACGGGAACGGGGCGTTACAAGAACACAAGGCGACGAAGGAAGATTTGACCTACACATGTGAGTAAAGGATGTGTTGACCATACAAATGCAAGGAAAGGGCGAGGACAAGCTCGATGCAGAGATGGAAGCCTTTTTAGATAACACGGAGATGCTCAGCAGGCAGCAGGTGTCGTATCCAAAGTCCATGCTCTATCAGAGACGCCATACCTGGAGTACACATATGGAAATCAAAATATGGACTTGCAAAACATATTATCTTACCTTAGAACTATGATACAACGCCACGTGAGAGACCCTTGCTAAGAAAAGGACTGCAAGATTGCACTGAAGGCAGGTTGTAGGACGCGCACATCTTGTCCCGTTAATCACTCGATCTCTACAATTCTTCAAGTCTAGAGGGCAAATTGACGGTTGAGATTGAAAATCTCTCATTCAAGTAAGACATAGGTTAGAAGAATGGCAGGACTGTAACTGGCAGTCTCGTCATATAAAAGGCATTGGACAAGAGTCAACATCTCAATTTGAGATCGTAAAGCATTTCTCCTCGAAGTCTTCAAAGAAGAAAGGAACTCGAGAACTTCACAACTAAAATATCGGTGTCAATGCAACTTTAGTATTAAAAATACCATGTATGTAGGTTCAATCCTATGACTATAGTAGGAATGCGGGGTAAATATTTGTAGGTATGTTCAGGATTTGCATATTTTATATCACATCATTTTCTTGCATGAAAGTGCATCTTTTTCCATTATATTTATTGGTTATCTTAAAGATATGATTTTAAGATGCGAATTGAGATTAGGTGATTTGAAGATATGAGTTTTCCAAAGTGTTCTAAATTCATAAGATCGAGTTGAGGATTCCATATACATTCCAGCGGCCTGTTGCCACTAGTTTTATACCAGTAGGGGGATTTCTTGTGATGATCGGGGTGTGATCTGTATTGACCTCAGGTGATATCACAAGTAGAGAGAGAGTCCCCATGTTGACTAAGTGGGTGTCCGGTGTTCCACGTATGGATCGGGTAGAGAGATTCCTCATGTCAGATGGGTGAAGTGATTTCCTGTCGGTTTTGGTGAATGAGTTCACGTATTAGCCGAGTAAAGAGATTTCCCGTGCCGAATGGGTGGAGTAATTCTTTGTTGGTAAAATTATTATGAGTACTTGGTAATATAAGTGTTTTGCTTAACAAGATGATTCCTTGTTATGCTTATGTATACGTATCATTTGCTCAGACTGTGATTATTTTTTAAATAAATTAATATATATATATATATATATATATATATATATATATAAATGTCTCACTTGTGATGGAGAAAAACTGTAGTATCAAATATCACTTAAAGTTTACACCTCGACCAAAACTATAAAAAAATATTATCCACTGATTGATCATTTACAATGAAAATATGGTAGACCTATTTTGTCTTGTTTTATTACCCTCGTGCTTTCTGTGGGACATTCGACCAAGAACTATAAATCTTTGTCTCCCTTGTAGCTCCCAACTTGGCCACTCAGAAGATGATTCCTTGCCATATGCAAAATATGTGTGTCCTCAACTTTATTCGTATGAAATGGTACATACATATTCATCGCCAATGTCTCTCATTATTAATATTGTCGTGGATTTTATCTTATTGATGTTTATCTCATTGTTGTGGGCCCACATGCGATTTCGTTCACCTTCTATGGTTCAATGCATGTTGATATAAGTTAAGAACTTATGATGGTCTGTAACTTTATTTTGGATGAAATGATAGTGATTTATAGTTATTACTATTAATAGAGATTTTATTTATACATCTTTGGTAATGATAGATTAGTCTCTAACAAATCCCCCCCCCCCCCCCCCTCCCCCCCCCAAAATAATTTTGTTGTGATCCATTGTTACTCATGAGTGCATAGGTGATAGGCATGCACCTTGTTCAAGGAGACTAGGGATCTAGCTAACTTGTTGTCATCTCGGGGACAGCAATTCCTCACCAAGGAAGTATTGAGGGTTGAGGGCACCTCATAGAGGCAATCAAGCAACAAGTATTTACCTCACCCCATGCAAAAGGGAGGAAAATGCAGATGTGGTCGCTGTAACTTACAACTATTTTTTAGATATGATATTGTACTATTTGATTCCAGGGCTACACATTCTTTCATATCTCAAGTGCACGTAATTTTTTATAACATCGAAACTAAACCATTGGGGCAAAATCTTAATGTCTTCACCCCCATTGGAGGTAGGCCTGTTCATCCGGGCCGAATTTTTTCTTGGTCTGATCGGGAACTCGGATAACCAGATTTCAATTACGGGTTCCGGCTCAGAACAAAGTCAAGCTAGTACCCACATAGAAAAATTTGGGTACACTCGGTCTAAGTACCGAATTTTAAAGTCGGAACCCAAGTTTACAACCTCGTACCTTTTTTTCGATTTGAATGTTTTTTTTTTTTTTTTTTGTTCCTTTCTAGCAATTAAATGGATAGAAACTCAAAAGAAAAATGCATATTATGTGAAATTAATCATCCATTTTACGGTTCACATGGCTTTTTATTGGTGGTAAGGAACATGTACTTTGACCCATTGCCAGTTTACATGGGTACAACCTGTAAAGGGATTTTACAAATATTATTTTGACGCATTTAAAGGATGTGGTTTTACTTTTCACAGTGTGTTAATTAAAGATTTTAATTCAAGTATATTCTCCATAAAAACCTCATTTTTTAACAATTTTAGAAGCAAAAAATAGTGTAAGTGAGATCATTCTATCCATCAATTGAAAGCTGAGTTAAAATCATATTTAGCCTTAAGTATTGACAATATGTCACTACTTCTCTATTACTTTTCAACAGCATTATGCATACCATCGTGTGAATTACTATATATATATATATATATATATATAGTACCTCTAGCCTTTACATGCATGGTCTTGGGGATGATGGGCTATGGAAGTAACAAAATTAAGTTGGGTTAGAATTATTTACTAATTAGGATTCTTGGAAATTAAATATCAGTCCTAAAACTAATAAATGATGATCATTTAATTGAGGATTCAAAATGCATATAAACATTAATGTAATATGTAGTTTTCATATTAACAATGTAATATTATTTTATAAACAATTTCATTTTAAAAAATTAAATAAATATAGCTTGAATGCTACATTAATGTTTTTTTCATGAAGAAACATTCATAATATGTAAGTTTTGATTTAAAAATAAAAATGTGCAATCCAAAACTTAAATTTTGGTTGTTTAAAAATCGGTTTGAACCTGAATTCTACTCGAATTTGAAAATCGAGTTCCAATTCGAGTGTACCTGGATTTCCTGGCCGAAATCCAGATGAACCTTCTAGTTTTTCCGGTTCAAGAAGTCTTTTCCATAACAAATTATTAACTTGATCTGTACGTATGTACAGTGCTGGTTGAATCTAGTTTCATCGAGTACGTACGTACGTACGTACAGGCCGGAATGCATAGCACCTGCGCGCGTGAGTGCGCGCAGTAGGTACTACTTTAATTTACATTCATAGCCTAATCTAGAATATGGCTCGGTCACCATATATATATATCATTGAGAGAATTCAATTAGACCGTCTGATGATCAACGTACTGCGCTCTAGGATGAAACTTTTGAATGAGACTTCTATTTTATCTTTTCATGAGCTCCAATGCTCCATATGGATAAAGACCAGATCATGGATATATATTTTACAAGAAATATAATAAACTTTACATGAGAGAAATGAATGGTCATGATGATCATATTAAAATACATATATATCTAAGAATAACATTAGAACCCAATATAGGACTAGCTAGCTGGTCGCTTGGGTTGAAATTGCATGGAAGTTTCGATCGGATGAAGACTGCATCTGCATGCATGCATGTGTTCTAGATCAACAAGTCTAGCTATAGTTTTTGAAAATGGATACAAATTTTGTTCAACTCGATGTATTATCACTACAAGAAATTTTTCATTTTTAGAGACAAAATTTGTTAGAGACGAATTAGATTTCGTCCATAAAAGTAATTATTGAATTTCGTCTCAAAACTTGGTTGAGTTTGTAAATTGGTTCGAATGGATAAAAATCTACTCGAATTAGATATTTTGTGATGAATATGATCGTCTCAAAAATGCAAATCCGTTTGAAAGTGACAAAATAGATTCGAACAAGAAATTAATGTATGTTCAAACAGTATATAATATGTTTGAATAATAATCTTGGCGGTAAATTAATTTATTTTTCCTAGGAAAGTTCATAACCTTTTGAACTTACATTTATTTGTTCGAACAGAAGAGATTTGGTGGGAAAATGGCGAAAAGGTTGTTGGACAACAAAAAATATCATTCGAATTAGTTCGAACACCATATTTATTCATTGAAATGACTAATTTGGTTGGAAATTATATAAAAATTGTTTATCATCATTAATTTGTGTATATATTTTTTCCATTAAAGTAATAAATATTTTTTTCCATTAATTTGTTATCATTTTCAAAATATAAAAAATTTGCATGTATTATATATTATTATTTACGGCGAGTTAAAATATTTATAAATTCATAAATTAATTTTATGTAATTAACTTCAAAATTTGATAGTGATTTCTTTTATGTTAAATTTATATAAATATAACTTTAACGATAGTGTCCTTTTTTATATTATCATGAACAGTACGTAAAATAAAAAAAATAAACAAGGTAGCAAACACTAAAAATAAAATCCATACATTATCATCCCAAATATATAATGTTCGATACAACATAAAAAAGTAAAATAATAACTAAAATAATAACTAAAATAATCTATTTGCTAAGTAGATCAAAATCCTCTTGTAACATTTTAATGTGTCCATCCAAATCCCTAAACTTCTCCATGATGGGCTCAATAAACTGCACAAACAGAACTTGTACCTGATATAAAGTAGCCCCAGCAGACTGTCTTTCAACATTGACAGTACTACTAGAAACTGGATCGGTCGGCGTGCCACTAGGTTTTTCTGCTGCAGTCTTCTGCAAGTACCCCTTACTCTTGATGAATGTTATCTTGTTAAGGGGTCCCATCTGTGGCGACCTCCGCTTAGTCCCAGACACTGTAGCCCTCGATCGGAATAGGAGGTTACATATCAGAAGTGCAAATGATAGACTACCTCCACTGGAATAGCATGACTTCGATCGAATGCGGAGAAATAAATACAATGCAAGATCAATTGGCTCCCTCTATGCTATCCGCAACAAAAATCTGACTCACTCGATCTTGAAACCAATCTTGTATTTTTTTTTTATCGATGTTATACCCAACATTTAAATTAAGCATTATGAAAAATGCTATACAGTCGACCTGTCAGATCACCTTGCTCCCATCATATAAAGGAGCCGAAAGGTCTCGTACTAGTTGACGGACCTGATCATCTGTTGAACCATCATCAGGTAGATCATTGTCCTCACTATCATTCGAACTAGCATCTGGCTCTACATTCGGCATTAGCGATGAGGATGCGGCCGGTGTATCCGAATCAAATGGTGTAGCAGCTTCTTCCGGTGTAGCCACCGCAGCCGTTGCAGGATATGCACCGGCCACATGCAGAAGATCAAAGAACTCAGCAATAATGCGGGGAGATAAAGTAATAGTCACTCCCCGAACCGTCAAGGTGTAGTACAAAGCATCATCGTCATGCTCTCCCATGGCACGATAAAAGTCACTAATCATCTCCGGATATGCAGTCCCTCTCTGCTGACAAATCGGCGTCTATCCCTAGTTGGTGATGATGGACTGTATGCTCCGTCCCTCTCATGCAAGATCGTAGAAGTCATCTAGAATGATCTCCCACTCAACAAGTATAGGTCTCGTCTCCTAAGCATGAACTGCTCCACTACTTTAGCCAGTCTGATCTCTCCTACGTTTTCTTCCGCTTGTTGCCATTAGTATACTATTTCACCACAAGGAAAGTAAGAATATAATTAAAATTATTGTGTAATTATATTATTGAAGAATTATACTATATTGAACTGAATTAAATAACTCGTTCCAACAAAACATAATTTGTTCAAACTAACCATCTGAAATGTAACTTCATAGTTCGAACTAGAAAAATCTCTATTCGAACGGAATGTTCTGTTCATTTGAATAGGAAATTTGAGTTCATTCGAATGAAATTAATTTGTTCAAACAGATTTATATCTGTTTGGCAACTAAGCGTTAGAATGGATTAGAGTCCGTTCGAACGGAAACACGCCAAACAACCATTGCTGAGTCGACTTAGCCCCAAACGAAAAAATGCAATCTAGTGAGGATCCTTGGTTTTAATCAGTAGAAATGATTAAAGACTGAAGCTCCATGATTTCTACTAATTATTTTTGTATTAGTTTTACGGAAAACACCAAAATGAAAGATTTCGGATTTGAAGTCCATACCCCCCAAACACAACTCATTTGAACAAAAAATGAAACAATAGATGTAGAGACTTGACCCATACCTCTTAGAAGTTCAAATATGGGCTTCCTACAGCAGATGAGTGGCAGAGCTGTGAAGGGGCGATTTGAGCTCTCGAGGGATATTTGTTCGAACTAGGAATGTAAATGGCAATCTATTCGAACTGGGTATATGATGTCCGTGACGTCTCATTTGAACAGTAAAAAACTATGTTCGAACAGTTATTATACTAATAATGTTGTTTGAACTGACAGGAAATCGGTTCGAACAGTGATTATACTAATATATTTCTAATTATATTACTAATACTAATATATAATAATACTAATATTACAAAGTACAAAAGTAAAAAAATAATAATAATACTTTTAATTAGAAATATAGTATAGTAGAGTATATAGTATAGTATAGTATAGTATAGTGATCTATAAAGTTAGTATAGTATATAGCATATAAGTAAATTGTAATCTATACTTTTAATTAGTTGCTATAGTGTATATATATATATATATATATTATAGATTACTATATTATATATTATAGATAATTATAATAATATATTAATAATCTATAATATATTATATATTAGACCAAAAGTATATTATATATTATCAATTATAATATAAAATAGTTGCTATAGTGTATATATACGTATATTATATATTATAGATTATTAAAATATTATATATAATGGACTATTAAAATTATATATATACTTATAAGTATAATAATACTAATATTAGTTCAAACAGAATAAAATCTAGTTCGAATGTATTTATCTTGTAGAAAGTGTTTGAACGGAAATTTCATGCCAAATACTCTGAAAATTCACTTATTCGAACGTGAAATGCCCCATTCAAACGCACAGGTGGAATTTGGTTATGAAAATACCTTCTGATATTCTCTACATTTGAAGAATATGCCAAGGAATATTCTGATTTATAGTTCGAACTATCATCTTACCCGTTCGAACATTAAAAGTTGAATTAAATCGTAGCAGAATTTGGCGGCTTTTTGAAATTTTTGTGTTCGAATGCATAAAATACCCATTCAAAGGGACTTCACATATTCAAATTCCTATACCTTCAGTTCATTTTCATGCAAGAACTGAAATTTTTGGAGGCAGAGCACGAAGAGGCGATTTTGTGGTTCGTAAGTGAGTGCTGTGGAGAGAGAGAGAGGAATAGTTCTAGTGAGAGAGGAGGGATTCTTGAGAGAGGAGAGGTTTAGAAGAGATAGGCATTATGTTTTTGCTATTTTTTTTTTTTTTTATTTCAAGTTACTTTGTATTTGGTTTATTGAATTTGATTTAGAGTTTTCTCATAATGTGTTTTATGCATAAGTAGGTATCGTGGATTCATATTTTTATTGAATAGCGAAAATTTGAGGTAAGATTTCTAATTTTTAGTGATTTGATAATTTATTGTTTTTAACTAATTATGTTTAGAAGTTGGTATATTTGTGTTTGTGCAATCCCATGGGAAATGTATCCTATTGAAATATGCATCTTATGAGATTGTGTTTGTGAGAATTATATTTTCTGGTTCAGTGTTTTGTCTCTGTTTGTCGTATCTGGAATCTGGGTTTGTCCCGTTTGAACACTATAATTTTCGTTTGAACGGGATTATCCCATTTGAACAGAATCTTGTTCGAACAGACTAATAAGATTTTACGTAAAAGATTTTTAATTAAAAAAATAAAAATTATTAATATCACATGGCAATCAAATTACTCTATGGCTATGCTTCAAACATATCAAAATGTGTTTGGACACATGATTAGAAGATAACTGGTCTTAAAAGTCACAACAGTCATGTATTTTTGCAGCATCTGTTACTGGTTGGTGTGCGTGGAAAGCTTACTCGAGATTTTCGTACAACTCTAATAGAATTAGAGAAATTTTTTAAGGACATTTGTAGTAGAACGTTGAAAGTTGATACATTGTTAAAAATGGAAACTAACATTGCAATGATATTGTGCAAACTGGAGAGTTTGTACCACCTTCATTCTTTGATGTAATGGTTCATTTGGCTGTGTACCTACCTCGTGAGGCTCTAGTTGCTGGCCCAGTTCAGTATATATGGATGTATACTATTGAATGGTTTTTTGGAAAACTTAAGTGATCTGTAGAGAATAAAGCTCATTCGAAAGGTTTGATTACAGAGTCATATATTGATAATGAATGGCATACCTTTTGTTCAATATATTTCTGTGGGGTTGATATTAGATTTATGAGTTTCGGATCGAAATTATGAAGGTGGATAAATGGGAGTCTCATCAGCATTTTTTGTGTTTTTCCAGATCGTACATCCCATAGGCACACAAGGTGGCTATGACCTATGTGGGTAAGAGTTTGAAAGAACTCGATGGTATGTATTAAATAATTGCGCAGAAACTTACCACTACTTGAGATTATTGTTGATCTTCTAAA
Organism: Juglans mandshurica; assembly: GCA_022457165.1. Taxonomy (NCBI): domain Eukaryota; kingdom Viridiplantae; phylum Streptophyta; class Magnoliopsida; order Fagales; family Juglandaceae; genus Juglans; species Juglans mandshurica. The sequence continues at coordinate 17,588,352 of CM039629.1, forward strand.
TAAATAGTATCTAATTTAAATTCATGTATAATAATATAGATGCACAGCGAACATATACAACAAACTCGCACAAATGGTTTAACTGACGTAAAAAAGACGCACGAAGAGGAATTCGCCTCGTGGTTTGGACATACGATATTACTATAAAATCTCATCTTATAATACGAACTTCATACCACTAAACTCAACTTTTTTTCTATCTAACATTCATATAACTATAATAATATTTATTGATTTAGGTTGTATCAAAATATGGTGAAAATTTAGAAGAAATCTCATCAGAACTGTATGCTTTGGCATGTAATCCATTCGCGCGGGCCATCCAATACTCAAGATGTTTGGTGCATGGATATAGATTTCACACAGCTAATAGAGAACGATATAGGAAAACTCAAAATTGTGGGGTCGTAGTCGAAGGAAGTCATGGGATGATAACATTGACTTCTACGGAATTGTGGAAGATATCATAGCGTTAAACTACATGAGGGGATATATGATCTGGTTGTTTAAATGTAATTAGTGAGATGTCTCAAATTCTAGGTTAGGAGTGTGTAACAATGAATATTTTGTGAGTATCAATACATCTCGCACATGGTATGAGGATGATCCTTTCGTTCTCGCTTGCCAAGAGAATCAAGTTTTTTATTTAGATGATCCGGAGTACGAGAAGCCATGGCGGGTAGTGGAGAAGTTTGCACCAAGAAATGTATATGATTACATTCTAGAGGCAAACGAACCACAAGAAAAAGTTCATAGTCTAGCAAATGAAGAAGCATATAAAGAAAACGAAACTGCTGCAAATCCATCTGATGAATCATCTGTTAACGATGCTCAGATTATTTCACAAGTTCTTAGATCACATTCTGGATATTTGAGAGGCTTAGGACGTTGCGTGAAGCCATCCTCAACATCATCATCATTTTCTTGAGCCAGATCGAATGACTACAAGACTAAGGAATTGGAGAAAGCAACACTTGATATAGAACAACTAAGGTCCGAGAAAAAAGAGTTGCTGACCCGATTAGATCAAGTAGCGGATTTTGAGGTGAGATTAGAAGAGAACATGCAGAAGAGATTAGAGACGGAGGTACAAAAAGTGTTTGAACAGTTTCAGTTAATAATATCCCAAAACTCTATACCACCACCACAATCTTAAAACTTATTTTTTCTTTAATTGTCTTTATATTATGATGTTCTAAAATATTTGAAAAATTGTGATGTATGAGTTACAATTTATGTAATATTAGTATAATATTTTTAATTAAATTATGTTCTGTATGATTAATATCATTCGAATGGTAAATAACCAGTTCAAGCGTTAAATTACCATTTATAAATCCATTCGAAAAAAAATACCCATTCGAACAGAAACTAACTCATTTGAATGACAACCGAAAAATACAGTCCGTACGTCCGTTCAAATAATAAAATATTTGTTCGAACAATATTAATATGCAAAACCCTGTTCAAATGGATAGAATTTTTTAAAATAAAATGTATGTTCGAGTGGACAAAATTTATGTTCAAACACAAGTCATTTGAAAAATTTATTAGTTCGAACGCATAAAATCTGTTCGAATACTCCATCTATTCGAACAAGATCAAATATGATTATTAGTTTGAATCAAAATTTCTTATTATTCGAATAGTACGTGTCAGTTCGATTTGAAACAATTTCATTCGAATGGTTTTTTGAGATGAAATTCGTTCGTCTAAAAAAAATGATTTCGTCTCTAAAAATAAATTTTTGAGACTGAAAATATTTTTGTCTCCAAAAACCTTTTGAGACAGGCTTTTCATGGCAAAATATAGATGAAATGTTTTTGTCTTCAAAAATATTTTGAGTCAAAAATTGGGTTCATTTTATCTCAAAAAACTCAATCTCTTGTAATGTATTGCGATAATTATTTTTACGAAATAATCAACATATAGAGAATTAAAGAGATGGGAATTAATGCGTACGGTAAAGCCTACTAGTACAGTAGTACGTGTAATGTAAGTACTTAATTATGAAATACATGATCGACCATATTACTAATAAAATAGCAGTTAACACGACTTTCTCTCACGTTAAGGGTGTTGAATATTGGATGTTAATATATGAGGGAAAAAAAAGAAGAGAAAATAGATAAGAATTAATAAAAATGAGAGAGGTTTGGGTAAGTCATGAAAATGTATCTAGAATATTGAAATGATAGTATTCGCTCAAGAAGAGGACTACATATGTTTTAGTCAGAGATTATTTTCCTACTATTACTAAGAAATTTTTTACTTATGAAAATCAACCATATTAATAATACAATGGTACGTATAGTTGATGTGACTATCTGTCACGTCAACGGTGTTGATAGGGTGTTATATATATTTGAAAACAAAAAATAATAAAATAAGAATTGATTTAAGAGAGAAAGGAGTGGATATGCCAAGAAAAAATAATATATAGATTATAATCATAAATAATATATAACCAATAAATATATATCTTTCTACAGGAGTTGAAAAATCATCCACCCAATAAAATAGTTGGTTCAGCCACGTGATTAATATACATTTAATTTCGTGGGTTTCTTACAAGTCTTTTTCAGCGGACGGACCCAGCAGACATCTTTTAACATCAATTGAGGAGAGACGAAAGCCAGGTTTAGGGACACTGTTTTCGTGTCTATATATTGAGGCCACAAATTATCGAAGAAGCAAGCAATCTCGATCAGTGCACGTACTTACGTAATAGAAGAAGATAAAAGCTAGCTTTGGATTGATAATGGCTGTTTTCGCTGTACTCATATGGCTTCCACTTCTCCTTCTTCTCCCCATCCTGCTACTCATGAAAAACATAATTCATGGTCGGAGGCAAAACAAAAACCTTCCACCAAGCCCTCCAAACCTTCCCATTATAGGCAACTTGCACCAGATTGGTGATTTGCCTCATCAATCTTTGTCGCGACTCGCCCAGAGATATGGCCCCGTGATGCTCCTCAAATTCGGTGCTAAACCGATTGTTGTTATATCTTCTGCTGAGGCTGCAAAAGAGGTCTTGAAAGTTCGTGATCTCGACTGTTGCAGTCGACCTCTCTCAGCCAGCGCTGGAAAATTGACGTACAATTATCAGGACATAGTCTTTGCACCTTATGGTGAATATTGGAGAGAGATAAGGAAAGTCTGTGTGCTTGAGCTTTTTAGCGCGGCAAGGGTGCAGTCATATCGATCCATCAGGGAAGAAGAAGTGGCTTTGCTTGTGAATTCAATATCTCAGTCTTCATCTTCTGCAACCCCTGTGAATCTCTTGGAGAAGATGTTGCCTCCTACTGCAAGTATTCTCTGTAGGATTGCTTTTGGAAAGAGCTTCCGGGGGAGTGATTTGGATAATGAGAAGTTTCAAGAAGTTCTTCATGAGGCTGAAGCCATGCTTGCAAGCCTCAGTGCATCTGAGTTCTTTCCATACGTGGGATGGATTGTGGACAGGCTCTCTGGTAGATTTCAAAGAATTGACAAGATCTTCCATGAGTTGGATAGCTTTCTACAACTAGCAATTGATTTTCATCTTAATCCCGACAAGACAAAAGAGGAACACGAAGACCTCGTCGATGTGCTGCTGAGAATAGAAAGGGAGCAAGCCAAGTCTGGTGGAGCTCCATTCACTAAAGATAACATTAAGGCGATCCTTTTCGTAAGGACACAATCTTTCCTCTCATGCATTGTTATTTATTACGGTTTCCTAATTTATTTTTGCTTCAAGTTTTCTTTAGCTATACAAAAGCATAATCTCTCAACTTCTTATCCCAACTTAATATTTCAACTAGAAGAAAAATATACAAACAAAATGAATTCTGTGGTATTGGGAAAGGATCCCTCGAGTTCTTACCCGGACATAAAATTCTAAAATGGTAGAGAGAAATTAAACACGTCAAGGGGACTCTATATCATTTATTGTGACGAACCCTTGTAATAAGTTACTATTCACTACTATATATACATTATCTCCAACACTTAGACAATAATAAATATGTATGGTTCTAAGAAAAGATCTTGATTAAAAAAAGTAATATAATAATAATAATAATAATAATAAAAGACTTTATATTTGATATCTTTATGAACATATATATGTACGGTTCTGATCACCTTCTGCTTAACCCTCATATTTGTGTACCAGGATATATTTGTAGGCGGAAGCAACACTGCTGCAGTTACCACGGTCTGGGCAATGGCAGAGCTTGCAAGGAACCCACGCGTGATGAAGAAAGCACAAGATGAAGTCAGAAATGTCGTCGGAAACAAAGGAAAAGTCGCAGAAAGCGACACTCCTCATCTTCCTTACCTCAAGACGGTATTGAAAGAAACTCTCAGATTGCACCCTCCGGCTGCAATGCTTCTTCCAAGAGAAACTATGGCACCCTTTAAGATCAGCGGTTACGACATTTGCCCAAAATCATTGCTGCAAGTAAACAACTGGGCAATAGCAAGAGACCCTGAATATTGGAAAAACCCAGAAGAATTCAACCCAGAAAGGTTCGATGATAGCTCTATTGATTATAAGGGGCAAAACTTTGAGCTATTGCCATTTGGATCTGGTCGAAGAGGTTGTCCTGGGATGCATATGGGAACGACCACAGTTGAGCTTGCACTCGCCAATCTTTTGTACTGTTTCGATTGGAAATTACCTAGTGGGATGAAAGAGGAGGACATTAACATGGACGAATCGACTGGTCCCGGCCTTACCCAGAAAAGAACACCACTAAAACTAGTTCCAGTCAAATTGTTTTAGTGGGAGTCAGAAAATAGCGTTAGCTGAGGAGCTTCCCCCTGGAATAGCCTCTTCTGTCGATACATACGTATGTTGCTACACTACCGCATGTGAAATAAGTGGCAGCTAACAAATGGCGTGTATGCCTTAATTTGTTTCTGATGATCATTGTTAATTTCTCTTCCTAATAAATGATGTAATTGAGCACAAAACCCCTGCATGATTATGGGGACTTTGGGTATTGTTATTGATCAATTTATCATTTTGTATTACATTGATTTGGTATCATAGATGAGTTTTAAGGAGATTTCAATCTTGTTTTAGATGGTTTTCTTCATACTATTGATACGATAAAATTTTATTTATAAGAACAGTTTAGATTAAATTCATCTTAATATGTATTTGTCAATCTACACCATTTATGAGGTTTTCCAATATTACCTTTTCAGCGACTTTATTCTACATGAGTGGACTTTTATGTAACACCGAGTCTAGCAACAAGTCGTTTTCAAAATTTTTTTTTTTTAAGATTTATACGTATGAAGAGTCCAGTTAATTTTTGAGTATTATTTTTTTTTTATATACTGGTTGCGGGTCAAAATTGTATTTTGGCAGATAACGAAATTTTTCATGGGCTTGCTATTTTAATAAGTTCCTTAAATATTTTTGGATCGGATGGAAAATCTTTTTATGGGCCGATGATTTTATGGAACAAGTTTTTTTTTTTTTTTAAGTTGAGTCAAGACCCAAAACTTAGGGAAAAAGCCCATGGGCCAAATATTTTTTTTTTTTGGCTAAAGAGCCCAGGCCCGTGGAAACGATTCTAGACTCCATCATGCTCGGTTTCACTATGACCCACTGTAACCCCAAGTTGTTGCCGTCCAGTTCGTCCACCCCATGTGAACCTCAGTCCAGACCTCACCACAGCAGCCAGCCATCGTTTTTCCGTAAAACACCAAACCGAAGGTCTCGGTTTGCATCCAGTAAACCGCCACCCCAAAGCCAATCCACGTGCCGCAACTCCACCGAACACAGTCCGCACCGGTACCTCTGCCACTCTGAGTTCACCACCCCAGCCATGCGCCACCGCCCCTCCGCTAACCTCACCCGGTTCTCAGCTATCGGTAAAAACACCACCCCTATTTTTACACCAAGAAACAGAGGAGTGTTTCCACCACCGTGAGCCATCAACCTACCAACCCACGTCGCCAGCCATCATCCCGTCACCCCCATTCTGCCACACGCCACCTCAGTCTCTCGATAAGCCACCAACACTCCCTCGCCGTATGTCCCTTTTTCGACTTGCTCTCCCTCCGTCTCTTCTCTCACATTATCTCCCTCTCCCTCATTTTCAACACTCTCTCTTTCTCTCTCCCTGTGTGACGCCGTCCGGAAAGTCACCATCACCTCAGCCCAGCATCCATTGGGCTCCCACTGTGCCACTGCCTCGGTTTTCCTTGGGTATATAAGTCCCTGCCATCGCTCACGTTTTGGCCTCTATTTGTTTTTATTTTGTTGTTGTTGTTAGTTACTTAAAAAGAAAACTGTTATGTGTCTCGGGTAACCTGGTAGGAGAAGGGTGTTATTACCCTTTTGCCCTTTTATTTTGAAAAATCAATTGATTATGTATTTTGCGTTTGTAACGTGGGCTGCTTGTGATTTTTATTTATTTGGACTTAGGCGCATGTGGATTTATTTTGTTAAGTTGGTATTTTTAAGAGACTAATATTTTTATCGGAATATTTATTAAGTAAATACTGATAAATTTTTGGATTGATCTGTAAGTGCAAAATCTTATTTTGAATCCTTTTAAAAGAAAATTTTTTATTTAAACAAAAGTATGATTTTCTACTTATAATGATTTCGATATAGTTATGTTATTTAGTTTTATAAATTATAGTAAGATCTCCAAAAGCAAATAAGTTAGAATTTAATGTTTTAGTCGGAGTTATTAAGTTGGATATTAATGAGTTTAGAAAGTGATGGTGGTATTTTAGGAATTATGAGAATTTTAGGTTTTGAGGATTTAAAATAAGTTATTTTAGCATCTGAGGCTTACATATTGAAATACATGTTTGATTGGAAATTTACGGGAATTAAGTGATTATGTTATAGGTGACGATTATTTTTTTGAAAAATTCTGAAAAGCTAAGAAGTCCAGGTAAGCGGGATTCCTATGCTAGACTTTGCATAAAAATAAATAAAATGGGCTGAGATTGATTTTTGGATAAAGATGCATGTCATGTTATGAAAAGAAATTTGAAACGACCTCAGTTATTTGTTTCTGCATGACTTATGAAATTTTGTATAAGAATAAAGTACTTTCTGTCATGACTGGTGTAGACATGAGCAAAGTTTTGGCATTCTGTTTCTGAACTATGCAAAAGAGAGTGAATATGAAAAATTATGCATAAATCATATTTTTGTGATATGATTCTGTTTTGTTCTATTCTGAAAATGTTTTGTACTCTAATATAATATGATGCGATTTCTGAAACCTCTGGCATGACATTTTGTTTCTGTTCTGTCCTGGCCTTACCACGGGTGTAAAACCGTGGCCTCTGTTTGGGTTGGTACTAGCTTTTCTGTTTCTGGTGCACCCACTTTGGAAACAAAGTAGTTTTCTGCATAGTCTTTCCTATGTGCACACTCGGGACTCCGATAATAATAAGGAGAAGACTCACATTCTGTTTCTGTTCGGTTGGCTGCCAGAGTTTGCACAACCCTACCACGGGGGTTAAACATGGAATTCTGTTCTGATATGATGTTTTAGTTATGTTGTGCCAAGGAAATTTTGAATAAGAATATTTTTGAACTTTCGCTCTGATATTTTTTATAACATGTTTTGACTCTACATTCTGAAAATAAAAAGTGTTCTGCATTCTAAACTCTGTAAATGCTCATGTTTGCATACTAGTATATGTTCTCTACTTACTGAGTTGTTGATAACTCACCCCCTATCTCCACAATATTTTTCAGATAATTTGAATATTTCAGCTGAGGATCAAGAATATGGAGCATGGGTGAGATGAATCAAGAATAATGGATTCAACATAGAAGGTTTATATGAGTATTGAGGATTTTTATTCAGTAACCTTGTTGTGCTCTGATGATGTAATTTATTAGGAGGTTGATGTTTATATTAGGACTTTGTATTGTCTTAGGATAATTATACTGGAGTAATTGATGTGAATTAATGAGTATTTTGTGCGATAGAGAAAAATTAGAGTATGTACTATATGGTTAGAAAATGATTTTTAGCTGATATGAGTTAACTCTTCGGACCCTTCGAGGACGGGGCGTTATATTTACTGGCATATGAACCGTAATAGCCATATCTCATTAGTGCCTCTTATCTATAACTGACCAATTTTGTCCCTCCAGGAAGGATTGTTCATCCAACCATCCCCTTATTCTTTCAAATTATGCCCTTTAACCATGTAGCCATGTAACCTAGGTGTTTCTTTAATCCCATATGAACTACATGCTCTTTGAATCTTTTTAGAGGCAATCTATTGGTCATAGAATCAACTACCATTTGAATTTATAGAATGAAGTCAACCTTGATTTCTCTTCTTTCTACTAAATCTTGACTATAGTGGTAATTCATATCAATGTGTTTTTCCTTTTAATACTGTTATTACAAAACACATTAAACGATCTTGCATATACATCCAACCTTAAACTATCAATAAAGCATTTGATCTAGAGTGCATTGCTTACCATTGTGTTGTATGCAATGTACTCAACTTCCATGAAACAACCGTTACACCAAATCCTCAAGATCTTATTGTGTTCCTTCTGTTTCCCCTTGCTAGGACGTTGTGATTTGTAGTAACCTTTCTCTCAACACTTTTAGCTATTTTCCATTCGACTCGTTGTCCTTTTTCTTTGGCCATCTTCTTTTCTTGAACTGTTTCAACTTGGACTTATCTAGGTATGCTAGTTGCTATTGTTTTTTTCCTTTCATTTGGTTTGTTAATTAAATCTTTATGTAAAATACAAGTTTTAGGTGTATAAGTCTCACAGAATTTTTGTAAGAAAGTGAGTTTCATTAGAAAGAAGTAATTTTGTTTACATATTTTTATGATGAGATCTATTTTTTTAACAAAAGACATGCGTGAGATTTGTACAAATCATTATTCTTTATATATATATATATATATATATATATATATATATATATATATATATATATAACCTATGATAAAAGATGTGGCGCCCCCAATCCCCCTTATATAAATACACGGGGATCGAGACACCAGGATGGTGACAACACGGTCACACATCCCAATGAAGTGCCAGTGTGTATATACAATAGTGTATAGTAAAAACAACGCAGCGGATTAGTCAACTAAGTACCAGAATTTAAAAACAACTAACCATCAGTAGAGGTTTAAAAACAGTTATACAGTCATCCCAAAATAAAATTTAACACATGTCCCAAAATACAAATGAGTAAATAAAATAACAATAACCAGTGATCCCAGATCACTCCTCGGGCGGAGCCTTCTCCTCAGGCTCGCCCTCCTCCTCCTCATCTGAATCAAAATCTGCGTTACCACAGAATGGTACCGCAGGTAAGTATAACCCATAATCCTCAAGAAAGAAATGCATTTAATGCAACCAACATGCATGCATATGATGAAATATGAATTTTTCCTCAAAATATAATTTTTCCCGAAAATGATAATTTCTCAACACACGCCAAAATCCCATTGGCCCAAAAATAATCCGTAAAACATTTTCCCAGAAAATTATTTACACAAAAATCCAACGCACACTATTTTCCCAGATAATATCCAATTAATCCGTTATTAACCTATGCACCATGGCCTCCCCTAGGGACCATCCGCAAGTCCTAGCTTCGTAGCGATGCTCAGTTCCGCGCCCAGCGCGTTCATGGCCGAGCACCCACTACGCAACAAGCGATGCCCAGTTCCGCGCCCAGCGCGTACATGGCCAGACATCCTCTAGTCTGCGCCAGCAGAAGGACCACGGAGTCGGCAAGAATCTCTCGTCCGATCCCATTGTCGCCCGGCGACAATCTAGGGGACGTTACTCAGTTTATTCCGCTCCCGAGTAACCAGAGGAGCTCCACCGAGATAATGCCCCATCTCGGCTTGGGGTCGTGATACACACGCACCCAAAAATATTCTCACATAAAATCATAACTTTCCAAATCACACATGAGCATGAATGCAATACACGAAAATCCAGTTTTCTTTACAAACATGATCATGCATGAAATAATGAAATGCACATGTACCAACACCAATCCAACGTCCATCAATAACCAATCCCATCAAATCCAACCAAACAACTCCAATCACTAATCCATCCGACTCCCGAACTCCTCGGACTCAGTCCGGCAAAACCAATCAACAGTTCAAGTACAGTGAAATGCGTTAGTGCAAAAATACATTAAATTCACAAGAATTCTTTGGAAAATACTTACAATGCAATAAAGCAATTTCCGAAGGATCACGAAGTTGAAAAAGGCGACGTCTGAGCAACACCACAGTGTAAAATACACTGTGGCCGTGGGTCACAAATACCAACTTTTCAACGGAGACAAACGAAGACCCAAAAATGGTAGGGTAGGGCCTAGAGAGGTCGGTGAAGCCAATGGTGGTGGTGGTTTGCCATGGGTGGCGGCGCAAGTGGTGTTTTTAGGCCAAAAATGCCGAAATCGGAGATGGACTTGGTAGTGCTTCACCGGTGACGGATCGGAGCCGGGGTTAGGTCCATTTGGTTGCCAAGAGGTCGGGGATGAAATGGTAGGAAGATGGTGGCCGGAGGTGGTGCAACGGCGGCGCTGGAGCGAAAGTGACGCCGCGGCTTGAAGGGCTGCGTGGAGGAGAACGGTGGCGCGGATGGAGGTGAGATTGGTAGGGTGAGGTCGCCGGCGGCAGGGGAACCGAATGGGGTGGGCGGTGTCTACCACTGCGGCTCGACGACGGCGGGCTGGGGGAGTGGACGGACGCACGGGGAGAGAGAGAGGGAGGGGGCTCGCGCGGGGAAGAAAGGAACCGAAGGAGAAATAAGAAGGAAAAAAGGAAAGAAAGAAAAAAAATGAGAGGAAAGAAAAATAGGGGGAAAAGAAATGAGGTCCAATCATCATAACTTGGGTCACAAAAATGATCCAACGGAAACGATTTTAAAACCACAAGTTAAATAAAATAATTTAAACGCAATGGTAAAGTCAAATTTAAATAATTAAATCCCACAGTAATTAATTTAAATATTAAAAGTAATTTAAATACATAACAATAAATAAATATTAAGAAAGCACATAAAAATAATTTTCACCAAATTAAAATCATAGAAATAAACTCACTAAAAATCCAACCAATTTAAAATAAGAGGTTAAATTTTTGAATAAATAAAAATAATCCTTCAGTAAAAAATACACTAAAATACGGGGTGTTACATCCTCCCCCCTTAAATAAAATTCCGTCCTCGAAATTAGCAAGGTCAAACTTTAAACTAAGACAGGATTAAGATTCAACTAAGAGCAGACTTAGAACATACCGTCCAGATTAATCGAATAAATATGGATATTGCTCTCTCATATCAGTTTCTCTTTCCCATGAGAAATCTTGAGCCAACGGATCACTCCATGACACCTTCACCAAAGGTATTGTCTTGGACCTTAATCCTTGCTCCTTCTAATCCACAATCTATGTCGGGGCAACTTCATAAGTAAGGTTAGGCTGCAGTTGAATGCGTTCAGGGTCAACAAAACGTGGCTCTTGCTGTCCAAAACTCTTCTTCAACGATGACACATGAAACACATCATGAACATCCCCAAAATAATCCAGCAAGGCAACTCTATAAGCAACAAGCCCAACCTTCTCTACGATCTGAAAAGGGCCAACATATCTTGGACTAAGCTTTCCTTTCTTACCAAAGCGCTTAACGCCTTTCATAGGAGAGACTTGAAGATAAACCCAATCACCTTCTTCAAAGGATAAGTCTCTTCTTCTTGTATCTGCGTAACTCTTCTGGCGACTTTGCGCTTCAGCCATTTTCTTTCTTATAAGCCGAACTTGATCTTTCATTTCTTGAATTATCTCAGGCCCAATTACTTTACTCTCGCCGACTTCATCCCAACACAAAGGCGATCTACACTTCCTTCCATACAAAGCTTCATATGGAGCCATCTGGATGGAAGAATGAAAACTGTTATTATAAGAGAACTCAATAAGCGGCAGATGATTCTCCCAACTTCCTTGAAGTTCCGTGACACAAGACCGCAACATATCCTCCAGAGTCTGAATAGTACGCTCTGATTGACCATCTGTTTGAAGGTGATATGCAGTACTAAACTTCAACTTAGTGCCTAAAGCTGCCTGCAAGTTCTTCCAAAAACGGGATGTGAACCGCAGATCCCGATCAGACACGATACTCTTGGGTACTCCATGCAAACGCACTATCTCCTTGACATATAACCGAGTCAACTTACCCAAAGAGTCAGTATTATTAACAGGCAAGAAATGGGCACTCTTGGTCAACCGATCAACAATCACCCAAATTGAGTTCTTTCCACTAGGAGTCCTCGGCAAACCCACAACAAAATCTATAGAAATATCATCCCACTTCCACTCAGGAATAGGGAGAGGTTGAAGTCTACCGGCAGGTCTTTGATGCTCAGCCTTCACTTGACAGCACGTGTCACATTTCTCAATAAACAAGGCAATATCCAACTTCATTCATTCCCACCAGAAATTTTTCTTTAAATCTCTATACATCTTTGTGCTTCCTGGATGAACTGAATAAGGAGCCGCATGAGCTTCTGCCAAAATTCACTCTTTAAATTCAGAATCTCGAGGAATCACTCTACGATCCCGAAACCGAAGAATACCATCCTTATCCAAGCTGTAATGCAAGGGTCCTCTAGACTTCCTGACTCTTTTCCTGATAGCTAACAACTCATGATCCCTTCTTTGAAGAGTCTTCAATTCTTCAAAATCCACTACTTGAACATCCAAAACTGAAGATAATAATTCCTCTTGCTGTGAACTTTCGATAAGAAGTCCCTCATTCCACAAAGGAGAGAGTCCAAATCTGATGACTCTGCTTCATCCACTTGTTGAGACTTTCTACTCAAAGCATCAGCGACTAGATTTGCCTTTCCTGGATGATACTTGATCTCACATTGGTAGTCGCTAATCAGCTCTAACCACCGTCTCTGCCTCATATTGAGATTCTTCTAAGTAAACAGATGCTTCAAGCACTTGTGGTCAGTATAAACTTCACAGGCTTCACCATACAAATAATGCCGCCAAATCTTAAGCGCAAAAACTATTGCCGCCAACTCCAAATCATGTGTGGGATAATTCCTTTCATGAACTTTCAACTGACGAGATGCATAAGCTACAACCCGTCCCTCTTGCATAAGAACGCATCCCAACCCGAATTTGGATGCATCACTAAAAATCACAAACGGCTTATGTGGCTCCGAAAGTGCCAAAACAGGTGCCGTTGTCAATCTTCTTTGCAACTCTTGAAAACTTCTCTCACATTTGTCAGACCATACAAACTCAACATTCTTCCTTGTCAAGGCAGTGAGAGGTCCTGATAGCCGAGAAAAACCTTCCACAAATCTTCGATAGTAACCGGCAAGTCCTAAGAAACTTCGTATCTCACGAACTGTTGAAGGGCGAGGCCATGACAAAACAGCTTCCACTTTACTAGAATCCACAGCCACCCCTTCTTGGGAAATCACATGCCCAAGAAACTTAACTTCTTCTAACCAGAATTCACACTTGCTTAACTTAGCATACAACTGATGCTCTCTTAATTTCCCAAGTGCCAGACAAAGGTGACAAGCATGCTCTTCCAAATCTCGGGAATAAATCAGAATGTCGTCGAGAAACATCACCACAAAAGAATCCAAAAATGGACGAAACACCCGATTCATTAAATCCATAAAAGCGGCAGGAGCATTCGCTAACCAAAAAGACATCACTTTAAATTCATAATGCCCATACCTCGTTTTGAAAGAAGTCTTGGGCACATCCTTATCCCTTATCCTCAGCTGATGGTACCCTGATCTCAAGTCGATCTTCGAAAAGACAACTGCTCCCTGAAGCTGGTCAAACAAATAATCAATCCTAGGTAGAGGATACTTGTTCTTAATAGTCACCTTGTTAAGCTCCCGATAATCTATACACATTCTGAGCGTGCCATCTTTCTTCTTGACAAACAATACGGCCGCTCCCCACGACGAAGTACTAGGCTGAATAAATCCTTTATCAACCAATTCTTGCAACGGAGTCTTCAACTCTTTTAACTCCGCCGGTGCCATGCGGTAGGAAGCCTTATGCACAGGAGCCGCCCCAAGTTCCAGATCAATAACAAATTCCATATCACGAACAGGAGGCAATCCAGGTAACTCATCCACGAACACATCAGGAAATTCTTCCACCACTGGAATATCCACTAAAGATTTCTTCTCAGATGGTGTAGACACGACTTGAACCAAAAAAGCATCTGCCCCACAAGCTATATCTCTCTTAGCTTGAATTGCTGATATAATTGATGGTCTTGTCTTTAACTTGCTTCCCACGAATTCTAAATAATCCTCATCCGAGAGTTGAAAACCAATTACTCGTCTTCTACAATCAATATTCGCAGAATAGCGATACAGCCAATCCATACCCAAAATTATATCAAAACCAAGCAACTTGAATACAATCAAATTTGCATCCAGTGTCCTTCCACCAAAATCCAAAGGACAACCCAAAGCAACCTTGGAACAACACACAATCTCGCCATTGGGAAGAGCCACAACTAAGGATTGTGGTAGAGGTTCTGTAACCAAATTGCACATCCGTGCAAACGTGGCAGACACAAAAGATCGAGACACCCTAGAATCAAACAAAGTACATGCATAAAAATTATACAGACGAACTCTTCCCGAGGCAAACACATCCACCAGACAAAATCAAAAAACCCAACCACACCAAACATTAAATCGAAATAAAAACAACTAAATGCATACCAGTAATCACCCCAGCGTCGTGGGTCTCTGGAGCCTCATAGTCCACATCACCAGGAGTCACTGCATAGACCCGGGCTTGTACCAATTGTCTCTAGCTGCCCCTTCCACCTCGTCGACCTCCTCGTGCTCCTTGCCCTCCTTGAACTAGCATAGGACACTCCCGAGCAAAGTGACCCGGCTGGCCACATCTATAACACTGAATTCCCCTTCGACCGCAGTCACCCTCATGGGCTCTACTGCATCTAGGGCACACTGAAGTCCGGCCTCCTGCACGAACACCGGAGGTTGTCTGTGAACGGGCCCCGGTCCTCTGAACAAACTTCTGTGGCGATCCAGAACTACTTCCTTCACCCAGATAACTCCGCCTCTTCTGACCAGGAGGGGAGCCTACTCCAAAACTATTTTCCCGCTCTGCAATGCTAGCCAAATCCACTAACTTCTGAAATTCCGTAATCTGAAGACAAGCCACATGTCGACGTATTTCGGGGCGTAGACCCTCCAAGAAACGCTCAACCCGCAATTCTTCGATAGCAATAAGGTGAGGAGCAAACCGTCCAAGCTCCATAAACTTCCTTGCATACTGCTCGACAGTCGTGCCTCCTTGAACCAAATTATTGAACTCTCGAGCCTTTTGTCGTCTCACCGAAACAGGGAAGAATCGATCATCAAATTCTTTCTTAAACCGCTACCAAGACACAGCGGCCAAGGATCCCAACTCCATTTCTAAAAGTGGCCGCTTGGTCTCCCACCAGTTTGCCGCTTCACCTTGCAACATATAGCTTCCATATAAAACCATCTGGGCATCGGTGCATCCACATACTTCAAATGTTCTTTCCAGATTTTGAATCCACCTCCTAGCTCGCATTGGATCCTCCTCCCCAGTAAAGGCAGGAGTCCTATGCGTCAGGACGCGCTCATAAGTGCACCCAACTTGGACCGCTCTATTTGGATCTACTTGCGGCAGTCGAAAATTCTGTTGTAGGAACTCCATCATCCTATTCAACGCCCTCGCCATGGCATAATTTCCATCACCCCTAGGTAACTCATCCTCAGGCACATCAGCTTGTCTTCTTGGTCTCACCATATTCCTGTCATAGAGCAATCTCCAACCCTCTTAAATCTAGACAAAACCAAACTCAACCAAAAGCAACACAAAAAATACAATAAGATAAGATATAATTAAATAACATCAAATAACATAAAAATAACAATAACAATAAACCCATAAAATAAAATAAAATAGCTTAACTTACCATACTTAAAAAAAATATTTTAAAATAATAAAACAATTTCTGGTACTATCCTAAGGGACATGTGGTTTTACCCAGAGCCGAACTGCTCTGATACCACCTGTGGCGCCCCCAATCCCCCTTATATAAATACACGGGGATCGAGACACCAGGATGGTGACAACACGGTCACACATTCCAACGAAGTGCCAGTGTGTGTACATACAATAGTGTACAGTAAAAACAACGCAGCGGATTAGTCAACTAAGTATCAGAATTTAAAAACAACTAACCATCAATAGAGGTTTAAAAGCAGTTATACAGTCATCCCAAAATAAAATTTAAAACATGTCCCAAAATACAAATGAGTAAATAAAATAACAATAACCAGTGATCCCAGATCACTCCTCGGGCGGAGCCTTCTCCTCAGGCTCGCCCTCCTCCTCCTCATCTGCATCAAAATCTGTGTTACCACAGAATGGTACCGCAGGTAAGTATAACCCAAATAATCCTCAGGAAAGAAATGCATTTAATGCAACCAACATGCATGCATATGATGAAATATGCATTTTTCCTCAAAACATCATTTTTCCCGAAAATGATAATTTTCCAACACACGCCAAAATCCCATTGGCCCAAAAATAATCCGTAAAACATTTTCCAAGAAAATGATTTACACAAAAATCCAATGCACACTATTTTCCCAGAAAATAGCCAATTAATCCGTTATTAACCTATGCACCATGGCCTCCCCTAGGAACCATCTGCACGTCCTGACTTCGTAGCGATGCTCAGTTCTACGCCCAGCGCGTTCATGGTCGAGCACCCACTACGCAACAAACGATGCCCAGACATGGCCAGACATCCTCTAGTCCCCGCCAGCAGAAGGACCACGGAGTCGGCACGAATCTCTCGTCCGATCCCATTGTCGCCCGGCGACAATCCAGGGGACGTTACTCAGTTTATTCCGCTCCCGAGTAACCAGAGGAGCTCCACCGAGATAATGCCCCATCTCGACTTGGGGTCGTGATACACACGCACCCAAAAATATTCTCACATAAAATCATAACTTTCCAAATCACATATGAGCATTAATGCAATACACGAAAACCCAGTTTTCTTTACAAACATGATCATGCGTGAAATAATGAAATGCACATGTACAAACACCAATCCAACGTCCATCAATAACCAGTCCCATCAAATCCGACCAAACAACTCCAATCACCAATCCATCCGACTCCCAAACTCCTCGGACTTAGTCCGGCAAAACCAATCCACAGTTCAAGTACAGTGAAATGCGTTAGTGCCAAAATACATTAAATTCACAAGAATTCTTTGGAAAATACTTACAGTGCAATAAAGCAATTTCCGAAGGATCACGAAGTTGAAAAAGGCGACGTCTGAGCAACACCACAGTGTAAAATACACTGTGGCTGTGGGTCACAAATATCAACTTTTCAACGGAGACAAACGAAGACCCAACAATGGTAGGGTAGGGCCTAGAGAGGTCGGTGAAGTCAATGGTGGTGGTGGTTTGCCGTGGGTGGTGGGGCAAGGGGTGTTTTTAGGCCAAAAATGCCGAAATCGGAGATGGGCTTGGTGGTGCTTCACCGGTGACGGATCGGAGCCGGGGTTGGGTCCATTGGGTTGCCAAGAGGTCGGGGATGAAGTGGTAGGAAGATGGTGGCCGGAGGTGGTGCGACTGCGGCGCTGGAGCGAAAGTGACGCCGCGGCCTGAAGGGCTGCGTGGAGTAGAACGGTGGCGCGGATGGAGGTGAGATTGGTAGGGTGAGGTCACCGGCGGCAGGGGAACCGAATGGGGTGGGCGGTGTTGACCACGGCGGGCTGGGGGAGTGGACGGATGCACGGGGAGAGAGAGAGGGAGGGGGCTCGCGCGGGGAAGAAGGGAACCTAAGGAGAAATAAGGACGAAAAAAGGAAAGAAAGAAAAGAAAATGAGAGGAAAGAAAAATAGGGGGAAAAGAAACGAGGTTCAATCCTCATAACTTGGGTCACAAAAATGATCAAACGAAAACGATTTTAAAACCACAAGTTAAATAACATAATTTAAACGCAATGGTAAAGTCAAATTGAAATAATTAAATCCCACAGTAATTAATTTAAATATTAAAAGCAATTTAAATGCATAACAATAAATAAATATTAAGAAAGCACATAAAAATAATTTTCACCAAATTAAAATCATAGAAATAAACACACTAAAAATCCAACCAATTTAAAATAAGAGGATAAATTTTTGAATAAATAAAAATAATTCTTCAGTAAAAAATACACTAAAATACGGAGTGTTACAAAAGATTAGTTAGGTCGTATGACATAAGTTTTGTTGTAGTTGATTGGCTAAAATGCCCTTGATACAGCTCTGAGGTTAGATTTGGCTATGTTTTGATTTTGAGGTAATCTCAAATGATCTAAGTTGATATGTGAATAGTACTTGTTAAGTGTTCCATTGAGATGTGCTTCAATGTAAATAGGTTGAGATATGTGTTTGGGGTAATGATAGACTTACAACCCTTTTACCACCACTTTACTATTCTTAGTGTATTTTTTAAAGTATTTTTTTAATATATTTAATCATTATGAAAAAATTTTAAAAATATATAATTTCACTAATAGTCACTTTCTTAACCATTGAGTAAAAGAAAAATTTTTAAAAAAAATTAAAAAATTAAAAAGAGTAGCAGAAGGGTAGTAGAGAGTGGTAAGACCATCATTATTCATGTGTTTGAATGTATGAAGTATGTTGAAATGAGTTTAAGTTTTTTATAGGAAGTAAAAAAAGTAGTGCATGGGTCACATCAATGATTAGTTTGAAATGAGTTGAGATGACCTAAGCTGATTTTAACAATCAAACACACCTACTAAATAACCGTCCTTGAGTTATTCAATAATAATAGATGAGAGGAGCTCTGAGAAAAAAATTATTCTTATTCTTTAGATAAGTGAGTAGGACTAAAAGAAATATAAACGGTCCTCCTCACAAGTTTCAAGTAATACACATAATATAAGGAACTCTTTTATTTTTTAATATAAAATTAAGATAGAGAAATGATATTTACAGTCATATATTATGTAAGTACCCTGCATTTTTTAAAAAACAAAATGAGTAAATATGGGATCTACATAAAAAATAATAATTTTTTTAATAATGGACCTCACTCTTTTTTAAAATGAGTGCGCAATACTTACACAACGTATAACTGTATCTAATATTACTAATTAAGATAATAATATTAAAATGTATGTGTATATATATATATATTTATAAAAATTATATTATTTAATAATCAATCATAATTTTAATTTTATAAACAATTCATTTAATAAACGAATTCAACAATTTAAATTCATCCGAATTGATCACGATCAACTTACTTAATATTCTTATTTATTTATTTACAATATTTGTGAGTGATGGTGGCATAGGATGAGAAAAGTGAGAAATATAATTTCTCGTTTGTTTTCACAATTATTTTCATCTCATCTCATCTAATTATTATAATTTTCTTAAATTCCTACAAAAAAAAATAAAGAAATTCAACTTTTTTAAATTTCAAAATAAAAATAATATTCAAAAATATATTTTAACAATATTATATTTAACTTTTAATTTTAATCTTATCTCATTTGCAAAAACAAACGAGGCCTAAATCAAATAAAATTTTGTTATCAAAATTGAATTTTCTTAAATGAAAGTCATTTTTATTTAATAAAATTCAAAGTATTTTTGAAAAGAAAAACTATTTTTTATGCCAAATATTTGTGTTGCTCCCTTAACTGGATGCTACGAGCAAAATGCCTGAGTGACAAAAGATTTAAGAGGATCTACAATCGCTGAAGCAGTGAATCGAATCGATCTCTCTGGTTAGGGAACAAAGAACACCACCTGCACCATTAGGGTTAATTCAGTCAGAGAGGGTTTTGCATGCCCCCGATGGATCTCTTCCACACCTACACTAACCAAAATGACGTCAAACTCAACGACCAAGAGGACCAAAACCAAAACCCTAATCCCAACAAGACATCACCAGACGCCTCCCCGCCTTGCCTCCTCCCTGGAAAGTCCGCCGCTCCCAAGGTTGACGACACCATGCTAGCCTTGACGATGGCACGGGCCCATCAAGCCCTGTCCCGGTCTAGCACGTCATGCTCTGGGCCCCCATCTACAGCCCCATCCACCCCTATGCCAAGGAAGACATCGCCCAATGCATGCACAACCACAAGCTCGGCTTCATTAAGGATGCATCCATCGAACCATTCATCTTCTACGATGAATACAACACTTTCCACAAGTACAGCTACGCTACTGACCCCTCTGACTCTGCCGAAAACAACTACGCGGAGATCTAGATGCTTTGCACGAAAATGACTCCATTGCCACGAAAAAATATAGTTATTAAGATGATTTCAGACGTTCATTGTATTAGAGCAAAAGTGAATAAACAATGGCAAGTAACGTGCAGCGAAGCAATAATCGTCGGAAAAGACTTATTTTGGTGATTTTAGCCACTTTTTGCAACGAAAAGTGGCACTGCAAAAATGCCTTTTCTTGTAGTGATAGTAGTAGTAGGGTGTAAAAAAGAACTGAAAAACCAGTTGAACCAGACCAAACCAGCGACTTGGTCCGATTTTTAAGCAGTCCAGTGCGAAACCAGTATTCATTTTTTGAAACTCGGTTTAAACCGAACTGAACCAGTATATATATTTATAATTTTTTTATATTATATTATATATTATATACTAAATTACTAAGTAATATAATATAAAATTTTAATCCTAAACAAAAATATTAAGTTATTAATATAAACTTACTTTTAATATATATATATATATATATATATCTATATATATCAAGGATACATAAATTTTTGGCACAATAAATTATAATTTATATTCTTTTTATAAATACATTTTTACATATTTGATCATATATACTCATATAAAAGATCTAGAACTTATATAGACTATAATTAAATTCAATATTATACTAGAATATGTTAATTATTATAAAATAATGTATTTATACTATAAGATAAATAGACTAATGGTTTACTATATGTAAACATATTATTACTAACATATATAATCTGTAAAACTGAAAAAGGGGAACGGATCGGACAGAATCCGAAAAAATTAAAAGTTTCAATTTGGTAGTGAATCGGTCCAGTACCGGTTCTTAAAATTTCAAAACCGGTATATACCAGTTCGATTCTAAAAAATGTACAAAACCGAGCAGGTTACACCTCTATTTAGTAGTGTTTGGTTGAGTCTTGATGATGGATTTACAGTTTGTGTTGGTTTTGTGAAACTTTCTCATGGATATGATAGACTTTTTTCTTTTTATATCTATTTTGAGGGGAACGTTGCTACTCATCATTCTACACATCACACCACAATTAATTTTATTTTTTTATTTTTCTATTTTTCTTGGTTGTAATATTCTTCCTAAAAATTAAGTTCTTCTACTCATCACCCTTCATACACCACACATTTGGTAAGCAAAAAAAAATTAAAGCTTAAAAAATTATGTGTGGTGTGTGGTGTAGGGATGATGAGTAGAAATTTTCTTTTGAGATATATTTTTTTTGTAAATATGATGTAACTTCATACTGTGTAAAATGTATGTAGTTATCCTTGTGAAAATTGAATACATTTTTGTCCATAAATATAAACTTTAGAAGGATTTGTACTCAGTCAATAAATATATATATATATATATATATATATATATATATATATCAACGGATTAGTTATTGTAGTGCCTTGAGGGAATTAAGGGTATGTACTGCACTGCCTCATAATTCCTCTCAACTCATCTCATTTAATTTCATCTAATCCTTATAATTTTTTTAAAAATTTCTAAACAAAATAAAATAAACAATTCAGTTTTTTCAAATCTCAAAACAAAAATAATATTAAAAAAATATATTATAACAATATTTTATTCAATTTTTAACTTTAATCTCAACTCATCTAATCTCACCTCCGAAAACAAACGAGGTTAAATGTTAATTATATTGAAGCATGGTGCTTAATTAACATATATAATAACAAACTATTAATTAATTGATCTATACATACGTATGTACGTTCAGCGCTGGTTGAATCTAGCTTCAGTGGGTACATGTGCGCAGTTACATAATCTTCATTCTTAACGCAACAGTCTCGATCAAATGAATAGTTTCTTGGATTTTCTGGATGGTTTGAGTGGGAAAGTTACTCCAGAAATGAATGTTGATCTGTTGAAGGAGTTTTCTCATGATGAAATTAAGCAGCTTTGGATCAAATGCATCCTACCAAGTCCCCTGGTCCAGATGGTATGGCCCCAATTTTCTTACAACAATATTGACACGTTGTGGGGAATGATGTTACTAATGCAGTATTACAAGTCCTCAGAACTGGTACTTTACCTTCCTCACTGAATCATACTTTTATTTCTTTGATCCATAAGAAAAGCAACCCTGAAATGATTTCTAAATTTAGACCTATTAGTTTATGCAATGTGTTGTATAAACTAATCTCCAAAGTACTAGCAAATAGGCTTTAAAATGTGCTTGAAGTGATCATATCTAGTTCTAGTGTGCTTTTGTCCATGGTCGACTTATAACAGATAATATCCTTGTGGCTTATGAATTGATTCATTTTTTGAGACATAAGAGGAATGGCAAGGATGGCTTTATGTCCATTAAGTTGGATATGAGTAAAGCTTATGATCGTGTGGAATGGTCCTATTTAGAATCTATTATGGACAGAATGGGTTTTAATGCTCAATGGATTGCCTTAGTAATGATGTGTGTCAAATATGTCTCTTTTTCAGTTTTGATTAATGGAAAGCCCAAAGGTCTTATTATCCCTTCGAGAGGCATTCTACAAGGAGATCCACTATCCCCTTACTTGCTCTTAATCTGTACTGAGGGATTAATATCATTGCTCAAAAAAGCTGAGGGACGAGGTGACATCACCGCTGTTAAAGTGTGTAGGTGGCTCCTAGAATATCTCATTTGTAGTTTGCTGATGATAGCATTTTGTTTTGTAAGGCTACTACGGAAGTAAATCAGAAGATTCAAGGCTTGTTGCACTGTTATGAGGTTGCTTCAGGCCAAAAGGTTAACAAAGAAAAAACTAGAATTGTGTTTAGTAGTAATGTTCATACTACTATAAAGGAGGAGATACCGGAGCTTTGGGGGGTGCAATATAGCCAGCAGTTTGAAAAAGTATATTGGGCTTCCACCTTTGGTTGAGAGGTCCAAATATAAGGCTTTTTCATATATTAAGCACTAAGTTTGGAAAAAATTGCAGGGGTGGAAAGAAAAGATGCTCTCGGTTGGTGGAAAAGAAATATTGATTAAAGTTGTGGCATTGTCCATTCCTACTTACTCTATAAGTTGTTTCAAACTACCTTCAACTTTATGTTATGATCTTGAGCAGTTGATGGCAAAGTTATGGTGGGCTCAGAAGAAGGAGGAACATAGAATATATTGTATGAGTTGGTCCAAGATGTGTGAGTCTGAGCAGGATGGGGGCATGGGTTTTAAGGATCTTAGGGTATTCAATGATGCTCTTTTAGCTAAGCAAGGTTGGAGAATTATGTAAAATACTAACTCTCTATTGCATAAGGTCTTCAAAGCTAAATATTTCCCTCGAGACCATTTTCTGGATGCTGCACTGGGTTACAACCCCTCTTTTGTGTGGAGAGGTATTTGGAGTACTATACACAAACTGGGAGCTGGATGTCGTTGAAGGATTGGTTCTGTTCAAGGTCTAAGAATTTGGAAAGATTATTGGATACCTGGGTTGCCTAAACAATTTGATCTACAGAGTGAAAGTGAAGCTGTTGCTCTTAAAGTAGATGCTACTATGAATATGCTAATGGATGATGCTCATCAGGGGTGGGATGTGGGAAAAATTACTGCTATGTTCTCACCTAATGTGGCTTCAATGATTTTGAATATTGTATTGAGTCATGGAAGGTCTGATTTGCTTTGTTGGGTTCAGGAAGCACATGGTGATTATTCTATTAAGAGTGCCTATAGGCTATTTCAATCCTTTGAACCAGAGCAGGCAATGTGGTGAATCTTCGAGGGTTGTCTTGTTGAAGAGGCTATGGAAATAAATTTGGTCTATGCAACTTCCATCTAAGGTGAAAATCTTTGCTTAGAAAGTTGTTAAAGGGATCATTCCTACTAAATATAACCTTATGAAGAAACAAGTGATGGTTGAGGGAGAATGCTCTTTCCGTGGTGCTGAAAGGGAAGATGTCCTGCATGCACTTTGTTACTGTCCATCTATCAAAAAAGTTTGGCTTAATCATTTTCCTATGATGTTGCAGATCAATGAGTTGTTTCTTGATGTTGTGCTAAGAATTCTTCAGGATAGATCTAAAGAAATGCTTGAGCTGTTTTTCCTAATTTGCTGGAGTTATTGGTATAGAAGAAATATGAAGATCTTTGAGGAGAAGTGTGTGAGTGCAGAGGCTGTAGTGGGAAAAGCATTGGCCATGCAGAGGTCTTTCAAAGAATTGAAATGCAAGCCTTTACCTGCTGTGAAGAATTACTACATATGGGAATTCCCCACTCCTGGTATTTTCAAACTTAATGTAGATGGAGCTTTATCTACAAATGGCTCGATTGCGGGAGTTGGAGCAATTTTAAGGGATTCGAAGCGAGTTGTTATGATGTCTGCAGCAAAAAAGGAACAAGCTATTTTGATTGCAGTGGAAATTAAGGGGCTGGCTATTCTGCGGGGCCTTCAGCTTAGTATTCGCCTTGGAATTTATCATCTTGCGATTGAAAGTGATTCCTTATTGGTAGTTAATGAATTTACAAACCAAGGAACATCGAAGGCAGCAATTGGGAATATTGTGAAGGAAGAAAAGGAATTGATGAATCGTTTCAATTCTTGTGTAGTTCAATATGCCAATAGAAGCTGCAATGGAGCAGAACATTCACTTGCCAAGTTTGGTTTTAAGTGTTAAGGACATTAGTTTATGGTGGGGTTCACTACAACACAATTACTTTTTAGTAACAGTTGGGAAATTATGACAGTCCCCAAACTGTCACTAAAAAGCATTTATATGTGACAATTTCCAGAAACCGTCACTAAAGACAGATGAGATTTTTTTACGTTCCAACGTTTGGGAAATTTACGTTCGAACGTCACATATACGTTCGAACATTGTGGCTACTAACGTGCGAACGTGAAATGTTTTGGCGCCAACGTTCAAACATTAGTAATTAACGTTCGAACGTAAAATGTATTGCGCCAACATTCGAACGTCAATTACTAACGTTAATTGTAAATTTAAATTAAATATGACTTTAATTTAAAAAATTATGTGGTTTTTATAGTGCATAATTCGTGAACAAGTCTAAAAAATTGATTTTTATATATTTATATATATACAATTTGTAATATATAAATATATATATATTTATGTTTATATATATTTGAAGTGCATTGATTTAGTATTAAAGATGGAAAATATAACATTAAAGAAGATTGAGAATTGAAATTAAAAATTCAAAGAAATATTAAATAATATTTTTCTTTACATATAATAAAAGCAAATACAAAATATGATCGAATTTCTTAAACAACACTCAGATGATAGCGTTGTTAGCGAAACAACACATCCCCATATAGAACTCTTGAACCATTGAGGGGTATACCTTCCCCCTCAATGTGCAGATATTTCCCAGCCTCTACTGATGAAAACATCTCTCAGGTTCGTCTGCTCCCATATGAGTTCGTCAAACTCATTAATCAAGATCTCTCGCTCTACCATAACAGTACGAACCCCAATACGAGCAGTGTCCTGAGTGGATCATTCCCTCCCTCGTTTCTTAGTATGCAGAGGATGAACTATATCCTGAAAATAGAAAAAGAAAAAAATTATTTATATTGATGCATTTTTTGTGTTAATTCTAAGCTGCTCTGCATTAACGTTCGAACATAGTAAAAGAAACGTCCGAACATTCAGATAAAACGTTCGGACGTGTATCCTTTACATTCGCACGTAAAACACATATGTGCGAACGTATAACATACACGTTCAAACGTAAGCAGTAAATAAATTTAAATGAAGTACATTCAGACGTTTCTATTATACGTTCGAACGTATGAGTTTTACGTGTGAACGTAAAGGATTCACGTCTGAACGTTGAAGCATAAATAAATTTAAAAAGTAGTACATTCAAACGTTACAATTAAACGTTTGGACGAACATTACACGTTCGAACATAGAAGCCTTAACGGCTATGTAATTGAAATGTCGTATGTTCGAACGTCTTGGTGACACGTTCGAACGTTACGACACAGAATGGTTGAGTCGACTCAGCCATTATTGGAATCTCGAAAATCAATCTACAAGGTTCTAGATGTCGAAATGTCACCGTAGAAATGACGTATACACTTCAAGAAACTTTTACACGGTGAATATTTGGCCAATGGCAAGCTGTGGTGGCCTGAAAATGGAGTTGAAAATCCGGCCACCACTTGGCCCATTTTAAACAAAACCGAACTCAAATCTCAAATAAAATACATGTTAGATGTTAAAAGATGAATGTCTACCTTTTAGTGACTGTTGTGGCGGAGTTTGATGGCGGCGGCGACAGAGGAGTGGTGGCGTGCAAACGGAAACGAAGTTAGATAATGGTGAAAATGACTTTTTGCCGTTCTGTTTTGGACTTATATACACAAAACGTTCGATTGTAATTCTTAGTACGTTCGAACGTTTTTCGATTTATTTTCCAAAATATTGACTATAATATATTATATAGTATATTAAAATATATATAGTATATTATAATATATTATATATATATGATCCATTATAAACTAATGAAAACAACATTAGAACCACAAACTCTTATTATTAGCCCAAAACGATATACTTTATTATTACAAATTTTTAAATAGATTAATTAGAATCAAATTACTCTCCCTAATGAATGACAATTAGATTAATTGGTTTTTTTGAATTTGTGAGTGCTAGTTATATTTCTAAAGTTTAGCAATATGTTTATACATGTTGATGTGATTTTATGCTTACTCTTGAAATAATTGTGATTATTCTTTGTGAATTTTGTGAATAGTTTGTGAGTTTATGGTGTTCATTGATGAATTAATATGTGTATAAATATTGTTGTGGGAATATTATTGTTGTTGTGGGAATATTATTGTTGTTGTGATATGGATTTGAAATATTGTGATTATTATTTTTGAATTTTTATTGAATATGTTTAAGAAGAAAATTATAAGTTTAAGATCTTAATTTAAGTAAAGATTAAAAATATTTAATATACATTTAATATGAGAATTAATATTTAAAATTTAATAAGTATATATAATATATTCATACTAATTTAGTTAGAATATGATTATTATTCAAATTATAAGTATAGTATAAAACTTAATCTTAGAAAAAAAAAAAAGTATATAACTTAACTATATATAAAGAATTATACTTTTTTCATATAGAGTAAGATCAAAGACGGGGTTGGCCATTAGATCAGTAAATAGCAAGACAGTTTTAGTGAGATCAAAGACGGGGCTGGCCATTAGATCTGGGTTAGATGAAGTTGAAAGTCATACAAATTATGACCCTCAGATGATGTGATTCCAGAAAATTATTACTATATAGTATATATATAGTGCATTATACATATAATGTATTATATACTATATTATATATAGACTATATATAATACTCTTATATATATAGACATTATATATATTCACAAGTAGTTGGAGATGATGCCTAATTATATATCCTGAATAAAGAAAAATTTAAAATTAACAAATAATAGTCACAAAAGATTCGTATTTTTCTCAACTTTTACATAAATAAAAAATATTATATAGTACTATATAGTACTGTATATATATATAGTGTGTATATATATATATATATAAGTTTTGTTATTAGTTTTATTAATTATATATTATTGATTCATATATATAGTATAATATATATAGTATACTATTATGTTTTCAGTTAAAGTATTATGTTATCATACTATATATATATATATATATATATAGAATATGGTATAAATACTATACTATAATATAGTATATAATATAGTATATTATAGAATATATATAGTCCAGATTACTTACATTGGCATCCACCTCTCATAATCTTAAAAATGAACATTTTTCTCCAACATATTCACAAGTGATTGGAGATAATGTCCAAATACACACTTTGAGTAAAGAAGAATTTAATAAGTAATAAAGATATCTCGAACAAGCGGGTTATATGAAAGAACTTTAATGTCACAAAAAGTTAGTTATTTTCTCAACTTTTTAAAAATAAAAAGAGATTATATTGAAGAGAAATATTATGAGTATTTAGAAAAAATACATATATATAACTATTATACTAATAAATACTAAGCTATGAAGCTAAAAGTAACGTTTGAACTTGAATTTATTACTTTCAAATGTTAATATTATATTTCCGCTCGATTTTCTCATATCTGTGATTATCTTTCCACATTTGAATGTTTTAATATAACGTTCGAACGTTAATGGAGATATATGAGTGGAAATCGATATTATTCGAACGTACAATTATAATTCGTTCGAACACGAGAAGAAAAATGTGGAAAATTTCCTGCTCGATTTAGGCACCTCTGTGATGATCTGAAACATTCGGACGTTGAGAATTTACATTCGAACATTCAAGTAAACGTGCGAACGTAAATTTTTTAACGTTTGAACATGCAAAAATAAAAGTGCGGGAAATTTTTCGCTCGATTTAAGAACCTCTGTGATAATCTGAAACGTTCGGACGTTAAGATGTTACGTTCGAACATTAGTCGATGAAAATCACTAGGAATTTATTAACGTTCGAACGCCAAATTTCCTAACGTTCGAACATGAAAATAGAAATGCGGAAAATTTTCTGCTAAATTTTGAAGACTGTCATAGGAAGATACATTCGAACGTGTATAGAAAACGTCCGTATGATGTCCGCAGAAAATTAACCGAGTTTTTTATCGTTCTAATGTCATCTAAAAATTGGGCGGGATATTATAACGTTTGAACGTACAACTTAAACGTTTGAATGTCATTTAAAAATTGGGCAGGATTATATAACGTTCGAACGTACAACTTAAACGTTTGAATGCCTTTTAAAAATTGGGCGGAATTATATAATGTTTGAACGTACAGCTTAAACGTTCAAATGTCATTTAAAAATTGGGCAGGATTATGTAACGTTCGAACGTACAACTTAAACGTTCGAACTTTCCATCTAAAGATTTTGGGATTTAATGAATACACACACGGGAGGCAGCAGGCTCATTTATGCTTCTCCCGTGCGCACAACAAAGAGAGAGACGGTGAGAGATTAGAGTATTCGTGGGTTAGAGAGAGAGAGGGTTAGAGTGAGAGAGAGTTAGAGTGAGAGAGTGTTAGAGTGAGAGAGAGTTGAGTGAGGGAGGGTTTATTAATATTTTGCACCTCTAGTTCCATTGATTTTGGTAAAGAAAAACTATTTGTCTTTTGTATTTTCTTGAATTTTATTATATTTGTCCTGTGTTTTTGTTATGTATATGCTTCTAATAAGTTAGTGTTGTAATTTTTTGAAGGATTAGTTGTGATTATTGACAAGTTTGAGCTTTTGATTTATAAGAGGATATTGTGAGTGCTAGGAATATTTCTAAACTTTAGCAATATATTTATGAATAGTTTGTGAATAGTTTGAAATAATTGTGATTATTGTTTGTGAATAGTTTGTGAGTTTATGGTATTTATTAATGAATTAATATGTGTAGAAATATTGTTGTGAGAATATTGTTGTTGTTGTTGTGATATAGATTTGAAATATTGTGATTATTGTTTGTGAATTTTTATTGAATATGTTTATATGGTTAGAAATATATTATGTTTAGGTTTTAGATTGATGTGAAAATTTTGATATAATATTTTTTAGTTTTTTTGAATTTGTGAGTTCTAGTTATATTTCTAAAGATACTCAAATATGTTTATACATGTTGTTGTGATTTTATGCTTACTGTTGAAATAGTTGTGATTATTGTTCTTGAATTTTGTGAATAGTTTGTAAGTTTATGATGTTTATTGATGAATTAACATGTGTAGAAATATTGTTGTGGAAATATTGTTGTTGTTGTTGTGATATGGATATGAAATATTGTGATTATTGTTTGTGAATTGGGGTTGAATATGTTTATATGGTTAGAAATATAGTGTTTAGGTTTTGGATTTATGTGAAAATTTTGATATTATAATTTTTTATTCCTTTTTTGAATTTGTTCTTTGACAAGAAAATTAGAAGTTTAGGATCTTAATTTAAGTAAAGATTAAAAACATTTAATATATACTTAATATGAGAATTAATATTTAAAATTTAATAAGTATATATAATATATTCATAC
The DNA here is from genome assembly GCA_022457165.1 of Juglans mandshurica. Classification (NCBI taxonomy): domain Eukaryota; kingdom Viridiplantae; phylum Streptophyta; class Magnoliopsida; order Fagales; family Juglandaceae; genus Juglans; species Juglans mandshurica. The sequence goes on from CM039629.1 coordinate 17,618,762, forward strand.
TAATTTAGTTAGAATATGGTTATTATTCAAATTATAAGTATAATATAAACTTAATTTAAAAAAAAAAAGTATATAACTTAACTATATATAAAGTATAATATACATATAATAACTATTATTAATAAACCGTCAATTAAATATTCTTACCATTATGAGGTTTCAAACCATTATATTATTAAATATATATATATATATATATATATATATATAAAAGAAAGAAAAAAAAAATACTCTTAAATAAAAGTCTTGAACCTAAATAAGTAGAATTGGAATAAATAAATATACTTATTTAAAATAAACTAAAGAGTAAGTAAATAAGGATCAAATAAATGCTTATATAAAAATTATATACTTATTGTCTATATAAATAAATAACTCATTTAGTTAAGTATAACAATTAAAGTTATATAATAACCTTTGAAATTATATATAACAATTATAATAACAATTATATAATGACAAGTAGGGAGAATGATCTTGAAGAAATGTCTATCAATTTGCTTGACTATCATAGTCTCTCCGACCTTGACAACTCTCATCCAGTTTTGACAACTCCGACCTTGAGAGTTGTCAGGACCGGAGAGTCTATGTCGGTTAAGCAATTAGACTACAAATGCACATACTAGATCCGTTCTGACTATCCACATCATGCCAGTTCAATGTCATTCCACCGTCTTGCTGAAAAAATGGTAATTAAAAAGTTATAGAATTCATTTATTTTTCTGATATTCTTTTATTTAAGTACTAACATTATCTTTTTAAAATTGCTAATGTCGCTTTGTTAGAAACATGATGATCCTGAAAACGTTTTCCTCATTCATGTCTATGCTGCTGCTCACACTAAAGAGCATAGTAAGTGGATGGATCCTGTCGCTGCAGATAATTATGTAAGTAGTGTTAATTTTGTTAAATAAATTATGCAACATCTCAATAATTTATTTTTTATTTCTATTTCTTTTAATACGTTATTTATTAACGATCATTACCTTTGAAATTGTAGGAAAAAATGTTGGAGATACAGTCGGCTTCTAGGGAATCCTGTCCTACTGACATAGACATATTCACGCAAGTGCTTGGGCCGCAGTCTAGTATGTCAAGAGGTTTGGAACGATCTATCAAGCATAGATATTCATCCTCATCAGCCTCATCGACTTCACAAATTAATAATCTTACCAAAGATTTAGAAGCTGCACGGCGTGAGAATGAGTATATGAGGTCGAGACAACAAGAGTTAGAGTCTCTCTTAGAACGACAGTCTCATTTAGAGACGTGTTTGCAGGACCAACAGAGAGACCAAGAGGAAAGAATACACAATGAAGTCCAAGAGCAAGTGCAACGGGAGATGATAGTGCAAATGGAACGTGTTATGTCGTTGCATTAGAATCGCGGTGGACGAGGAAAAAATAAAAATAAATTTTATCAGTAGTGGTTGCTAGTTTTAATATCTAATTTTAAAATTTTATAAGACATTGTTAGTTGTTAATTGATGGTATGTAATATGATACAATTGGTATGTTTTTAAATTTTATGAAATTAGTATTTCTGATCTGTACGTTCGAATGTAAATTAAAAACGTTCAAACGTTGGTTCGAACGTTCGAACGTGAATACATAAGATTGTATAGTAACATTCGAATGTATGCCTCTACGTTCGAACGTATTGACCCTCAAACGAACAAACATTCGAATCATTAAACGATTAACATTCAAACAAACCTCCGAACGTACCATTTGCATTCGAATGCTTATTCGTTTACATTCGAGTTAACGTCCGAACGTTAAACCCGTTACGTTTGAACATTGGTCCGTTAACAATCGAACGGAAATTCGAACATTTATTATAATTAACGTTCGGATGCATAAACATTCGAACGTAAATATAATATGTTCAAACTATAATCAACGAACGTCAACTTCTCTCATTCGAACGCCAATTGGTCGGGCTGCCATTCGAACGTTCAGTTGGACGTCCGAACGTTACTTTCGGTGACAGTTCTCTATCGTCACAAAAAAGGGAACGTTCGAACTTTCAACTAAACAGAACACCTCCAACTGTCACTAAAAATATTTTTAGTGACAGTTCAACAGTAAACCGTCACCAAATGTTTTCTGTGACGCACATTAGGTGATGGTCGTGGTGACGGTTTCAAACCGTCACCAAATATCTTTAGTGACGTTTTGGCAATTTTTGGTGATTGTTTCCTCTGTTACAAAAGACAAATTGTGTTGTAGTGGTTCATACCTTGATGTAATTCCTAAGAGAAAAGATATTTGTAACCGTGAATTATATAACCGCCGCGTAATCGTTTTGAAAAAAGTGAATAATAAAACATAGGACACACATAAAAAAAATTAATTTTGAAATAGTGGACCACACTCATTTTCAAAGTAATTACGTAATATTTATGTACTTCACAGTTGTATGTAAAATTACTCAATTACTAATATCCTTTGGATTGATTCTATTGTATAAGTTTGTTTTTTATGAAAAAAGTTGTTCTCCAGTCAAAAAAAAAAAAAAAAAAGCAACAGTCTCGATCGCCGAGAAGTCGCCTGCGGGACTATTGCGACGTCCCAGGTCAGAAATATTCTTTTAGTCAAGAATTTGACTACCAAACTGCTTTCTAGAAAGTCCTCCTACGTCTTTAATTACGGGTTTCTAGCTAAAAACGCAACCTGCAGGAGTACATTCATACCCTTGTAATCTAGAATATGGTTCGGCCGTCAGCGCGTATATATATATATAAATTATACTTTTAAGTCGTGAGTGTTTAAATATTATGTAGTCATTTTAAAAAAATAAATAAATATAAGATATACATGAAAAAAATTAATTTTTTAATAGTAGATGTTACTCTTTTTTAAAGTGACTGCACGATATTTATGCATTCTACGATTATATATGTAGCATTATTCATATAATATTATATATATATATATATATATATATATATATATATGTGGTCATTGAGAGAATTCAATTAGACCGTCTGATGATCAACGTACTGCGCTCTAGGATGAAACTTTTGAATGAGACTTCTATTTTATCTTTTCATGAGCTCCAATGCTCCATATGGATAAAGACCAGATCATGGATATATATTTTACAAGAAATATAATAAACTTTACATGAGAGAAATGAATGGTCATGATGATCATATTAAAATACATATATATCTAAGAATAATATTAGAACCCAATATAGGACTAGCTAGCTGGTCGCTTGGGTTGAAATTGCATGGAAGTTTCGATCGGATGAAGACTGCATCTGCATGCATGCATGTGTTCTAGATCAACAAGTCTAGCTATAGTTTTTGAAAATGGATACAAATTTTGTTCAACTCGATGGGAAATAAAAACTATATTTTTATTACGATAATTATGTCTCTAAAAACTTTTTGAGACAGGCTTTTCGTGACAAAATATAGACGAAATGTTTTCTTCTTTAAAAATATTTTGGGACGAAAATTGGATTCATTTTATCTCAAAAAATCAAATCTCTTGTAGTGTATTGCGATAATTATTTTTACCAAATAAACAACATATAGTGAATTAAAGAGATTGGAATTAATGTGTACGGTAAAGCCTACTAGTACAGTAGTACGTGTAATGTAAGTACTTATGAAATACATCGACCATATTAATTACTAATAAAATGGCAGTTGAATATTGGATGTTAATATATGAAATCAGAGAGAGAAAAAAAGAGGGAAAGTAGATAAGAATTAATAAAAATGAGAGAGGTTTGGATAAGAATTTTGAAATGATAGTGTTCGCTCATGAAGAGGATTACATATGTTTAATTTATAAGTCACAGATTATTTTCCTACTATTACTAAGAAATGCTTTACTTATGAACATCAACCATATTATAAATAATACAATGGTACGTACGTATAGTTGATATGACTTTCTGTCACGTTAACGGTGTTGATAGGGTGTTATTATATATATTTGAAAACAAGAAATAATAAAATGAGAATTGATTTAAAAGAAAAATTAAAGGAGTAGGAATGCCAAGAAAAATGTATATTCTACGTTGAAAGAATAATATTATTTGATCAAGAGAATTTAACAAGTAATGCTAAATACAATCTTACGATGTACAAGTCTCATGTACTTTCTTTTAAAAAAATAGATAAATCTGATAACCACATGATAAAAAATTATTTTTTAATAGTAGATCTCAATTTTTCAAAGAGAGTACACGAGACTTCACACCCTCAAGATTATATCTATAGCTAGGGTCATGCTACAGCCCCCGCTGGGGCTCCCGCTGGGAGCTCTCGCAGGGGTGTAGTATTGTTTTACATGTATTTTTTTAAGTTATTTTTTATATAAATTTTTAACACTTTTAAATATTTTTAAAAAATAAAATAAATTTAGAACATCATTAAAAAAACACTTCTTTAATCAGAAAGTAAAAAAAAAAAATCATTAAAAAATACTTCCTTAATCAAATATTTTTATATTTTTTATTTTACTTCATGATTAAAAAAATATTTTTTAATAATATTATGATTTTTTTTTTACTTTTTTAAAATATTTAAAATTATTACAAAAATTTATATAAAAAAAATATAAAAAAACACATAAAAATACATTACTAGATCCCACGGGAGATCTAGCATTTTCCTTATATCTAATAATATTCAAATTTAATATGTTTTAGTACTATTTTCGTACAACCTATTAAGAAATGTACTGCCAGCGGGAGATCAGTAGGTCATGCATTCATGAGCTTCTAATAATAATTAACAGCTGATACTTTATTTTCGTTATTTTTCATTGAATAAATAGTAAATATAATTAATAACCAATAAATGTTTTCTACAGAAGTTGAAGACTGCATATATATATATATATATATATATAGACGACACCACCACTTTCATCCCACGTATCTCATCCTAATATCAACTTAACTACTGACTATATTTTTATTATTTTTCAGAAGTTGGTTCAGCCACGTGATCAATATACATATCGTGGGTTTCTTTCAAGTCTTTTTCAGCGGACGGACCCAGCAGACATCATTTAAGATCAATTGACGAGAGACGAAAGCCAGGGTATACAGACGACAAAAAAATAAACTCATGCATGTCGTCGTGTCTATATATTGAGGCCACAAATTATCGAAGAAGCAAGCAATCTCGATCAGTGCACGTACTTACGTAATAGATCAAGAAGATAAAAGCTAGCTTTCGATCGATAATGGCTGTTTTCGCTGTAACCATATGGCTTCCACTTCTCCTTCTTCTCCCCATTCTGCTACTCATGAAAAACAAAATTCATGGTCGGAGGCAAAACAAAAACCTTCCACCAAGCCCTCCAAACCTTCCCATTATAGGCAACTTGCACCAGATTGGTGATTTGCCTCATCAATCTTTGTCGCGACTCGCCCAGAGATATGGCCCCGTGATGCTCCTCAAATTCGGTGCTAAACCGATTGTTGTTATATCTTCTGCTGAGGCTGCAAAAGAGGTCTTGAAAGTTCGTGATCTCGACTGTTGCAGTCGACCTCTCTCAGCCAGCGCTGGAAAATTGACGTACAATTATCAGGACATAGTCTTTGCACCTTATGGTGAATATTGGCGAGAGATAAGGAAAGTCTGTGTGCTTGAGCTTTTTAGCGCGGCAAGGGTGCAGTCATATCGTTCCATCAGGGAAGAAGAAGTGGCTTTGCTTGTGAATTCAATATCTCAATCTTCATCTTCTGCAACCCCTGTGAATCTCTTGGAGAAGATGTTGCCTCCTACTGCAAGTATTCTCTGTAGGATTGCTTTTGGAAAGAGCTTCCGGGGGAGTGATTTGGATAATGAGAAGTTTCAAGAAGTTCTTCATGAGGCTGAAGCCATGCTTGCAAGCTTCAGTGCATCTGAGTTCTTTCCATACGTGGGATGGATTGTGGACAGGCTCTCTGGTAGATTTCAAAGAATTGACAAGATCTTCCATGAGTTGGATAGCTTTCTACAACTAGCAATTGATTTTCATCTTAATCCCGACAAGACAAAAGAGGAACACGAAGACCTCGTCGATGTACTGCTGAGAATAGAAAGGGAGCAAGCCAAGTCTGGTGGAGCTCCATTCACTAAAGATAACATCAAGGCGATCCTTTTCGTAAGGACACAATCTTTCCTCTCATGCATTGTTATTTATTACGGTTTCCTAATTTATTTTTGCTTCAAGTTTTCTTTAGCTATACAAAAGCATAATCTCTCAACTTCTTATCCCAACTTAATATTTCAACTAGAAGAAAAATATACAAACAAAATGAATTCTGTGGTATTGGGAAAGGATCCCTCGAGTTCTTACCCGGACATAAAATTCTAAAATGGTAGAGAGAAATTAAACACGTCAAGGGGACTCTATATCATTTATTGTGACGAACCCTTGTAATCAGTTACTATTCACTACTATATATACATTATCTCCAACATTTAGACAATAATAAATATGTATGGTTCTAAGAAAAGATCTTGATTAAAAAGAGTAATATAATAATAATAATAATAAAAGACTTTATATTTGATATCTTTATGAACATATATATGTACGGTTCTGATCACCTTCTGCTTAACCCTCATATTTGTGTACCAGGATATATTTGTAGGCGGAAGCAACACTGCTGCAGTTACCACGGTCTGGGCAATGGCAGAGCTTGCAAGGAACCCACGCGTGATGAAGAAAGCACAAGATGAAGTCAGAAATGTCGTCGGAAACAAAGGAAAAGTCGCAGAAAGCGACACTCCTCATCTTCCTTACCTCAAGACGGTATTGAAAGAAACTCTCAGATTGCACCCTCCGGCTGCAATGCTTCTTCCAAGAGAAACTATGGCACCCTTTAAGATCAGCGGTTACGACATTTGCCCAAAATCATTGCTGCAAGTAAACAACTGGGCAATAGCAAGAGACCCTGAATATTGGAAAAACCCAGAAGAATTCAACCCAGAAAGGTTCGATGATAGCTCTATTGATTATAAGGGGCAAAACTTTGAGTTATTGCCATTTGGATCTGGTCGAAGAGGTTGTCCTGGGATGCATATGGGAACGACCACAGTTGAGCTTGCACTCGCCAATCTTTTGTACTGTTTCGATTGGAAATTACCTAGTGGGATGAAAGAGGAGGACATTAACATGGACGAATCGACTGGTCCCGGCCTTACCCAGAAAAGAACACCACTAAAACTAGTTCCAGTCAAATTGTTTTAGTGGGAGTCAGAAAATAGCGTTAGCTGAGGAGCTTCCCCCCTGGAATAGCCTCTTCTGTCGATACATACGTATGTTGCTACACTACCGCATGTGAAATAAGTGGCAGCTAACAAATGGCGTGTATGCCATAATTTGTTTCTGATGATCATTGTTAATTTCTCTTCCTAATAAATGATGTAATTGAGCACAAAACCCCCGCATGATTATGGAGACTTTAGGTATTGTTATTGATCAATTTATCATTTTGTATTACATTGATTTGGTATCATAGATGAGTTTTAAGGAGATTTCAATCTTGTTTTAGATGGTTTTCTTCATACTATTGATACGATAAAATTTTATTTATAAGAACAGTTTAGATTAAATTCATCTTAATATGTATTTGTCAATCTACACCATTTATGAGGTTCTCTAATATTACCTTCTCAGCGACTTTATACTACATGAGTGGACTTTTACTGTAACACCCCGGTCTAGCAACAAGTCGTTTTCAAAAATTTTTTTTTAAGATTTATACGTTTGAAGAGTCCTGTTAATTTTTTAGTATTATTTTTTTATATATACTGGTTGTGGGTCAAAATTGTATTTTGGCAGATAACGAAATTTTTCATGGGCTTGCTATTTTAATAATTTCCTTAAATATTTTTGGATCAGATGGAAAATCTTTTTATGGGCCAATGATTTTATGGAACAAGTTTTTTTTTTTTTTTAAGTTGAGTCGAGACCCAAAACTTAGGGAAAAAGCCCATGGGCCAAATTTTTTTTTTTTTGGCTAAAGAGCACAGGCCCGTGGAAACGATTCTAGACTCCGTCATGCTCGGTTTCACGTCCATTTTTCATTTTCATGCACGTCCCTTCATCCTTTTTCTCTATGTTTTTATCTGTTTACTATATATATCTTATATATATGTTAAGCATCCTCAACCCTAGAATAAGTGGCACTCGTCCTCCTCTTCACTGAAGGTTAAACCGAGATCTCCACTCCGTTGCCACTAGCAAGGACCCTTGCCGTCAACCACAACCTCTATCACCCTCAGTTTTCTTTCACTAAAAACATAGTGTGAATCTGCTTCAATGACCCACTGTAACCCCAAGTTGTTGCCGTCCAGTTCGTCCACCCCATGTGAACCTCAGTCCAGACCACACCACACCACAGCAACCAGCCATCGTTTTTCGATAAAACACCAAACCGAAGGTCTCGGTTTGCATCCAGTAAACCGCCACCCCAAAGCCAATCCACATGCCGCAACTCCACCGAACACAGTCCGCACCGGTACCTCTGCCACTCTGAGTTCACCACCCCAGCCATGCGCCACCGCCCCTCCGCGAACCTCGCCCGGTTCTCAATTATTGGTAAAAACACCGCCCCTATTTTTACACCAAGAAACAGAGGAGTGTTTCCACCACCGTGAGCCATCAACCTGCCAACCCACGTCGCCAGCCGTCATCTCGTCACCCCCATTCTGCCACACGCCACCTCAGTCTCTCGGTAAGCCACCAACACTCCCTCGCCGTATGTCCCTTTTTCGACTTGCTCTCCCTCCATCTCTTCTCTCACATTATCTCCCTCTCCCTCATTTTCAACACTCTCCCTTTCTCTCTCCCTGTGCGATGCCGTCAGGAAAGTCACCATCACCTCAGCCCAGCATCCGTCGCGCTCCCACTGTGCCACTGCCTCGGTTTTCCTTGGTTATATAAGTCCCTGCCGCCGCTCACGTTTTGGCCTCTATTTGTTTTTATTTTGTTGTTGTTGTTACTTACTTAAAAAAAAAATGTTATGTGTCTCGGGTAACCTGGTAGGTGAAGGGTGTTATTACCCTTTTGCCCTTTTATTTTGAAAACATCAATTGATTATATATTTTGCGTTTGTAACGTGGGCTGTATGTGATTTTTATTTATTTGGACTTAGGCGCATGTGGATTTATTTTGTTAAGTTGGTATTTTTAAAAGACTGATATTTTTATCGGAAAATTTATTAAGTAAATACCGATAAATTTTTGGAATGATCAGTAAGTGCAAAATCTTATTTTGAATCCTTTTAAAAGAATATTTTTTATTTAAACAAAAGTATGATTTTCTACTTATAATGATTTCGATATAGTTATGTTATTTAGTTTTATAAATTATAGTAAGATCTCCAAAAGTAAATAAGTTAGAATTTAATGTTTTAGTCGGAGTTATTTAGTTGGATATTGATGAGTTTAGAAAGTGATGGTGGAATTTTAGGAATTATGAGAATTTTAGGTTTTGAGGATTTACAATAAGTTATTTTAGCATCATAGGCTTACATATTGAAATACATGTTTGATTGGAAATTTACGGGAATTAAGTGATTATGTTATAGGTGATGATTATTTTTTTGAAAAATTCTGAAAAGCTAAGAAGTCCAGGTAAGCGGGGTTCCTATGCTAGACTTTGCATAAAAATAAATAAAATGGGCTGAGATTGATTTTTGGATAAAGATGCATGTCATGTTATGAAAAGAAATTTGAAACGACCTCAGTTATTTGTTTCTGTATGACTAATGAAATTTTGTATAAGAATAAAGTACTTTCTATCATGACTGGTGTAGACATGAGCAAAGTTTTGACATTCTATTTCTGAACTATGCAAAAGAGAGTAAATATGAAAAATTATGCATAAATCATATTTTTGTGATATGATTCTGTTTTGTTCTATTTTGAAAATGTTTTGTAATATGATGCGATTTTTGAAACCTCTGGCATGACATTTTGTTTCTGTTCTGTCCTGACCTTACCACGGGTGTAAAACCGTGGCCTCTGTTTGGGTTGGTACTAGTTTTTCTGTTTCTGGTATACCCACTTTGGAAACAAAGTAGTTTTCTGCATAGTCTTTCCTATGTGCACACTCGGGACTCCGATAATAATAAGGAGAAGATTCACATTCTGTTTCTACTCGGTTGGCTGCCAGAGTTTGCACAACCCTACCAAGAGGGTTAAACATGGAATTTTGTTCTGATATGATGTTTTAGTTATGTTGTGCCAAGGAAATTTTGAATAATAATATTTTTAAACTTTCGCTCTGATATTTTTTATAACATGTTTTGACTCTACATTCTGAAAATAAAAAGTGTTCTGCATTCTAAACTATGTAAATGCTCATGTTTGCATACTAGTATATGTTCTCTGTTTACTGAGTTGTTGATAACTCACCCCTTATCTCCACAATATTTTTCAGATAATTTGAATAATTCAGCTGAGGATCAAGAATATGGAGCATGGGTGAGATGAATCAAGAATAATGGATTAAACATAGAAGGTTTATATGAGTATTGAGGATTTTGATTCAGTAAGGTTGTTGTGATCTGATGATGTGATTTATTAGGAGGTTGATGTTTATATTAGGACTTTGTACTGTCTTAGGATAATTAGACTGGAGTAATTGATGTGAATTAATGAGTATTTTGTGCGATAGAGAAAAATTAGAGTATGTACTATGTGGTTAGAAAATGATTTTTAGGTGATATGAGTTAACTCTTCGGACCCTTCGAGGACGGGGCGTTATATTGACTGGCGTATGAACCGTAATAGCCATATCTCATTAGTGCCTCTTATCTATAAATGACCAATTTTGTCCCTCCAGGAAGGATTGTTCATCCAACCATATCCCCTTATTCTTTCAAATTATGCCCTTTAACCATGTAGCCATGTAACCTAGGTGTTTCTTTAATCCCATATGAACTACATGCTCTTTGAATCTTTTTAGAGGCAACTATTGGTCATAGAATCAACTACCATTTCAATTTATAGAATGAAGTCAACCTTGATTTCTCTTCTTTCTACTAAATCTTGAATATAGTGGTAATTCATATCAATGTGTTTTTCTTTTTAATACTGTTATTACAAAACACATTAAACGATCTTGCATATATATCCAACCTTAAACTATCAATAAAGCATTTGATCTAGAGTGCATTGCTTGCCATTGTGTTGTATGCAATGTACTCAACTTCTATAGTAGACTTTGCAATACTTCTCTGTTTTTTACCCATCCATGAAACAACCGTTACACCAAATCCTCAAGATCTCATTGTGTTCCTTCTGTTTCCCCTTGCTAGGACGTTGTGATTTGTAGTAACCTTTCTCTCAACACTTTTAGCTATTTTCCTTTTGACTCGTTGTCCTTTTTCTTTGGCCATCTTCTTTTCTTGAACTGTTTCAACTTGGACTTATCTAGGTATGCTAGTTGCTATTGTTTTTTTCCTTTCATTTGGTTTGTTAATTAAATCTTTATGTAAAATACAAGTTTTAGGTGTATAAGTCTCACAGACTTTTTGTAAGAAAGTGAGTTTCATTAGAAAGAAGTAATTTTGTTTACATATTTTTATGATGAGATCTATTTTTTTAACAAAAGACATGCGTGAGATTTGTACAAATCATTATTCTTTATATATATATATATAACCTATGATAAAAGATTAGTTAGGTCGTATGACATAAGTTTTGTTGTAGTTGATTGGCTAAAATGCCCTTGATACAGCTCTGAGGTTAGATTTGGCTGTGTTTTGATTTTGAGGTAATCTCAAATGATCTAAGTTGATATGTGAATAGTAATTTTTAAGTGTTCCATTGAAATGTGTTTCAATGTAAATAGGTTGAGATATGTGCTTGGGGTAATGATAGACTTACAACCCTTTTACCACCACTTTACTATTCTTAGTGTATTTTTTTTAAGTATTTTTTTAATATATTTAATCATTAAGAGAAAATTTAAAAAATATATAATTTCACTAATAGTCACTTTCTTAACCATTGGGTAAAGGAAAGATTTTAAAAAAAAATTAAAAAATTAAAAAGAGTAGCAGAAGGGTAGTAGAATAGTGGTAAGACTATCATTACTCATGTGTTTGAATGTATGAAGTATGTTGAAATGAGTTTAAGTTTTTTATAGGAAGTAAAAAAACTAGCGTATGGGTCACATCAATGATTGGTTTGAAAGGAGTTGAGATGACCTAAACTGATTTTAACAATCAAACACACCTATTAAATAACCGTCCTAGAGTTATTCAATAATAATAGATGAGAGGAGCTTTGAGAAAAAAATTATTCTTATTTTTCAGATAAGTGAGTAGGACTAAAAGAAATATAAATGGTCCTCTTCACAAGTTTCAAGTAATACACATAATATAAGAAACTCTTTTATTTTTTAATATAAAATTAAGATAGAGAAGTGATATTTGCAGTCATATATTATGTAAGTACCAGGCATTTTTTAAAAAACAAAGTGAGTAAATATGCGATCCACATAAAAAATAATAATTTTTTTAATAATGGACCTCACTCTTTTTTAAAATGAGTACGCAATACTTACACAACGTATAATTGCATCTAATATTACTAATTAAGATAATAATATTAAAATGTATGTGTGTATATATATATATATTTATAAAAATTATATTATTTAATAATCAATCATAATTTTAATTTTATAAACAATTCATTTAATAAACGAATTCAACAATTTAAATTCATTCGAATTGATCACGATCAACTTACTTAATATTCTTATTTATTTATTTACAGTATTTGTGAGTGATGGTGGCATAGGATGAGAAAAATGAGAAATATCATTTCTCGTTTGTTTTCACAATTATTTTCATCTCATTTCATCTAATCATTATAATTTTCTTAAATTCCTACAAAAAAATAAAGAAATTCAACTTTTTCAAATTTCAAAATAAAAATAATATTAAAAAATATATTTTAACAATATTATATTTAACTTTTAATTTTAATCTTATCTCATTTGCAAAACCAAACGAGGCCTAAATCAAATAAAATTTTGTCGTCAAAATTTAATTTTCTTAAATGAAAGTCATTTTTATTTAATAAAATTCATATTTTTGAAAAGAAAAACTATTTTTTATGCCAAATATTTGTGTTGCTCCCTTAACTGGATGCTACGAGCGAAATGCCTGAGTGACAAAAGATTTCAGAGGATCTACAATCGCTGAAGCAGTGAATCGAATCGATCTCTCTGGTTAGGGAACAAAGAACACCACCTGTACCATTAGGGTTAATTCAGTCAGAGAGGGTTTTGCATGCCCCCAATGGATCTCTTCCGCACCTACACTAACCAAAATGACGTCAAACTCAACGACCAAGAGGACCAAAACCAAAACCCTAATCCCAACAAGCCATCACCAGACGCCTCCCCGCCTCACCTCCTCCCTGGAAAGTCCGCCGCTCCCAAGGTTGATGACACCATGCTAGCCTTGACGGTGGCACGGGCCCATCAAGCCCTGTCCCGGTCTAGCACATCGTTGCCTTCAACCCCACCTATGACCAGCTCTGGGCCCCCATCTACAGCCCCATCCACCCCTACGCCAAGGAAGACATCGCCCAATGCATGCACAACCACAAGCTCGGCTTCATCAAGGATGCATCCATCGAACCCTTCATCTTCGACGAGGAATACAACACTTGCCACAAGTACAGCTACGCTACCGACCCCACCGACTCTGCCGACAACAACTACGCGGAGATCTAGATGCTTTGCACGAAAATGACTCCATTGCCACAAAAAAATATAGTTATTGAGACAATTTCAGACGTTCATTGTATTAGAGCAAAAGTGAATAAACAATGGCAAGTAACGTGCAGCGAAGCAATAATCGTCGGAAAAGACTTGTTTTGGCGATTTTAGCCACTTTTTGCAAAGAAAAGTGGCACTGCAAAAATGCCTTTTTCTTGTAGTGATAGTAGTAGTAGGGTGTAAAAAAGAACTGAAAAACCAGTTGAACCAGACCAAACCAGCGACTTGGTCCGATTTTTAGCAGTCCAGTGCGAAACCGGTATTCATTTTTTGAAACTCGGTTTAAACTAAACCGAACCAGTATATATATTTGTAATTTTTTATATTATATTATATATTATATACTAAATTTCTAATTAATATAATATAAAATTTTAATCCTAAAAAAAATATTAAGTTATTAATATAAACTTACTTTTAATATATATATATATATCTATATATATCAAGGATACATAAATTTTTGGCACAATAAATTATAATATATATTCTTTTTATAAATACATTTTTACATATTTGATCATATATACTCATATAAAAGATCTAGAACTTATATAGACTATAATTAAATTCAATATTATATTAGAATATGTTAATTATTATAAAATAATGTATTTATACTATAATATAAATATACTAATGGTTTACTATATGTAAACATGTTATTACTAACATATATAATCCGTAAAACTGAAAAAGGGGAACGGATCAGACAGAAACTGAAAAAATTAAAAGTTTCGGTTTCGGTAGTGAATCGGTCCAGTACCGGTTCTTAAAATTTCAAAACCGGTATATACCGGTTCGATTCTAAAGAATGTACAAAACCGGGCAGGTTACACCTCTATTTAGTAGTGTTTGGTTGAGTCTTGATGATGGATTTACAGTTTGTGTTGGTTTTGTGAAACTTTCTGATGGATATGATAGACTTTTTTCTTTTTATATCTATTTTGAGGGGAACATTGCTACTCATCATTCTACACATCACACCACAATTAATTTTATTTTTTTATTTTTCTATTTTTCTTGGTTGTAATATTCTTCCTAAACTAATTAAGTTCTTCTACACATCACCCTTCATACACCACACATTTGGTAAGTAAAAAAAATTAAAGCTTAAAAAATTATTTGTGGTGTGTAGTGTAGGGATGATGAGTAGAAATTTTCTTTTGAGAAACATTTTTTTTTTTTGTAAATATGATGTAACTTCATACTGTGTAAAATGTATATAGTTATCCTTGTGAAAATTGAATACATTTTTGTCCATAAATATAAACTTTAGAAGGATTTGTACTCACTCAATAAATAAATATATATATATATATATATATATATATATATATATATATATATCAACGGATTAGTTATTGTAGTGCCTTGAGGGAATTAAGGGTATGTACTGCACTGCCTCATAATTCCTCTCAACTCATCTCATCTAATTTCATCTAATCATTATAATTTTTTCAAAAATTTCTAAACAAAATAAAATAAACAATTCAGTTTTTTCAAATCTCAAAATAAAAATAATATTAAAAAAATATATTGTAACAATATTTTATTCAATTTTTAAATTTAATCTCAACTCATCTAATCTCACCTCCGAAAACAAACGAGGTTAAATGTTAATTATACTGAAGCAGGGTGCTTAATTAACATATATAATAACAAACTATTAATTACTTGATCTATACATACGTACGTACGTTCAGCGCTGGTTGAATCTAGCTTCAGTGGGTACATGTGCGCAGTTACATAATCTTCATTCTTAACGCAACAGTCTCGATCAAATGAATAGTTTCTTGGATTTTCTGGATGGTTTGAGTGGAAAAGTTACTCCAGAAATGAATGTTGATCTGTTGAAGGAGTTTTCTCGTGATGAAATTAAGCAGCTTTGGATCAAATGCATCCTACCAATTCCCTTGGTCCAGATGGTATGGCCCCAATTTTCTTACAACAATATTGACACGCTGTGGTGAATGATGTTACTAATGCAGTATTACAAGTCCTCAGAACTGGTACTTTACCTTCCTCACTTAATCATACTTTTATTACTTTGATCCCTAAGAAAAGCAACCCTAAATTGATTTCTAAATTTAGACGTATTAGTTTATGCAATGTGTTGTATAAACTAATCTCCAAAGTACTAGCAAATAGGCTTAAAAATGTGCTTGAAGTGATCATATCTAGTTCTAGTGTGCTTTTGTCCCTAGTCGACTTATAACAGATAATATGCTTGTGGCTTATGAATTGATGTATTTTTTGAGACATAAGAGGAATGGCAAGGATGGTTTTATGTCCATTAAGTTGGATATGAGTAAAGCTTATGATCGTGTGGAATGGTCGTATTTAGAATCTATTATGGACAGAATGGGTTTTAATGCTCAATGGATTGCCTTAGTAATGATGTGTGTCGAATATGTCTCTTTTTCAGTTTTGATTAATGCAAAGCCCAAGGTCCTATTATCCCTTCGAGAGGCATTCTACAAGGAGATCCACTATCCCTTTACTTGCTCATAATCTGTACTGAGGGATTAATATCATTGCTCAAAAAAGCTGAGGGACGAGGTGACATCACCGTTGTTAAAGTGTGTAGGGGGCTCCTAGAATATCTCATTTGCTATTTGCTGATGATAGCATTTTGTTTTGTAAGGCTACTACGGAAGCAAATCAGAAGATTCAAGGCTTGTTGCGCTGTTATGAGGTTGCTTCAGGCCAAAAGGTTAACAAAGAAAAAACTGGAATTGTGTTTAGTAGTAATGTAGATACTGCTATAAAGGAGGAGATACCGGAGCTTTGGGGGTGCAGTATAGCCAGCAATTTGAAAAAGTATATTGGGCTTCCACCTTTGGTTGGGAGGTCCAAATATAAGGCTTTTTCTGATATTAAGCATTAAGTTTGGAAAAAATTGCAGGGGTGGAAAGAAAAGATGCTCTCGGTTGGTGGAAAAGAAATATTGGTTAAAGTTAGGGGTGTAAACTCAAACCGGAAAACCGGTCCGGTCCCGACCGGTTTTATCGATTTTGAACCGGTCCAGTCCAGAACCGGTTTTTAAAATCTAAAAACCAGTCGGTTCCGGTCCGGTTCCAGTTCCGGGATTTTTTGGACTGGACCGAACCGGACCGGACCTGTTGATTAAAAAAGATAAAAAATAATATTTTTATATAAAAGTTTTATACAAAATATTTTATATATATATTAAATATTAATATATATAAGTTTTATATATAATGTATAATTATAAATTTTTATGTGAAATTTTTATATATAATATATATAATTATATATAATATATATAATTATATATATTCATATATGAAATAATTTCTTATTATAATTTATAAATTATTACATAAAATGTTAATACTAAATCACTAAAAGTTTATAACTAATACTAATATATAACTTATAACTATATCAATAGTCTAATATTAATACTATTATATAGTCTAATATATTAATAAAAGTATAAAACAGTTTTTTTAAATCAGTTTTTTTTTTTTTATAAACAAATTTTTAATGACAAATTGTGAAACTTACATTTTAAAAAAACCGAAAAACCGGACCGGACCGGACCGGACAGGAAACCGGTAAAACCGGAAGTACCGGTTTAGGAGGATAACCGGTGCGTAATCGGTTTTGAAAAATACAAAACCGGTACATACCGGTTCGGTCCTAGATTTTATCCAAAACCGGACCGAACCGGACCGGTTACACCCCTAGTTAAAGTTGTGGCATTGTCCATTCCTACTTACTCTATAAGTTGTTCCAAACTACCGTCAACTTTATGTTATGATCTTGAGCAGTTGATGGCAAAGTTATGGTGGGCTCAGAAGAAGGAGGAACATAGAATACATTGGATGAGTTGGTCCAAGATGTGTGAGTTTGAGCAGGATGGGGGCATGGGTTTTAAGGATCTTAGGGTATTCAATGATGCTCTTTTAGCTAAGCAAGGTTGGAGAATTATGTAAAATACTAACTCTCTATTGCATAAGGTCTTCAAAGCTAAATATTTCCCTCGAGATCATTTTCTAGATGCTGCACTGGGTTACAACCCCTCTTTTGTGTGGAGAGGTGTTTGGAGTACTATACACAAACTGGGAGCTGGATGTCGTTGAAGGATTGGTTCTGTTCAAGGTGTAAGAATTTGGAAAGATTATTGGATACCTTGGTTGCCTAAACTATTTGATCTACAAAGTGAAAGTGAAGTTGTTGCTCTTGAAGTAGATGGTACTATGAATATGCTAATGGATGATGCTCATCAGGGGTGGGATGTGGGAAAAATTACTGCTCTGTTCTCACCTAATGTGGCTTCAATGATTTTGAATATTGTATTGAGTCATGGAAGGTCTAATTTGCTTTGTTGGGTTCAGGAAGCACATGGTGATTATTCTATTAAGAGTGCCTATAGGCTATTTCAATCCTTTGAACCAGAGCAGGCAATGTGGTGAATTTTCGAGGGTTGTCTTGTTGAAGAGGCTATGGAAAGAAGTTTGGTCTATGCAACTTCCATCTAAAGTGAAAATCTTTGCTTAGAAAGTCGTTAAAGGGATCCTTCCTACTAAATATAACCTTATGAAGAAACAAGTGATGGTTGAGGGAGAATGCTCTTTCTGTGGTGCTGAAAGGGAAGATGTCCTACATGCTCTTTGTTACTGTCCATCTATAAAAAAAGTTTGGCTTAATCATTTTCCTACGATATTGCAGATCAATGAGTTGTTTCTTGATGTTGTGCTAAGAATTCTTCAAGATAGATCTAAAGACATGCTTGAGCTGTTTTTCCTAATTTGCTGGAGTTATTGGTATAGAAGAAATATGAAGATCTTTGAGGAGAAGTGTGTGAGTGCAGAGGCTGTAGTGGGAAAAGCATTGGCCATGCAGAGGTCTTTCAAAGAATTGAAATGTAAGCCTTTACCTGCTGTGAAGAATTACTGCATATGGAAATTCCCCACTCCTGGTATTTTCAAACTTAATGTAGATGGAGCTTTATTTTCAAATGGCTCAATTTCTGGAGTTGGAGCAATTTTAAGGGATTTGAAGGGAGTTGTTATGATGTCTGCAGTAAAAAAGGAACAGGCTGTTTTGATTGCAGTGGAGATTAAGGGGCTGGCTATTCTGCGGGGCCTTCAGCTTAGTATTCACCTTGAAATTTATCATCTTGCGATTGAAAGTGATTCCTTGTTGGTAGTTAATGAATTTACAAAACAAGGAACTTCAAAGGCAACAAGTGGGAATATTGTCAAGGAAGAAAATGAACTGATGAATCGTTTCAATTCTTGTGTAGTTCAATATGCCAATAGAAGCTGCAATGGAGCAGAACATTCACTTGCCAAGTTTGGTTTAAGTGTTAAGGACATTAGTTTATGGTGGGGTTCACTACAACACAATTACTTTTTAGTAACTGTTGGGAAATTATGACAGTCCCCAAACTGTCACTAAAAAGCATTTTCTGTGACGATTTCCAGAAACCGTCGCTAAAGACAGATGAGATTGTTTTTACGTTCCAACATTTGGGAAATTTACATTCGAACGTCACATATACGTTCGAACATTGTGGCTACTTACGTGCGAATGTGAAATGTTTTGGCGCCAACGTTCAAACATTAGTAATTAACGTTTGAAAGTAAAATGTATTGCGCCAACATTCGAAAGTAAAATGTATTGCGCCAACATTCGAACATCAATTATTAAATTAAATATGACTTTAATTTAAAATTTATGTGGTTTTTATAGTGCATAATTTGTGAACAAGTCTAAAAAATTGATTTTTATATATTTATATATACACAATTTGTAATATATAAATATATATTTATGTTTATATATATTTGAAGTGCATTGATTTAGTATTAAAGATGGAAAATATAACATTAAAGAAGATTGAGAATTGAAATTAAAAATTCAAAGAAATATTAAATAATATTTTTCTTTACATATAATAAAAGCAAATACAAAATATGATCGAATTTCTTAAACAACACTCAGATGATAGAGTTGTTAGCGAAACAACACATCTCCATATAGAACTCCTGAACTATTGAGGGGTATACCTTCCCCCTCAATGTGCAGATATTTTCCAACCTCTACTAACGAAAACATATCTCAGGTTCGTCTGCTCCCATATGAGTTCGTCGAACTCATTAATTAAGATCTCTCGCTCTACCATAACAGTACGAGCCCCAATACGAGCAGTGTCCTGAGTGGATCATTCCCTCCCTCGTTTCTTAGCATGCAGAGGATGAACTATATCCTGAAAATAGAAAAAGAAAAAAATTATTTATATTGATGCATTTTTTGTATTAATTTTAAGCTGCTCTGCATTAACATTTGAACATAGTAAAAGAAACGTTCGAACATTAGATAAAATGTTCGGGCGTGTATCCTTTACGTTCGCACGTAAAACACATATGTGCGAACGTATAACATACACGTTCAAACGTAAGCAGTAAATAAATTTAAATGAAGTACGTTTAGACGTTTCTATTATACGTTCGAACATATGAGTTTTACGTGCGAACGTAAAGGATTCATGTCCGAACGTTGAAGCATAAATAAATTTAAAAAGTAGTACATTCAAACGTTATAATTAAACGTTTGGACGTAAATTTTTCATAAAATTTACGTCTGAATGTAAAACAATACACGTTCAAACGTAGAAGCCTTAACGGCTATGTAATTGAAATGTCGTATGTTCGAACGTCTTGGTGACACGTTCGAACGTTACAACACAGAATGGTTGAGTCGACTCAGCCATTATTGGAATCTCGAAAATCAATCTACAAGGTTCTACATGTCGAAATGTCACCGTAGAAATGAAGTATACACTTCAAGAAACTTTTACACGGTGAATATTTGGCTAATGGCAAGCCGTGGTGGCCGGAAAATGGAGTTGAAAATCCGGCCACCACTTGGCCCATTTTAAACAAAATCAAACTCAAATCTCTAATCAAATACATGTTAGAGGTTAAAAGATGAATGTCTACCTTTTAGTGACGGTTGTTGCAGAGTTTGATGGCGGCGGCGACAGAGGAGTGGTGGCATGCAAACGGAAACGAAATTAGATAACGGTGAAAATTACTTTTTGCCGTTCGGTTTTGGACTTATATACACGAAACGTTTGATTGTAATTCTTAGTATGTTCGAACATTTTTCGATTTATTTTCCAAAATATTAACTATAATATATTATATAGTATATTAAAATATATATAGTATATTATAATATATTATATATATATGATCCATTATAAACTAATGAAAATAACATTAGAAACACAAGCTCTTATTATTAGCCCAAAACGATATACTTTATTATTACAAATTCCTAAATAGATTAATTAGAATCAAATTACTCTCCCTAATGAATGACAATTAGATTAATTAGTTTTTTTGAATTTGTGAGTGCTAGTTATATTTCTAAAGTTTAGCAATATGTTTATACATGTTGTTGTGATTTTATGCTTACTCTTGAAATAATTGTGATTATTGTTTGTGAATTTTGTGAATAGTTTGTGAGTTTATGGTGTTCATTGATGAATTAATATGTGTATAAATATTGTTGTGGGAATATTGTTGTTGTTGTGATATGGATTTGAAATATTGTGATTATTATTTTTGAATTTTTATTGAATATGTTTAAGAAGAAAATTATAAGTTTAAGATCTTAATTTAAGTAAAGATTAAAAATATTTAATATACATTTAATATGAGAATTAATATTTAAAATTTAATAAGTATATATAATATATTCATACTAATTTAGTTAGAATATGATTATTATTCAAATTATAAGTATAGTATAAAACTTAATCTTAGAAAAAGGAAAAAAAATATATAACTTAACTATATATAAAGAATTATACTTTTTTCATATAGAGTGAGATCAAAGACTGGGCTGGCTATTAGATCAGTAAATAGCAAGACAGTTTTAGTGAGATCAAAGACGGGGCTGGCCATTGGATCTAGGTTAGATGAAGTTGAAAGTCATACAAATTATGACTCTCAGATGATGTGATTCCAGAAAATTATTACTATATAGTATATATATAGTGCATTATATATATAATGTATTAAATACTATATTATATATAGACTGTATATAATACTCTTATATATATAGACATTATATATATTCACAAGTAGTTGGAGATGATGCCCAAATATATACCCTGAATAAAAAAGAATTTAAAATTAACAAATAATAGTCACAAAAGATTCGTATTTTTCTCAACTTTTACATAAATAAAAAAATATTATATAGTACTGTATATATATAGTGTGTATATATATATATATAAGTTTTGTTGTTAGTTTTATTAATTATATATTATTGATTCATATATATAGTATAATATATATAGTATACTATTATGTTTTCAGTTAAAGTATTATGCTATCATACTATATATATATATATATGTAGAATATGGTATATATACTATACTATAATATAGTATATTATAGAATATATATAGTCTAGATTACTTACATTGGCATCCACCTCTGATAATCTTAAAAATGAACATTTTTTTTCAACATATTCACAAGTGATTGGAGATGATGCTCAAATACACACTTTGAGTAAAGAAGAATTTAACAAGTAATAAAGAATATCTCGAACAAGCGGGTTATATGAAAGAACTTTTATGTCACAAAAAGTTAGTATTTTTCTCAACTTTTTAAAAATAAAAAGAGATTATATTGAAGAGAAATATTATGAGTATTTAGAAAAAATACATATATATATAACAATTATACTAATAAATACTAAGCTATGAAGCTAAAAGTAACGTTAATATTATATTTCCGCTCGATTTTCTCATATCTGTGATGATCTTCCCACGTTTGAACGTTTTAATATAACGTTCGAACGTTAATGGAGATATATGAGTGGAAATCGATATTATTCGAACGTACAATTATAATACGTTCAAACACGAGAAGAAAAATGCAAAAAATTTCCTGCTCGATTTAGGCACCTCTGTGATGATCTGAAACATTCGGACGTTGAGAATTTACGTTCAAACATTCGAGTAAACGTGCGAACGTAAATTTTCTAACGTTTGAACATGCAAAATAAAAGTGCGGGAAATTTCCTGCTCGATTAAGAACCTCTGTGATTATCTGAAACGTTTGGACGTTAAGATGTTACGTTCGAACATTAGTCGATGAAAATCACTAGGAATTTATTAACGTTCGAACGCCAAATTTCCTAACGTTCGAACATGAAAATAGAAATGCGGGAAATTTTCTGCTAGATTTTGAAGACTGTCATAGGAAGATACATTCGAACGTGTATAGAAAACGTCTGAATGTTGTCCGTAGAAAATTAACCGATTTTTTTATCGTTCTAATGTCATCTAAAAATTGAGTGGGATATTATAACGTTTGAACGTACAACTTAAACATTCGAATGTCATTTAAAAATTGGGCGGGATTATATAACGTTCAAACGTACAACTTAAACGTTTGAATGTCTTTTAAAAATTGGACGGAATTATATAATGTTTGAACGTACAGCTTAAACGTTCGAATGTCATTTAAAAATTGGGCATGATTATATAACGTTCGAACATATAACTTAAACGTTCGAACGTTCCATGTAAAGATTTTGGGATTTAATGAATACACACACGGGAGGCAGCAGGCTCATTTATGCTTCTCCCGTGCGCACAGCAGAGAGAGAGACGGTGAGAGATCAGAGTATTCGTGGGTTAGAGAGAGAGGGTTAGAATGAGAGAGAGTTGAGTGAGAGGGAGTTGAGTGAGAGAGGGTAGTGGGTTAGAGAGAGAGAGTTAGAGTGAGAGAGTGTTAGAGTGAGAGAGAGTTGAGTGAGGGAGGGTTTATTAATATTTTGCACCTCTAGTTCCATTGATTTTGGTAAAGAAAAACTATTTGTCTTTTGTATTTTCTTGAATTTTATTATATTTGTCATGTGTTTTTGTTATGTATATGCTTATAATAAGTTAGTGTTGTATTTTTTTTTGAAGGATTGGTTGTGATTATTGACAAGTTTGAGCTTTTGATTTATAAGAGGATATTGTGAGTGCTAGGAATATTTCTAAATTTTAGAAATATATTTATACATTTTATACTCTTGAAATCATTGTGATTATTGTTTGTGAATTTTGTGAATAGTTTGTGAGTTTATGGTATTTATTAATGAATAAACATGTGTAGAAATATTGTTGTGAGAATATTGTTATTGTTGTTGTGATATAGATTTGAAATATTGTGATTATTGTTTGTAAATTTTTATTGAATATGTTTATATGGTTAGAAATATATTGTGTTTAGGTTTTAGATTGATGTGAAAATTTTGATATAATATTTTTTGGTTTTTTTGAATTTGTGAGTTCTAGTTATATTTCTAAAGATACTCAAATATGTTTATACATGTTGTTGTGATTTTATGCTTACTGTTGAAATAGTTGTGATTATTGTTCTTGAATTTTGTGAATAGAGTTTGTAAGTTTATGATGTTTATTGATGAATTAACATGTGTAGAAATATTGTTGTAGAAATATTGTTGTTGTTGTTGTGATATGGATTTGAAATATTATGATTATTGTTTGTGAATTAGGGTTGAATATGTTTATATGGTTAGAAATATAGTGTTTAGGTTTTGGATTTATGTGAAAATTTTGATATTATAATTTTTTATTCCTTTTTTGAATTTATTCTTTAACAAGAAAATTATAAGTTTAGGATCTTAATTTAAGTAAAGATTAAAAACATTTAATATATACTTAATATGAGAATTAATATTTAAAATTTAATAAGTATATATAATATATTCATACTAATTTAGTTAGAATATGATTATTATTCAAATTATAAATATAGTATAAAACTTAATTTAAAAAAAAAGTATATAACTTAACTATATATAAAGTATAATACACATATAATAAATATTATTAATAAACCGTCAATTAAATATTCTTACCATTGTGAGGTTTCAAACCATTATATTATTAAATATATATATATATATATATATATATATATATATAAAGAAAGAAAGTAAAATACTCTTAAATAAAAAAATCTTGAACCTACCAAATAAGTAGAATTGGAATAAATAAATATACTTATTTAAAATAAACTAAAGAGTAAGTAAATAAGGATAAAATAAATGCTTATATAAAAATTATATACTTATTGTCTATATAAATAAATAACTCACTTAGTTAAGTATAACAATTAAAATTATAATTTAGAAATGATAATAATTAAAATTATATAATAACCTTTTAAATTATATATAACAATTTTAATAACAATTATATATAATAACAAGGAGGGAGAATGATCTTGAAGAAATGTCTATCAATTTGCTTGACTGTCATAGTCTCTCCGACCTTGACAACTCTCATCCGGTTTTGACAACTCCAACCTTGAGAGTTGTCAGGACCGGAGAGTCTATGACAGTTAAGCAATTAGACTACAAATGCACATACTAGATCCGTTCTGACTGTCCACATCATGCCAGTTCAATGTCATTCTACCGTCTTGCTGAAAAAATGGTAATTAAAAAATTATAGAATTCATTTATTTTTCTGATATTTTTTTATTTAAGTACTAACATTATCTTTTTAAAATTGCTAATGTCGCTTTGTTAGAAACGTGATAATCCTGAAAACGTTTTCCTCATTCATGTCTATGTTGCTGCTCACACTAATGAGCATAGTGAATGGATGGATCCTGTCGCTGCATTTAATTATGAAAGCAGTGTTAATTTTATTAAATAAATTATGCAACATCTCAATAATTTATTTTTTATTTCTATTTCTTTTAATATGTTATTTATTAACGATCATTACTTTTCAAATTGCAGGAAAAAATTATGGAGATACAGTCGACTTCTGGGGAATCCTGTCCTACTGACATAGACATATTCACACAAGTGCTTGGGCCGCAGTCTAGTATGTCAAGAGGTTTGGAACGATCTATCAAGTATAGATGTTCATCCTCATCAACCTCATCAACCTCATCGACTTCCCAAATTAATAATCTTATCAAAGATTTAGAAGCTGCACGGCGTGAGAATGAGTATATGAGGTCGAGACAACAAGAGTTAGAGTCTCTCTTAGAACGACAGTCTCATTTAGAGACGTGTTTGCAGGACCAATATAGAGACCAAGAGGAAAGAATACACAATGAAGTCCAAGAGCAAGTGCAACGGGAGATGATGGTGCAAATGGAGCGTGTTATGTCGTTGCAACAGAATCGCGGTGGACGAGGAAAAAAGAAGAAATAAATTTTATCAGTAGTGGTGGCTAGTTTTAATATCTAACTTTAAAATTCTATAAGACATTGTTAGTTGTTAATTGATGGTATGTAATATGATACAATTGGTATGTTTTTAAATTTTATCAAATCAGTATTTCTGATCTGTACGTTCGAATGTAAATTAAAAACGTTCGAACGTTGGTTCACATTCTAACCGACGTTCGAATGTGAATACATAAGATTGTATAGTAACATTCGAACATATGCCTCTACGTTCGAACGTATTGACCCTCAAACGAACAAACGTTCGAATCATTAAACGATTAGCATTCAAACAAACCTCCGAACGTACCATTTGCATTCGAATGCTTTTTCGTTTACATTCGAATTAACGTCCGAACGTTAAACCCGTTACGTTTGAACATTGGTCCGTTAACAATCGAATGGAAATTTGGACGTTTATTATAATTAACGTTTGGATGCATAAACATTCGAACGTAAATATAATATGTTCGAACTATAATCAACGAACGTCAACTTCTCTCATTCGAATGCCAATCGGTTGGGCTGCCATTTGAACGTTCAGTTGGACGTCCAAATGTTACTTTCGGTGACAGTTCTCCATCGTCACAAAAAATGGAACGTTCGAACGTTCGAACTTTCAACTAAACAGAACACCTCCAACCGTCACTAAAAATATTTTTAGTGACAGTTCAACATTAAACCGTCACCAAATGTTTTCTGTGACGCACATTAGGTGATGGTCGTGGTGACGGTTTCAAACCGTCACCAAATATCTTTAGTGATGTTTTGGCAATTTTTGGTGACGGTTTCCTCTGTTACAAAAGACAAATTGTGTTGTAGTGGTTCATACCCTGATGTAATTACTAAGAGAAAAGATATTTGTAACCGTGAATTATATAACCGCCGCGTAATCGTTTTGAAAAAAGTGAATAATAAAACATGGGACACACATAAAAAAAAAAAAATTTTGTAATAGTAGACCACACTCATTTTCAAAATGATTACGCGACATTTACGCACTTCACGATTATATGTAAAATTACTTAATTACTAATATCCTTTGGATTGATTCTATTGTATAAGTTCGTTTTTTTATGAAAAAAGTTGTTTTCCAATAAAAATAAAAATAAAATGCAACAGTCTCGATCGCCGACAAGTCGCCTGCGGGACTATTGCGACGTTCCACATATATATATATATATATATATATATATATATATATATATATATATATATATATATGTGGTCATTGAGAGAATTCAATTAGACCGTCTGATGATCAACGTACTGCGCTCTAGGATGAAACTTTTGAATGAGACTTCTATTTTATCTTTTCATGAGCTCCAATGCTCCATATGGATAAAGACCAGATCATGGATATATATTTTACAAGAAATATAATATACTTTACAAGAGAGAAATGAATGGTCATGATGATCATATTAAAATAAATATATATCTAAGAATAATATTAGAACCCAATGAATGGTCATAATGTCGCTTGGGTTGAAATTGCATGGAAGTTTCGATCGGATCAACAAGTCTAGCTATAGTTTTTGAAAATGGATACAAATTTTGTTCAACTCGATGGGAAATAAAAACTATATTTTTATTACGATAATTATGTCTCTAAAAACTTTTTGAGACAGGCTTTTCGTGACAAAATATAGACTAAATGTTTTCATCTTTAAAAATATTTTGGGACGAAAATTGCATTTTATCTCAAAAAATCAAATCTCTCATATAATAACATATAGAGAATTAAAGAGATGGGAATTAATGTGTACGGTAAAGCCTACTAGTACAGTAGTACGTGTAATGTAAGTACTTATGAAATACATCGACCATATTAATTACTAATAAAATGGCAGTTGACATGACGACTTTCTGTCACGTTAAGGGTGTTGAATATTGGATGTTAATATATGAAATCGGAGAGAGAGAGAAAAAGAGGGAAAGTAGATCTGAGAGTTTATTAGAACAACCAACTCGGGAACCTGAGAGCTTATTCCTAGTCGTCCAAAACCTCAAGATCTGCTGAAAGGGGGTGGGAGCTTCGGCTCCTCGCCCCTTCCCTTACCCTCTCCCTCTTCTCTGTCTAATTTTTAACTTCTGTGTAGTGTTTTTATTTCTCTTTGTGTTTTTAGGCCGAATAAGGGAGGATAGTCGTTCGAGCCTTTCCGGCCACCAGTTCTCTACACGCGCCCCACCGGTGTGAAGCCCAGCCGCCGATCTTCAAAACCCCCAAATCCGGCGTCCATCGGAGTGGCGCGTAGACCGCACGCGCGGGACGAAAATCCGGACAGCGTTGGCGCGTGACCCTCACGCGCCACCGAGGAACCCTCTAACGGCACCACGCTCGGTTGCTGTGGAACCGCTGGCTCCAGGTCTTCCAAGTCTGACCGTCGGCTTTCCTCCCAGCGTGAATAGTCCTGCACGAAATATTGCCGACCAAATGTGTACTGTTCATCCGTTTTGTTTTTTGGTTCTGTCTTTTGTTTCGTTTCTATGTTGTTGTCTGTTTCAGTTTTTGTAGCTTGTCTTGCTTTCTTATGTTGGTGTTGCTTTTGTTGACCCGAGTGAGGGTTGGACCTTTAGATCGGACGTAATCCGGGGCAAGGCTTTCGAGAGTGTTGGGCGATGCTACGGCCGGTGGTTATACGGCCAGGCTGTTAGTGGTCTGTATGTACGCTGGGTGCTTGCTCCACCAGAGCTCGAAATGGCGATGCTTGCGGTGGGCGTGTCGTCTGAGGTCTCATTAGAGCTTGTGGTCTTGTAGTTGTTATTGTAGTTTTTTATAGTAGTTTGTTAGTTTTAGTTATGATAAAATAAGAATAGGCTTTGGATTTTGATGTCCATAGCAGTGTCTCGTACTCTTCTTCCTTGGGAGGATAGAGAGGACCTTTAAGTTCTGTTTTTACAGAGCGCTTTCTCGGGTTCGAGAAAGTTTGATTAGAAGTTAAGACAATGTCTACCACAAATGTATTTGTGTGTGGGGAAGCTACAGATCTGTTGAGTTAGTTGGCTTATAACTGGATTTTCTGTGTATTGGAATTTCTTGTGTCGATAAGTCACATTTGTAACTTCGTTTTCTTAATGAGATGAGTATGCTCCATTCAAAAAATAAAAAATAAAAATGAGAGAGGTTTGGATAAGAATTTTGAAATGATAGTATTCGCTCATGAAGAGGATTACATATGTTTAATTTATAAGTCACAGATTATTTTCCTACTATTACTAAGAAATGCTTTACTTATGAACATCAACCATATTATAAATAATACAATGGTACGTACGTATAGTTGATATGACTTTCTGTCACGTTAACGGTGTTGATAGGGTGTTATTATATATATTTGAAAACAAGAAATAATAAAATGAGAATTGATTTAAAAGAAAAATTAAAGGAGTAGGAATGCCAAGAAAAATGTATATTCTACGTTGAAAGAATAATATTATTCGATCAAGAGAATTTAACAAGTAATACTAAATACAATCTTACGATGTACAAGTCTCATGCATTTTCTTTTAAAAAAATGGATAAATCTGATAACCACATGATAAAAAATTATTTTTTAATAGTAGATCTCACTTTTTCAAAGAGAGTACACGAGACTTCACACCCTCAAGATGATATCTAGAGTCATGTTATAGCCCCCGTTGGGGGCTCCCGCTGGGAGCTCTCGCAGGGGTGTAGTATTGTTTTACATGTATTTTTTTAAGTTATTTTTTATATAAATTTTTAACACTTTTAAATATTTTTAAAAAATAAAATAAATTTAGAATATCATTAAAAAAAACACTTCTTTAATCAGAAAGTAAAAAAAAAAAAAATCATTAAAAAATACTTCCTTAATCAAATATTTTTATATTTTTTATTTTACTTCATGATTAAAAAAATATTTTTTAATAATATTATGATTTTGTTTTTACTTTTTTTAAAATATTTAAAATTATTACAAAAATTTATATAAAAAAACACATAAAAATACATTACTAGATCCCACTGGAGATCTAGCATTTTCCTTATATCTAATAATATTCAAATTTAATATGTTTTAGTACTATTTTCGTACAACCTATTAAGAAATGTACTGCCAGCGGGAGATGATCAGTAGGTCATGCATTCATGAGCTTCTAATAATAATTAACAGCTGATACTTTATTTTCGTTATTTTTCATTGAATAAATAGTAAATATAATTAATAACCAATAAATGTTTATAAATATAATGTATGCCTCAAAGTTGTGCTTTATTTCTTGTAAGTTATTATGTTATAGTTATAAACATTATACATATCACATGTATGATATGTATAATATGTATTGTAAAAAATAAATTATAATTATATAATTAAATTATTTACCACTAAACAATTTCTGTTAGATGAGAAAAAAATATAGAAAAATATATATATATAGGCAAAGAAAACAAAAAAAATTAAGATATTGTGGAAGTTTTATTTTAAATCTAACAATTTTCCGTCATTATATAATTTTTCTCCCTCCCTCTTATAATTAGATAGTCACTTATTATAATTAAATTTAAATATAAAATATTATTACATTATATTCTAATATGTTTGTGTAACTTTATTTAACAAAACACAAAATATTATTACAATAATTATGTGATCTTATATAATATATTTCTTTACAACAGGGATTTTGCTCTTGTCACTTTCTGCTTCTCTTCCTATTCGTTGTTCGCCTCTATTTCTGCTAACCTTTTATTTGCCAGTATCTCCGGGTATGTATTAATACTGTTCATACAAATAAATGTTATTTTTCTATATCTTATAATATTTAATGCATTTATTCCTACAATGCAGTTTACAAATATGTGAAATTGTGATTATTAGTTAGAACTTCTCACTATTTGCTCTATCTGTCATAAAATTTTTATTTATGAACAGTTCAATTTGATTTTAATATTATTTATATCTTTTTGCTTCTATAATATTTATTTATGTTATAAATGTTGATAATTGTACTATTTAGTTTTTCCATTCTTCTTTCTGTGCTCTGTATGTTTATGTGTTTAACAAATTGTTATTAATCTCCTATTAGTTTGTAAGATTGCTGGGCATTCCTACCTTCTAATAAAAATGCCAACTGGTAGGTCAATCTTATTTAAAAAAAAATTAAATCTTTATTAAAACTTTTGTAATTAATTTATACCTAACATTATTTAAAATTAACTTCTGAAGAATATAGAGAAAATGCTACCAAAAAAAATTGGTACAATGCCCAATCAGAGGAGAAGAGAGAAATACGCCAAATGAAGAGACAAATGTATGCTGAGCTAAAACAAAATCAAAATAAGAGAAATCAAATAGAAACAAGATCCCATCATTTTTTAAACTTTTTTTATTATTTACAATACTTTCTTTATTATTTACAATACATATTATACACATAATCTGCATAATGTTTATAATTATAATACAATGACTTACAAGAATCAAATCACAACTTTGATATGCATATGACCGATTTTTATAATCATCGAGCATCTCAACCTAGGTATCAAAGTAGTTGAATGAGTTTTGCTCCTTGTTTTCGCCATGCCTATTCACACCAAAGTTCAACGTGTTAGCTGAATGAATAGCTATATAGGCATGTCATACACTTCAAAATATAATTTACGTCTAAAATGTATGTGACTATTCATTCAACCAATATGTTGAACTCTGGTATAAATAGGCATGGCGAAGACCAGGATCAAAATCCATTCACGTATTTTGATACCTAAATTGGGATGCTCGACGATTATAAAAATTGGCCATATCATCTCAAAGTTGTGACTTGGTTCTTGTAAATTGTTATATTATAGTTATAAACATTATGCAGATTATGTGTATAATATGTATTGTAAATAATAATAATGATCATAGAAATAAAAAATATGTAAAAATGTTAAAAATATATGTTTTATTAATATAGATCTAATATTTTCTAATGTATTTTGTTTTTTACAAATTTGGTGCTTTTGTTTTTACTTCACTGTTCCCCATTCCACTTGTTGTTAATTTCCTATATTTACACTGCTGTTTTAGTCCTCATGTACTTTTTGGTATATTCTCTTCTACATTATTTAAGAAAATGTTATTTAATTTTTTTAATCTATATAAATGCACCTATAGTCAAAATAATTCACATTGTTCAGTATTATTTTGGTTGTTACGATTCGCTACAATATCCACTACTGTTTCCTTTCGGTGACTCCTGTTGGCATCAAGGAATCAAGAAAATCGGAAAAAAAAAAATAATATCAGTAAACACCCAAACATTAGAATTACATCATATTAAACATTCAAATAGCACAGAAGAATTTATTTGAAATAAACAAATACTGATGGAAAAAAAAAAGAAAGTGCCAACAATTTCTTCTTGTGAATATTACTGTTTCAGATTACAAATGAGAGACACATACATATCAGTTTTGTTATTATCTGCTCGCCTGCTACAACAATTTGTTGTTGACATGTACATTAAAATATAAACATCGAGATTAGATTATTTTTCGTTCAAAACAACATGAAATTAGATCAGATGTATATCAAGACATTGTAGATAGTATGCAGAAAGTAATGCTTCAAAAATTGTAAAACGCATTATCCTACCTTCATCTTTTATTGGAACTCCAAGAGATATGCGTAAAAGATATATGGAAGCTATAAGAAAGCATACCTGGGACAGCATAATAGTTATTTCCAAAATTTTCTTATAGATTTCCAATTATTACCGTGTATAGCTATAAGAAATTCATATGTAATTATAAGATAGTTCTTTCTTTTTACTTGTAATTATGATGATGACGCATTAGTTTCAATAGTCAATTTTTTATTTACAATAGAAAATTGTGTAATTATAAATATGTTCGTGCAAATTCCTATGTTATAATTATAGATATTCTGCAGATAATATATATAATTATTTTTATAATCAATGAAAATCTAAAAATATAAACAAACTTACATTTTATAATTATATATATTAACCTTTTTTTTATTATTACATATTTCTAAATTTCATAAATGTTATTTTTAAAAATATTTTTTATATTTTTAGAATTGGGCACACGTGCAATGCACGTGTTTGCCTTTTACTAGTATATATATATATATATATATATATATATATATATATATATATATATATACTGATATTAAGTATGTGCCTGATCTCGTGTTGTATGTCCAGTAAGTTCCCGGACCACCTTGTAACAATGAACGAACAATTTAAAGGGCTTAAGGAACGAACAATTTAAAAATATAAAATCTCGCCGTTGCCGGGGATCGAACCCGGGTCACCCGCGTGACAGGCGGGAATACTCACCACTATACTACAACGACTTTGAGTAGGAACGAGGTACTTTTTCTTTACACTTTTAAGTAACATGACTTGGAACTCTTTTGCTACGAGCATGGTTTTGGATTAGATGTTCTTATAGGCCTCGAAAGATGGGCTGCAATTGGCCCAAGAAAATTAGAATAATCCCCTTCTAACTTTGATCTAAGGCTTTTTATTATGGTATATTATAATATGAGAAATCTGGAAAATCTAGCAGATGCTGCTGCATGGGCTCCTCGATCTGAATACGTGATATTTCCAAGAAATAGATTAAAGAAAACATTGTCACACAGAAAGTTAGGAACGACTAGAGAATATGGATCATTTGATCAAAGCCTGCATCAATATGTGTCATTAATATTCTTTATATTAGTAGTTGTAACTATATATACCTACAGATCATAACCAATTAAATGGATCACTATGATTAAGATTCACTACAAAAAAAAAAGAGTATTTGTGACAGATTATTTGAGACGAAAATGCCCGTTTGGGACAAAATCAGACTCATTTAATTAGCAGAAAATAATCATTTTCACAAGAAATAGCTGTACATAAATAAACAGTTTTTTTTTGTAATAATTCTAAATAAACAGATGCTTCTATATATTGATCGATCTCTCATGTAATTTCCGGCTGCCATGCATCGATCTCTGGTTAATATGACCATCGATCGAGATGCATCCTGCAGTTTCATTTTGCAGACATCAGTAAAAACTGAAAAATGGAAAGATATATAACACCGGCCCAAGATATAACAGATCATTAAGGAATTAATCGATCGATTGATGAAATATTCTCATGAGTATCTGATCTCAGTATCTGAAAAGATGAAGTTCATGCAGATTAAGTAGATGGAGCCTCATTTCACGTGCGGACTAAGCTTCTTCTGGCTCAATTATTATATCCATATTAATTAATTGTTTCAAGATTTACGGCCTTAAATATTAACAGTACCACTCAATTTCATATCTATTTCTGATCGAAAACTTAAAAGAAGGTAACTGAACATGATCAAGATCTGGGAATCGGCGATCATTAATATTGACGGCAACCTTTAATTAGACCGGAGGACTTCGATATATATTTGGATTTTCACTTGTGGCCGTAGTTTAACAAGCAATAAAGGAAATAGCTAGGAAAAATATAAAGAGAGAAGGAACAAATTAAGAACCAAAAAAAAAAAAAAAAGAATTTATAACTCTTTTGCATAATTCTATAAATTAAAACGTACTTATATATGATTCATAATTCAAATTGTACATGATGTTTTCAGATAATGAAATGCATTAGGCCTGAAAGACGTGAATTAAGATCATATATATATATATGCTTTAAGGTACCTAATTCAATCATATATAAAGCATGCATGTTTTAAGATCATGAACTGGATAAGATGAACTTTTCCCTTTTTGTACTCAAAGGTCGCATGAACTTATCATATTGTATAGTTGAAGTTTCGTACTAGTTAAAATTGAATTAGGTACCTTAGGTTATTGAATTCTTGATTTCTTGCTACTCAAATGATCATCTCTGCAAGTAATCGTCAGTATCCAAAATTGACCTTGCTATTCGTCGTTGATTTCTTTGATCGCCGCCTTTTGAGAAACAAGATTTTACGCGTTTAAACATAATTGGAGTTCCCTTTAGTTCTTGAATTGTAATTTCTATATCATTTGTACATGACATGATATGTAGGGGATCATGATCCGATCCCCGTACCCCATGCTAGCAGACCTAACTAGCCCCACGTTGGCTTTATTGTATTCACCTATCATTCTTACCTAATTCTCTCAAGTCACACCTACAATTCTCACATACGTTAAGTACTGTATAATGCATGCATGATGTCTCAATATTGACCATAACCAGTAAAGGGACCATTTTTATGCCAAGGCATACAAGTTAGAATTGTCTGAGTTTTTCAATTGTTGACAATTAACTTGGTCCATGCAGACTCATGAGTTGTATGTTAGTGCGTGGTCTAATATGAACAAGTACGCGCGTCATATCCAAGAAAGCACAAACGAGATCAAGTTGAAGATCAAAGTTTATGATCTGGTGACTTTTTCAAGGTCGTGATCCTACGCGTTATATTGTTGGAATTTGGAATCATGAGCCTATAAATACCTTACAATTCTTGTTAAAATGATATCAAGATCGCAAAATCCTAATTTCACAGGCTCTTAAGATCTCTCTCTCTCTCTCTCTCGCTCGAGCTCACTGATATCTGTACCTTATTCTCCATGGAAACAACAAATGTAGCCCTGCAGCCTTCAACTTTTGGAAAACTGATCACCGTTCTCAGCATTGATGGTGGTGGAATTAGAGGAGTTATCCCAGGAACTATCCTTAGCTTTTTAGAATCTGAGCTGCAGGTCGACTATATTACTCTAGCAACATGCATGCATGTTAATATGAAGAGCATATTCCACGTTCAGAATATCACACATTCCATTTTTATTTTTAGTCGACTCAATCATGATGCTGATCCATACACCATATATTAATTATATATGCATGCACACGCATGCATAAACACCCACACATTAATTAGTATAGAAACACAAAAACATATATACATTATTTAGATTATATCTTAATTTGTTTGGTTATGGTGCAGAAACTGGACGGTGAAGATGCAAGAATCGCAGATTACTTTGATGTGATTGCAGGGACAAGCACAGGCGGTCTTGTGACTGCCATGCTGACAAGCCCAAATGAAAAGAACCGACCCTTGTTTGCTGCCAAGGATATCAAGGACTTCTACCTAAACCAATGCCCTAAAATATTCCCACAAAACAGGTGAACTCTATTTATTTATTTTTATTGTATTCAATTGATCCACAACTCGTTTTACAGTCATTAACATGAACTCCATCATGATATATTTGAATTCCAGTTGTCCATGGTTCCCTCATATTACAAAGATAATGAAAGCTTTATCCGGACCAAAATACGATGGCAAGTATCTACACAGCCTTGTCAAGGAAAAACTTGGAAGCACAAGGTTGCACCAGACATTGACCAATATTGTCATCCCAACATTTGACATCAAGCGGCTCCAGCCAACTGTCTTCTCCAGCTACGAGGTACGTAGAACTACTGTTTAAAATACGTACGTTTCCATATTTTCCATTCACAAGCGAAATGAGGGATTACGATATTGTAATTCTTGATGACCATTAATGAGTTAGCTACAGAGTTATAACCTTCAATTTAATGGAGCTCAGTTCTAATTATAACTTCCAATTTTAATCTGATTAATTTTCCTTGCACCAGGTGAAGAGAAACCCAAGCTTAGATGCCTTACTCTCGGACGTATGCATCGCAACCTCAGCAGCACCAACTTATCTTCCCGCTCATTACTTTCAAACCAAAGACGCCGCAGGAAAAGTTCGAGACTTTAACCTAGTAGACGGTGGCGTTGCTGCAAATAATCCGGTACGTACGTACATATATATCATATGATATCATATATCGGCCTACACATGCAAACAAATCTAAATTCCCATTTCCTTTTTCTTTAGGAGATTAACTTACTATATTTGTGCATTAAATAATATTCTAGGCTTTGCTTGCCATCGGTGAAGTAACAAAGGAGGTCACTAAAGGAAATACAGACTTCTTTCCCATGCAACCGATGGACTACGGAAAGTTTCTGGTAATATCATTAGGAACTGGATCTTCAAAAGTTGAGAAGAAACTTAATGCGCATGAGGCTGCTAAGTGGGGCATTTTGAGCTGGCTAACCAATGGTGGTTCCACACCTATTGTTGATATATTTACACAAGCAAGTGCAGATATGGTCGACTTGCACCTTTCTGTTGTTTTCAAAGCCCTTCAGTCAGAGCAAAGCTATCTACGGATTCAGGTATATATTTTTGTTATCATTATTCATGGCCGCCAATATTTCTCCATAAACGGATGCATGCATGAATATATGAAATTCAAAAGCCTTTTATCACTTCAACCTTTCTAATTCATGCATTTACAGGACGACAAGCTGACTGGGGATATCTCTTCTGTGGATATAGCCACAAAGAAGAATTTGGATGATCTTGTGAAAGTCGGTGAAGAATTGCTAAAAGAGCCAGTTTCTAGGGTGAATTTGGAAACTGGACTTTTCGAGCGTTCTGGCCATGAAACTAATGAAGAAGCTCTCAGAAGGTATATATATAGCTAGCTATATATAACTCTATATAATTAATTAATTAAACTTCGAAAATTGCTTAATTTGATCATGAATTGATCTATTATTTAGTTAATTATCACGTTTATAAACTCGATGTTAGTCAAATGGAATATTTATCAAACTCGTTTATTTCTTGCAGGTTTGCGAAGATACTATCCCAAGAGAGGCAGCTTCGCCAAGCTAAGTCCCCTAATGGACACGCCACAAATTCCAAATGATTTAAGCGATCAAAGAAATTAATGTTTGTGTCATCATGAATAGATATTTGATTAATTCTTTTGTTGGAAGTTGTGGAAAATTATTGTAAGGTTGAGGTGGAAGCACATAATTAATAATCCACCATTCGACCAAATTATGTAATTTAATTTTCTGTTTTTTCTTCCATTTTTTATTGTGTGATCAATAAAAATAAGGCGCGCAATTACCTGCCAGCTATAATTTTTACATGAGCATTTTCTCTCAATCAAATTGCAACTTTCTTGGAACTATTGTTCTTGCATGAAACTATATATATATATATATATATATATATATATATATATATATATATATATATATATATATATATATATTCCAAATTATGTATCATGAGTTCGATTGCCTTCCTTACTGCCCGTCGGTATTTCTGCATCTTTGCCTCAGATATTTCACCCACACAAATGCCAAGCAGATATCTTATATGCAGATTCACTGTCCTCTAGCTAGGGATCGAATGGCCAGTATATATAGATAGATAGATGGTACTTTTTACAGAAAATTAATCTAATTTAATTTTTCTGAATGGTCTTTTTCAGGAAAATTAAATAAATAAAGAAGTATGAGTTTTTATTATATTTTTTTCTGATTTATTTTTTTTAGATTTTCTAATGATAGCTTGACTTGTCTTTTCAGGAAAATAAATAAAGAAGTGTGAGTTATTATCTTTTTTTTTACAGGTAACCATTTGGTGATCATGATTCTCATAATATAAAAAGTTATAATTCATTCCATCGATCAGTTTATAAATATAAAATTAAGAATTTTGATAAAATAAGTTTTGAGTGTTAAATTAGACGTACGTACAGAATATCAATATTCATTCAGGTTGATAAAGAAAGCAGTTGAATATTAAAATATTTTCTTAATTAATTAAATACAACAAAATCTTTACTAAGTGGTCTTAATTAATAAGATAAAGCACGTCGACCCATTCTATGCCCTCCACGTTTCATTGTTGTAATTGAAGTCTCGTTGCATGGCATCCCTATATAGGATGGGCGGCATAGTAGCCTTACCCTATATATAATTAGAAGTCTCGTTGCACGTACGTGATGCTTGGATTCGACGTAAGTTGAACGCTCGATCGCTTTCATCAACTACCAATTATGGACTTACACAATATATATATATATATATATGAGAGAAAAGATACTTACAATTGTGAATTGTGTAACCGTCGCGTAATCGCTTTGAAAAAAATGAATAAAACATGAGACCCACATGAAAAAAATTAATTTTTTAATAGTGAATCATACTCTTTGCAAAATAAACTGCTTCGTTTTCCAATTAATTTTTTTGGGTCTTTAGGTGTCCTCGTCTCCCTCATTCTCAGTCTCCCTCATTTCAAACCCTTTCTCGAAACACACGATTGCCTTTCATCTGCTCCAAACGAAGAGAAATCCCACGAAACGAATATTATACCTTAATATAGCTCTGACTAAGCCAAATGTTTGACTATATATATTGATTCCTGATTGTGTGACTGAGGACCCGGCGACACATCGAGGTCAGATTTCTACACTTCGGTCGATATTGCGTATGTAACTAAGACAGGTACTGATCTTTTATTAATATTTAATTGTAGAGAGGCCCACAAACTTTGATTAGGTTTGGAGAAAGGAGCTATGCCCACAGAACATGTCTACCGAAATTTCTTACTGAAATGTTTTTTATTTTTATTTTACTTAATGAGTAAATAAGTATTTTTATATGAATATGTGATTTTATTTTTATTTTTTAAAAATATTTAAATAGTTTAAAACAATAGTGAAAGAAAAGATAAAAAAAAATAAAAAAAAGATTTTAAGTGTTCAGTAAAGGATTTCGATAAAAATCTTCTGTGGATGTAGCAACAATCTTAGAAAGAACAGAGAAGACGCGAGGTTACAAGAGTATCGTACGTACGTATTTAATAGTATTTTATTGCACTTCGTTTTACCATGTATTTTATTTTCAAAACAGCCTTCCCCAACCCCCTCATGTATATCTCCCTCTTTTCTCTTTCCTCTCTCAATCTTCCTTCCTCATGTCCTCTGTTATACCCCGTGGTCACCATCATTGTCGCCTCCAGCTCCATCTAGTTGCCATTTGTCTCGCTCTCTCTACCTCTTATCATCACTCTAAGTATATATCTCTCTCGGCTCGCCCGACATTTGAATGGAGACACCCACCCATGGTGGCGACTCTCCCCCTTCCAATGCCCATGCATGCGGTGGCGGGACTTGTTGCCAACCTTTCGGATAGCATGACCCCTATTCATGATGCCGTAGGTATGAATATAGCTACGAACTAGCCGAGTAATTAATTAATTGATTAAGTTAGTACTCCCCTTGAGATAGGTGCTAGGATTTTAGTGTGTATAAATTATAATAGATTACTAGACTTTGGTTGAAAATTCAGACCGAAACACTAAAACCACACGGGAAATTGATTTTAAGCTGTCTAATTCTGATGTACGGAAATTATAACAAAGTCAATGCATGCAGCCTGCCTCGCTATATACGTGGAAAGCCAAATTTACATTGAAATGGCAACAATATTCTAGCTAGACAGCTAATTGATTAAAGAATAATGAATTAATGTACATGAAATATGAAATGTACCAGCCTCGTTATATAAAAATAAAATATTTAATTATACAAATAAATTTATAAGTTATCTAAACTATTTTGAAAGAGGAGTAGTACCTCTAAAGTATACCTCTTCTTCAATTCACGGCCTTGCTATATAGATATAGATATATATAATAGAAGGGAAAATTTTCATGACTAAAATGCTATTTTAACGATGAGAATTTCATCTAGTTGCTAATTATGGTGAAAAACCCATGCACCTAGCTACCTTTTTAATTAGAAAATCATATAAAATTTATTTATTTATTTATTGCTTGATATTTGTGATCTTCAAAACATGACATGTTTTTGTTCAATATTAGATCAAACGTACGAAAGTGAAATGTGTTGGCATTTTTTTTATTCAATTTTTTTTAAGACAAAGTATCTGATATTAGACAATCATGTATATACTGAGCAACATGTCATCACTAGCTAATAATTACTTAATTAAAACCAGTGATAAAATTATCGTGCGTACGTCCGTGCTTTCGTATTTAGCAATGGCACCTACACAAGAAGTTTTGTCACAAATTAGTTTTTATTTCTTACAAGTCTAAGTCATGATCGATGCGACATTAATAGAAGGAAAAAGTCCATTGATCTAATGCCCGTCAAATGAAGCAATCTGATTTTAGTTGGCTTGAATTAAATGAACCTTAATTGACACAAATTCAGCCAGATTTAGCTTATATATAAATTAGGCTAGTTATTTACTACAAGAAATATGGTCTTTTGCCATGAATTTTTTTCTCAAGATTTTATCGTGGCAAATAATCACCTAATCACACAAAAATTGTTCGTGAGAAAAAAAAAAAGACCTTTTACCTTGTCCTATCGTCGGTAACTATAACTTTGTGGGATGAAAACTTTTTGCAGTGAGAAAATGATCTTTTGCGGCAACTTTTTCCCATCGCAAATAGTATTGCCAAAAATAATGGTTTAGTCGTGGGTAATTAGTATTTGTGACGGGTATTTATCTTTTTGCGCGAAACTTTATCTCGTCGCAAATAAACTTGCCTGAAATTTTCCACTATTCGATATGATTTGTTGTTGCGGTGAGAAAACGGTCTTTTGCGGCGATAGAAATCCGCCACAAAAACTCATATATATATATGCCCATTTCCCACAAGTTCTTTTTCCAAGACATAAGTTGGTAGAAAATACTTACATGATGATACAAACAATGTTCGTGGAAAAAAAAATATTTTACCACAAAATCATGTTGGACGATCGAAAATTCGTGAGGAAAAGTCACTTTTTGCGGCAACACCAATTCTACCGTATCAATACCTGAAATCAAAAGCTTGGGAAAGTAAACTACCTTTTGCGGCAACTTCATATCGCCGCAAATAAGTATTTTTTGAAATTCTCTTGGCCACTGTTAGTTTTAATCTCCACCCTTGGATCACTTAGATCCCTATCCCATCCTTTATTTCCTCTCTGCTCTCTTCTCTCTCTCTCTCTCTCTCTCTCTCTCAACCGCCACTGCAGACGCAACACCACCACCACGCAACGCCACTCATCCCTCTCGATTTGACTCTCTCTCTCTCTCTCTCACACACAAATATCTCCCTTCCATTATCTTCTCTATCTCTCTCTCTAGACTAGGGCTTCGTCGCCGCCACCTCCACGGCACGACACCATGGACGCTCACAGCTCCTCTGCGTCCCTCTCTCACTTTCTCCTACGCCGATCAACCTATTATCAGCCCTAAAATGTGTGGATGAAGAGGATACTTGGTGGTCATCTCGGCAGATCAAAAGTAGCTGAAGTACCACATAGGTCAATGAAGCTATGTGTTTAATTTGGAGCCAAGTTGTATCTACATAAGGGCATACTTAGTGGCGTATGGAGCCAAGTTGTATCTGCATATGCATACTGACGACCCTCTTGTCTTCCCACTCAGCAAACATTAATCATGTATTTCCATGACCTTAATTGAACATTGTTCATGTTGGAATGTTATAACATATTGATATGAAATTATGTTATATGGTTGTGAGTGTTTATTGCAGTATGTTATATAACAGATTTAATTTGATACCTAGGTAAGTACATAATTTGAGTGTTTGCATAGATTATTGATGTCTTCAGTGAAAATGAAAAGCTTGATTGCATTGATATAAGAATGCCTACAAAAGTATTCATTGGCTAACAATTTGTGAGAAATGCCACAAATCAAGGTTAATGTTTATGTACGATATTAGTAGGAAAGAAATAATTTTTGCCCCACAAGGTTAATAATTTTTTTTTCCCATCTTGAATCAATTTTTCCTTTAATAACAAATCTTATATTAATAACAAGTTTGTTATTTTGAAGATTTAATATTGCTTTTTGGATATTAAATTTTATATTAATACCAAACTTGATATTGATAATACTATTAATATGGTTATTAATGACATTGTTAATAAGTAATTTCATTTTCTCCCGTCTTTTATTTTGTTTAATTTTAAATTCTATTAATATTGAATTTATTTATTATATCTGTTATTATTTTTAATATATTAATATACTATTAATTAAGAAATATGACTATATTATTAATGTTTTTTTATTTCTCTAATATATATTTTTAACAGATCTCTCCCATGTGTCCTTATTTCGCTCTTCCTCATTCTACCTGTTGTTTGTCTCTCCTATGTTTGGACAGTTTCTTTTATTTCTCGTCTACATTTTGGTATGTAATTCTGTCTGGAGCAATATTATACTTTGCTCAATTTGCAATTTTATAAATGTTTGTCTTATTCATTATGTCTATCATTATTCTTAATATTTTATTATAGCGTCATTTAATTATATTTTGTTTCTTTATATGTTCTTTGACGTCATGGATCAGCTGGTTCAGTTCTTACCTTGGTCGGTGGCATTTCACTACATGTTCATCTGTGCTATTCCCACAGTTCATTTATTCCTACTCATATGCCATATTTAGATTAGTTAATTTAATATCCCGTTTAAAGATTTTTTTTTTCAATAAATGTTTTTTTTTTTGCTTTAAATATGAATAATTACTATATCGTCTATATTTATATTATTGTAAGTATGCATGTATATCTGTATGCTTGATACATTGTTATTTGATTATTAGACTTGTCTGTTAAATTCGTGCAACATTTACTGGAAGAAATCACTTAATATGTTTCATGTAATGTTATTTAATATAATTTAATAATAAAGAAATTATTTTCAACGCCTCATAGATTAATAAATATCAATCAATTATTAATAATAAATTTGATATTATTAACAATCTTAACGTTCTTATTAGTAAAATTACTTATAATTAAAAAAGCTTAATAATTTTATTATTATGATTATAAATTTTCGTGCAATATTTCATACCAATTAATACATATCAATTTATATATTAGTGATAAATTTAATATTTAATAATAGTGTTAATGTTGTTATTTGGTGACATTGCTTATAATTTAAAAAAAAAAATTGTTTCTGTGATTCTAAATTTCGATAAAATAAATTTTTCCTTTTCCAATAACTTAAGTAGCCTATCTTGAAAGTATATTTTATTAAAAATTTAGATAAACTCACATATCTATTAAATCACTTAATGCGTTTGATATAGTTTTATATAATATATAAATTATTGATAAAGAAGTTTGAAAATTAAAAAAAAAAGTATTATTCGTATTGATTCATATAAGAAAACAATATATGAAGGCATAAAGAAGAAAAAAAAAATAGAGTTTTACCATTTTGTTGTTCATTGTGAATGTTAGACATATCTTGCTGATTGAATGGTATTTCTTTATGTTTTAAATATAGATGAATGTTTTAAAAAATAGAAATTTTTATCTCTACTTTTTATATACATATGTACTCATGTATTTAATATGTTGTCAAATATTTTTTAAATTACATTCTGAAATTGACGTGAGATTTAGAACCTTGTACAAGTTTATGTCGATTGGTAAGACGATATTGTTAAATGTAAAAATACATTTAAATATTATTGACACCATTTATTTTCATTTT
Organism: Juglans mandshurica; assembly: GCA_022457165.1. Classification (NCBI taxonomy): domain Eukaryota; kingdom Viridiplantae; phylum Streptophyta; class Magnoliopsida; order Fagales; family Juglandaceae; genus Juglans; species Juglans mandshurica. Next base: position 17,663,203 of record CM039629.1, read on the forward strand.
TATCTAACTACTTCTATAAATAATCTTTGAAGAACGTGCAAAAGCTCTAGTAAGAAAAAGTTGGTATGCTGCCCAATCAGAGGAGAAAAAAGAAGAGGTCCGCCATAAAAAAAGAAAGAGATATGCCGAATTGAAAAAAATTCGAAATAATAAAATTCAAACGCAAATACAGTCTGAGCATACTCTCTCTTCTCGTTCAAACGACAATGAAGTCATTTGTATAAGAGAAATTGATTCGTCTTTGAATGTTAATTCTTCTAAAACTTCAACGCTTTGTCCAAGAGCTTCCCCTCTGGAATAGCCTCCTTTGTCGATACATACATATGTTGCTATACTACCGCATGTGAAATAAGTGGCAGCTAACAAATTAATGGCGTATATGCCTTAATTTGTTTCTGATGATCATTGTTAATTTCTCTTCCTAATAAATGATGTAATTGAGCACAAAACTCCTGCATGATTATGGAGACTTTGGGTATTGTTATTGATGATCAATTTATCATTTTCATGTATTATATATATTGATTTGGTATCCTAGATGAGTTTTAAGGAGATTTCAATCTTGTTTTAGATGGTATTTTTCGTACTATTGATACGACATAATTTTATTTATAAGAACAGTTTAAATTAATTAAATTCTTCTTACTGTATATATGTCAATAATTAAATTCTTTTTAAGAAGCTTATTTTCAATACATCGATTTATAAATATAATTTTTCACGAAAAGATATAAAGACGTCACTCCCAATATGAAAATATATTCATCGAACATCTTCAAGCATCAAGGGTTAAAAGCCCACTCCAAAATAATTTGGTGTAATACCGGCCATTTAGATGCCAGGTTTGATCTCATTGCTAGAGATTCTATCTTACTTAACTTGTTGGACCTTTTATATGGGAGAAATATATTTACAATCGTGAATTGTGTAACTGCTGCATAATCGCTTTGGAAAAAATGAATAAAACATGGGACCTACATGAAAAAAATTAATTTTTTAATAGTGGACCACACTCATTTTCAAAGCGATTACGCGACAGTTGCACAATTCACAATTGTATGTAGAATTACTCTTTATATGGACATGATTGACAATCTGGTACATACAAAAATCCAATGAAACTTCATTAGTTGGGTCTCCGAGTGTGGCACGTTAGTGAATGGAGAGTTCAAAGTTCAAACATAAAGAAGCCAAAAGTTAAAAACCGTTACTAGATCTCACTACAATAGATTTTGGCTTTTGCGATGAACAAAATTTTCACAAAAAATAAGTAAACCATCACAAATAATTTTTTGTGACGGTTTGAGAACGTCACCTAAAAGGTGTCATAGAATGTTTTTCATAACGGTTTACTGTTCAACCGTCAATTTTTTTGTGACAGTTGGATGTCTTCTGTGAGATGTAACGTTCGAACGTGATGTTTTTTTGTGATAGTTAAAATCCCTTACAAAAAGTAACGTTCACACGTAAAAATTGATGTTTGAACATTAACCCGACCGATTAACATTCGAATGTAAAAAATTAGACATTCGTTGTTTTTGCTTCGCACGAATGATATTCACGTAAAGTTTGAATGTTTTCTCGGAGACGTTTGAATATTGCAGCATTCGGATGTTAATGCAGAAGCGTTCGAACGTAAAATTTTTAATGTTGGGTTGTCATTCGCACGTATCTATTCTAATCCTTCAAACGTATAGATCGTTTGTGCGTTGAAACGTAACATAGTGCCTTACGTTCGAACGTTTTGTTTGAATTTGGTGGTATTTTGTTCGAACGTTTGTTCTTTACATGCGAACATTCTTATTAGAAATAGTAATTCATAAAATTAAAAAGCATACATATTGTTTCATATTACACCATAAATATAATAACTAATAATGTCTTATAAAGTTGTAAAAATAGACAATAAAAGTTTATAATAATAATGATGATAATGATATATTGATAATTTTTTCTTCTTTTTTCACCCACAATGATTTCGCTGAAATGACATAACACGTTCCATCTGAACCATCATCTCCCTCTGTATTTGCTATTGGACTTCAATGCGTATTCTCTCATCGTGGTCTCTTTGTTGCTCTTGCAAACGCATTTCTAAATCAGACAATCACGATAAGAGAGACTCCAAATCCTGTTGTCTCGACTTCATATGCTCAATTCCTTGGCGTGCTGCTTCTAAATCTTTAGTAAGATTGTTAACTTCTGAAATCGAGGTCGTGAAAGATGAACCGACACACTTGACAGAACGTCACAAACCTCTTACCAAACCATATTTGGTCTCAAGCACTTGCGTGAATATGTCTGTCACTAGGAGAGGATTCCTCAGAGGCTGATTAGATCTCAATCATTTTTCCTGCAATTACAACAAAAATACACAATAAGTAACATATTAAAAGAAATAAGGAATCAAACATAATATGAATTCACATGTTACATAATTTATTCACAGAAAATAACCTCACTTACATAATTATCTTTAGCGACAAGATCAACCCACTCATTGTGCTCATCAGTGTGAATAGCAGCATAGACATGAATGAAGGAGAAATTTTTAGGATCATCACGTTTCTAACAAAGCCACATTAGTAATTTTAAAAAATAATATTAGTACTTAAATAAAAGAATATTATAAAAATGAGTGAATTTAATAAGTTATTAATTATCATTTTATTGGCAAGACGTTAGAATGACCTTGAATCAGCGCAATGGTGGATTGTCAAAGCCGTTCTATTCTATACATTGATAGAACTTAAGTGCTGCAAGAGAAATTAATAATGTTAAATATAATATATGAAACCAATATAGAAACTTATAGGGAATAAATCTAGAATACCTGATAATCTAGACTTGCGAAAAGATCACAACACTTCCTCCAATCGTCTAACTTCATTTTCTGAAAAGGGGATTGAATAGCCTTTTCCAACGTCTCGAATTTCTTGAAGTGGTCATGACATCGTCCCTTGTGAAGCCTAAATAATGTAGTCATCAACTCATTCACAGTTCGCACATCCTAGCTACGGCCAAAATTGAGGTCGAAATCATCATAAGAAGTGAATTAAGTCAAAAATATGAAATCAAAACATCTCTAAAAAAATTTACGATTGTATATAAACTCACCAGTATACGACTCAGAATGTGATCCTTCACCTCATTCAGAACATCTCTCCATGATCGCACATAAAATGGGGCATAAGCTCGGACTAGTGTGCCGACATATCCTCCAGTGAAGTTATCAGAAATGTTGACCTTGATTTTTCTGCGCCTTCTATTTCTTTCCATAGCAAGGCCACGTGTTAAGCCACGTCCACGACGTGACAAGACATTAGCTAATATTTTTTAAATTATTAAATACAATCCCCAAAGTATTGAAATATAATTAATTATCGACAAGATTTCCTTATTGGTAGGTGTCGACTAGTTGTCTGTCTCTTGTATATCAACTTGTTCAGGGGCGGAGTCCTTAGTTGGGGAGTCATGAATGGGTTCGGGACTTGGGGGAGGAGACACATTTCTTCGTTGTTGTTTTGTTGATATCCTTGAAAATGATTAATATTTTTAAACAAATTAGTATAGAATAATTTATAAAAAAATGTATTGTACTGTCACCTATGTAAATAAAATATTTAATACTTTTATTCTTCATATCCAGGATGTATTTTTCATGCTTGTTTCATAATCAACTTCAATAACATTTTCGTCATTATCATCTTCTTCATCGACTTTCTCTTTGGATTCTTCTTCTTCTTCTTCACTTACTTCATGAACTGAATGATCATAGTCACATTCTCACCCAAGTATTTTAATCCGATAATGTCACGTATGACACCATAGTAGTCAATAGCATATGTTTCATGACTTCCCTTGACCAACACACCACAATTTTGCGTCTTTCGATTACGTTCACGGTCCATAATATGGAATCTATAACCTCGAACTGTGCATGCATGTAATTCAGAAAAAACTGATGTGGGATCATTAGCACATTGTTCCAAAATCTAACAATTTAAATAGTAACAAAATTATTAAAAGTAAACAAGAATTAAAATGGTTCAAAATAATTTTAAGTCATGGGACATTTAAAATGCATACGCATTGTTCAAACCATCCAGGAAATTCTTCTTCATATCTCGCCTCTATATTCTTTACATCTTCTGTCCTAAGTTTGTGCATGTGCTTACTGTATAGAAGTACAAAAGAATAGAATATTTGAACACAAAAGTTATATAATAATTTTTTTAATTAGAATTATTCTAAGTATGCGGCGACATACCTGAGATAGTCATCAATCTCCTGACAATTATTCAATATGTACCACCGAACTTTTCCTAACTCTCTACTAATTAAGTCGTATTCCGTTTGTGCACCCAAGAGTCGTACATTATGGGAAAATACTAATAGCTCACGAGGGGGAGTAGTAGCAAGATCAGCATTCTACTCTTCACGATTAAATCATGTCTCAACACCATGAAAATATAGAGAGTAAAACGTCAACCATTCATTGTATATATAAGTCTCTGCTATTAAACTCTCAGCTCGGGCTTTATTCCCAAATGTGCGCTTCAATCTACCCAAATATCTTTCAACTGAATACATCCAACGGAACTACACCTCCTGAGGTAAATGTATTGCTAAATGGACCATTACATCAAAAAATGATGGTGGAAAGATCTGCTCGAATTTACACATTATAGTAGCAATGTCTTATTCCATCTTCCGTAACATATCTCAATTTATTACCCGAGAGCACAAATCCTTGAAAAACATGCAAAGTTCAGTTATGGCGACACGTACATTAGAAGTCTGTTTCCCACGAATTCCCACTGGTAACAATTTTTACAAAAATACGTGACAATCATGACTTTTCAGTCCACTTATTTTTCAGTCATCAGGGCTCACACATCAACCAAGATTGGAGGCATAACCATCTGGCAACTTCACACGTTGTAACCATTTGTAAAAATCGATCCTCTCATCCCTTGTCATCGTAAAACATGCATGCGGTAGAACTATCATGTTGCATTCCATTTGCAAATGCAGATTATGTTTAATTCCTATTCTCTTAAGATCTTTCCTCGTCTTAATAGTGTCCTTCATTTTTTTGTTAATGCTAATCAATATCCCCAGAATATTATCACAAATATTCTTCTCTATGTGCATTACATTCAAACTATGTCGCAACATGCATGATAGCCAATACGGTAAGTCAAAGAAAATACTACACTTTGTCCAATTTAGTTTTGTAGCGCCTCATTTTCTCTTGTTCTTTCTCCGAACTTTGCAAAAATTGTTCGCTTTAACTTCCAGTAACTGTTCGACTATCTCGTCCCCAATCAACTCCTTTGGTGCAGTTCTGTCCTCAACTTTCCCATCAAATTTAGCGTCTTCCCTTGGCCATGCATGATTTGCTGACAGATACCGTCGATGGCCCATAAGCACATCTTCTGTGAATATTTTAGCTACTCACTTACAGTTTTTTTATTACACGTGAGACATACTAACTTTCATTTAGTACTCCAACCGAAAAGATTCTCATATGCTCGAAAATCATTTATCGTCCACATTACTGATTTAAAAAGATGTCGACGTATATGCATCAAAAGTTCTGACTCCTGTTTCCCATAGATCTTTGAACTCTTCAATTAACGGCTAGATGAATACGTCAATATCATTTCAAGGTGATCTTGGGCAGGGGATAAGTAAAGTTAACAGAAAGTTTGGCGCCTTCATGCACCTCCATAGTGGAAGATTATACGGAATCAACATTATAGGTCAAGTTCTGTAACTTGTACTTATATTGCCAAAGAGATTGAATCCATCCGTTGTTATTCCTAGATGTACATTGCGAGTTTCGTTGCCAAACTCTAGGTATTAATCACCAAACCTTTGCCACGCAAGTGAGTCAGTTGGGTGCCTCATATATTCGTCATCCTTAAATCTTTTCTCCTCATGCCACTTTATATCTTGAGTTATTTTTTTACACATATATAGCCTTTGCAATTTGGGTTTCAGTGGGAAATAACGCAAAATTTTCACTAGAATATTTTCCTTACTCTTTCACCTCGACTCTCTGCATACGGGACAAGCCTGTTTTTCCTCATTCTCCTTCCAAAATAAAACACAATCATTCTTGTATGCATGTATGGACTTGTACTCAAACCCTTACCCATTTCTCAATTGTTTCGCTTCACAAAAATTCTTTGGCAATGCAGAACCTTCAAGAAGCATCTCATTAAATAAGTCCAAGACCATGTTGATTGCTTTTGCTGTGTTTTGTACATCCAAGATAAAGCTCACGCTTTGCATCTTCCCACATTGTAGAGAAATCCTTTGATTCAGTCCCTCGGCCACTTGAGGCGTCCTCGTCTATTTCATCCATAAATATCATAGCTTCAATGTCACCCAACATCTCCTCCATCTCATCCCGTTCATTAAGGTCATCCTGCTTATAATCTTCATCCATGTGTTGCATATCAATACCATGATTGAACATAACCTCAGTTGATTGTTCGTATGACTCACCATGCATTAGTTGTTAATATATTAGTACATTACATTAGTTGTTAATTATATTGTTATTAATATATTAACAATACTAGACTAGTATATTATACTAGTGCCACTATGTACCAGTATAACATATATACTATTACACAGTGTTATTAGTATAGTATATATAATTAGTTTATAATATGTTACATTAGTTGTTAATTATACTTTATTAATATATTAATAACACTAGATTGGTATATATAGTATATATACTATACTAGTGCTCTATGTACTAGTATAACATATATTATTACCTTATAATATGTTAGTAAATAACATTAGTTGTTAATTATACTTTATTAATATATTAACAACACTAAACTAGTATATATAGTATATATATTATACTAGTGCACTATGTACTAGTATAACATATATACTAGTATATAGTGTTATTAGTATAACATATATTATTAGCTTATAATATGTTAGTACATAACATTAGTTGTTAATTATACTTTATCAATATATTAACAACACTAGACTGGTATAGTGTATATACTAGTACATAGTGTATAAGTATAGTGTACATAGTGTATATGTATAGTATATTATAATATATATTAGTACATAGTGTATAAGTGTAGTATATTAAGTATATTACATATAGTATAATAATAATATTCTTGATCGATAATCACATATTCACACTATATAACAGCTATATTATCAATAATAATATTATTAGATTATATAATATATAACAACTATTATATATTATATTATAAATAATATGTTATTTAGTATAAATTATAAAAAAAGTTATTCTAAAGACTTTCGAACGTACCAATATAACGTTCAAATGTATCAGGAATTAGTGACAAACGTTCAAACGTAACAATATAATGTTCGCATGTCTTAGGAATTAAGTGACAAACGTTTGAACATTAAAATAACAACGTTCAGATGGCTTTCTCGCTCATTCTGTGACGTTCGCACGTTAACACTATAACGTTCAAACGTTACATGTATATAAGCTTCCGTCCGAATGCATAACGAAATTTCAAATAGATCCTCTCATTTTCCTCTCGTAGCCTCCGTCGCAAACCATCGCCAAATCCGTCGCTGCCGTCGTCAAACTCCACCACAAACGTCACAAAAGAGGTAAACATCCATCTTTAACCTTTGAGTATATATATATATTTTTTTAATGTTTAATGGAGGTTTCGGGACTTTCCAAAACACATTGGTGGTCGGACTTTCATCTTAACTTTTCGACTACCACAGGTTGCCAATGGCCAAACGGCTATCATAGAAAGCTTTCTTGAAGTATATACTTCATTTCTACTGTGACTTTTGGCCACTTTCATTGTGTTTGAGGTGTTAGGGAATGACTGAGTTGACTCAGCCATTTCTGTCTCATAACGTTCAAACGTTAGTTCCTCATATTTGAACGTTATATCTTTCAAATGAGGAAGACGACATAAACGTTCGCACGTTAACCAAATAACGTGCGAACGTTCTACAGTACGTGCGAACGTATTGATAGTATGTGCGAATGTATATTTTACATTCAAAAGTACGTTTGTAATGTTCGCATATAGGATCATTCATATTCTTGAGCGGCACATACGTGCGAATGTTAGTATTACGTGCGAACGTTATTTAACATTCGTTCGAATGTAAAACATTTCAGTTACAAGAAAGGTCAGAAACATTCAAACTAATAGTTAGTGTACGTTCGAACATCTTAATAAATAGGTTTAAGAGCTTCCTCACGTGCGAACGTATTTATTTTGTACGTTCAAATGTAATAATTTTCTGTTTATTTTATTAATACCATGCGAATGTATATTTGGTTTAATTCAAACGTGTGTTTGCCTTCATCACGTTTGAACGTAACTCATCTTACGTTGGAATGCTTATCCTAGAGGAAATTAACGTATGAATGTAAAGCCTAAAACGTTCACACATATAAGGTTAACATCCGAACGTGATATTTTACGTTCGAACGTCTTCCCGAAATGATTTAGATTACAGTACATAATATGCATCATAGTTATAATATTGCTCAATTTTTTTATTTCTTTCAGGAAATGGCTCATCTTCTAACGACTAGGACAACGGCGAGGGAAGGAACAAGTGAGGACACGCCTCGAATTGGGGCTCGAACAGTGATTTCCTAACGAGAAGTCATGATCAACCAGTTCGACAAACTCATATAGGAGCATAAGAGCATTATAGATGTGTTCGTTATGAGAGGCTAGATGAGTATCTGCACATTGAGGGGTAGCATATACCCCTCAATGGTTCGAGAGTTTTATATGGGGATGTGCTCCATGCCTCAGGATGCATCCTCTCACATCGTGATAGTACACGGTGTTCAGTTCAAGGTCTTGACGGATGTCATCGTCGAGTTTATGGGGATCCGTCACATGGTTGAGATATCAACTGTAGGAGATGCTCAACCTAGGGATGGATGACGAGTAGATGCAAATGTAGGCACTTATGCATCATCTACTGGCCCAGTTGACCAGTCGGAGGCTGAGGATACTAATGAGGAGGATGACGACCTAGATGAGGATTTCTACATCCTCACTGGGAGAGATCGAGAGCAGCTCGATAGGAAGAACTCCTTCAGCCAGGTACAACTCCTCCCTTTTTTCGCATGTTGCATCTTATTATTGCAACAAATGTGGATCCTGTAGCACATAAGGCGACATTTAGCCGGACTTGCGCACAGTTCCTTATACGAGTGGCACATGGAGAGCCCATCGACTTTCCACTTCATATTTTTTAGAGAATCCGTTACGAGGTGAGCATCGTCTCCACGGAAAACTTCTCATATGGAGTCCTCATTATCAAGCTACTACTGGCCCGGAGGGTGTAACCCCAGGCGGAAGAGTGGCTGACAGAGCAGATCAGCCCCATTGACAATCCCACACATCGTAAGAGCATTGGACAGGGGAAGGGGCATACTCGATGTCAACTTGGCCCTGTACCAGATATTGTTCCTCCGATCCAGTCTGGGCCCGGTGGTGCTCCCCATATTAGGAGTACTAGTCAGCCACCGACAGGTACATCTATGGGAGATGCGTGGCCTATTTGGCTCGATGCGCACTTTGCTTGGGTTGATGCAATAGTCTCAGATATTATTGCGCACATTGACTTACGGATTGCCTTAATAGAATAGAGTATCACCGATTTTTTCACCGATGATAGCTATCAGATAGATATCCTAAACGAAAAAGTCAACACATTGACTGAAGATTTTAATAAATATGTAAACAACTTGTACTGAGTATTTTTCACTTCTATCGTGTTGTTTACAAAATCTTATCATATTTTGTATTTTATTTTTATCATATGTAATGAACAATATTATTTAATATATCTACTATTTTTGAATTTCAATTCTCAATCTTTTTAATGTTAGCTTATCCAACTTTAATATCAAATTACTGCACTTCAACTTTCAATCTTTTTTAATTTGAAATATCCAACTTTAATATTAAATCAATTAACGTTCGAACGTTGGTGCCAAAAATTTCCACATTCGCACGTAAATAGCATCAACGTTTGAATGTCCAGGGCACGTTCTAAAATGAATATGTATACATTCGAATGTAATGCAATTTCCCAGCTGCCTCAGTGACTCTTTCCATAAACCGTCACAAAAACAGTTTGGGCACTGTCACAATTGCCAAACTGTCAAAAAACTCATTTATGTTGTAGTGTCTCCTAGATGCTTACAACATTCAAATGAATTCCCAAGTAATTTGCACGTTTATTAGATCATAAAAATCTGTAACTTTATTGTATTTGTCCTTAAATGAGGATTGCTCAAGGCGGAGAGTGCTGGACTTCCCAAGTTTCGCCTGAAATAAGTAGCGTACATTTATTTTTCTACTTTATTTTTTGTAATATCTTGTATTTGTCAAGGTATATATTCATCTGTAATTGTTAAGACAACTAATAAGACTTCAATTACATACAGCGGTAAAGAGATCTATATATGCTACCAGCACTAGATCCATACAAACTTGGAAATACCAATATTTCCTTGTACAGCTACCTGGTTTATGGTCTAGCATTATCACAAGGATCTGTTATTTATAATTAGTACGGGTGTTAGTATTCTCTCTGTGGCCGTTACGAGAGCAGAGGTGGAGTGAGGTAGTCAGTTAGGTTTTCTTCCAAGAGAAAATAACTATTTCCTCCATCGAGGACGGCAATGGCGAGGGGCGGTGTTGATTGGTTAGAGGTGATGTGGGAGAACTTTCAGTTGTCAGAGGAGGAAAGTCTGAATCTAGAAATGAACGAAGTCGAAGGTACGATGAAGGTAAAAGGAGATCGAAGTCTGGTAGGGAGGATTTGTTTGGATAGAGTGATCGGGAAGGAGATCCTGTCTTCAATGATAGTCAAAATCTGGAAGATTAGTAAAGCGGTAGTTTTCCAGGAGGTAGGTACCAACATTTTCATTATTACCTTCAATACACATGCCGATTTGGGAAAAGTTTGGGAAGGACGGCCTTGGTTATTCGATAACCATCTTCTTGTACTCCAAATGTTTGATGTTGGGGCTCAACCAAACTCTATGAAGTTTGAGGAGGAAGTGTTATGGATTCAGCTCCATAATCTGCCTATGGGATACATGGATGAGTCGAGGGGTTATCAGATTGGAGGCTCTGTAGGGAAAGTGTTGGCAATTGATGTGCCGACAGATGGGGTTGGGTGGGGGAGATTTTTTAGGATGAAAGTAGAGGTTCATCTGAGAAAACCAATTGCTAGGGGTCGTTTGATCACTGTTAATGGGAAGAAAGTGTGGGTGAGCTTCAAGTATGAGAAGTTATCGAGAATGTGTTTTACGTGTAGATGGGTAGTTCACGAGGTAGATGGCTGTACGGGAAGAGGGAGTATGGAAGGTAAGGCACCTCAATTTGGGTCGTGGCTTAGAGCAGAGAAGAATTTTAGAGTAGGTGGATGGCAACAGAAACCTAGATGGGAGTATAGCTCTGCTAAAAACTACGAGTCTGGTTTCCATAAAGGGGGTAAGGGGAGTGAAGGGGGAGAGAATGAAGGCTTGGGAGGGGGAGTAGTGAGAGAGGAAGAAAATACTGAAGCAAAAAATGGGGAGATTGGGGTGGGGGAGAAGAATTTGTGTATTGCTCTTGTGGAGGGGGATGGGGAAGTTATAATGGGGAAGGAATTAGTGGAGGTGGTCAGTGAGGTTATTGAGGGGCAGGGTAGTTTTGCAAATTTGGGAGTGATTAAAGAGCCAAGGGTATTAGGAGTAGTGGAGGTGAGTAGTGACGAAAGGGGAAACCAGCCTACCATTTCAAAGGGTCGATGGAAGCGTAGGGCGAGGGCTAAGAGCGGGTTATAGGTTCATGATGTTCTAGATCTTGGGAAGAAACGAGTAGGCAGAGAGGGGGAAAAAGAGGCTGGGAAAATGGGAGTAACAAAGAAAATTAAAAAAGATGGTGAGGGGAACGGGGTGGGGCTTGGAATCTGTTTGGGAATTTGTTTGGCGGAGGATGTCCAACAACCTCGCCAGGGACCATGAAAACCTTTAGTTGGAACTGTCAGGGGCTTGGCAACCCCCGAACAGTTCATTTCCTTTGCTAGGTGGTAAAGGAGGAGAGGCCAGATATGGTATTCATTATGGAGTCACGACTGAAACAGTGTAGAGCGATCGGTATTCAGAGGAGGTTGGGTTTTGAGGGTTGTTTTGTAGTGGAGCCTATTGGTTTGAGTGGGGGACTGATCCTTTTATGGAAAAGGGAGGAGATGGTTGAATTAATCAATTTCTCTCATAGACACATAAATGTTTGGGTGAATGAGGGGGGAGGGAGGAAGAGATGGGTCCTTACTGGTTTTTATAGGGATCCGATAGTTCAAAAAAGAAGAGAATGGTGGAATTTGTTGAATTCTCTCGAACCAGGAGATGGGATTGGGTGGTGTGTGGTGGGGAACTTTAATGAGATTGTGTGTTAGGATGAGAAGCAAGGGGAGATTAAGAAGTGAGGATCAAATGGACCTGTTCAGACAAGCATTGGATAAATGTAATTTGTCTGATTTGGGATAGAGGGGTGATAGATTTACCTGGTGGAATGGGCATGTGGATGACACTTTTGTTATGGAGAGGTTGGATCGGGGGGTAGCAAACTATCATTGGCTGGTTTTGAACTCTGATGTAAAGGTAGAGGTGTTGGCTACGGTGTGTTCGGATCACAGCCCTTTATTGGTGAGTTCAAGTAGTGGTGGAGGAGGGATGTTCAAGGGTTATTGAGCATGAGTGGGGTAGAAACAGGGACCATACAGGGGGTATGTCAGGGGTGTTGCACCTCTTAGCTGGTTTCAGAGGGGCCCTTAAGAAATGGAGCAGAATTTTGGATAAGGAAAGAGGAAGAGAGATTGCTTTGAAAACTGAGCAACTGAGGGTGCTACAGGAGGTTGGGGGGGGGGGGGGGGGGGGCGAGATAGGCTAAAGGAAATTAAAAGGAGAAGAAAAGAAGTGGAAAAGTTACTTGATCAAGAAAATGTAGCATGGAAACAAAGGGCAATAAGGCACTGGCTGAAGAAGGGAGATAGGAACACAATTTTTTCATGCATGTGCAAATCAGACGAGGAAGAAAAATTTCATTAGTAAAATAAAAGATGAGCAAGGGGAGGTTGTGACAGAACCTGAGGTTGTTGCAGAAACTCTCAAAGCTTTCTATGAAGGTATTTACTCCTCTTCTTGCCCTACAAATGAGACAATTGATGACTGTCTAAGATGTGTGGAAGCTGGTGTTTCTGAGAAAATGAAGCTGAGAATGGAGAGTGTTTTTTCTGAGGAGGAAGTGGAGAGGGGTTTAAAAGAGATGTCCCCTTTAAAATCTCCTGGGCCTGATGGCTTTGGAGCGGGCTTTTATAAGAATCATTGGGTGTGATTGGTGCAAAAGTGAAGGAAGCTGTTCTTGAGGTGCTGAATGGGGGTCCCTTGGATAGGAAGCTCAACTATACTTATCTGGCTTTAATTCCTAAGGTAAAAACTCCCCTTTCAGCAAAAGATTATAGGTCTATTAGTCTGTGTAACGTGCTTTATAAGTTGACTTCTAAGGTGATAGCAAACAGAATTAAGGGGGTTTTGCAATATATTATTTCTGATAATCAGAGTACTTTTATTCCTGGGAGGCTCATTAATGACAACATTATGATTGCTTATGAGCTTTTGCATTCTATGAAAGCAAAACAAAAAGGGAAGGTGGAAGAGCATGGCCATTAAGCTAGATATGGTCAAAGCCTATGATAGGGTGGAATGATCTTTTTTGAAGGTCATGTTAATACGGATGGTGTTTGGGGAGAAGATAACAAGGCTGATCATGGATTGTGTTTGTTCTGTGACATACTCAGTTTTACTAAATGGAAAGCTAGGAAATATCATTCGGCCATCTAGGGGTTGAGGTCCCCTTACTTGTTCATCATTTGTGCAGAGGGTTTGAGCCAGTTACTGAGGAAGGCAGAATTGAAGGGTGATATATGAGGCATGGCAGTAGCTAGAGGAGGTACAAGGGTGAATCACCTTATGTTTGCTGATGACTGCATAATTTTTAGTAGAGCAAAGGTTGAGGAATGGAGAAAACTTCAGGCCATTTTGAATTGTTATGAAGAAGCTTCTAGGAAGACTTTGAATAAGCAAAAGACCTTTTTAATGTTTAGTTCCAATACCAGTTTTTTTACTAGAGAGGGGATCAAAAGAGAGGCTGGTGCTGTTTTATCTGATAGTTTTGAGAGATATCTGGGCCTTCCTGCAGTGGTAGGAAGGGCAAAATACAATACTTTTCGAAGTATCAAAGATAGGGTGTGGCAGAAAATTCAGAATTGGAAGACAAATTTTTTGTCTAGGGCTGGAAAGGAAGCGATGGTGAAGGTTGTATTGCAAGCCATCCCTACTTATTCTATGAGTGTGTTCAAGTTGCCAAAGAAATTGTGTAGTGACTTAGAGGCATGATCTCAAGGTTTTGGTGGAAAAATAATAGGATAGAGGCTGGTATTCATTGGAAGAAATGGGAGATGTTGGGGGTTTCTAAAGCCGAGGGTGGTCTTGATTTTAGGAGCATGGAGTGCTTTAATAAAGCCATGTTGGCTAAACAAGAATGGAGATTGGTCCAGAGACAAGATTCACTGGTGGCTTGAATTTTTAATGAAAAATACTTGAAAGGTCAGTTCTTTACTGCAGCAAAATTAGGGAGATCCCCTTCTCTGATTTGGCGAAGTTTATGGGAGGTGAAGGATGTGGTTAAGAGGGGTCTGAGGTGGAGGGTGGGAAATGGAAGGAATATTATGATATGGGGCTAGAAATGGCTTCCTTCTCCTAGTTCTTATTGTGTTCAATCTCCTGTACAAGTTCTAGCAGCAAATGCAAAGGTGGCTGAATTAATTGATGAGGAAATGAAGGTATGGAAAGCGGATCTGATTGCTAGGGTGTTTAATAAGGAAGAAGCTGACATGATTTGTTCTATACCCATTAGCTGTCTTGGGGCAGATGATAGGATGTTTTGGGGCTTCTCAAAGAAGGGTAAGTTCACTATAAGAAGAGCTTACAATGTTGATGTGCAACAGAAGATAAAAAGGAAAGGGAGTACCTCTGAAGGAAGCAGGGATGCGGATTAGTGGAATAAGGTGTGGTCTATGGAAGTGCCTGGGAGTTTAAAGCATTTTGTTTGGAATGCTTTGAATAATGTTCTTCCCACAAGGAATAACCTGTTCAAAAGGAAGGTGACTGAGGATTCCCTATGTCTGGTGTGTAAAAGATAAGAGGAGGATGTTAAGCATGCCTTTTGGTGCTGTCCTACGGCTGCTAATGTGTGGGCTGAAGCTGAAAGCCTGGTGAGGAAGTGGAGGAATCAGGTGCAGGACTTCACTAGCTTGTGGATGGAGTTGATTAAAAGACTTTCTAAGGGTTGTTTGGAAAGAGTTGTTGCTATCATGAGGGATATTTGGAGAAGGAGGAATGCTTTTGTTTTTGAAAATGAGTTTGGCAGTCCTGGCAAAGTGGTGAGATCTGCTTTGGTGTTCCTAGAGGAGTATTAGGAGGCAACTCTCAGAGTGGAGGGAAGGCAGACTAGAAGTGAGGTGAGTAGGGAAGATAGAAGATGGAAGAGACCCGTGGCAGACAAATACAAGCTTAATTTTGACGCTGCAGTTGATTTGAAGAACAGGAGGATAGGCATAGGAATTGTAGTAAGGGACTGTAATGGAGAGGTTATGGCTGCTATCTGTTCTAAGAAAGATCATGTTTTTTCTCCCTTCATTGCTGAGTGTCTGGCCTTAAAGATATCTATAGAAATTTGTAAGGAGTTGGGGTTTTGGTCTATCATGATGGAAGGGGATGCAAAAGTGGTGATAGAGGCAGTGCTAGCTGAGGAGAAAGACGAGTCTGTGTGTGAATGGACAGCTGATCGAGGATACAAAGAGATTGTTCGCACAAGGTCTTCATTGGGCTTTGGGTTTTATACATAAGGAAGGAAATAGTGTTGCACGTAGTCTAGCAAAGAAGTCTCTACTTACAGAAGGTGAAATATGTTGGATTGAGGAAAGTCCACAGGAAGTTATACAGAAAATTCTATATAACAAAAGTTGTAGTTTTTCGACTTTATAAATGAGATGTTACTATTGTTTCAAAAAAGGGATATGTTATTTATGTCATAATATATTGCCATGTAAAATCTATTATTATAAAAAGAAATACAAACTCCCTTCTCGGAACTTCAAGCTAAGAGTTCTTCTCCTTCAATTCTTTCTCAAGGTTTTAACAAACCTTTACATGGTATCAACAAGCCATGCCTTTAGAAAACTCTTCTCTCAATCCTCTCACTTTTAATACGATGGTACACATGCTTATTACCAAATTAACCTTCACTAGTTATCTCTTATAGCCAATTTCTTCCCTCATTAGTTGTCAAATTCTCCTAGGTTACGTAACTTACGTTGATGGCTCCATCACTGAACCACCATCTATTATTTTGGACAAAAATGGTCACATGGTTTTAAATCCTGCTCACACAACATGGAAATGGACTGATCAGCTCATCCTCAGTCTGATTTCTCCTCCTTGTCTAACGAGGCTATGAGTGAGACCACCTTCTCCTACAACACATGGTGAGTTCTTGAATACTCTCTCTCACAAATCCAAAACTATGGAGATTCAATTGAAGGATAAACTTCAACTTTTAGCCATAGTTATCCCTTGGTCGATACGAACAAAGTGCATTGGTTTCTCTGAGAATTAGGTCCTAGTTTTTCTTCCTTTCCTAGTTTTTCTTCCTTTTCCACCACCATTATGTCTCACTCTCCAATTTCCAAGATGTTGTACCTAAGGCTCACAACCATGATCTCATTGTTAAGTCTCTTGAGACTCAATCCGAACCTTCCGCAACATTCACTGCTCAATGGGATGGACATCAATCATAAAATGGAGGTCGTCCAAATAGGGGCAGAGGTGATTGCTTGGGCCGTGGTGGTGGTCGAACTTCTTTCTCCCGCACCAATGCCTCCCATAATTCTCGACCATCTTCTTCAATCCATAACAAACCGACATGTCAGATTTGTGTACCACAAATCTGACATGTCCCATCTGGCAAATAAACCTATGATAAAAGATTAGTTAGGTCGTATGGCATAAGTTTTGTTGTAGTTGATAATTGGCTAAAGTGCCCCTGCTATAGCTCTAAGGTTAAACTTTGTTTCGCTTGGATATTGAGGTAAACTTAGATGATCTAAGTTGATCTGTAAATAGTAGTGTTTTATGGTTCCTATTGAGATGTATTTGAATGTAAATATGTTGAGATATGTGTTTGAATATATGGAGTATGTTGAGATGAGTTTAATTTTTTAATTTTTTTATAGGAAGTTGAAAAAGTAGTGAGTCTCATCAATGATTGATTTGAAATGAGTTGAGATAAGCTAATCTGATTTCAACAATCAAACCCTATCAAATAACCATACTAGAGTTATTGAATAATAATAGATGAGAGGAGCTTTGAGAAAAAAATTATTCTTATTTTTCAGATAAGTGAGTAGGACTAATAGAAATATAAATGATCATATTCACAAGTTTCAAGTGATACACATAATATTAGGAACTCTTTTATTTTTAAATATAAAATTAAGATAGAGAAATGATATTTGCAATCATAAATTATGTAAGTACCGTGTATTTTTTTAAAAAAAAAAATGAGTAAATATGAGACCTACAAAAAAATAAATATTTTAATAATGAACCTCACTATTTTTCAAAAGGAATGCGTGACACTTACGCAACCTATAATTGTATCTAGCATTATTCATTAAGATAATAATATAAAAATGCGTGTATATATATTTTATAAACCTTATATTATTTAATAATCAATCATAATTTTAATTTTATAAACAATTCATTTAATGAAGGAATTCAACAATTTAAATTCATCCGAATTGATCACGATCAACTTACTTAATATTCTCATTTATTTACAGTATTTGTGAGTGATGGTTAAGATTGTAAAAATAAATTGAAGAACTAGAAAACTGGCCCGAACCGGTTGGTTCGGTCCGGTTTTGGACCGGTTTGGTCCTGGACCAGTTCGGTCTTGGACCAATTCCTCCAATTTAAAAATCAGTCATAACCGGTCTGGTCTCGATTTTATGTTTTTTAGGATCGGACCAGTTCACATATTTATATATTTTAATTAATTTTTAATGTTATATATAATATTTTTTATATTATATATAATTTTTTATAAATTATAATTATATATGAAATAATGTTATATTATAATTTATAACATAAAATCTTAATCTTAAATATGAACATTTATTTGATCATATGTTTTAAATATAAAATATATATTAATTACATTTTATGACTTAATAAATTCTCAACATATTCATTTTAATAAATATATTAGTAATACTAATATACGTTAGTATATTAATTACTATATTATCACTAACATATAGTAATAGTATTATAGTAATAGTATTACTATATACTAATAGTATTACTATATTACTAATATTTATATATATTAATATATATATATGTATAAGAAATTAGAGATTTAATATATATTAAAAATTGAAAAATTAGGTCGGAATCGGTAAAATCAAAAGTATTAGTTTAGGAAGATAGCCAGTGTGATATTCGATTCTTGAAAATATAAAATCAATGTATATCAATTTAATTTTAAAATTTGTTTAAAATCAGATCAAATCGGACCGATTACACCCTGACGATAGTGGCATAGGATGAGGAAAGTGAGAAATATAAATTAAGAGTATTGCTATATCACACTCTACTATTCATCACACTCTCCACACACTTTATATAGTTTTTTTTTTCACCCCAGCACGTAGAGTAGAGTGTGCTGGGCTGCTTCACACAGTGTGTGAAGATTTATTCATAAATCAAATCTTTCTTAAATGAAAGTCATTTTTATTTAATAAATGCAAAGTTATTTTGCAAAGAAAAACTATTTTTTATGCCAAGTATTTGCGATGCTCCCGTAACTGGACGCTAGGGCGAAATGCCTGAGTGACAAAAGATTTCAGAGCATCTAGAATCGGGGAAGCAGTGAATTGAATCGATCTCTCTGTTTCGGGAACGAAGAACACCACCTGCAACATTAGGGTTAATTCAGTGAGAGAGGGTTTTGCCCCCGATGGATCTCCTCCGCACCTACACTGGCCAAAACGACGTCGAACTCGACGACCCAGAGGACCAAAACCAAAACCCTAACCCCAACACGCCGTCACCGGACGCTTCCCCGCCTCGCCTCCTCCCCGGCAAGTCCGCCGCTCCCAAGGTTGACGACACCATGCTAGCCCTGACGGTGGCGCAGGCCCACCAAGCCCTGTCCCGACCCATCGACCCGGTCCAGCACGCCGTCGCCTTCAACCCCACCTACGAGCAGCTCTGGGCCCCCATCTACGGCCCCGCCCACCCGTACGCCAAGGACGGCATCGCCCAGGGCATGCGCAACCACAAGCTTGGCTTCGTCGAGGATGCATCCATCGAGCCCTTCGTCTTCGACGAGCAATACAACACTTTCCACAAGTACGGCTACGCTGCCGACCCCTCCGCCTCTGCCGGCAACAACTACGTCGGAGATCTAGACGCTTTGCGCGAAAACGACTCCATCTCCGTCTACAGCATACCGCAGCACGAGCAGAAGAAGAGGAAGATAGAGAAGAAGAAGGAAATGGAGGAGGATAAGGACCCCGAAGAAGTCGTCGACAAGGTGGAGCTTGATAATCCTGCGAGCGACACCTGGTTGATGAAGAACCGGAAGAGTCCTTGGGCAGGCAAGAAGGAAGGTCAACAAACCGAATTGACGGAGGAGCAGAAGAAGTACGCTGAGGAATACGCGAAGAAGAAGGGCGAAGAGAGAGAGAGAGGCGGCGAGAAGGGCGAGACTGTTCCAGATAAGAGCACGTTCCATGGTAAGGAGGAGAAGGATTATCAGGGTAGGTCTTGGATCGCGCCGCCCAAGGACGCCAAGGCCACGAACGACCATTGTTATATACCCAAGAGGTTGGTGCACACTTGGAGCGGCCACACCAAGGGCGTGTCCGCAATCCGGTTCTTCCCTAAACACGGGCATTTGATTTTGTCAGCGGGGATGGACACGAAGGTGAAGATTTGGGATGTGTTCAATTCTGGCAAATGTATGAGGACCTACATGGGCCACTCCAAGGCGGTTCGGGACATTTGGTTTTGCAACGACGGCACCAAGTTTCTGACTGCCGGGTATGATAAGAATATCAAGTACTGGGATACAGAGACCGGGCAAGTGATATCAAGTTTCAGTACCGGGAAGATTCCGTACGTTGTCAGGCTTAATCCGGACGAAGATAAACAGAACATCTTGCTGGCGGGGATGAGCGATAAGAAGATTGTTCAGTGGGATATGAACACGGCACAGATTACGCAAGAGTATGATCAGCATTTAGGAGCCGTGAATACCATTACTTTTGTCGATAATAACAGGAGGTTTGTTACTTCAAGCGATGACAAGTCGCTTCGTGTATGGGAATTCGGGATTCCTGTGGTCATAAAGTATATTAGTGAGCCCCATATGCACTCTATGCCATCAATTTCGCTTCACCCTAGTACGAATTATCTTGCCGCGCAGAGTTTGGATAATCAGATTCTTATATATGGCACGAGAGAGAGGTTTCAGCTCAATAAGAAGAAGAGGTTTGCCGGGCACATTGTGGCCGGGTATGCTTGCCAGGTCAATTTCTCACCTGATGGACGGTTCGTTATGTCTGGAGATGGTGAGGGTAAATGCTGGTTTTGGGATTGGAAGACTTGCAGAGTCTTCAGAACTCTTAAATGCCATGAGGGAGTATGCATTGGGTGTGAGTGGCATCCATTAGAACAAAGCAAGGTTGCAACATGCGGCTGGGATGGATTGATTAAGTACTGGTAAGTGAGCCTTTCATTCACTGGTATTATAATTAGTCAACAAAACCCTTTTCAATCCTTTTTCAAGGTATTCATATATGCATCTTGTTTTGTATGTACCTTATGTGTGTGTATGTGTGTATATATGTATGTGTGTGTGTATATATATATATATATAAATGATATTTGCAATCATAGAGTGCGCAAGCGCCACACACTCTTTAAAAAAAAGAGTAAATATGGGATCTACAAAAAAAAAAGAACCCCACTCTATTCCTAAAGGAGTGCATGATGCTTGCACAACCCATGACTATATCTAGCATTACTCGTGTGATTTAAAACTCATGCGTTGTGTGAAAACACACACATATCACTATTTCTCTTTATGGATTGATTTAGGAAACCAAAAGTTGCTGTTTGTGGATCCACAGTCCAATGTCCATTGCCCTAACATATCACTATTTCAATAGCCGTTGTTTGTCTTCCTTTCATTGGAAGCTCTGTTCTCTCTACATGAATAATCTCCCTCTCCTTCAAGCCCGTATTGGCACACCTAACATTCATGCATTTAAGGATTTCCACCTTGAAATGCTAATCAAGATGAAGGGGGCTGCCTGACCCAAGAATTAAATCAACTAATGCTTTAAAATTCTAATTACTAACCTGCTTGCAACAACTCATTATTGGTATGGTCATTCGGTGTAAAACCCTAGATTGAGTATAGGATTTGGTGAGTATCCCACTTTACTTGGGAGGGAGAAGTTCTTGGCCTTTATAATGATCAGAGCACCTTCTAAGAAATGTGAGATCTCATTCACTAGAAAGGACAAGATTTTCATTCTCCCATGCAATGTGGGATCCCATTCACAACCTCCTATACTCACTCTTGGACATTGCATCTTGAGCCTAGGGTTCTCAACTATTATTAAGCTAGGAGTTTAAAGCATTGGTAATGTGTTCTTCATTATTATGTTTGTTGTTGCAAACATGGTGTTCCTTTCTCCAGAGCTTCATTAGCTCACATCAGCTAGGCTTTTCATTCATTCAGTGAGTTCACATCCTTTCAGAACTTATATGTAAACTGAAAAGGAGGGTGAAAATACCCTTGTTTGTTATCTTAGATCTTCTTAGAAATCCATTCACTTACATCAAATGCTGATGATAAAATTACATTATATACTACTAAATGCATCGTAACTGGCACGTAGGTTTTTTAGCACTAACTCAAAAGTAATTCTTTTTTTATAAGAAGATATTTTATTAATATTGAAATAGGCATAGTCCACTAAAACACAAATAATTCTAAGGGCCTTCTTTTAGGCAATACGCTTCAGACACTTGAGAGCTGGGGCATCATCTCAAATGCCATTGACTCTCTCTTAACTCTCTGAAATGCATGCATGTTGAGTTGCTTGTATTCCAGCCTTTTCCTAGTCTAATAATAATTATGGCCAAACAATACCAATTAAAATGACATAAAAACCAAATTGTTTCCCACTGACCTGAACCTGTTCTTGTTATCATTTTTAATCTCCCATATAGCGGTCTAGGAGGTTAAGCTTTTTAATCTCATCACCATTTATAATGTTTGGTGTGTGCGATTGAGGGTATATTTGTCAGTATGTGAAATGAGGCTACTAAAACAATGTTCATTATCCTGTCGGTAATCTAAATTAGCAGAACATAAGGTAAATGGTACTTACGTCATTACTGGGAGAGATGTTACCTTCAGACTATATAATGAATCCTGTTTTATATACCCTCAAACCCATAGGGTTATAGAGTTTTTGCTTCCAACACTTCCCTCATCTTCACGTTACCATCCACTTTGTCATTGCTAGTGGACAGAAAATCTCTCTGTGGATATTGTTAATGCAAGAATCTAGAAGGTTCCTTAATGCCTAATTGGTTGCATTGGCTCTTAGTCCAAAACCATATCCCAGTATCAGAGTTGGTTTTCTTTTTTTCTTTTAATAATTTTATGTCATCCATGTAAAATGCCCAGATGGATGACAAATTTTCTAATGTATGTTGTTCCAAATATGTTGTCAATATTACTCATGGGTGCTGTAAGCCTGCACTTGTTATTCTACAAGGGTACTATAACCATGCAACAGTACAATTCTGTTCATGCTCTTTTAGCCATGATTTGTGAGGGTTTTCATGCCTTTTTAGTCATTTTTAAGTTAGTGATAGTAGATGGCTGGGATTGGACATGTTTAAGTTGTGAGATCAATTTTATAAGAACTAGTAAGATAAATGTTATCAACGAAATAAGTATGATGTGGTCAGTTTCATTTGGATCATGATGTCTCTTCTTGCTGCCCGTATGGACATGATCATGCAATAGGGCTGCCACTCATTTTCTCATCTTCTGTTGCCTTTCAGCATCTTCCTTCTGAAGAATAATGTTAGTTTAGTAGTGATTCTTGTGACCTATGACCTGCCTCTCTCAATTTCATATTGAATGAATCATTTTCTGACACCCTTTCGTGTCTCCTTATACTTCTTGTGCGACGTCTTCTATATTTTAAATCATCACATTAAACCTGGAGTTCCGAGAAATTTTTTTTTTTTGATAAGTAATCAATAATATTATAAATAGAGATAGGCAAAAACCCAAGTACACAAGATGGATACAGGAGATAAAACCTATCTAGGTCAACGATAGGGAAGCTAAAAAGTCATGTACATTCAGGCCATTAAAATCTATAGCAATGGCCCATAACATTAAAGTACTGAAAAGTAAAGCTCTAAGTTCCCCCGGTGACCGCTCCTTGTTTTCAAAAGTCCGATCATTGCGCTCTTGCCAAATAAACCACATGATACAGATCGGGATTATTTTCCACACCTCCTTAATTTGTTGAACTCCTCTCGGAAGTGTCCAACTGGCCAACAGATCAACCACAGTTTCTGGCATCACGAAGGGTAACTCTACTCGATTGAAAACTTCCACCCACAAGGCTCTCATTATCTCGCAATGTAACAATAGATGATCCTCTGTCTCGCCTGATCTCTTGCACAAGCAACACCAGTCTAGTATAACTAACCGTCGCTTCCTCAGGTTGTCTGTGGTCAGAATCTTCCCCCATGCTGCTGTCCATGTAAAGAAAACTGCTTTCGGAGGCGCCTTATTTCTCCAAAGTCTCTTCCATGGGAACTGAATGGTTGTGGTGTGGGAAAGGGACTTATAGAAGGATCTAACTGAGAAGATGCCCTTACCCGTCGGGTTCCACCATAAGCTATCAGCTTGCTGTCTATTTGGCTTCACAGAATATATGAGGCTGAAAAAGGCTTCAAAAATGTATACTTCCCAATCTTGTGCCGCTCTACTAAATGTCACGTTCCACTGCACATGATCCCCAGATATAATCATGAGGTCCTCAATGGATGCTTCCTGGTTGCGAGCCACACGGAAAACAGCTGGAAATGCGTCCTTTAGGGCCTCACTCCCACACCAAATGTCCTCCCAAAACTTAATACGGGATCCCCTCCCCAACACCATTTTAGAGTGAGTAATAAAGTCCCCCCACCCTCGCCTAATGTGTTTCCATATCCCCCACTCCACTTGCCCCATTTACCTCTTTTGTGCACCATCCCCCCCCATAAACTTCCATGTTTATAATCAATCACCAGTTTCCATAGAGCTCCGGTTTCCAAATTATACCGCCATAACCACTTCCCAAGCAAAGCCCGATTGAATGTTCTCAAATTCTTTATACCCAACCCACCTGACGAGATTGGTCTACGCACCTTGTCCCAGCTTACTAAATGAAATTTGAATTCATCCCCTATCCCACTCCATAGGAAATCACGATACAGTTTCTCAATCCGAGCCGCTACACTGACAGGCAATTGAAACAAAGATAGAAAGTACGTAGGTAAGTTAGAAAGGGTACTCTTAATGAGAGTAACTCGGCCACCTTTCAACAAATACAATCTCTTCCATCTTGCCAATTTCCTTCCTATCTTTTCAATAACAGAATCCCAAATGGATGAGGCCCTAGCAGCAGCCCCCAAAGTTAATCCCAAATAGGAATGGGAAGAGAAGCTATCTTACACCCAAGAATGCTAGCTAACTGCCTAGTATTGCTCACATTCCCCACTGGTACTAACTCTGACTTGTCAAAATTAATTTTCAGGCCCGACGCTGCTTCAAAGCATAATAACAGAGCCTTCAATGTCCTCAACTGGTTGTGATCAACCTCGCAAAATCAAAGGGTGTCATCTGCAAATAGTAAGTGAGACAAAATGATAGTACCCCAATTGGGGTCACCAATCGGAAAACCAGCCACCAACCCATGCGTGACCACCGCCGATATCATCCTACTCAATGCCTCCATAACGATAACAAAAAGGAGTGGGGACAGAGGATCTCCTTGTCTGAGACCTCGAGAGCTGCTAAAGAAGCCAGTCAGGCAGCCATTTATCAAGACTGAAAATCTGGCTGTAGAGATACACCACCTGATCCAACTACACCATATCACCCCAAAACCACATCTACCCAACACATACAAGAGGAAATCCCAGTTTACATGGTCATATGCCTTCTCCATATCTAATTTGCACAGAATCCCTGTGGATCCAGCCTTCAATCTGCTATCTAGTCCCTCATTTGCAATAAGAACTGAATCCAAGATTTGTCGCCCTTTAACAAAAGCATTTTGTGTTTTTGTGATAATCTTCCCCAAAACCACCCTCAATCTGTTAGCCAGAACCTTTGAAATAATTTTATATACACCATTCACCAAGCTGATGGGTCGAAAATCCTTAATCTCCACCGCCCCAATCTTCTTAGGGATCAACGCAATAAATGTGGCATTTATGCTTTTCTCAAACTTCCCAACCAAAGAAACTTCCTGAAACACATTCATTAAATCTACTTTCACCACTTCCCAACAAGAGTGGAAAAAGCCCATCGAGAAACCATCTGGACCGGGAGCTTTATCTTTGACCATACGTCTCACTACGTCATACACTTCCCCTTCTTCAAAGGGCCTTTCTAACCACTCCGCTTCTTGAGGCTCAATAGTATCAAAACCAAGGCCATCCATCTTTGGCCTCCATTCCTCTCTTTTTGTAAGTAGTTGTTCATAGAAATCCACCACATGTTCACTAATCACCGGGGCATCCTTACACACCATACCATTTATATTCAACATTTCAATGGTATTATTTTTTCTATGGGAATTGGCAACTCTATGGAAGAACTTTGTACTCCGATCCCCTTCTTTCAGCCACAATGCTCTCGACTTCTGACGCCAAGAAGTCTCTTCTAATGATAGTACTCTCTCTATTTCTAAAACCAACTCAGTCTTCCTCAATATTTCCTGTGGTACGAGAGCTCTAACCTCAAGTATACACTCGAGCTGTTGTAATTCATCCACCATGCGTTTCTTACGCTCCCCTAAATCTCCAAAGGATTGTATGTTCCAAAGCTTAAGGTCATTTTTCAAAACTTTCAGTTTACTGGCTAAAATGAAAGAGGGGTTACCATAAAACTGATAAGAAGACCACCATTGCCTCACCTTATCCACAAAACCTTCACTTTTCAGCCACATGTTTTCAAACTTAAAATAACGGCGCCCACTTCGAATGCCCCCACAATCCAATAAGATAGGAAAATGATGAGCAAAGACGAGGGCAATCTCTTTTGGCACACCTCCGGATAGTGCACCTCCCATTCCGATGAGATGAGAAATCTGTCCAGCCGGGACCATGTCTGATTATTCGACCAAGTAAAAGCATCTCCCGATAGAGGGATATCCAACAAGTTTAACTCAAAAATACAATCAGAGAACTCTATCATTGCAGGTCGCATCCTACTCTCACCCGACCGTTCGCTTGTTGATCTAATGACATTAAAATCCCCTCCTATACACCACGGAAGTTCCCACCAACTGTGTAGCCCGGCAAGTTCCTCCCATAAAAATCTTCTGTCATTGTCCACATTTGGACCATATACCCCAGCAAATGCCCACACAAAATTATGTACCACACTCTTAAAAGAGCATGCCACTGTATATTCCCCCACAAACTCCTCCATTTTGTCAACAACTATTTTATCCCACATTACTAAAATACCTCCTGAAGCCCCGTTTGAAGCAAGATACACCCAATCTGCATAAGTACAGCTCCAAACACTTCGAACTAGTCTTCTAGAAATAGTTTTCAATTTAGTTTCTTGTAAACATACTATGTCCGCCCTCCATTCTCTCAGTAGATTTTTTATTTGAAGCCTCTTATTTG
Source organism: Juglans mandshurica (assembly GCA_022457165.1). Classification (NCBI taxonomy): domain Eukaryota; kingdom Viridiplantae; phylum Streptophyta; class Magnoliopsida; order Fagales; family Juglandaceae; genus Juglans; species Juglans mandshurica. The sequence continues at coordinate 17,690,378 of CM039629.1, forward strand.
CCTCATTTAGCCCCCGGACGTTCCAAGATATGATTTTTGGCTTCATAAATGAGAAGCCAGCCCCTTCCCTTTTGATTTTTCTCGGCTTGAACTTCCTTCATAGTTTAATGACCAAGTAAGGCGCTTGAGCTCCCGCTGTTTTTTCGACCCTGATTTCTTAGCTTGTGAGTGGCCCGCTTCTATGGCAGTAAGTAGCGCAAAAAACTGCTCTTCATAACCCACACAGTCCATACCTATCAAGTGTTGCAACTCTTTCACCTTTTTTAGCATCCAATCCGGTGTAGTTGATTCATTTGGAAGTAAACGTTTCAATGGGATAGGCTCCTCTACACTATAAGCCCACTGCGTAGAATGTATCTCTCTCTTTTCTTCCTCCCCAAATAAATTTCTACCCTCCCATTCAACCACAGCATCACTAGATGGAAATTGAGTCTCAGGGACTAACAAAATCTCGCTCCCAAGGAGCCCAACATCCACCATCTCCAACCCAGTCCCCTCTGCCCCGAGAACACTAGCTTCAGTACTGTCATCATGCCGTATAAGCTCAATGTGATCCTTGGAGTGAATCTGAAGCTCCGGCAAGGAGGAGGAGCCTCCCCCTAGGTTCATCGGCACTGTCTGGCTGTGTAAATCTACAGCAGCTATGCTCGGTGGCTGGTTTACGCCCCGGGAGATACCTGGTAACCCCCCCGTCGCAGGACAAAGAGGGGATTCCAGGTTCGGAACCTCTGCCTGATGCAGAGGGGACACCGGCGAAGCAATGGTGTCACCGTGTACGCCGTCGTCTCTCACTATGGGTTGAGAGAGACCCAGTTTCACCGTAGGCTGTAGCACAACAATGGTGTCGCCGTGTTCACCGGAACCATCTGCCGATGGTGTCACCACCGCCGATGGTGTCGCCATGTTCACTGTGTTCGCCGGGGCCATCTGGTTCGTTACCGACAGGGGTGGAGCCGACGGCATCACCGAGACAGACGAGGTGCGTCTCCTCCATGCATAAGGGCCCGTGGGCTGCGTTGGACGCCGAGGCCCAACAGCACAGCCCAGCCCTTGACCCGTGCCCCCCTCACCCAGACCCGAGCCCCCCTCCTCTTTATCCTCTTGAACGCACCGTTTTAGAAGATTAATATTAAGCTGTAAAACATCCACTTGTCTCTGCATATCTATCACAGCCCGAAGGATTTCATCCTTATTTAGACCGACACAATCTCTGCCACCACCACCCTCACTGCTCTGCTCCCCTACAGGAACAGCGTCGCGTACAGATTGCAACGGCACTGCACCACCCACCCCAGCAAGTTGACAAGATGGGTTCACTACCCTCGGGTTTTTGAAAGCCTCCAAGTACGAAGGCTGAGCTACCATCCTTCCCGTCGTAGACAACCCTTTGTAACCACCATGCCCAGCCTCCTTCAAGACCTCCACCATCTTCCTCCAACCCCTACCATCCCTATCTTCCAGAATAAAGATGCAGTTTCGACGGCCGCCTCTCCCATACTCCACCAAAGCCATGAAAACTCCCTGGAGATTAGAACACCTCTGTGCTATGAAGCCCCTGTCACCTTCCTTATGCCCTGTATAAAACTCCTTTCTTCCAGCCATTAAACAATCTTCCAAAGCTTTAGTGAACCAGTGCACTGTAACCATCTCCAAAGTCATTTTCTTCACCAGCTTCCACCCCTTTTCGGTAATGAGAATCCTACACCCATCCCTTAACACCTCAAAAGACTTAAGTTCTATGTTTATTACTCTCCGATGATCCATTATCCTTCCCTTTGAACTAAAAACCACTATCAAACTCCCACCAACTCCATTGAGATGAAGCAGAAAGTTTACGTAGGGAAGTTGTACGGAGAGAAAACTTTTAGAAAACCACTAGAGAGAGAACCTTCAGTTTTTCATGGACATTCTCACCTTACATTATTTATCTCAGTGGTAACCATGACTCAAAAGAGAAGACATTATAATTCAAGAATGCAAAGCGAGTTCCGAGAATTGTTGGTAAAAGTGCACTTAAGCGCAAAGTGATAAGGCCAGAGTTTTTCACTTAACAAAAGCAAAGCACATTTACAAAAGTGTGCTTTAAGCGGCTCTCTTTTGTGCTTTTTGTGTGAGCTGAAAGTACAAAATAGTGCGCTTTTGTATTTGAAAAAAAAAGGCTATGTTTGGAATATGGAAGCAGTTGAGCTCATTTGAGTTGAGTTCAAATTTAAGCCTAGCCCAACATCCAAGTACACAACTCCCAAATCACTAAACATCACTCAACTCAAGACATCTTTACACGTAATACCCACAACATTTTTCAACTCAACACCTCTTTACACGCGGGACCTACAACATTTTTCAACTTCTCATAAATACATCTAAACTTGTCTTAACATCCAAACACATCTAAACTCATCTTAGGTGAGCCCCACAAAACTCACTCCACCATCTCAACTCACTACTATTCATAAAGAACTCAACTTATCTAAACTCAGCTTAATATTCAAACGCAACCTAAAACTCATTTCTAGACCAAGAAAATGATGTAAACAAAGATTTTTTAGTGTTTAGTTGACATTGAAGATCATTTACGTCTCATCGCTAGATTGTCTCATTTGATGTGTATGCTTTGAACCCGATATAATCTTCCAAGTTGGTTTTCGAGATGGATTGATATTTGATTGTTTATGTTAGCATAACCCGATATACCTACAATATTGAGCTTTTTGGTATATTTTGATTGAACCTTATACTTTAATTTGATTATGGGTATCAAATATCATAGGTGTGCCTTGCGGCTTTGTTTTTTTTTTTTTTTTTTTTATGGTATTTAATGTGCTTTACATCAATCAAGCGCGCAATTGTATTTTGTGTCTAGGCTCTAAATGGCATTTGCACTTAAGTGCGCCTAGTGATTTAACCAACATCTGTTGCAAGTTGCAACTGTGCACCCACCTTTCACCTTTCCCTCCCTGTATGTCACATGATAGCTCAGTGAATTCGTTCAGCATTATGGGTGGTTAACAGTTCACTTCTTTAAATCTGGTTTGCAGGGACTAGTTGCTTTTCTGCACTATATGGCAAGTTGCTAATACCATCTGATCAAAACCTTCCTTGGACACACCAACCAGCTAGAGGACAATAGAAGCCAAACCGTGCCTTCGAAGTTAATATTGTGGTATTGGTTCCTTCGATGGAATAAAAGTAAACATGCTCGGTCAGAGTTCAGAAATTACAAGGGCAACACTGGAAAAAGGGTGGACAAAATTGAGCAACTTTTCTGATTTAATTTATCTTCAATCGTGTTATCAGAAGAAGTCAGTATGCGAAAAATGCTCTTCAGCCTGTATTACAGTTTGCTTCTTTTTACCTCTTGTAGAATTATTTTGCTCATCTTTTAGCCTATTTTCACATCAAGACTCGAGCAGTTTGGTGATGGAATGTATTTGTATTCGTCTTTTCTGTTCTTGTTGGGAATATCATCAGCTGAATTTGCATCCCTTACTCACATGATGGAACCTATCTGTAGATGATGGGTGAAAGCAAGCTTGACATTTCACAAAATTTTACTCAAATTAGAAATGCTTGGAAACCGTTGGAATGTGGAACTTATCTCATATCAGAATATCTCATTCAAGATTGGACTCAAGATCAAGTGATTTGGAGGTCTAGAGTTTGGTCCTAGTACCTAAAGCAGGAGAGAAATAGACATATAAATTGAATTTTATGTATTTATAACCGACAAAAATGAATTTTTCAAGAAGTACTAAATGCCTAATTAATGTTATGAAGTTACAGTTGATTTGAATTTCAAACTTCTGAGAAGCATTTTTATGAGAATTTGACTTAGGGTTTGTTTGGATTCAAATATGAGAAGAAATGGTTTTAGATAAAAGTAGAAAAAAATTATTATTAGAGTATTATTTTTTAATATTATTTAGGGCTGTGCAAAAAAGTACATAGCCCGATCTGTCTGTAAGACCCGATCCGATCCGACCCGAAAATGCGGGTTGAAATAGCTTGCGGGTCGAACCCGCTGAAACCGACTATACATTTTCACAATTGATCACAAACCCTAGCTGCCATCCCTCCTCATTTCTCTCTGTCGTTATAAGCACTTGTAGTTGATTTAAAGCACGAGTTGGAGCATCGTTCAACCACAAGGAAAATCCTCAATTTTATGCCAATTTGGAAAAAAAAAAAAAAATAGAGAACAAACAGAGCATTTCATCACGGAAAAAACCCAACCTTGTAAATACACGAACGAACCAACGAATTAAATTGAAGAAGAAAAGCAAGGCTTGCTTACATCAACCGTAAGGAGCTCGGTCCAAGCGCCATCCTGGAATCCCCATAAAACCCATATCGGATGCTCTGCAAAAATGCCCATTTCATCACGGGTCCGATGAAAACCAACATGAAAGTGACGAAAGTAACACCTGAGAGGAGAACCCAAATTGATATCAGGGGGCTCTTGTGGCCACCACTGTCACCGTCACCCGCAAGTGCTATGCTAGAGCCGTAGGATCCATGCAGCGATGTCGTCGAACACAGCTCCAACCACGGCGAGCTCTCCCACTCTATTACGGTTGAGGTTATGGCGAGCTCCAACCATAGCGACCCATCCCTTCTTGTCGAACATCCGTCCCTTCTTGTATAACGCAGCGATGTTGTCGATTTCCTCTGTTAGTTCCTCTCACTCTCGCTTTCTCTCTGCATTTATGCTCCTGTACCCCTTTCGAACTCGATCTTACATCAACCCGTTTGTATCTCGATCTCTTGATATTAAGGTCTTATTACTTTTCAAACTTGAGTCGGGTCGGGACGGGTCAAACCGCTTATTTTGTTCTGCGTGATGGGTTGGGTCGGGTCGGGTCGGGTCGGTCCTAAATACTAATCGGGTCAGTCGGTGCTCACCCCTAATATTATTATTGTTTTGGGATTTGAAAAAGTTAAAATTATTTATTATATTTTGTGTGAGAATTTGAAAAAATTGTAATGATGAGATGAGATGAGATATCACATTTTCTGAATCTAAACGGGCCTTATTAAAAATGGTTTTTGAAAGAATATTTTTACAAGTTTTTTTTTATACATTACAAAAGTTGTTTTTGTTCGAAAATTTTGAAGAGTTCCAGGCAAGTGCCAAGTGTTATACTTCAGTGGCCAGACCAGCAATTAGCCTGGGACCCAAAATTCAGAAAATCCACCAAAATTATATTTTTTTTATGAATTTTTACACGAGATAGATTTTATATAATTTAATTTTTATTGTTTCAGATATATTAAAAAAACAAACAAACATACGAAAGAATCTAACAAAGTGTTATTAGATAGTGTTGATAAAGAAGTAAATAACTTCGAGACGCAAAAATAAAACATAGTGAAACCGAGATGGGGTGTGTGTGGATGATGAGGCATCTGCTCCATTCGAACCCTTCAATGGCCTCTCTTTCCCCTCCTTTGCACCAATGCCCCCTCTCCTTCTCATCTCCCAAACCACCACTCTCTCTCATTTCCCTCGTCTTCTCCCTCCCCCGTCGCTCGCTTTCGACTGCCGCTTCTTCTCCTCCGACTCCTCACGTTTCCGTCCACCATAATTCCTCTCAATACGGTGAGTCTACCTATACGCCATCTGTATTCGTTTTACGAAGATGGAATAGTATTGAGTGGAGTTTCCATAAATCAATTTATGATTTTGGATTTGTGATTTCATGGTTTTTTTTTTTTTTAATGTGGGGGCGTGTTTTTTATTTTTATTTTTAATTTTGGGTAGGATATGCTGGTGGAATTGGAGTTTCGGGAGATGGCTCCAAGGTGCTTCTTAAGGGGATGAAATACTCTGAGCTTGAAGTAATTCTTAAGCTTAATCTTTATCTGATTTGCTTTTCGTTTTTCTTTATTTGTTTCTTTGTACTCAGCTGCTTCCATTACGGTGGTGCAGTTAACTCTATATATGTCATTTCTCATAATAGATGGGAAAACTTTTCAATTTAAACATGGTTAGGTGGTGTTTACGATATATTTTTTTTCTTTGCAAAACAAGTGTAATGTGGGCAATTTTTCAAAACAAGATATGGTTGTGTATTTTTTTAAGTTTCTGAAGTATAATTGGATTGCCATTTTCATGGAAATATCTAAACTTTGAGCTTCTTGGTTGAATCTCAAGACTTAATATTTCTAATAGTGAGAACTTGCTTTGTCAGAATTGGGTTCAGTTACAAGGATACAGACCTGGTCAGGCTCTAATGCTATGGAAGCGCCTTTATGGAAATAACATCTGGGCACATCACATTGATGAGTTGGAAGGTTTTCTACTACTTTTTTCGGTAGCATATTAGAATATATCACTACATTGTTATGTAATCTCCCTAGTAACTTGGTTGGCTGTTGATTTAATATATTTGTCAATTTTAAGTTCATGCGATGGTTAGATATATACTTCTATGTCAATATTCTCTCCCTCTGATTGGCCTCTTAAGTCTTATGAATTCTAGTCTGTGTTGTACGATAGGTTTGAACAAAGATTTCAAGAAAATGTTGTGTGAAAATGCTGAATTCAAGGTTTTATCTTTGAAAGAAATTCTCACAGCATGTGACGGAACTAGGAAGGTAGATATGATCTTTTCCTTTTCTAGCTGCACATCTAATTTATGTTATTTATTTGTCTTTAAAAATATTACTTTCATTTCTTCAGAATCTTCTCATTGATTTTGAAAAATGGCAGGAGGTTGCAGATATTATTTACATTGGAAGATGACCTGGTAATAGAGACAGTTGTCATACCTTGTGATAGGGGCAGGACTACTGTTTGTGTCTCCAGTCAAGTGGGTTGTGCCATGAATTGTCAATTTTGCTACACTGGCAGGCAAGCTTTTATTTTTCTCCTGGAACCATGCAACTTGTATATTCACATAAAAAAAACTATGCAACTTACATATTCCAATTTCTAGTGTCCTAGACAAGCTGCATGTATTTTGAATATTAACATATTTTTCAGGATGGGTTTAAAGAGACATTTAACTGCAGCTGAGATAGTAGAGCAAGCTGTATTTGCCCGGCGTCTACTCACGAGTGAAGTTGGTTCCATTACCAATGTTGTATTTATGGTTAGTCAACCTTTCCAGACACAATTTCATAACACTGGATCTTTTTGGCCAACATAAACATAATCCAAACATCAATTAGCATACAAAGGCTTTCATTGATTCAACCTTGCAATTCTCTTTTCCTGCAATGGTGCAGTAGTGCATTGTGTTCTAGAGTAAATGTTGTAATTGTGAAGCATATGTGGTTTGAAATTTTTATTGAGGCATTTTATACGTTCTATTGATGCTGCTTTGGTTCTATATCTTCTCACGATAGAAAGAGAAAACATATCACTTTTTATGAGGAAACGACATACATTTTATAGGTCATTTTTTAGTTTAAGGGGCTACATCCATTGTATTAATGACTATGATAAAGGCATGCAAACAATTTGAACTAGTTCTTTCAAGGTAATTTCATTTGCTTTAGTTTCTCTTCATCTTTTAGCTATATAATCCTCTTTTAGCTATATAATCCTTCATACACGCTTGACTAGACTTTCAAGACTAGAAGTTGTTCTTGTGACTGTATTTTCTTTTTCTTCTTCTTTTGCTCCCTCAATTTACTCACACACTCACAGGGACTCGATTAAGCCTCCGATCTCACTGCCACTCCTTGCTTCTTCTTTTTCTTTTATTTTATTTTATTTTTTTTGGGGGGGGGGGTGTTGTTGCGTGTGGCAGAACTAGATGTCACAAAGGCCATTAGCAGTATTTTCTTCATTTGTGTATGATACATGTGAAATTCATAACTTATTCATGGATCATATTAGAGGAGAGAAAGAAGTAATGTAAAAATATGCACCTTCTGTTTGTAAGTAATGTAAGTATTCTTATAATAGGGTATGTACTTGTATTTGTAGGGAATGGGAGAACCACTTCACAACATTGACAATGTCATAAAAGCTGCAGAAATTATGGTGCATGACCAAGGCCTTTATTTCAGTCCTCGCAAGGTCACTGTCTCAACCAGTGGGCTTGTTCCTCAGCTGAGGCGTTTTCTTCGTGAATCCAATTGTGCTTTAGCTGTTAGCTTGAATGCAACAACTGACGAGGTACTACTACAATTTATCTGGTATGCAGAACACACACGTGCAAAGAAGGTTTGCCTTTCTTACACCGTAAACATTACAGGTCAGAAACTGGATAATGCCAATTAACCGCAAATATAAATTAGGCTTGCTTCTTCAGACTCTTCGGGAGGAACTTCGCTTGAAGCATAACTACAAAGTTCTCTTTGAATATGTAATGCTTTCAGGAGTAAATGACAGGTTGGATAAACCTTTCCGCTTTTCCACATTTTTTGACTGGGGTATATGATTTATTTGCTATTTCCAGCTATCATGCAAGGCTGCTACATAGTTTTATGTGGTTCATCCTACAATATTTGTGGCTTATCGCACTGGCTTTGACTTAAATGATATTATTTTTTTTTATCAGTAAATAAGAAATTTTATTGATAATAGGCAAAGCCAAGTGCATGGGACACATACAAGAGCCACACTTAATCTGTTATTGACTTAGTCTGTGTTTATGTTTGCAGCATTGAGGATGCCACGAGGCTTATTGATCTTGTTCAGGACATTCCGTGCAAGATCAATCTTATATCATTCAATCCTCATACTGGATCCCAGTTTCGACCAACCAGTGAGGCAAAGATGATTGAGTTTCGAAATGTTTTGGCTGAAGCAGGGTGCATTGTTTTCTTGCGACTTAGTAGAGGTGATGATCAGATGGCTGCCTGTGGTCAGCTTGGCAAGCCTGGTACAATCAAGGCTCCTTTGCTCCGTGTACCAGACCAATTCCAAATGGCAGTGAATATGTGAATGCGATTTATTTTTGAGCATGTGATGATGAGTTGTGCCAAATTGGTCTTCCCTGCTTATCTGTTGCTTAAAAAAAAAGATGATGCTGAAGGATCTACATATGCACTTGGTAACAAAAAAAAAATGGTATTTTCTGATACCTTGGACTTGTTTGTGTAGCAGAATAATATGGAGCTGAGCTTGGGTGTTTGACCTCTATGAAATATGATTTTTTCCTTTTAGTAGTTACAACATTTTTCCCTTTCCCGTCTTGTTATTGGATGGCCTTGTAGCCATAATTTGTAGGCTAGATTTGCACCCGACGGAGAAAACACATTGATGCCCTAAAAGGGTTGTCATGACCATAACTTCCCGGGACAGAGTTCAGAAAGCATTCAATTGAATGAAGAGGATAGTGATGCTAACTTTAGATGCTACCTCTTTTATTGCTCAAGACTTGTACTGGTTTTGTTTTTGTTATTCCTTGATGATAATACACTAATACTAGAATGAGTGCTAGCCCGAAGTCTTTTCTTTTTTGCACAACCATTTGAAAAGTTGAAAAATACTACATTTATATTCTAATTTGATCTTACTATGCTGATGTGGCATTGTTTATTATTCTTTGGACGATGGTGATTTGTGTAGTGTGATTTTTGAGCGAAGTGTTTAGAGCATCTGAGTAGAAGTTTATGTACATTCTCTTTATTTTTTAACAAGTAAAATGAAATTTTTATTGATATGAATTAAATAGGCGAAGTTCATGTACACAAAAAGTATACAAAAAGAACATCTAAAGATTTGCGAAGTCAAAATGTGTTTTGTTATCTTTAGAATTTTCTTTCTTTTTTGGATAACTATTAATTATTTTTTTTAAGCATCTTATTAGGGTTGCTACTCGTATCTCCTGGACAGGTCTCCTGGGTCTTGCCTCCTGCTCTTGCATGGACGGGGGGGCAAGTTGGCCCCCTAGGCTCACCCCACGTGGGCAGGTGCCCCGTCTGAATGTCTAGGGGATTGGCCTCCCAGTCCGTCTGGCCCCCAAAGGGCCCATCAAGGTCAAAACTTGTATTTGTGCTGTTTTGGGTCCAAAATCCTTTTGTGAGCTAAATTTGGCCTAAAACCTTATTTTACTAATACATTAAATTAAAATCATAAAACATAAAATTAAAATTAAATGTATAAAACATAAGTTCTAACTAATAATTTTAAGTTAGTACAAGTAGTATATATTATTACACATTAATCTAAAACTATTACAAATTAGTATAAAAATATTATAAATTGTCAAATAACTTAATGAATAACAATGTTTAAATAATTGAAATACATTTAAAAAAAAAAAGGAAACAAATGTAACAATATGAACATGTAGGCTTGTAGCAAGATGAGATGGATACTCCAAGTGGCAAGCACTTTTCCTGAAGTTATCCATACACCAATTTAATTTGAAATTAAGTTTGTCAAATAAATATAATACAACCTATTATAAGCAAAAGCAAAATAATGAATTAAGAGCGACTACCACTTCCAAACTGATCAATATCATCCTCCTCATAGCTATTCGCAAAGTCTATCACCTCTGAAACCTGAATATGCTTTCGTGTGATTCAATTCTTAGTGCAAATCAAAATCTTCATAGTATTAGGAGACAATGAACTCTAAAATAGGTTCAATATGCATTTGGGGTTATGCAAAACCTCCACCGACTCCGACCGATCGACACCCATTTCGGCTTTGACTCTAACGGAGTCGGAATAGTCGAAATTTGAAGTTGGAGTCCATATGGGCTCCAAACTTAGACTCCGATCTGAAGATAGAACAAACTTTTTAATGAATTTGATGAAATACTTGATTTTTTTTTTTTTTTTATATCCGGACTCTCCTTATTATACTCCTTTGTTTTCCAAAGAAGATTGATCATTAAGAGAAGAGGGGAGGGGAGGGGAGGGGAGGGGGGGGGGGGGGGTAAAACTAAACTTCTTCATTTTTTACATTTCACTTATGTTGGTTATTTTATTGGGATGATAGTTAACTAACTAGTTGAAACTACGTCGTTCCATTTCAAGTGGAACAACGTTGTTTTGTGCACATCGGGAGTCCAAAACTGAGGACCCCCTTCTCCCCCTCACTCTTTTGCTAATCTTTTCTCTCGACGGCGGCCGAGGGGGGGGGGGGGGGTTAGACGTTGTTTTGTACACATTGGGGGTTCAAAACTTAGGACCCCCTTCTCCCCCTCACTCTTTCGCTAATATTTTCTCTCCTTTCTGTTTCTCTCTGCCCGTCATTCGTTCTGCACTTTCTTGTCGTTGCTGTGATGCCGTCGTGAGCCCAACCCCACCGTAAACTACTTCCTGTCAATTATCGCGATGCTGTAAGTATATTTTGGCCTCCTAATTTTGATTTGTTTTTGTTGTTTGATTTGTATTGATTTCAATTTATAGGGTTCCAAAATTTTGGAGATTCTTCGATTATTGTTGCAGCTGACTTTACTATAAATTTAATTTAATTATTAAGTTCTTTTTGTTGTTTGAGGGCTGTCTAGTTTTTTTTTTTTTTTTTGCCCTATTAATTCCATTTGTAGGGATTTGAAAATTTTTAGAGTTTTTCTCCGAATTGGGGGATTTCATTTTATTGAGTTCATTTTGTTGTTTGAGGGCTGCCTAGTTTTGTATTAAGATTGTGGAATTTCGGTTTTCAGCCTTTGAATTGGGGGATTTTGATTTTGAGACTAGAGTTTTTCTAAACATTGGGGGATTTGAATTGGGAATTCCACTAGATCACACAATCTATTAGGAATAATGATGCTCAAAGCTCAGATTATAATCAAATCATATTTATCAAGAACTTTTACATAAACTTAGGGGTGTAAATTTAAACCGGGAAACCGAAAAATCGGTCTGGACCGGACCGGTTGGTCCGGTTTTGAACCGGTCCGGTCTGGAACCGATTCTTATTTTATGAAAACCGGCCGGTTCCGGTCCTGTTCCGGTTCCGTAGTTTCCGGGATCGAACCGGACCGATTGGGAAAAAAATATATAAAAATTAATTTTATATATTATACAAAATATTTATATATATAATTATATGTTAAATTTTTATATATAATATATATAATTATATATCATATATGAAAAAATTTCATATTATAATTTATAAATACTAACATAAAATGTTAATCTTAAATATGAACATTTGTAATTTATTTGATCATATGTTATTAATATAATTATATATAAGATAATGTTGTTATAATTTATAAAATAAAAATTTAATCTTAAAGATGAAAATTTAATTGATCATATGCTTTAAGCATAATATATATATTAAATTATTAATAACATTTTATAATAAGAAATAACACTTTATTATATGTTTTTTACATTTAAAAAAATTGAAAAACCGGACCGGACCGGAAACCGGTAAAACTGGATGTACCGGTTTAAGAGGGTAATCGGAGCGTAATCGGTTTTGAAAAATACAAAACCGGTATATACCAGTTCAGTCCTAGATTTTGTCCAAAACCGGACCGAACCGGTTACACCCCTACATAAACTGCATAGCTAAACAATGAGTTAATTTAATTAAATAAGTTGTCTTTCCACAATGAATATGTGTGATTAGTATATTTTTTTAAATCTTTGTGGTTTTTAGTATTTTCTGTTTCTTTTTAAAAAACACACATATAGTTTTAAAAAAACAAAATACATGTTCAGTAGGGCTGCAACCCGACCAACCCGCTCCGTGTTTTGGTCCGACCCGACCCGTATTCAGAAGGAAACAAACCGATATGGACCGACCCGACCCGAGATTGGAAGAGGTAAAACTGCAAATCAGCTGCAGAACGAAACAAACCCAGATAAGAACAAAATGCCCTTGCCCTCGATGACGACGAATCGGGTAGACAACGTCGTCCTCTCTATCTGCAACTTCTGGGTTAAATTTGTCTGTCCCATTCTTGAGCTCAAACAAGTAATGGCTTAGGTGGTGGTGCTGTCCCAAACAATTTTTTGTCAAAAATCTTCAAAGGGTTGCTGTGTAAGCACCGCAAAGTCATCTGATTTACTAAAGAAGCAACATTCTTTGGTGGGAACTTAACCACCAAGACCGAGATCTGATGCAAATGAGAGTAGAGCAGCCCCTTCTTCAGCTGAGGAAGAAACCATCAAGGAGGTACTCTTCGAAACCCCAAAGCCCAAGCCTCATCAACCTCTAGGTTTCCAATCTACTGCTACTAAGCCTGTGTTTAACGGAGTCAAAGATAATGACGGAGATGGAGACGACGAAGACAACAATCGTGAAGATTTACAGAGGAGTGATAAGTTCTTCTTTTCTTTTGCTCTGTTTTTTAATAGTGAAGATTTACAGATTTACAGACGACGAAGACAACAATCATGAAGACAACAACCTCTAGGGAGTTCTTCTTTTCTTTTGCTCTGTTTTTTAATGGGACAAGCAGATTTACAGAGGAGTGAGAAGTTAGAACGGTGTAGTCGGTTTCACGGGTTCGACCCGCAAGTTACTTCAATCCGATTTTTCGTGTTGGGTGGAATCGGGTCTCACGGACGGATTGGATCTAAACATTTTTTGCACAGCCCTAATGTTCAGTGGTGGCCACCACTACACGTCTGTTAACAAAAAAAGAATCCCAATTCTTGGATTCCTTATGGTGTGGTAGTTGTGCGTATTCTAATGAAGAGCAATCTGACTAAATTCTGTGAAATGGTCTCAATGTGTTTCCAACATAATATATTCTGGATACATATTACTTTGAATTATCTTAAAGTCATTAGGACTTCTTAATTCCTACAAAGATTAACATTCTCAAGTTTAGAAGAATTCTCATGGAATATCATATGGAACTCCTACTAGCTAATAAAGGTTGAAAATATTATACTACAAACATGTACTTTGAGGAGTCGAGGCTTTATGACTACTTGCAACAATGTTGTAATGACACTGGCTGGTTGTTGAATGGTATGGCTCTGAGGATGAAATCTAAATATAATAAATATTGGGGATGTTGAGAAAATAAACAGATTATTATTTGTGGCTGCGATTCTTGAATCCTATATAAGTTAGTTATTATAAAATTTAGATTAGGGACGTCCTTGATGATGAGAAGGTTGATCAATTTATTAGAGTGTTGAAGAATGATATTCATGACTTTTATAGTCATTACAACAACAATGGTTAGTCTTCAAGCCAAGGTGGTAGCTCCTCACGATCAACCGGCTTGATATCTTCCTTAGGTGACACACAAGGAAGGGGTTCAATTGTTTTGATGCAAATGTATAATGAAGTCCTGGTATCGAGGAATATTATGTAGTGTAATTTTGAGGTTGAGCGTTATTTTATGAAAAATGTCGAGGCACCTAGTGATATATTTCATATATTAACTTGGTGGAAAGTTCATTCCACTAACTTTGCAGTCCTTTCCCGAGTAGCCCGTGATGTGCTAGCCATTCTTATCGCTACGATTGCCTCTAAGTTGGCGTTTAACATCGAATGTCTCATGTTGGATGCTTATCGGAATTCATTGGCTCCGACCACCATGGAGGCCCTCATTTGAACACAAAACTAGCTAAGTTCAATGCCTATTGGACTAGATATTATTGATAATGCTGATAGCTATATGCTTGAATCGGGTAACTTTATATTTTAGCTTTCATTTTTTAAATTATTAATTACATATTTTTAATGTTTTAATTATTTGAGTTATAATTTTATGTTTTTCTAGGCCTAGCTGTGAACTCTAAAATAATTACAGATGATTAAGACGGACACATTGTGGGATGGAGTCCGGACTATCCAGTAGATCATTAACTTTCATGTGAGGTACTTTAATCTTAGTATGTTTAATTTGGCTAAGTAGTGTAATGTCTAATTTTTATTTATTTATTTATTTCCAAAACAATGTAGGATGCTTGGAATTGGAGGTCGATGGTGTTGATAATTATTTATTGTAAATTGTAGCCTTTTATTTTATTATGATTTATTATTACATTGTAAATTGGTTGACGACTTTGGTGAAGTTGGTTAGGGTTAGTTGTGATTGTGGTGGACGGGTGGTTGTTTGTGGTGATTGTGATTGTAATTTTGGTGGTTGTTTGGTGGTTTCAAGGATTTTAATTTACATTGTGTTTTGATTGTGTGTTTTTTCTCTTTTATTTTGTAATGTATGTAATTTACTCATTGTATTTATGTTTATTTTTATAGTAGTTTTCGGAAATGGGAAGCGCACTGGGCCTTTGGTATTTTTAGTCTTTTTTTTTTAATTTTTATAATAGGTTTTCAAAAATGAGGAGCCCAAATAAAGATTGGGCCATGTGCAGGGCCAACTTAGATCGAAGCTTGGAGCTCTGATTGCCAACTCTAAACTCCGATCGGAGTCGGAATCTTACTCCCATCGGAGTCGAAGTCCGAAAATATACCTCCAATCGGAGGTAGGCTTTCTGACTTCGTCAGAATCGGAGCTCACCCCTATATGTGCCCACCAATGCTAAACACAAACTCTAAGGCTACAATAGAAATATAGATGACCAAAATACAGAGAGTTATCTCTCTAAGGACGGGATACTTGACGAGATTTACCTTCTACCATGTTATGATACCAAACTACTCCGCATATAACTGTATGTGCACCGACAATTATTTCTCCAAGTCCCATTGATAGTTTAAATTCTTCCAAAACTCGAGGGTATAGCCAAACCTCATACCCCACTTATATTTTTTCAGCCTGTCGGCTTCGGGAGTAGGTGATGCTGTAGATGGCGAAACTTCTATATTAATACTCCTATATGCGGTGAACTCATAATACAATCTATTGAGGGTGTCTTTAACCTTTACCACAAGTTGATCCACCCTTCCCTTACCATTAGTGCTTTTCAATCTATACACCATGCCATCAATTTTGTACTGTGGGTTAAGAACAATAGCCACATATAGGAAAACATTGATCTTACTCAAATCTCCCCAATACTTCTCATACTTGAGTCTCATGCTTAATGCCATAATCCTTAAAGTAGGATCAACACTTTTACACATTTCATTTAATTACTCTTTCTTCCGAGAAATTTGTTGACAGTATTCATTGGATGTTACATACAAAGACCCATAAATGATGTATGTCACCTCATAATCGATGAGCCACCTTGATCTCCCTTTGTCTTCGTTAAAGTAGTGGACATATTGCATGTCCTCCTCATTAATGACATCAAAGGCCTTTATATACTGTTCGGCCGTTTCCAACATTAAGAATGTTGAGTTCCATCTTACAGAAACATCAAGACACATCTTCTTGCATTCAATGCCCGCATCACGAACAAATATCTTGAACTTCTCAAGCCTAGCCAGTGAAGATCTCACAAACCTCATCGCATTTCTTACTTTTGCAACAGACTCGTGAACATCTCTTAAACCATCAGTCACAATAAGATTGAGGATAAGTGCACAACATATAGCATGCAAATACTCACCACTCAATATTGGCATATTGTCATCTCCAATCTTATTCTTCAAATACTCAAGTGCGGTATGATTAAACGAGACATTGTTAACTGTTATGTCACAACTCGTTCCAAATTCCACTCCTTTATTGCGAATTCTACTGCATTTCCCATGGTCTCACATTTGTGATTGACGATTAAACAAAACTTGAGAATTTTTTTTTGTGTAACTGCCAATATCTATCAACAAAAGCATTTAAATACATGTAGTACAAGTTTTGGATGTATGTCCATGTATCAGTGGTGAGACAAACTCTTTGACCTTTCAATTTGTTTCTTAATAAATCTTTCTGTACACCATAGAGTTTAAAGCATCATTCATCATTGTGTAATGAGAATGAATGTTAAACCTAGGTTCCAAGTACTTAGTAAAGGCTTGTAATCCTTCACCCTCCACAAATCGAAAAGGTAACCCATCTATTACGATCGTACAAGCTAAATGACTCCTACACCCCTTCGGATCATACTTCACAAACCCCTTCAACGTACTTCGCCTACTATTCTCATCCTCCATCTTCTTAAGTCCAATCTCCAATCTAGACTGACTCTTTTCAACTAAAGAATGTCTTATCAGACTCTTCTTGTATTGTTATTCTAAATAACTTTTCAATTGGGATGTACCATGTCGTTTGTAGTGCCATCCTTAAATCTTACCACAATGATTATACTTTGTTTGTGGGTCACTGGGGTCACTACTCTCAAACTTGGTAAAGTGTTTCCACACGATGAAAACAAGCTTATTCTTTTATGGGACCATGGATGTAGGGGTAGGTGTAGAGGAGCTAGCGTTAGTTCTAGTATTCAGGTTTGACCCACTATCTATGGATTGAAGGTTCGACAAACAATCAAACACTTGACAATGACAAGATGCAAAAATCAAACAGAAATTAAAATCATATAAATCACACAAAAGCTATTTTGGGGTTTCAGAAACCGCACAAATAAATTAGGGTTTTGGATTGAAACCCATCATACAAAGTACAAACTATTTTAGGGGGTTCAGTCTCCAAAACCCTAACATAAATTAGAGGTTCAGATTGAAACTCTAAAACTCATAGCATCCAACCTCAATTGAAACAAACACAAACACCAATCAAGCTCTAGAGCACCCAAAATACAACTCCATCCTCCATTGAAACAATCTTATCCTCCATAATCCATTGCAAAAAAGAAAAAGAAAAAAAAGGAAAAGGGGTTTCAAGAGATACTTACAGATGCAAGACATTGCTAGTACATGGAGCTACATGGTGTCCGTTATGTATTGGGATAATTGTTGGAAACTTCTCTGCCATTTGGATCGGAGAATTTATGGAGGAAATCGGGTTTTAAATTTCCAGAAACCACACGATTATATAGCCAAAGGGAATACGCCGCGCCTAAAATCATCCCAAGCGCTGCTAATGTGGCTACTAAGCTATTTCTTTGGAAAGCTCCTACTAAGATGGGAAATTCCCCGATAAAGCTGCTAGTACCAGGTGAACTCATATTGGCCAAAGTGGAAGAGAAGGAAATGGTAGAGAGATTCGGCATGGTGCTCACTGAACCTCCGTAATATCTAACAAGTCGAGTCTTATGTCGGTCATATAGAACACCAACACATAGAAAAAGGGCTGAAGGAACCAGTCCATGAGGCTGAGAGTGACTCGAGATAGGGGGAAAGATTTCATTAACCTTGTAATAAAACGATACCATTTTGGAAAACCTAAAACGGTATTGTTTTATTATATATATATATATTCGTGGGCCAGGCAAATGAGAGAAATCCTAGTTGGGGGATGGGGGTGGTGGGGGGTAGGCGGGCTGGATGCATAGGCCCACCCACCACCCACCCCTATGTTAAGATATAAAATAAATAATAAAATCTACCTCTTCCCATGAGTTTAAGTTTTTGGGACAAATAGTGATTTCACATGTTATCAGAGCAGAGATCCTGAGTTCGAATCCTGACTCTACGCTTTATCACATTTAATTAAATATTTCACGTGTTGGGCCATCCATTGAGGGGGAGTCTAGCCCACACATGAGGGGGAGTGTTAAGATAGAAAATAAATAATAAAATCTACCTCTTCCCATAAGCTGAAGCTTTTGGGACAAGTGGTGTTTTCATACCCTATATCTTATAATTTTTAGGTCATGTAGGTTTGAAAATGTTTTTTATAGTTAAGAGTTTTAATATTTCGGGATGTTATTATATTTATTTTTAATGTTGTAATTTTGCAGAGTAAAATGAATGCAAATGCCTGAAGCAGCAATTATACTACGACCAAGAGTAAGTTATGTTGTCTTCAAAGAATTTCAACTTGGAGTATTAGTATATGATAACTTGAAACAATGCTATTCTCAAATCTTGCATGTTTAAGACTTAAAAAATGTGTTTAAGATAATGAAATGAATCGATTTGCAATAGCTAACATAATTATTTCATTTGCACGAGAACCTAATAAAAGGAATTTTATACTATAATGTGTCAATTAGCTTCTTTTGAATTGAATTTTTGAGTTAACTTTTTGCTGAATGAAGACTTATGAAGTCAATGTGTAACTTATTTTTTACAAAAAGTATGCATAGAAGTAGTAGCTATGAATGGTTGTAACAGTATTATCCGTAGAGTGTTGGCATTAAGTTTTCTAAATTTGTTGTTAAAATTGAGCTAAAATGATATTTTAGCTAGGCTATATAATATATATACTCTTATTACCTCACACATTAGAGTATGTATAGTTTTTGGATTTTAAGAAGATTCATTTTATTTATCTGTCTATACTGTATATTACTGTTATTTTATTTTATTTTTATTTCTATTAAACTAATTGATTTCTTCGATTTATCGTTCTTACCCTACATATTTGTTAAATAAAAAAGATAAAAAAATAAAAATAAACGTGTGATATAAGATTGACGAATATAATTATTCTTTCTAAAAAGGACATGGATTTAAGAAGTGAAATAGAGTGGTTCAAGGATGTGCATTTCAACCAAATACAGCTTCCTCAGCTTAATTTTTGATTACAGTCCGTTTATTTTCATAAATAAGAGAAATTAAGATTAAAATTAAAAGTTAAATAAAATATTGTTAGAATATATTTTTTTAATATTATTTTTTATTTTAAAATTTAAAAAAATTAAATTATATATTTTATTTTATATGAAAATTTAAAAAAATTATATTAATTATATTAAATGAGATAGATTGATTGTAATTATGAAAAGAAAATTCTATACATTATAACCTTCCTTTTCAATGGAAAAACAAACGAGCTTAAATTGCCCATTTTCTCAGTACAGAAATTAAACGCAATTGATTTTGTTTTCGTACCCCGTGACTCCGTCGTGAGTCGCAGATCTCTCGTTTTCCCCAAATTTCTAATAATGGCCGACCCTCCTGCAACCCCAGAACCCAATCATTCACAACCCGAACCCGACATCGACACCCCCAATCCCTTATCAAGCCAACCCGACTCGGCGCCCGCCTCCTCACCACCACAACCGCAATCGTCGATTCCTTCGTCCCCACCTATCACTGCTAAACCTACTTCCAACGCTCCCGCTCTAGCCTCTGCGTTTCCGCCGCCGCCGCCTCCACCATTGCCTATGGTCTCCTATGCGCCGACTCATGTCTCCGGCGGAGCCGTGGCACCTTCATTCCGGCCGGTCCCGCAGTTCTTGCCTATGCCAAGTCCCGGTTTGACTAACCCCAATTACCAGAATCCTGGCGGGGTTCATCCCCCCGGTGTGAGCATGGCGGTGAGTGGTGGCGTTGGGGCGGGTCCGATGTCTGTGCCGCAGCCGATGCTGCCTTATCAGTTTCCGCCGGGTCATCCTCCGAGACCCTACCCGCCGCCGATGCCAAATGGGTACCCAGCGGTTCCTCAGGGTACTATACTTCCTCCCGGTGGGTTATTCCGTCTCTTTATGTTTGTATATGTATATTCTTACCTCCTCGACGAAAATGTTTGCATTTTCATTGCCAAATTCTTGTTTTTTTCACATGTCTGAACTCCGAACTCCTCATTGCTTATATGTAATTATAATGTCATTCTTGAAGTTCTTGTTGTTGGGCGTTGTTTTATCAGCTATAATCTTTGCTACGTACACCAATGAATACCTAATGAAAGAGGATATTTTTTTGATAAGTCAATGAAAGAGGGTATTAGTAAGCCTTTTAACCATCATCCTTGGCGCAGCATCAAATGATTGACAATAACAAATAGATTTTCAATCGTTTAATATCATATTGAGGGAATGATAGGATGATGACTAGAAGGGTTATGAACTCATTTCTTATATCCATTATTGCCAGTTACTAATATAATTATTTTTTTCATGTGCAATTTATATTCCTCTTGAATGTTTTGACAAGATTGTCTAACCCTTTCATATAAATATGTTTTGACAGGATTGTGTGTGTTTTTATTAAAAATAACATATGAAATAGCTGTTAAAGTACATTAAGGTTAGTTACTTATAAAAAAAAAACAGTACATTAAGGTTAGTTGTATGATATATTGGGGAAGTGTTTCTTAGAGATGAGTTGGGAAAGATTTATAGAATATGGGTTGGTTAAGGGGTATCGATGACGGTATGTTTTCTCCTACAGCATCTTGATTGAATACGGTGGGAAAGGTTGGAGGGCTTCATATTGCTTAGAGACCTCACTCTACAACTCCTTTTTTGGTATGGGCATATTTTTGCTTGGTTTCCTTGTTTGTCTTTCATATTAACATTGTTTTAATGGGAAAAAAAAGCCTTTGAGATTACACATTAAAGAATATATCAGGTTTCAGAAAGTTATATTATCCCATTTGTCATGTTGCATGTTTATTTTAGAAGGCTACTTTCTGGTAGTTATGAGGACACTTTCCCTTTCATGGGTTTATGATTTGCCAGAAGCTGACCATGTTTGCCACTGAATGCTCGTTGGCTTGTGTTCTAAGGTATTGAAATTCTTTCAGTTTCAGCTCCCTCGTTTTCTATTCATGCTGCACCTTGCGCTGCTACACTTCTGTTAGATAAATATGACGAAATTTACATGTAGTTTTGTGCTATCAAATTTCCTTTGTGCATGAGATGCTTCAAGTCTCATGATAATTAAATGTCAATTCTCTGCACTTGGTGGATGGGATGGTGTGAGAAGGCTAGTATGTTGTAAATGAATTCATAAGGTAAGCCCACTTTATGTATCCATGGTTTATGAACTGGATCCTTCTTTTTAACATTTCCTTCAGGTTATCTGTTCAGCCGGTGATAGTTTCCATGCCTGTGCTGCCATCTCTTATATGCTTTTGATGTGTGGTAACAACATTCAATTATTCGTTACATACTTTTTCGTATATATGTAGACTGGTGATGGGATTGATATTTATT
This sequence comes from Juglans mandshurica, assembly GCA_022457165.1. Taxonomy (NCBI): domain Eukaryota; kingdom Viridiplantae; phylum Streptophyta; class Magnoliopsida; order Fagales; family Juglandaceae; genus Juglans; species Juglans mandshurica. The sequence continues at coordinate 17,712,128 of CM039629.1, forward strand.
GTGTTTTGTTCGTTAACTTGCTCTGATGCATTTGCATAGGTAATTATTTCCATTTGCAGGACTTTCTCGTTATCCATCTCCATACACACCTATGGTTCGTCCTCCATTTCCTCCACGCTCTCCAGGAGTGATTAATGGCCTTCCAGCAGTGTCACGCCCCGCAATTCCAGGGGTTCCTAGAGCTCCTCGCCCCATTATACCCCCTGTTGTTATGCCAATTATTTCTATGGTTACACCAGCTGAGAAACCACAAACAACAGTTTACGTTGGTAAGATTGCATCAACAGTGGAAAATGATTTTATCCTGTCTCTCCTTCAGGTAGGTTGTTGACTTTCTGTGGTCAGTGTCCTATATATACTCCACTACTCCGTGTTCTTTCTCATTATGTATACTATCTGAACTCTCTACATTTTCTGAAGCTTTGTGGACCCATCAAAAGTTGGAAACGTGCTCAAGATCCCACAGACGGGACTCCTAAAGGATTTGGGTTCTGTGAATTTGAGTCTGCTGAGGGAGTTCTTCGTGCATTGCGTCAACTTAGTAAATTTAATATTGATGGGCAAGAATTGGTGGTATGTGAAGATTTCCACGTTTATATTTTTCTTGTGCAGAATTTATGATTGTTCTGTTAGTATTTTATCTCATCTTGAATGTTACGTGAATCTGAGACTGAAGTTTGCATTCTGGAAGTCTATTTTCTTCAGAGTATTTATTACTAAATGCCTGTTTCCACTTTCCATCACTAATGACCTAGCATCCAAATTACCCCTCTAATCTTGTGCCTCTTAAATAAGTAGATCAGCTGGGGCATTCAATCATAAAAGATACTTTTGGATTTATGCAGTTGTCAAATCTTAGCTCTTTTAAGATATAGTTCTGCCAAAGCCTTTAGAACACATTTCCTAAGCTCAATAACTAAACCTGAGATGAAATAGTAAATACTTCACTTAAAAATAGTATTAGAACTTATAACGTTTGAGGATGTTATTTGTTGCCAAGATTTCTGTTCGTGATTTCTTTGGTTTTTCTTAGATTCAATTGGAAGCCGCTTTCAATGACGAGCCCGAAAAATTTATATTACGCAATCGTTACCGTCCATCTTTATCAGCCAACTCCCCTCTTTCCATTTTTCCTTCCAAAGTTTACCACTCTTCATAGCTTCTTGAACTTCTTTTAGGGTCTCACTCCCCGAGTTCAAGAGTATACACTCGCATCATACGGCTCTGTTATGGAATCAGGACCTCCCCTTTCCTTTGACCAATGGTTGATTTCTTTTTTTAACTGATTTACCTACATATAAAATCTATAAACGAGATTTGTTGCTGATACTTGAAATTGCATCCCTTGGTCTTACAAAGACCTTGAAACCTAAGCTTGTGAAATAATTGTTTACAAAAGTTTTTATGTTCATCATTTTACTACTTTGTGCGGTGATTTGGACGAGTCATTGACTCATTATTATTTGATTTGAATAAGATATCTTTAGTTAGGGAACCGGCTTGTTGGAGGCCAAAGCTTGATGATTTGTTGTTTGAGGTAATTGATTTGTAGAGTGCAAGCTATTTGGAGAGACCTTTTGACGAAGATGAAATTTATAAGGTCATTACCGGTATGGCCAAGGACAAAGCGCTGGGTCCGGTTGGTTTTACGAGGGGATTCTTTCAAAATGTTGGGACATTGTGAAAGGGGATATGTTGCAGGTTTTCCATGAATTTCACTCTTTTAAAAAGTTTGAAAAATGCCTTAATGCGACGTTCATTGCTCTCATTCCAAAGAAACATGGGGCTACGACAATTGAGGAGTTTTGTCCTATAAGTTTGGTTAGTGGGGTATACAAGATCATCTCGAAGGTTCTTGCTAGTCGATTAAGTCTAGTGTTGGAACAAATTATTTCCAAGCCTCAAAATGCATTTTTTCGTGGGAGACAAATTCTCGACTCATTCTTATTGCAAATGAGTGTTTGGACCACAAAATGCCGGAGGGAGTTCCTTTGCAAGCTTGACGTGGAAAATGCATATGATCATGTGAATTGAGAGTTTCTTTTATACTTGCTCGGGAGGTGTGGTTTTGGTGATAGGTGGATCTCATGGATTAGACATTGTGTTTCCACTACCCGCTTTTCGATTCTAGTTAACGGCACTCCTGCGGGTTTTTTTGATAGTTCCTGTGGTTTGAGGCAAGGAGACCCTTTATCCTCTCTTCTGTTTGTTATAGTTATGGAGGCACTCGACCGGATGGTGAAGGCCGTGGTTGGAGGAGGGTTCCTATCAGGGTTCTAGGTGGGTAATGACGCTAATGATTCTATTATCATCTCACATCTCCTATTTGCAGATGACACCTTACTTTTTTGTGAAGCGAACCATAGTCAGATTCAATTGCTTTGAGTATTGTTATTATGTACCAATTGGTGCAAGGATGTACATAATTCAGACTTACCCAGACACCAACTCGCTAATGTACTATCTCAGACTTACATTGATACATTATGTACCCAGATACTGTCTACCTATGAAGAATTTGGGTCTTCCGTTGGGGGCTGGTGCAAGGACACCTGCTTTATGGGAGCCAGTGATTGAGAAAATAGAGAAGAAATTAGCGAGTTGGAAGAAAATGTACTTGTCGAAAGGTGGTAGACTTACATTGATAAAGAATACACTTTCTAACCTACCTACGTACTTTCTATCATTATTTCCTATACCTGCAAGTGTGGCAGGCCGGATTGAGAAACTCCAACATGATTTCTTGTGGGGTGGTTTGGGTGAGGAGTTTAAATTCCACCTGGTTAAGTGGGAAACGGTTTGTCGCCCAATATCCAACGGTGGTTTGGGTATCAGAAATGTGAGGACCTTCAATCGGGCGTTACTCGGTAAATGGTTATGGAGATACAAAAAGGAACCGGAAGCCTTGTGGAGATGGGTGATAGGGTGCAAATATGGTGATATGTGGGGGGGTTGGTGCACGAAAGAAGTTAGAGGAGCTGATGAAGTGGGGATGTGGAAACATATTAGAAGAGGATGGGCGGTCTTTTTTCGTCACATTCGTTTTCAGTTGGGCAATGGATCCAGGATTAAATTCTGGAAAGATATTTGGTGCGGAGATACTGCTCTGCATAATGTATTTCCCTCATTATTCCAAATTGCCAGTGTTAAAGAAGCCTCAATAGCGGAGGTTATGGGAATATCAAGTGAGCAACTTCATTGGAACATCAGTTTCAGTAGGGCTACCCAAGATTGGGAGGTGGATAATTTTGTTGACTTTTATAGCTTCCTTTACTCAGTGAAGCCAAGTCAGTTTCAAGAAGATGGTTTATGGTGGGTACCTGCCGGGAAAGGCGTCTTTTCAGTCCGCTCATTCTATAAGGTTCTTACCCAAGACCCAATATGAGGTTCCCATGGAGAAGGGTATGGAGACACAAGGCGCCCCCCTAAGTAGCTTTTTTTGTGTGGACAGCATCTTTGGGCAAGATTCTCACAACAGATAATTTGAGGAAGAGGAGAATTATCATAGCAAATTGGTGTTGCATGTGTAGGGGAGGGGGCGAGTCGGTAGACCACCTCTTGTTACACTATGAGATCGCAAGGGTTTTATGGGATGGAGTGCTGGGCAGAGTAGAGTTGGGTTGGGTTATGCCCAAGACCGTGGTAGCAGCTCTGGCCAGCTGGCCATCCATTGGAGGGGTACACCAGATCTCAGCGGTTTGGAAGATGATTCTGATGTGCATCATGTGGTGTATTTGGCACGAACGTAATGCGCGGACGTTTGAGGACAATGAGAGATCGATAGAGGAATTTATAGCTTTCTTTTATAGCACGTTATGTACATGGTCCAAGGCTGTTGATTTCAATGGCATGGCCCTTCATGATTTCCTTATATCTCTTGAGAACCCCTAGTTAGGGTTGTCTCTATATATACTGGGCTAGGCCTATTCTTGGAGTAATACAAATTGTTTACATATCAAAAAAAATGTTTTGAAGCAGTGTCGGGGCTTAAGGTGAATCTTGGTAAATCCAAGATGGTTGCGGTGGGTGTGGTGACCAACATCAATAGCTTAGCAAGCTTTTTGGATTGTCAGGTGTCTTTGTTGCCTATGAAATATTTGGGCCTCCCGTTGGGAGCAACGTTTAAGGCTAGAGCTATTTGGGATGGGATAGTGGAGAAGGTAGAGAAAAGGCTGGCGGGTTGGAAAATGGTGTATTTATTGAAAGGGGGTCGTCTCACTTTAATAAAGAGCATCCTAACTAATCTCTCCACCTATTTTTTATCTTTGTTTCCTTTGCCGGCAGGGGTGGCGAATAGGATTGAGAAACTCTTTCGGGCCTTCTTATGGGGGGCCTGGGGAAGGAAACGAAATTCCGTTTTGTTATTGGCCTACCATATGTTCCCCAATTTCGAATGGGGGCTTGGGAGTGTGCAATTTGAGAACATTCAATAAAACTTTATTGGGGAAATGGTTATGGAAATACCACTTGGAGGGGGAGTCGTCGTGGAAGGAGATTATTGACGCTAGACACGGAAGTGCTTTTTTTTGGGGGGGGGGGGGTATGGTGTGAGCTTATGGAAATTTATAAGGAAGGGATGACCATGCTTTGAAAAACATATATGATTTGTGGCCGGAGAGGGTACTAGAATCAAGTTTTGGCTGGATGTGTGGTGCGGAGATTGCGCTCTTGATAGGGTTTTTCCAGCTCTATCGTATTGCTACTAATAGGGATGCTTCAGTGGCAGATGTGCGGGTATTTTCCCACGGCTCTTACCAGTGGAATATCCTTTTTACTAGGGACCTTCATGATTGAGAATTGTCCACCGTCTCAGATTTTTTTAGATTGATATGCTCCATGGGACACCTCACGGCACAGAGAGATAGAATGCAGTGGAGGTCCAATGACAGTAAGAAATGTACAGTCAGGGTGTATTACAAATTATTGACGTCACAAGCTAACTCTCCCTTCCCTGGAAGAATATTTGGAGGTCTTGTGTGCCTTCTAAAGTAGCTTTCTTTGTATCTACTGCTGCTCTTGGGAAGATTTTAGCCACAAACAATTTGAGGAAGAGGGGATGCGTTGTATTGGATTAGTGCTATATGTGTAAAAAGAATGGTCAGTGGATCACCTCTTATTGCACTGTGAGGTGGCAAGGGTGCTGTGGGATGAGATCTTTAGAAGGGTTGATATTGCTTGGGTAATGCCATCGAGGGTGGTGGATTTATTGGGCTGTTGGAAAATGATTCAAGGTTGTTCCCAAGTGGCAGTAGTGTGGAAAACGATCCCATTGTGCATCATGTGGTGCATTTGGTCGGAAAGAAATGAGCGTTGTTTTGAAGATAAGGAGCGCACAATGGCGGAGCTGCAGAATTTTTTTGTACACACTTTTAATGCTTTGGTTTTCAGCTATTATACTGGATGGGAACAATGTGCATGACCTTTTGTCTTTAATTTATCGTTCATAGAATGTATGTAGGTGTTCTTTTGTATACCTCTTGTGTACACGGGCTATGCCTATTTCATTCTCATTTATAAAATTTATCTATTACTTATCAAAAAAAAAAAAAAAAGAAGAAGATATCTTTAGTTAGTATAACTCCTAGGGTTTGGCTCAAGTGGTAGGGGCTTTGGCCTTGGTGGTATGCTCTCTCTAAGTCTAAGGTTTGAACCCTTAGGTTAAACAATTTCTAGGGGCCACGTTCCATCGGTGAAATGCCGATGATTTACTTGATTTGTGTGATGGAGATGCATTACACGGGTCTGGGGTTTAGCAGGGTAAAATACATGTTACTTTTGCATGGTCTCTGGTTTCCTCGTCATTTTTAAAAAATATATCTTTAGTCAGTATGATTATTGTGTTTTTATGCTGCTATGTTTTTGTTTAAATCTGATTTTGGTATTCAACACCAGGATGATTAGATTATTAGAAATAACCCATCTTACTAGGTTACATTTATTCTAATCTTGTTAATTTTTTAAATATTTTGGGAAATAGTTTTATAGAAGCTGACTCAATAGCTTGGGTTTGCCTACGCAAATGGGTTAAGAGGAATTTGTTATGCTGGACCTGGGTGTTCACCTCCCCAAACATAAAACATGCAGTTTCTTGATCTTTTTGTGTATTCCAAAATATGGATGTTCATTTCTTATTCTTTCCTGAATATATTTTCTTTTAATTTTTAATTTTTTAGTGTTTCATGTTCTCTCATAATATTTTATCGACAGTTAAATGTTAATCAAGCAACAAAAGAATATCTGGAACGGTATGTTGATAAACAAACTGAAATCTCAAAGAAACATAAAGATGCCCAAGCTGCAGAGCCCGAGGAAGCGGAAGAAACTGCAGTAAATGTCGGGGAGAATGAACATCTGAAGTTCTCTGTAGAGGACTCAAATAAAGAGGAAAGTGGTTTGGGGAACAAGGAAAATAATGATCTTGCTAGTTTTGGAATTGTAACTAATGAGGACAAGGAAGCTGACCAAGTGGCTTTGGAGAAGCTTACAAGCATGATAGAGGAGAGACTAAAGACCAGACCTCTGCCTCCGCCCCCTCCCCATCCACAAGCAACTGGTGACGGCCCTGGAAATTCAAAATCAGATGTGCCTGCTAAATCAAGGGATGGAGACTCTGAAATGAGAAACGGTGAGTCTTTATTGTGGAAATGGATTGTTTTATGGTACTGTATGAAAATTGATGTTTTTCTTGTGAAATAAAAACTGATCATTCTTCATACTTTTTTATGAAAAATATTATATGCTTGTTCATATTTTACAGATGCAGCTGAAGATAAAAATGATGATGAGATAACTAGTGAAACCAAAATGGCTAGTGAGCATGATAGGCCTGAAACGAGTTCACCTGATAGGAGTAGAAGGTATGATAGGAGAAGCAGAGATAGAGACCGAGAGTGGGATTTGAAAAGGGAGAAGGAGCAGGAGATTGAAAGATATGAAAGAGGAACAGAGCGAGAGCGAGTTAGGAAAGAAAGGGAGCAAAGAAGAAAAATTGAGGAGGCTGAGCGTCAGTATGAAGAGTGTCTTAAAGAGTGGGAGTATAGAGAAAGAGAGATAGAGAAACAGCGGCAGTATGAGAGGGAAAGGGAAAAAGAGAGGGAACGTAAACGGAAGAAGGAGATAAAAACTGATGAAGATGATGAGGATGGTGATTCGAGAAGAAGGTGGCACCGGAATATGTTAGAGGACAAGAGAAAGAGGAGGCTATGGGAAAAGGAAGATGACTTGGCCAATAGGTATAAAGAAGAGGAAGAAATTGCTGAGGCAAAGAGGAGAGCTGAGGAACAGCAAGAGAAGCAACAGAAGGATGCATTGAAGGTCTTGTCCAATAATGTAACAAATAAAATTGCAAAAACTGTGTTGGCTGAAGCATTCAGTACTGAAATAAAAGATAATATTCTTGAAGAGGGTTATGAAGGTGCTTCTGCTTGCGAGAGCCATATAGGTAACTGGATTTATATTTTCTGTGCTTAATGTTTGCTATTATTTCCCCATCAACCACTAATTTTAAATGGGCCATGATTTTGAAATGATAGGTGAATCGATTGTACAGAATGGTACTGGTGAAGAATCAACCATATCGTCAATTGCTGCATCAGATACACAGCATGCTGACAATGCCCCTGCAAAGAAGTTGGGGTTTGGTTTAGTTGGCTCTGGAAAACGAATTGCTGTCCCTTCTGTTTTCCACGAGGAGGATGATGATGCACATAAGGAAAAAAAGATGAGGCCCCTTGTCCCGATTGATTACTCAACTGAGGAACTGGAGGCTTTCCAACCTATCGTACCTGGGGCACTGTTGCCAAATTTGGCTGCAGCAGCAGAATTTGCAAAGTGCATATCAAATGTTAATCCCAAAGATGATAAGCCTGATGTAGAAAGGGAAATAAGTAGACGTTTTAATCACAAGTTGAGCCAGCGGGGTAGGGACCAGGGTGATGAGAATGTGAATCACACCAGAGTTGTCAACAAGGAGAAGATTCTTGACCGGGAGCAAGGGCTGGAGAAAATGAATACACCAGATAACAAGAAGCTTACGAGTTTAAAACAGTTGATAGATATGATACCAAGAACCAAGGAAGAGTTATTCTCACATGAGATTAACTGGGCCGTGTATGACAAGGTATGAAATCTTACTCAGGCCATGCTTAAATATTAATTATTGAAGTTTTGAAACAGTCAGCCGCTCAGAATTATATGCTGAAATTATGATAGATATGATACCTTTTTCTAGTTTTTTTTCTTCTTTTTTTTTTGGGGGGGGGGGAGGGTTGGGTGGGTTTGGGTCCCTTATTCTCTTCATGAGTAATACTGATATTGCAGCCACATGGCTTGGGAACCTGGGAATTGGACACAAACGCCAGGTTGTACTTGGACCTGCTAAGGATAACCAATTATACCATGCATGTGATCTTTCATCTCAACTCAACTCAACTTATCTCATCTCATCTTTACAACTTCTCAAGTCCCACACAAAATAAAACGAACAATTCAACTTTTTCAAATCTCAAAACAAAAATAATATTAAAAATATATATTCTAACAATATTTTATTCAACTTTTAATTTTAATCTTAACTCATCTCATCTGTAAAAACAAACGAGGCCTAAATCTTAGAAGTATTCAATTTTTTCCCATATATGAACCAGCATCCCACGTTACTTCTCCCGATTATTTTTAGCCCTTATAAATTATATAATCTAGTCTTGGCAGTTTAGAGAGTGCAGATAGCTTTTCAATTGTTCTGTTATTGGGGTAGACTATTATTTTTGTTGGTTATAACCATCTTCAAAATGTTTTAACTGTCACGTTCCTGTCTTGCACTTTTAACAGCATGGGCTGCATGAAAGAATGAGACCATGGATTTCGAAGAAGATTGCGGAGTTTTTAGGAGAGGAAGAAACCACATTGGTAGATTACATTGTATCCAGTACTCAAGAACATGTGAAAGCATCTCAAATGCTGGAACTGCTACAATCTATTTTAGATGATGAAGCCGAAATGTTTGTTCTCAAAATGTGGAGGATGCTCATATATGAAATTAAGAGGGTAGAGGCAGGCCTTGCTTCAAAGTGAAAACTATTATGAGATTTGTGTTATTTGATTGTTGCTTTGTTGCTGCAGGTTCAGTATCAGTAAGAGATTCTCGATTTTGTTTTGTTGCTCCTAGCAGAAATCAATGAAAAATGGACATTTGTTATCAAGAGGAAAAGCCAATTTGATTTCTTATGATTTAGGCGCTGAAGATGCTAATTGGAGATAGATTGCTGTCATATTGAAAAGGATGCTTTAATGGGTGTGTTTTCTGTTTGTTTCTCCCTCAACCAATTCGATAATGAGAATAGGGTTCATCCATAAACTCATCTGGACACTTTTGACAGATACCTTTTCCCTTTTGACTACTCGTGCTCTATATTTTATGTATTGAATTGCGAAATCCAAAACATTATAGCCCTCATCTATCATCAATTGTTACATAGAACCCTCATAAGTTTTTTTTTTGAAATCCTACCCAATTTTGAATTTTGACTTTGATGTAACTACCCGCCAGAAATTTAACGGTGGAATTTTTTTAAGCTTTCGAAACCTCGTAAAAACTCTAAAAGTTTTCATGACTCAACTAATCACATAGGTTTTAGTCTGTCAGCATAATCCGTGTTACCACTCACTATGGTTCCAGAAATGCTATTTTATTTATTTGAGGTACTTAGAAGCGTTAGAATGAAAAACGTTATGTACTATTAGACTCAGATGAATATTTAGGATTTTATGGCTTAATAAAACAATTTTCGATTTTCGAAATAACGCTTGTTCGAAAACGCATTTTGAGTTTTTCAAAACAATTCGGAGTTGAATTTTGATAAACGATTTTCACTTTAAGGTTAGTATGATTATTTAGGATTTTTAGTGCAAAGTTTATTTTTCACTTTTTCGGAGTGAATAGTAGCCTAAATGTTAGCACCTAGACCAGTGTTTTCAAAATCATAGTGTGGAATATTCAAATTAGGTTAGAGAAGTTTTATTTGGACACTTGACAAGATTTTAGCGATACTTGCTGAATAGTATTGGACACTTGGCATCAAGATGAACCATGAGATGGAAATGTGAAGGAAATAAAGGTTTGTGATCATGCCACTTAAGCAAAACCCTATTCCATTGAACCATCCAATTTGTACCAAACCAAAGAAAGTTTCAACCCTAGTGAAACCCTACGCACTTGGAATCCAATTGAGATCTCAAAATCTTGGTGAAAATTGAAACCCCAAATGGTTTCCCCAAACCCCAAAAGTTTGCCTCCAAACCCTAATTGAATCCAGTTTTAGTTTAGTGTTTAATCACTTAATTAAATCACTTTTACATACTATTAACCACTCAAATTCATGTTATTATATCATTATTTATTCTTTTAAACCTTGGTAATTTTATTGGGCTAAGAAAAATTGGATTTGGGCTTGATAGCAACCCAAACCCCATTGAAACCCTAAATTGAAGGCCCATGAAATTGAGCCACCAAGGCAAAACTTGTGGAGAAAGTTTCTCCTTGTCATGACAGTCCTTTCACTGCCCAAGTCAGCCACAAATAGTGGTTGATGGGAAGGCCAAGAGCCACCTCACCCCTTCCTCTAACACGGTAGCAGTAGGCAGAAAATCATGGACAACAACATCTGGTTTTGGTTGACACCCCATCATTTAAAGTATCTTTCACACATCTCGTATCACCCCTCCAGATGTTTAAGTGTCGTCCTTGTCCATTACCCTTGCATTTGGTCACTTTTCAAGCCTTTTTTTGGAGAGAAAACCAAATGAGCTTTTAGACAGTTTTTCTGGCCTAACTTGCTCAACTTTTTGGAAGCTGTTTTAAGTGCTTTCATACAAAGTATCATCACATATTGTTTTTCTCTTTGAGTCTAGTTTATGTTCGTATGTTGTGTGTCAATTGTCATGGTCACTTGATGGGTGAAAAGTTGGTTTAAGAATGAAGAGGTCATTCTAGGCGATAGTTTGGACATTGTGTGATATTTTGATGATTTTGACTAAGTTATTGGCTAGATCTTGGTCTGATTTCTTTTTGGTTTATATTTAACATGCTAATATACAGGTTTAATGAAGATTCATTGCATGTTATAAGTTTTTGATGAGATGTTTGCAAAGATCCAAAGATCTAAAAAGTTAAAAATTGGGAGGTTGAAAATAGATTCTGTTTTAACTAAGTTTGAATCTTTTGTTGTCAAAGCATGCTCCAATGGATTTAATATTTACATATGATCTTCTTAAGACTTTTATTTATATGTTAGGATATTATTTTGAGGATTAATGGTGTTGGTTTTAAGGTTGCGAATTTTTATGCATGCAAAGGTTCAGATAGGTCTTGTATTTGAGGTTTCTGAGTAGATCTATGTTTTGATGGAAATCTTGCTATGTGATATTAGGTTTATTCTAGGACTTTATTATTAACCATATGATGTTGTTCATTCGTGATTTATTTCATGGAATGTTTCAGATCTAATGGTTCGATCAAAACCAAACCACATAGTTTTCGATTTTGGTGAAAGTGTGAAAGCTGAATGTTTTAAGTTGGATTTTGTGACTTTTTGTGGTTTTGGCTTGATGATTCAAAGCGTGATAGCTCTTAGGAATGTGTTATGAATGTATCGAGACTATGTTATTGAACTTCTGGAGTTCTTGGAGTTGTTTGAAAAGAGATAAAACCTTGAACATCAATGATTGTGCTTAAGGTTAAAAACTTGAAGTTTTGTATTGAAGAAATTTGTGGTTTTGTGATGTGAGTTTTATTGGTTGTTCTAGTATGTTATTTGAGCATAGGATATGATTTTTTTTTTTATGTTGCATATTTCAGTTTAAGCATGAGAAATGAGGTTGGATAGAATTGCAACAAAATTTAGGGTTTTGGCCTATGTATGTTTCAGCTTATGCATGTTTGACCTAATTGTGATGTGTTTTAAATTTTTCTAATTAGATATTTAGACTTAGGACAAAATCTGCATGAGGAATATAAATTTTGGTAAGTTTTGAAGTTTGTATATGAAATCCTTAAGTTAGGAGTAAAATGGTCATTTTCCCACATGTAAAGGGGTAAAATGGTCGTTTTACTCTAAATAAGTATTTTTATGTTACTAAAATGGTAGTGAGGAGTTTTTGGCATTTAGAAATCTCTTCTTACAGTTTCATGTAATTTACAAGTTTAATTCGTCACGCTACGTTCACTGCAAGTTAGCTTCTAACTTACTGTCAGGATATTGTGTATGTGTATTCATAAGAGAATAGTTGTTCATGTTCTTATATATGTCATCCTATTCCATGTCACAACATATAACGCCCCGAACCTGGAGGTCTAGGGAGTTAACTCTTGATACCTGAAAATCAACTCCAACAATGCTAATATATTTCCAAATCCAAAAATATATACTCCCAAAACTCCAAATCAAACGTAAACACTTCAAATTTAATAAACCACACATACTCAGATATCAGATCCTCAATACAACAACCCAAATAAAAATATCAACTTCTCTTCAGATCTCAATTAACAAAATAGAATAAAATAGAATTGACATAAGTCTCCATAAACCGTCTAAACATATTGAAATCAACCTACTAAATAAATAAATCCATCAACAACACTAGTACCTCGAGCACTAGTACTACGAGGTACCTAATAACTATCCATAGCTAATATTGCCCACAAACTCTATACTGATTCTCAACTGAACCATCAATGTCATCTGAAAAATATTATGAAGATTAAGGAGTGAGTTATCAACAACTTAGTAAACAGAGAACATATACTAATATATAAACATGAGCATTTATAAAGTTCGATATGCCTAACAAAACATTTACTTTCAGAAACATAAACAACATATTTACTTTTAGAATGTATAAATTGAAGCACATTATCAAAAAGTTAGAGTGAAGCTTTCATAAAAACTTTCTTATTTAAAAAATATCCCTTGGCATTTTACAGACTGAAGCCTCATCTTCGTAGCATATCAGAGTATCACATCGGGACAAATACCATTTTTGACCCCCATGGTAGGGTTATAAACCACCATTATGCCCTTGGTTGGGCCGTATACTTTGTTTCACTCCCTTGGTAGGGTTATAAATCACCATTCTACCCGTGGCTGGGCCGTTTACCATGTTTCACTCCCGTGGGTTATAAAACACCATTATAGCCGTGGCTTGGCCTTAACAGAAACAGAACATAGTATCATCTGAACGAGATCATATTCAGATACAAAATCAAAAGTTCATGCCAAGATTTTCAGATGCCACATCATATCAAAACTGAATACTGAACACTTTTTGAACATTTCACATATCCAAGAATAATAGACACAAAACTTTTTCATTTAATCAAAGCAAAACTTTTGGGATCTTATATTTGCTCTTTTTTCAGAGTTCAGAAATAGAATGTTAAAATAAGCTCATGTCTACACCAATCATGACAAAAATATTTTCTCTTATATAGGATTTATGCATATGCAGAACAAACATCTGAGGTGGTTTTTCAGATTTCTTTTCAAAGATAAACATGCATATTTTCAAAATTAGCCTCATTTCTTTTCTTTTGTGCAAAGCTAGTATAGGAATCCCGCTTACCTGACTTTCGTGTATTATCTACACCTTGAGTCGGAACTCTAGCAGTAATACCACCTAAACAAAACATATACCCAACATTTAATAAACCAATCTAGTAAGCTACTATTTATTGAGTAATAATCCAAAATAGCCCCTTTTTTGTCTATCATAAAATTGAATCCGGACAGTCCCCTCCTCAAACCATTAGCATTTAAACCCCAACACAGCCACTAAAATCTCCACGCAACAGCCAAACACAACTCATATAACTTACCTCTTACCAACATGCATTTAATCAAAGACAACCAACACCAAAACACCACTCCACCCTTGGCCACTGCTATTCCCAACCAGCTATGTAATTATAAATCCCCACATCCACCACATCAAGTTCATATTATCCACATTTCAATCCAACCAAGTGATTCCAGAAATATCACACTCACTACACAACTAAACATAAAAGTCTTCACATAAAAACTAAAATACAGATCATAATATCAAGTGTGTATATATATAAAAAATATATTATTGCTATAGATTAACTTACCTAAATTCACGAGTTTAGTACGATGAAAATGAAAGCGAGTGGACGTTGTCTAAAGATTATGTTAATGCCCTGTGACACAACGTTATAGTGTTGTGATTTACACTTGCAGTTAATGAACATCACTATAAAATGTTTCGAAAGGGAATTACCTAATAGAGTCTCAAACGGCTTCGCAGAACCTCGATTCAAAGCAACTCACTGAATTCTAGTGAAAGAGATAGTGATCTGTGCAATGAGGGATTGAGAGGTTTGAGTGTGTGCACAACAAACCAAAACAAAGAGGGTGTGTGCGTGAAAAAATAAATTGAGGAAAAAAAATAAAAAATAATAATAAGGAGACTGAAGTCGGATGGTGGGAGAAGAGATTTTTACCAATGCTAGCACTTCCTATGCGAGGCTTGATGACCACACTATAATCTTGAGACCCACGAGCAAACTGTACATACGCCCAAGGAAAATTCATGAAAATGTCGAAGAGGTAAGAAAAAGAGAACAAACGAATTGAGAGGGAGAGAAAGAGAGGCTCACCGTATGGAACCAGTCGATGGCAACAAAAAGGTATTTGGGAGGCCACAAACTCAGCAGCCCTAACAATGATGAAGAAGAAAAAAGAAATCGTAGAAGGGGAGTTTGAGAGTAGTTTGATCTTGTTGAGAGGGAAAAACTTGATGTGAGAAGAAAATAAACTGAAGAAAAACATGGGGAGATGGCAATAGGGATGGAAAAGTTTTTGGGAAGCAGAAAACAGGAAAAGAAAACCGTTGGGGAAGATAGAAATCAAAATGGGAAGAAGGAGACTCACCGAAACGACGCCGTTTACGCTGGGGTCTTCCGGGTTGGGCTTCATCTGGACCTGGGCCTTGGGCCTGAGTGTTACACAACATGTATGTTTGTTATGCATTTTATCATATCATGAACTGTTTATCTATTAGACATTTTATTATGTCACAAAATGTTTATCTGTTATACATTTTATTATGTCACAAAATTTTTATTTGTTACACATTATGCCATGTCACGAAATGTTCATCTGTTAGATGCTATTTCATGTTACAAAATGTCATCTGTTACATGCTATGTTATGTCATGAAATGTTCATATGTTCCATGTTATGCCATGTCACTCATCTCACGTCCATGTCACGTTACGTTAAGTCAGGTCATCTGTTCTTTCATTTCATGTCACGTCACGTCATGTCTCAAGTATAGTGTCTTGAAAACTGTTTTTTCACGTCAAGTCAAGTCTGTT
Source organism: Juglans mandshurica (assembly GCA_022457165.1). Classification (NCBI taxonomy): domain Eukaryota; kingdom Viridiplantae; phylum Streptophyta; class Magnoliopsida; order Fagales; family Juglandaceae; genus Juglans; species Juglans mandshurica. Next base: position 17,727,525 of record CM039629.1, read on the forward strand.
TATATTTATCATGACCCTTAGTGGAACTCCTTTGTTCACGTTAGAGTCTCTAAATTAGTGTAAAGTTTCTTGAGTTGACAAAGTACTAATGCACACCTAAACTGATACGAGGTATCCAGGTTTAGATTTTATGTTGATTGTACTAAGCTACCCTAAAAAGGTGAATTTGTGCAAATATGACAAGAAAAGCTTAATCTTCCTTGGATTGGGGCAATATCAGTTTTTTTTCCCAAATCTTCTATTTACGGTCACTTTTGTCTTCTTAGAAAATATTTCATTTTGAGTTTTGAAAGTGATTATGATTTCGATTTTGCCCAAATGTTTAGTAGGATTTTTGTTTACTTATGTAGTTAATTTTCATGCAATAATATGGATTTTTCCTTTTTGGAAAAATCTCCATAATTTCAAATTTTGCAGCTATTTAGCTTGGCTTGTGGGCTTTATTTATTAATTTCAAATTTTATCGTTAGTGAATATATTTCAGAGTTTTTCTCTGTTTTAGTGTTTTGCAACTTTTTTCGATCTCAATCCCTATTTTTGTTGATTAACTAGCCGTTAAGATAATCATCATTATTCTGTCTGGCGTCAGTTGACATCAGAGTTTTAGTGTTTTCCTGGGGTGATTTATCATCAACTTTCATGGTTGGTGGTATAAGTCGTGGTTGGAGTGGGCAGGTTCCAACTAAGGAAGCCCGTCACTTTGATCATAACTTACTGGACGTGATGATTACAGATTTGCAGAAGCAGATATCAGAATTAACCCAACATCTAAAGGCGCAAAACCTGGAGGGTCAGATGAATGATCATGATTCTGACTCTAGTTTTGAAATCTTGTGTCACAATCATGCTCTATTTCAAGAGTACAATGTTCGGGAGGAACAACACGAAGATCAGGAACATTCTTCCATAGAGTGGAACTCTCCACCTTTCTGCTATACCTATCCCAACGAAGATGATCTAGTTGAGGAGTTAACTATTTTTTTTAGAACATAAAAAATTTTGAAAAAAAAATTGTGATGAAGTTTTGAAGTTTGAAGATGAAACAACTTTTGTTACAATTAATAATATTGATTTTCTTGGACTTGAGGAATTTTTTTCAAATTCTCATATAAAAAATATTGTTTTTGGATTTTAGATGTTGGAAAGAAACTTGATTTTTGAGTATGAGATGTTCAATATTATTTGATTTCGAGTTGGCCAAATCAATTTTAATTTTGCCTTAATCTTTGAGACAAGACTACAAAAGAAAAGAAAGATGAGTTTAGTTGGACATCCAAAAAAAAAAAGGCAAAAAAATTTAGAATTTGAGGACGAGTTGTTTCCAACTTGGTAAGAATGATGCACACCCAAAATGATATGGGGTATCCAAGTCCTGATTTTATGTTGATTACAATGAACTATCTTAAGAAGGTGATCTGTGCAAATATGACAAGAAAAGAATCTTCCTTGGATTGGGGCAATATCAATTTTTTTTTCCCAAATCCTATATTTATGTTTACTTTTTGTATTCTTAGGAAATATCTTGTTTTAAGCTTTGGAAGTGATTATAATTTCGATTTGGCCCAAATTTCTGGTAGGATTCTTGTTTACTTAGTTAATTTTCATGCAATAATATGAATTTTCCCTTTTTTAAAAAATCTTCATAATTTCAAATTTTACAACTATTTAGCCTGGCTTGTGGGCTTTATTTATTAATTTCGAATTTTATCATTAGTGAATATATTTTAGAGTTTCTTTCTCTATTTCAGTGTCTTGCATCTTTTCTCAATCTCAATCCCTAGTTTTGTTGATTAACTAGCTGTTAGGATAGTCATCCTTATTTTGTCCGGCGTCAAGTACCTTCAACAGGCTTCAAATGATGCCTAATTTATTGGTCATTGGAGTGAAGTTAGGCACTAATGCCGATGGTGCCTCCCACACTTTCAATTTTATGTTACACGTACTTGTGCGGGTGTAGATACCTAACACGAGATACGCACATTACATTTTTTTATAACAGGTATAGATACCTATGATGTGATGCGGTATCGGTAAGGACACACGGCTTAAGGGGAACCATGTAGTACCCGTATGTTTACTTTTATTAATCATGTTTAATTATTGATAAAGATTCCTAATTCATATATTTCACGTTCACGTTCATGTTATTTCAATTTCAAATTTAGTCCATGTTCAAGTTTAATTCATGTTAGTCCAAGTCATGTCAGCACATGCCATGTTATTTATCAAGTCATGTCAAGCTTATTTATGATCACGTTATGCATTTATGCTTTTATTGGTATGCATGCATCTTTAAACTGTTAGTTTAAGTTCTTTATTAACTTACTGAGATTTGTAATCAAATCTCCTAGTGGTAGTCCCAACTATCATTCCCCTTGGAATGGTAGACCATGTGTTAGGACCAGGAAATGAACCAGAGGTTGATCGATTAGAGATAGTCTATTTGGCGATGAAGGCACGACACAGAGCTAATTGAGTTGGCGAGCTACTCGATGGATTAGCCTAGTAGATATTTTATCTTACGCTTGCATTTAAGGAGCCTTGTCTCCCATACTCTTGTGTTTACAAACCTTTTAGACTTATGCTGTAATCTTGAATGTCTATCACTTTTAGTTTATGAATTATGTTTCAATGTTTTAGGGATATATCTCATTTGGTGCATAATATTGTTTAAGAAAAAAAAAATTATCCGTTGCGAATCTTGTAGATTATTAGATGCATGTTAGGTGCATTGCATCTTTAATTATTATAAACGAGGGCATGTAACCTTGTGTTGCATATCTCAGTGCTTCAGAGTCTGTCCGATCCAAAGCAGAATCTGGGAGCGTCACACATTTGACTATGTTAATTTTGGAGGGCCAAAGTTCCAACTTCGACTTTGATTCTGATTTTTCCAATTTTGATTAGAATGGAGTCGGAGTTACCATGTTTTTTTTTTTATCAACCCTAACTACCATACAAACATCCTTAGTGTGATATTTGTTTTTAAGGGCACCATACCTTGAAATGGGTAATGCGGAGGTTATATTGCAAAATAAATTAAAATTCTAAATTAGTGAGTAGATTGAGAATTCAGAATATAATCCTTGTGTGTTTGAAAGGAGGAAAAGAGAAGGTATGAAAGGCCCCTGCTCTTGTCCTTGTCTATGCTTGCTAAGAAAAAATCTATTCATCATCTCTTTTCTTATCATTTTCTCATCATCTCATGATGTGACATTAGATGATAGGCTCACAAATAAAATATAATAAATAGTCTCCAATCATCTAATACCACATCATGAGATGATGAGAATTTAGATGACGAGTAGAAAAACCCATTTGCAAATATTGAGGAAAAAGTAAAGAAAAAAAAAATACAGTGAAGACACTGACGGGGGAAACTCCCTTCACCCTCACTTACAGCCACGAGGTGATGTCGCCAGTAGAGATCAGGATCCCCACCTACAGAGTTTAGTATTTCGAGCAAGAATCCAATGATTGACGACTAGAGGAACAACTTGATTTGTTGGAAAAGATCAGACTGGAGGCAGAGATAAGAACCGCCACCAACACAAGGAGGGTTGAGCGATGCTTCAACAAATAGGTGCACCCGAGAGTATTCAAGGTTGGTGATCTCGTACTCAAAGAGATAGGAACAACAACGTGAGACGAGGGAAAGCTGGGCCCCCAGTGGGAAGGCCCCTACTTGGTCACCGCCACCAACCGCTCGGGCTCCTACCAGCTCGAGACTCTCAAGGAAAAGAGCTGCCACACCCCTGGAACGCTGAACATCTACGAAAATTTCATTACTTAACAAACTCAATTATTGTAAATTCATGTTTTCATGCATATGCTACAGATCCTAATGAAAGAAGTATTGTATTTCAATGTCAAATTTTAGGGACATAACAAAGTCTCCATTAACGTAATCTCTATCAACAAAATCAATGAAATATCCATCAACGTAATCTCCATCGATAAAATCTCCATCAGTAACTTACCTCCCCACGAGGTAAAATGGATGAGTGTAATGCTTAAGGCTGCTCTATCCCTCTCGTAGAGGAGTGCAGGTCGGCCCTTAGGCACCCAAAGACAAAAACTTACCTTCCTAGTGAGCATCAATAGGTGGGAGCGGTTCTAGTTACAGATTGTCCGAACAACGTACCTCCTGCGGGGCCAAAAGGGCGGGGTGAGCCAAATGCCACATTATCCCTGCCGCGACGGAGAGCGAGTCCATCCCCGAGGCTGGGCAAAAATCTTACCCCGACCTCTGCTACGACCAAGTGTGGGACCAGTACCAGCCTAACCCAAACTTACCCCAACCCCTATTGCGGTGAAGGAGCGGACCAACCACTTCGCTATCCGAATTACCTCCCCGCGAGGTACCAAATGGATGAGTGTAATGCCTAAGGCTGCTTTATCCCTCCTGCGGTGGAGTGTGAGTCAGTCCTCACTTACCTGAAGGGAAAGACTTACCTTCCTCGTAAGCGTCAACAGGCGGGAGCGGGTCCAGTAGCAGACTGTCCGAATAACCTACCTCCCCGCGGACCAAGGAGACGGGTCGAGCCAAAGGTCACCTTGTCTCCCCATGGCGGAGAGCGGGACCAGCCCCACGACTACTCGAATAACGTACCCTGACCTCTTATGCGACGAAGTGTGGGATTAGTACCAGCTTGACCCAAACTTACCATTCCCTACGGTGTCAACGGGCGGGAGTGGATCCAGTAATAGACTGCCTGAACAACCTACTTCCCGCGGGGAAGAAAGGGATGGGTTGAGCCAAAGGCTGCCTTGTTCCTCCTGCGAAGGAGAGCAGGTCCAGCCCCGAGGCTACCCGAATGATTACCTCGACCCCCATTGCGGTGAAGGAGAGGACCAGCTACATCGTTGTCCGACTTACCTCCTTGGGGGGAAAAGGGGCAGTTTGGGTTGAGGCATTCTGACCCCTCCTTGATGGAGTGCAGGTAGTCTTCAACTACTTGAAGACAAAAACTTACCTTTCTTGTAAGCATCAACAGGTGGGACCGGGTCTAGTAGTGACTGTCCGAACAACCTACCTTCCTGCGAACCAAGGAGACGTGTCGAGCCAAAGATCGCCTTGTCTCCCTGCAGCAGAGAGTGGGACCAGCCCGACGGCTACTTGAATAACTACAGCGAAGTGTGGGATTAGCTCCAGGTTGACCAAAACTTACCCTTCCCTGCGAAGTCAATAGGTGGGAGTGAGTTCAGTAGCAGACAGTCCGAACAACCTACCTCCTGCGGGGAACAATGGGACGGGTTGAGCCAAAGGCTATTTTGTCCCTCCCGCGAGGGAGAAAGGGTCCAACCTTGAGATTGCCTGAATTCTTACCCCTACCCCCATTGCGGCGAAGGAGCAGACCAGCCACATCGCTGTACGAATTACCTCATTGGGGGACAAAGAGGAGGTTTGGTGTGAGGCATTCCAACCTCTCCCTGATGGAGAGCTGGTCGTGTCCTTCGACCGTCTGAATACTATACCAAGGAACATGAGCATCAACAATTTGGCAAAAGCGGTAGACAAATCATGTCACAGACCAGAGTGGCCGGGTTTTTGAAGTCTAACTTCTACAAAGCTAAGGATAAAATTATGATGGCATTCTTATCTTCCAATCTGGGATTAAATGCACAACGTCAATGAGTAGGAGCGAGTCTAGTTCCAAACTGCCCAGACAGCCTACCTCCATGCAGACCAAGGGGACGGGTACAGCCAAAGGCTGCCTTGTCTTCCCGCAGCAGAGAGAGGGATCAGCCCCACCACCGTGATGCATTGCGGTTACACCACACTAGCTCACATCAAAATGAGCCCTTAGAAATCCCCTCAACGTGTGAGCAACAAAAACCAGCACATTTTAAGCCCCAAACACAGTAGGCCACTCCTTTTTCAGGTGCTGCCTCAAGTACTTAAGCGGAAACCACTACCATCTTTACTTGGAAGCAGAAATAGAAACCACCCCCCAACAACCAAAACAACTCAGGTCAAGCTTCATGAGTTGCTTCCAACCACCGTTATCAAAGCCCAAAGCCCCATCGTGCGCCACGCACTGCCTTCCACCGAAGTGCACTACGTTGAAGCAGCACCACCGTCACTCCCTCCCATAAATTGCAGCCACCCAAACACACGGCAACAAGCCACCAGCCCCGCATCCTTTGAACCATACTCCTCTACTGCGGCACCTAGACAGGCCGAGAGAAAAGAAGCCACCCACAATGAAGCTTCCCATCACGGCCAAATTAGAAGCCCCCACGTCTCATGACGTTGCACCCTCACGGACTTCCCTCTGCCCTTGTCACACAGAACAGCAGCAAGCTGCTGCAAAGTGAGAAGACCCCACTGTTGTAGTCCATTCCAGACGGTAGAAAATAACACCGTGAGCCTTTGCCTCCATGAACAACCGACACTGCCCAGTTCCTCCAAGCATCAATGCCAACGACATGCCTTGTTTTTTTCAACAAAAATAAAGCAAGTTGGTGCTCGAACAACAACCCACGCTTGGTCACTACTACTCGTCGGAAAGCAAGCCTCCACTGGAAAGCAAGCCTATTCAGGTAAGCGAGATTCCTATACTAGATTTGTATAAAAAGGAAATTGAACTGAGGTTGGTTTGTAAAATGTGCGTGTTATGTTTTAAAAGAAAATGTGAAAAAAACCTCAGTTATGTGTTCTGCATTCACTCATGAAATCTGTATGAAAGTGAAAAATTCTGGTCATACGAAAATGATATGAATATGTTCAATACTTTTTTTGATATGATATGCATCTAACAAACCTTTGGCATGACTTTCTGTTTCTATTCTGATTCTGATTCTGGTTCTGATATGATACTTCTGATTCTGTTATATGGTTGGTACCAACACTTCTAATATGATATGAGTGCATCCACTTTGGAAATAAAGTGGCTTTTCTGGTGTTCTTTCCAGTATGCATACTCGGGACTCCGATAATGAATAAGGAAAAGTTTCAAAGTCTGATACTATTTGGTTTGGCCACCAGGGATAGCACAAACCTACAACGGGAGTTAAACATGGTATATGATATGATATGAAATGATATGATTTGATGAAGATGTTCAATCATGTTATGCCAAATAGTCTTTGAATATGAACAGTTTGAAATGTCACTCTAATGTTTTGATAACATATTTTTGGGATATGCATTATGAAAATCAAATGTTTTGTTTTCGCATATTGAACTCTTTAAAAAAGCTCATGTTTACATACTAGCATATGTTCTTTGCTTACTGAGTTATTGATAACTCACCCCTTATCTCCACAATATGTTCAGGTGTTTTGGATGTTTCAGCTGAGAATCAAGAATAGAAAGCATGGGTAACACTGTATGAGCATAGCAGATTAAGTACAAAGAGGGTATTTTGATTATTGGAGAGTTTATTTAGTAGTTGTAATGCCCCGTTCCCGAGGGTCCGGAGAGTTAACTCATGTTACTTGATAATCAACTCCAATACTGCTAATTTACTTTCAAAAGTTTCAAATCAAACGTAAACATTTCAATTTTAATTAACCACAAACTCATATATCAAATCCTCGACATAGTAACCCCAAAAATATCAACTTCTCTCTATATGTCACTTAAACTCACATTTCAACAATATAATTATAGATTCTAAATTCCCAATATTATAAAGAAATTTTGATTCAAACTAATTTCTTCAATATAATCAATTCTTCAAAATGCCATGTCATCAGAAGACAATGCAATTTCTTAACAAAAATCGCCAATACTCTTTGAAATTTTCTATTCTTAATCCACTATTCTTAAGTCATCTCACCCAATGCTTCATAGTCTTGATCCTCAACTGAAATATCTAAAATCATCTGAAAATATTGGAGATAAGGGGGTGAGTTATCAACAACTCAGTAAGCAGAGAACATATATTAGTATGTAAATATGAGCATTTATTAGATTTTGAAATGCTGAACAAAATATTTTCTCTCAGAATGTAGAATCAGAAAACTTGTTTTCAGAATGCAAAATCGAAGCATGTTACCAAAAATATAAGAACAAAACTTTCAGAAAACATTCTTATTCAAAATTTCCTTGTAATAGCATAACTGAAACATCATATCAAAACCGAATTTCATATTTAACCCATGTGGTAGGGTTGTACATTCTGTGGAAAACCAATCAGAACATAAATCACTATGAGTATCAAAGCGATTGCACTCAGAACAGAAAACCACTATTATATGATAGTGGTAGGCCAGAGGTCACTATTGTATCATATGATAGGGCCAAAGGTCACTATTGTATCACATGATAGGGCCAAATGTCACTATTGTATCTCGTGACAGGGCCAGATATCAGAACAAAATAGAATCAGAATCACATCAGAATCAGAGTCAGAGTCAAAACATAATCAGAATGTCATGCCAAAGGTTTTTCAAATGCCAAATTATTCCAAAACAGAGTACTGAACAAATTCAGATCATATCACGTTTTCCAAAACAGATTCAGAATATCTTCATGTCACATGCAAAAATTATTAATTTTCATATTCGCTCATATTTTTCTGAGTTCAATAACAGAATGTAAAAAATAAGCTCATATCTACACCAATCATGGCAGAAAATATTTTATTCTTATACAAAATCTCATGAGCAATGCAGAACAAATAACTGAGATCGTTTAACATTTCTTTTCATAACACAACATGCACATTTTCAAAATTGACCTCAGTCCATTTTATTTTTATATAAAGTCTAGTATAAGAACCCTGCTTACCTGTACTTCTTAACTTCTCTGAATTTCCTCATAACAGTGTCAAACGCATATCAATCATCACCTATAGAAAATTTATGTAATTTAAATAATTCTCCAATGAACAGATATCTTATATTTATACCTAAAGTACCTATTTTAATTCATCAATACTTAAAATTCTCTTATCTCTAAATATCATCACTTTCTAAATTCATCAATATCCACCATGACCAACGTCAAACTCAAAACACTAAATATTTAAACCCGAAACAGCCAAACAGACTGCAGAAGATTTTTTTGTGCAAAAATATATTTAAATCTCAAGAAATGCTTTGAAAAATTACTTACAATGCTAAAATATGGATCAAGGAAGTGCTAGAAGTGGCGGCACAACAATGCAACAGTGTAAAAAATGGACAAGCGCCGTGGGTATCAAAAACTCAACTTTTGAACAGGAACAAACGAAGTCTTGGGATGGCTAGGGAAGAGCTTAGGGGTGTTGGTGGTTGGTCGTGGGTGGCAGTGTGGGCGGATGTTGAAGGCCAAAACACCCAAATCGGAAATGAGGATGAAGGGGATTCAACGGTGGCGGATCTGGGCTGAGGATGGGTAGGTTAGGTAGCTGGGAGGCTGCCGATGCTGTGGTGAAAAGATGGTGGCCAATGGCAAAGGCACGAGGGCGCTGGAGCACAAAAACCGCTCGGCTTGAGGCCGTGCGTGGAGGCTAACATCGGCAAGGGAGGAGCTAAAAATGAAGGGGGAAAATCGCCGGTCGGAAGGGGAAGAAAATGGTAGGGGTGGTGTCGCTCACGGCGGCGTTGTGGGCTGACGAAAAAAATTAACCGAGGAGAAGGGAGGGGGTGTCGTGGGGGAGGAGAGAAGCAGAGGAAAAAGGAGAAAAAAAAAAGAGAAGAAGGAAAAGAAAAAAAGGGAAAAAGAAAAAGTGAGGGAAAGAAATGAGGTCCAATCCCCACAACTTAGTCAAAAATTGATCAAACGAAAAGAATTTTAAAATAGTAAGTTGAAAAAATAATTTAAATGTAGAGACTAATTAAAATAAAATAATAATAAAAATCCAACAATACAATAATTTTAAAGTTCAACTTTAAACTAATTTAAAGTAAAGAGCAATTTAAATGCACATCATAATAAATTTCACAACTTAAAAATCATAAAATAAATCTAATGAGAAATTCGATAAATTCAAAACAAGAGAACCAATATTTAAAATAATTAAAATAATCATTCAATTAAAATACACTAAAATACGGGGTATCACAGTAGTTTGTTTTGTTCTGTCGATTTGATATTCTGAAAGGTTGACATTTATTTTAAGGTTTGGTGGTGTCTTACTTTAATGATATTGAGGTAGTCGGTTTAAAACAATGATATATATAAGTGTAATTGAGAAATTGGAGTTTACATCTGTATTGTGAGATATGATTTTAAGTGAAAGGTAGTAACTCTCTGACCTCCGGGACTAGGGCGTTACACAGCACCATAGTGAAGGACGCACCATCCCTGAACCTCTCAACCCAGCATTAGGAACCCGCTAGGCGCCAGCCTAGCACTGCCACTTTTTAGGAAAACGTAGCCATAGATACGTTGCATGCTCTCTCGTAAGGCCTTTGATATGTTTTTACAATTTAAACTTGCGTGATCTTAATCTGTAGAAATTACATAATTACCCCTGTCAATAAGTGTTGATCATAAGATTTATATTTTACCATATGATTGATACAAGATAAATTAGGTGTTTGAAGGTGGAAAATAATTTAGATTTTTTATTATATTCATTGAAGATATTTAATGGATGTTGATTAATTTGGAGAGTGATGATATTTGAGGGTTACGAAAAGTTTAGATTTTTAGAAAAATATGTTATTTTAGTATTTCAAGCTTGAATATCAAAATAAGTATTTAATTGGAGATTTAAGTAAGTTACGTGTCTATTTTATAGGTGATGATTACGACACTATTGTGGAAAAATTCAGAAAAGATAAAAAGTCTAGGTAAGTAGGGTTCCTATGCTAGACTTTGCATAAAAGAAATGATTGGGGTTGATTTTATGAAAAACGTGTATGATATGTTTTGAAAAGAATTGTGAAAACAAACTCACTCATGTGTTCTACATTACTAATGAAACTTTGTATAAGAATGAAGTGTTTTCTGTCATGAATGATATAGACATGAGCTTATTTTAGTATTTTGTTTCTGAACTTTGAGAAAGAGTGAATATCAGATCTAGAAAGTTTTGCGTTGATTAAGTGAAAATGTTTTGAATCTATTTGGAATACGTGAAATGATCTGAATCTGTTCAGTACTCTGTTTTGATATGATGTGGCATCTAAAAACTTTTGGCATGACTTTCTGATGCTGTATTTGTATATGATTTTGTTCTATTTATGATCTATCTCGTTAAGGCCCTACCACGGGTATAATAGTGGTATACAGTCTTCCCATGGGAATAATTACCACGAGGGTTAAACATGGTCTTTGTCCTAATGTGATGTTCTGATATGATATGAAGATGACGTCTCAGATTGTGATATGCCAAATTATTTTTGAATAAGAATGTTTCTGAAAGTTTCGCTCTGATATTTTGATAACATGTTTTGATTTTGTATTCTGAAAGCAAATGTTCTGATTCTGCATTTTGAAAGTAAATTTTTGTTCTGCATTCTGAACTTTGTAAATGCTTATGTTTACATACTAGTATATGTTCTCTACTTATTGAGTTGTTGATAACTCATCCCTTATCTTCACAATATATATTTTTAGATGTTTTGGTTGTTTCAACTGAAGTTCAAGAATAGGGAGCATGGGTAAGACTATGTGAGCACAGTGGATTAAATACAAAAAGGGTACTTTGGTGATTGAAGAACTTTATTAAGTAGTTTTTTTTTTTTAGCTATGTTGACCGGGTATTGTGGAAGGTTGACATTTATTTTGAGACTTTGTAGTGTTCTTAGTTAATTATTTTTGGAGTAGTTGGTTTAAAGGAATGAGATCTATGTGTTATTGAGAAATTGGAATCTATATATGTACTGTAGATATGATTTTAAATGACAAGAAGTAACTCTCTAATCCATTCGGGACCATGGCATTACAAAGCTAGGCAGAAGAACAGTAATCCCCCCCAAAATCAAAGATGACAATAACGGTGTCCATAAATAGTGTGGATCAAGAATCTCATAGGAAAAAGCACCTACGACCACTCAAAAAAGTTGCAGAAAAATAAGCTAGTGACCAAGTGTAAAAATTATGGTCGTGTTTAGATGTTGGGATAATCTGAGATGATATGTGAATAGTAATATTTTGTGAGTTTCATTGAAATGTGTTTGAATATAAATAAGTTGAGATATGTGTTTGAATGTATGAAAAAAGTTGAGATAAATTTAACTTTTTTATGTGAAGTTGAAAAATTAGTTAGTTCTATCAATGATTAGTTTGGAATGAATTGAGCTCACTCTAACAACCAAAGACAGCCTCAAGTGTCATGAGACTCACCAATGTACATGATAGTGCGTTCATTTTTGCACATGGATCACGACTATTATGGAATCTTGTAGGACCTAGATTTGCACATATATCTCTTCAAAATTCATTATAGAGTTTGAAAAAAGAACTATAAGAAATTACTAAAATTAATACACTATATAACAAAAAATGGACCGATTTCATTCCTATAAGAGCTTTACATTTGCGGGAGATATATACTTACAGAAGTAATGTTAGGATGTACAAGCTGCGCATTCATTTTGAAAAGAAGTCAAGTGCATTAATGTGCAAAATAAATGAGCATCAATTCCCATTTTTAAGGAGAATTTTCCAACCAACAAACATGACCATTTTCCATCACCAGAGTCCAAATTACCTGCCTAGCTATCTAATTCTCTATTGTCTATGTATAGCATGTTACCACATCAAAAGAAAATCAATTACAACAAGTTACCAACAATATGAAATTCTAGTCCAAAAGCGAAATGAACATACGGAGAAATAATAGTCATGCACATATATACGAGAGTTTACAACATAATTCATGAGGAGTACTGCATCAAACCATTACGTACAATGTTGAACTGTTTTTATTTTATTGGCATTCTTTCATGAATATATAGAACTTAGAAGCCACATATAATATAATAGATCAAGCAAGTACCATTAATCAAATATATATGTTTTATTTCACTAACAACGGGAATATTGAAAGCTCTAGCCTGCCCGCCCATTTGACTTCAATGGATCGAAAGAAACATGATTATTGGTTCCACAAACTCTACGTTGGAAAGCGACATGGTTCCAGCTTCTGCATACTATGGCTGGTGATTTTCTTCTTCGTCAGAATTCTCAACCTTGCTTCACAGAAAACAACATTTTATATAGATGATAAAAGCATCAGACATTATTAATGTATCAGTACTGAGGATGGTAGCTAGCTTTTCATAAAAGAATTATAGAAACAAAGGGTATTTGCATGCATATCTTTCTACACCACAAACTTATAACAATGAGAAGCTGGATTGAAAATTCTTTTTCTCTTTTGATTAAGATCAAAGCCATAATCATATGATCTCTATACTAATGGTAGCTGCAATTGTTTACTACAGATACAATAATAGTTTCATTATCACCATTAATTTTGATTTGGCAAAATCTGATCTTTATCTTGCAGCTTCAGCTTGCCCTTATTTTTAATTTATCTGGGTGTGCATCGCTTTCTATATGCTTTAACAATGTTTACTAGCAAATTAGTTCAGAATAGTAATATATTGATCATAAGATGTTACATGGTGTATATGATATAGTTGTGTGGGAAATTGTGAATACGCGCGCTTACCTTTTGTGTAAATAACAATCGAGTATCATAATCTGCCTCCCAAAGCCAATGTCTGGTGGTATTAAGGTCATGCTCCCAATGCAAATCATCTTCATCTAATGTTGCTTGTACTCCTTTCAGTTTTGGTGTGCTTAAGACTCCATGATAGAAAGTGTTCATCTCGGTGCAACATCTTATAATTACTTTCTCCAAAGATGGAAACATTACAAAGGAATAACCTCCAGAGCAAAAGTTTGTCAGGTTTGGCAAGCTATCAAGTTCCAAGTATGTTAAGTTGTTGAAAGTAATCGTCACATTTGCTTCACCATCCTCCATTGCTACTATTTCTGTAATCCTTTTGCATTCGCTTATAGTCATTTCCTTGAGTTGCACCAGAGTTTTGGCTGTTGAGGATGTTACTAAATTGATCAATCCATGACAATTCGATATTTTCAGATTTGTCAAATTTTGAAGAGATACCGAATGTGGCATTAAACTTTTCAATTTGGCGCATTGTGACACTTGAAGAATGTCCAGAGTATGAAAGATTGGGCATGGCTCATGTGCGTCTCCTTTCCACAAACGTGTTAACATAGGTAGACAATGGAGCTTGAGTTTTCTTAGTCGTGGGACTAATTTCTCTCGATCAAGAAGTTCATTCGGGAATATTTCTTCCCATCCACTATAATATACTTGTAGTTCCAACAGATTTTGTAATCTTGCAAGAAAGGATGGTGCAAATCCTGAAAACTTTCTAGGCCATACGGTACTTAGTTCGAAGTTCAATATCAAAACCTCCAAGTCTGGGAACGTAACCTATAAAAGAATCAGAACATTAATAAACAAATTAAAGAGAAGATGAGTAGTTAGTATATATTCCTAGGATTTATTGTTAAAAAATGTATAAATAATTAAATATATATCTTCACTTGAATTTTTTAGACAAGTCGTGATTTCACATGGTATAAAAACTGAGAACCTAAGTTTGAACCTCAAGCCCAAAGTTAAGTAGAGATTGACATTTTTTCCATATTGTAGAATTAATGATTGGGTAGAAAAACTCAAATCATTCAGGGATTCTTGCAAGAGTAGTTGATTGGATTGTTACCTCCTCAACTACAAAAATTGGTTGTTGAATGCAAGTCTCAAGTTGGTTGATCCGATGACTTGTTTCCAAACACTTTGAAGCAAAAAAGTTAGCTTTATCACATCCCAAAACTTCCAATTTTTTCAAAGACGGAAATTCCAAAGTATGCAGCACCCTTCCAAAAACCACTTGAGTTTTGGCAAATCAGATAGTCATATTAGTAAGATGCTCCAATTGCGTGAGACTTGTAGCCACTGAGGCTGTTAAAGCTGCATCATGTCGTTCAAGTATAGCTTCCAACGAACCACAATCCATTATATGTAGAGAAGTTAGACTTTGGAATGTTGTAAGCAGATTAGATTGAAAGATGCGCAAAAGATTTTCACAACCAATAACCATTAATAGATGAGTATTGGAAAAGGAACTCGCAGCGACTTGATCGTGCCATAAAATTTCCAACTTATCCGTTTGCATAAGATGCAATGTCTCCAAGCTCCGAAATGACATCTGTAAAATTCATGTAGTTAAGAAATACCACATCCCATTATAACTACATGACATGTTTAATTATTACAATCTGACGCAATACATGGATTAAGATACGGTTTATAAATTTATTTTTATAATATCTTTTTGTAGACCAAGATGACAACTTCATTTTAGTATTATATTCTGTTGTTAAAAAAAAATATATATTTATAAATTAATCTTGTACCTCATCCACCAAGAAAAGGGGTTGTTTAATGAACATCTCAGGCTGGCTTTCTTGAACTGTTTCTTGAAAGCTCACAAGTCCGGAAGCCAATATCTCAACTTTCTCACATCCAATGACCAACAACGTTTCCAGCATTGGCCATTCTGAAATATGCATTCCTTGATAAAACCACTTGAGTCTCGATAATTGTATAAGATGCAGACAAGTTACTCGAGGAAAAACCAACGACCTTGCTACTGCTTGATCTCCTCCTCCTTCGACTGCCACAATTTCCTCCACCCCACACTCAACAATCATAATTTCCTTCAATTGCTTGAGATATCTAACGATGGAGGCTGGAAATAAACTTTTCAAACTCTCACATCTCCAAGCATTTACTACTTGTAAATTTTGAAACATGGAAATTTTTTGGGAGTCTTTACTCCATAGGTGCTTTATTTTGGGTAGACCATCTAGATGCAGTGTTTTTAGATTACGGAAGGCAACCTGCAGGATTAATGTCATGTCATGAATCAATCAACGACCCCAAAGATCTCTGTGCTTAGAATTTGAAAACACTCATGCAAGATTAAACAGGGGAATAAAACAAAAATAGCACTAATTTGGAAACAATGGTCCACTCAAAAAATCAATATATATATAATGAGGTGCAGTTGGAGGGTGCCTTTCGTTCAAGTACTGATGTTGGCTTATAATTCGATTCGTATGCTCTTCTTTTCCCATGTTGAAATGAGTGCATCCAGAACTATTCATTATTTTCTTTTGGGTACAAAAGCTTTATGGTAAAGACTGAAAAATATGTCAAATTTCATAATTTCAAAATTATCCTTCCAAAAGTTCCCATATTATTTAACTTTTAAGTCAACTATTTTGTGAGTTTGAAATTAACTGTCTAATGTAGTACCTGATCATGTAGAAGTGGCATGTCAGGATCATATCTGATTTCTCCACCATCCCTCATGAATGAATTATTTGTGCTCAAGAAGCTCACAAGCTTTGGAATGTCTTCTAGCACCAAGGTTTCCAGTCGAGAAAACAAGATCATATTGTTAAATATCAACCAAGTGTGAACAGTAACTCCTCAATAGTCTTAGATAGCTGCTCCAAATATCAGGCTTGTCTGGAAATATCAAGCTTGTCTCTAAATATCCAACTTGTCTCCAAAATATCAAGTTTGTCTCTTATAGCCATTTTTATTGTTTGTTTGTCTCCTGAAACTTCTCCTATAAAAGGAGATCATATTGTAAACGAAATAGTATCTGTGGGACATAGAAGAGGGCCATTTGTAGAGATAGAGATAATCTTGTTGAAGTTTGTATATTTTGTACAAACACTTTGAAATCTATTGTTTTCGCTACAGTGGACGTAGGCAAATTGCCGAACCACTTACATATTGTCTCTATCTTGTGTTTGTGTGTGATTTTGGGTGGTTTTGGTACAACACATATATCCATCTTTTATTCCCCGTTCTTCTTCTTTCACGACTATTGCACCCATGTTGTTGCAACTTTTTATCCCCAATTCTTCAAGTAATGGAAGGCCCCTGGCAATGGATGATGAGAAGACATATCTTAATTTATCACAGCTTATCACCTTTAAATCTCTCAAGTTTTTAAAGGATGTTAAGCAAAGTTTGCCGTGACATATTTCTTCTAAACTAATCATATTCTCGAGAGCGAACGTCTCCAATGTAGGAAACGCAATAACCGGTGTTCTCAAGTTAAGGATATACTTAAGCTCAGCACTATTTTGGATATGAAGATGCTTAAGTTGTTGAAGTCTTTCTCTATCCATTTCGGGTATGACACTCTCAACACCGTTTAACTCGTCTAAATGAAGATCTTCCGCTCCCTTCCATATTAATTTGACCCAAGACTACAGTTGAAAGCTTGGGTTGAACTTGAGTTTTAGTGTTCTCGAGGTTCATCTAGTACTATCAATACAATCCCAGGCATCACCTATGCATTTTGTGTATCTCTCTAACTTTTCGAATATTAAATCTTTCGATAGATTGTTGACATTTGGAATTTGTATCTCTAAACTCATCAAATTTGACAAATGCTTGAGCTCAGCAAGGCTGGCATTTTTTCTTTCATCATTGTGACCTTCATCCTCCCATTGAAAAAAGCTGTTTCCCATATACAACTCTTCTAATTTGACCAAACTTGGTATGACATTTGGAGGAATCATTTCGAGTTTGAAACAATTGCTCAAATCTAACAACCGCAAGCGAACCAATGACCCTATTTCACTTGGCAGTTTTGAAATGTTAGAATGATGAAAACTAAGAATTACTAAATTCTTGAGTTCTCCAATCCCAAATGTCTCCCAACACACATTGATCCAAACACAATGTTTGTAGATTTCTAAGTTGCATTTTCGTCAAATCTAAAACTTCAAGCTTGTCTATCCCTTGAAAAAAAGTGTCCAGTATCTGCAAAGAACGATCTTCTAAATGAACATGAAAGAATCTTAATTCGGGACATTCCATTTCATTGGGAAGTTGATGGATATCTCCACCAAGAATAGAGAAAGCTTCACATCTTTTGAGTGAATCTACATCTGGCCATGTTTTTAGCCCACGATCGTCTCTAATGATAAACATATTATGATCCTCTGTTGCAATTATTGTAGCGACATCACGAACAACATCATGCATTCGAAATATTCCATGAATGTAACTTTCTAACAGCAGACAAGAGTCTCTTAGTTTACCAAGTAGTGAATCTAGCATGTTTCTTGCTTCTTCCAATGTATCAATGCCATCATGAAAAAACCCATAACCACAACAATACTTCAACAAGTCACGATCGATAGAAAACAAAGGCACGCAGTTGAGCACAGAGCAAAAGGAGGGATTTAAGCTGCTGAGACTCAAGATTCTTATAACTCAACTCTATAGGAGAATTTACTGTTTTTAGTATTTCTGTGACGTGTCTGGGAGCCAGTCTTCTTAGCTGGCGTAGGGCATCCTTCCATTCACCTAAATTCTTATTTTTTAATGCCTTTGAAACTGTTACGAGTGCAATAGGAAGACCTGCACACTCTTTAGCTACCTCAATTGCTATGCCTCTTACGCTAGGATGTTTGACAGACTCACCCGCCATCTTCTCAAATAAGTCCCATGCTTCTTCTTTCAATAAAGTCTGAACTTCAAAATCTTTTTGGGTGCCCATTCTGCAAGTTAACACATCTCGATTTCTAGATGTCAGTACTATTTTGCATCTTTCAGAAGGAATAATTCCTATTTCCACAAAATCAAGTTGTTTCCATATATCATCCAGGATAACAAGTATCTTCTTGTCCTTTGATAGCCTGCTTCATAGATGACTTGCTCTCCCTTTTTCAGTCTCTTGATCAAACTTTAGACCGAGCATGTCCGCAATCTCTCCTTGAATTCGCCTTAAATCTGGACTCCCCGACACGATTGCCATAGCCACCTCATCGAATAACTTTTCTTCATCGACTTTCCTGGCAATTTCTCTCATCAATGTACTTTTTCCAACTCCAGCCATCCCCCATACACCAATCTTGTTGATATTAGCATCTCCCAATGCCTCCATAATTCCCTTTGCAACTGACATTCTCGACTGCAAGTTCACGTAATCCATGTATCTTGTAGTCACCGACGTTCCAGCTTCTAAAGCAGGACGATAAGAAACTCTGTTGAAGTCTCGATTCTTAAGAAGTTCAGCAATATTTTCCACTATATTCTTTGCTTCTTGGCTTAACTAATGTCGTTGCTTCAAGTTCAGGCATGCCCCAATATTAGACCTCCTCGTCTCTACTTCTTCTTCGCCTTCATGAATTTTCGTGGTGGCCAATTCTGTAATCGCAGTCGCCTTCGTCAACCACGTGTTGACATCATCTTCAATTTCCTCACCATTTCTTATAGCAGCACAAATGGGGTGTTGCACCTTATTTTTAGCATCCTGCAAACACTTTACCTGATTCTTCAGATCCTCCATGTCGCTGCCATAGCAGCATGAATAACATAGCCACTGTCCAATTGGGCCATGTTGAGGAGTTGGCACCTGCTGTAGCCGAACAACGCAGTAAAGTCCAGAGCATCATTTCTGCAGCACACTCCTAGCACCAAAAAATCAGACATAATGGGTGCAGCAGCATATCAGAATTGTGTGCTAATTCTTGTGGTCCCATAATCGTGAAACTGATTCTTGTGGTCCCCAATTCTTGTGGTCCCCGATTCTAGAATGTATCCTCTGCCTTTTCATTATCTCAGTTTGTATAAATAGACCTAAAGGGTTATTGTATTGGGATATACAAAAATATAGAATACTCTGTAAAGAACGTTTTATTGAATGAGAACTTTTCTCAAACACTTGGTCTATGTTCTGAACTTAAACATGGTATCCAGAGCCAGCTAAAGCTTGCGCTATCCTTTTTTTTTTTTTTTTTTCTTCTCGTCTCTCTTCTCTCTTCTATTCTTTTACTTTCCCTCTTCAAAGCCATCCATGTCTTCTAGCGACACAGAGTCCCCTCCAGGGTCCCCTCCGACTCCACCAAAACACAATCCCTCTATTTTACAGTCTGCCTCTCACTTCATCACTCTTAAACTCACCATTGATAACTATCTCTTGTGGAAGGCCCAAATTGTTCCTTTCCTTAAGGGTCAACAACTCTATGGTTACGTTGATGGTACCCTCCCAAAACCCCCCTCCACCATTAACGCAGCTGTTAATCCTGCCTACACTCGATGGCTTCTCCAAGATCAATTGATCATCTCTGCTATAAACTCCTCCCTATCTAATAATGTTCTTTCTCATGTTCTTGAGTGTACCACTTCACACGAAGTATGGACTACACTTCAGAATTTGTTTGCTGCCCAGTCTTCAGCCCGTGTGGTGCACATCCAATATCAACTAGCCACCCTTAAAAAGGGCTCTGAATCAATCTCTGAATACTATCAAAAGGCCACTTCTCTTGCTGCCTCTCTTGGTGCAGCTGGACATCCCGTCTCTCCATCTCAGTTTTCCATCTACCTCTTGGCTGGACTTGGCTCGGATTATGAATCTATTGTCACCTCCATTACCACTCGCCCCGAACCTTTATCCACCCATCAGATTTACAGTTTTTTACTCAACCATGAATCCCGTTTGACTCATCAGCATCAATCCTTGACTTTAGGTACTAATATTGCTGCTTATCCCACCAGCTTTCGACCTCCCTCATCAGCAAGCAACTTCACCAGAGGAAGAACTCAAAATCATAGAGGAGGCCGTCGTGGCAGAGGAAGAGGCGGACAGTTTCCCAACCAATTTTCTACTCGGTCTGACAACAGACCTCTCTGCCAAGTTTGCCATAAACATGGACATACTGCCATTTCATGCTACCATCGCTTTAACCAGTCCTACCAAGCTCCTGCACCACCCTCTTTCACAGCCCACTTCACCTCCATGCCACCTACCCCTTCCCCGAGTCCTTGGTTCCCTGATACAGCCGCCACAAACCACGTCACAGCTGACTTCTCTAACCTCAACTTAGACTCTACTCCTTACCAGGGCACTGACCAAGTCAGCATCGGTGATGGTTCTTCAATTCCAATTCAGAATGTTGGTTCGGCTCACATCAATACACCAAATGGCAAATTTCTTCTCCACAATATTCTACATGTTCCTTCAATAGTGAAAAATTTAATTTCAGTTCGTCAATTTTGTTTGGATAACTCTGTCTATTTTGAATTTCACTCGTCTCATTTCTTTGTGAAGGATTTGCAAACCCAAGTGGCTCTTCTTCGGGGAATCGTTAAAGATGGGCTCTATGTTCTTCCTGCATGCTCGACCACCTTGGAAGCAACTCCATCTCCTTGTTCTCCCTCTCCCCAAGTCTACATTGGTGAAAAATCAACACCTCAAGTTTGGCATGCCCGACTTGGGCACCCCTCCTCTCGCATCACATCCTTAACTCTCAGCAAATTTCATCTTCCAGTGACCAAGTCAGGTGTTATCAACTCTTGTCCAGCATGCCATCAAGCGAAAACCCATGCCCTACCCCACCCCTCTTCTCCCTCTCGCTCACAGAGGCCTTTTCAGCTTTTGTTTTTGGATGTATGGGGCCCTGCTCCTATGTTATCTTCATTAGGATGTCGTTTTTATTTTTCTGTTTTGGATGATTATTCTAAATACATATGGCTCTTTCCCATTCAATCTAAGTCCAATGTTTCCTCCATTTTTCTGGCCTTTTTGCAATATGTAAGCAACACTTTTTCCACCAATGTGATAGTAGTGCAATCCGACTGGGGAGGGGAATTTCGCCCCCTTCAGACCTTACTCAAATCATGTGGTACATGTCCTTATTCACATGCTCAAAATGGCAGTATTGAACGTCGTCATCAACACATTGTCGAGACTGGTTTGTCTCTCCTAGCACATGCCTCCGTTCCACATAAATATTGGGTTGAAGCCTTCCAAACCGCTGTTTATCTTATCAATCGAATGCCTACACCAATCCTTCAAAATTCTTCTCCATATCAAATGTTGTTTAACCAAACACCCGATTATAAATTTTTGCGCACCTTTGGTATTGCCTGTTGGCCCAACTTAAGGCCCATAAATCATCACAAAGTGGATTTTAGATCCAAATTGTGTGTATTTATGGGCTACAGCCCTGACCACAAAGGGTACATTTGTATGCATATACCAACGGGTCAGCGATATATATCTCGGGATGTCCGGTTCATTGAAACAGAATTTCCTTTTGCTACTCAGCCCACCGAACCCACCCAACCTTGCACTGGGCCAGCACCTTCTTCGATTTTTCTGCCCCTTCCATTAACTACATCCTCCTTTGGCCCACTAACGTCTTCTCCCTTAGGCCCAACACCGAACTCCTCTTCCCCTCATTATTCCCCAAGCCCACAATCCACATTCACTACTCCTTCGTCCCCTTCCTCTTTACTCCCTCGTGCTCCTTCATCTCTTCCAATCGAAAACACAAACCCTAACCTCAATCTTCCCCCTGCTTCTGAGTCGGCACCTGCTGTAGAATCAATCCCAACCTCTTCTCACCATCCTATGGTCACATGGTCCAAGTCCCACGTCTATCGTCCCCTCCATCGTACCGACGGCACCATCCCATGGCCACCGCCCAAACCCACTGTCTCCCTTACTGTCTCGACTTCTACTCCTATACCGGAGGAACCCGTGTCTTATACCGAAGCCTCGAAGTATTCAGAGTGGCGAGCTGCCATGGTGGCTGAGTTTCAAGCCCTCCTTAAAAATCACACCTGGGATCTTGTCCCACCATCGTCAACTCAGAATGTTCTTGGGTCTAAGTGGGTCTTGAAGACCAAACGTAGGGCTGATGGAACTCTTGAGCGTCGCAAGGCGCGTCTTGTGGCCAAGGGTTTCCATCAGCAACCCGGTCTCGACTACACCGAGACTTTCAGTCCTGTTGTTAAACCTGTAACCATACGTCTTCTTTTGTCTATTGCCGTTGCATCCAAGTGGTCGTTGCGTCAACTGGACATTCAGAACGCCTTCTTGCACGGTGACCTCGAAGAAGATGTGTTTATGCAGCAGCCCCTTGGGTTTGTTAATCCTGATCTCCCTTCCTATGTTTGTAAACTTAGAAAATCTATCTATGGTTTAAAACAAGCCCCTAGGGCATGGTTTTCGAAACTCACGGATAGACTCATTTCCTTAGGATTTCATGGATCTAAATCTGACTCATCATTGTTTATATTCCAAACAGCTTCTACGTGTCTTTATGTTTTGGTTTATGTGGATGACATAGTTGTTACTGGCTCTAGTGACTCTCTTATCTCTGATTTTATTTCTGCACTCGGCATTCACTTTCCTGTAAAGGACCTTGGTTCATTACATTATTTTTTGGGTATTGAAATTTCTAGAACATCAGCTGGCTTATGTATGTCTCAGTCCAAATACATTTAAGATCTTTTGGTTCGTACTAATATGCATAAGTCTAAGTCAGTTTCCACTCCAATGTCCTCATCTGGCAAACTTACTGCATTTGAAGGGCCCTCCTTTGATGACCCCCACCTTTACCGTAGTGTTGTTGGCAGCCTTCAGTATCTGGCCTTTACTAGGCCTGATATTTCTTATGCTGTCAACAAAGTGTGTCAGTTCATGCACTATCCACGGCTGCCCCACTGGCAAGCCGTCAAACGCATTTTGCGTTACTTGAATCTCACACAGCATTATGGTCTTCTTTTTAGTCCATCATCTGAATTGAAATTGAATGCATTTTCTGATGTTGACTGGGCTGGTTGTCCAGATGACCGTAAATCCACTGGCGGTTTTTGCATTTACTTTGGTTCTCATTTAATTTCTTGGGGTTCAAAGAAACAACCCACAATTGCACGGTCTTCCACTGAAGCTGAATACAAAGCAGTAGCTAACACTGCATGTGAGTTGCTTTGGCTACAGTCTCTTCTCAAAGAGCTAGGAATTTTTCTTCATGATCCACCTACTTTGTGGTGTGATAACCTAGGTGCTACATACCTAACTGTTAATCCTATTTTGCACTCTCGTACTAAGCATGTTGACTTGGACTATCACTTTGTTAGAGATCGTGTTGCTGCTAAATCCCTACAAGTCTCTTTTCTGTCCAGCAAGGATCAAATTGCAGACATCTTTACTAAACCACTATCTTCAGCACGGTTTGCCCTTCTACGATCAAGCCTCAACATTTCCAATGTGTTGCTTGGATCGCGGGGGACTGTTGAGGAGTTGGCACCTGCTGTAGCCGAACAACGCAGTAAAGTCCAGAGCATCATTTCTGCAGCACACTCCTAGCACCAAAAAATCAGACATAATGGGTGCAGCAGCATATCAGAATTGTGTGCTAATTCTTGTGGTCCCATAATCGTGAAACTGATTCTTGTGGTCCCCAATTCTTGTGGTCCTCGATTCTAGAATGTATCCTCTGCCTTTTCATTATCTCAGTTTGTATAAATAGACCTAAAGGGTTATTGTATTGGGATATACAAAAATATAGAATACTCTGTAAAGAACGTTTTATTGAATGAGAACTTTTCTCAAACACTTGGTCTATGTTCTGAACTTAAACAGGCCAACAGTACTCTACGATTGCCGATGCAATTGCACCAATGATGACCTCCATTCTTGTTTCAGCTTTTTTTTTTTTTTTTTTTTTTGTCTTTTGAAAAAGAAAAAAAGAACTTCAAAGAATTTTGCGCAAGTAGACAAACTCAAAACCAAGGAAGATAGAAGTTGACACTAGGATGACAAGAAAGCACATGGAAATACAAGGAAATAAATTCTTGCAGAAAGGAACATATCAGAAATGATGATGTGGTCAAGCACGGTGGGTTATCGATCATTCTGTACTCAATACATAGCTTTCGATCTTCATCTGGCCCGCCCTCCAGTTACGCCTTGTGCTAAACATTCAAATGTGTAAACATGAGGTGGTAAGATAATTACTAGAATATGTTGTGAAAACCACATCGGAGATGGACACAAGAAGCGAGCGACTACGTACCTCTGTTTTAGCGACACCATGATCATGAGCATTTCTGCAGTGAAACATTAACAGAGTGCGGCGGAGAAGGCAATATGACTGACTTTATGTGGTGTGAATTAGAGTGAATGATGGAGGGAATTAAAAGCAGTAATTAGAGCAATCAATCACAATGGGAAAAAGAAAGAAGCATATAGAGAAAGCTACATTCTTGTGATGCAATCGAACACGGTCTAAAAAGTTCAAGTTGCTGATATTAATGCTTAAGCCATAAGCTAATTCTGTCGATGCCTAGCCATGATTGAGACTTGATGAGATATTCGAACATGATGCTCTAAAAGCCCCTTAAAGCTAATGATCTGGATGCCTCTTCTTGAGATCGAACGAACATGGTCTAAAAAGTGCAGCCTCTTCATGCTTAAGCACTAAGCTAATTCTGCATGATGCACGACGTTACACTCGCGGTTGGTGTCCGTGCAATATATGGTTGTTGCTGTCAACAAATTCTAAGAAATAACCACAAAATTTCTTATTCACATTGGGCTTTTTGAATTTAGCTAAACTTTTAAAATTCTTCTTTATATATATTTGGGTCAATAGTGACGAAAAAACAGCAAATACATTTTGTTGGGGACAACTGGGTCAACCCGTTGAGATTTTACACCCTCCAGACTTTAAAAAATTAGTTGGATGAAATTTAAGGGTCTAGATTTTCTGACTTTAAGCCATAATTATTTTTAAAATCTAAGGTTATAGACTTTGCAGATATTAGGCAATTGATTGTATCGGATATGAGATTATAAGTTCAACAGGTTTTAAGAAATGATTCTTTTCAATTTTAAAGTTGTCTGTTGCAGCTGAGAATGAAAGAGGGTATTTAAGAGTATAATTGAGTGTGTATGGATTTGGGAGACAAGAAGTCGGATTGCTATCAAAGTTCGATAAGAGTCATTTTGGTAGGTACTGAAATGGAATAGACTCCTAGTTTAGACATCTTGGCAAAGTTAGCAAAGTACTTAACGGAAGCGTGAATTTTAGTAGTATAATGGTTTGAAAGTAAACTTGGTGAGGGTTTGAAAATTAATGACTTGAGATCATTTAGGACTTACCTCTGGAGAGTTTATTTTTACCATTCATATGAGGTTAATATCTATGTTGAGAGTGTTCTATTTACTATGTGGGTTAAGCTAAGAATTTGTGTGAAATTATTATTAGGCTTTTTATCGAGCACGTTGTGGAAGTTTACACCTTGAATTGGATTGGACACTTAAGTGTATGATAATCGATACAATGTGCGCGAGGCTAAAATATTGGAGGGTTAAAATTTTGGAACATTAGGATGAGGATAGGCATGGAATGATTGTAACAGCTAAGTATTTTAGATTTTGCTTCTGGAGCAGCAAATTTCGATGATGAATTTTTTTAAAAGGGAGAAGGATGTAACACCCGGGCACAGCACCAAGCCCAGGCCAAGCTGCGATCTATAAACGTTTTTTAGGTTGTTATTTATGAGAAGCCCATTTCATATTTATTTGGTAATTTTTGAATAGTTCACGGACCCAAAATATTATTGCGACGGAATATGAGTTTTATTGGGCTTGATAATTAGGTTAAAGCCCATTTACTATTTATGGACCAAATGAGCCCTAAATTATTAAAAATTGACCCAAGAAATTCTTCTAGAGGCTCGAAGATATTATTGAGGATGGTTTTATTTTGGGCATGAAGATTAAAGCCAATTTAAATATTTGTGTTCAATTTCAAACTGATTAGGGTTACAATTCTAAAGTCCACTTCTCATTAAAATTATTAAATCGACTACTGATATATATTTAGCCTCATACATTGTGGGTGGATCTTATTATTCTTCAAAACCCTAGTTTAGTTTTTTGGTTATTTTGCCCACATTCACCACTCCAGCAGCACGATTCTCTCTCACGTTGAAAACTCAGCTACCCAAACAACTTACAACTCCACGACCACAGTGCTACCCGGAGGGGCATAGAGACATGTTAGCAAGACATTTCTCAGCCTCTCCCCCGAGGAGGCAACAAGAATTCCCCTGGCACGACTTAACTCTTAAGGGGGATTTCTATCCCCCCAAGCCGACGGCTGTAGATGAAGGCCAATGAACACTGACAACACTTCTTTTCTTTTCTTTCAGTCACATGCCAAAATAAAGTGCAACAACGTAGAATGGAAGAACTAAAGGACTAGGCGGGGTAAAGCGCATTCAAGAATATAAGGTAATCTCATTAATGATCACAAGTTACAACACGAAGTCGCAGAGTTACAAAGGACAAATTACAACATGAAGTCTCAGAGTTACAAAGAACAAGTTACAACACGAAGCCGCAGACTTACAAAGAGCCATTTGCAATGTAAAGCGGTGAATTTCAGTGACCTACAGCATAAGTCAACTATGTACGATAGAAAGTTGTGAAGGTGCCTCAAACCAAAGCCTGATCATATCATATTTTAGTGGAAGTGGCAGACAAAGATCTCCATCACTACGATATGCTGATAAAGCCCGAGGTTACCTCAAAGAAAATCAACAGGGATGTAATGAGGCAATTAATTGAGTTGTATGGTGACAGCAACTACCAAGATGCCACCTGCCTGCTTAGGAGTGTTGTGTACTGGAGTGTGTGAAAATGAAGGCAGAAGGCGAGGTTGGGAAGCAGGACAAAAATCACCTCGAAGACGAGCTCAGATGTAGGATATGAAGAAAGAGAATGTATTTATGTACAAACAAGGCGAGGTTGAGCTTTGGAAGAGGAGGTTTGAAGCCAGAGTCTTTAATAGCAGAGAAGAGCAAGACCCATCGGAGGAGTCGCAAAGAGTGCAGCTGAGGAGAAGCAACCATCAGCAAGCGGGATTTTTCCAGACAAAGTTACCCCTAAATCCCTCCCGAGGAGAGCAGCTGGCTTCTCGGACGCTTTATGCGAGGGAAGCTCCCGCACACCCAGAACCCACATATCACACTAGGGATTTCTAAGGATATGGGTTTTCATCCATTCCAAGCCGTCGTTGTAACCGAGGTACCAGGCGTCATCGCAAACATATGACAGCTCCTCCCGCAGACCCCGAATGGTAGCATCACAGGCCTCCAAAGCGCGCTTTGCCTCGGCCTGATCAAACTCCAAGTCCTTCCTTCGCTTCCTCTCCTCTTCCAAGGTCTTTCTCTTGTTCGTCAGAGACTAGAAAGCCCCCTCGAACCGCTTCGTCATCCACTTGTACGACCGACTATCATTGTCTTGCCGCTTGCACAGCTCCCTATTTTCGACCTTCAGTCGCTCAAGCTCCAACTGACAGTCGTCGAGAGATTTCTGCAGCACCTCCCTTGCCTCGGAAGCAAGCACTGCCTTAAGACGAAGAACGCCAACCTCATCTTGGGAGCTCGACAAGTCAAGAAAGGCCTCCTCAACCTCTTCTCTCTTCTTTCGCTCCTCCGGAAGCACAACATAAGGCCAGCTATGTGAGCGAACAGAGTGCTCTGTTCACGCTCGCCATCTCCTCTCGGCCATCCACAATGAACGCTACCAGACGCTCCAAGCCCTGACACAGAAGTCCAGGTCAAAATCAAAGAAGGAAATGAACAAGAAGTGCGGAGAGTTTGCAAGCAAAGATCTTACCCTAGCAAAGAGTCTCTTGAGTTGGCTATCCATCTTACAGATGCAGTCGGCACGGCTCGCTGTGGCCATCGACTGAAAGTCCACTGGGACCTATTCAACAGCCTCCTCACCAACAGTCTCCTCGACCCGAGCAATGGCACTTGTCACTTCATTGCCGGTTGAAGTGACCTCGACCTCGGGAGAATGTAGTGGAGGGGACTCCGGGATGGGAACCTGCTCAGGGGACCCCTTGTCCTCAGTAAAATGCTCCATGGGTAAGGGCGAAAGAGCCCACTTGAGAGCCGTGACGAGGGGCAGGGCAACTACTGAAGGCCCCCTCACTACAAAAGGGCCTGGCAGGGTCATAGGGACGGTTTCAGCAGCAAACCCGGGGACCAGCAACAAGGCACGCGAAAAGGTTGCGGTCGTCATCATCTTCTTAGACAACGACAACTCGGTCGAATAACAAACACCTCCACAGAAGGACCGCCGGGAGGATTGGGAAGGCCGTTGGAGTAAGATCTGACGGGGGAGATCCTTCGGGGCTTTTTCTCTTTCCCCTCCACCGATGGGCTAAGGACGTAACCTCCCTTAGCGGGAAGCCTACGTCAGAGAGCAAATTGCCCCGGGGGGGGGGGGGGGGGGCGGGGTGTGGGGCAAATACCGACGAAGGCTGTCCTCGGCTAGCAGAGCCTCCGAAGAAACATTTTCTGGATGGGCCTTCACCCAGGCACGAACGACCTTGATCCTAAGCATCTTGTCCGAGGTCACGGTGGGACGACGAGCCTTGTCATCGCCCACGACCCCCCATATGGCATGAACATGGAATAGGCACTGATTGGCTTGGCCAATAGGGAGCTCCCATCCCTCGCCAAATAGAAAGAAGACTTGATGATCCAACCCCCTCACAGCAGTATATTGCGGCTCCAGCCAAGCCAATGTTTGGACTGGTCTGAAGCCGTAGGTGTGACGACCTCGCCTTAAAATATTGTGGGTGAGGAAAAACTCGCACGTTGTAAGGTCTGGGTAGTCTGCCCTGGCCTCCTCCAATGCGTGGCACCAAATGACACAGCACGACACAAGAATCCTCCACACACTAGGAGGGAGCTGAGCAGATGCCAACTCGAAGAAACCCAGCACTTCTCGCACTGGACGACAGAAAGGCCGCCTGAGGCCACAAGAGAACATGGTGGGCTACACCGCAACCTTGGTGGCATAACCTTCATAATCTACTGCCCCTTCTGTAAGAGGAGGCACCATGAGTTCCATCGTCCGAGGAACTCTATAGTTCTCCTTCAACAATTCCAGCTCAGCAGAAGTCACTTCTGAAGGCCACGAGAAATTGGCGAACTCCTCCTGAACGGTGTCGCCTTGACCATTGGCAACACAGGTAGTGTTGGAAGGTCTAGCCAATCTCGAGGGACACAAGGATTTCTTGGGAGCCATTGGCAATAAGAGGAAACGATACAAAGAGAAGTGTTTGAAAGCGGAAAAGGAACACAAGATACCAAGCAGAAGAGAGAATGGACAAAGTAACCCATTGCTGAGAGGGAAAGGGGCTTTATAGAGGCAAGCTTGGCGATTGACATCCCGAGGCAGTAGGAACTAACGTGCCCCACTATGCACCAGAATCCCACAATCGCCGCAATTCCAACAGAGCGTATCCAATGATGCAACGTGGGAAATAAATAACCGCTTAACGCGAGTAATGACGAAGGGACTGAAGGGGAGAAGAACTATTGCCAGATATAGTGTAAGAACAAAAAGGCCACTCGGATACAGCTAGAGAGTAGGAGTGCAACAGATGAGCACCAAGAAATCCGCAACGCCCATTCTGGGAAAGAAAAGGCCGCGTAGTCACAAGTGCAAAAAAATGTTGATTAAGAGTATTAGCATTAGATTATGCAAATACAAATATAAAATTTGCATAATATGACATGATTTTGCATTTGGTTATTCTACTTAAAACTTATTCACACATTAGATTATCCATATATTAATCAAAATAATAATAAAATATTATAAATTTAATAATATTTTTTTTCAATTTATTTTTTGTTCTAATAATTTTTTTTCATAGATTAAGAGTTATATGGAAATATTAATATTATACAATATGAGAATAGGATAAAGATGTGGATGAGTCCTGGAGTGCAACAAATACATTATAAATATTTCATACAACACCATTGAAAAAAATACATGTCTATTACATTTTCATCTAAAAAATCATCATTGAGAAAAAAACAAGTCATCATTAATGTTCAACACATTTCAGCCCATCACAAAAAATATACACACCTCTAAAAGTCAGCTCATCGCTAATGTTACTGTCCATCACAAAAAATAAAAACAATGTCCAATCACAAAGTTGCTGCCCAGCCACATGTATTTCCATCACATATGGCTTGACGGCCACTAAAATCAGACAAAGTATACATTAAACATATACTACTATTAATTACAACTTTGAAATGGGCTAGACAAATACTTACACACCTCCAAAAGGTGTAGATGGGTCCTCGGACGGTGATGTGATTGCAGACTTACTCATTAAACCATCGAAAATTTCATCCTGAAGACGTTGGAAATAAAGTTGCTACTTTGGTTTCATCCCATCAAGATCTAATTTCATTATTTCAGCTTCGAGCTTCTTCTTCTCAAGTGCAAGATGTTCATTTCTATCCTGCTCTTGCTTGCTGTTAAATTCTCTTCTCTCCATCCTGAATGTATTTCTTTCAGCAGTCATGCGAGCTAAGGCATGGGTAAATTCATCCTTTACATTATCTCTACACTTCCTCTTTTTTTCCCGCTCTTTCTCAGCCATCTTGCCTGGAGGTCTCTCAAGGATGACCTCCACATTGTCATCCAAAATATCGTCTCCGTCTGGAGTTAAGCTAGCACTGGCTAGACGTCTTCCATGTGGCTTCCTCCTTGTTGACAATGTTGACTAATGTTGCTGCCATTTTGGTTGGTGTCTCAATAGATACCAACAATGCTCCATGGTAAAGTTTGCCTTCTCAATTTCTTTGTACATTATTTTTGCTTTCTCAATCTTAAATGAACAAAGTGATAAAGTTAGTATATAAATAAGCCTAGGCATATAAAAAAAACTAAAGGAAAAACAAAATTAATACCTTATTAACCTCTGTGGTACCACTTGGATGTAAAGACTACTTGTGCTACAGCATCACAAAACTTGTTTGTGCATTTTTGGATCGATTGCCATCGATTGGTCAATGACGCAATCGAACGTTCAGGATTGTTTGGTTTTTTATACTCATGATAGTATTCATAAATTTTTTCCCACATTTGTGTGGATTTTTTGTCAGTCCCTCGAATAGCATCAACGCTAATGTTTAGCCAAACTGAAACAAGAAGATTATCCTCCTCAATGGTGAAAGACACACCTCATTGAGATTTTTTAATAGGTAGCCTTCGTTCACCTTCAGCTTGTGATAGTTGGACCATCACATTATCATGTATGCTATTGAAGGGGGTGCTGCCTTCCCCTTGTCCACCACTTTGCAAGAGAGTAGTGAAGATGGGATCCGCATCAAATGAAGGCTCCATCCTTGAATAATTTAAAGTTTATCATAATTAAATGAGGCAAACCATAATGAAATGAGTGCACATGATAAATAATCTCACTAAAACTTGTATACTTTGGGTATCATATATGTAACATTTTAACATACTTTAATCATGGATATTAGAAACTAATGAAGAATCAATTGTTTCAAAGAGTAACTTGCCAGAATTTTCCTTATTTCCAACAATAGTTTGACAAGCAAGCCTCCAAGATTCAAGTTTCTGTGCATAATAACCCATGTTAGTTTTTTTGTTAATTTTTTTTTAATTTTCATGGAAGTGCACCACTTTCCATTCTAAACCTCAGCACATATAATCAATGTCCATATATTACAACCAATATCAGCTTTGAAACAACCATGGTAGTACCGCAACAAGGTCATCAGTATAAGCTCTGTTTTCTTGCATACAACATAAACTCAAAAATATTTACTATTAAGTACTGGAAAATGTTGAGAAAATACCAGAAAAGGCCAAGTGACACCGAAAAACAGTGATATATATATATTTTTATAATTTCACCATGACTATGCTGGAAATTATTTGAAAAGCATCATAACATAGCTAGAATAATGCTAAACCTGCAGAAAATGCCCTGAATCGGAAAGCACATGCCTAAATTGGTCATAAATTTACTAAGCTAGGAAAAGAAAGAAGTAACAGAGTTGAAAGAGAAAGAAGAAGAGAGAAAATGGAGAAAGCGAGAATCTTGTATATTCTGATCTTGTACTGAATTGACAAATGAAAGAACAAAGTTGAAGATAGATTTAACAGAGAAGTTGAAACCAGATTTATGCAAATTGAACTAGATGGGATTTCAAACAAGATGGCAACTGAATAAGATGTGTTAAGAAAACATTTTTGGATAAGTAAAACAAAATTAAGATGGGTCCAGAATTGAGAGAGTACTGGGAAATTTCATGAACTTTTAAAATGCCTTATTACAGAACTCCACCACATAATGACCCGAAGATCACCAAAATCTTCACAGATCATTCAACCATAGCTACTCGCAATTGAATTGCCGAGAATGAAGTGAATGAGAGGTAGAGTCTGAATCTTGGTTGAAGACTTTAATCAAACAGATTATGGCAAAAGCAAAAGCATCAAAGAATCAGCAAAGATATCACGAAAAATAACCATGATTTCGCTACATCAATAAGTGTTCCCCTAATTAAAGTAAAACAAGAATGATGAAAAAGAAACTTCAACGAAACGATACTTTCATAAGAACACAGCTCTAAAGAATTTTACAAAGTAACAGCAAATCTACATAGTACAAAAGGCCCTATATTCACCAGACAAAATATACATGGCAAAACCAAAACATTGGAAAAAAAAATAACACTAATCAACAAGAAAGCAGAAATGGTCTCGAAATTTAGCACCTTCGGTGCGACAACTATTCCAGCTTTGACAACCAGGCCTTTAAACGACCTCTAAGAGAGACCACGCCCTACTGTCAAATGCCCCACCGAAGGGCTGAACTTCGCAGCTTCAGTAGGCCGAAGCTGAAGTGTGAAACTCTAGGAGAAAAGGCACGAGGGCTTCAACGACTGGAGAGAAAAGGCACAAAAATGAAACCCTAAGAGAAGAGAAAAGGCACAAGGGTGAAATGGAGAGAATTTGCTGGTGGGAGGAAGAAATCGAGGGAAGAAAAATAGTTGGTAGAATAGAGATGAAAAATCAAGGGAAGAGAGAGAGTGTTCAGACGAAAGAAATAGTTTTTTAATACTTTTGGTTGAACTATAGTGATCGTCAAATATGACCGCAAGAGATAGTTTACTGTAGCTGAAAGTCATCTTGTTTAGATTTGGATAATTCAATGCAAGTCAGTTTCATCTTCTGTTAACAAAATTATCCATTTTATTTGCATTTGCATAATTCAATGCCAATGCTCTAACCAGGGGAGGAAAGACAGAATTCCCCGAGAGGAATTGGCGGGGTAAATGTAAGGGGATTTTTCCCACTTTACAAGCCCACTGGGCTTCAACTCGATACCTGGCCCCAAGGCCCAAGCTTACCCATGAACCAAGGCGTCCACAAGAAAAGGCAAACATAGATGACTGATGGGACGAGCTGGCCTGACAAAGCTCGGCCACACTCTGCTCATGGGAACTTGAATAGGGTAGAACGAAAAAGACGTAGAACCCTTGATCCTCTAACAGGGGGACATCGACAGACCACCAAAGATAAAGCAAATCAGGGAACCACACCACATTAATTGTGATACCCCATATGATATGGATAAGGGTATGTGGTGTATGGGATCTCACATTGCTTGGGAAGGAGAAGTTCTTGCTCTTTATAAGGTTCTAGTGGGGCTCCAATTGTATCATTGACTAGTCCTTTTGGAGTATAGGTCATGTGGTTTGGGTCTTCCATTGAGGCATTACAAATGGTATCAGAGCCTATCCCAACCAGAAATGTGGGACTTGAGCCGTGCCACCTACAATGGACAGGCCCGACGAGGACGTCGGGAATTTAAGGGGGGTAGATTGTGATACCCCATATGATATGGATAAGGATAGGTGGTGTATGAGATCCCACATTGCTTGGGAATGAGAAGTTCTTGCTCTTTATAAGGTTCTAGTGGGGCTCCAATTGTATCATTGACTAGTCATTTTGGAGTATAGGCCATGTGGTTAATTTGGGTCTTCCATTGAGACGTTACATTAATGACACCACTACCCAAGCTACACGCCACATTAATGATGCCGTCGCAGAGTCATGCCGCATTAAGGACTCTGACAAAAGGGATAGTACGAAGGATACGGACTCCATGGAGGCGCCCTCCCCAGACTCCTGGTATAAATAGCGACTCCTGGATATGAGAAACTCTCTCTGATCCCTTGACTCTTTCACTTATTTAAAAACTTCCAAAAGACGATGCTAACTTTGGCATCGGAGACTCCACAGCCCTAAAGCCACCCTCTCCCAGCTGCATTCTTCTCTATTTTCGCAAGCTCAATCTTAAAGACCTAAGTTGCTGAACCTGGCCCAAAGGTGTACGAAACACGATGTTAACAGGCATATTCTTATAACAAAACTTAGTAAATTTCAATCTTAAATGGTTGGTTTTAAGTTTACTTCAAAATTGATTAAAAATTTGAAGAATTAGAATGTGTTACTCCCACAATATTTACGGTTGATTGATGTTTACATGCAAAGTTTGCTCGACGCTAGCTTAAGCAAGACTGGTGATTTCACATTGGCTAAACATGTTGTGGGATGCTTAGTTGAAGAAAGAGGTGAAAAGTGACGCTCTCTAGTCACACATGAGACCTCTCAACCAAGCGAATTGACTCGCTAGATGCGTGTGAGATGCGTCAAGTAAACTCTCATTAGATAAGTGCGGGACATCCTTAATCAAGCGAAAGGACCCGAACTTGACTGAAAGAAGTTGACAATAATATGAACTAGCCAGAGGGAGGGAGGGAAGGAGAAATCCGAGATTAATTGCAAAAGTGGATCTTAAACAAACATTTTTATCATCATGCAATCACTCATGCCCTCCAACTTTCAGGCCTTGGTTCTCTTTATTTTCGAAAATTCCATAAAAAAAAAAAAAAAAAAAAAAAAAAAAAAAAAAAAAAAAAAAAAGACATAATCATGGATTCAGAGCCATGCTGGGTTCTTCAATGGAGTGACAACAGCCTTCACTTGCAAGTAATTGGAAAGACTGTAGATTCCCTTTTCTCTGCCGTGCCCACTCATTTTGTACCCACCAAAGGGAATTGCAGCATCGAATGTATCAAAGCAGTTCACCCACACTGTCCCAGCACGTAATGCCCGTGTCAAAGTGTTGGCAGTGTCTATGTTCTGTGTGAACACCCCTGCAGCAAGCCCATAGGGTGTGGAATTTGCTCTATGTATCACCTCG
This sequence comes from Juglans mandshurica, assembly GCA_022457165.1. Lineage (NCBI taxonomy): Eukaryota > Viridiplantae > Streptophyta > Magnoliopsida > Fagales > Juglandaceae > Juglans > Juglans mandshurica. The sequence continues at coordinate 17,763,421 of CM039629.1, forward strand.
TCAAGGTCCCTGAAATCAGCCAAAATACCTTATTGCACATAAAAAATGCAAGGTCACAAATGATATTTTTCAGAAAAAAAGAAAAAAAAAAACGGTTTGTTTCTCACTTGTATTTCAATATGCTCTGCACGGGGCCAAATATCTCTTCCTTTGCTATCAACATGTCATCCTGATATAAAATTACAGTTAGTTGCTTTGTAACCCTTTATATTTCAATCTTCGTGGTGAAATTGATGATACAAGTAAAAGATGTACCTTAACATTCGAGAATACTGTTGGCTTAATATAGCAGCCCTTGTTGCCAAGTCTCCCACCCCCAGCCTCTAGGGTAGCTCCACCTTCTACACCAGATCTTATGTACCCCAGGATCTTCTCAAATTGTTCCATATCAATCTGGTTTATTTGAGTAAGCAAGCAACAATCAATGTTATCAACATCAAAGCCATAACTGATATAATTGGGCATTATAATATCTTTTGTGTACTTGTAGTACATAGAAGACATAATTGGTTTTTTCCCAAGATGTTCTATAGCATTCTAACATCTTTTGTATAATTCTTTTGGACAAAAAGAATAATAAATCTTAACCTGGATATGAAAGTGTTCCACCAAAAAACCCATGAAATATATAGCAAAAATTATAAATGCAAGCTTTGAAGTTGGGTTTACAAATTGGTGCTCACTCACCTGAGGACCTTGTTGAATGCCCACTTTGAATGGGTCACCAACAGCACGTTTCAGAGCAAGTGCCTTTGATTTCTCTACAAACTCATCATATACACGCTCATGAACAAATGTACGAGAGCCAGCACAGCAACATTGTCCCTGCAGAATGCACAAACAAAATCATGATCAATAAAATGGATTTTAACTTCCTTTGGACCCATTATTGGGTCGAAACAATTTCTTGAACAGACCTGATTAAAGAACAAAGCAGAGTGGGCAAGCTCAACACCCTTGTCTACATCAGCATCCTCACATATAATAAATGGAGATTTCCCTCCAAGTTCCAAAGTTACTGCCTTAAGATTGCTTTTTGCGGCCATTTGAAGGATAACTTTTCCTGTACTAGTTGATCCAGTGAAAGCAAGCTGCATAGAAATTACTATGATTTGAGTAGACATATAAGCGGAGATTGGTACAACATGAGAATGTTTCCTAAATTGTAGTATGCTCCCTAATCATTTCACCAAAGAAATGCCACAGCTTCATGCTACACATCCTTACGATAAATTTACTCTGTTGAGAGGCATATTATAGCTACTAAGAATGCAATATAAGAGATATCAAAACACCTTATCCACATCCATATGACTAGAAAGAGCTGCACCAGCAGTTGGACCAAAACCAGAAATCACATTTAGAACACCAGGAGGAAGTCCAGCCTGTCACAAAGATTAGGAGTCGGAACAAAAATTAGATTTAAAACAATTTATAGTCAGGTACGGTCTAAAACAAATCAAGTACTGTCTATCTGAAAGGAAGAATGAAAAATACAATACATATAAGCTTGTGCATGGTATCAGAACAAAAGTTTCAACAAGAGCTTCAGACATCTTTGTAATCAGTTGAAATAATTACGAGATGTCGGAGATAGATATTCAATCAAGAAGTTTCAGGTCCATTTCTTGTGAAACATTATTTCAAAGAGAGAGAAGAAAAGAAAACACCGGACATTTAGAGTATCACATAAGTGCTCATATTGTTTTTAATAAGTCAAGCGCTCATATGATCATGTAAAAGAATTTATCAACTCAAGTATAAAAAATTAGGACGTAGAAATATAACCTTTTTTCAGAAAGAGGAAGACACACTTTATCACCCCAAGAATTTTAAAATTAGAAAGTAAAAATCTTACATTTGGTATGTGGATAAAAAATTCACATGTTTTGAGCCGTAAACAGCCTCGGAACCCAAGTACGTCAGACACCAAACCCCAATGTGAAAAGAAGAGACGAAAGTTTTTGTTCATTATCTACCTCATACAAGAGACTTGATGCAAGGAGAGCAGACAATGGTGTCTGCTCTGCAGTTTTCAGAATGATAGTGTTGCCACATGCTAATGCTGGCCCGACCTTCCAACCGTACATGAGAAGTGGAAAATTCCATGGAATAATCTGACCTACAACACCAATAGGTTCATGCAAGGTTTGCACATGGTATGGGCCATCAGCTGGGACTGTTAGACCATGAATCTTATCCGCCCAACCTGAAAGTTTATGTTATATAAATCTTAGATATCTCATAAATATAGAACAGAATGTTAGGAACACTCTAAAGCTATAAGCAGAAGAACTATATTCCTTATATTTATATACCAGCATAGTATCGCATTAGACGTGCCAACATTGGAACTTCAATTTTAGCAGCCTGTTCAAATGGCTTGCCATTGTCCCAAGTCTCAAGGGCTGCAAGCTCATCATTGTGCTTTTCTATCAAATCAGCAAAGCGCAAAAGTATCCTTTGCCTTTCCTGGGTATATAAAGAAATCAATTGTATAAGTTTGGAGACATTAAATTGTTGCAAATGAAAAATGAGATGCACAGATAAGGTATAGTTACATATGCAGGCATCTTTGGCCATGGTCCTTCATCAAATGCCTTGCGAGCAGCAGCAACTGCTTGATTTACATCTTCAGAATCACCTTCAGCAACATGAGCAATCACATCCCCTGTCCTGGGATCCAATGTCGGGAAAGTTTTTCCTGAGGACAAAAGAAGCCATGGCATAATATTCAGTAGATGTCAAATAACAGCATAATTTGTCTCCGTATGTTCCATTTCCTAACAATTGATGTTGCAAGCACGTGATACATCTACACCTGCAAGATCTTACCTGATGCAGCCTTGACAAATTGTCCATTAATCAAAAGCTGGGTATAATTTACTTGAACAGGTGGACTGACTGGTTCCTCAATAGCAGAAGCAGTGCTATATTTACTTATTCCTCTGCTCAGACTAGAAATATTACCACCTGAAGAAAATAATATTAAAATCAATGAAGACTATGAGGATCTTCTGGAACCACCTAACCAAATCCAAAGAAACAAAAACAGACGGTCTCTGTTCAATAAATTTACATTCCCCATTTCATGTATTTTAAGAAATAATGACATTTTCTTTACTCGAAAGCATTCAAATTGATTTAGAAATCTAGATATCCCTAAGTTGTAGAAATTAAAAGTAGTACAGAACCAATCTGCATGGTCCGTTACCATGCTAGGAGATAAAGTTGGAGAGCAAGAAAAAGGGCTAGCAAATGTAAACGAGTAGATATAAATGAGAGCAGTTGGGAGAAACAAAGCAAATGAGAGAAGCAAATGGATATAAACATCCCTGCCTTTTAACATCAAAACCCTGTTGGTCTTTTCAACCATAATCTCATTGGCACCACTCTTTAATCATCTTTATCATTTATTCATCCAAACACACAAAACATAAAAAAAATAATTCAATACGGTGGAATCTTTTCTACTCTTTCATTCAGATGCTGAGAAACAGAGGGCTTTTTTTTTTCCCCAATCAGAACTAAGACTTGTCTTAGTAGACAAGGCTGATATTTGGCTAGCATTTTTTTTTTTTTAAAAAAAAAAATCATCTTCAATTTAAACGTCCTCTAATCTCTTAAAGAACTTTTCTGTTTCTATCTTTTTATCCAATCATTTGCTTAAAATCTCAGTAAAAAGTTACAAATACAAAAACCAAAACAAAAACTACACTTAGAAAGCATATTCAATAATTTTTCAACACTATCTCTATTTTCACAAGTCCAAAACAAAATATATTTAAAAAAAATTATTCAAATGGTTCTTATATATTTTCACAAAATCCAGTAAAGAACACATCTTTAAAAAATTCTAAAGACTTCTCAAACATCTCAAAATTTATCTTAACCAAAGACACCTAGGTGTCTCGAACATGGTTGTACAGATCTTTTTCCCTTCCGGTTGTTCATAAAATTCCGTTTCCCAGGAAAAATAAAAAAATCAAATCTTATATCAAGCAATGTAAATTGTAGCGTTAGGCAAAACAGTCTTAGAAACATCGGATATAACGATGATCCGATCATTAAAAAAGCCAAAAAATTATGATCAATCACAAGAATCCCCATAACAACCAATTAACAAACGAAGTAAACGAATTAACTAAACAAAAACATTATAAATAATCACAAACAACTCGAGGTAGCGATACAACCACCTCTAGAGTGCAAAGCTGCAGAAGCAGAAGCAAAAGAGAAAGGGCGAGAGAGCAGCCAACACTTCCTCAGACTCGCCATGGAGTGCATAGTCTAGTTTGCGTGCTTTATCTGCTCTATATATGCATCCAAAAAAACATGAGAAACGTACCCGCGACCAACCAAAGAGATCCAAGTTCGCCGCCACCGAATTGATAGGAAAAGCTGACGAAGAGCTGATAAGAGAATTGATAAAAGTAAATCTATGAATTAACGTAAGTTAGTTGATGTAATATTGTAAAATTATTTTTATTATAAAATAAAATAAATATATTTTTATAAAATCTTGTAAGAATTTTTTTAAAAAATAATATTCAATTTATACAAAAGTTCTTTAAAAAAAAAAAAAAAAAAAAAAAACTTACAAACTAATATAATGGAATACATCACATCTGTATGTATTTAATTTATCAAACAAGAATATTGGAGATTTTTTTTTCTATCAATTTTGTACCTCCTTGACGTATGTAGGAAGTTTCCTTTTCAAGACCGAGTTTGAGTATGGATGATTGAGACGTACTATTTTGACAATAGTTCTCCTTCTGGATAACGATTATTGGACATGATTCTTCTAGAAAGAGTAATTCTATCCAACATACTATCATCTTATTTTAATTGTACTTCATATTATGTGATACATTTATCATCATTAGATAATAAAAAAGTATGCAATAAATGATCGTTTAATGGTAATAAATGTGCCACATCTTATTTAGTGAGATGAAAGTGGGATGATAATATGATATATAAAATTTTCCTAAATAAAAATAATTTAAAATATATAATACATTAATTTGTGTAATTAAAAATAATAAAATTAATAAGAACATCAATATTATTTGTCATGAATTATAAATTACTTCATACCAATTGTAAGGATGAATGGGAATACTATTCAATTGCAACTTGGATATTGATTTAGTCAAATTATGACTTGTTTCCTTAATAATTTTCTCGATCGATGGTCAGAAGTTAATCTTAGCCGTTCAAAAAGTTGACGATTGATAACTATAGTAGCATTAGCTTTTGACGAATATCGTCACATGATTTGTTCATCCACGTCAGCTCTTCTTATCTTAAAACACTATTATGATATTCAATTTATATTTATATATTAAATGCATGTATTTTGCTTTCTAACTCCTGCCCGTATTTATAGTTTTTTGTAATTAATATATTCATAACAAATTTTGGATTTTTATATAAAGTCAAAAGAGCTTATAAAATATAATTATTGGATTTTTATAAAATATAATATTACTTTCTCCATATATAATAATTTATTTTCACCGATCTTATAAGCTCTTTTAATTTTCGATTTTCGAAAGGTTTGGATAGTGAATTAAAATGAAAGTTAAAAATTGAATAAACTATTATTAGAATATTATTTTTTAATAATATTATTGTTTTAAAATTTAAAAAATTTGAATTATTTATTATATTTTATATGAAAATTAGAAAAAATTATAATAATTAGATGAGATGAGTTAAATAGACTTCTGTATCCAAACCGAGCCTAATTCTCGCTACACAACAATATTTGTTCACACCATTCACCTACATTTTGTATTTTTCCCCAACTAAATAATTTTGTGAATAGAAAACACGTGATAACAACGTGAATTCATTGTCTTTTATTAGCAAGTTTGAACTTTGACGTATGCTTGAGCCATACATCATCTCATGATCTCTTTTCAACATATATAATTATTTTTTATATTTATAAAATTATTATTCTTGATCTTGAACTTAGTCATCTTTAATCACATTAGTTGACACGATAGATTTTAAATAATATTTTATTAAAAATTAATATATTAATATATTTTTTTTCCAGTTATGAGGCAGCTAGCTATATATTTGAGAAATTTCTCCTCTGTTTAATTTTTTTTCTTGGCTAGCTGCTTGTCTTTATTATGAAAGCGAAAACTTTGGAGAAATCTCAGTTTTTCAGTATTGAAATATTTCAGCCAATGTCGATAATTCTTCCATGTGCTATTCTGACTGGTTCCCTCAATTTTTCCATTCAAAAGTCAAAGCTACTTTCTCTGAAGGCCATACCCACGTGGCAGTTTAATAAATAGGTATATTAAAGAGAAGATCTGCTATACTGCAGCCTACACACGGCGCACACTTCACATATTCTATTTTATTTTTTATTTTTTATTTTTTTTTTACACTCAATACATTGAGTGTGCGCCGTGTATAGGCTGCAGCAAATATTTTTCCATTAAAGAGAGAGAATTTTTTTCATAACTTGTAGTCTTGTGATAATTATAGATTAATTGCTGAAAAGATTAGTCTCGTTTTGTTACACAAATAAAATGAGATAAAAATTAAAAATTGAATAAAATATTATTTTTGAATATTATTTTATTTTAATATTTTAAAATTAAATTATTTATTATATTTTCTGTAAAAATTTAAAATATTTGTAATAATTATATGAGATAAGATAATTTGATCTGGATAACTAAACCAAGCCAGTCAATACATGCGGTAGGATAGGTGGCTTAATAGTCTTTGGATTACTTCTAAGGGGTTTGGTATGTGCTAGCTAGGCCTTTACTTTGAACTTTATCTTAGAATATTAAATTTACGGCTGTAAATGAATCAGTCTATTCGATAGCCCGCTTGGTACTCACTCGGTTAAACTCGAATCGTGAAAAAAAAAGCTCGTTGGTGAAAGCAGATACTTGCTCGAATTGTAAATGATACATACCCGACAAAACTCGACTCGACTAAGGCTTGTTAAGACTCGTTCGTTTATACTCAAGTCAACTTGTTAGCTCGACTCAATTAAAACTCATTCATATATTGATAAATATATACATAAACCAATGTATACACACACATATTGATGTAGTAACTAATAATAGAAACATGCCACTTTTATAATTAAATATATGATATGTAATCTAATTACTTATATCTATATAGTGAATATACTTCATAAGTATATTTTGTAATTTGTATAATAATTAGTCGATAAAATATAATAATTTCATATACTAGTATGTGAGAACCATATATGAAATAGATATATGCTATCATATTAAGTTTATGTATTAATAATATATGTATATAATATATTATTATTTTGGATAAATATCAACTAGTTAGATATTAATTATTTATAAATTTTTTAAAATTTTATAATTCAATAGAAGTTATACTTGTTAGTTGTATAAATTTAATATTAGATTATTTATTTTATTAATTATTAAATCTTATTCAAAAAATAAATAAATAAACAGTTTGAGCTCGAGCACGAGCTCGTCTCAACTCGAATTCGTTTGTGGGACGAGCTTGAACTCGAGTTGAGAGTTTAACTTATCAAATCGAGCTTATAATTAATAAAAATTTCGAGTTTGGGCTCTAGTTTGAGCTCGAGCTCGAGTTCGAGTATTTTGAGTCGAGCCGAGCTTGACAAGCTAAAAACTAGCTCGGTTCGGCTCGATTACAGCCCTTATTATTAATATTAGTCGTTTAAGGTTTCATTGAATTTCAAAGTGGGAATAAAGGTTAACTATAGCTCAAACACGGATTGAGGAAGCGTCTGCAGCTTCCTATCGTCTAAAGCCCATTCTATCTAGTTTTTAGCAGGTAGCACTACAACATATTTGAGTTTTCGTATCGATTTAGAATTTTTTGACAGTTACTAAACCATCACAAAAGATATTATTTAGTGATGGAATATTATTTGAACAACGTTTATACGTATAAAAATTACGTTCAAACGTCTATAATATACCGTTGTTTTAGAATTCAATATGCATGAACGTATATAGCGAACGTAAATCATAAGTTTCAACGTATATTTATAAGTGTGAATAGTGTAAGAAACTATTTGGGTGCCTTTAATCTCTTCTCGGGCCATATGCAAACCATAAACCGGCCTTCCGAAGTAAACCTTGCATCTTCTTTGGTTATTGCTCCGATCAACGCGCGTGGATACAAATGCTTTGATCCCCAATCTCGAAAGGTCTATGTGTCTCGCAATGTTTTGTGTTCAATGAATCCCAATTTCCTGCAAAGACTGGTTTCATTCCACAGGGCTCATGCGAAGTATCAACCAATTTTGATCTCAACCAATGTATTAAATATCATTCGAGTGATTATTCTTGTTTAAACATTGGAATAGAAATATTTTGGTATCGATGTGTTCTGGTATATCGTTTCGAGATTAACTATATATATATATATATATAAACTAATAACTAATAAAATAAATACATGTATATTAAGTGTGCATCATGTATGTGTATATGAAAGAATGGACGATTTATAAAATGAGTGAAAATATTAAAAAAAATAGAAATGTTATTGTCAAAAGATAATATTAAAAAAATCATAAACTTGAGTTGAGACAAAAAAAAAAAGAGTAGATAAATTATTAAAAATATGATATTTAAGAAAAGAGAAAATGAGGGGACATATTTGAAGTTATAAAATATTAAAATTATATAAATACCTTTTAAATTTTTAGAATTAATTAAATACCATCTAGATTCAAAATTTACAAAAATGTCATCCAAACTCAAGAAAATTACAAAATTACTATTAAAACAGTCCAAAATGGAATAGGATCCGGAATGCCAATTTCAATTGGAATGGGGCCGAAACTTGGAATGAAACAGAACTAGAATGTAACACCTCATTCCCTAGGGTTAGGGATGTCACATGCTTGCATAAAAATAGTCAGGCAAGAGATTTTATAATAAAACAAAACATTGTTTATCACATAAAAAAGAGTTAATAAAATAAACCATACCTTAAACAAAACATGACCATAATTCTCAAACCAATTGAAATGAAGAAAAGGGTCACACAACAAAGTCACTAAGTTCATAATCTACTCTTTCTAAGTTTGGTCTGCCTACTCGTACTGATCATCATCTTTACCTGGATGGTTAAAAACATAAAATAAAACTAAAATAAGGCGAAAACTCAATAAGAACTCATCACAACATAAACATAATAGACATAAGATTTTCATAAAAGTTTTTATGCTGAGAGCTTAAAATCATAATTGTTCATATTCATGTTAATTCTATGCATGATTGGTTTTGGTTTATCTGAATTAACTGACCGATCTGATTGTTATGACTTATCTGACTGGTCAACACACTTAACCCTATATATAAAGTTATGTACCGGCTCCACATCCTCTAGCCGTAAGGGAAGTCGTTGAGGTAGTATTATTGCATAGTACAGTGGACCACGCTTGAGTCTGTGGCTTACACATCCACCTTGAATTTGCATTGGTACCATGCATCTATCCATCTTAATAATTGATAGTATTTTCCACTTGAACATAATAAAACTTACGTGTTTTATGTGACGTGAGATTCATGACATACATAATACGTACATAATTATAAAATACTAAACTAAACATGATGCATAATTAACATGATCATGTAATATGATGAATGACATGCTTGTATAAATCATGACGAATATGGTACATAAAAAATAGCTATCAAGAACGGGTTTTAATAATAATCTATCTAAATTAACTAACATGTATTAATTCTAATTTATGATTAAGCTACATTGACTCATTGTGCTACTTCTTAAATTTTACTTCGTAGCTTACTACCTATGAGAAGTTCGAATCGTCACTAACAGTTTTAGAAAAACGTGTCGCTTTACTTAATTAAATTCATACTAGAAAAATTAAATTAATAAAATATTTAACCATATACTAAAATTAATAACTGCTAAAATCATATCTTTATTTAAATACTAATATAATATCTATTCAAATATACTTACATAAGGAATATATATTTTTATCCAAGTCTATAAAATAACGGTGAAAACATTCGGTTATTAATACTTAATATTAAAATTCTATCGGCTAATCATACTTTAATACTTAGTAATATATTTTAAATATTTTCTATAAGAAAAATAAAGTTTTTGGACTAACATAAAATAAACTAAGCCCACTTAAATAGTTTCTTAAATAATTAATTTAAGTCAATTAAAACTCAAGTTGAAATTGCAATAAGCCCAGCTACAACAAAAGCCCACGTGGATTCAGTCCATCTAAAAAGGTCAGGTCGTTGTAGTCATAATACTTAGAATGCTTCAAAGGCTTTTATAAAATGGCTACATGGCAAGGGGATTTTAATGGGCAATCTTTGTAATTATATTAATATATGTATGTACTTTTCTAGAAAGCTGAAGACCTAGGATCTCGTTTGGTTATAGAGATGAGGTGAGATAAAATAAAAAATTTATAAATAGCAGTGAAATAATTTGTGAATAGTAGTGAAATGATTTAAGTTAAAGATGTTTTATGAGATTTTAAAAAATGAGAGATAAAAAGTTGTATAAAAATATTATAAAGTTAAAATATTGTTGAAATGTAATTTTTTAATATTATCTTTATTTTGAGATTTCAAAAAGTTGAATTATTTTTTGTGTTTTATTTGAAAGTTTGAAAAAATTGTAATAATTAGATGAAAATATTAAAGATTTGAAATTGAAAAATGTTTGTATTGTGATGTTTGGATATTAAGATGAGATGGAATGAGATAGTCTCAAAGATCTGTGAAACCAAATTGGGCTTATTCTAGAACCAGAGGGTTGTGCGGCATAGCTTACCCAAGGAAAAACAAAGACACCGTGCAAAAGAAGGTAGGGCACAACGAAGATGATGGCAGAGGCAAGAACCACGGCGGCGCTACTCGACTTCCCACGTGCATGGTGGAGGAACTTGGAGCGGCACAAGGCCGATGGGAGTGAACCATTCGGCAATTTCTAGGTTGACTGAGTGGTTTTTCGACGATAATCTTAGGTTCACGTGTATGGGCTCTCCTTTGGAGGCTCTCGGCGTGCAAGTTGGCACAAGGTGGAACCTAGGCCTGTTGGCTTACGGTGGCTGGACGACGTCGGCTTGCTTGTCTGTGGTGGAGGGAGTGAGATGTGGAGGCTATCGTGCACGAGACCGATCACTTTGGGTGGTTTTTGTTGCAGTTTGGGCTGTTGTAAATGGTGAAGGGTGGCTAATGTTAAGGGTATTATTGACCTTTCACCCAGTACCAGCACACAGCCTAAGGACCACAATGCAGTCACGTAACAGACTCTACCACACACTGCAATGCCATCCTCTGTGTGAGCTGCATCATGTAGCAACATTCCTTTTGTAACAATATTTGATTCTTCCAGAATATTCTTTTATAATCTTGTATATAAGGCAAACGATTGTAATAGTTTCAAAAGATGAATGAGAATACAACCAAGTGTTTATTCAACATGGTATACAGAGCCACTAAGGATTAAACTCCAATGGCGTTGTCTCCTTCCTTCCCATCTTCTCCTACGAATCCCTTCGCTAATTCAAATCCCTTTGCTTCAAATCCCAATCCCAACCCTTCCCACCCAAATGTCTCTCATACTATTTCTGTCAAACTTACTCCCAATAATTACCTCCTATGGAAATTTCAATTGGTCCCCTACCTTCGTGGCCAAAGACTTTATCAATTTGTCAATGGGTCTTCTCCCTCTCCTAAACCTCTGCTAGACGACTCCACCCATAATCCTGCCTATGAAACTTGGTTGCAGCAGGACCAATTGGTTATGTCAGTCCTCATTTCATCTCTTTCTGAGCCTCTTATGGCACAGGTTGTTGGCTGTGCTTTAGCTCGTGCTGTTTGGCTCTCACTTAAGTCAACTTATGCTTCGGCATCCCAGTCTCGCCTTCTCCAAACTCAGTTTCAATTGGCCTCCCTCAAGAAAGGCGGTGACTCAATCTCTGTGTATTATCATAGAGCTAAAGCATTGGTTGATACACTGTCTGCTGCAGGATGACCTCTGCCTCCATCAGAGTTTGTTCCTTATTTTCTTGCTAGCCTAGGACCTGATTACAATCCTCTCATTCCATCGGTCACCACCCGAATTGAACCAATCACTCCTGAGGAATTGATGGGTCATCTCCTTGCTCACAAAGCCCAACTCCAGCACCATTCTCATACAAGCCTTTTCTCAAACGAGGTATCTGCCAATTATACTGCCAAACAACATCCTACACAACGTGGTGGTCGAGGTCCTTATCGTGGTGGACGAAATCATTACAGAGGACGTGGTGGTCGCGACAATCGTGGTGACCGTGGTTTGCCGACAAGTAACAATGATAATGGCTCCTGTCCTTCACCTACTAATTGTGTTGTCTGCTAGGTCTACAATCGACAAGGGCATAGTGCTCTCACTTGCCTCTATAGGTTTAATCAAGCTTATACAAGCCCTGCTCCTATCTCTACCAATTACTCCTCTGCAAATTATGTTACGGATTCAACTTGGTATCTGGATACTGCTGCCACAAATCACATAACAAGTGACTTGTCAAACTTTAATCTCTAAGTGGCTGATTATCAAGGCGAGGAGAATTTGCGTGTTGGTGATGGTAGTGCTGTCCCTATTTCCCATTCTGGTTCTGCCTCTCTCTCTTCTCCAACAACCACTTTTCTTCTTAATAATATCTTATGCGTACCTTCCTTGCAGAAGAATCTCATTTCAGTTCGACAATTCTGCACTGATAATAATGTCTACTTTGAACTCTTTTTTGACTCTTTTTGTGTTAAGGATTGCCACTCGGGGAAGACACTATTTGATATGAATCCATGGGAATGAAATCCCTTGAACCCACAATCAATTTGAAAACTCCCCACGAAAGCCAAAATCAAGTCAATGGATGGAGAATCTAGACACAATGAGAACTTGTTTCAAGAATCTAGATTATATTAAAATCTAGATCCGTTGAAGAACCCGTCTCAAGAACCCAGATTACAAGAAGGAACGCCACAAATGTTGTGATTTACCTTTAATACGTTCAAAAGTTCAATCAAGAACAAGAGTAGATAAACTCAACTCATGATGAATAAATTCATCGAATTTCATAAACTCCTTAATATGAGACTACAAAGAGTATTTAAAGTAAAACTTAATTAAAACCCTAACCAAAATAATGCCCCATCTTCCAAAAATACCCCTGAGTGAATAGTATCGCGGCTACAGTACGACGCTATAGTAACTCGGTTACAGTACTTTTGAAACCCTAGTTCACTACAATACTTTTTGAAACCATAGTTCAACAAAATAATAAATTTTTCAACATGTCTTTGAATAGGCCCCCCTTAAGTCCTTCTCGTAATTAAACTCAATAGTTATAAACTAATAAAACAATTCATTTAAATGAATTAAACAAGTTGAAAGCCTTCAAGGACCCAAATCCTTTAAGTCATGTTGTTGCCTCTTCCATAGCTTATCAAATGAATCAAAACTAGATCTTCATCCTTCAAGTCCATCTTGAGTGTTGGAGTCTTGCTAGCTTCACCCCAAGAGGATTATATTAATTCTTGCATTGCTTCATTGATCTTCTTGTCTCTTGACCATGTAATTGACCCATCTAGAACTTGCAAATGATTTTTAAGACTAGGTCTATATTGGTGCCTATCATTCCTCCTCTCTTCAAACGATTCAACCTCGAATTTCCACTTGGATCAAAGGGAAAAATGTTAGTAACATTGAAAATAGTAGAAGCATGATACTTACCTGGAAGATCCACTTTATATACATTTTCATTAATTTTCTCAAGAATTTGAAAATATTTATCCAAGCTGCTCCTATCATCAACAAACAAAAGCATCAAAGATAAAGGAGTAAGTGGATTACAACAATAAACAATTTCAAACAGAGAATATGAAATAGTAGTATGCACGGTCCTAATATATGCAAACCCTATATATGGCAAACAATCCTCCCAAGTTTTTTAATTTTTATTAACAACAATGCGTAAAAGCTGAGTTAAAGTCCTATTAACTTATTCAGTCTGACCATCAGTCTGTAGATGACAAGTAGTGGAAAATAAAAGTTTAGTGCTACCCAAGTTCCCCCACAACACCTTCTAAAAGTAGCTAAGAAATTTAACATTTCTATCATAAACAATACTCCTAAATACACCATGGTGTCGCACTATCTCCCTGAAAAATAAGTCAGCTATATTTGTGGCATCATCTGTTTTATGGCATGGAATGAAATATACAATCTTACTAAATCTATCCACAACTACAAAAATAGAATCTCTACCCCTTTTTATACTAGGCAGCCCCGAAACAAAATCCATAAATATGTCTATCCATGGCTCATTAGGAACGGCTAAGGGTGTATACAACCCATGTGGCAAAACCCTAAATTTGGCATTTCTACATGTAATGCACCTGCCACAAATGCGATTGACATCTCTCTTCATCTTAAACCAAAAGAAATGTTCATGTAAAATGTTTAAAATTTTCTTGACATCAAAATAACCACTCCAATTATATACACACTCAATGAAAGACAAATGATAGTCCCACAAACGTTCATGCAACAAGTCAATGTATGGCAAATGATAATCCCACAAACGTTTATGTGACATGCCTAAAATCTTCTTTACACCAAAATAATTACTCCAATTATATGTAAACTCAATGAAAGACAAATGATACTTTCGCAAACGTTCATGCAACAAGTCAATAAATAACAAATTATACTCCCATAAATGTTCATGCAACACGTCTAAAATCCTTTTTACACCATAATGACCCAACAAACCACATCCATGCACTAGCATCTCACGCATAACACTAGTAGGCTCACAAAGTTTATTCTCTCTAAACAAATACCAATCTAGTCTATACCACTTACCAAACGACGCCTTCTCACACGGTCCATACATACTAGCAAAGTCATCATCATTAGCATGCAATTTCTCATCATATTCAAATCTCAATAATTTTGCATATAAAATGAAGACAAGGGCATATCTTCTTGGTAAAGCATCAACCACAAAACTTCCCTTACCTTGTGTGTATTTGATTACTTGAGAAAATGTCTCAATACAATCCTCCTGCTTAGCACGCATTCTAGTCAACAACTTACATTGTCCCTTTAAGTGTGCCAATGACTCATGTTCTTCAAAGAAAGGTCAGTTAGGAATTGTCGCACCTTGCACAAAATCAATGTAATGCTCTATCTCCCTAATAGGTGACAATCCACTAAACAAACCGCTAGGGAACACGACCTCATATCCTGCAACAAAGAGACAACAATACTAGGTAAAGATACGTCAAGTTTGTTAGTTATATTAAGTAATTTGACGTCCAAAATGCGTTTTTGCATGGGCCACTACATGAAACAGTATTCATGTCCCAATGCCAGGCTTTATTCATCCTAACGTTGCCTTTCATGTTTGCAGGTTACATAGAGCCATTTTTGGCCTTCGTCAATCACCAAGAGCCTGGTACTTCAAATTGAGCTCATGTCTGATTGATCTTGATTTTTGTATTTCTTCTACAGATTCATCTCTTTTCATAAAGTCATCAAAGACATGCACCACCTTTGTTCTAGTATATGTGGACGATCTTCTCATCACTGGGTCATCAATATCATATATCTCTGAACTCATTACTGCCTTGTGGGTTGATTTTCCCATCACTAATCTGGGTCGTTTGCACTACTTTCATGGTATTGAAACTACATTTAACTCTAGTGTCATGCTTCTAACACAATAGAAATATATCAAGGATCTCTTTTTGCGAACCGTCATGCATCTCACAAAGCCAGTTAAAACCCCGATGTCAACCATAGATAAATTAAGTGCATTCTCAGTTCTATTTGTTTAAGGATCCTACTATCTATCGAAACAAAGTTGGATCATTGCAATATATCTCGTTCACATGGCCTAATCTAGCATTTGCAGTGAATAAAGGATGCCAATTTATGCACTCCCCTCGTGTTCCTCATTGGCAAGCAGTAAAGCGGATCCTACGCTATCTCAAATACACCTCATCACTTGGTTTGCAATTGTCACCATCTTCAAGCCTCAATATCACTGCTTTTTCCAACGCCGATTGGGAAGAATGCCTTGACGATCGGTGTTCTACCAGTGGATATTGTGTGTTTCTCGGCAATAATTTAATTTCATGGTCATCCAAGAAACAACCAACGATAGCACGTTCGTGCACTGAGGTAGAATTCAAGGCAATTGCAAATTCCACAGCTGAACTAATTTGGATCCAAAATTTGTGCCGTGACTTAGGTGTGAATCTTCGTCAAGCTCCTTTGATCTACTGTGATACCATGAGCACCATTTATCTGTCATCAAACCCAGTGTTTCACGGCCGCACAAAACATGTCGAAATCGATTTCCATTTTGTTCGTGATTGGGTCCTCAACAAATCACTTCAGGTGGCATTCATCTCAGGTCAAGATCAGCTTGTTGATACTTTGACAAAGCCCCTCTCATCTGTCCGATTCATCAAATTGTGCACAAGTATACGCCTTAAACACTTGCCACTTGACTTGAGGGGGGATGTTAAGGGTATTATCGACCCTTCACCCAGTACCAAGACGCAGCCTAAAGACCACAATGCAGTCACGTAACAGACTCTGCCACACCCTACGATGCCATCCTTTGTATGAGCTGCATCATACATCAACATTCCTTTTTTTAACAATATTTGATTCTTCTAGAATATTCTTTTATAATCTTGTATATAAGGCAAACGATTGTAATAGTTTCAGAAGATGAATGAGAATACAACCAAGTGTTTATTCAACAACTAACATCAGTTTCAACACACTCTGCTTGGATGATTTTCTCTATTTAATCTATTTCAATGTAGCTCCCTACGTAAAGCATATTGAAGACCCTTTTTAAATGTTTTTCCATTTCTACCCCTTGGTATGTAAGCACGGCTGAATGGTTTTTTTTTTTTAATTGTGTTTACTATGGGCATGATGACTCTTTTATTGGGCTTTATTTAACTATTACGAAATTTTATTAAGTTGGGTTTGGTTTAGTTTTGTTTAGCCCATGAACTCTTTTTCACATAAACTTTATTTTTTCTATAGAAAATAATTAAGAAATTTAAACTATATTAGTTATTATTAATTTTACAATTTGATTTCAGTAAGAAATAGTGAGTTTTAATATTTTATTTTAAACGCTTAAAATTTATGATATGAAATGAATCTTTAATGTTATTATTATAGATCTTGATATATTTATGTTATTAAAGTTTTACATTTAAAATAAAGAAATATGTTAAGAATATTTAAATCATATTATTATTTATTAGGTTTTTTGTGAAAGTGAATAATTATGTTAATTATAAGAAAGTAAACATATTTTAAGAATTGAGGTCTCCACGACTTTTTTAATTAGAATTGAATATACCTCAAGCATTATACTAAATTATAATTTGGAAGTGAATATATATTATTAGTATTTTAAATAGTTTAAGATATCAACGTTCATTGAATTTCATATTAAATAGAATATTTAATTGATTATTTTTTACAGTATGAATTTAATTAAGTAGGATATAGGACACGTTTCCGAGACAGATTAGTGACATTTAACGCTTCGTATAGATGACGAGCTATCAAGTGAGATTCAAGAAACAACGCAACGAAGTAAGTAATTTGATCACAAATTAAAATCATCATCGTTCAGCTTATATAATTAATATTATAGCTAGTTCTTTAACAACCATTTTTATGTACCACTCATGTCATATGGAAACATGTCACCAAGTACAGCACACGATCATGTCATTCAATATTATGTTCGGATTAAAAAATTTACAGTTATTTATATCAGTATGTATATCATGCATCTTACGTCACATAATACACATAAGCTATTTTAAGTTCAAGTGAAAGATAAGATCAGATAAGTCAATCAGTAAATCAGATAGTCATTCAGATGCATGGTACTAATGCAGTTCAGATCAGGGTGAGCGTGCAAGTCACAGACTCAAGCGTGGTCCACTATAGTACACCAAAATACTGCACAATTAGCTTCCTTTGCTGCAACAGAGGAAGTTAGTGCACAACCTTACACATAGGGTTAAGTTTATTGGCCAGTCAGATAAGTCTGATCATAAACTATATATGTCAGAACAGTCAGTTAATTCAGATAAATCAAGACGCGCCATGCATAGCATAAACATCAATATGATCATGATTTTAAGCTCAGCATGAAAACTTTTATGAAAATCTTACATTTATTATATTTATGTTGTGATGGGTTTCTTATTGAGTTTACGACTCATTTTAATTTTATTTCATGATTTTAAACCACCCAAATCAGGATGGTTTAATTTTCACTCATTTCTTATTGCTGCAGCAGGCGGGCCAACATTAGATGGAGCAATTGGATTTAGGTCTAGGCTTTATTTATTTATTATTTAGTTAATTTAATAAATTATGAAATCTCTTGCCTAGCTATTTTTATGTAAGAACTTGACATCCCTAGCCTTAGGTAAGAACATGACATCCTTAGCTTTAGGGAAAGGAGTGTTACAGATGATGATCAATGTACATGTATGGTTTTATACACAAGTTTGGGATGTCACGTAAATGGGCTTGGCCCTTTTCGTGGGTCTTTGGGTCTTGGGTTGGATCCATATTTTGGGTTTTAACTATTATCGAGCCTAATAAAAAATTCTCAGATCCACCATAATAATCTTGGACATGTGGTTATCTAACAAATTGCAATTGGGCTTTCCAATATCGCCCATCAAACATACTTTACGCCCAGTAAAATTATCAAAATCCCTAATATCCTTAGATCGTTACATAGAAGGTATAGTGTGTTGAGTATTACAATGAAATGGAATGGAATTGAAAACTATTATCTCAACCCCATCATTGCCAGCTCTAACATCTACAACAACTCCACCTACAGGAAATCCACCTATACCTATGTTGTCATTACTTACTGCACCTACTGAGCCAATCAATAATCCTCAAAACCTCACTCCACAATCTTTAACCTCAACATCTCCTTCCTTACCCAACATTCACACAGTCTTCGCCTTTTAGTCCATCTTGCCCTCCACCAAAAGTTATTACCAAATCCCAAATAGATATCTCAAACCCAAATCCTTTCCAGACTTCAAACTCTATCACACTCCCAAATAGTCTCTTTTGACTCTCTAAGCTACAAATCTTCCACTTGAGCCACAGACTTATCATCAGGCTACTTCAAATCCAAATTGGGTTGCTGCAATGAGAATTGAGTATGAGGGTTTTTTGTCAAATAATACCTAGACCTTGTGTTCTAGACAATCCATGTAACGCCCTAACCCCAGAGGTCCAAGGATTTAACTCCCGTCACCTAATACTCAACTTCAACAATTCTAATGTATTTTTCAAATCTAAATATGTACTTTCAAAGGCTCCAAATCAAACATAAATACCTCTCATATAATTAACCACACATAATCATTTATCAGATCCTAAATACCATAAGCTAGATAAAATAGATAAGCTTCTCTACATGTCTCAATTAACATAATAAAATGAAATAAGGTTTACATATATCTTCATAACCATCTAAACATAATGAAATGCATCTACTGAATAAAAAAATCCACCAACAGCACTAGTATCCCGAGGTACCCAACTATTATTCTCAATTAATCTTGCCCATGTACTCTATTACTGATTCTCATCTAAACCATCAAAGCCATTTGAAATATTATGAAGATAACGGCGTGAGTTATTAACAACTTAGTAAGTAGAGAATATATACTAGTATGTAAACACGAGCATTTACAAAATTCAAAATATGGAACAAAACATTTACTTTCAGAATGCAGAATCAAAGCATGTTACAAAATATCAGAGCGAATTTTAAAGAAAACATTCTTGTTCCAAAAAAAAAAAAAATCCTTTGGCATATCAAAATCTGAAACATCATCTTCATATCATATCAGAATATCACATCAGGACATATACCACGTTTAACCTCCGTGGTAGGGTTATAAGCTATCATTATACCCGTGTGGTGCCGTATACCATGTTTAGCCCTCGTGGTAAGGTTATAAACCACCATTATACCCGTGACCGGGTCGTATGCCACCATTTATACCCATGCCAGGATCGTATGCCACTATTATACCCATGTCGAGGCTGTATACCACTATTATACTCATGACAAGGCCGTATACCATGATTATATTCGTGGCAGGACCGTATACCATGTTTAACTCCCGTAGTAGAGTTATAAACCACCATTATAAACTATCATCTACGTCTTGAGTCCGCACTCTAGCCGTATCACAGTAACCTAAATAAAAATTTAATCGCTTGTAAGTTAAATACTAATCCCCACAAAGAAAAAAATAATAATAATAAAATTTTCATGAGCTTACACCAACATAACACAAGCCTCTAGCTAGTTTAGTTTATAAACCACCCAAACAACCATATATTTTCATTAACCAGCACATAACCTTTCACAAACAACCAAACCTGCAAATACTTCAGTCCCGAGCACCCACACAACTCGCTATAGTGCAAATACAACCAACTCATCATGACCAATCCAATAATAGTCATATAGTAACCTGGCCAGCCCCACGTCTCAACCTAAACTACCATGCTCATCAACCCAACTGCCCCTTTTTAACCCAGTAAAACACAACAGCTCAACAATCCACCACTTAACTTCAATAGTATCTTATAGCTTCACCATAGCCAACGCCAACTCAAACAATTACTACTCAAACTCGGAACAACCAACAAAGTACATAAGTACCCTAGACAACCACATAACTTCACCCCAATCAGCAACAAACAACCTGAACCTTCACATCTCAATTCAACATAAACCACAATAATCCTTCCAGCTACTCAAATAGCCTCAATCTCAAGACCAACAACACAACCACAAATCAACACCATAATTTCCCATCATTCAAAATTTACAAATCTATCATTATAGTAGTACATTGTAAAAAGGAGAGAAATTACGATACCTAATTTCGTGTGATGATATGTGGGGTTAGGGAGTGACACCCGTTGCCTAGAGATGCGGTTACTTCTCTACTATCACTGGCAAAAAGGAAATTAATTTCATTCATTGAGGAAACCACAGAGTAACATGCCTAACCTGAATTCTCCTAAGAGAGGGAATTACCTTGACAACAAGATTGAAGGAGGTTCACACTATCTGACTAGAATGTGGCAACCAATACCCAACGAGAGTAGTGTTGTACAACTATACAATGGAGAAAATATATACATTAAATAAAATAAAAAAATAAAAAAAATACATTTGTAACACCTCGAGTGGATAGATGAACACCCAGAGAATGAGACATTCGAATTGAGAGAGAGAGAGAGAGAGAGAGAGAGAAAGGGCTAGACTTACTAGTGTTTTACACGGTGGATCACGGTGGTTGAAATCAATTGAAGTGAAGAGGAACTCTGAAATCTGTGCTACAGTTTTTTCATAAATCAACAATGGGAAGGAAGGAAAAATGGGGTGAAATAGAACAGAGGGTATGTGAGAGTGAAAATAGAGAGTGTGTGCTTTATAATTTGAACCTTAGAGAGAGAGAAAGATATATATATATATATATATATATATATATATATGAAACTTAAAGAGAAAAAGTGAATGAAAAGTGGGCTTACCAGCATGGTGGGCGTTCGACAACGATGCTAACTGTGGTGGGTGGCACTGCTCGATGAGGAGGGACAATCAGCATCGATGAGGGCCACTTATGATGATGCCTTGATGGTGATGGTGCATGACAGAGAGGAGGGGTGAAGATACTCTGCGATGAGGAAAATTGTGAGGATAGAATACCAACCGCAAAGAGAATAATAGGTAGTAGAGAGAGAGATCTGAGTGACGGTGGAAAGAAGAGGGAAGGAAAAAAAAAAAATCGTAAGGACGTGGGGAGAGGGGGTTGGAAATTGGGGTGGAGGGACTTTTGGGATGAAGGAACTGAAGGGAAAGGAAAAAAAAAAAGCCAAAATCATCGTGCAAAAGAAACTGAAATGGGGGAGAAAAATTACCTAAAATGCGTCGTTCCATTCTGAAGGGCTAAGCTTCCATTTGGTCTGGGCTTGGGCTTTGGGCCTAGGTATTAGAATCCAATCATAATATTGTTCTAAACATGTGGATATTCAAAATCAAATAGAAATTCGATAGGATTGCGGACCACTACGAGGCATGCGTTGTAGCAAAGGGCTTGGATTAGAAAAGTGGGGTACACTACCATGAAACTTTTAGTCAAATTGTGAAGTTTGCAACTATTCGAATAGTACTTGCACTAGTTGTTAACTTTGGTTTGCACATTCGACATTTGGATGTGTCAAATGTCTTTCTACATGATGTCTTGGCTGAAGAGGTATATATGGAAGGTTTGAGGATCAAACTAATCTTGATTATGTATGCCAATTACACAAGTCCATCTATGCACTTAAACAAGCACCACATGCCTAGTTTATGCGACTGTCACAATTATTCTTAAATATTGGTTTCATCGGTTCAAAGGTCGATCACTCATTGTTTATCTATCAAGTTGACCATGTTCATGTTTTCCTACTTGTGTACGTGAGACTCCAATGGCCTGCATCTATGACAGACCAAATATGTTAATGACCTCTTTGCATGAGCTCAAATGTGTGAAGCCAAGCCTTATAGAGCACCTTGCATAACAGGCTCCAAATTATCAAAATTTCATGGTGAACCACTACAAGATCCTTCCTCTTATCGTCACATTGTTGGAGCGGCGCAGTATGTTACTCTCACCAGACCAGATATAGTATACTTTGTCAACCAATTTTGTCAACATATGCATACTCCAACTAATGCCCACTGGGTTGCAGCCAAGTGTGTACTTCACTACTTGAAAGGATTACTGGATTGTGGACTCCTGTATCACAAAGATGACTGAACACTCACTGCATTTTGTGTCTCTGACTGGGTAGACAACCCTGATGATCGTCAATCTGCCAGTGGCTTTGGCATATTTCTTGGAAGGAAGCTAATCTCTTGGTTTAGTAAAAAGCAGCATACAGTCTCTCGATTTAGTACCAAAGTAAAGTATAGGGCTTTGACATGTACAATTGTTGAGCTCTTCTGGTTGCAAATGTTGCTTCAGGAACTCCAAGTACTACTTCGTGGTCCACCTATGCTGTGGTGAGACAATGCAGGAGCCATTCAACTAGCCTTCAACTCGATGTTTCATGCTTGTACAAAAACATATTGATGTGGACTTCCATTTTATATGTGAGAAGGTGGCTAACGGTGACATCCAACTTCAACACCTCTTTACTTTAGAACAACTTGTTGATATTTTCACTAAAGGACACTCAGCAGACTGCTTCTATTACCTAAAGGACAAACTCATGGTTGCAGGGGGTGTTAAGAAACAAGATAAGATAGTATCTTCTGAACATTAGAAATCAAGTGTGGATAATTATGCATGCAATCAAGTGGATAGTTTTTGTAACTGGTCACACTAATCATGTACTACAGTGTAGCTCTATAAATAAATTAATCACACACCTGATTAGGTGGCTATTGAAACCAAATCAATTATCTTATTTTCAAAATGGAAGAGAAATGAGACCATATATACTTCTGCAGCAAGCTAGGAGATTGTCATGAAAAATTTGGGCCAAAGATTCTTAGTGCCTAGAAGAGTAGCAAGCACACTTTGATGCTAATGGGATTCCACATTATAGTACTCTCTCATAATTTGGAATAGCTTTGTTCTATAACTTCCATATGAAAACAACAATCTTCAAAGGAAGAATGGAGTTTCGAATACATCTTGAAAATAGAAAACTCGGTACTGAACTTTTTAAGAAATTACAAGCTAAGCTTGTAGTGTATAGACCATCATTAGTAGGTCGTTTCCATATGTGAGCATCTTGCCCCAGTTGTAATTTGACACGATAACTACAAATTTCACCAATGAAAGAAGAATCCCCCAAAATAACATTTTTTTTTGAAAAAACACTAGCCTAAAAATCTCCTTTCCACTTACAAAGGTGAGTGCTAACAACATGCATGCGATTGGGGGACTAACACTCGCACCTTAGCAACGCGATCGAGAATGCCTCTCGCCATAGCAGTGCGGTTGAGAAAACCTTCCGCCCACTTACAAAGCTGAGTGTTAGCAACGCACATGCGATTGAGCCTAAAATTCTTGCCATAACTACTGCAGCGAGTTACCTCCGGGAATGAGCCTCTAAGATCTATAACTAGCTCATGCGGCTTGCCTTCAGGAGCAAGTTGACGGGCTTGACAACTACCTGAGATGGGCCCATGGGGTCGACGAGCTCCATAACCACTTAAATGCAGGTTACAACAAACAAACTCTAACCTTAACACCGAAACGACAACATCAACGTGAAATCTCCTCAAAAGGGCAAAAAAACAAAAAAAGAAACAAACACTAGTGCCAAAAAAAAAATTATTATCAAATATGGAAATATGCACTCTTTACTAAAATAAATAGTCATTATGCGACAACCAGTGCACTCGATTATCAGGCAAATGCTCACAAAAACAAACTTCTCAAAGGCCTATCCTTAAAGGCCTTTACTATGAATTTTGTAACTTCTCCTTGAGCTCCACCCTTGGAGATCTTCATTGCATTACATGACAACATAAAACAAGGGAAAAGTTCCCATAACTTATTTTTCTACAATTTTTATAGATTATCTCTATCACAGTTGACTTGAAGATTTTCAAGACCTTTTTGTTAAACAAGTCGACTTTAAGATTCTCAGGCATCTGTTGGAATAAAACGAATTGGGTCCAGCCCATTGGGAGACTATCACTAAGAAGAGATAATACCAAAATGTGAAAACAATACAAAGCAAGTAGGACCTAACTACTCTAAAAAAGGGAAGAGACCTCTATAAAAGGAGGGAGTCTTTATAGATTTTTTAGAGACTTCTCTTCATAGAGGGAGCCCTAAGATTTTCTCTCCAGAAGGAATGCATCTTCTTCACCCTTCCTAAAATCATAATTTCTTCTATTGTATTGAGAAATATGTGAAACCATAAGAGATTGTATAATCATCAAGTATGGTGGATTTCACCTCCAAACAATTCGTAGACGTAGGCCGTCATGCCAAACCACGTAAACTTCTATGTCTTTCTATTTATTTATATTTCATATGTTTTAGTTATTATTTATTTCACGGATGAACATCCGAAAACCATATCAACACCTAAGCAATCATTGTGGGCTATTTAACTGTATTGTTAGGCTTCGACCATGTCGAGAAAATGCATCAACATTAACTATCCAACCTTAATTATAGTTCAAGGTGCATATTATAACCTCTCATAATTTAGCATATATATAATAAAATAGGGACAGAAGAAGTGGCAGTTCAAGAATGGAGAGTTTAATTATTATTATTATTTAGAAAAAAAAAATCTATTTAAAAGCCTTGTTGTAACACTCAACATTTTTTATGTGAAACCTTCTACATCAGATTATATGTTAAAAAATGATTGATGGACTGATGCTTTTAACTTTTTTAAGGTTGTAATGGATTCCATAACAAGTAGTATATTAACACATCGAGTACTTATATGTAGCGAATCTCTTTTTTTATTTTATTTAATGTTACAATAATTTAATGTGAGTTGGTAAGCAAACAACAATGATTCAAGGTGAAGTTATAGATCAATTGGGCTCGATAAATGAAGAAATTTTAGAAAATAAAGAAAACAGAGATTTTAAATAGGAGATAGAATCCACTATAAATGGCATGATCTGCAGGACTTTAAGCTGCCATATGCACTCCAAAAGTGCAAAAGACAGAAATTCGGGAAGAAGAAAGAAGATGACACTTGCGGCAAATGGTTAAAAGAAAGATGTTAGTTGGATAAGTCTTAACTAGGAAGAGCCCAGCTACCTGCACGTGCACAAACAAATTTTCACGGAATGATTGCCACGTGTGACTGCCAACCAACATATAATTTGATTTTACTGATGTTGTAATGTCACATGGGGCTGTCACGTCAGTGTATAGTCTATCTGGGGGACGTCTGCCACATCATCCATTATTGTGTTTCTGTTATCTATCTGAAAAATAATAAAGACAGTTTTTTTCACAAGATTTTCCCTACAATATTTTAGAAAGTCAAGTATCTTTATAAAATATCTTATAAAAATAAAATAATATTATTTTATAATATGTATTGTAAAATATATTATGAAATTTATTGTATGGATATCATTACTCTTTTATTATCATTTGTTTTCATAATTATTAAAGAAATAATTACTAGTAAATTTATATATATTTAAATTTTTAAAGATGTTTAAAAATACTTTTAAAAAATATAATTGCAATGATGATAATTTTAAAAAAGTAAAATTAGGGCCGCAAACGAACCGAGTCGAGTCAAATTCGAACAAAGATACTCAAGCTTAATTAACATGTTTGTTTGTTCAAACTCGGCTCGAAATCAAATAAAACTCGAATATCCTTATTCGAACTCGATTCGTTAACCATTAATGTTGTTTAAATTCGAATTGAGTTTGACTAAACATAAACAAACGAATCGAGCTCAAGTAGCTGAGCTTAAGCTCGATTTTTTATTTTGAAATTTCTGAATCCTATCTTTTGAGTACTAATTTTTTAAAAAGATTATACAAAAAAAATCAAATAATTTACCTATTCAACCAAATAAGTTTGATTCAAAATTCTTATGGTATACCTTCTTTATAAAAATAACTTATAGTTATAAATTCTAAGAATAATATACAAGATAAATGTAATAAACTAAACTATTTAATACATATAGATAATATAATAAATCAATAGTTGTAGTTGTATGATATATTATTATACAAATTATACGATGCACATTTTGAAAACATGACATATATATATATATATATATTAAATAAGCTAAACTATAATAAATAAATAATATATAATTGTATATAATTGAGTATACAAAATATAACTAATATATAAATATATATAACACATACATATATAAAATATATAAAACATATTACAAGCTTTAAAATGAGCTCAAACAAGTCAAGTCGAGCTTATACTAGTTTTGTTCACAAGTCTAAACCGAGTCGAGCTGAGTTTATACGAGTTTTTCTTGTTTATATTCAGATCTATATTAATGTTTACAAACATCTCATTTATTAAATGAACCAAATTCAAACTGAGTGTTGCCCAGATGACTAACACAAGAGGGGGGGAAGATTGAGTTGTATTTAAAAATTAACAATTATAAATCAAATACTCAATATAAAATATGAATAAAATACAAAGCAACAGTAAATATAAAGAGTAAGGGTAAGAAAGAAGCAAACTCAGTATTTTAACAAGGTTCAACCCTATTGCCTACATCCTCGCCCCAAGCTACCCCTTTAGAATTCTCAAATTCACTATTCAACTTCTTTCAAGTGGAGATAGAAACCTATTACACTTTTGAACAGTACCGCTACAAAAAATTCATGTAGAACACCCTCTATACTTACAATCACCTTACACGTGGTGATTCAACTATTCCCTATGTAGAACATCTTCTACACGCACAAGGGTTATACACACTCTTTTACTAATACGATAGTGTGTAGGTTATCAGAAAACATTCTAAGTGAAATGAAGATAATACAACGCAAAACTATATATCTCTCAAAATGAACAAGGGTTAAGGCTCAGTGTTTAGAGAAAAGAGATTGAAAGTTTTGAATGAATGTTGTAAAGCTTACAATTGATGTGTGTATGCTCTTATTGTAAATTTTAAGATCTCAATTGAGCTATTTATAGGCATATGAGACTTCATTTTCAAATTTAAAAAGATTCACATGTCAAAAAGGAGCATCACTCACTTTTCAAAATTTTCAAATAAAAACTTCTTCTTTTTGCAATTATTAAAGACAACATCATTCACTTTTCAAAATTTTCAAATCAAATCTTCTATTTTTGCATATGAAAAAATGAGCATTATTTACTTTTCAAGTTTTTCAAACAAAATCATTTACCTTTTGCATATGTAAAAAAAAAATCAATAACTTTTCAAGATTTTCAAACAAAACATGCACATGTGAATTCAGATGACAATTAATCATCTTTTAAATTTTTAAAATTCAAATTTTTAATTTTGTACGTCATGCACATTGTTAAATATGACAATCAATCATTTTTCAAAAATTCAAATTTTAAACTTTTAGTAATTTAAATATATTATGCACATGTGGAAAATGCAATTTAATGCTTTATGAGAAAAGATTCTTTTTAAGCCTTAATCCAATTTTAAATTTTTCAAGAAATGTACAAATTACTCTAAGAGTTTTATTTGTGAATTTGTTCCCTTTCTTACTCATACTTGGTTTGTTGATGTGCTTGGCTCCATTGTGTAGACAATTTGAGCTTAAGACTCATTTATATTTGAATTCATTTGTTATCATCAAAATCCATATGTAGATATATAATTATATAAAATTTGAAACATTGGGTTCAACACCGAGTATACTCGAGCCGAGATCGAGTGGTTCATGAGCTGTCCTGTTCATTTGCAGCCCTAGGCAAAATGATGGAGCTGAGCAGCATTGCCTTTATCTTATACTAATCATCATCGGCAGATTAATTAACCGATGAGTTGGGGGAATTTTTCACTTTTCAGGCTATTGATTCTGGTGAAATAAGCAAGAATTGATTCCCTTTCTTCTTTTCTGTTGGGAGGGTGTGGCTTTCGCTGGACTTGAAAATAAGCTCAATAATTGAAACCCCAAAAGAAATATCTAACCTAACAACAAAATAAACACTACTTTCCAGACAGTTTCTATCATATTGTTCCAACTTTGTGTGCATGTTTGGCCCAATAATGGCATTATTTTGATATGCTTCCAGTACGTGCGATGCTTTGAGCTAAGAGTGACACAATATTCCAATCTCCATTTGTATTTTTCATGAGATTATCCTTAACATGTATTATTTTTTTAGCCAAGATCTTTGCTCATATTGAGCTGCTACATCACATCACCTCATAAACTTCACTGATTAAAAATAACAAAGTTTTACTTATCTTTCCTGTTTAGCCACGTCATCCACTCTCATTGTATTTGACATGCACCCAATAAAAATAAAATAATATTGGTTATTAAAGCTAAGTTTATCAAATGAAAATAACACATTTTAATTACATAAGCGATTTTTATTTGTGAATCTTTTAGTTTGAAATATCCTATTTGCAAGCCTATATTTTGACACATTTAAGATGTGTTTCGTTATTGAAATCAACTCAACTTATTTCAAACTAATCACTTTTTCAACTTCTCATAAAAAAGTTAAATTCATCTCAAACCATTTCATACATTCAAACATATATCTCAATGAGATCTACAAATTAAATACTACTATTCACAGATCAATCAGATAATTTGAGATCACCTCAACATTCAAACGCAGCCTTATCACAACTGTAGCAATATGGAGGATATAAAAACATGCTACATCAACTAATAAATAGAGTTTTAACTCTTTTTTTTTTAATAATTAATTGGCCGGGATCTCGCAACAAACGGTGTGTCAAGACGGCTGCCCATTTTAAAATTTATTGCAAATGAATTAAAAAAAAAATTAAATTTTCAAGGAAGTTAATTATTACTCTTGATGACTAGAGGTACGTTGGCACACTTGTAAAGAACTCTTTGATAAAACTTTGTAAAATTTTCCATCCCTATCATAGAAAAAAAGAGAGTATATATAAGAAGATGAGATCAAGATACTAGATAAAATTTTAGAGATCAGTGTACTACTTGAAAATATTTTTAAAATTTATTTATTTTACATTTAACTTATAATATATTTTTTATTTAATAAATTTTGTAATTTATGAATTTATTTTTATAAAATTATTTTGTGACTTTGTTTATATTGAATACGTGAATATTTGTACAAAGATAAGTAGGACCAGGGACATTATTGGTGGAGCCCTTCACGAGTAGGTTTGGTTGCTCAAAAGGATAAACAGTAACTTGGAGCACCCTTCTGTACGTTATTAGCTCAAAACTAGAAGGTTTGAAACTCCTAACCTATCAATTTCATTGTTCTTCATAATTTCTATATTTTCCAAAAGTTAAAACTTCCTGTTGTATTTATTTAAAACCCTGATAATTTGTGATGAAGTCACAAGAAAAAAGTGGAGCCAAGACCATATATATATATATATATCAGAAAATATTACTTCCAATATTACAGTAAGATTCACCGCTTCTTTTGGTATCCACAATGATGTTCTGCTACTAGAAAATGGTATGAAAATCTGGAGCTGTGGTTGAAGATGAATCAGAAATCTTGGTGCCTCCATGGATTTAATGAATCTTTTTGCCCATCTTGGGAATCCATCTCTGTAGAAAATCGTTTATGGAAGTGTTCAAAGTAGCAGTACTCAGCTTCCAGCCTCAGAGATGCTCAGAAGTGAGGGGCGCCAAGACTTTGACCTCATTACAGCAGAGCTCATTGATGGTGTCCTTACTCTCTGTCTTTCATGTCTCATCACCTGAAATTTTGGCATGGTTATAGGGATAATTACAGTACATGGATGAGAACAAACACTTTTTCAACTGGAAAAATGAATACTTTTATGTAGGTGACATCTCTTATTCAGTTGCTGCATTATTGTGGATAACAACATCAACAGACACTGTCTCTCACTCTGTCATATCAAAATGATTGCAAGAATAACCCTATATGGTTCATGTTCTTCATCCTTTTTTAATAAATCAATTATTTTGGTGGGTACTACGGCAAGAAGAGTTGAAAGCTCGAATCCTCTGTTTACAGCTGTACTCATCATAATCACAAATAATTCAAGCTGCATAGCTGTGGATTACAGCCAGTTCATCTCAGAGATTTTCAAAGGAGCATGTAACATAGATAGATACCTGGTTTTTCTTCTCCTTATCTGACTTCCCTTCTGCCTCAAAGCCTGGAGTCTGCTTCTCTGGCACTGTCTGTGACATCTCAGCTGATTCCACCTCCTGCTTCTGCTTCGTTTTGGCAAACTTTTTTGCCCGCAACACCTTCATAACATCTACAAAACCAGCAGTGAACATCTAAAGCTTTTCAATCAAACCGAGAACAGAATACAGATTCTCCAACCAATCAGAATCTCAAACTCAAACCGTACGTACCTTGAGTAGTGACCAGCCGATAAGCATGACCAAGAGCAAGAGTATCCGTCGGCCGGAGAAGCTTAACGCGGGTGAACCGCACGGTCTTGGTCTTATCCTGATCCTGATCATCCTCGGATGCAGGCAACGGGATGATCAAAGAAACATAGTGGCCCGGATTCGTTTTCATCACCTCGTTCGCGCTCACCGGCCAATACAGCCTCTCTATCTTGCCACTTGGGTGTTGTATCACCAGGGCTGCTGCATCTATGGCCTGGCAATTCCCCATTTCTCTTATTTTTTCTGGCCTTTTTTTTTCCCTTTCTGAAAGAGGAAGACGACGAAGAAGGATAAGGAGGAGAAAAGGAAGGAAGGAGAGGGAGAGTAAGCAGAAGTCTCTTTCTGTACAGCTCCCACACCGTCCCCAACAAAAATATATAGTAAAAACGGGTCCTTTGTCACCAGAGGCCGTCCCAACTAATTTATGATGCATATAATATATTTTATGTATTATAATCATAGATATCATCGGCATCTCACAAAATTCAACATTTATTTATGTCTCTGACCTTATGATTATTATTTCTTTGGGGGAAAGACCTTATTATTATATCCTGCCCGTTTAATGCCACTTATATGGTAATAAATTGTCAGTTTACCATATATGTGACACTAAACGGCAGGATATAATAATAATAAAAGTCAGTGACATTAATAAGTGGAGTTAAGTGAGACAAGGGTACATATGTCTAGGACAAATATATTTTTCAGCCAACGCTTTGCATATCAAATTATCAAATTATCATCAACGATATCAAGTACCATCTTCTCTCTTTCGAAATTTGGAAAATTAGAAAAATTCATTGGTTTGAGAATCGATGCGTGCATAATTTGGCGCAATGGATAGCGGCAACGCAAGCCTATGGCAATATTCCCCTAATCCAAATTCCTCCCTCTTTATTGTCTTTTCATAGTGGGAAATACCCTCCCTTTTTATCTGTATAATTATGATACTGAGTTCTAAACTATTGCTGATGTATTCTGGTTCCTTGTTTTAATATAACTGGTAGTAACTTGCTAAAAAAAAAAATGTGATAGCAAAAATGATAATATGTTGCAGTTGTCTAAAACAAAAATAATAATTTTTGTATAATTGATCAAATGTTCATCATTCAACACATTTGACACAAAACTCATTATTTTTTATAACTACGCACCCAACAAAATAGAGAATTGAATTAGTATATGACACTAATAACCTCTCTTATTTGTATCTCTTAAAACTTTAAACATGCTCACTATTCAAATCCACTTCAATCCCTTATTTTCCATTGATGATAGAAAATGATAGCATAATTTATATTAGTGTATATGGTGTAGATTTAATGTAGATATAGACATTGTAGATCATGAGAAGTGTTACATATTATATAAAGAAATTATCCAAAAATAAATTCAAAAAATGACATGATTTAACATGATATGTTAAATTATAAAATATTATAGGATTTAACATGATTTAAAAATATGTTAAATAAAATATTATTTAACACAAAATAATATAAAATGGTCATCTTAAAATAAACTCATAATCCCCTATATTATCACGCATTTTGTATCCTAAATTAAAATTAAAAATTAAAAATTTATATATTTGAATGTTAAAATATAGGCTGTACTCTGTAGGCACGGCAGTTTCGAAATGGCTGTGAATGCCAGGTTGAAAAAAAGAGAGAAGGTGGGAATTTGGAGGTATGTGTTCGGCGTTGTCGACGGGGTCAAGGTTTGGACTTAGGGAATGACGACATGTGACGTTGTTTTCTCTAATCTAATCTTAAACAATGTCTTATTCCTAAATTAACTAAGATTGTGCCTCGGCCTGACCAAACCAAAACAAAGCGTACGTGCGCATATAAAAGAAAAGAAATCTGAGAGATTATTATTTTTGTGTGGACACCGACACCGCACCACCTTATACGTACGTGTCCCCAGACCTTGGCGTCCGGCCTCTCTCCCCTTTTATTTTTTTGTCTTTTCAAAATATTAATATAAATGCTTGATTTATCTAGACATGAAATTAAAATATAATTTATAAATTAACGTGATTGATTCTGATCTATTAAAATGTGATTTTTTTTAACAAAAAATAAATCTAATATACCACAACTTGACACATTAATTTATGAATTTTATTCTTATAAAATATTTTTTGTGAATATAACATTTCTCATATGAGATATTTATCTCGTGTAGTTATATTTAACCTAAGGGCTCGTTCGCACATTTGGAATATCTTAAAATTTTTGAATATTAATAAATTAGTTTGTAAATAATTGTGAAATAATTCGAGTTAATATGTTTTATTGAGTTTTGAAAAATGAGACAGAAAATATTAAATAAAAAAATTAAAAAATTATTTGAATATAATTTCTAAATATTATTTTCATTTTGAAGTTTGTAAAAGTTGCAATGATTAGACGAAAAAGTTAAAACCTTGAAACTAAAAAATGTTTGCTGTTTGAATAATATTTAAAATTGAAAAACTTTTCATCTCATTTCATTATCCGAACATATTCGGAACTAAAATTTTGTGACGAATTTTATTCATTTTTTATAAAAGTTAGTTCTAGTTTTGAGTTGTCACAAAAATTGAGGTAAGATATTTTGATTATTTAAATTGTTTTGGTACGAAAATATTTAAAATTAAGAATACTATTAATTTTGGTTTTAAATTTCTATTTCTGGACGCGACCTTGGAAATTTGGAATTAACTTTAGTTACGCATGGCAAGAAAAGCACGCACAATGTGCAAAAGGAATAATGAACACCAGAGTGCATGGCTTTCTCAGAGTCCAATGCGATTAGTAAACTCAACGTGACATGATCTTTGCAAATAATTGATATTTTTCTTTGAGATGCTTTTATATGGTGCAAGCAGCACTAATACTAGACTCAAAGTTTCTGCTGGTTGTTTTATATTTCTATTATTTTAGAGTCCCGCTTTGAAGCGGTCCAATCGAAATTATGGGTATAACAACCTTCCTCTCTGCTTTTGTTAAGTCAAAAATTTCACCAAAATAACAATAGACTAAACACACTGCATTGTATTTTATAAAAGCAGAATATGCCCATTTCACTTAAACTTTTCGTTGTCAAAAGCCCCTTCAGCAACACAAGAAATTTTCGTCTCTTTGCACCGCCGCACTACACCACTTCCGTTGTGCATCAGTTCCGCCGCCACCAATTCTTTGCCCACTATCCGGTGCCCACCATCTCAATCCTTCGCCCACATTGATTTCACACCCTCCGTTGCCTACGCCTAGACCATCAATTCTGCCACCACTAGTCCGTTGCCCACCATCCCAGTCGCCAACTACACCTATAGCAATTGATAACAAGAAACTCCAAGCAATGAACAAAGCAAAGTTTTTTGACTAGTCAAAGATTACCTAGATTTCAAGAACTTCAAGAATCCATCACTGCAAAAAATTCAAGTGAAGTATCCAATAGAAAAAAACAGAGAGCATCTTCAAAAGTCATTCACACACTGCCTATAGCAATTGGTAATTAAAAGTGAGACAAAGGCTGCATTTACTATAGTAATTTGTAATTAAAATCGAATAGGAGCTAACGGCAAATTAGATATCACATAGGAATTTAGAAATTTGGAGTGTCACATGTTCAAGGGCTATGTCATTGGCAGCGGCAGCTGGTAGAGTAACGTTGGTCCTCGAAGTGTCTCTTATTCGAGAGTGGCGGGAGTGGGTCAAGAAAATCAGGGGGCTTCAAGGTTTTGGTCCAGGGAGAGGGGGGTGAATCCATGCGTTTCACCTTGTCGTGGTAGAATG
Source organism: Juglans mandshurica (assembly GCA_022457165.1). Classification (NCBI taxonomy): domain Eukaryota; kingdom Viridiplantae; phylum Streptophyta; class Magnoliopsida; order Fagales; family Juglandaceae; genus Juglans; species Juglans mandshurica. The sequence goes on from CM039629.1 coordinate 17,798,482, forward strand.
TTGTCCAACGATTCTGTGAGAGAGAGAAGAAGGAAGAGAGACGTAAACTTCAAATCCCCTGAGTGCGTCCACGTTATAGTTAATTTGTGAAACTTACGTGTCATTCATATATTGGAGGGCTGTTATTTTAGATATATTAGATTGATCGGTTATAAGATTTACTCATTTTTTTATATGTTTTTTCGGGAAGCCATGCTGCGCTGCTAGGGGTGGGCTCCGACTTTGACGGAGTCAAAATACCCACTTTCGACCTCCGACCTCCGACTAGGGTTGGAGGTCAAAACCCTCTCTGACTCTAACTCAGACTTCGACTCCGATCAGAGTCGAACTCCGATTTTGGTTGGAGTTCGAAGCTTGGAGCTCTAGTTGGAGTTGGAAATGGGCTTTTTTAGGTCCAGTTGCCCTACTCAGGCCCAATTGCGCTACTGAGAAAATGGGTTCCGATTGGCCTAATATCAACCCCTATTTAATAATGTAAAGAAATAATTAAAAAAATCTAAAAAGCTGTAAAAAAAAGTAAGTTAAAAAGCTAAAATCTAAATACAATAACTAAATCAAACTACAAATTGCAAACTATAAATTTAAATTTAAAACTACAAATCACAGTAAATTTAAATTTATAGTAACAAAATATTGAATAATGTTATAAATTTCATTCAAATATGAAATAAACACAATGTCCCGCATCAGTCTTGGACAGTCCATGCATTGAGTCGATGACTCAATAGTGATTTTCAATTTTTTGGCATGAAGTTTTAACTTTTATTGATCAGATCATCTGATTCAGATGTACTATCTTTTCTTTATTTACCTATAGACTTCTAAACCATCAACCAAGTGATATAATGAACACACCTCTACCTCTAACTCTGACGAGTTTTGCATGATGATAATCATTCTACAGTGCGTCGGTCTCAGACTCTCAGTCATCTACAATTAGCCTGGAGTTCACAACTAGGTCTACAAAATCATATAAATTATAAATTATAAATTAAATAATGAAAACATTAAATTTATGTAAATAATCATTTAAAATCATAAAGTTACCTGATTCAAACCTATATCTCTCAGCATCAACAGTATCTACTCCAATGGGTGTTGAACTTAACTAGTTCTGTGTGTAAACGAAGGCCTCGACGATGGTCGGAGATAATGAACTATGATAAGCATCTAAGACACGGTTTTCGGTGCTAAACGCCAACTCAGAGGCAACCGTAGTGATAAGAATGACTAGTACATTCCTGGCTATTTGGGAAATGATTGGAAACTTGCCAGAATTCACCTTTCACCAAGTTAATATATGAAATGCATCACTAGGTGTCTCGACATTTTCTATAAAGTAACGCTCAACCTTAGACTTACACTGCATAATATTCCTCGATTTTGATAATACCGTCGTAGTCGCAATAAATTTGAACTTGTGCATGTGTGTTATCCTAGGAAGATGTCGAGTCGGTCGAACGAGAGGAGCTACCACATTCGGTTGAATACTGACTACTGCTGTTGTAATGGCTATATAAATCATCAATATCACATTTAAGTGATCTAATAAACTTTTCAGCATCTTCATCACCAAGGACGTCACTAATCTAATTTTCTACAATCGCCAACTTATATCGGGGGTCAAGAATTGCACACACAAATAATAATCTATTTATCTTCTCTACATCCTCCCCAATATTTATTATATTTGAGTTTCATCCTCATAGTCATTGCATTAAACAAACCCATGATGTCAGCACAACTTTCTTGCAAGTGTCAAAAAGCCCAGAGAGCTCATCGACGTACATGTTTGTAGTAGGATATTTTGTCTCAGATATCCGCATAGTTATGTCATCAAATAACTTAAAAAAGTTGAACATAATACCTAACATTGGCACAATCAACTATGTCCAAAGCACCGAGCCCCTTTCTCTCCCCAGCTGACTCCAGTAAAGCATACCTCATGCCCCCATTCTCGAATGTTGTTTGGTACTTATGCGCTACATCCAACATCATGTACGTAAAGTTCCATTGAGTCGAAACGTCCAGTTGCAACATACTGGAACATAAGATTTCAAGTTACTCGGCTATTGCCTTACACTAGAGGAGCTCTTGGGGGGAAGCTCTCACATATCTCACTAGGTTCCGGACTTTAATAATGGATTCATCAACCTCCTTGGACCCCTCAGAAACTATGAGGTTGATGATATGGGCACAACATCGAACATGAATAAACTGGTTCTCATGAATGATATCCTCATTTACCGTCGTATTCCGCTTTAACCAATCAGTGTCAATGTCATTCGCATTGGCATTGTCAACCATGATACAAAGTATTTTTCTGATTCTCCAATCCTTTATATAGTCATTCATCTCTTTACCAATGGATGAACCCTTGTAATCAACAATTTCTTTGAAACTAATATTCCGCTTCTGCAACGTCTACTCAGTATCAATAAAGTGGGTTGTGATATATATGTAGCCCACATTTTATATGGAGATCCATATATCAGTCGTAAATGACACTTTTTGGCTAATCACGACAAACATTTCCTTCAACGCTGCCTTCTCCTTAACATGCCTCTTCAAACAGTAGTGCATCACAGTATACACTATACCGTGAAGTCATGAGAAATCATGGCTCTAAAGTGTGCATAAATTTGCGGAAGCCTGCTTTGTTAACTGTGGTAAAAGGCATCTCATTAATGATGATCATCTCTGTAAGAACATCCCTCAACATCTTCTCACTGTATTGAGGGATTGATAGCTTCTTAATCTGCGTGCCATTAGTGGCCGTAGAAGTCTCGTAACTCGACTTCATTTGATTAGTTGCTACTAGACCTTTGTGTATCTTATACCGCTGGCATCCCGTCAGTATTAAGCACGTAAGATGTGCTATTAATACTAATGTGCCTTACTTTTTCGAATTACAATCGCATAGTTGTGAACAATTGTGGCATTGAGCCTGCAGGTTCTCATGATTACTCGAAACTTTGGTGAAATGTTTCCATGTCCACGACCATTTTTTACTAAGTCGTGTTGGTAGATCGGCCTCAACATTCATAAATTCCTCTTCCTCATTAAGCATATTAACGTCTTCTAGATCTATTGGGACTCGACTACTTGCACAGGAAATAACTTCTCTAGATGGGGGTCTACGACCTAAAGTACAAGTTGGTGACGCCAACGGCTGTGCAACAACATCATCCTCTTGTCGAGAATCATAGTAAGAATGAGATGGTGTTGTATCCATAATTTGAGTAAATAATTTGAAAAAATTAACAAACAACTGTCATTTTAAATGTTATGATAATTATCTACAAATTAAAAACACATTGAAAAAGAAAAAACATATGTGTCTAGTCGTGTTTGTGGTTTTAAAAATAAATAAAACACAAAAAAATGAACGTTCGCTCGAGCCATACTAGAGCGAAGGCTCGAGCGAACAATTTGGGTGTTGTTCGCTCGAGCCACCCTCGAGCCTTCGCTCGATCGAACAATCTGCGTGATGTTCACTCGAGCCACACTCAAACGAAGGCTCGATCGAACAATCTATGTGATGTCACTTGAGCCACACTTGAACGAACAATCTTTATGACGTTTGCTCTAGCCATACTCGAGCTCCACTTGAGCAACAGTCACCTAGAACAAAATATCCAATTTTTATGAAACTTAAATCCCTCAATTCTTAAATTTAACAGTCTAAAAACTGAAATCAATGAAATGAAAACAACAAAAAAGTTGAAATGAACAACAAATCATACACATTTCACAAAGGGAGTTATAAATTAGATTTCACAAATCATATTTCATATTTTACAATTACACAGAAGAGCAACAAATCTAATGGAGGAGGAAGTTAGAAATCATTTTTACAATAACTTTGGTGATAGCAGAGTCACAAATGGCGGCCTTAGGTGACGACAGACGGTGTTTGGAGCTCAACTAAGTTGTGTGAAGGTGATGACTCTACTGTGCGAAACTGAAAGTGAGGGAGAAAGAAGGGGTCCTACGTTTTGGACCCCCTTTCTTCACGAAACGACGTCGTTCCACTTGAAGCGAAACGATATCGTTTACTTACCTCATCAAGACAAAACGACATTGGCCAAGCGAAACGACGTTGCTCCTTTTGAAGTGGAATGAGGTCGTTTTGATTATACATATATTTTTTTTAAAAAAAAAGTCAGAGTTCGGAGCCCATGTGAGCTCCGACTTTGATTTCGAACTTCGACTACTAGAGTAGGAGGTTTGTCGGAACTCAGACAGAGGTCGGAATTTTTGCACACCCCTACATGCTGTTTTTTCCAATCTTCTTATAGTTAAGAAAAGAATGCTGCTACTTGGCTATCTGCGTTTACTGTTCAAATTAGCTGCTTGACTTGACGTTGCTACATGGCACTGCCATATCATATTAAAAAAAAAAGTAAAAATCATTTTTTTATTATCACCAGCTAGGGGTGAAGAAGTTTCGGTTCGGATAAAAAAAATCGACCAGACAGATTGGTTTGGTCTGGACTGGACCGAACCTGTAAGTGGTCATTTTTAGTCCTACAGATTTGGTCCCACATATGGTGGAACGAATGGGTTTCGGTTCGGTCTCGAGGTCTATGATTTTTGACCGGACCGGACGGAAACCCATTCGTTTCGAAAAGTATGAAACTAACAGGTTGTAGAGTTATAAACAAAGAGTAATTCTATAAAAAAATCTTATACCACATATCTCTACTTAATTAATATACGATTTGCCATTATTGTCATTCTATTTAAATACACATATATTTAAGAATTAAGATAAAATGATAAAAATGACAAATCGCATATTAATTAAATTGATGTGTGTAGTGTAAGACTTTCATTTAAAATTTATGTAAGCTAATGAGGGCATTTTGAGTACCTTGGGGTCATTTTCATGTGTACAATACCACATTGTGTAAGTACATCAACGTGTAACAAGATCATGCCAGCACTTCGACAGATAGTGAAAATTTTCATGGACTATGTTTGAATGTTGAGATGAGTTCAGTTGAGTTATAAATAATAATATTTTATGGGTCTCATTGAAGGGTTTAATTTTTTTAGATTGAAATGAATTTAACTTTTTAAGTTAAAATATATAAAGTATGTTGAAATGAGTTTAAATTTTATAAGAAGTTGAAAAAATAATTGATTTCATCAATGATTGGTTTGAGATGAGTTAAGATTTGTTGAACAACCTGAATGATATCTCATTATTTTCTCTGTGTGAATTTTGCACAGTGATGTTGACCAAAGCATTGGAACCGACTTGCAATTGAATAAGTCTTGAGCATTAAGAAGAATAAATCAATGAATAATTCCAAATTTACTATCCTTTTCATTATCATCTTCCAACCATCTTATAATCATATGTATTAAATGGTTGAGATTTATTTGATATGTTCTATATGTGAACTAATCATTTGATGCTACATCTAATCATATGACATGATCAAGATGATAATACTATATGTTTCATACTTTAGACTCTGCATAATTTGTTAAAGAATTAAGATGTGCAATAATTTGTTTAATAACTATTATTGGGTAATGATGAGGAGGAACTGGTTGGATTCAGAGAGAGATAAGCTAGGCGCTTCTCATGAAGATCTTTGACTCCTGTAATCCTGTAAATTATCTGGTTTAACTGAACTGAGAATCCCGAGGTTTGAAAGTGATCTCCTCACATGTGTAAACATCTGTGATTAATGTCAACTATGTAAGCCATGTGAGGTGTTGGAGACTTTGGTTTGCGCATTTAATGAAGAAATGACTATGTACTCATATATATATATATATATTTGTATATATATGTAGGGGACTATACCCTTCAATACTATAGTACTAATTTCAAATAATGCCAAGCCTAAGGTTCTTTCCTTTTTGTCACCGTTTGACAGCTTTAAATGTGGAAGTTGATGAGATTCAAGTTCAATGGTGTTTAATAAAAAAAAAAAAAAAAAACTATAATATTAATGTTCAAAACTTGTTGCTTGTGGGGGCAGCAAATATTGGCCTTGTATATATGTCTGTACCTTTGGCTTTGAACATTCTAATTTCTAACTAATTAATGACACGAGAGTTTAAACTTTAAAGTTGCTTTCTCCACATTCTTCCACCATGATGTTGAAAAAAAAAACTATAAATTTACTGCTAATAGATTATGGAGAAAATAGAGAAAACTAGTAAGGAAAGAAAAAACCACTAACTTGGTGTTGTCAGTTTCATCCCATGCATGCTGTGTACATTCCATAAGGCTTTAAGAAGAGGCTTCATTTTGGTGGAATCCTCATAGAAGAATAGAATCATAGATTAATGAAAAATCATTCTTATCAGCCACTAATCGCTACCTCATACCTTGTGAAAAAAAAGCTATAAATATAAGGTGTGAAAGTGAATAATGACTGATGCATAAAATTCATCTAGATTAATAGATTTATATATACTTGTAACTAGATCAGTAGGCACTTACTCATGGTTTAAAATATTCAATTTGGATGTGTCAATCGCTATCAATCCCACACATATATATACATTCCATGACAAGTGGTCCTAATGAGATAATATTGTTGGATCTATTAAAAGAAAAAAAAATATAAACTAATATGATTTGATATAGTATATCAGTGCATAATCTATCTATAATAGTTGTTATTGATTCAAATCGAGTCAGACCCATTTTGACACGACTGAATTTGCATAAAATCGTCACCAATAAAGAGTTTCTTTACTAGATTGGTCATTATACCTCATTAATTTTGGACAAGAAGGATGAGAAACCAAAACCTAACCAAGAAATAAAAAAAAGGAATAAAAGATGTTAGGACTGATCTTAGAGATCGTCGATCGATCAAATCATCAAAGGGTATATTTTATTCTCCCAACTATCCAATGGAGCGCATAATTAATGGTCCTTAACCAGATAGATAATGCAGCATCTTCATGGCATTTTGGAAAGCGGGATATAATTCCTTTATTATTAATATCTCGAGAAGAATCAATATCTGGGATATAATTCCTATATTATTACTTTCTCGAGAAGAATCAATATCCAGCCACAATGATGGAGATTTGTCCTAATAAGCAGGCTACCAGACACGTCGGAACCATATGATCACTATATGAGAGATATATATATTGTGGCAGTGTATAATGAATCAGAATCTCTTTTAAGGAAGGTTTGAATTATGAAATAGTTTCATTTTATTTTATATTATCATTATAATTATTTTAAATTTTTATATAAAATATAATAAATAATTTAACTTTTTCAAATCTTAAAATTATAATAATATTAAAAATAATATTCTAATAATATTTTATTCAACTTTCAACTTTCATTTAAAATTATCTTATCTCATTCTATTATCCAAATAGAATCTAATTCTTTTATTTAAATATATATATTTTAAATCTAGAGCGCGCATAAGATAGAGTATATAGACCTTAATTATAATATTAAATATTACTTACTAAATCACCTCAATAATATTAAATAAAATAAATTATACTTATTAGGTCTATATCTCTGAATCGTAAAAAAACCTCTTAGCAACTCAATATAATTAAAAGAATCTGCTTTGATGAGATCTATGGCTTCCCTTTTAAGATTTGATTTATATATAAATGATGCCATAATGGTTTTTGACAACTTTCTAAACAATAATAGGTTATCAGCTCGAGAAATCTTTTCGAAAGTTTGTAGATGCCATTTGCTTTTTAATCAAGTACCAACATATTAAATGTTCACACAAAATATAGATTAAAGCCTAAAGTAATGCAATAATTACTTAGTCAAAGGAACCATTTCCAATAGATCGAGCTAGCTCATGCATAATGACTAGCGCCGGAAACTGATTTTTTCTTTTTTAAAGTTGGGGAAAGATACCAATATCCGGTCCCAAATTATAATTAATATTAGAAGTGTTATAGATAAAAAAAAATTATATAAAAGTAAATTTATAAAATCATGTGATTTTATGTGTTCCGTTAGATTTATTTTATGATAAAATGACGTTGTAGTTTAATGTATCACATTAAGTCATATCACTTTGTAAATTTATTTTTATGTAATTTCTATGTGGTTAAAATATTTTTCTTAATATTATGTGTAATATGCATGCTTTACTATTCGAGTATATTATGTGTAATAGCGTTCAAACAACACATACCATTTGAACGAAAAATAACTGTTATAACGCTGTTATTTACGTTTGAACATTGATACTCTACATGTTCAAACGGTAAAGTGATATGTTCAAACGGAAAATCAATTTCTTGCGCTTAATCTGCCAATTTCTTTACCATGTTTGAATTGTTATTTTATTAGGGACATAATTTGTCCCTACACGTTTGAACGAACTCTGAATTTCATCTCTATATCTCATTTTTTGGGACGATTTTTATTACATTTCAAATAAAAATCGTCTCAAAAACCAAATTTTGTTATAGTATCTTGTTCTTTGTATATCTATTTTTAAAAAATTGTAATATTAATTAATAGTTTAGGAATATTCAAGATATTCTAGTCAGCATTAATATGCGTCAAGAAGAAATTTGGAGACAATTGAGTTATGACTGATTGGACGCTTGTGACCCATAAGATTTTTTATTTAGTCGCGTAAACAGACAAGGCTGTCTACACGTTTTTGTAGACACGAACGGCCTAAATCCTTGCCTTAGCAAAGACAATAAGGTTAGACTTCAAATTATTAGTGTCTATACAAAAACCTCAACTTTTTCTTACAGACAAAGTTAATGACAAAAAGCCTTCAGAAATCAGAATAGAGTCACGCATTACTGCCGGTCTCGGGGCAACGATCTAGAGACCGTGTCCGTGGTTGTTCTTCTTCTTTTTCTTCTTCTACAGATCCTATAATCTTATTTGCAAAATTGCCAAAATTTTGTAAGTGAAAAGCGTGAGTCATGACTCAGAAAGTTGCTACTAACCAACCATATTATAGAATTATAATAAGGTATGCACGTGACACTAGTTAGTTCTTTTTTTTTTTTTTCCTTCTTTTTAGGAACAGATCAGTTTTCATTCACAATGAAAACCAGTAATAAGTCAATTACAACTATAAAATCATCTAGCAAGACTCTAGACTTGGACAATGATGCCATCACTTAATAGTGTCAACCACAAGATGAGCTTGTATTGCAAGTAAGTGAGCTGCTTCATTTCTTTGCCAATCAACATGAAGAACATACTTCTCAAATCGGTGAAGGAGACTTTGAATTTCTGCAATCACATTACCTTGCCTTGAAAAATTAGATTCCTTAGAACCAATAGCTTCAATAATAGGCAAAGAATCGTCTTCCAAGATCAAACTTGAAAACATTAAATTCAAGATCATCAAAAGACCCCTCAAAGCAGCCAAAACCTCTATGTCATCCATTTCTAATAGCCCGCATTCCTTCTAACTCAAAGCCAATAAAACATTACCTTTATCATCCCTTAAAATAATCTCAATGCTTGCAAAGTCAAAAGATCGAAACAAAACACTATCAAAATTAAGTTTAACCATACCTTGTGTTGGAGGTTTCAAAGATAGCAAAGTCTCTTTACACACAATCAGTTGATGCATTTTAATAGTAGTGTACTCCTCAACATGTGCCAAACAATATTACCAACGTTCTAAAAATCTCAATTAGAATTAGAAAAATGCTGAGTACAAGCACCTCATGTAAGCGGTGCGTAAACGCCTACTGATGTGGAAAAATGCAAACGCACTGTTTCAAAAAACTGGAGTGCACCGTATTGAGGCTTTCCTCAATTTCCCTCCTTCCCTCATGCTCTCTGCGTTTCCGTTTACGCACCTTCCACGCACGAAGCGCAGCCTCCTCAAAACCATCCAAACTCACGAAACTTTATTGCATATTGACTCTCAGGCTGTGCTCTACTCAACCTCTCCATTTTTTTTTCACTTCTTTAGATCTATAGTTCTTCATGCTTAATGAACAGTCACAAAGATCACTCATAAAGGTGTATTTATTTGTCACTCATAAGATGGAACGAAGGAATCAAATAACCAGGGGTTTGGGAGAAATAGTCGAAATGGGTTCGAGAGAAATCTGTTAATCATGAAATCCAGTGTTGATTTGTGGTTTATGTAAGAAATAAGTTTGGGTTATCTTCTAATAAATAATTATATTTATGGATTCGAAGGAGAAACTAAAGGAGGTGGAAAAGTGCTTAGATCCTCAACTATGGCATGCCTACGCCAGTGGAATGGTACAAATGCCCTCGGTCAACGCCAAGGTCTTCTACTTCCCTTAGGGGCACACCAAGCATGCCTGCGGAAATGTCGATTTCTGGAGCTGCCCGAGATTTGTGCCATTTATTCCCTGATGAGGTTTTTGCCAAGATGAGACTGATTCCAGTGAATGCCAATGAGCCGGACTTTGAAGATGATGGGATTGGAGGGATTAATGGGTCAGAAGCGCAAGAAAAACTGACCTTCTTTGCAAAGACGCTGACTCAATCGGATGAGAACAATGGCAGGGGGTTTTCTATTCCACGGTATTGCACGAAGATGATCTTTCCACGGCTGGATTACTCGGCGGATCCCCCTTCAGATGATCTTTCCGTGGCTGGAACTCCCAGGCTGAAGATGAGAAGCACAAATCGCCGAAGATAATCAGAGGAAGAAGATGAGAAGTGGAGAAGTGAAACGGGAATGGAATTTGCACTCTGTTTTTTTTTTTTAAAATTAATAGTAGCTACCACGTCATCAGCCGACTGCACACCGACTATAGCTCTCGACTGTATATAACAGAATTGTAGAAGCCTCCAACAAAGATAAAACCTGCGTACATCTCACAGCCAATACCTTTCTCACAACCGGATAGCCCCAAAAAACACAACAACAATCCTCCACAGCCAATTGACAATGAGCACAACACCCGTTAGAAATAATGCCCCTCTTCATCAAATTTAGTTTTGTAGGGAGACTATCATTACAAGCATGCCAAACAAAATTCTTAACTTTATTTGTAAGTTTCAGGTTCCATAATTGATGCCAAAAAGTCGATGGTTCATGGGAATGGGAGCTTTAAGCTCCAACTGCAGAATCAAACAAAGCCATTGCTAAATGATATCCTGACTTGAATGAATACAAACCATTCTTAGTACCATTCCACACAAGTTTATCTTCACACTCTCTTGAAAGCAAAGGAACTTTTAGGATTGCTTCAGCTACAAATGTAGGAAAAACAAATCGAATTAAGTCCTGATCCCAATTGCTCCTTCCAACCTTGTAGTTTTTTCAAACCTAATCTTTCAACTCCTTAAAAGTTTTTTTTTTACTATTATTTAACCAAAGATGGAAGACCCAAATACCGATCTTGATGTTGGAGAGAATGCACTTCCTAAATGGCCATAATCTCACCAATCTCCTATGCGCTAGCTTTTTCACTAATCAATAATTCCCGAAGCCAACTCGTAAACATGTAACACTGCTTCAAGTGTTCATTTTGAGAGCGAGTAGGTTGGCAAAATAATAAATTATCATCTGTAAAAGAAGAAATGACTAATAGCTGGAGCTCTGAGACAAACTTTCACACCTCTTATCAAATTTTTGTGTTTAGCATCTTGAAAAAGAGATGAGAACCCTCAGCATGTGTCGCGGCTTGCAAATCTTGCATTGAGTTACTTAAAGGTTACTTTTGCTCCTGTGATTTTGGTTCTCTCAGTACACAATTAGTTCATTTTCGATACTTGGGAGTCTCTTTCTTGTGATTTTTGCAAGTCTTTTCTTCCCTTCCATAGGGTTATGTAGGGACTATATATCCCTCAATGGACGATGATTTTTCTAATCAATGGCGGCGATTTTCTTTGTTTGAGGTTGAGGATACAAAGGTTTTGGTACAATGTCCTCTTCTGGATTTCTTGGTTACTCATCATGATCATTATCTTATTTTTAATCTTTGTACATGAAAATTCTTCAACAATGAGGCTTTTAAAATAATGGTGCGTAATGCATTGAATCCAGTGAAAGGGGTGAAGTTCTTCGACTTGGGGGTTAATATTTTCTTGGCTCAGTTCTCTGATACATGTGATAAAGAAAAGGTTCTTCATAGTTTTCCATGGTCCTTTGATAAGAGTCTTGTGCTATTACAAGATTACGATGGTAATCTTCAGCCATCTGATATTGAGATGAATTATGCTTTATTTTGGGCTCGTTTGTATGATTTACTGTTGAAGGTATGACTGGATTAATTGTCAGAAGGATTGGTGAGGCACTTGGAGTGGTTGAGGATGCCTGAACACTCTCCTGGTTGGGGTGCCCATTCAAGGCTGCGTGTTTGAATGGATATTAGCAAATCGTTGCACAGAGTTAAACGTCTTTTTCTGGGTGATTCCAATGCTATTTGGGTCTGATTGAAGTATGAAAAACTCTCTAATTTTTGCTTTTGTTGTGGCAAGTTGAGTCATGGGGGCATGTATTGTAATTTATGGGTGGTGAATAAAGCTGTCTATCATAGGGATGGATTTCCTTATGGTGCTTGGATGAGAGTCGCTCGTAGCAGTTCACTTAATCGAAGCTGTAAGTCATCCATGGTAGATTCTCAAAAGGAAGTCTTAGAGGGTCTCATAGTGGGGGTGCATCAATCGACTGACAATCCCATGGTGAAGAGTAAGGTTGAGTTAACTTTATCGGTCATTGCGTCGGTTGACAGATCTCCAACAGTAGATATGGATCTCCCCTGTGTCTATGCCAAAACTCAGGATGGCTAGCTAGTGTTCTAAAACGTGTTTGGGCCAATCTAGGCTTGGGCCTAAAGGAGATCCACGACTTCTTTTTGGATCAATTACTGAGCCTATTGTGTCTGATGGGACGGAACGTAAATTTACTAGGGCTTCAAATGAGAATTCATCTTCACCGAGGGGTCGACCGGTGATGCAAGGTGTGTTTGTTGGTCCATTCTAAACGTATTGCTTAGGCCCAAGTCATCCGAAGAGGGTTAATCCATGGATGATGACCACTTGTTTGAGGTTGAGGTGTTATCACAGAGGCTGAGGTTCAGCCCTACCGACAACCATGAGAATTTTAAGCTGGAACTCCAGGGGGATAGGGATCCCACATGGAGTTCTTTCTCTTCTTGATTTCATCCGAAGAGAAGATCCCAATGTGGTTTTTAAAATGGAAACCAAATTATTTGCAAGAAGAACAGAACGTTTGAAATACATTCTAGGTTATTATTGGTGTCTTGCAGTGAATGGTGAAGGTTGTAGTGGTGGTTTGGATCTGTTTTGGCGATGTGAGGCTGCTTTGAAACTTTTGTCTTATTCTAAGCATCATTTTGATGCTTCGGTAACTAATGTAGCTTTTGGTTTCACATGGCAGATCACAACTGTCTATGGACACCTTGAGATAGGGAGGAGGTGTGAAGTGTGGCAGTTAATGAAATGTCTCTTTGACACTGATAATGGTCATGTCTTATGAAAGCTACCTTGGGTTGCCTGCTCATGTTAGAAGACCTTGATCTAGCTCCTATAGAATTATTCTAGAGAGAGTAAGACAAAGACTTAGTAACCACAAAGTGAAGACCCTCTCTCAAGCAGGAAAAGAAATCCTCCTTAAATTAGTAGTGCAAGCCCTTTCCATCTACAAACATGGGAGTTTCAAAATGAAAGGAAGATACATTGGTGGGAACGACTAGAAAATGAAAGGAAGATACATTGGGTTTCTTGGAGCACAATGGGGAAGGCAAATCAGCTAGGGGATCGGGATACAGAAATTTGGAAAGTTTTAATCTTGCAATGATACCAAAGCAAGGTTGAAGATTGAGTCAATGCCCTCACTCTTTAGCCTCTCATGTTTTAAAGGTTAAATACTTTTTTTAGGAATCAGTTTATCCGGTAAAGCTTTGCTACAGGTCATCCTTTATATGGGGAAGCATTCTTGTAGCAAGATCCTCACTAGATGATGGCACAATTTGGAGAATAGGGAATGGAAAACAGGTTCAAATTTGAAAAGACAGATGGATTCCCAAACCCACTTCATTCAGAATCCAAAGTGCTATTAAGACTCTTGATGGAAATGCTAAAGTGCAAGAGCTTACTGATTCTAATACAAGCATGGGATAATTGATATGATTGAAGGAATCTTCTCAGTTGAAGAGGCTGCAATAATAACAAAGATTTCAATAAGTCATTGTAATAATCCTGATAAGTTAATTTAGAAAGGATCCTCAAATGACCAATTTACAGTGAATAGTGCTTATTATCTACACAAAGGCCTACAAACACAAGCCAAGGGGTTGGCCTCCTGCAGTAGCAATAAAAGACAAGTTTGGTAAGAGATATGGAAACTACAAATTCCCCCCCCCCCCAGCAAATAAGGCTTTTCTGTGGAGGGCATATCTTGAAGCTCTTCCTACAAACCTAAATCTACTTAAAAAGAAGGTTGTGGAAAGTCCAAAATGTCCAATTTGCTTTGAGGAGGAACAATCAATGGTTTAGGCTTTGTGGAAATGCATTGCAGTACAAGATATTTGGGGCCAGTGTTCCAAGAAGATCCAACAGAGTAATTTCTACAAGAAGACTTTTTTGGAAATAATAGAAGCCATGAGTTTTGTCTTTGGGAAGGAAGAGATGGAGAAATAATAGTTGTTGCAAGAATTTGGCAGAGAAGGAATGTATATGTTTTCCAATCTAAGTTCACTCATCCAAACACAGTGGTGAAACAATCAAAGGACACTCTACAGGACTTAAAGGATCTACATTCACAAAGATCGAGCAAGTCAGGCATATCTAGTAACATAGCACAGAAATAAGAGCCCCCTCCAAAGGATATTTGTTGTTAATAGGACTCAGTGCAAGATTGGTATAGGAATCATAGCTCGAGATTGGGAAAGAAGAGTTATAGCTACAATGAGGATGAACAAAATTCTTTTCCTGATCCTCTTCTAGTAGAAGCATTTGGGACACTTCAAGCTACCTTGTTTGGGCTCGAATAGGGCTGAGGAAAATCATCCTAGAGGGAGACTCACTACAAGTTATCCAATTTATTACAAAAGTTGAGGAGTTTTGGACTAGTGCTGGAATGTTTATTAGTGAAATCAAGGAGAAGCTTAGAAGTTATGCCAAGTGGTTAGTTCATCATGTTAGAGGGAGACTAATGATGTTGCTCATGTATTGGCAAAAAATGCCTTGCTTATTTATGATGTTTTTGGAAATGAGAGAAAAAGTTGAAAAAAAATATTATATCATTAAAATGTTTTTAGAATATAATTTTTGTTTGGGATTTGAAAAAGTTGAATTATTTTTTGAGTTTTGTTTAGAAGTTTGGAAAAGTTGTAATGATTAGGTAATAATTAGATGAAAGAGTTAAAAATTCAAAATTAAAAAGTGTTTATTTTTTTAATGATATTTGGAAAGGAAATAAGATGTGATAAGATTAAACCATCCCATCTCACAAACAACCCCTAACTTTAAAGAATCCTAAATCAAATTTTATAACTTTTGAATGGGTACCAATATATGAATAATGAACCAAGATCAGACCCTATTATGGATAATGAATAACCCATTCAATAAATTAATTTCCTATCATATAAGAGATTGAACTTTACTATCACAATAACCCACACCATGACAAAAGCTGGGACTCCAAATCTGTGCTTTATGCAACGTGCCCCGGTAAGATCAATTGTTTTTGTTTTTTGTTTTTTTTTATCAAGTTAGGGTCCATTGAATAACAATAATTGCAAGAATTTATATATATATATATATATATATATATATATATATATATTTAAACAAGCTCGATATATTATAATTACGGGATACAGAAATATATGAGTAAGGGGTAGGGGAATCTCGACAAACACCATTTCTTAAGTAATAGAGCACTATATATATATATATATATATATATATATATATATATAATGTGCCATAGAAACAAATCAATGTTTCCTGCCCTTCCTTGCTAGGAGGGAGCCGTACAAAGTGGCAATTTTGATACAACAAGAGAGTGGGATTGTAGTTCTATAACTGTAGGTCATGGTGATTGTAGTGACTGCATTTTGTCTTGAATTGGCTGTAGGGGAAGTCCACTGTCTCACCTTCACGATCATGTGGCTAAATAGGAAAACTCTTATAATAAAAAGCCAGTTAAAAATCCGAACTCCATCTCGTTATATGTCGTCACAAAACTCCACACTCTTTCTAAGGATTACATGTGATTCTCGTGTGGGGGTAAAAGTAAAAAAAAGTGGGGCTCGTGGGTTGTGGCAGAGAGAGACCGCCAAGAGACCAAAGAGGAGGTGGTGATCGTCGGGCACCAACGATTAGAATATTTTACTAAACTCTTTATATATAAGTGTATCCTAGCAAAATTTGAGAAAATAGTAAGGAAAGCAATAAGATGGCGAAAATAGATAGATTATAGTTTGGACTAACTTCGGTAGACTTCTGAATTTGTGACAGCTCGTGGTGCCCACGTGCCCCTCTTTTTGCAGCCACAACAGTCATATCTAAAGGATTTGATGGTGGCGAGTCCATTGGTCCGACGTGTGTGGGGAGAAAAGCTCCCGGAAAGGGTGGCACATGAGGCCGACGCGCGGCGATTTCAGCAAAACCGCCACTTCTCTTCGAAAAATTGGCAGCCTATGAGCCTTTTTGTGCTGCGAGTCTCTCGGATGTTTCTGAAAAACTGCAGATCTATCTTTTTCGGTCTTGGAGGAAGCAAAACAACTAGGAAAAGTGAACTAACTTTATAAACAAAGTGGATAGATGGAGAAATAAGAGAAGGAGAGGGAGAATGAGGAGGAAGCTAAGGCCTCCCCCACCTCTTTGGCGAAAAAACCAAATATGGGTTAAGAGGCTTTTTACAAGAGAGGCTTCACCGTGCGATTTCACTTTGTTCATTTTATTGCAAGAATTTATATATTATATTATTTTGAAAACTTATTCCTATAAAATCACATCAACTATCATATCATATTATTCTCATTCTTGTTATTATTAAATTTAAACTAACTAGGGGTCTAACTAGTTCGATTTGGTTCGGTTTTGAATAAATTTTAGGATCGAACCGGTATACACTGATTTTTCATTTTCAAGAACCGATACCGCACTGGTTTCCCTTCTAAACCAATACTTCTTGTTTTATTGATTCCGATCTGGTTCGGTCCAGTTGTTTGATTTTTAATATATATTAAATCTCTAATCACTTATACTTATATATATATATCTTAATATATATAAATATTAGTAATACATTAATACTATTAGTATATAGTAATACTATTGGTATAGTACTATTGCTATATGTTAGTGATAATATAATAATTAATATACTAATGTATATTAGTATTACTAATATATTTATAAAAATGAATATGTTGAGAATTTATTATGCCATAAAATGTAATTAATATATATTTTATATTTAAAACATATGATCAAATAAATGTTCATGTTTAAGATTAAGATTTTATGTTATAAATTATAATATAACATTATTTCATATATAATTATAATTTATAAATATTATATATAATATAAAAAAATATTATATTTAATATTAATAATTAATTAAAAATATATAAATATGCGAACCGGTCCGATCTGGTCCTAGAAAACATAAAATCGAGACCGAACCAGTTATGACCGGTTTTTAAAATGGAGGAAAGGGTCCAAAACCGGACCGAACCAATGGGGCCGGGCCAGTTTTCCGGTCTATTTTTACATCCCTAAAACTAACTGATATATATATATATATAACATGATTATGTAGTAAGATTTATAAAACAAGAAATAATATGCCTAATTAAGTTTAGTTTTTCTAAAGTGACTTTTGTTTTCTCAACTTCTGAAGTTTCTCGACACTAACATAAAAGCAAAGAAAAATAAGGACATAGAAGATCAAGTTATTGAATAAAAACTTTCGAAATTAATTGCTAACATTGATTATTTTAAAGTTTCTATTTATTCTATAAATACATAGCATACTTTTATTTAATAAAATCCAGATAGTACACATACACAACAGAAAGGCATAGAAATAGAGGTATGACTGAAATTACGATTGTTATTCTCATAAATGTATAATCCGCAAGAGGCTGTAAGATTCGAGCTTATAATTATAGCATAAAATACACAACAGATGGTATAGAAACATGACAGAACCAACTTTTACATCTATTATTTATAGAGATGCCATCTTGATACCATTTCAAAAGTGGAACCAAAGTGAGGACCGCTCAAAGTGCTTGAGAAAGAACATATTCATACTTCTGAGTTGATTTACAAAGTTCTGAAAACTTGAGAGAAGAGGAAATTAAATGCAATCCATGTTAGAGAATGTGATACCCACATTAATAATATATCTATAATGTATCTTAGGAGCATAACTTCGGTCACACAGCTTCAAAACTACATGTTGGAAAGCCAGAGATTAAACAGATGGGAAAAACTTGTTCAGGTTAAAGGGCAGAGAATAGAACTCCTCGCTTCTTGTATCTGTCTTGAATGACCTGAACCTTTCCCACCAAGGCATACCTCTATCTTTCTTGGTTTGGTTGTCTTTCCTGTGCAGTGTCATGTCCAATATTAGAGCCAATAAGCCGGCAACAAATGGCTCGGACGAGAAGGGAACGTTGATCATATCGTTGAACTGCCAAAAGAACAAAGAGATATTGTTGACAAAAGAAGAAAAAAAAGTTTTCTTGATCAGCATATAAGGAGGATAAAGTTTAAGAAGCCAAATGTACCCATCTTTGTCCTGTATGGACAGGACCGTAGCCATTAACAAGAGTGTACTCATTGAAGTATTGAGGTATTGATAATCCCATGAACACTGAGAAGCCTAATATGAACTTTACTTTAAAGCTGTTTAGGTTGCAAAACTGAAGAAAACTGAGGCCTGCTGAACCTGTTCATGCATATTATGAAAAAATGTTAAATCAATACTGAATTGAACCATGATAACAGAACCAGCTCCATAAGTTAGTAACACCTACCCACATAAGCAAAGAACAGGCAATATAATGCTGCAATGATTGGTGCTGGAATTGAAGCAAAAACCGCTCCGAATTTCCCTGGGGAGCCATGTAATATGTTAAATACTTTCTTTCAAAGAAGGATATAGGGATTAAGCTTGAATCTGTTACATGAGTCACTTACCAAGGATGGAAAAGAAGATCATGAATCCAGCTGATATTTGGACAACCCTTCGGCTACCAACACGGGTCAAAGCTAACAAACCCGCATTTTCACTGTGTAGCCAAGAAAAGAAGAAACAATGTTAGGTAAGAATTGATATATCAGAATATTTCCAAGTATGTGGTGTAATTTTGAACAAGAAACTTACATAGAAACTGAAGAACCATTTCCAGTTCCAAATATCCCTGAGAGCAGAATGCCTACTCCCTGATATTAAAACAATTTTTTCAGGTACGAAGTCTAGTCATAGCATTTAAATTATAGAAATTATGATGACACCCTCTCTGCTTAAATGTTGAAAAGAAAAACAAGAAGAGAGAGCAGAACAAGGTGTCATCATACTTTCCCTTCAAATAAATATGCAGGGCAAATAAATTGCTGAACAAATAAAAGATGACAGTTATAACCTGTTACCTGCCAACCAACACCACGGCTAAGAATTGAAGGTGGGATTGGAGTTGCACTTGCATACCTTGACACGGCAAAGAACGCGCCTGTGGACTGTGCAATCATCGAATTACATTAAAAAAGTGACTACTCAAAGATAAGAAATCAGTATGTTCATCTTTCATTCTTAACAGATGAGTCATTAACTAAATCAAATATTGCAATGTACTCTAAGTACTAAAATAATCTGGTTGCTATGCAGTTGAGGACAGAAATAAGCATTGCAAGATTCAATATATACAAGGAACATTATAAGTAGACTATTAAGAAATACTAAGACAACAACCAGCCTTCAAAATGCATAATAAACGTTGCTGGAATAACAAGCACAAACATAAACAGACCTCCACAAGAGCAACAAATGAAGCAGCCATCATTGCAAATGCTTCTCCTGCATCAAAAGTGGGAGCTCCCCATTGAAAAGGATATGGAACCCTTATCCTGCACAAAACGGGATTTTGCAACAATAAGGCACAGTAATCACCAAAATGACTCCTCATTGTCTAATTATATCAGATGCACAGGAAACCCATGTGGTTAACAAAGCAATCAATCAATTCATACAAGTGTGACAACTTTAAGCAACGTTTGAATTGAAATCTAGTAAAAGCCTACTCTATATTTTTCTTTCTAAGCAAAAACTTCCACATCATAACTGTCGAAAACTAATAGTACGAGCCTTACCATGGAGCAGCACCAATGATTCCAGCACGGTCAGTTCTACAACTTATTTGGGTTTTAGGCCCTGTATTCTTGTAAGCCCCTCCCACGGTGAGCAGGTGAGCATAAATCCAAACAATCACCACCGAGAATATAACAGCAAATCGATCAAAGATATTCCTCTCCCCACGCATCAAGTGAGGTATATACTGCCAATTATTGAGTTCATGCTAAGAATGGTTGCCTATGTCTATCAAAGAGAAAGTAACTGCAAATGATACTTGAATATTACCTGTGAAAATATTACTAAAATGATGAGCTGCGGCAGCCCAATCTCTACACATTTTGCAAGCTACACATTCAAAGACATGGTCAGTAACAGATAGTAACATAACAATTTCTTAAGACTATTGGAAGAGGCAGGAAGAGGGGTTGGACTCAAGGGGGAGCAAAGAGGTGTCATATGTCTATACATACCACTGGAAATCCAAATTCATATAGCCCAAAACCTGACAAAGCAACCAGGGGAGCAGCAGAAAGCGGACTTAAGAACCTGGATAAGAAATATAAATGAACAATATCAAACTTCACAACATATGATTACAAGAAATTGCAAGATAACAAACATGATTAAAAACCTGATCCACGAATTCAAATGCTTTCATGCCCTATTAGATTTATACTTCATCAACAACTTAGATTCATGGAATGCTTATTGCAAGCGGGAGTAAACATTTGCATTAAACAAGCATAGTTTAAAGGAATGAGATCTAGCTAAAATGAGTGCCAACCAACCTTGCAACATTACGCCAAAGGCCACTAAAGCCAAAGACAATCTGGAGAGTCGAGGCAACAATAAGAGCACCCTGGATTCCACGCATTATCTTTTCAAATTTCTGTATTGACATCACAAATCATGAGATCGAGGATACAATGTATATAAATTTCTTTGAAAAAGGAAAAAGAAAAAACAAAGAGTGAGAGTGAGTAACCACACTAGATGAATTTCAATGAACCAACCTCCTGAGGATTTACAATGTCACTGTATCGACCTGCCAAAATGATTGAAATGGTTGTTGGGACATAACTATAAGAAGCTCCGATCACGGCAGGTAGACGAGTCCCAAACAATGATTGAAACAAAGTGTTCAAACCAGCCACAAACAATATTGTCTGAATCATTTTTGCTTTCTCCTCCTAGAATCGAAAATTTGCATTGTTATTATGATCAAAACTTTCATAAATTGAAGATCAGTTGAATAGAATTCAACAAAAGTTTAACAAACTGTGCTCGAATTGCTTTTGTCCTAATCAAGGCTTACATTGCCTCCTCCCATCTGCGGAACTAGAGATGTTGGAATCAACACAGTTGTACCAAGCATCACCAAGTAATGTTGGAAACCAAGTAAAATAGCCTCGGCTGCATAAAAAACACAACCCTCAATTTTGAAATAATTCCAAAAGAAATATATATGTTTTAAGAGCTGAAAACAAATATTAAAAAAATCGAGTACATAATATCAAAAGGCTAACATAGATGTTCTTATATATAAAAAACAAAATGGATATCTCTGATCTCATCGAAAGAGACACTAAAGCAAACGGGAAATAAAAATCAAGGAGACACTCACGCCATGGAGGAGGACTGGTAATGCAGTAAGAAATGCTTGGTAACTGATCTTTGGCTGGATGTGGCTGTAGCTCTTCTTGTTTCGGCGGCGGCGCAGGTCCTCCACCTCCTGCCATGCTTATCTCTGATCTTCTTTATTTCGATTCTCTCCGTAATATCCTCGACACTCTCAAAGAGAAACCCAGAATAAAATTAGTCCTTTACGCACAACAGTACCCGAATCTCCAAATGAAAAATCGAACTCCAAAAAACTTCTCATAATTCCAAAAGAAGAAAAGAAATCAGAAAATCTTCACTAGAACCCAGATGCTTCTTAACCCCAAAAACAACTCAACTTGTACCACCCCAAGCACACAAACACCTACAAAACCATCTAGAACAGAAATATTATATATACATATATATTATATATGAATGCAAATACACACCCACTAGCATACGAGGACAAGCAAAATAGTACCAGTGATTACCAGAAGGCAAGCGTTGCAGTGAAAAACAGCAACCACTCTCTACTCTCCTTGCAAAAAGTTTATCGCAGGCTAGAACAGCTTGGAGAATCCTGGCGACTGTCAAATGTTATGTTATGCATGCGTTATTTTACAGCCCAAGAGCCACTTGGAGGCCAAGAAACTTAAAAAGTGAATGTGAAGTTATGGAAGAAACAAAAGCAAAAGCAGACAGTGTTCCCTCCTAAAGCGAGAAAGAAACCAAAATACCGCTCAGAAGGAATCTCTTAATTTCTTTTGTAATCCAAAGCATCATGATTATGGGTCTGCCTTCTCTTTTTCTTCAATCACGTAAAGAAAAAGCTTGTATAAAGTATCTCCACCGTCACCTTTAACCAATCTCACTACTTAAGAATTAATTTATCACTGCAAAATCAATGCCTTTTGCTCTGTAATGTGGTCGACAGTAAGGCATTCCGTTTTTACATGGACCAAAAGTCTAAAAAAGATAGCAATGTGGCTCTCACTGGTTTGAAGAAAAATAATCGAGTAGTACTCATCTACTGCCAGTTTCAAAGTTTGCAGTGTAACAATACACCATTTTCATGAGATGATTATAAAAAACAAATAAAAAAAACCAAAATTTAGTTCTAATTACTGTATTCTTTCAATCACAACAAAAGGAGGTTTTAGATTTTGTTGCAGGAATGTAGAAGTGAAAAGTCCATGCATTACAACTCAAATCATTTTCAGACTTAAAGGGACATGACACGTCTAGTAAAATCTGGAAACCATCCATTGTTACAGGATGATTATAAACTCGGAGTCCTGACGCTCACACCCAACCAAACTATACACAAAACAAAAGTTGGCACAAAGATGCATGCCACATTAACATTCAGTGTTCTTTTTATGTTTTTTATATTTACTTCCGTTGGTAAACTTCTCAAAAAGATGATATTGGGACTCGCGTTAACAGAAAATAGATGACACACCCATATATTCAAGGAAGTAAATTAAGAGAAATACATACTTTGATCATTTATAAATATTAAATAATCTTTCGAAAATCTATCTTTCTCTCGATTAATTGCAGAGATTAACGTAGGCTCTGAATCCATTCCCATCAAGAAAACAACCTCTGTGGTTGGATGTACAAATTACCAAATTACCATCTTTGGTTAGCTCAACTACTTCTCTTTTGTACTGTAACATTATCCAAACTAAACTGACTTTACTGTTCTTGATTGCAGATCCACATCTGAGAAATTTATGTATCTATTACTGCAAAACGTCACTTTATTTTCGTTAGATTCGTTGGTTGTTTGTAGGCTTCACTGATACTGAGGAACTCACTAGAGTTTTCCTTCGTATCGATCTGACCCACCCTTAATTAAGAATTAATCCTTTCAGCTCTCAAGTAACTCGGAAAGGTTTGTCTTCCTTACCCCCAAAATGGCCCAACAACTTCCTTTTTGCTAACCCCAAAACGTAACGAGTAAAACAAATAAATTCATCAACTTTAGAAAAGAGAAGCATGGAAGAAGCTCATGCGACAGTAACGCAACGGAAGGAAGAAGCGGATTTAAAGTGAACACTATGGCCCTAGCTACTGTCCGGAATTTGAACACTCTTCAGTGCACTAATCTTACTGTAGCATGTTATATTCTGTTAACAACATGAATAATTAAATTTATTAACTAATTTAAAATTCTAGAATAAATAATAATTTTATATAGTATTATAACAGATATTCTTGACTTTATATTTTATCTTATTTAATTAAATATTATTCGTATAAGTCTTGAGTTCACGGTATTATTATATCAATTCAGTTTTTGATTCGGTAAGAATGACACACTTTCTACGCTATGTTATAGAGCTGGTTTGGATTAGAGATGAGATAAGATGGTTTACTCGTTTGTTTTCATAAATGAAATAAGATGAGATGAGTTGAGATTAAAGTTAAAAAATTGAATAAAATATTGTTAGAATATATTTTTTAATATTATTTTTGTTTTGAGATTTGAAAATTTTGAATTGTTTATTTTATTTTGTGTGAAAATTTGAAAAAGTTGTAATGATGAGATGATAGGTTTTCAAAATTTTAAATTTTAGTCTTGAAAGCAAACTAGTCTTGAAAAAATATTTTTAGAATATTATTTTTTAATATTATTATTATTTTGAGATTTGAAAAAGTTGAATTATTTATTATATTTTGTGTAGAAATTAAAAAAATTATAATGATGAGATAAAACACTTTCTGAATCCAAACGGGACCATACTGTTTGGAATGTGAATCCTCTAGAGTACACTACTATTGATGTAGTCTTGTGTGCATGGTTGCAATAAAATGTTTTTTTTAATTCTTTTATTTACAGATTGGTGCAATGGCCGCACGCTTTTATGTCCGACTGATAAACATAATCTTTCATATTATAACAGTTATGATATAAACACACTGATCAAGTTCATCACTATTGAAGCTGAAAATAAATGTTTTATAATAATCTAACCCAAAAGACGATTTTTGGACTAATTGCCCTGACAATTTTTATATAATTTGATTTTGACACATTCAAATTGCTCCTTGAAATCCAAGTTGCTTTTTTTTATGCATAAAAAGAAAGTGCCACCATCATTACTTGTTGGCCATAGCACTGGTTTCCTTGAATGCGCGCGCAGCATGCAGATTTTCGAAACAGAAGGACCGTCACAGGCGTTCTCTACATCTTTCCTAAAAGGCATTTTAAAGTCGCTTTCGGCCCACATCTTATGCTCAGCTTTGACCATCTTTTTCACAAAACTCAAGTCCAATCCAAAATTAATTTTGTTCATTTCTCTTCTCGATAGAATATATTCTCTTGCGATGATGATGTTGGGCACGCAAAAGCTGAATTTCGGACCACTTGGATCTTGATCATCTATGTCCTTAATTGAAACTCACTAACATTGTGCTATGAACGTTGGTAGCAAATGTATTTTTTTTTATTAATCTTAATTATATCGGCTAATATAATATATATTAAGTGATTTTATTTAAATAATAGTCATTTAAAATATGCAATATTAACAAATGTGAATAAAAAGGATAAACATTTCCTTTCAAAAAAGAAAAATAATGGATAAACATTAAAATAAAGAATATTATTTTTCTATTTTGTCAATGATACAGTTCCAGGAGTTGAATAATACTTGTTAATGTAAAAATAATATATTGCCAATTGAGCCGGCTTAAATATATCGGATAGAATATAGGTTGTATATTGGAATAAAAAGTAAAAAGATTGCAAATTCACAAGCCCTGTGAGAAAAACCTAGTCAGAATAAAGAAGCCATAACTTTTGTTTCCCATAGGATTGAGGTGATCTTTGTTGCGTTGGAAAGCTAGGTTAATTATCTAAAAATTTGTATTTTACAAGGATCATCAATTTCTAATATCCCTCGACAATATTACAACCGAAAATTGGATAGAAAGTTCGGTCGACAATTGGTTCGAGCGAAATTCTGAAAAACACTTTTTTGCTAGGATTTGAGGTCAGAGATGTCGCCTTCATTATAATATCGAGAGAAACTCCTAAGGAGATCCATTGAGCATTCAAGATCGATTCTCTCTTGATAAAGAGACCTCCATCATATTGTGCTCGTGTTTGAGCGCTGCTAAGTCCGTTGGTGTGGACATATTCTATTTTTGGCCAGAAGGATTTCCAGAGCTACTAGGTGCAGAGATCGAGTTGGTGCTTGTGATGAAACTATAAAAAGACCAATGGTTTGAAGCTACTATTGTGCAGATACTCATGGTGTTGCAAGCCAAATTTAGTTATTTCAAGGGTATTGTAAGTGTTTATAATTTAGTTGTAACGAATTTAATTCCTATAATAGATTTTAGGTGGTGACTTGCACCCAAAGTGATTTTAGATTTTAAAAATATTTTTTAAATGAGTTCCCACTTCGTTTCCAAAATTAATGTGTTGATTTTGATTTAAAACAAGGTTGTATAAATAGTTGTAAAAAAAGGTTGTACATGTATCATTACTCTATTTCTTATGTTATGATTGATAATTTTGAATGGTCTAGTAAAGTTTTGAAAACACCTATTCACTCCCTTTAGGCATATTTGGGATTTAAACCACTAAGTTTTTAGTTAGTATCATAGCGAGGTTCACTTTGCTAGGATTCAGATGTTGAGCATGATCCTGCATCAAGTGATTAAAATGAATAGATCTCAATCCCTTTCGTGAACCTCTTACTTTGATGGCAGCAAGTATGCCTGAAAGTTCGAATGAAGGTTAAAATATTGAGATCACACAACCAAAAATAAAAAAGGTAGGACCTATTAAATCAAGACACATCCAACACGCACTACAAGAAAAAGTGTCATTTGCGGCTAATTTCATTTCCGACAACTGATATTTGCCTACAAAAAGTGTATTTTATTGTAGCTGCTTTTCATTTTCGGCGAGTGGGAAAGGTTGACACAAACACCATTTTTTTGCGGCGATTTTGTCACTGCAAACAAATCCGCCGTGAAAGAGTTGCTTAATCATATTTTATTTTTGGTGATAAAGTAACCATGAATATGAATTTTTACGACGACTTATTTGTCGCCGCGTAAAAATACGCCAGGAAAGAGTTACTATACGAAAACTTACTTGATTTTGCGGCGACTCAAAAAATTAGGACATAAATTAACCCTAACTTCTTTCGTTCCCGACTCAATATTCTCTCTCTCCATTCTCTCGAGTTTTCTGCTATCCCAAGCCCACCCGCTGTCGTATCGCTGCTCACCGAGGGATACCGATGAGTCTCAGTCCTCTGTCTCCCTCGTTCTCTCTCTTCATCTGTCTCTCTCTTTCTCTCCCTTACGAAAATCTCCCTCTAGAGCTAGTAATACTTCAATCACATTTAACCCTTCATTTGAAATACCCAAATCCCTATCTCAGTCAAAAGCCTCCTTCAAAATCTCTAAATATCTTGTGGTTTTATAGCAATAAACTCGTCTAAAATAAATATGTGGTGTCTAGAATAATAGAATAACTCAATTAGTTTAGCAAGAATAAAATAAAATAAAATAATTAATTTTTTTTTTTAAATATATAAAGTGTGTGGTGTGGGATGATGAGTAGCATCCCTCTTACATTAATATGTGCACTATCAAATGATATTTTTTTTTTATTGGAACTGAGTGTCTAGGAAAAAGTTTTGTCTAATCTTGGACATGCAGTAGCCCATGGTAGCAACTTCTTGCAAGTGTTGTACCTCAAGTAATTCAAAGAGAAATACCTAATCCAATTGAATGGCTTTAAGAGTAAATGTGAAGTTGCGAACCCAGGTCGTCCATAAAACTTGCTCTAGGATCACTATCCAAACTCTAAGTTACGTAACCCTTTATGTTAAGTCAAATATAAATGATCAAATAGGCATCTTCCCATCATCTTAAATTTTTGAGACAATTCGTAATTTCACATGGTATCGGAGCTTATCTTAGCACGACTTGTCCTAAAAGTTTAAGCTGATGGGAAGATATAGATTTAATCATTAATTTATACTTGTCTAAACACTCAGGGTTTGCCAAATGATGTTCATATTGGGGAGAGAGATAGATAAAATCTTAGGGTTGATTGCCCATGATCAGTTATTGAAGTCTCCCACGTTGCTCACTAAATACTATAAATTTATGAATAGAAGAGCTACAACTACAAACAAATCTCACAAAAGTAAATACACAAACTGATATGGTTTCATATGATCAGTTCGATCTACATTACAATAAATATAAATTTACAATCTAACAAACTGCATCAAGCTAAGTCAGTTTGCGAGTTTACTTTTGTGTAATCTCTCTATGGCTAGAGTATTTCTCTTTTCAAAAAACCATCTTTGAGGATCTTGCCATCACACCATAAGTCATCCTAGAATTTAGTTCTAGAAATATTAATAATGTGTTTTGCATACTGGATACAGGGCTCAACCACTTGCAAATAGATGACATGGGGGACTCAAGGTTTTAGGTAACTTCTGATGCCTAAGTTAGTATTCTTCTTCCTTAGAGAGAATTTCAATCAGCAAGAAAGCATGAGAGCTTATTCTGACCCGGTGTTTGGCCCGTATACTGCTAGCCGAGGTGGTCCCCTGTCTCCCGCATCAGAGGTGTCTGTTTTTCATACGGGACATTACACTGTCACCTTTGACAGTCATTGCTTTCTCGAGTCACATCCTAGTGGTCGATTGGTGGCGCGACCACTCCCTGCGTGTTCTTGACAGGGACAAGGGGTCATGTCGCGCACCTTATCGGGGACAGGGTGTCTTACTGTGATCCCTGCCCACGGGTGTATCTGTTCTTGGCAGCGTGGTCCCATCATTACGCGCGTCTGTAGGGTGATGTTAGGAATGTTGGCGCCCCGTTACTCCATATCTGCTTCCTTATTGCTCAGGCCCTGAGCCTCTTCTTACTCGGGTTTAAGGCTTCTCGTCCTTTGCGCAGCCCGTGGGTTGAGTGAGCTATTGAACAATGGGGTCCCCTAGTATAACTTGATCCACCTCGAGAGGGACATAAGTATCCCTCCTAACTAGGCCAAGCCCGATAGGGGATGTAACATTCTTTCTAGTTACCCTGCCAATACCTACTGTATGTGTACAATGGGAATCATAAATATTTCATTTTTCTTCATTTTCTATTTTTTTTTCTGGTGGCTTTTGGAGTCTGGTGTGGGGGGCTACTTTGTCATGCGTGTCTGTCCATTTTCCTATGTTGGGGAAAATCGCACGCTCTTTTGTGCAGTGAGAATCGCTAGACCTATCACTCCGTCATTTTGTTTCCCAATGACACATGTCACTTTCTTGTTTGGGCAACCTAACCGTCACAATTGCCTATTTAACCCCAAGTCCCACACCACTTTTTCCTTTTTCCTCTCTCATATTCCTTGTTTTCCTTGTGATTATCACTTACTCTTCCCTTTTGTTCTTTCCAATCTTCTTCTTCTCTGTTCATCTGCAAGTCCTTCCAATCGTGCCTAAGAACACTTCACACTTTGCTTCCTGAGAGGCTAGCTCAGCCTGTTCAAAGGGGTCTTCTACAGTTGTTGGTGGTCAGACCTCCTGAGGTCTGCGACGAGTCCCCGTACTTCGATGGGTACCACTGGGCTTTGGTGGTCCCCTCCAGAAACCTGAGGTCCTTCATGTTGTGTTCTTTTGGAACTCTTCGTTCTACCAACTTCGAGGCTCTAGCGAACTGCCAAAGAGCTGTCGAGTCAGAGGGCTTTGCCACAAAGATGGCATTGTACCTTTCCATGTTTACCAACGGACTGAGGCCTTCCCTTCTATAGCCCAGCCCAAGAGGTCTTGGACTTCGTCTGCCTGGAGCTGTTGTAGCTTCGCCTGAATGCCTGGAGGATCTTGTTGTGATCTAGCACGTGGTGTACTTCGTCGGCAATAGCATTGCATTTCTCCACATTGAAACTTCGGTGCTTCTTCCTCAACTTCTTTGACCCGAGATCTATGCAGAGGTGGTGCTTGATTATTGCATTGCCTGTTTCAGACATATCCCCATTGCCCCAAGTGAACACATCCTCGTGTTCAATTAGGAGCTGCTTCAACGCCTACCTCATCTCAAGTTCCATCTTAGTCCTTAGCTTGAACGTGTCATCGAGTGGCTTGGGTCCGGGTAGCTCTAGCGGTCCGTTCGGCTCCACTTATCTGAGAGTTTGCTCATCTATTACTTCTTCATCATCATCGGCAAACTCTAGGGGGTGGTGGTTCTGCTTTGTAGGTCGGGCCTTCAACTTTCCTAACTTCCCATGCCCCGGTCTGTAGTTCTTGTACACATCATTCCCGTGCAAGCACTTGCTCACCACAGACTTCCCCATGCCATTCGTCGTTGGGAACTTCAGCTTTAGGTGGTAAGTTGATGTTACTGCCTTCAGGTTGTTCAGTGTTGGTTGTTCAGTGTTGGTCGTTCCAATATGACGTTATAAGACAACGGTGCTTTCACTACCAAGAAGTCGGCCATTGTTTTGGTCGTGTTAGGGATCTTGCCGACTAAGACTGATAAGGTGATGGTTCCTAGTGGCTGAACCATGTCCCCTAAAAACCCTTTGACCGGCATGGCCGTTGTTCGCAGTTGGTTGGGATCAATCCTTATCTTAGTGTAAGCATCCTAAAAGAGGATGTTTGTTGAGTTGTCGTTGTCGATCAGGATCCGTCTGGTTATGAAGTTAGCAATGAGCACGGTCACTACTAGCGCGTCGTCGTTAGGGTACTGGACCCCTTCTTTGTCATCGTCACCGAACAGATGACCGTTGTCGTTTGTCACTTCCTCTACTTGGTGGCATGTCGCTTCAATAGACTTCTTCAAAGCATGCCCTTTAGGCATGCACTTTTCTACTGGACGTGGTAGGGTCGCACCTGGCTTTTCTTCAAATCTCACCAAGGGGACTATTTCCACGAGTTGGGGTCACCGAGGAGGATTTCTCACTCCACCCGCCGTCTTCTAGGGCTCTCACTTCTCCCCAATCTTCTAGATCTCCCACAACCCTACTCTGATAGCCTCATCGAGTCTATCAGATATTGGGTGGCAAGGCACTCTAACTCCTCCCTCTTTTTTCTGAGGGTGAAACAATCCACAATGTTGTGAGTTTCGTTCCCCTAGTAGGTGAAAAAGTGATGGTTGGTCTGGTTGCAATTGCCGGCTCCTCAAGTGGACACTCAAACTAGACCGTGCATGTTTCGAACCCTGCCCCCTTGAGGTGTCGACTTCATCCCATCTCCTGTCTTGCTGCCCTCTTTTGACTTTCTCTAGGGCTTTGCTCACCCGACACATTGGACTTCCTGTCGACCTACTCTAAGTAGGTTTGCCTTGGGATGGTCAAAGCTCGTAGAGTATCCTCGACATTGATGAAATCATTCGCCTTGTCCATGAACCCCTACAACGTCGTGGGAGTGTTTTTTGCTAGCTCTGCCACGAACCGATTTTGAGGCCACACACCTCTTAGGAGCACCGCTAGAATGATCTTCTCATCCTGGTTGTTTGTCATCGTGCGCTCTTTGTTGCACCTGGCCAAGGAGGTTTTCAGGCTCTCGTCCTCCCACTAATTGACATACAGGAGATAGGCAGCCCGATGTCTCCTCCTTTTATTCACCATGAACTGCGTTAGAAGTAGCCTGGCTAGCTCGCCAAAACTGTTGATCGAGCTGGGTTACAGTGCTCTGAACTAACCTCTCGAGGCTCCCTTCAAGGTCAGTGAAAAAGCTCTATAAGCTATCTCTTCGAGAAACCAGTGTAGGGTAATATGGGCCTTGAAGATCTCCAAGTGCTCTCGGGGTTCTTTGGACCTGTTGTACATTTCCATCTAAGGAACTCGGATTTTTGGAGAACACGGCGGGGCCATCACCTCCGCACTATAGGGTAAGTCTATGCTGGTGAGTAGCTGGTTGCCAACGATGAAGCCCCCATCCTATTTGCCATCTCCTCATACTTATCTATGAGGCTGCCTAACTAGTGGTTCATCTTCTTTCTTTCTTCCTCACCGGTGTCTACCCCATCGGCACTTCGGGATTCTTCGTGTTCATTTTGACTCAGCCCCACATCCCCTTGCGGTAAACTGTTCCTCCTCCTTAAGGCTTCATTTTCTCACTGAAGATTCTCCACCTCCTCCGCCATCTTCCTCATGTGCTTCTCTATTTCAGCAAATCTTCCTTCTATGTTTGTCAATAAATCTTCTATCCGCAGGTTGTCTAAGATCGCGTTGTAGCCAGCATGCGAATGACACGTTATTTTTAACCATGTGGTCATGGGTTTGAATCCCATAGACAATACCACTATTAACGATGTGTTTAACATGCCGGGTACCGAGCTCAGCCACCTACAAAACAGATGAGATGGGGGCTCAGAGTTTTGGGTAACCTCTGGTGCATAAGTAAATTTTCTTCTTCCTTAAAGAGAATTTCAATCAGCAAGAGAGCATGAGATCTTATTCTGACTTGGTGTTTAGCCCTTATACTGCTAGCTGAGGTGGTCCCATGTCTCCCGCATCAGAGGTGCTTGTCTTTCATATGGAAAATTACATTGTCGCCTTTGACAGGCGTTGCTTTCTCGAGTCACATCTTGGCGGCAAGTTGGTGGCACGATCACTCCCTATGCGTTCTTGACAGGGATAGGGGGTCGTGTCGCACACCCTATTGTTCAGGCCGGGTGGAATAGGGTAAGGGTGCCTTACTATGACCCTTGCCCATGGGTGCGTCAGTTCTTAGCAGTGTGGTCCCATCGTTACAAGCGTGTGCAGGGTAGTATTAGGAATGTCGGCGCCCCGTCAATCCATAATTGCTTCCTTATCGCTCGGGCCCTGGGCCTCTTCTTACCTGGGCCTAGGGCCTCTCATCCTTCACACAACTCGGGGGTTGAGCGAGCTATTGAACATTGGGGCCCCTAAGATAACTTGGCCCACCCCGAGAGGGACATAAGTATCCCTCCCAACTAGGCCCAGCCCCATCGGGGGATGTAACATCCCTTCCAAGAACCAGCACCCATCTTAAGTCAATTATGTTTTCAAGATTTCTATGGTTAGCATGATGAAAATCAAACTGGATTAAAGTCTATATGATTATAAAGATCAAGACACTATGAGTTTGAGATATTTTAGTCAAAAAGAAATTTACTTATCCAAAAAGAGAAGAGTCCAAGATTAGAACAAAACCTTGTTTGTTGAATGAATTCATAAGCTTTATTTAATTGTCTAAGAAGGGATATCTACATTTTTTTGGTGACTCCTGCGAGTTAAAGATGACAGCTCTTTTACTTGGAGGAATATTTGATGAATTATGTGCATATAAGAACAAATTATTTTATTTTAGATTAATGTTAGATACAAGCTCACGTACATACCTCTTTACCACTAATGAAGGACTGTCACTTGTCATCTAAAATATCCTTACAAATAAATCAAAATGCCAGTCTACCACATGTCATCTCAAAATTTAGAAAAGCATTTTAATACTAGTGTTTAATATTAAAATAGCCCCTGGGCTTTGTTATTTAGACAGATTAATCCTTGAACTTCAGTTTTAAACTTTATATTCTCCAAACTTTTAGTTTTGACAGAACAAATCTCTCTGTTAAAATATCGTTACAAATTCGTCAAAATGTAACATCATCAACAATGAGGGTCTGCCCATGCCGACTATGACCTCAACCACCAGTCATGAAACATAATGAGAAATCATCTCAAGAAAATGCTAAAACTCTTATATTAGCAACTAATGCCGGGCAAAATAAGAATTATTCTGATGGCTAGTTAATCAACAGAAACTAGGGATTGAGATTGAGATTGAGAAAATATATTTACTAGAGAGAAAACTATAAAAATTATTGATTAATGATAAAATTTGAAAATTATTTCATGAAGCCCACAAGTCGGGTCTAAATAGCTTCAAAAATCAAAATTATGACAATTTTTCCAAATAGGAAAAATCTAAATAATTGCATGGAGATTAAATACATATGTAAACAAGAATCTTGCCGAAAATTTGGCCAAAATCAAATTCAAAATAACTCCAACAACTGAAATGAGATATTTCCTAAGAAAGTAAAACTGATATTGCTCCAACCCAAGTAAGATCAAACTTTTCCTGCCATATTTTCACAGATTCACCTTCTTAAGGTAATTCAATACATTCATCATAAAGTCTTGGCAATGTATCTTATAAATTGGTGCTTAGACAAAGTGGTGGTGTGACGCATGTAATCTTCAAGTGATTGGAAGGCAATAGGTTGGATATTTTCCAATCTTGTGGAAAAGAAACAAAGACATATAAGCAAAAACAAGTAAAAAAAAAAAGTTACGTGGGAAGAATAATAGACAAGCTAGGAAAGAGGCAGCTTGTAACACCCCAAGTCCAAGGCCCCAGCCCAAGTGTCAAACCTAGCCTAGAGGGAAAAACAAAAAAGGGTACAAAACGCACCGTTTTACCCAAAACCCTAAATTTTTCCTTTTCTTTCTTTTTTCCCCAGCCTCGATAACTCGCTTCACCTGTTTCATGTAGCGTCAACTCAAAGCCACCTCTTTCCCCCATGAAGCCACTCTCTGCATGTTCTCCTTCTCTCTATGACCACTACGCCCCAACTCCCTCTCTGTGTCACCCTGCCCAACTCTCATTCTCCTATGTTTCTTCCTCTCGATCTCTCTCCATTTTTTTGTTTTCTTTTTCACCTTCTCCCTTCAATCCACCCACTCTCTTTGCATCTCCCTCTTCTTGTAACCACCACCCCCGACCGTCAGCCAAGCCCTCCTCCACAACGCCGATAAGTTCTCTCTTCCAAACGTTCTCTCTCTCTAACTCTCGGTTAAACTCTCTATCGTACCCTTATCCACTTTTCTGCACCGCCATGTTGCTGTGACTGCCTTAGTTAGGCCTTCACGCCACACTAGCCTTCATACCAAGCCCCTGCATCGAGCACCATCCCCCGTGTTCCGCTCATTCGATTCCAATCTCAAGTCGCCGTAGTTCTTGTTGTGACACCGTATAGCAGCGGCCATCCTCCCCACACCGTCATCCTTTACTTCGCCAACAGGTAAGCTTCACTCCTTCATTCCTCCGTCTCTCTCTTTCTTGTTCTTCCTTAGTCGGTCTCCCTCTCAGTCTCTATGCAGATCGGGGTGTGTTGCCGCTCCTTGTGCCTTCGTAGTCCAGCTTCTCACCTCCAGTCTTCGTGGCCAAACCACTCAGCTCCACCTTAAACCACAAAAAACACCTATGCCATCACTTTCAATAGCCCAAACCCAATGCTAACCTCCATCGCACACAACATAACCTATTTTCATAGCAATCCAGTTGTATCTTCGCATCTTATGGTTACTCTTGTTGGTCGAAAACCATAGAGGTATAATTGATACTTGATTTCTAGAAATTCATGTGTTGTGTTAACTATGAATTGTCATGTTGAAATTATTGCTTGTGTGAATGGTGCAATTGGTGGTTGGGGAAACTGTGTCATTGTGATGTTGATTGTGTGTGGTGTGAAGTGATGCGAAGTGATAAACTAAGAATTGGATACTATGGTTATGATCAAAATAATTATGTGAAGTGTTGGGATTGCTTTCTAGCACTGTTTGTGAATCTGCATAGTGGCCAAGGGCCCTGTGAAATGTTGAGATAAAATAGGTAATTGTGATTTGGTTGGTGTCATTCGAAGTGTTGGGATAAAATTTGTAGCTTTTATTATGATTGGATGTTGGGTACGCTGATGGGATAAGTGTGAAAGCTTCTAATGGGTGAGGTTTAGGAAGTTATTTTGTGGGTTGGAGATGCATTGTAACTGGGTTAAAAGAATTGGAACCATGAGATTTATTGTCGTGGAATTGTTTAGTTGTGTTGTTTATTTTAGATGTGCTAGTTTAATTGTATTAATTTATTGTACGTTTAATTATGTCTAGGTAACAATCAATTTTTTCTTAACACATTTGGTTCAAATGATTTATTAGAAAAGTTGAAGGGTCAGGTAATCGAGGTTCCTATACTAGACTTTGCATAAAAGAAATTAATTGAGTTTGATTTTGGAAAAATATACATGCTTTGTTATGAAAAGAAATTTGAAACAACCTCATTTATTTGTTCTGCATTATTCATGAAATCAATATAAAAGTGAAAAGTATTATTGTCTTAACTGGTGTAGACATGAACAAATGTTTGACATTTTATTTTTTACTATGCAAAAAGATCGAATATGAAATCTGAAAATTTGTACAAGTTAAGTGAAGATGCTCTAAATCTGTTTTGAAAATGTGAAAATGATATGAAATTGTTCAGTACTCTGTTTTGATATGATGTGGCATCTGAAAAACGTTTGGCATGCCTTTTTGATTCTTGATCATGATCCGATGATTCTGATTCTATTTTGTTCTAATATATGGCCTTGCCACTGGTGATAATAGTGGTCTCGGGCCTTATCACTGGTGATAATAATGACTTTTGGCCCTGTCACGGGACAAATAATGACCTATGTCCTTGTCACGTGATATTATAGTAATAGTGACCTCTGGTTCTATCACGGGACATAATAGTGACATTTAGTCTTGTCACGGGACATAATAGTGGCCTCTGGCTCCATCGTGGGATATAATAGTGGTCTATGTTCTGAATGTAATCATTATGGTGTCATGGTGATTTATGTTCTGCTTAGCTTTCTGCATAATACACAACCCTACCACGGGGGTTAAACAATGTCTCTATCCTGATATGATGCTCTGATATGATACGATAGATGATTATGTTCAGTTATGTTATGCCAAATGATTTTTGAATATGAACATTTGATCTGTCGCTTTGATATTCTGGTAACACATGTTTTGAGATCTGCATATTGAAACTGAAATGTTTTGTTTTGCATTCTGAACTCTATAAATACTCATGTTTACATACTAGTATATGTTCTCTGCTTACCGAATTGTTGATTACCCACTCTTTATCTCCACAATATTTTTAGAGGACATAAATGTGTCGACTGAAGATCAAGAATAAAAAGCAAGAACAAGATTGTTATGTGCAGGGGATAAGTACAGAGATTTCAGGAGACTACTATCTAGTAGATTGATTTATTTTACCGATTTGGTTTATTGAAAAGTTAACACTTTTATTAAGTCTTAAGGAGTTGATTTATTTGTTAGGTTATTATTTTGATGACCTTGTAGATGGATATACATGTATATTTGGTGGGAATAGATGAATTTATATTTATGGAGTTTTTTGGAAATAAATGAGGTTATGTTTATGAAGTCTTTTGGAATATCTATTTGTATTGTGAAAGATGGTTTTAGGGGACAAGTAGTAACTCTTCAACCTCTTCGGGACTGGGGCATTACAGAGCTCCTCTCTCCCCTGAGCGGAAAACAAAATCTGGACCCTTGGTGTTCAAGAGAGAAGGTAAAGAAAAAGGCTTTAGAGATTAGAGATAGTATGTTATGGTTATATTTACCATGAGGGAAAATGTTTAGTGTGCGATAAAGTGTACTCATCAGTATTCTTTTAAAACATTTGTGTGTTTCTTCTATCTTGTACAATATTTAAATTATTTTCTATATTGATGTATTGTCTATATTAATTAAAGAGAGTTGCTATCAATCAGCAACTGTTTGATCCCACACTACACATACTTCTTATTTTTTATTTCTTTTAAATGTCAGACCCTTATCTACGTCTCTCTCATCAGCTCTCTCTCATCTACGTCCCTCTCGTCAAGCCCCCTCTCTCATCAAACCCCCCCTCTCTCTCTCTTTGAACTCTCTCTATCCTCAATCCCTCTCTCATCAAGCTCTCTCTCTCATCAAAATCTCTCTCTGACCTCTCTCATCAAGCTCTTCTCTCTCCTAAAGCTTGCTCTCATCAAACCCCTCTCTCTCTCCCCTCAAGTGTTCTGTCTCTCATCAAGCTCTCACTCTCCTCATGGTCTCTCTCTGACCTATCCGTCTCCTCTAGTGCGCTCTCTCTCTCTCACTTCCAACTGTCGGTTGATTCAACGAGGAGGAAAAAACTCGAACCGTAAAATCGATTGACACATTGGGTGTGGCGTGTGGGACTTAATATGGGGGCCGATGTGAATATTTTCTCTTAATTAAAAAACACATTTTTCTTAAGTTTGCTTTTCTTGTATCTTATAGTTTTCTCTTCACCAAGCTTGGAACGAAGTCAATCTCCTTGCTAGCCACCATGATCGATGTTCAATTATGCTTATTCATCGTCCCAGTGCTTCTAATCATTTCAGCCCTCTTGATCCGATCCATTTTCAACAAGCCCTCGAGGCCAACCACCGATATTCGCTTGCCTCCGAGTCCACCTGCCTTGCCAATCATCGGTCACCTCCACCTTCTAACCCCATCATTGTACAAATGTTTCCAAATCCTCTCTACCCAATACGACCCTCTACTTTATCTTCGCTTTGGAGCATTGCGGTGCCTACTCGTTTCCTCAGCCTCCATAGCTGTTGAAATCTTTAAAACCCACGACCTCGCCTTTGCTTCTCGACCTCTATTCGCCTTTGCCGACAAGTTACAGTACGGAACTTCAGGATTCATCAATGCCCCATATGGTGATTACTGGAGGTTCATGAAAAGGCTCTGCATCAAGGAGCTTCTCGGCACGCAACAGCTCGAGCGGTCAAGGCCAGTTAGACGTGAAGAAATTGAGTGGCTGCTACGGAGAGTGATGGAGATTGCTCGAGATAAAGAGGCTGCAATCGATATGGGTGCTGAGTTGATGAGGCTTACAAACAATATGACATGCAGGATGGTGATGAGCACTAGGTGTTCAGACAAGATGAAGAGGCAGAGAGGGTAATACAGCTTGTGAAGGAGTCCTTTATGGGAAACAGGCTATGGATGTGACCAGGAGGTATGATGAGATTTTGGAGAGGGTTCTTAAGGAGCATGAAGATAGATGGAAGAGTGAAGGAGTTGAGAGAGAAGATAAGGACTTGATGGATTTACTCCTGGATGTTTGTCAAGATGAGGAAGCTGAGGTCAAGATCACAAGGACCCATATCAAGGTCTTTTTTCTGGTAAATTTCTCACCCTCTTACTTTTCT
This sequence comes from Juglans mandshurica, assembly GCA_022457165.1. Lineage (NCBI taxonomy): Eukaryota > Viridiplantae > Streptophyta > Magnoliopsida > Fagales > Juglandaceae > Juglans > Juglans mandshurica. Next base: position 17,837,409 of record CM039629.1, read on the forward strand.
CTCTCTCTCTCTCTCTCTCTCACACACACACTACAGGAAAAATAAAAATGAGACAAGTCAATTTCAAGATATAAAGTAAGTCTATGAATTAAAAGACTCCAATTTCATGATCATCTCAATTGATTTTTGGTCTTATCACTTATATATGCCAGGATCTCTTCATTGTTGGCACTGAAACTTCAGCAGAAGCCATGCAATGGGTAATGGCTGAGTTGATTAATCATCCCTGTGTATTCAAGAAGGTCAGAGAAGAAATAGAATCTGTCGTTGGAAAAACTAAACTAGTTGAAGAATTAGTTACCGCAAATGCAACACCCGGAACCAGAAGTTGTATGGTTGGACTATGGAAATTTTTATTTATTTATTTTTTTAGAGCTTGATATTTTAGGTTATTTATTTTTTTGGTTTTTATGTTATGGATCGAATAGTGATTTATTTTATTTTATTTGGAGATCTTGGCCGTTTGTTTAAATCTTAGAAAAAAACTATCGGTTTATGAGCAGTTTCTCACTAGCACGACTCTTCTCCATCCCCATGCACGTTACTCTCTCATCTCTAGGGTTTTATTTTTGGTCATCCATTCATCTATATATTTGCACGTTCTTCATCCTCAACGAAAACTTAGAGTTGCCGCTTCTTCTTTTTCACGCCTCAGCCTCCATCACCCACTGTACCCACTCGTTGCTGCCGCACAATTCATCCACTCTCCACTGTGAACCTCAGTCCAGACCTCACCATCGTGCCCACTACCCATCCACATGAAGCTGCCGCCTAATGTCCCGTAGCCTCTACTGCAAGCTTCAATTTCCTCTGTTTTAGTATCCAAAAATAGAGCAGCGTTCAGCCACCATAAACCGCTGCAATACCCTCCACCGAGAGCCCCACCACGTTGTGACCCCACCTCACGAAAACCACCACGGTTAACACTACCGCAAGCCACCCCTCTCACGGAAAACCCAGCCGTTTATTCCCGTTTTTAGCCACCCGAAATAGAGGTCCACCCACAGAACCACTGCACTGCACCACACCACACCAGCCACTCCAAGCCGTCGCCACCCGCACGGAAAAGGGCGCTGAACACCCTCAGGCCCCCTCAGCCCGTAGCACCCTCTCACGGTGAGTACCTCCCTCGGTTACTCCCTCCTTTCTCTCCGCCCTCTCTCGCGCTCACCTCTCCCTCTCTTTTTCTCTTTTGCTCAGCCCAACTCGATGGCACCTCCGCCGCATTCCTCTGCACTCCAGTTGCGCCACCGCAATTCCTCCAGTCAGCCCGTTGCACCTTGTCCCTCCACGTATATTCTCGGTTTAATCGTAAGTTCCATGCCGCTGCACCTCTTTTCTTTTGTTTTTCATGTTGCTGACTTAAGAGTTGTATATATATATATATATATATACATATATATTTATATGGGTAAGTCTGTAACCTAATAGAATAGGAGTAATAACTGTTATGCCCTCTGATCATGTTTTCAAATGATGAAGAATTTCGAAAGCTATTGCATAGTTGATCTAATAAATAAATAAATTTACATTATTATCTTTGAGTTACAAGTTTCATTATTGTGTTTTAAACCTTTAATAAGTATTTTCAAACTTTAAAATTTTCCATGTTTACAGAAATGATTTTGATAAGTTGGTTTTTGTGAGAGACTGATTTTTTAACGGAATATTTATCTTGTAAATACTGATGAATTTTTTGAAGTGATCGGTAAGTGCAAAATCTTATTTTGAATCCTTTTAAAAGAATATTTTTTATTTAAACAAAAGTATGATTATCTATTTGTAATGAATTCGATATAGTTATGTTATTTTAGTTTTATAAATTATAGTAAGATCTCAATCGTAAATAAGTTAGAATTTAATGTTTTAGTTGGAGTTATTATGTTGGATATTTATGAGTTTAGAAAGTGATGTTGGTATTTTAGGAATAATGAGAATTTTGGGTTTTGAGGAATTAAAAATGGATTATTTTAGAAGTTTCAGGTTTGAATATCAAAATACAAGATTGATTGGAAATTTATGGAAATTTATTGTGATTATCTTATAGGTGACGATTAATTTTTGTTCAGCATTGTTTAGGAAATTCTCGAAAAGCTAAGAAGTCTTTATAAGTGGGATTCCTATGCTAAATGTGCATAAAAAGAAATGAATTGAGATTGGTTTGTAAAAAAATGTGCATGTTGTTTTAAAAAGAAAAAGTGAAAAACAACCTCAATATATGTTTTGCATTCACTAATTGGATACGTATGAAAGAGAAAAGAAATATTTTGACATGAAATGTGTAGACATGAGTAATATTTGACATGTTTCTGAAATGTGCAAAAGAGCGAATACGATATCTGTAAATTTTTGTACATATGATATGAAAATGATTTGGGTTTGTTTATGATCAAATGGAAATGATATGAATATATTTCGCACGTATTTTGATATGATATGGATATGATAAACCTTTGGCATACTTATCTGTTCTGAATCTGATTCTGAATATGGTTCTGATATAATGATACTGGTTCACGTGATATGCTTGGTACCAACATGATATGATATGATATGAGTGCACCCACGTTGGAAACAAAGTGGTCTTTTTACGTGTTCTTTCCTGTGTGCACACTCGAGTCTTCGAGATTGAAAAATGGGAAGTTCACCATATGACACTGTCTGGTTTGGCCACCAGGGATAGCACAACCCTACCACGGGGGTTAAACATGATATATGATATGATACGATATGATATGATAAGATGAAGATGTTCAGTTATGTTATGCCAAAGCGTTTTTTAATATGAAACGGATCTTTAAATATGAATAGTTGATTTTGAGTATAAAAAGATTGAAAAGTCGTTCTGATTTTCTGATAACGCATTTTTCTGAGATCTGTATATAAAAATAAAAGGTTTTGTTTCTGCATACTGAACTTTCTGAAAAGGCTCATGTTTACATACTAGTATATGTCCTCTGCTTACTGAGTTGTGGATAACTCACTCCCTTATCTTAATATATTTTTAGATAACATTGATTTACTAGCTGGGGGTCTGGATTAGAAATTGGAGCTCGACTAGATATGGATAGAAGGTCGAGTCCCATTGTTAGTAGAAGGGTATAACTTGAGTATTTAAAGTACTTTGAGTTGTTTGGACCTATTGAGATTTAAAGATGTATCATTTTATTTCGTTGAGATTTTTGGAAAATTGTGGACCCCTTTGGTTTATGCTATTTTGTAATGACGATTTATGGAGTTTGTATTATGGTTATTTGGAAATATGAGATTGTGTGTTATTTATGAAGTCTTTGAAGTTTTAGGTGCTTGGAGAGACAGGTTTGTATGTGACAGGTAGAAATTCTCCGACCCTTCTAGGTACGGGGCGTTACAGCAAATCTCCCTTACTTGCAAGCGGTTGTGAAGGAAACACTAAGACTACACCCACCTGGCCCTGTGACACTACGAGAATGCCGCCAACGCTGCAAAATCAATGGGTTTGATATTCCAAAAAAAACTGCAGTGGCTATCAATCTTTACGCCATCATGAGGGATGAAGATTCATGGGATGATCCTAACGAGTTCTGCCCAGAGAGGTTCTTAGTTTCCTTCAAGGAAAAAGATAAAGACCAATATCAAAGAGAAGAAACGGGACAAACATTCTTCAACTTTGTTCCCTTTGGGGCTGGAAGGAGAGGGTGCCTAGGAACAACACTGGCATTTAGCTTGATGAATATTGCGATTGCAACTTTGGTTCAATGCTTTGACTGGAAGGCTGGTGGCAGTGGCGATGGCGATAAGGTGGATATGCAATCTGGGCCGGGCATGTCATTGGGCATGGCTCGCCCACTTATAACTCGTCCCGTTTTTCACTTTAACCCATTCGATGCCACAACATAATCATATCTTCACGTACATGAACAAAATGTGCCGAATTATGTGGACATCCAAAGGCCAAACGTTTTGTTTGAAAGAATAAGTAAAAACAGGTAGGACTGTTTATCCAGATTTCGGCCAAGTGAAATGTCTTTTCAGTTATCTTCCCCATCAGTTATAAAAAGTTTGGATTAGCACTGTTCTCAAATTTGTGTTATTTTATATTCTTTCCCGAGTTTAGTTTTTCATATTTTCAAAGTTTTTTTTTTTTTTTGAGAAATAGGTGCACTTGTATTAATAAATCAACCAAGGAGGTTGTGGATACATTGAGGATAATCCTCTATATGGATAGACTCCGAAGGGAGATCTAGTGAACTTTTGGCCAAACAGTGGACCACTATATTTAACTGGTGTGGAACATACATGACTTTCCTAACTCCTACTAGTAGAAGCAACTTCTTGATGTCAACTATGAGCATGTTCTAGTGAACTTTTGGCCAAACAGTGGACCACTGTATTTAACTGGCGTGGAACATACATGACTTTCCTAACTCCTACTAGTAGAAGTAACTTCTTGATGTCAACTATGACCATGCCAACAGGTTGCATATTTTCAAAGTTGAAGCATAGAAATAGAAATATTTGGCATCTTTAATTGATACAAAGAATTTAATCCATACAGGTTGCATTCCCTAGCTTGGAAGGACTGTATTTGGACGGTCTACCCAAGATAAAGCATGAATGGATTGAATATGCCAAAACAATTCAAATTTCAAAATCTGGAAGAAATATACGCCTCTATGAACAACACTGAGCATAGTCTGAAAAGTTTCTTTCCAACCTCAGTCATAAGTTGTCTCGAGCAATTGAAAATACTTGAGATTGATGATAGTGGGGTGGAGGAAATTGTTGCGGTTGAAGGAGTAGGAGAAGCAGTAGCAAGTTGCTTGGTGTTCCCTCGAGTAACTAATTTTGCATCTTAACAAATTACAATGGCCAATATTTTTTTTTAGATAAAAAAAAAGGCCGATGTTTAAAGAGAGTGAATTGAAGGATGTGAGGAAGTTGTAAAACGAATAAAAATTAAAAATTAAAAAAAAATGTACCCGGACCAGGTGTACCCAGGTTTTTCTATGCGGGTACCAGGTGTACCCAATTATCTGGGTTCTTGACCGGGCCAAAAAAAATCCGGTCCAGATGAACAATCCTAAAAACGGGGAGTTTAGAAATGGCTTTTCATATTCATAGGCTCTTGCGGTAATAAAATATGTTATACCAGGGTGTGAATATGAACAATAAAATTATGAAGAAGAATACTATTTCTAGAAAAAAAATTACCGATGTTTTAACTTTCCAGTAGTGAGTACTGACCATGAATGATGTGGTCTAAAGAGCATTGGTGGAAATGCGACTAGACTGAAACTGAATGACGTGAGAGCGAATGGAAGACTATTTGGTAACACATCGGTAATGGTGTGTACTCACTACAGGCAAGTTATGTTGCTTCTTGGGAGTTGCAAAATAGTTGTGAGTATATTATGTTTTATGGAGATTGAGTATTGCTCTGAGTCATTCGGACTCGAGAGGGGTTATAGATGCTTAATTTGATGTGTACAAATGAGTCGGGGCATAAGAAGACTTTTAGAGATGTTGCTATACTGGTCTTCTCTCGGAGAGATTTGGTATAGTGTTCTCATTTTTCTTTTACATGTGTACTCGATGTCGCACAACTTATTTGTCAGTATGAACAAGATTGAGAATATATTGAGAGATACAGACCTAGAGTTTCGCCAACTATGTGCGAGTGAGAGATTTAATAAAGGGGCACCCATAGTGGGAACCCATTCCCCTTCTCTTGGAGGATATGAGCCTTGATGGTTGGTCTTTAATGGTCAGCCAATGGTTACACTTATAGAAGCTATTATATAGGCTCTCCCCTCTTTGGATAAGACACTTGTAACAGTACAAATAGAAAATCTCTCTCTCAAGTATAGTTCTCTCTAGTCCTATACTTAGACCGTGGAATTTATGAGTATTGCTCTAGTCTTATCATGTAGCATGCTCTACCATTGATACGAGAGGATTTCGGATGAACAACAATGATGACAGAGAATCCGTCAAACAATTGCACTAGATCTACGATTTACCAACAAGGTAATATCGTTTCCGCTGTGTACTTTGATCCAGTATTTCTAACAGTTTGTGTTTCTATTCAAACACATCTTAGTATGACATAATTACTTAGTTCTAAAAAATCTATTTATAAGATTTTTTTTTCTAACAATGAATATCAGACATACGTTTGGAAGAAAACATAGAAGGGATGGGCAACCTAACAACAAAGCTAGTAATACGAGAAGGCCCATAGTGGTTGACCAAGAGATCATATATATATATATATATATGTGTGTGTGTGTGTGTATGTATATATAGCTATTGTAGATGAACTTGAAAACAAGAACTCAACCGAATTGTATTGAAATGGGTCTTCTTGAGGGAACCCAAAACCTCCTAGCACAAGTTTCGCACTGTGCTTAATTTCCAGTTAAGGATTTGTAATTATACATCCAACATAGATCACATGCCAAAGTAGCAGATATTAAAACCTTAGCCTCGTGACATAGTCAAAAGTCTCCTAAGGGTATAAATAAATTAAGGTCATTAACTATGATCTACAAGACTCACATGATGAGGAAGCAGGGATCTATTCACTCACCTCTATTATTGGTCGTAAAAGCACATGTAGTATGAAATACATGTTACGGTAGAGTCTTCTTTCCAAAGAAAGAGTGTATATCTAATCTCAATACATTATATAGATCTTACTCTAGTCGTTATCTCAGCACCTAACCCGAGTCCCTGAATTTGCTCACTACCCAAAACGCCAAAAAGGATCTCGCATCTAGTTAAACCACATGCTACATGGATTGTGGGTAACCATGCACAATCCTTTTAAATATAATAGATCTCATCTTAGCTCCCTCTAAAATGGCATATCGTTTGTCTTACAACTTATCCTTCTTTGGGAAAATATCAAGTAACACATTGTCTCATTTTTGCTCGCTACCCTTTTGTAGCGCCAAAGGCGATTGCTCATATGAATGAGTCGATCTAAGCCTGTCGGCATATCCTTTTTACCATAATCCCAAAATTCATGGTGAATGTGTTTGCTCACTAAATGCTCTCAGTCGTGCTATATGATCATAGAACACATCACAATCATATGCACAACGAGCAATACCATGAGGGAGAGAAATCACATGACCAATTACAAATAATTAAACCACAACTCTCAAGTATGAGTGTAACTGGTCCGGTTTTGGACGAAATTTAGGATTGAACCGGTATGCATCAATTTTGCATTTTCCAAAACTGATTACGCATCGGTTAACCTCCTAAACCGATATCTTCGGTTTTATCAGTTTCAGTTTAGTTCAGTCCGATTTTTCGGTTTAAATAATTTACAAATTTATCATAAAAAACTTGTTTATAAAAATTTTTAAAAAAAATTAAAAAAAAAAAAAAACTGCTTTAAAAAAATCCATTTTATTAAAAATCAGTTATTATTTACAAAAATATGCTTTATAAAAGAACCTCTATAAAACAAAATGTTATACAAAAATCTATAATAAAAAAATTATTTATGATGTTAATTTCTAATTTGTTACTAATACTATATTATACTATTATAGTGTTACTACTACATATAGTGTATATATATATATTATAATAATATAGTGATACTAATACTATATTTATTATGGAATATATATTATATATTATATAATAATACATTGATACTAAATTATTACTAATACTATATACTGTACTAATAGTAATATACATACTATACAATAATATATGGTCATAGTGATAATTATATAATATCTTATATATAATTATAATATATATTATTATATATAATTATAAGTTATATTATTATATATTTTATATAATATAAAAAATATTATACATAATATTAAAAAAATTAATTTAAATATATATTATAGTGAACCGGTCTCCAAAAAATCATAGAACTAGAACCGGACCGATTCTGGCCAGTTTTTGCATTTTAGAAACCGGATCCAGACCGGACCGGTTCTACCGGTCCAATTTTCAGGTTAAAATTTACACCCATACTCTCAATAAGTGTTTTGGGATCATTTCTCTCCATGCACAATCACATGTGTAGTAACTTTTCAAAAACATGCGCCTATCATGAGATTACTTTTATATATAAAATTCATTTACACAACATGAAGTCAGCGATGACTCATCGTGAGTCTCATTTAAAGTCCAACTCGCAATATAAGCCTTAGTTTATAGTCAGCAAGTCTCACTGCGATTTTTGAGAATCTACAAAGTGACAACAAATTCTATTCAACAAACTCAATTTGCGACTTTAAAGTTTCATATGAATCTTTTATACTCAACAAAAGCATGTGAGATAACCCTCATTTATTTTTCTTTAAAGGTAAAATGATTAATGCCTTTGCCCTCAAGGACAATCACAACTATGTAGCCATTACTTTTAATGACTTGCCCAAATCGCATCACAAACTCACTTTATCAAGTAAGCATATTTTTTAACCAAATCTCAACATTTGACTCCCAAGAGCAAACCATATCAAAAATACCAAATAGTATAGGCAAAAACTAGATTATTCGGTATTTTTCATCTCATTAATTGTCTATGGAATTTGAATAAGAGCTCCTAAAAACTGTTTTTCATATATACAGTCCCACAAGACATGAAGTCTGAGCTATTTTTCAAAAACTCATGTCCATTATCCCGTAGTATGGAAAACTACTCATTATGCAACAATTAATAATTCATAATAACCAGATCATCATCAGCATTAACTCTATTAAAAAAACACTTTTCTAGGACTGTCAATAGTGTTCAAAGAACCCATTTAATTGGTTTAGGCCACACGGAAAAAGTACTAGCAACTTTCTTCGCTTTTTGTACCAAAATAGTACAAGCAACAATCATGCGGTCAAAATACTTCACGCCTAAATATCACAAAAGCGAAACATCTAATTCTCCTATAAGAATCAATTGTTTAACTCAAATGTGCGATCAATGGCTATCTAAAGGCAACTTAATTAGTGCCAAGAGATGGATATATACCCCTATCAACTCCACTTTTCTTTTGTCAATTAGATCAACAACCCCAAGTTGGATTATATAAGTGGAGTGAATCTAAAATCCTATATTAAGATTCTTGCTATGTGAATTTAATAACTTTAGTGGAGCCATATTACAAATATTCTCTTCTAGTGCCTAAACAATGAGAGATTAATAATATATATAGCTACATGTTATTTATGAGGATCTAATTTTCTAGTAAATTTTGGAAGTCATTATCACTAGTGGTACACTATCACTCAAAGGTATACTCATACTAGTTGTTGAATTACTCTCACTATTTTCGGCGACCTTTAATAAAAATCTTTTAAAATATTAAGGATATTAAGGCTATGCTAATGGGGAATGAAACGTAATAAATTTTTTTTTTTGAAAAAATAAGTGATACAAAAATCCACAACACCCCACTCTCGTCGAAAATATGAGTAATTTTCTTGACTCAACAAAAAATGATCAAACTTAGATCTTCTATATTTTTAATAGAATTCAGGTTTGCACAAAATAATCACTCAACTTAACTTAAAGGTGAATGAATTTGATCTAAGGACGACAAGTCATAATTAAGGCCGCAACCCCATATTACATCAACTCAAGTGTGATGAAAAAACTAATTTGCGCCACAATTCACTTTTAACTAAATTCTTAGCAAGTCATAAAACTGCAAGATAATTGCCCTTATCATATAACTCATACAAATACGATTCAGAAAATATTTTATTTAAAAAATATATTTAAAAAAAAAAATTGGAATCGCATTTATATGACGAGACAATTCATCATTATTGCATGTTCTTAGTTTGTATGTATAGGAACATTAACATAGAAAATGCTCGTATTGCATTTTCTCGTTGATGCTACCAAATAAAGGAGAGGGATCTCATTAGACTTCAATTTCTCAAGTTCACACCTATCATCCTATGCTTTCACGCCATATTTTAGTATATCATCTCTTCACCCGAGAAACAATATTATTGAGTCAATGAGTGACCATTCAACTTCTAAACCTCTAAAAATTCTCAATAACACAACTATATTTAATGAGTTTTAAATCAAATTAGGTCTACATTTCGCTAATATCGCATTAAAAGCACTAAAAGAAAAAACATCACTTTATGTAACAAATGTAGTATGTGGCGTTTTAGCTACTAACTAGCGATATACCTATTTCTAGCTCACTTATTCAATATTTTTCGTATTCTTCAATCCACTATAGCAGAGAAGAAAAAATTTTACGAGAAACTATCTTAGCCTAACCTATCTTACATCAGTTCAATCACAAGCAAGATTTTTAGGCTTAATTAAGTCATACCTAATTATTCAAACTTTTGCCACAACTACTATGTAAACCTCCAAGGTGCTTGGTATTACATTATTCTCAAGAAGTGCTCCTAAGTTCATATATTTGCAAAAACTTATTTGTTCTCGCTAGAGAGAAATAAACTTAAGTAAGATTACCAGTGCTAATACCACGTAGAGGTACACTGATAAAACATTTAAAATGAATGTGTCAATCAAGAATGTCCTCAAACACTCTTGCACACTCAGATTTTAATGTCCTTACTTGCCAGACATACTAGCAAGTTTCAGACAGTATGTGCTTATTTGTTAGTTAATCTAAGTTGATCCAAGATTATAATGTTCAACCTCATATATAGGAAAAATTAATCTGTGTTAGAAAAAAAAAAAAAAAAAAGGTGCAACTTCCTTATTACTCACAAGATTCTCATAGGCAAATTAGTAATTTAGCTTTACCTGATAGTTGATCTCTTAAACTTCTATTAAAATTGTAATGCATACGTCCCATGTGGACTTCCAATTTTACTCTAGATCTTTCAAAGATTTATACAATAATGATAGTCTAAGACTATCTGACATTCATAATAATCTTCATTCATTTCTAACTATTTCTCATGGAGGAGATTAATGAGGCAATTAAGTTGTATACACAATCTCTAGGTTTTCTTTTCGGTTATCTCAAAGTTACTAACCTATGTACATTTAATAGCAAACACATCTAAGATCTTGCCACAAGATCGAATAAAAATAATTAACACACGTCGCAAGATCGAAAATTCACTGTGCTTCCTAATCATCTTTTGTGACTTAATGCCTAATTATTAATTTATAACTTAATTTTTGTGCAAATTTATATCCTATAGGAGATTAATTCCAAATTAATCTCAAACATACTCCCACTAGGATAAGAAGTCTATCGAGTCAGTCCCATGCAAGAACAATTTCCACCTAGATTGAAGAAATTCATTTTGGGCCATTAATAAGCATGGACTAATTAAACTCGGCTACTTAATCTTTTATTTTATCACATTCTAAAAAAATTTAAAGACTAACTTTTAAAATTAACCTAACAAATATAAGTGGTAAATAAGCACACAATTACATGTACAAAAAAATCACATTTCATCCAAATAATTATTATTCACAAATATAATAATCTAGACAATTTATAACATAAAATAAAATGGCTAACAATTGTGACAAAATGATCTCATAATATCATCACATACATCTATTCAATCTATTCAATAATGATAATCATGCAAATAATATTTCAAAAAATAGATATTGATGTGGCACAATGACATGCTAAATTTATAAATAAAATTAGTGAACACACAAAATATAAGCTCAATCAACTAGAGGAAGCTCTAGCCCAATGGTTGAGCTTATAGCTCGTGTGTGAGGTCTTGGGTTTAAAACACCACAAAGACCTTCTTGCCTCTAATAAATGATCTGAAAAGAACACAACTTTTGGATGGGCTATGTGCCCAGCTCACTGGGTTGTGAGCCATATTGCCCAATTCATGCACACAAGATGCCCCATTCTTTTTGCGGATCGTAGGCCACATAAAAAAAAAAAGTTGGTCCAACCATAAAGCCTTTGGGTTGCCTTCTAGGGTCTTTTGTTTTTTTTTTTTCAATACAAGAATATAATATGGGCCGGACTTGAAAAAATACTCAAAATCGTTTCAGCCTAAATAATAAAAAATTTGTTCTCGGCCCAAAGTTTATTTTAAAACAAGCCCATTTTGTTTTGCAGCCCTAGCCCAAATCCATCACAAAACAAACAAAAACCTGCATTGTTCTTCTTCCCAAACGCATCAGATATTGTTCATGTAACGGGAAAAAAATTTCATGTAACCGCCACTACCCTTTCAGCGCCACTGCTGCAGCTCCTAGTGACAATAGAGGACCATGGTGACGCTGTCTCACTACACCAGTCTGGTGCGCGCAACTCCATGGGCACATGTCATCCAGCCAGTGCTCTCAGCATTGTGGGCTACGCTGCACACGATCGCAGCGCGATCCACTCGATGATCCACCCAGCTGGTGCTACGCTGATCCATGTTGGCACCGCCTCTCCCTGGCAGTCAGCACTGCACCCTTGGCAATGTTACACAGGCATCTGCATGAGATGCGCCGTGCAGGCTACGCCATGGACAACGACCCAACTGGTGCGCGCAAAGCCATGGACGGTGCAGCACCCAGCTGGTGTGCCTAGGCTGCAGTGCTCGTTGCACTCTCATGGGTGCGCGATGCACTGCGCGCAACGGTTGCAGTGCGTGCAGCTCCTTGCACAGCAGTGCTAGTGTTGCAACACTAACTCGATTCGAGAGGACATCAGCGGTTGCCTCAACGCCAAAAAATGCAAAGGGCGTCACCGAGGCGAGCACTGCACCACATGTACGAGCTTCTGCCTTGGACGCTTCCGGCACCGATGTGTGCAACATCTTCGAGTACACGGGTCCCCGCGCTGCTCTGCATGTGGCCACAGTCGCTGCCCAACAGTCTTGTGGTTGCATTAACCATGCTCTGCAGCCACCAGCGGTAGAGCACGTAGCTCTTTGTGCGGCCTAGTAAACGGATTTTCTGCAGCCCCCCAGGTGCAAGGCACTGCTCTCTAAAGCGGTTGCTGCACCGAGGCAGTAAACACAACGCAACACCCATGCGGTGTGCGTCGCTGCCTCTTGCGGTGCTCGCATCACCTGGGTGCTATGCACGCTGCTGTTTCATAATCAATATTTTGCAAGCTCGACTCATTGATTATTCCGGTAGCCAACCATGGTTATGAAATAATAAATAAATTTTCTTATCACAGAAAAGTTATTTTGTAAAGAAATCACAACCCGGGCAACAAAATATAAGTCAGAAACAATCGTTTTGGCTTTGATGCCAATGAGCGAAATACTTGATTAAAGTATACAATGGAAGCGAGATTAACTCGTTGGCAAATCGTTAGATTTAATGCAATTGTTTCACGGATTTTCCGTCATCATTGTTGTTCGTTTGAAATCCTTCCGTATCAATGGTGGAGCGTGTTACATGAAAAGACTAGAGTAACACTCATAAACTCCACAGTCAAATGTCGGGACTAGAGAGAACGATACTTGAGAGAGATTTTTTATTTGTACTGTTACAAGTGTCTTATCCAAAGGGAGAAGGGGCTATATCATAGCCTCTCTAAGTGTAACTGTTGGAGGCTCCGTTTGACTGATATTAGACCCTTTGAACTAATACATATATAGTTCAAACAACAACCGTTCAAACTATTATTTTATCTGTTCGAACGGAATCAAATATATATATAATTGGGTTAATTATTTTCGTTCGAACGGGTGTTGTCAGGTTCGAACTGAAAGGATTTATGTTTGGCAAAACCCATTCAATCAACTTGAAAGTCATCTGAACAAACAAACATCAGACAGTTCGAACGAGTGTTGTCACATTGGAATTGCAAGCATTGTTGTTTGCAAAAACCATTTGAACAACTTGACTTCAGTTCGAACGAACAAACCTCAGTCATGAACATCTATGACTGAGTTGACTCAAAATCGAATAAAAACTAACGATTCATCAAGAATCGTTGGTTTTGATCACAAAAACTTCAATAGAGTAAAAGCACCTCACTTCATCATTTCTACGGCCAAATGACATGTGTGGCTACCAAGAAACATGAAAAATGGGTTAGATCTCGTTTGAATTCTAACCCCCGATCTTCAACACACAACCAAGTTTTTGAAACCTATTTACTATGTAAAATGAAGGGATGAAAATTGTTACATGTTAAATCGTAGCCTTAGGTCAGTCTGCAACAAAGGGTGGTGGCGAATGATGTTGGTGATCACCAATGAGATAGTGAAAATGATGTTGGTGACAAATTGACTGGCAACTAGAATATCAAAACTAGAGTTGTTGCCAACAATAGACTATATATAGTCATGGCCAACCATATGACCAACATTAGAAGGCCAAAACCCGACTAAAAGAGGAGAAGACTAACAGAGTTAATAATGATACTCCAGATGCATGGATGTGACGACGTATGTGATTGGGCTTTTGTAGATTGGATGATCTACACCATGTGAACTTATTCTGAAATTTAGTTATAGAACTAGCAATGTTGAAGGTTGGAAAGCACCGAACGACAATAGGCTTGCCGGAAAAGGACTTTGGAAAAATACCCTAGGGTTGGGATTCTGTCTTTCACAAATGAGATGATCTGTACCATGTAAACTTAATTTTGAAATTTGGCTTCAGAACGAGTAGCGTTAAATGTTGGAAAGTACGAAGCAGCAACAAGCTCGTCAAATGATTAAGGATGTTTAAAAAATGCTTAAAAAAAGAAAGAAAAATAAAGAAGAAAAAAGCCATTTGCATTGATGTGCATATTTGGAGTGCACATTTGGGATACACCCTAGTAGGGCTGTTAGTCGGCTGGTCCGGACCGAGAAAACGGACCGGACCGACCGGTTCAGTCCAGTCCGGACCGGACCGAAAATAGGCATTCTCGATTTCGCTCCTCTCAAAATGGGATTTTAGGTCTTCGGTCCGGTCCCGGGTTTAGGGGTTTTCGGACCGGACCGAATTGGACCGGACCAAAAAATATAAATTTTTATATATATATAAATTTTTTATATTATAATTGTATAATAATTTATGTAATTTTCATCTAACCTACCACATGGTCCAATTAACCTATACAAGTAAGTATAAAAGCATCTACAAATACAAGACTACATCTATCTAGATTCTACATTATTAGATAACATTTTTTAATATATCTAAATTGTAAGTAAGTATAAAGCAATTAAAAGTAACTAATGTAAATTATAATTAACTTCATGATTCATGTATGACATAAATATCAATTAACTCACCTATCACTAATTCACCATTAACTAATTTATAAGTTAGAACTATAATAAATTATAATACATTGACATACTCTAAATTAGTAATAAAGTAACAATTAATATCATCAATATAATTATAACTAAACTAAATTTATAACTAAATCAATGTAAGTCTATAAGTTATTATAACTAGTAACTACATTGCTACAAGTCTACAAGTCTATATATATTAATATTATATAGTATCAATACCACTAATACTATGACTAATGACTAATGAGTATTACTAATGACTAATGACTATATGATATATCACTGATTCACTATGACTCTACTAATTTACTATTAGTAATTTAGTATAGTATAGTCCATAATTTAGTATCAATGTCTTATTATATAATATATATTCCATAATATATAACATATATAATTATATTATTAGTATCTCTATTACTATTAGAGTATAAAATATAATATGTTCATTAATTATTTTTTCAATGAGTTAAAAGAATAATCACCATTAAATAGTTTAATTAATTTTACTAATTTAAATAATTTTTTTAATTAATTTATATGCCAAAAAGATTAAAAAAAATCACAACTCACAAGTTTAAAAATTAAAACACACCAAGTTTGGCAAACATCAAACGGCACCGTTAAGTACAAAATTGGACTTAAACGGCGCCGTTTAAGTCCAGAGCGGATGAAATGCAATCACTGGTTGCACGCAACCTTTTTTTTTTTTAAATTTAAGAAAGCTTACTTAAACGGCGTCGTTTGGGTTTGAACCCAAACGGCGCCATTCCTCACCCCCACTTCCCTAGTTACCCCCCACCCCCACCCCCACCCCACGGGCCACAAATCGAATACGTGACTCTGTCTCTGAGTTTCCCAAATCAAAAACCCTAGCAACTGCGCGACAGCTCCCCTCTCCAGCAGCCCAGCCCCTCCGTTGGGTCCCCTAAAAATTCCAGCCGGCAGTCCATCGTCTGAGTCTTCTTCTTTGGGTCCCCAAAAAATTCCAGCCGACAGCCCCACTCAACCGCTCCGGTGCTGCCTCAGACTTCAGTGCCTCACTCTCGAGTCTCGGTATGTTCATTTCATATACTTGTAATTTTAGGAATACTTATTTATAATAAGTACTTATATATGAGATTAAGTGATTGGCAATGGATAAATTTGGGTGCAACCGTGCAATATTGGAATGGGGGGCCATTGGAGGAGATCTGTGGTGCTGATGAATATCTGATGTGAATATTGTGGGGTGCAGGATCATGAACTATAAATGTATACAATTTGCAAATCCAATACGCTGTTTTTGTTTTCAAACAATAGATAGACTTGTTTTATTTTATAAATGGTGGAATGGGGGCCTTTGTATTTCTAATGATCTGTTTAGTATCGATGTAGTTTTGTTTGCATCAATTTATATGGATAATATGTACGTTCTAGCTGAAAGTCGACTTTTGCTTTCGGTTTCCCATCATTTGCATTAGATCAATATATATAAATATATACACACACATACAGAAATCAATTACCAGTTAAAAAAGAAAACTATGGACTGAAAGCTGTGAGCCTGTGACCTATATAAATATATATATATATAAAAATATATATATATATATACCGAATGCAAAAAGTGGTTCATTTTACCATGGAAAACTAAATTCATCACTAAAAGACCAACCACATGGACTTTGGATTCCAGATCTGATTGTAAATTGGCAATAATGTGTAACTAATTGAAGCACATTTACTTCTTTTTTTTTTGTCATAAGTAAATGTACATATATAGAAGCAATTAATAGTTGTTATTCTATAATGGGAATTAGCACTTGCAAGCTGGTCATGAGGTAGATCTATGCATGGTTGACGAGTTTGATGTGAATGTGGCTAGTAGCCCCATCATACATGCATATGGCTGTCTCCCGTAGTTCTCTTCGTTGATCCCCATGACCAAATTATAATAATCACTAAAGCATGATTACAAAATAGATAAAAGAAAATGGGTTATCATTGGCAATTATTTTGCCAAGTCAATATCAATATTTTCATTTAATTCCATTTCTTTCTTTTCTAGATGGAACCGATTCCAGAATTATTTCCATAGGATTCTACTACAGATGATGCAGAGTCAACACAGGCTACACATGGGCAAGACATTCCTTCACTCCCACCTAATGTAAGTGTTAATATTACACAGAGTGGTAGTGGTAGACATAGGTCAATGGTTTGTGATCACTTTACAAAAATACCAAAAGGTGATCCAAGTAAACCTAGGGCTACATGTAATTACTGTGGTGCTTCGTATGCATGTGATACGAAGACCAACAGTACAAAGTCCATGAAGTATCACATTGAAAAACAATGTAAGAAATGTCCATTGAGACAGACAGATAAGTCCCAAACTACTCTCGGTTAGAAGGCGGGTGTAGGAAGTGATAGTGAGAGATTTGTGCCCATATCATTTAGTGTTGAGGCTTGTAGACAAGCCTTAGCAGAAATGATTATTCTTGATGAGTTTTCATTTAGGTTCATTGAGGGGAGGGTTTCAAGAAGTTTATGCTCATTGTTTGTCCTAAGTGGGTCGGGATTTCATCTCGTGTTACGGTTGCGAAGGATTGCTTTAGTGTGTATATAAGGAAAAAAAGTAAGTTGAGAAGTGCTCTTCAAGGGCAACGAGTTTCCCTCACCATGGATACATGGACATCCGTGCAAAACCTCAACTATATGTGCCTCACTGCACACTTTATTGATGATAATTGGAAACTACACAAAAGAATTCTTTCTTTTTGTTTGGTTGAGAATCACAAGGGTGATACACTTGGTAGAGCCATAGAGATGTGCTTGCATGATTGGGGGAGACCGAAAGTACTTGCAATCACACTTGATAATGCAAGTTCTAATAATGGAGCAATTTCTTATTTGAAGAAAAAAACAAAGTATAAGAAGGATACTATTTTGGAACATGAATTCTTGCATGTTCGGTTCTGTGCCCACATCCTAAACTTAATTGTCCGTGAGGGGTTGAGGGAATTTGATGAGTCTATTGTGAATGTGAGATGTGTTGTGAAATATGTTAAGTCCTCACCTCAAAGGTGGACTACATTTAAGAAGTGTATTGGGTTGGAAGAAATTGCAAGCAAAAGTGGCATTTGTTTATATGTACCGACTAGGTGGAACTCCACCTACCTTATGTTGTTTAAAATTTCGAAAAGCTTTTGAACGGTTGGAAGAAGAAGATTCGGGATTCCTTAGTAGTGTTGGAGACGATGATGACGATGATGATCAAATTGGTGATGTGGTGAATAGGAGAACATCAAAGAAGTTAGGGCATCCCAATAATAACGATTGGGAGAAGGTAAAGTTGTTTGTAAGGTTTCTTGAACTATTTCATGATGCAACTTTATCTTTTTCGGGGAATCAATATGTAACTAGCAACTCATTTTTTCTGGAGTTAGTTAAAATATCTGATGCAATTGAAGTGAAGTGTGAAATAGGAAGCCCTGTGGTGAGATTAATGACCACAAATATAAAGAAAAAATTTGACAAATATTGGGGCGACTTAGATAATATGAATATCTTGCTGTTTGTTGGGATTATTCTTGATCCTCGGTATAAAATGCGATATTTTGACTTTGCATTGGAATGCATGAATGCCAATGATCCCACAAAAGCAGTTGATTTGAGTTGGAAGGTGAAAAATGCTTTAACCCGCATGTATGAGGCATACACTGATAATGATGGAGGCAACGATTCTGATCTACAACAGCAGCGCACAAGTCCCCCACGTGAAGAAGTAAATTCTACAGATGGTAGTGGTAGTGGTAGAGTTGATAGGACGGCAGAAAGAATGGTCATATTCAAGCAACGGTTACAGTCGGAAAATACTTTAGAGAGCAAGAATGAGGTTGATAGATACCTAGCTGAAAGTTGTGAGGAGACATTCCCAACTTTTGACATTCTTATTTGGTGGAGGGTTAATTCAGTTAGATATCGTGTACTTTCAAAAGTTGCACGAGATGTATTCGCAATACCGGTATCTACAGTGGCCTCTGAATCTACATTTAGCACGGCGGGTCGTGTCCTTGATCCTTTTCGAAGTAGTTTATCTTCGATGATGGTTGAGGCTCTCATTTGTACACAGAATTGGCTTCGTTCTTCTTCTACTCCAATCAACCTTAGGACTTTAATAAATGAGGTGGAGGATTTTGAAAGGCAATTGGGTATGTTTCTTACTTACTTCATTTTATAACTTTTTTTTATAAGTACATCATTTTATAACTTTTATGATCTATAATACTATATGTTATGTAAATTTATATAATTTGTTTTATTTCTTTATTGTATAGAATTTGTTCGGGACGGTGACAATTCTATGGAGGCTTCAAATACAATGTCTGCAAGTTAATGAGGTGAATCTATTTTAACTTATTAGTTTTCAATTTTCACTTTTGTTATTTCCTAATAATTCCTTTGTTTACACTTTACAGCATACTGTGAAAACTGAAAATTATGCCAAGCCAAAATATGTAGAAAGCTAGGACTTAGGAGCTGCCAGGAGAATAATTATCTTTATTGTAATTTGTATTTAGAGCTTTTAATTTTTCAGTTATTTGGGAATTGTATAATTTTTAGTTTTCATTATAATTTATCTATGCTTGGGAATGATTTTTTTTTTTTTTTTTTTTTTTTTACTTTTAGATGCCAAATTTGCTTGGAATGTTATTTCAATTTTCTTTCATTATCTAGTATAATTTTTAGTTTAACCATATTTAAATTGTTTGGATGGATTAGTAGTAAGAAAATCAAGTAGCTATTCCTTTTTTAAAGTTTTTTATGGATATAGACAAAATTTATTTTTTGTACTAAAACCTATTATTCAAATTTATTCACTGTAATTTAGTTAGCATATTGCTTAGCAACACAAGTATTATTAATTTATTATATTGACAATTTTTTTTTGATTATTTTTATTTTCCCTTTAAGTTCTTCTTTTGTATTTTTTTGGCTCAAATTGGATAAAATGTTAGTGGGCTTTCACCATTGGGCCGAAAAAAATAGAGGAATAAGATTGGGCTTTTGGTCCATCAGGTTAGGATTGGACCGAATAGGACCGACCGGACCGGACCGGTCCAGGGTGAGAAAACCTTGGACCGAATTGGTCCGGTCCAGTCCATAAAACCTCCTTCGGACAGACCGGACCGGACTGGACCAAATTCACCCCTACACCCTAGCATTGTCCAGTGAGAATAATTCCTAAGAAGGAAAATGATAGTATGACTCCCAAATATGCCCACTCATATATTTTTATATTTTTATTTTTTCTTAATAATTAAGGAAGTAACTATTAATGAATTTATGTATATATTTTTCTTAATGGTTAAAGATGTTTAAAAAATATTTAAATAAAATAAAAATAAAAATAAAACCATTTGCATTAATGTGCATATTTAGGAGTGCCCATTTGGCGTACATCCTAACATTGTCCTACCCAAGAAACCATTCTTTTCACATAACCATCTTTTCATACAACGGAAAAAAATCAAAATGGCAAGATCAATTAAATGAGAAAATTGAGGCCACCATCATACAATGGAAGAACCAGCAGTTAAAAACCACCCATGGTTCTTAAAGAACTTGCCCATAGAACTAATGGAAGGAGGAAGCTGGCAGAGCAATGATGTAAATAACCCAGCAAATATCATTGAGGAAGTATTGTCTATTATTCATCAAGAGGCAATGAAGCCTCTCGCGGTCCCCAAGGTTGGCACGCATATCCTTGGAGTAAGGTTGAGTTTTACTACTCATCATCCTTACATATTATATACTATATTTTTTTTTTATTATTATTATTTTAATTTTTTTTATATTTTATTCTTTTTAAACTTATTGAATTCTTCTATTCATTATCCATATATCAAACATTTGGTAAGAGAAAAAAAAAAATGTAATGTGTGGTGTGTGGAGATAATCAATAATAAAATTTTTCTTTAGGGCTTGTTAGGAAAACAAATCTCATTTCATTTTATTTTATCGCATCTTAAAATTATTCATAATTTTCTTCTTAAATATTACTTCAACAAAAACACTTTTTAATGTCAAATATTTAATTTTTTCATCTAATCATGAAGTAATCATTACAATTTTTTCAAACTTACAAAAAAAAATAATACTATTTTTTCAAATTTTAAAATAAATATAATATTAAAATTTTATATTCGAACAATATTTTAACTTTATAATATTTTTTATTCCACTTTTTCTCTCTTATTTCTCAAAATCCAATAAAAATTTTAATTCAAATTATTTCACTACTATTCACAAAATTATGATATTATCTCATTCTCCTAACATCCAGATGTCATGAAGATATAGAATTAAGTGGTGATTTTGTAAAATTTTGTGGGAGGTAAAGTTGGCAGAAGAACTTAAAAAAAGAGTGGCGTCTAAAGGCTTTGATACCATGATGAAAATATAAAATAAAATATTATAAAATAGAAAATGAGATAGAGAAGAGAGAATGACGGAGAGAGAATTTGAGAGCTACATTGTCATTATTACCAAGTATATTTGAATACGTAGCATCTGTCTGTCTTTATTGATATATGAACGAGCTAGGTTAGAGGTATAATAAAAATACAACAAAGCAATTACTAGGGATTAAGTCATACTGCAATGCATACACGAATATTATAAATATATTCTAAGTACAATAATATTCTAATACTGCAAATGTTTTATTAACTCACAAAACTACATTAATTAATATTGTTGCTAAACCTAATTTACCAATGTTTACCAACTAATTTATACGTACTAAAACTCAAATAGAAATAACGATAGGATTGTTACTAAAGTGTAATGCTACATGTAGTCATAGAGTGCACAAATATCGTGCACAAATATCGTGCAATCATTTTGAAAAATAGTAGGATTCATCTTTTTCATGTCAGTTCTATATTTATTATTATTTTTTTAAATAATTACGCGATATTTATACACTCACGACTGCAAGTATCCTTTATCGATTCTAAATAATATAGAATTATTGTTATGAAGCTAAATAGACAGAACTGTTGCTGTCGTTCGAACATCTACTGCTACAGTACTAGGTGATCTGACTATGTTCTGTAAGTAAACTTAATTTAGACTACTTCATTATTATTAATAAATATATTATTATTATTATTTATAAATTATTATTTATTATTTGTATGATTCGTGATACTATTACCATCCAAACGCTGCTTAAATTAAAATAGACTGACTTTCCCTACTTTTTTTCTTGTTATTTTGTTTTCGAAGGTGGCTCTTGTCTGAGTTGTCTCACGTGAGAGGTCGGGGAAAGGGAAAGGAAGCTTTCTGTTCAGGCCATATTTAAAGGTAATCGGGTAGCAAATAGCTGCATTGGCCCCCGGGTGGGTTGAAAAGTAAAAACGGCTAGCTTCAAAAAGAGTGGCACGCATTGAAAGTTGTTAACACTGCAAATGGACAATCTCCTTTGGGTGCGGCTACTATATATGCCATGTTGACCGCTGGGCGAACTTTTTTTCTTTTTTTTTTCTTTTCATATTTTTTTAATATATTTAAATATTTAAAAAAAATAAAAATAAAATACCAATACATTTAGAATCACTTCCTTAATCACTAAATAAATAATAAAAAAAAAAGACAAGCGGTCAAATAGAGTGGACAAAGTGAGGAGGCAAAGTAGTGTTTTTCATCTCCTTTTCCTTTCGTAACAATCTTCTTTTTCACGTATGTACAGGATCAAGTTATTTTGATTTATAATTTATTTTTATATAATAATTTTATGACAAAAATATTTTCTTTGGAATAACGGTGTCTTACGCTACCATCATTAAGGGCTAGGAAAGTGAGAAACTAATGTTCAAGGCTAGAAAATATATGATTTGATATAATACGATAAGATGATAATGATGTTCAATTATGTTATGTCAAAAGATTTTTGAATATGAACATTTGAACTGTCGCTCTGATATTCTGCTAACAATGTGTGTTTTGAGATCTACATATTGAAACTGAAATGTTTTATTTTGCATTATGAACCCTGTAAATGCTCATGTTTACATACTAGTATACGTTCTCTGCTTACAGAGTTATTGATTACTCACTCCTTATCTCCACAATATTTTCAGATGACATAAATGTGTCGACTGAGGATCAAGAATAAAAAGCGAGAACAAGATTATTGTGTGTAGGGGATAAGTACTTAGATCTCTAGAGACTACTATCGATTTGGTTTATTGGAAAGTTGACACTTTTATTAAGTCTTAAGGAGTTGATTTATTTGTTAGATTATTATTTTGATGACCTTGTAGAGGGAGATACATGTATATTTGGTCGAAATAGATAAATTTATATTTATGGAGCTTTTTGGGAATAAATGAGGTTATGTTTATGAAGTCCTTTGGAATACCCAGGGCCGTGGCCGCGATATATACATGGTGTGAGGGGATTCCCTCCCCACCCCCCCCCCCCCCTCTCCCAATCCCAGCAGGTCCAAGAATGGCAACAAAAGGAGCAAGGACCAAAGGCCTAGTCCAGAACAAGTAAGGTCTCCAACTCGGCTCATGGATAGGCTCCTCTAGACATGACCTGCATGAGGGAACGTGTTGTAGGGGATGAGACTCGACTTGGAGATCCCTCAAATAGTGTCCAGCTCTTGAGTGCCTGCCCATGTAGTGAGCGTAATGTACGGGAGGCCCTCGATCATCTGACAAGAGGGGCATCAAAGGACCACCAAGGACGCTTGCAGAGAGAGAGAAATCGGAAAACCATGTCGCATTAATGGTACCACTATTTGAGCTACACGCCACATTAATGATGTCGTCGTAGAGCTACACCGCATTAAATGACTCTGACAGAAGGAACAGTATGAAAGACGCGGACTTCATGGGGTAGACACGATCTGTCTCCCCAGACTTATGATATAAATAGCAAGTTTCAGGTACGAGAAAACTCTCCCTGATCCCTAAACTCCCTTACTTATTTACAAATTTTCAAGAAAATTTACTAACTTTGGTACCGAAAACTCCCTAGCCCCAAGGTCACACTTTCCTAGTTGTCTCTTTTCCCTCATTTTGTAGGCCCAAGCTCTGAAGACCTGAGTTGCAAGAACTTCCCCAAAGGCGTGCGAAACACAACTTTAACAGTGGCGCCGTGGAGAGCGGGTCCTATGCCCCCGGTGGCCTGAACAACTTAACCCGACTCTTCTCGTGGCAAAGAGTGGACCAGCTATATCGTTGTCTGAACTTACCTCCCCTACGGGACACCACAGGGAAAGGTAGGACTAAAAGTTGCCTTATACCACCTTTCGAGCAAGAGCGACTTGGGGCCGGGCAATACTCACCTTGCAGTCGAGTGGAACGTGGCTAAAGGGAGGTAGAGAATCCCTTAAGATTTCCTTGGAAATGGACTTCCGAGAAGACACTATTGGGGTTCTTCTGCACCTGCTTTCGAACGACTATAATGCACCGCACTTCGTCAGAGGTAGCTGTCGGGTGCACCGCCTTGTCTTTCGGAACCCTCCCCCAGTTCGCCCAGATGGGGAACTCGCGACGACTCACTTGACCCACTGGGAACTCCCACCCACGACCAGACAGAAAGAAGAACTTCGTAGACCAGTCTTTCACCATGCGATACCTCAGCTCCAGGTTAACTAGGGCATGTATTGCCCTGAAGCTGCAGATGTTCCCCTTCTGTCATAGCACCTTGTGAGTAAGGAGGAACTCACGGCCGGTAAGGTCGGTGTCGTCTAGGTCCGATTCCAGCAAAGCGTGCTGCTATATGAAGCTACAACAAATCAAAAGCCTCCAAGCGTTCGGATGCATTTGAGAGGGGGCTCAGCCAAGGCGATCCAGCAAGTCGCAAATAGGGCGAGGGAAAGGTGGCCTCAAGCCACACAAAAAATGGAATGAAATAGGGTCACTCGTCAACGTCAACAGAACCCTCGTGTGGACTAAGGACCTCGAAGAGAGCCGATTCCGACACCTGGTAAGTGAGGGCCAACGAAGCCAGCATTGCCGCATGGGCATTGGAATGCCAACTGCTGCCCCCTAAAGATGGCCTAGGGTTGGTATCACCCCCACCGGAAGCGTTGGGTTAAGTAGATTTCTCAGAAACCATCAACGCAGAAGTGTAATGTAGTAAATGAAGAAGAATAAACAAAGGAAGAAGAAGTTGGAAGAATAGGGATGGCAAGAGAGCTACAGTGCGATGAAATAAAATGGAACTCTAACCCTAACCGTATTTATATAGGGGAAAGACAACAATTGATCTTCCACACCCTTTGGCAGAAGAGAGAAGTGTGAGACACTTTGAATTCCGAGAATGTAATCCATGAAGCAACGCGAAGACAAAGAGCCACCTGGCACCCTTGACATTAATGTACTTAAAAAGGCGCCATCAGAATTATCGAAAAGAGAGCCAACAAGAATGGAGGGGAAACATTACTAGGGTAACTAAACGACGGGAACCTCCCCGAACTTCAGAACCACGTACACATCAGCAGAGGGATCTCGGCCTCAACAACAAGGTGGGTTCAAGTAATAATAATTTCCACCATACTCATCTGGTGAGAATTAACGGCATAATTGTGAGGGATTTCCACCCTCCCCCTAGTCCCAGTAGGCCTGAGAATGAGAACCAAGGGAACAAGGACCAAAGACCCAACCTAGGACAAGTAAGGTCTCCAACCTGGCCCATGGGTAGGCTCCTCTGGACGTGACCTGTATGAGGGAACGTGCTGTAGGGGATGAGATTCGTCGACCTGAAAACCCCTCGAATAATGTCCAGCTCTTGAGTGTCTGCCCGTGTAGTGGGCATTATGTATGGGGGACCCTCGATCCTTTGATAGGAGGGGCATCAACAGACCATCAAGGACGCCAGCGGAGTGAGGGAAATCGGAAAACCACGCTGCATTAATGGCACCACTACCCGAACTACACGCCACATTAATGACATATCGTAGAGCCACGCTGCATTAAGGAACTCTGACAAAAGGAACAGTACGAAGGACACGAACTCCATGGGGGCAGACACGATCTGTTCCTCCAGACTTAGCAAGTCTCAAGTACGAAAAAACTCTCTCTGATCCCTAGTCTCACTCACTTATTTATAAACTTTCAAGAGAATCTACTAACTTTGGCATCGGAGACTCCCCAGCCCTAAGGCCGCCCTCTATTAATTGCCTCTTTTTCCACCTTTTGCAGGCCCAACCTCTGAAGACCTGAGTTGCTAAAACATAGCTCAAAGGCATGCGAAACACAACCTTAACACATGGTTTTCCACGTTTGAATTGATGTATATATGTCCTGTGTTTACCGCAATAATTTAGAGTTTGAAGTTCATGTCAAAGGGAAATACATGCATATATGCATATATCTTTGTTACTCGTCTCAAGACTCAACAGAGTATCAATATATATAATTTTGATTAATTTAGGTGTCACTCGATCGTTAATTATGTCAACGATTGCATTGACTGGGCTAGCTATATATATTATATGAGAAAAGATACTTATAACCGTGAATTGCGTAACCGTCGCGTAATCGCTTTGAAAAAAATGAATAAAACATGAGACCCACATGAAAAAAATTAATTTTTTAATAGTTGACCCCACTCTTTTTCAAAGCGATTACGCAGCAGTTACGCACTTCACGGTTGTATGTAGAATTACTCATATTATATGGTACTATTAATGTTAGGGCAAGTCCCATATATAATTTGGTTTTGGCCGTGTAAAACGTTAATTATAATTATCTCAAAGTTTGCATGATATATATATATATATATATATATATATATATATATAGATTAATTATTGCAACTTGGCAAGTGGTGAATACATCCTAATTTCTTAAGAAAGTCCCAACAAGGACACTCGTATATATATTTCACTATACCTAAGAATTAAAGGATAAAATATGGAAAAGAACCTTGAACAACTGATCAGAGAGAGCGAGACAGTTTGCCCAGTGCCGGAAAACTGAGAGATCATCAGAGATACACGTACATACAGCCTGAATAGCTAGAACACGTACCATTTGTGTACATAACCAACAAAGATATATAAAAATCACTTGGATTTGGAGCTGCAACGGGAGTTTATATAAGTTCTGTTCGAGGTATGGAACCGAAGTTGACACTCCAGACGGCACGAGAATTTAACCGACCGAAATGGCCCAACTCTCCACATAGCTCTCGAGCTCCCTCTAAAATCGAACGAGATTTCATTTTTCTTCAAAGACGAGTCTACTTCCTCCATTTGCATAGGATCCAAAGGTATTTGAGAAGATGGTAGCTCATAGTTAAAATCGGTGGAACTGTTTTTTCTCACATCAAAAGGGCCGGCGACGAGTTTAGCCAACACCAGCCCCTGAAAGCTGAGCATGAAACTGGTGTGCGAAAAGCTTGCATGGGCTCTGGCGTTGTCGTTCTCGGCCCTGATAACAATGATCATTTGGATCTCGAGAAGACCAGCTTGATCATAACGTAAAGTGTCGAGGCTGGCGGAGGTGACGCTGATGAAAGGCACCCTCGGATGGATGACCATGTATCCAGCGAACACGACGATGCCTGCGATGATCACTGCTAGGGATACGATGGCGCAGAATATGGCTGCGAGCCAGATGAGAGGGTTGGTGTGTCTCTGAGTAGGAAAGGCGGCTTTTGTCATTGGGGGCAAGTAGTGGCGGCTGCTGCAAGTGCATGCCCGTAGAGTGACAACATTCGGCAAAAGTGTTTATAGTTTTTTCCCTATTTTATGTTGGGAGGGTGGGGAGTTTGAGGCAGCTTGGGGGACTCGGGAAGGTAAAGAATTAAATTGGGTTCTTGGCTCAAAATGGTGGGGAAGGTTTTGGTATCTTCTTTTCCTCGTTTACTTTTAAAGCATCTGAGAATACGGTTTTTCAATATGGTGCAAGCTTCTTTATCTTATAATCTTGGTTACTTTATTCTCGATCCTAAAGTAAATACCAAACTTGCATTGCTAAATACTTGTTCTTTCTCTTTCCTTTTGTGTCTCTCCCCCCGTAATTTGCTTATCCATAGGCATCGAGCAGCTCAAAGTAGGGGTGCTGGGCGGGTCCCACACCTGGCCAGCAGTGCACCCACCACCCGTATTCGGTATATCACCTACTCGCACGTATACGTAGTACATAGAGAAACGAAATCGATACTATCTCAGAATCTCTGAAGTTTGTTCCGCTCAAGTAATTTTTTTTTTTTTAATTTTGCTTAATAGTTATTGAAGTGACTTTTAAGGTTTTCATATTTCATCTCAATTTATCTTATTTAATTTAATTATTATAATTTTTTAATTTTTTACACAAAATAAAATAAATAATTCAATTTTTCAAATATCAAAATAAAAATAATATTAACAAAATATATTTTAATAATATTTTATTAAATTTTTATCTCAACTTATCTCATAAAAAAACAAATGAAACTTTAGGGTATTGTTTAAAATTAAAAAGTGAAAAAAAATGTAAAATTTGTACCAATAAGCTTTCCATCTTTTCTTCTTCGTCATTTAAGAAATGTTTGGATTTAAAACCCACCTCAACTCATCTCATCTCATCATATCATTACAACTTTCTCAAATTCACACACAAAATATAATAAACAATTCAACTTTTTCAAATCCCAAAACAACTTTTTCAAATTCTCATACCAACTATAATAAATAATTCAACTTTTATTCTATTATTTACAAATCATCTCAACCCATCTCTGAATCCAACTTTTATTCTACTCCCTTTTTTTTCATCTCTTACTCCTTTTCTTTTTCATCTCCTCCACATTTTTTTTCTCACAACGGGTGGTTAAAACTACAAGAACGTGGGTCTGCGAGCACAGATCTAGTCCACAATGAACCTCGAATTAATGGATATGGTTGTGATATGGTGGTTTTGATATAGTTTTTGCTTTGTTGATTGTGATATGATTTTTTGTTGTAATACAGTGGCATTCGGGCAAGGATCTGAATGGTGGATTGAGTCACCCATTGAACAGACAGGGTTATGGAGTATACGGGAGGGACTGGGGCACAAAGGAAAAAGTAACTCCCCCGCCAAAAGGAGGGAGAATAAAATTGTTTTTTCTTTTTTTTTGGGAGGGGATTAATTATATATATATATGTACCTTTTTTCCAACTAAAAATGAACAGTTATAATATTAATGATCTCAGTAATCAAGATATGTGCTTGTAATAGTAATATGTAATTCTGCATCGCTAAATGTAACAGTACTCAGCCCCAGCACAAAGTTCAGGCCAAGCCTGCATATTATCGATTTATTAAGGTTAATATGTATGGGTAGACCACATGAAAGTTAACAAGAAATTTTGAATAGGCTACAGGCTAAAAAAAATTATTTTGGTGGAATATGAATTTTTATTGTGTTTGATATTTAAGTTTAAATTATTGATATTTTATAGACATAGTGGAATCAATTTATTTGATAATTGGCCCGAAAAAAATAAAAAATAAAAAACTTATGAGACGAGTTTAGCTATTTTAGAAGTTGAGTAGAGGCCAACTAATATTTATTAATTAAATACTTGACCCATCAAAAAATAGACAAGCCGAAGAGATTTTTTGGACTACTCTAACCGGCTTACTCAATTTGCTAAGACCAATCACTGCCCAAGACTTGGGCCCAAAAGTCTTGAGATGAACCTACTCGATTACCCCAAGGCCTACTAGACCTGTTTGCTCTAAAACGTGAGACCCAAGATCTAGCTTAGTTATAAACTCTCCACCACGCATGTCTCCCTTCATTGGGTTCGCGACAACACTATATATTAGGGGAGGGCAGTGGGCTCCCGCACCTCGCTATCCCGCACCCGCATGGGTGGGGTGGGGCAGGGCTTCATGCCGCCAGATGTGGGGGCAGGTGGTCCCGCCTGCAACTAAAAAAAAAAATCTAGCTATAAAACGACATCATTTCGTCATCGCCTCTGTCTGCATCTCCGTCGCCAAGGTAAGTCAATCAAATCTGATTATTTGAGTGTTTATTTATTTATTTTGTTGAGTTATGGAAATTGGAGGAAGGATGAGATTAAATGGAGGAGTTGGAGGATGAGATTGTATCTTTGTGAATTGTGTGCTATGGAAATTCGATTTGTGCATGCATTTTGCGATGTTTGTGTTTTTTTTTTTTTTTTTTTTGGTGTTTTGGTGACTTTAGAGTTTCAGATTAGAACCTTAAATTAATTTAAGGTTCCAATCCAAAATCCTTAATTATGTTAGGGATTTCAATCTTGAAACCCCTAAATTAATTTAGGCTTTACATAAACCCAACCCTAACTTAATTTAAGACTTTCCTAAATTAATTTAGGGAAATCCTAAATTAAGTTGGGGCTACGAATTTGTGGATGTCTTCTTTTCGAGATTCCTAGGTTTTATGAGATTTTTATTGAGTTTATGATATTTAATTTGTGAAAATTCTTATAATTTTGTATATTTGGGTTTATGAATCAACAACTTGTTAGTAGTTTTTTTCTCAAAATTGAAAATGGTTCAAATTGGTTGTTATAAAATCTAGGCCCTTCTCATTAAATTGTGTTTATTTTGGCATGGATGTTAGTTTAGGGCTATAAAATGGAATTTACATTTAATGTATATGCGTGTGTTTGGGCGTTAATAAGTTTGACGGTCAGCATCCTTTATTATTTGAGAAATTCATAAAGGAGTTTCTCATCAACTTTATTAGTGACATTGTAAATAGCTTGAAACTCTAGAGACATTTGTTAATGAGAAGCTTGTTAAATCAGCAAAATTGTTCAATCCCTATAGCCTGTAAATATAAAATGGCTCAATTATTAGTTGTAGCAAATTATCATATCAATGCTTGATGGGTGGTCAAGAAATATTGAACAATTATTAGTTTTAGCATATTCTCATAGGAATACTGTGCTGGGCTAGATTGGTCCAAATTTTCAATATCTTTGCATGAAATTGTTACTTTTATTGCAATCTTTTTTATCATTATGTTAATCCTTGGTGTTGCTGTGAATCTATGGTGTTTACTGTTGATTTTAGTGGCATGTTTTCATTTATGATTTTTTACTATTTTGGGGAATCAGGAATGTCTGGTCTGGCAGATTTTAGTGATAGCTCTTCTACCCCTACCCCAATACCTTGGGAAGGCCTTGGAGGCCGCAATAAAAGAGTGAGGGTTGTCATGAGTTTTGACAGTTACAGTTGATAATGTCTTATCTAACGATGTTGTCTATCTTAGATAGACAAATAAGACAATCTTGGATGGTGACTACTTGCATGTTAGATATGATGTACATATTTTGAATTAAATTGTGACTGATGGGTTGAAAGATGTTGATGACTCGGTTGCACGAGTCAGAACGACTGTGAGATTTGTGAGATATTTTCCTGCTAGATTGGAGAAACTCAAGATTAATACAAGGAATGAGGGCATAACATCCAAGAATGGCCTTCGTACTGATGTTCCTATAAGATGAAACTCAACCTTCTTGGTGTTGGAGATAGCCCAAGAATATAAGGCGGCCTTTGAATTATTGGGTAATGAAGACATTTAATATATCAAGTATTTTGATAAGCACGAGGATTAGAAAAGCCTATTGATGGTGATTGGGAGGTTGTTGCTACTTTTGTATATTTTTTTAAGCTTTTCTACGAGGTCACATTGAGACTATCTGGTTCTTTGTACCCTACATCTAATGATTTCTGTCAATAAATATGTAGAGTGAAAGAATAATTGGATGAAATGTATAAGGGTGACCATACTAGGATACGAGAGATAACATTGATGATAAGGGTTAAATATGAAAAGTATTGGGAGATTTGAGTAGACTAAATATTTTGTTATATGTGATTGTTGTTCTTGAACCCAGATCAAGATTGATGACATGATATATGGTTTAAGACTTGCGCACAGGAATGCATGGGCTGAGCTTATTGGGACAATGGTTAGAGAAACCCTTGGTAAATTGTTTGATGAGTTTAACGTGATCAGGGGTGGTAATGCACCTACATCTACACCTACACCTACACCTACACGTACCCCACCACCTCCTCTAGAAGCTGGGGAGGTGAAAAATCGTAAGTTGGCGTGGGGTGAGTGCCTTTCACAAAACCCCTACTAGTCCATCAATCTATGAAGGCGAAGTTAGAGATAGACAGATATTTGGCAAGGGATCTTCTCCCATATATACAAGAATTTGATATATTAGTATGTAGAAGACCAATGCCGTGAAAAATCTTGCCATTGGAGAGATACCCCACAGTACTTTGGCCAACCCTATTAGCAACGTTGCCTTAGAGTCGGCCTTTAATATCGGATGACACATATTGGATCCATTCCGCATTTCATTGTCTGCTACCACTGTGGAAGCATTGATTTTGCATGCAGAATTGGATCAACGAGAAAGGAAATTCATGTTTTGGATGTTCTTGACTTTAGGGAAATCGACAAGAAGGAGGGTGATAATCAACCTGGATCTAGTAATCGTTGATCTCATTTTATTATTTTGATTTATTTATATTCATTTCATCAATATTAATTTTAAATTTAATTATTGCAGCAATACATGAGACAACGTCTACCTACGTTGCAGTATGACTTCATGGTATTAAACCCACCATTGCCATTTGCCATAGGTTTGCACAATTTGTATTGTCTCTTAATTATTTTTTGTATTTATATAATTTTTGGTATCTAATTATTTTTCTTGTATTTTTTTAGCTTTTAGAATCTTACTACCATATGCGTAGCTCAAGCTTCATTCCTAATCCCAAGCCCAAGGACTAAAATTCAAATGATCTATTCTCATCTTGATCCATATCTCATCATGGTTGATAAGATTTTAGTTTTAAGTTTTTTCATTTCTAATATATGTTTGTAATGTTAATTTTTAGTTCTTGTTTATAATTCAAATTTATTTTAGTATTAAATTGTTAATGTTTCAGATTTTATGGTCTCACAGCAGGCAGCAACTTCAACACTAATTACATGTTTTTCCACCCTTGGCCACCCGTCCACTCATCCCAAATGTCAAACAGCTCACTTAATTCAGTTGTATTAAGTGATTCAATGATTCTCGGCCTAGGGCCCAGAAACATGTTCTTGGCCATTTTGGGCCCAAAAACATGTTCTGGGTTGAAGGTACATTTTTTTTTTTTTTGGGGTGGGGGGGTGGGGGGGAGACGGATGGTGCACCCTCGTAGTGCCCAGATGGGGTATCCTGACCCCACACACCGGGAGATGGGGAGAGGGTTACCCCGCCCCGTATGGTGTGGGTAGTCGGGGTAGGCAGCGGGGCCTCGCACCCCATCACACAGCCTCGTTAGCCTGGCCCCCGCCCATGTTGGGCAGAGGTTCTGTTCTGCATATGTGGGGGGCGAGGGGCTCCACCTGCATTAGAGGCCTCCAGCAGAGGCGAGGGATGAAAGGGCTAAGCCTCGCTCCGTTTTTCCACTGCCCCGCATGGTATATATATATTTATATTATATTATATATATATATATATATATATATAAACACTCCATAAGTGAAACAACGTCATTTTTTCTATGACAAAACGGCGCCGTTTCATTTTACCTGTTAAATCCCCCCTTTGGCCCGTTCATCCTGGCTTCTCGAACTCTCTCTCAGGCTCACTCTCTTGCGCTCTCTTTGTCTCTTTCTCTTGATCTCTTCTCTCTCTCTCTCTCGAGCATGACATCTGAAGGCTGAGACTCGCCATCGCTTCGTCCATCATTTGCTGCGCCAAAGGTAAGACTCCTTACTCTAGACCTCGATTGGAACCTAGATTTTTTTTTTTTTGAGTTTTCGATTGGAGATTGGAGATTGGAGGAAGGGTGAGTTGAATCGGGAATGGAGGATATGAATGATTGTGAATTTGTGTGCTGTGGATTCTGATTTGTGCAAATGTTTGAAATTGAACGAATGTGTGTGGCGTGTGCACTGTGTTTGAAGGGTTTTTTTTTTTTTGTAGTTTGTAGCTTTTCGGATTTGAAACCCTAAATTAGTTTAGTGTGCTGTGGATTATGATTTGTGTAAATGTTTGAAATTGAACGAATGTGTGGCGTGTGCACTGTGTTTGAAGTTTTTTTTTAGTAGTTTGTAGCTTTTCGGATTTGAAACCCTAAATTAGTTTAGGATCTAAATCCAAAACCCTAAATAAATTGATTTAGGAGTTCAATTGAAACTCCTGAAATTTTAATTTAGGAGTTTCGGATTTGGACTCTAATTTTTAGGGTTCCAATCCGAAACCATAAATTGATTTACGGATTTCAATTTACACATCTAAATCAATTTAGGGATTCAATCCAAAACTCCTAAATAAATTGATTTAGAGGTTTAAATTGAAACCCCTAAATTTTAATTTGGGGTCTTTGTACTGATGCTCCTACCAAATGGAACTCGACCTTCTTGATGTTGGAAGCGGCCCAAGAATATAAGGCAGCCTTTTAATTATTGGGTGATGAATACATTCAATATGCCAAATACTTTGATGAGCAAGGGGGATCAGGAAAGCCTGATGATGATGATTGAGAGGTAGTTTCTACTTTTGTTGATTTTCTTGAGCTTTTTTATGATGTCACATTGAAGTTATCTATTTCTTTATACCCTACATCCCATGAGTTTTGTCAACAAATATATAGGGTAAAAGAAGAATTAGACGACATGTGTAGAGGTCCAATCTAAGGATGAGGGGGATGACATTGACCATGAGGTTCAAATATGCAAGTATTGGGGAGATTTGAGTAGACTTAATATTTTGTTATATGTGGTTGTTATTCTTGATCCTCGTCTGAGAATTTTAGGCATGTTATATGATTTGAGACTTGTGCACGATCAGACATGGGCTAATCTTATTGGTGATATGGCCTGAGACACCCTGGCTAAATTGTATGATGAGTTTAATGTGATTAAGGGTGGTACTGCATCGACTATACCTACACCTACCCCAATGCTTCCTCCAAACACCGGGTCAACAAAGAAGCGTAGATTGGGGTGGACTAAGACCCTCACACAGAATCCCACACTAGTCTGTTAATTTACGGAGGTGATTTCGAAGTTAGACAACTATTTTTCAGGGGATCTTATTCAAGATGATGATGATTTCAAAATATTAGGATGGTGGAAGGCGGTAGCAAAGAAATATTTCATCCTTTCTGAAATGGCCTGCCATATTTTGGCCATCCCTATTAACATCGTTGCATCAGAGTCAGCCTTTAGTACCGGAGGGCGCATATTAGATCCTTTTCATAGTTCATTGTCTCCTACAACTGTGAAGACATTGATATGCACACAGAGTTGGACGATGAGAAAGGATATTCATGTTTCGATTGTTTTAGATTTTAAGGGGACAGACGGGGAGGAGGATGGTGATCAGTCTGGACTGGACCACCTGGTAATTGTTGTTTTTATTTTATTATTTTGATTTATTTATATTCATTTCGATTTCATCAGTATTAATTGTTGTAGTAACACATGAGACGAATCAGACGACGTCTACCTCCGCTGCAATATGAATATGTGCTCAAGGTTCAAATCTCAATGAGTTAATAAAAAGACTATTTGCCGGGGTCACCCCTAATGTCACAGTCAAAGACTCAAACAACTCTATCTTTAGAATATTGAAATTTGAATCATTTGTACGTATTATATATTCAATGATTTGTAATGTTGATACAATGTCCCTTGGACACTTTTATGTTTGTAATTGTTTAGCCTTTTAATTTTGTAATAGCTTAATTATTACTATTTGTTTATTAGGTAGTAGACTAGTAGTCAGTAGTTGCACTTCATTTGCTATAAATTAGTAAATTTATATCAAGTATATATTATTTTTATTCATGTAACCTTTTTTTTTTTCATCCAGTTTTTGAATTTTTTTTTTTTTTTACTTCTAATTTTATGTGCTCAAAATGGCCCAGAAGCTATTTTTGGACCTAAAAGAAAAGGCTTCTAGGCCATTTTAGGCCCATTTCAATAGTTTCTAAACCATTTGTGGCCCATAAACCGCTTCTGGGCCAAAGGCCCAATAGGGGGCGGGGGGCAGACAGATTGACGCCCCCACTCGCACCCCGTTATCCTAGACGGGGTACCCCACCCTCGCACTCTGAGGGTGGGGGACAGGGAGGAAATCCTCTCCCCCTCCCATGCGGGGGCGGGGGGTGGGGTGGGGGCTACCCCACCCCGTAGGGGGTGGGTAGCACTCCAATAGTATGTATATGCACCTTATACACGTTCATACACACTTTCCTTTTCTCCCAAACACAAGATCACACGACAAGTTTTAATCTCCTTCCTTAAGTCCCAAGGATTACCACACTGCACGCACCACCACCCTTAGGCCTTGTTTGCATTCAAAACCTAAATCAACTCATCTCATCTCATCATTACAACTTTCTCAAAGTCTCACATAAAATATAATAAACAATTCAACTTTTTCAAATCCCAAAACAACTTTCCCAAATTCCCACACAAAATATAATAAATTCAACTTTTATTATATTATTCACAACCAATCTCAACTCATTTCAACTTATCTCTGAATCCAAACCACTCCTCAGTCTGCACGTCTCGTTCCCACATATCCACGAAGTATGCGTTTCATTAAAAATTTAAGTAAGTTATGTGACTATTTTATTGGTGATGACTGATATTCCCTTGACACTATTGTGAATAAAATTAGAGAAATTAAAATGTCCAAATAAGCGGGGTTCCTATGCTAGATTTTGCATAAAACAAATGGACTGAGGTTAATTTTATGAAAAATATATATGTTTTGTTATGTAAAGAAAACTTGAAAACAACGTCGTCATTTAACTGCATTACTCAAGAAATCCGTATAAGAAGAGAAAAATATTTTTCTATTATGACATTGTAGACATGAGCTATTTTTGACATTCTGTTTCTGGACTATGCAAAAAAAGCAAATATAAAAATTTGTGCAAGATTATGTGAAGATGATCTGAATTTGTTGTGTTCTGAATCTGTTTTGTGATCTATTATAATATGATGTGACCTCTAAAAACCGGCATGATATTCTATTTTTGTTCTATTATGACCTTACCACAGGTGTAAAATTGTGGCCTTTATTTGAGTTGATACCAACTTTTCTATTTTTGATTCACCCACTTTGGAAACAAAATAGTTTTCTGAGTGGTCTTTTTTATGTGCATACTCATGGCTCCAATAATAATAAGGGGAAGATTTCACATTTTGTTTCTATTCTATTGACTATCAAGGTTTGTACAATCCTACTACAGGGGTTAAACATGAAAATTATGTTTTGATGTGATGATGTTTCAGTTATGCTATGCTAAATGAATTTTGAATAAGAATATTTTTGAACTGTCGCTCTGATATTTTTTATAACATGTTTTGATTTTGCATTTTATTACTTGCTCATTTTTACACAATACTAGTATATGTTATTTGCTTTTTAGCTGTTGATAACTCACTCTTTATCTCAACAATAATTTTTAGATAATTTGAATGTTTCAGTTGAGGATAAAAATTAGGGAGTATGAGCGAGATTATTTAAGCATAGTGGATTAAGTACAAAGGGATGCAATGGTTATTTAAGAATGTTATTCAGTAAATTTGTTGTGCTCTGATGATGTGGTATATTAAGATTTTGTGGTGTTCCTAGTTAATTATTTTGGATTAATTTGTTTAAAATAATTAGATCTACGTAATTGAGAATTTAGAGCTTATATCTGAATTGTGAGATATGATTTTAGTAGAAGATAGTAACTCTTTAAAAAATCCAGAATCGGGCGTTACACTAAAATTCCTATTTGTTGAGATGGCTTGATTTCGGTACATATAATGGAAGTTGGTTTTATGTGGATGAAAAGTAAATTTTCTTCCAAAATTTTAAAATTCCACTTTTTGCATGGGAGTGAGGATTAGGTTAATGGGCTTTGAATTTAAGTGATTATTTCACCATAACTGCATGTCTAACTGTCTCTATTTATTGGCTCAATTAGTCAATTTCTCAAATATCAGCTTTGTCCATAGATTTAAGTGGTTTCATGCTAAGGACAATGCTAACTCATGAGCATGTACCACTGGACATGCCCCTTAGTGCATTTGAAATTTTTTTTTTCAAATATTTTTGAAACGTATTTGAACATTTAGAAAAAATACACACATTCATGACTAATAATCATTTTTTTAATTATTAAGAAAAAAATTAACATATATGAGCATTCAAATTATGGGGATAAAATCAAGGGACTACTTAGCATTTTCCTTCAAGCTAAATCATTTAAACCTTGTTATCTTGTTTGATCAATGTATTTTATTTCTCTATTTTCTAATTCTTAGCTACTGATTCTAAAATCTCTATTTAACAAAAGCACTATTAAACATGAGGGGTTTTTTTTTTTTTCTTCTCCTTTTTCTTTTTTCAGGATGAATATGGATCGAAAAACTTAAAATAGAGAAATTTGGTGGCTAGAATAATTTCAATTTATTGACGCATCAAGACGCCTGTTATGTTGCAACAAAAAGGTTTGATGAGTTTCTTGATGGCAACATATTGTCGATATTAACGGAGGAAGAGTACTTAATATATAGAACTTGACGAGAAATTGCATTGCACGTATCTATTGAATGGCCATATTTTTCTGAGAAAATATACTTACAACCGTGAATTGCGTAACCGCCGCGTAATCGCTTTAAAAAAATGAATAAAACATGGGACCCACATAAAAAAAATTAATTTTTTAATAATGGACCCCACTCTTTTTCAAAGCGATTACGCAATGGTTACGCACTTTACAGTTGTATGTAGAATTACTCTATTTTTCTAGGCTATTTGTATCCACTCTCCTCGCCACAAGCTGCCCAAGACTGCAACGAGTTGCACTGCCACATCTTGCCACCAAGAAGCTGCACGTAGCATAGCCCGCTAACTGACCACATTGCATAATCCATGTAAACATCACCATTAGCCACAAACATGCATCGTCGACCACCAAGCCCAGTCTCTGGCCGCCATACACAGTGCATGCGGAGGATGTGTGTCACCATGCATCCTAGAAGGCCACCAGGATATCTTCAATGAAGAGATGGGACCACCAGTAGACACCACACCAAGTGTCTCAAGTTTGCAAAGTCTTAAAAATGTGATTTTGATTATTACACTGACTCGTCGCTACAGTGTAGTTGAGCTCTATCTCCCGTCACTATAGCACAACCGAGTTCACCCTCCCTTCGTAGCAGTGCAGCTAAGCTCTATCTCTCGTAATTACAGCGCGGTCAAGTCATCTCCTGCCTTAGCAATGCGATTGAGTCATCTCCCACATCAGCAGCGCGGCTAAGCTCTATCTCTCGTCACACCAGCAAGGTCGAGTTAGCTCCCGCCCAAGTAGTGCAGTCGAGCCCTGTCTCCCATCGCTACAGCACGATTGAGTTCAATCTCCCGCTGAAGCAACGCGGTTGACCTCTGTCTCACACTACAGTGCAGTCAAGTGATGTAACGACCCGGCCCAATAATTCTAAGGTCAGAATGTTCGATAAAATGCTTGAGAGAAAGAATATTTCCTTGTATATTCAATAGTGGGTGCAGCGTCTATAAATAGACCTTTACAATGAATAAGACAAATACGTACATAATGGTTTACAGCAGAGAATAACAAGTCACAGCAAAAAGCAACAAACAATTATTCCTAATGTACATTCTAGAAGAAGGAATCAATATTCCAGTGCTATGAATCATCGTGTATCTGCTACAAGGATGATTTGGAAACTGTGAGTCTGTGATATTATCATTGAGACTGATACGCCCCTTCAAATCCAAGGGGGTATCGACCACATTGAGATTCGACTTGAAGTGCAGAAATTTATCGGCAACCAAGGGCTTTGTTAGAACATCTGCAATCTGATCTTTGGAACTGATAAAAGATACACGAAGCATTTTGGCAGCAACACGATCTCGAACAAAGTGATAATCTATGTCCATGTGCTTGGTTTTGGAGTGATAAACAGGATTAGCTGAGAGATATGTTGCTCCAAGGTTATCGCACCAAAGAATTGGAGATTGAGGAAGAAAAATACCAAGCTCACGTATAAGTGTTTGTAACCAGATAAGTTCAGCGGCTGAGGCAGCAACAGCTTTGTATTCCGCTTCTGTTGAGGATCGAGCCACAATCTTTTGCTTCTTTGAACTCCACGAAAGTAGATGTTTGCCAAGATATATGCAGTAGCCTCCTGTTGATCTACGATCGTCTGGACATCTACCCCAATCAGCATCAGAGTATGCTTGAAGAGTGAAGTTGGACTGAGGTTGAAAAAGAAGGCCATGATTTATGGTAGCTTTGAGATATCGAAGGATTCTCTTCACAGCACTCCAGTGTGTAGCTTTCGGGGCATGAAGAAACTGACATACCTTGTTGACAGAGAAAGATATGTCAGGTTGAGTTAAAGATAGATATTGTAGACCACCAACCAAGCTTCTGTATAAAGTGGCATCTTCAAACGCTGGAGCATCAAATTTTGACAATTTCAGAGAAGCAGCCATGGGTGACATCATTGGCTTGGCATGAAGCATGTTGCTTTGAGTTAGAAGGCTCTTAATGTATTTACGTTGTGTCAACAGAAGACCTTGTTTAGTGTAGTCAACCTCAAGTCCAAGAAAAAAAGATAGTTTTCCAAGATCCTTCACAGGGAAAGCTTTGCTGAGAGCATGAATGAGGTCAGTTATGGAAGAAGTATGAGAAGCCGTGATGACTATATCATCAACGTAAATCAGCAAAAAAATTGTGGTATGAGCATGATGAAAGATAAACAATGATGGGTCAGCTTTAGATGTAATGAAGCCATAATTAAGAAGCCAAGAGCTGAGTTCAGCAAACCAGGATCTTGGAGCCTGTTTGAGGCCATACAGAGCTTTATGGAGCTTGCACACATGGTTGGGACGTAGAGGGTCTATGAAACCTTGAGGTTGTTGCATATAGACTTCATCAGTGAGTGTTCCATGGAGGAAAGCATTGTTGATGTCCAATTGGCGCAGTGGCCATCTTCTGGTAACAACAATGGACAATATGAGACCTATGGTGGTCGGTTTGACCACGGGGCTGAAGGTCTCGTTGTAGTCAATTCCAGGCTGCTGATGAAAACCTTTTGCAACTAACCGAGCCTTTCTTATGTCAAACGAACCATCGGCGTTGGTTTTTGTTTTGTAAACCCACCTGCAACCCAGTACGTTAGAAATATTAACAGGTGGTACAAGACTCCAAGTGTGGGTCTTCATGAGAGCAGTGTACTCTTGTGCCATAGCTTCACGCCAGTCTGAGAATTTTGAAGCTGTAGAGTAACTTGTAGGTTCATCAGGCACAGTAGCAATAGTGAGAAAACAATGGCGAGGCGGGTACGGAATAGTTCCATCAGAGGCAATACGTGGGCGGAGAGAGTTTGTGGTTGAGCGAGTTATTATAGGTGAGCGTGGAGGGACAGGATTCGAGAGAGAGGGAGCTTGAACTTGAGAGAGAGGAGATGAATCGGGATTAGGAGAAGCAGAGGTGTCGAAGGTTGAAGATGAGGGTATTATTGGGTTGGGTAGATGTGAAGTGGGCCTGGACTGTGATGGGCTAGGGCCGAGTAACGATGGGGAGATTAATTCAGTCGGTAATGGGCTAGGTGATGAAGAGCCAGGGAATGGACCGAGAAGAGAGTTTGGGAAAATAGGTAAAAGAGTGTGAGATGTTGAAGTTGATAGAGATGAAGTGGGCCGTGTCATTTTTTTGTAAGGGAATAATGTTTCATGAAAGCGGACGTCGCACGAAATGTAAAGTCGGTTTGTGGTGAGATCAAGACATTTATACCCTTTGTGGGTATTGCTATATCCTAAAAATATGCAGGAAGTTGAACGGAAATTGAGTTTATTTGGCAAATATGGACGTAAATTTGGCCAACATTCACAACCAAATACCTTTAAGAAATTATAATCAGGT
This sequence comes from Juglans mandshurica, assembly GCA_022457165.1. Lineage (NCBI taxonomy): Eukaryota > Viridiplantae > Streptophyta > Magnoliopsida > Fagales > Juglandaceae > Juglans > Juglans mandshurica. The sequence goes on from CM039629.1 coordinate 17,879,558, forward strand.
TCTTTTTTATGTACAAGAAAATAAGGTAATTGATTATTAAGAGTGGGAGAGGGTAGAAGATTGATGAGATATACCGCTGTTTCAAAGGCTTCAGTCCAAAAAGTAAAAGGTAAGGAAGCTTGGGCTAGAAGAGCAAGCCCAGTTTCCACAATATGACGATGTTTTATTTCGACAAGCCCATTTTGCTGATGAGTATGTGGGTAGGAAAAACGATGTTTAATTCCAAGTTTTTGACACATGGAGGTGATGGGTTTGAATTCACCACCTCCATCAGTTTGTAATGTTATTAACTTGGTTTTAAACATGTGTTCAACAAGAGGTAAAAAAATGGAGAAAATATTAATGGCATCAGATTTGAGTGAGAGGAAAAATCCATGTGAATCTTGTATAGTGATCAACAAAAGATAAATAATATTTAAAGCCCATGCGAGAAACACAAGGAGCAGGGCCCCATAAATCTGAACAAACCAATTCTAAGGGCCCTTTAGAGGAAAAACGACTGGACTTAAAGGGAAGTTGACAAGCTTTTGCAAGTGGACACTCAGGACATTTAAACATAGCTTCAGTGGAGACAACAGGCAAACACCTTGTGCGCAGGATGCAGGAGACTTGATCCATCCTTCGATGCCACTGGGCAATGGAAGCACGTTCACCAAAATGAACCGAGGGAGAGAGGGAGTTGGTGGAACTGGTTGCTGTTGATGGAAAAACATAGAGCCCGTTACGGGTTGGTCCTGTGAGGAGGATTTTCCCGCTCTGAGAGTCCTTCACAAAGAAGTGAGTGGAGTGAAATTCAAAGAAACAACGATTATCAACACAGAACTTTAGCACAGAGACTAGATTCTTAGTAATGGAGGGAACATGTAATAGATTTTGAAGAAGAAAGGAAGAAGAGGAAGTGGGCATAGAAGAATCACCGTAAGCACTGATAGAGAGACCATTACCATCACCAACCCGAATTGTTTCATCACCATTGTATTGTTCTGAGGACAAGTTCAAGTTGCTCATGTCGTTAGTGATGTGGTGAGTTGCTGCTGAGTCTGGGTACCATGAGTTATCGTGGAATCCATTTTGAGCAGTGTAGCTAGCTGTGTTTGCAGAGAAGTTTGAAGGAGCCTTATATTGAAAAGCATTGTTAAATTGGTTTCGGCATTGAAGAGCTACGTGTCCAACTCTATTGCAGACTTGACAAGTGGGACGTGCCGAGTGTGAAGCAGTGTTGGTGAAGGACATGCGTCCATGACCATTATTATAATGTCGTCCCCTGCCACGACCATTTCTACCACCACGCGAAGACCCACGAAATTTGTGCTCATGTGATGTAGCAGTGCTGAGATTTGCAGAAATTTCTCCAGAGGAAATGAAAGATTTAGCAATATGAGACATACGGGTTTCTTGAATAAGTAACAATTGATACAACTCATGGGAATTGAGAGGATCAGTTCGTGTAGTAATAGAGGTGACAAAGTTCTCATAAGAAGGACGTAACCCATTTAAAAGGTAAGTAACAAGTTCTTTGTCAGATAAATGGCTTCCATTGGCAGCCAAAGAATCAGCAGGCATTCGGACCTTGCCGAAATATTCAGAGATAGTTTGCTCCCCTCGTGAGAGATTAGTGAGTTGAAAACGTACCTGAAACTCCTTAGCTTGAGAGTGGGAGGAGAACATTGAGGCAAGCTTGTTCCAAAGATCATATGCCGAAGTAGAGGAAAGAACATGACTGAGAATGGATTCAGACAACGACGAGAAGAGAATACTGAGAACTAATTGGTCTGTGCGGTGCCATGTATGGAAGGCAGGATTAGGTTTGGGTGGAGAATCGATTTCAATGAGAAACTTAAGAGGTGCAGTGGAGGTGCCGTCTACATAGGAGTATAGATCTTGGCCCCTTAGATAAGCTGAGGTTTGAACTTTCCATAGAAAGTAGTTCTCTGTGGTTAGTTTGGTAGAGATAAGATGAGAGAAGGAGGATGAGGAGGAAGAAGGAGGAGGAGGAGGATTTGATGAAGACGAGGCCATGGATCAGTGTGGACAGTGTGTCAAATTGCTCTAGATACCATGTTCGATAAAATGCTTGAGAGAAAGAATATTTCCTTGTATATTCAATAGTGAGTGCAGCATCTATAAATAGACCTTTACAATGAATAAGACAAATACGTACATAACGGTTTATAGCAGAGAATAACAAGTCACAACAGAGAGCAACAAACAATTATTCCTAATGTACATTCTAGAAGAAGAAATAAATATTCCAGTGCTATGAATCATCGTGTATCTGCTGCAAGGATGATTTGGAAACTATGATATTATCATTGAGACTGATACGGAATGTTGATAATTTGTTTTGGGCCTAAAGTGTATTTAATGGGCCATATTGGATAAGCCCACGAACTATAAATTATTGAGACTAATTAAGAGTTTTAATTAGTCTCAATAACTAGGTTAAATCTTATTTATAATTTATTAAACAAGTTAAACTCATTTTAGAATTTAAAGATCAGCAATTAGAAATTTATTTCAATTTAAAACTACCACTAATTGAAATCCCTACGCATTCTCAGTCACTGCCAATCATATATTAAATGAACTACTAGAGTATGTTCTTAATTTCAAACACACTAGGACTACGATTCTAGAATCGTCTTCACCTTAAAATTCCTAAACCCAACCCATACCATCCTATAAATAGAGTCCAATTCACTGTACATGCACCTACATCTTCAAGCCTAGGCTTTTGTTTTTAGCTCTCTTTTTACTTTGAGCATGTAGTAGCCCCATCTCCCCCACCATGAAACACGACAAGGCCACCATGTCTCTTCATCCCTCCTAATCATAGCCACCATCGTCCCTCCAATAGACTGTGATCAATTTTATATCAAAAATTTTAGAAAGCAACACTACAAGATAAGTAGCTTAATCATAAATTAGGATTAACATACGTTAGTTAGTTATATATTATTATTATTAAAGCTAGTGTATATATACCATGTATGCCATGATATTTGTAAGCACGACATTCATCATGTTTTAGTCTACATATTATAGTTATGTATATATTATGCATCTCATACATCTCACATTGCATAAGACACGTGAGCTTTCATAAAATCAAGTGTAAGAATAGAACAATTTGATAAGATGACCATTTAGATGCATGGTGTAAGGGGACTTCTCCCCTTAGGAAAGGCCCACAGGACCTTGCCCCAGAAACCCAGCCCAATCGGGTTTTATCCAAGCAAGGAGCGGAATGTCAACCAGGGAAAGGCGCCATCTAGTCGACAAGACAGCTCGACTTGACACAAAGGTGGCCACCCTTGGGAACAGAATGTGCACAGAATACACGAAAAACACGGAGGACCATCGATTCATCGGCGTTAGGTCATCAATGAATCGTATAAATCAGATTGAGGGTTAAGGAGCCACCCTACATTAATGGTGCTGCTAATTAAGTCACACTCCATAATTATGAAGCCAACACTGAGCCACGCTGCATTTAAAGGTTCTGAAAAAATGAATAGTATGAGGAACCCAGACTTCATGAGAGCAGACATGATCTGCTCTTCAGACCTGTAGTATAAATAGCTGCTCCCAAGTATGAGGAAACTCTCTCTAAGCTCTAGACTTTCTTACTTATTTACTACGCTTCAAGAACATTTACTGACTTTGGCATCAGAGGTTCTCCGGCCCTAAGGCCGCCATCTCAAAGCCGCACTATATTCTTCTTTGTGCAGAGCTCATTTTCGAAGACCTGAATTATTGGAGTTTAGCCCAAGGGTGTGCGAAACACGATATTAACACATGGTACCAATAAAATTTATGAGTGGATGTGAAAGTCACGGAGCTTAGCATGACCCATTATAGTATGCTAGAATACTATTAACGGCTTCCCTTGCGGCCTCAGGATGTGGGCTGGTGCACAACCTTGCACATATGGTTAAGTGTATGTGCCAGTATGATATGTAAGATAAGCCAGATAAACTAAGATAAGTCATGCATATCATAAGCATACGTATAAATGATCATGATTTTAAATCTCAGCTTGAAATATTTTATAAAAAATCTTATGTTAAGTATGTTTATGTTATGATGAGTATTTTACTAAGTCATCGAATCATTTTAGTTTGTTCTATGTTTTTAAATCACCCAGGTCAGAATATTTATGAAAGTAGAGTTACAGAACAGGACATAGTCAAGGGAGGCATAATAATGGCCTAGTTCATATATAGAAATTTTAAGTTATGATTTTTTATGGCACGGACATTGAGAAATTTTAATAAATGATTTCTCGAACTCTCATTTACGATTTCAGTATTTTAACTCAAAACAAGGAATCTTTGTATCTAGGGTTTCTTTAGATAAAATAAAATGTTTTTAAGTCAAGTTCAGTCGTAGCACTTCGACTTCCCCGTAAATTTCTAAAAGTTATTTTATTCCTAAACCTGGAGAATGGGGTGCTACAAGTCATCTCCTGCCTTAGTAGCGCAGTTGAGTCATCTCCTACGTCAGCAGTGCAGCTGAGCTCTGTCTATCGTCGCATCAGCGCAGTCGAGTCACCTCCAGCTCAAGCAACGAAGTTGAGCTCTGTCTCCTAACACACTTGTGCGGACGAGCTCCTTCTCCCGCACCCATCAATGCAATTGAGGTTCGTCTCCCATCAGAGTAGTGTGATCGAGCTCTATCTCCAGAACCCAGCGCGATCGATTCCAGATTGCTTGTTCTTGAGGTTGATGCTCCGCCCTCATGCCTCAACGTCCAAATGCCACCTAGCGTAGTCAATTTCAAATCCTGTCTTATTCTTGAGGTCAACGCGCTCGCACCTTGGCGGCTAAGGGAGGGAACAACTCTCCTAACTATCCTAGTCTCTTCTCTCACCCAGCCAGTCGATTTAAAATCCTACCTGGTTCTTGAGGCCGATTCTTCATGCTCGCACCTATTTAGGTGATTTCAAATATCGCTTGTTTATTTAGGGCAATGATCCGCGCTCGCCCCTCGGCAGCATCATATTTTCCAACAAATGTCGAATGCTTGCACTCCTGCCACAACCACCGTTAGCGAGTTACTTTTGGAAACAAGTCTCGGGGCTCCACAACTGCCTCGAGGAGGGTTTCATTCTAAAATGAGTCGAAGGGCTCGAAAACTGCCTAAGATGGACCCAGAGGGTCAACGGCTCCATAACCACTAAAGCGCAAGTTACTAAAAACAAACTCAAACATCTACACCAAAACAAAAAATCAAACAACAACTCATATCAAGTGGCAAAAGCCAACATAACACTTGTAGGAAAACACACTCATTGCTAGCGAGCACTGTCTCCTACCAGAGTAGCACGATCGAGCTCTGCCTCTTGCCGTAGTAGCATTGTCGAGCTTCATCTCCCACTAAAGCTGCGCAGTCGAGCTCTATCTCTCACTGTAGTTGCGCAGTTGAGTTATGTCTCCCTCAACCAACATGGTCAATTCTAGATCTTGCCTAGTATGCGGCAACGAGGTCGAGCTCTATCTCCTACGCCCAAAGCGGTTGGTTCCAAAACATGCCTGGTCCGTAGTAGCGCGGACGAGCTCGGTCTCCCGCCGAAGCAGAGCGGTTAAGTTTTGTCTCCCATGACCAGCATGATCGATTCCAAATCCCGCCTGGTCTATAGTAGTGCAGTCGAGCTTTGCCTCTTGCACCCAGCATGGTGGATTCCAAATCCCACCAATTTCGCAATAATGCGGTCAAGCTCTTTCTCCCACCGCAACAACCCATTTGAGCTCAGTCTCTCGCACCCAGCGCAGTCGATTCCTGATCCCTCCTGGTTGTCTAGGATGATGCTCCGCACTTGCACCTTGACAACACCATCTTCTCCAACAAACTCCAAGCGATTGGTTATCAAGCAAACGCTTGCCACCTTGCGATATCGAGTCCTACTCCCGCCTAGCTCTCCAAGCCAAGCTATGCACTCAAAAATCATCATGGTTTCGACAAATGGAAGATCAAGGACCAATCTTCAGAGTTTATTTTTACAAATAGCTTGATTTGAAGATTCTCGAAGTCCTCTAGTGGAGCAAGACAACCTTAGAAATCATGCGGTTATTGGAAGGGGTAAAAATATCCGAAGCCCAACCCAAGGGGGGTCTTACTTATCATAAGGGAAGAGAGAGAGGAGGAAATAAGGGAAAGGAGGGGACATAAATTAACAACTAATAGGGGAAGGAGGAGGGATCGAATAAAAGGGATTTTGGGACTTCCAAGCTTCTCCCATACTCTTATGGGCGATTGAGGGAGAGATTCTGAGCTATGAGAGATCATAAGGGACTGTAAAATATTTCTATTTATTGTGAATTTGCACTCAAATGACTTGTTGGCGTAGGCCCAATGCCAAACCACGTAAATCTGTATGTTTATTTTCCCGTTTATGTTTGCTGTGCTATCTTTTATTCACTGCATTGGACATACGTATGGACACCATATTGCCACTTCGGACCGACAACGGGTGCCCAAACCCAGATCGATCAAGGCCTGAATAGTCACTGTGGGTCGAAGATAACTCCTTCACGCGGCCTGTTCCTACAAAACAAGCATCAACAGTTACAAGCTTCCTCTCAAACATAGCGACAATCCTTGTAAGTTACTAAGGTTTGTTTGTTGATCCAAAAAGTAGTTTTGCTTACTGTAATGGGTGCATGGCCATCGAGCGCATGGCCATCGAAATGGGAGGCTTGATGATGCAAATAGTCTGATGCATTGCTAATCCGATTATACGGATCGGAAAAGAAAATAATTTGTACAGTTTTAGGTTGAAGTCACGTGCACTCTATTTAATAAAAGAGCAAATCTATAACTCAAGTAAAAAAAACTCACCTTTTAATGATGTTATTTGAAGGGGAGTACAGTACGTAGAATTTATATATTCTAAAATTGTATCTAATATTACTCATATATAAATATATATATATACAAACGTGGTATGTAGCACACATTTATAGGCTTGTGCATAAAAAGCTTTGGCCCGCACCGTCCATAACATCCGATCCGTCCAACCCGAATAAATACGGGTTCATCGGGTCAAAGTATAATAACGGGTTTAGAGATGTCAAAACCGTCGAAACCAAAAACTTCTATAAATCTCCTCCCCACTGCGAAACCCTATCCACTGTCGCCCTCTTCATCTTCTTTCCATTTCATTTCAGTCCATTAGTCTTCACACCGAGCACCACCAACGCCTTGCCACCGGTAATCTCTCTCTCTCACTCTAGACTAAGTCCGTTAGTCCGTCAGTCTCTATGAATTGATTTTTGCTATATTTCTTGGTGATATTTGCCATTTGCGAGTGTTCCTATTTTTCTTTGGGGGCCGATTGCATGCACAAAAATAAGAGAAAATCATCTACCTTTACAAAATAAAAAATTAAAGAAAAAAAAAAGAAATGGGTCTGGATGAACTACCTCTCCCTTATGCTCTGGGTTGCTGGGATTTGACGAGTAGCACATCACACTTTTCTAAACCAAGGCCAACGTGAACCAGAGCACTTCACTTTCTTGCATTTCTTGGTAGTATTCTACTCCAGAGCTTGCTCTTGTCGGTTGGATCTAAAGATCTAGGTGAGATTTGAGATATTTATCTCTTCGTCTTCTTCATGTTTCTTGGTTTCTTGTCCCAGTCTTCATGTTTCTGTGCACGACATGTGCCTCTAGTTAAGTCTGATGTAGCCGGTAGGTAAGATAAATAGATATATATATATATATAAAAGTAAATTAATATTTTTGTTTTAAAAAAGACCCGACCCGTCCCGTTAAGTGCAGGTCGGATCAGATCGGTTTGGCGCATAAATAGTGTCAGGTCGGGTCAACTCGGGCCCAAAACCAGCTACTGTTCATCGGGTTGCAGCCCTACACATTTATAGATAATGATATACTCACAACTCTTTTGTAATTATTTTACAACTGATCACTTTACAGTCAACCAATGCAATTCTGCTACTTGATTAAAAATGGATTTCAATGTTACATAATTACCCTCTATTTTATATAGAGTTGTAAGATGGTCATTTTTTGATTAAAAAGAGTCAAAGTACTAATACTTTCTTTTTTTTTTCTTTTCTTTTATTTTTAATGTAAGCTAATGTAATAACTTCCACATCAACAATGTGTTTGTTATGCCAATAAAGAGACATGGAAATAAATTTATTTTTATTTTTTTAAAATAAATATATCTATTTACAAACCTCTTTATTGCAAATAGATATATTTTGTAAACCTCTTTATTTGCACATCAAGCATATCGTTGATGTAGAAGTATCCCACTTCAGTTTACATAAAAAAAAATAATATATATATATATATATATGTATGATTAAAGATAATAAATTTAAGAGATATTTTATTTTACTATTTACAATCCTCCCTTGACACACTCAACACTGCTCATGTCTAATGATACATAATGGTATATATTATAAAAAAAAATTACTAATGTATTTTTTAAATGTAATCATGAGTTTAATAAATGGGTTTTGCTATATATCTGTCTACACTCTCTACACACCATGCACTTAATTTTTTTTTTTTTTTTAGTTCAATACACTAGGTGTGTTGAGTGTGTGATAAATAGTAGAGTATGAAGAAGATTTTTTCTTAATAAATTACTTGTTTTCAAGCCGCGGCCAAATCATTCGAAGCAGAATGCCAGGGTGGATGCTTTGGTCGGGGCTTGTCCATATGGAACTGGAACGGGCATTAATGAATTACGATGTGCATATCTACCCATCCGCCTGCATGGTTCCGCGCGTGCTTCTGCAGCGTCTGTTATCTTCATTGGCGATTTAACATTTAATAGGTTTATGGGCAGACATAATTGTTATCACGTTATGTCTTCAATACAAACCTCAAGCCGGACGGGTGCATTTTATATTTTTACACCCACCAATGAAAATTTACTACTTAAGAGTTGCAAAAACTCCTTTTCTACACCTGCATGCAGGAAAACCTTTCCACACTCATCAGCAACGATTCCTCTCCCCCTTCCTCTCGCAGCACCGATTTCTTCTGCCTCTCCCTCCCCCATCTGGAATACCTTGACAAATGCCCAACACCCCTGCTTCAGCCAGAAAAAAAAAAAAAAAAACGAAAACACAACCCAAACAACATTTCATTCAATAGCATTATCGATATAGAAATGCTCAAAATGTTCATTCTGATTTTCTCTCTTTTTAATGTTCAAAAATAGAAATTATTATTTATTTTCTTCTATACATTGCTTGCTCACGATAATAATGGAGGGTGTTTTTGTATCAGAAGTGGGAAGAAACAAAATGAAGAACTAATGTATAAAGAATTTATAAAAATCCTAAAAACCCTTTCCATTTCATCGAAAATATATAAACAACAACTAGTAAGTAATTTCATTACCAACGAAACCCCTAAACACTTTTTTTATTATTGAATTTAACATGCACACAATTCATCTTGAGCCCATGACCTCCTTTTGGTTCAAAACTTACCAGGGAATGAGCTGATATTTGAGCAAAAGTTGAATATCAAAATTCGAAACCAAATTAAAAGGGAGATCGATTGAGGGGAGAGGGAGAGCCCCTGTGCACCTGTGGGGTGAGAAAGAGAGTTCAAGCTTCAAGAGAGAGAGAGAGAGAGAGAAGCGACTGAGGTGGAGAAACAAAGATGGGGAGGGGAAGGGTCTGAAAGTAGGATTTAATTGTCTATAATCAAATCTATTTTTCATTCACTACAAATCTTACGTGTCATGTGTTAATTGAATGGTGTAAATCTACCATTCTCACCCATCTGGCTCCTAGCTTGACTCTTTCATATATTCTATCTATTTATGCTAGAAAATAAAAAACGAAAATAAATATGACTTCCATATATAGATAGCAGTTTGCAACACAACTTAGAGAACAAAATTAAGCAGCACCGTGAACATCATTGTTATTGTTTATTTTTGTTTTTGTTTCACATAAGAAGTTGAATAATTGATGACTTTTCACGGGAAAATTTGATCTCCCCTTTCCTTTTTCTTTTGTTTATGTTTTGCTTTTGCTTTTGTTTTGTTTTGTTTTTTATTTTGTTTTTTTGGTGTTCGAGAAATTTTTAGCTTTTACTTGCACCAATAATTTCAATCGACTTTTAATTTCTTGAGATAACAAATTAAAGAAACTGTTAATGTCGTATTTTGCACATTTTTAGGTTAGACTCCGACAACTCAGGTCTTTCAAAATGGACCTGCAAAGGATATGGCCAAGACAACTTTTTAGGTTAGACTCCGACAACTCAGGTCTTTCAAAATGGACCTGCAAAGGATATGGCCAAGACAACTAGAGAGGGCGGTCTTGGGGTCGGGGATCAATTTCCGATGTCAAAGAGTTTTCTCGTACCAGGAGCTTGCTATTTATACCGTGGGTTGGAAGATGTGCAAATCGTGTTTGTCTCCACAGAGTTCATGCCCCTCCTACTGTTTCTGCTATCAGAATCTTTTAATGCGGTGTGGCTCTGCGACGGCACAATAAATGTGGCTTGTAGCTCGGTAGTGGAGCCATTAATATGGCTTCCAGGCCATGCTTTTATCCCTTGTGAGTCGTAGACATTCTGATGTCAATAGATTGAGGGTCTTTTGCATTTCCCGCTGTGTCTCATGCAAGTCCCAGGTTCAGAAGCGGCCGTGCGATGTCAAACTGACATGTCCTATCGGTTACTCAACTCCTTTCCCTGGTAGACACCCTATTCCCTGTACAGTCCTAATGACTCTTGGGCCGGGCATTGGGCCGAGGCCCAGTGGGCTTTGTGAAGTGGGAAAAATCCCCTTTAGTTAGTTACCTTGCCAATAAGTCTGAGAGGAATTCTTTCTTCATTCCTTTAACCTTTGCACTGCAAGACTACCCGACCTTTTTGTTCTGAGCCAAGCAACGGTTTGGCTTCCATTTATGTGGCTGTATAGCGACGATTACGCTTCGCATTGAATGGCATCCCTACGGTTCTTTCATCATAACTTCATGTCAGACAGTCATTTTTTTACACATCGTATCATAAGATACATTCTGTGGAAGTCACGAAAATCGAGAGATTCTGGTACTTTGGGGGACACATGGAGTTATGTTGCCTCGGGAGTTCGAACTATATAAGGACCCTTCCCCCCTTGCTAAAGTCATTTCACTCATTCTTCCTTTTGCTTTGTTCTTTGTGTTTCTTGCTCACAGCTTGAGTCTTTCGTTCCTTTGTTTTCTTTTAGTTTTTTCTCGAAATTCCTTTACTTTCCTCTTGATCTCTCATGACTCTGAAGAAACCTTCACACCCTTCTAGACAGGTTGGGTCCTCTGGCGATGCTCGGTCTACTGTTGGCCACGGTGGTACCACCCTAGAGGAATTCACCGGATTTACATGGCGATCGGTGGTGACTCCTATCGAACTGGAGTCGTTGAAGGAGACCTCTAGGGTCCCTTTGAAAGTGGTGACTCATGTCAAAGGAGACCTAGAAGGGACCCTATAGGTCTCCTTCAATGACTCCAGTTCGACAAAAGTCACCACTAATCACCATGTAAATTCGGCGAATTCTTTTGGGGTGGCACCACTGTGGCCAACGGTAGCCCGAGCATCGCCAGAAGACTCAACCTGTCCAGAAGGGTATGAAGATTTCTTCAAAGCCATGAGAGATCAGGAGAAAAGTAAAAGAATTTCGAAAATTCAACCAAAATAGATGGGAACGTAAATCCCAGCTATCAACATAAGAATTAAAGATTTCCTTAAAAGGCAAAAATATTTCAAATTACATTCTTGAAGGTGTAAATAACTAATTTAGGGAAGGTTTGAATATAAAAGCCTCTCATCTCATTTAATCATTATAATTTTTATAATTTTTTATATAAAATACAATAAATAATTTAACATTTTCAAATTCCAAACTAAAAATAATATTTAAAAATATTTTATTCAACTTTCAAATTTCATCTCATCTCAACTCACTATTTAAATCTCTCACAGTCCTAAACGACCAAAGCATAGCCTGGTGACTATGGCGTCCATGTCGATGAGATCAGCTTAATTATAGTCTTATGCGAAACTCAAATATTTGTAATAAAAAGTATCTAATTAAGCTAGAGTCTATATGTTCTTGTTATTTTTGTGTCGATGATCTACCGGCCTGCGTAAAATTTTCATTTCCAACACATGCATGCCTAGATTTCCAGCCTAATATTTCACTTCTAATTATTTCCAGCGTTTTTATTTTGCATGTCAGTGTTGATCTCAATTTTATATGCCATTGCATTTCAATCCCTAAACGTAGTGTGCTCACATTTCTATGATACAAGTTATTCAGGTATTAATATGAGAAATGCTTGATTTATAAAAGGAATTTGCAAAAAAAATTATAAATTAAAATAACGTAATATGATAATTAGATTATAATTAAAATACTTATTTTATGTAAAACATTTTTGATATATTATATTAAAGGGATGTTTGTGGAATGAGATGAGATGAGAAATCTGAAAATAGTAATGAAATTGTTTATAAATAATAGTTAAATGATTTGAGTTAAGATGTTTTACATGAGATTTTAAAAAATTAATGAAAAAAATTGAATAAAAAGATTGTAAAGTTAAAATATCGTTTGAATATAAATTTTTGATATTGTTTTTATTTTAAAATTTGAAATATTTGAAATATTTTTTATATTATGTTTAAAAGTTTAGAAAAATTATAATAATTAAATAAAAAAATTAAATATTTAAAAATAAAAAAATATTTATGTTCGGGTGATTTCAAATCATCCCTTCTGCCAAAAAAACTCATAAATCACATAAATGATGTCTTTATTGTAGATGTCCTCCTGGTCCTACCTTGCATTTCTGGCTAGCTGACAGAACCACTTAAATGATGGGGTCCATTTTTCTTGGGAGGTCGGTGATCGTTGTAATTCCCATGACAATTTTCATAGAGATCCTACGAATTGGCAGTTGAACTTGTACCCAGTGAATTTAAGGCCCTAGCCTCTGCCTGAAAACAAAAGCCCCACCCCTGTGCCACTACATTTTGCTATATGTACATGCCTATGCCTGCCATCGAAACTGCATCACTCCAAGATCAGGTTGTCTCTCATTTCCACTACCAAAAGGGGAAAAAAATGGCCGCCATTGATAAGCTTGATGTGGAAGTTGAGGTGAAGTCTCATGCAGATAAGTTCTGGGGACTCATAAGGGAGTCTGTCACTGTCCTTCCTAAGTCTTTCCCTATTGATTACAAGAGCATTGAGGTTCTTGAGGGCGATGGAAAGTCTGTTGGATCTGTTCGTCTTGTAACTTATGGAGAAGGTAATATTGGGGTAATTCTTGCCTAAAACTAGTAATAATTGGTAGAACATTGCAAGAATGCCCTTGCAATTTATCAAGGTCTCTCCTCCTTCCAGAGTTCTTTCTTTTTCTTTTTTTTAAAGAGGACGGTACGGGCCCAATTTTATTGATAGTCCTATTTTTTGCGGAAGAAAACCATGGTAATAGCGATACATTATCATCAAATAAAACCAAACTCAGGCATGAAAATACTTAATTCATCCTTTCAGGGAGGTTTAGATTTAGTACTAGCAAGGATTATTTTCTTATCACTTTGAAAGTGTGCACATGATTTGCTAATACCCTTTTGTTCTTGCATGCTAGCTATATAACTTGTTCATGGGTAGTAATCATGCTAGATTCGATTTGTAAATTGTATTTGTGTTGACATTTATCCCTTTATCGATTTTTTTCACGTGTGGATCAGGCGATTTTCCCTCAATTACTTGGGATTTGAACTCAAAATCTGACTTATTATACCATGTTAAATTGCATTGGTTTATTTTGTTTTCATATCTAGGTTCACCTATTGTCAAGATATCCAAGGAGAAGATCGATGCTTTTGATGAAGCAAACAAGACGATGGCATATACAGTGGTGGAGGGTGATATCCTGAAATTCTACAAGCATTTCAGATGCCACATTACTGTAACACCCAAGGGAGATGGGAGCACGGCGAAATGGCTCTGTGAGTTTCAGAAGGCTACCGACGAGGTTCCATACCCACATGTCATTAAGGATTTCGTGGCCAAAAACTTCAAGGAGATGGATGAGCTTGCTCTCAAGGCATAGGTCCCATTTTGGTCTAAAAATCAATAAATAAGGGACAGGCAGTACTGCATTCATCTTCCTACGTAGTTACTCTTTCATGTTGACTGAAATACTTGCATGTTCTGGATGCTGTTATTTAAAGAGATTATGCTGCTATTAGCAATAAATAAGGATTAAACTCGAAATGCATTTGATGATATGATTCCATGATCACCAACAAGCTGTTCTAATTTCTTTATCATCAGCTCTAAGAGAAGCTCGATGTTTTTTACATCATTACATGAGATAAAAATAATATTCGGATGATGAAAAGGAAAAAATAATAAAATTGATGTAGTTGAAAAGAGTAATTTAAATAGAGAACATAGTCTTATTTTTATCTTTTGTCAATCAGTCAAGTAATAAACCAAACCTACATCCGAGGCTGAGTAATATATGGAACAGAGTGAAGAGGTTTATGAAACGACCATTACTCCATATTAGGACGATTACTGAACTCAATTGTGCGGTGCAGTACTGCAAACAGTGGCCCATCACTGTTGTAATGGCTACCATATATATATATATATATATATATACACACACACGCTATATGTTATCATGTGTAGCATTAATTCTTCTGCAGGGATGGAGCAACTAGATAGGTGACTGCCTGGAATTTAAATGCTTGCAATTGGGTCTACATGTAAATCGTTTATTGCCACTATCTTACCTTGTTTGGTCAGAAAATTCTTTTATGTAAATATTTGGTTCCCAGTCTAGCTCATCTCTTATATGGGGAAAAAAAAAAAAAAAAATCACCTACAAGCTGTTCAACACCATGGGTAGTAGTTCATATAGGGAGAGAAATATTTTAATTACAAAGAAATTCCACACAAATAAATTTAAAAACTGACGTGATTTGATGCCATACATTCGATTGTAAAACTATTTTTATTATAAAGTAGATATAACATATCATACGAAGTCATGTTAATTTATGAATTTATTTTTATAAAATCTATTTGTGTCTATAACACTTCTCTGACATGTAATCCCTTTGATTTCCTACTTTTAGAAATAAAATAAGAGTATTATGAGTTCCTACCACAAAAATATCTAATAATTACTCGTTTAATTTCAATGATCATAGAGCAATTGAGGACTTAAAGTATAAGAGGGTAAAGTTTGGCTGAGAGTACTTCACTACTAATTATAAACAGTTCACAATTATTTTTTATTACTATTTGTAATATTATTTTTTTATTACTATTTACAAATCATATGAGTTAGAGCATACGAAGGGTTGATGGGCTCGAGAGAGACAAAATGGTGGTTCGGCCCTGTGGTTTGAGGATTGTGTTTAATGGGTTGTGGGCCTCTTTGTTGGCTTCGATTATTGGCAATTGTCACATCGGTCTTTTTTATTTCACACGTGAGCTTAAGTCAGCTTAACTGGTAATACAAGATTGTATTTACTATTTTTCTTAAATATAATAATTAAATCGATCTTTTTTTCGTCAAGTTAAATTTCTAAAACAAATGATATTAATTTTACATAATATCAAAGCATAAATATCTCTAAGTTCGAATTCTATTTCTACACGTTTTTCCATTTAATTAAATATTCTATGTTATTTATAACATAATTGACAATATGATGTATGGAAGTTTAGGCTTCCTCCACTACATACATGAATTTCCCAATCTTTCTATTCTCTCTTCTTTTCAATTACATCAAATTCTCAATATAAATTCAAGGACCCATAACATTTTGTTATTTGACTCATCATGTGTAGATAATGCAACATTATTATATATATTCATCCGGAATTTATATTATATGTAGGACTATTGTCACTATTGTTAAGGAGTCGTCTAGGTAGGTAATTGAAGTTTAAGATTCTATAAGCATTCGAATAATATTTAATAACCTCGACCCAATCAAAAGTTATGATCATGATGGCCGGAACGTTTTTAACTTGTTTATGAGATTTTCTCGCATTAATTTGGTGACAAAGGACACATGATTTCATGTGAGTCCATAAATAATTAAAGAAAACATGGCCTAATTCCATGACCTAATCGGAAGATCACATGTACATGATCTGTCGAGCTCATGAGGTAGGTACGTACGTCATTATCAACACCCAAAAATAGTACTTTCTCCAAAGTTGAGTCCGGAAATGATCATGTGGAACTACTTAACTTTATTGTTTGATTAAAATTGATTTGATTTCATATTTCAATAAATAAATCAATAAATATTTCAAAAAGAATTGATTTGATTTCGAGTACTATATTATATATAAACCCATGCCAGGAAGTAATAATATATTGCACATGATTCGATTTTTAAAATTTACTTTTGTACTCTTTAATTAATTTCTGGGGGGGTTTGGGTGCATGCATGTGGCCGGGGAGAGAACAAGTAGTTCAACAGACAGGCACAAAGCTGTGCCTGCTTGCGAACGACACTGACGGGGCATTTGTTTGCATTCATTCAAGCGGCAGTGTTCAATCCAGGCAAACGAAGGCCAAAAATCCAATTTCAGTGGCTTCCTCGACGTAGTGCTACAGAAAGTTTCATCAGATTTCTTCCTCTCTCTCAGATCTCAGGTGTCAGTTTTCTTCCTCCGCGTCATGACTCCGTCGTTGATCACTTGCAACAACCCACCTACCCACATTTCGTGAAGGAACCTGGTAAGAGGCTTGAAAAATACAGATGCCTGTAGTGAAAAATCAGAGATGCCTGTAGTGAAAATCACAAATGCCTGCAGTGAAAAATGTGGGTTTATGCGTCGAACATGTGTTTCATATTTCATTGCGAACGTACGGAAGGCCTATAGTGAAAAATGCCCATTTTTTTCAATTTGCGGAACTTGGTTCATTTTCTTAGTTGGGTGGCATTTGTATGGTTATACATGGGTAATTTGTCAATTTTATAACTTTTCAAGTGTCTATTTTGATTGTAAATTTTGGCATAAAATCTTTCTATAACATCAGTTTTATTTTTATGAGAGTTTGGTTATTCAGATTCTATCATATTACACTTGGTTATTCATTTGAATTACGAAGTTATTTAGGTACTGTCATAACTTAGTTATTCAAGTTTTATTTTTTTATTTAGGTTTTATCATATTATTCAGGTTGTATAATATAAATTTTGACACTCGATCAGGTAGCTAGAAAGTAGATCCCAAAGAATAAAAAAAGCACACAAGAAATTTTTTCAAAACAGATCATATATTTTTTGTCATAAAAAAAGAAAAATATCTTTCTTATACAAATGAATGGGTACTCACTGATCATATTCAAAGTTAATATAATATTGAAGGTGCGTGTATCTTGTTTTCATTCTTGACAACCACCCTCATTGCTAAGGTAGATGGAGAAAGAGAAAGAAGACGTATCCCGCATAACAGCTCCTATCACCAATCCATCAACCCAGGTATTGTACACCTCTTTCAACAGTTGACATGTGTTTATTTTATTGCGGGGGTGCGTTGATTACTATTATGTTGCTATATGTTAGGACATATCAAGACCACTTTATCCAAACTTTTCAAACTACATGCCAAGTTACTACGGTCCAGTGCCTCATGCATCGTTACCACCTTTTGTGCCTCCTCCAAGTGCCAGCCCATGTCCATGGAGTAATCAGGTGATTGTTGGATGGTAAAGTAGGTCATATGTGTTTTATTTTATGAATTTGAATATTTGGTCTAATTATTTATTTTTAAATTTTTTTTGGAAAACTACAGCAACACCCATGTAGCTCTACTTCTGCTACCACGTCAAGTACTACTGCCCTGAGTAGTACCGCTACCTTGTATAATTCTGCCATACCAATGATAGGACCTTCTCCGACTGCCTATCAATATCCATGGAGTAACCAGGTGATAATTTCTTAGAGTATTTATTGTAGTTAGTGTGTTTTAATTTTCTGAACTTGAATTTTTGTTCTGATTAATTATGTTTAAATTTTTTTTTTCATGAAAAACTGCAGCAATACCCATGGAACTCTACTTCCGCTACCGCTTCAAGTACTGATGCCTTGAGTAGTTCCGCTGCCGCGTCAAGTACTGCTACCTTGAGTAGTTCCTCTCTCA
Source organism: Juglans mandshurica (assembly GCA_022457165.1). NCBI lineage: Eukaryota > Viridiplantae > Streptophyta > Magnoliopsida > Fagales > Juglandaceae > Juglans > Juglans mandshurica. Next base: position 17,897,735 of record CM039629.1, read on the forward strand.
TGTCAAGTACTGCTGCCATTCATAGTTCTACTGTCGCATCAAGTACTGCTGTCTTGAGTAGTTCCGCTGCGTTGTATAATTCCATGATACCAATGATGGGACCTCCTCCAACTACCTATTTATATCCATGGAGCAACCATGTGATGATATCTTGGAGTATTTATTATAATTAATGTTGAACTTGAATATTTGGTCCAATTATTTATATTTATAAATTTTTTATTGAAAACTGCAACAACACTCATGGAACTCTACTTTTGTTGCAATGGATACTTTCGCTGCAGTGCCTACTTCCGCTCCCATGTCTAGTTTTGCAACTAGTGTCAGCTCTAGTGTAGCTGCCAGTTCTAGTGTACAAACTAATGCTAGTGTCGGTACTAGCTCATGTTCGACTTTACCAACATTTGTTTCTTCGACATCTACCAACCCATATTCATGTGACAATGAGGTGATGTGTTGGATTTTCACATGTTGTCTTCCACATTATCCACAACATATATTGTCATATAATACTTCTTTCCCCCCTAATTTTTAGGAAATTAAAGTGCAGCAAAGTAAGTCTGTTGAAGAAATTAGTGAAGCCACATTAGATTCAATAGAAGTTGAAACGCAGTCTACTGGCTCTTTGGGTAATATGGTTGATACCAAAGAGGCTTGCAGTTCCGGGTCACTTCATATGGAGCCTACTGATGGGGGTGATATCATTGAGGAGCCAAAGTCAAAGATGCGCTTTGAGTCGGAGGATGAGTTGATGACTTACTATAAACATTATGGAAAACGATGTGGTTTTGGAGTTATGACACAAATGAGAAAAATGGAGAAATATGAGACTGTGAAATATGTCACTGTGGGATGTGCTCGTGGTGGCAAGGCACGAAATAGGGCATCAAACGTCTCCAAGCCACGGCCAACAAGCAAGACAGATTGCAAGGCAATGATGAATGTGATGTTAAAGGATGGAAAAGTGTGTGTCACATCCGTATTTAACACACACAATCATGTGCTCAGTTCAAGAAAATCCAGGTTTTTCAGATGCAACAGAGAAATTAATGAGTCTGTTAGGAGGGTGTTGGATATAAATGATTAGACTGGCATACAGATGAATAAGAGTTTCCATGCTCTAGTGACTGAGGCAGGTGGGTTTGAGAACATACCATTTGGAGAAAAAGATTGTCGTAACTATATTGATAAGGCACGACACCTACGCCTTGGTAAAGGTGGTGCTCAAGCACTGTTTAAGTACTTTAGAATGATGCAATACAAGAATGATGGATTTTTCAGTCTCATGCAATTGGATGATGATGATAGGATGAAAAATGTGTTTTAGGCGGACGCCCATAGCAGAGGGGCCTACAACTACTTTGGAGATGTGATAACATTTGATAACACATACCTGACAAATAGGTATGGAATGTCATTTGCACCTTTCGTGGGTGTAAACCACCATGGACAATCAATCATTTTGGGTGCAGGCCTTATTTCAAGTGAGGATACAGAATCATTTGTATGGTTATTTAAAACTTGGCTTGATTGTATGGATGGAAAAGCGCCGAATACTATTATTACAGATCAAGATCGCGCAATGAAAAATGTGATAGCCATTGTCTTTCCCAACACGCGGCATAAATATTACTTGTGGCACATATTGCGAAAGGTCCCTGAGAAGCTTGGTTCAACTTACATGAAAATGCATGGCTGCAAAGCTTATATGCAGAGAGAGAGTTTTGGGTGCCTGTATATTTAAAGAACTCGTTTTGGACTGGAATGAGTACAACTTAACGCAGTGAGAACATAAACGCTTTCTTCGAAGGCTACGTGCATGCTAAGATAAACTTTAAAGAGTTTGTTGATCAGTTTGACAATGCATTGAAGAAAGAAATTGAGAATGAAAATCAAGCTGACTTCCATTCATTTAACTTCACCATTCCATGCATATCACACTTGGCTCTTGAGAAGAAGTTTCAAGAGGTGTACACAAATGTAAAATTTAGGGAGGTTCAACAAGAAATAATAGAAATGATATATTGTCATTGTCGTTTCGAGAAAATAGATGGAGTAATTGCAACTTACTCAGTCGATGATGAAATTAAGGCTGAAAATTTTATCAAGGAGGTTACTTATACTGTTTACTTTAACGAGGTCGAGTGTGCGGCAAAGTGTGTTTACGGGTTGTTTGATATGCGATGGATAATACGTAGACATATTCTTATCAGCTTCTCAGCTAGGAAAGTACGTGAGTTGCCGGAAAAATACATATTGGACCGGTGGATAAAGGACATAAAGCGTAAGTAAACTATTATCCCTACCAGTTATGACGCTGCTGAGCAGAGACCCGAAATTGTTAGGTATAAATGTATATTGAAAGTTCTTGATGAGGTAACAGCAAATACAGTTTCGTACGATGGGCATACTGAGGATATGGTCTCGAAGTTGTATGCGATGAATGAGACATACCGCACATCGAAGCCCTACAGCATAGGTTCTAATGTTGGAGTCAGGACTGTGAATGCAGCCACGGAAGGAAGTTCTAAAAATGTGCTAAGTCCCCATGTTGTCAGAGGCAAGGGAAGACCCCCGTGTAAGAGGAGGATGTTGACTATGAAGGAACACTTGAAGAAAATTAAAACAAAGGCTGGGAAAAAGAAAAATGATAAGGGAAAAAGCAGACTGATGAGAGCATAGTTATTCTCATTATTACGTGATGTTCATTTTTAAGTATTTGATAATATATTCTATTTCCAATTATTTTTTTATGTTGTCAGAGGCGTAACTTGGACACTGAATTATTGGAAAGCAGTGGAAACCAACTTGGCCAATCAGAAATGAAGACGCAAGAAACTGTAAAAACTCTCCTAATGGTGGATCAAGAAAATGCACAACAAGAAGTGATGGGGACACAAGAAAGTGTACAATTACCACTTTCATTCATTTTATTGTATTTATATATTTTTTATGGTGGTCTTACTTTGTTTGTTATTATATTCACAGATACAACTAGGGATGGATGGAACGTAGCTGGAGATGGCAGATGGAACTCAGCGAAGTAGTTTCTTGTAGCAAGACTTGTTGGAATCCATTACTAAATTATGTTGTGTGTTGATGGTGGTGATTTGTTGGAATTTGTGTGTTGGGGTGATTTAGGAATTTGTGTGTTGGTGATAGTGATGGTGATGGCGATGGTATGTTAGAGTATGTTATATGTTAGTGGTAAAAGTGTACGTTTTGTATCCAAACTCACGTTTTGTATCTTAGTATTTGAGCTCACAATTTGCACATTTTGTATCCAAGTACTAAATTTATGTAAATTTGACTTTCTATCCATGTACTCAATTTATTTATGTGATTTTGAATGTGATTCGTATTATTTTTTTAAGTTTATGTGATGATGTGTTTGATATTGCTCCATCTGTCCAGGTGAAAAAAAGTAAATCCATAAACTTGTAATTTAGTCCTGTCAATTATTCTGACAAAATGATCAGGCTAGTAAGTTATTTTCTAAGCAGATACATACTTTATTAATAACCAGTGGCACGTTAAAGCACAATAAAGCCTCAGGTTTAAAGATCAAATACAATTCACAATTATGTCTGAAATACATAATTTTAAAGTCTCGACTTACAAACGCTAAGTTTATATAAAATACAAATACAAAGTTGTCATCACTTTGAGCGTATTAAATACAAGTAACTAACTATGGATATTAGTCAACACACACGCAATAGTGTGCGTGCATGCTGCATGTCAGCTTCTTAACTGCGAAGCGTGGCTTGATCGTTGTGGAGTGCCAACTCCATCTTCCGAATCTCTTCTTTTCTGTTTTGAAGTTATTACCTTTTCCTTAATACTTATGTTTCTCTCTTTACAATGGCTTTCTCTTTGTATTCATCACTATCTGCCCACTTGAAATATTTGCAGTGTGGTAACCCCTGATTATATATAAATATTCAAGTATGTTTGCTGTCAAAACTTTGAATGAAACATTAATATGTAAACAGAAACAATCAAGTAATGTTAATTGTGTCTACCTCTATGTTGTACAGTGGACACCCAAAGAATGTTCGTCCCGGATTTATTGGAGTATTTGAGATTCTAAGTACAGCTTGTTTCCCACATTTGCACATTGGGTCATTATCAAGCGATGTTGATGCAACTGATGATGACATTCTAAATCAAAGCTTCAGAATGCCTCTTAAAATACTCTTACTCTGTGTGACTTAGCCTCTCTTGAATTCTTGAGGAAGCATAGGACCTACAATCCATTACATTGATGTGATTATTTTTGCTGGTAAAATGCTCAACAAACATGGCAAGCAAGAAATATAACCACATATAACCAAAATTTCAGAATGTCAATGCTTTACAACAGTTTGATATATAATGGATATGATGCAGGGAAAAGTTAAGTGCAGCACAGAAGTTGTCAAGTGCAAAGAAAATGAACTCAAAGCCACTAATGCCATTGGGATAATCTCATCCTACAATCTCTATTTTCAATTTTCAAGGACTTCAGATTTTAGAATAGAGTTCTTCTACTCAACCGCAACTGTTCACGCAACCTCCCCACTCCATTCGACGTGGCCTTTTTTTTTTTTTTTTTTTTTGTTTTTTAACATAACCCACATTTTGTTTTCAATTCCCCCCCACCCCCGCGCGTTTTGCTCCCCTGCTTCCCCCCTCGTTCTCTCGTCCCCTGCTTCCCCCGTTTTCTCTCATCCCCTCCACTCCCCCAGCCAGCTCGTTCGCCCCTCAGCCTCTCCCCACTCCGTGTGGCTACATTACTCGGAATGTTTGTGGCTCCATTACTCCGGCACCGTGTAAAAAATAGTCCCCACTTTTCACGCAACCTCCGTACGGCTTCTCCAGGTTCACCACTTCCGCACGGCTTCTCTCCTCCGCTGGTATTGTATTGTAGCTGCCAAGAGCCACCGTACGTCTTACAAGGGTAAGAAAATAAATTAAAGGGTTTTTATTTTTCTCTTTTGGTTTCATCTCCCATTTCTAGCATTACTCATTTTGTGTGTTTATGCGTTTATGGATCTGTGATTTTATGTTTGTTTGATCTGTGTTTTGTGGGGTTTTTTGGTTGTTGATGTTGTACGTATGCCACTGATTTTTTAGTTGTTGATAACATCTGAAATGAGCGAGATTGTACTTTGCAATGTCCGGGCTTGCTAAAAGAAAGATTAATTTTAATGGAAGGATGAGCAATGTTTATTGGGAATAATAGAAGTCACTTATTCCAGGATAATATATCACGTATGGCCACACCTGATGGTTAAATTGATTAAACCCCAATTTCAAGTTGAGATAGAAAAAAATAGGATGTTCAAGAATTCCTCAAAGCTAGATTTTAGTGGTTGGAATTTGTTTTATGATAAGTAGACTGGTTGGAATATAATGGGTACTATCTCAACTTCATTGGCTTGTAAGTGAGATGCTCGTAGTTTTGCTACTTCTATGGATACAAGTGGAACATAATTGATTTGTTTCTAAGAATTTTGGGCATTAGGTACTAAATTCTTTTTTTGACTCCAGGACCACATAATAAAAATTAATTTGGTAAATGTGGATAGTTGACTGAATTTAAAATATTGGACTAGGGATTTTTTTTTAACTGATTAAAAAAACTTCGTTTGTCAACCTTTATTACGGTGACACTTTGGTTTGATGATACGAACATGATGGGTATTTAATTGTATTTAGGCTACTTGTGCATATTGTTCTCATTTGAAAAAGCATGTTATCTTATGTCATACATTTAAACTTGTAATTTTAAAGAGTGATTAGGCAAATTCCTATTAGCTAACACCTTCAAAGGCCCAGGAAAAAAGGTCCAGAATGAAAAGATGAAGAATTGCCTAAAAGGGTGACTTTGTGGTTGTATGGTTTACAATACAATTAGTTCAATATGTTTATCTTTATGCAGTGAAATAGCATGGACCCCTTACATGGAAAACAATTTCTAATACATTTGAGTGGGGTGAAGGATGGCTTCCCATGTTTTTCTAGCATGATGGACAGCTTGGATATCGGGAGTTAGCTTTTGCATTGCCATTATCTAGACTATATACAACTTGGTTTCTTATTTAATAAAAAAGTGTATGGGAGTTCTTCAGTCGATGTAGTTTTGGCCTTAAATTTCTAGGCCATATAACCAATTATGCATCGATAAGTAGTTGCTCGCGTAACTCCTTATCTTCCGTTGCTAAAAATAACTATCATTTTTAGGACGGACCTTTTAACTTTTCCATTCACAACTATCAATATTGGTAGGATGTTTGGGTTGAAACACTGTCCTTCTAGATTAGGTTGCCATGTAGGCTATTTTACTTGAAATCTGATTGTTTTACTTGAAATCTGAATGTAGGTTTAGGGATTTGTCCATGGCTATAGCCATTGGCCTGGTTGGATTTCTATACACTTGATATGTCCGACTACCTCTTCATTTCATTTGGCTGTGAAATTTTCTATAAACTGGTGGATTTCTTGCTGTTGTTACTTTTTTTTGTTAAATTGCTGTTGTTACCGTAGGCTGTTAAATTGCTACTATTATACGTTGTTAAATTGCTGCTGTTACTTTACTTTTTTTTAAATTGCTGCTATTACCGTAGGCTGTTAAATTGCTGCTGTTATACGTTGTTAAATTGTTGATGTTACTTTACTTTTTTTTAAATTGCTATTGTTACCTCTTCATTTCATTTCGCTGTTAAATTGTGACATTTTATTCGATTTTCATTCTTTCTTAGTTGAAGAGGTACTACATGTGTTGTTTGATCATAATGTCCTTTTTCATGTGTGAGTTGGGGAGTTCAAGTAATTTATGTATTTTGTTTTTGTGCTTTTTTTTATTTAGTTTTGTGAAAAACCTTTTATGGCGAGTAAAAATTGGTTGAAAATATTTTTTATTCAATAAACTTATTTGTGGCGATCACATATTGCCGCAAAACTCTATTCCGACAAAAATTACCCCGTTGGGAATACATTACACCAATAAATAATTATTAACTAAAAAAAAAACTAGTCAAATGTGGCGATTTCAAGTGACTAGCTAGCTACCAAATAATACTAGAAAATATTGTGCTGATTATAGGATTCTGATCTGATCACTTGAAATGCCTTTGTAATTCTTATATGAAACTCATCTTTAATTGAGTTGTAAAAGTTTAGATTAGATTTTTTGGGCTAGCTAGAAAGAGTTCTTTGTATGTTAGTCAAAAAAATGAAAATGATACCAAACTTATATTTTGTTTTTGAATGTGATCGCACTCGTTAAATATTCAAATGAAATGAAAAATAAGATAATTTGATAGTTATAATGAGAAATTTAAGGGAAAAAAAACCAACTTAGATTGTTCGTTGACCCATTTCTCTCTTTCCATATATTTGAAAAGAGTAATGATAGTAAAAACAAGCTTCATTTAAAATTTTATAATAAATTTTTAAAAATTTTAAAAAATAGTTCTCTTACATCACTTTTCATCTGAATGAAAAACAAATTAACTGGCTTGTTGCTCGCATTTACAAGTGGCCTCTTTTATCTTGAATTGGACTACTTTTAGTGACTTTTTATGCAGGTTTTTTCCTGCTCTTAGCTTCTAATTATATGTCTCCCTAATTAATTATGATGATTAATTACAAGGTTGTATGATCAATGCATAGTTGTTAGATATATGGGATATTTCCTTCTTCTTTTGTGTATATAAACTATACTTTGTGAATGTAGGTTGAGGGATTGCTTATGCTAATACACATTTTGTAACACTCAATAGTTATTGAATAATAGTGTGATGGGCGAAAAGGAAGATGGACCACCCAGGCCTTTTACATCAATTGGACTCACCCAGGTATGATACACATTGGTTATTTGAAAATGTCGTAGCTTCAGATATTGTAGGAGAATAGTTAATCCATGATTTATTTGTATATTATAGGGATATTATGAAACTGTAAATCCATATAACCTGCCGTATATGATGCCTCCAAATACATATCCACATCCATATCCATATGCTTGGGGTAGCCAGGTAAAGTTATTTTAGTATATTATTGTTTTTTATTTTTTGTGCGTTGGTTTGAGTCATTCTAACAAAGTGGATTTTTTGCAGCAACTACCACGGCCACCCTTTGGACCAAACATGCCATCCCCTCTGGAGAGTAATCCGAGGGAGTTGAATAGAGGTGAAGATAGAACTCAGGTAGTTCATTTGAGTCTCTTTTTATGATTTTTTCTTCTACCTCCGTATTTTCCTGAATAACATGCATAGTTAAAAATGCAGCATTCGGCGATGCCACCATGTGTGCCAACTATGCCCTACCCATATTGCGCAAGTGAGTCATCAACTATGCCATCCAATGCTGCAGGTGAAAAGTTTTTAGGAGGTACACTTTTAACCATATGGGTTAACATCCATTGTATATATATATTAAAAACAGTAATGTTCCTAACCATGCAATCCCTCTTGTCAGAAACATATTCATATCCACATCCATATCCATATGTTTGGGGTAGCCAGGTAAAGTTATTTTAGTATATTGATTTTTTTTAGTGCGTGGGTTTGAGTCATTCTAAGAAAATGGATTTTTTGCAGCACCCATCCAGAGTGGTTCGCTCGAGGTGAGCTTGACGTAACGCTCGAGCAGAACCCATCCAGATTCGTTCGCTCGATGTGCGCTCGACCCAGCGCTCGAGCAGAACTCATCCAGAGACGTTCGCTCGACCTTCGCTCGACACCTCGCTCGAGCGGTTTCAAAAGATAACGTGTGCTCGACCTTCGCTCGAGCTAATGTTCAAGATAACCTAAAATTCATGTTTTGAGCGCCGTGACTTGCTGGGACTATAAATAGAACAGATCATTTTTGTTCTGTGGTGTGGAAAAACAGAGCAAAACCCTAAGTGTTTCAAGAGCCAAAGAGAGAAACCTTTTCCTCCCTTGTGAATCTCTCTTGGACAAACACAAATCCACCACACCACACTCAAGATAAAATCTCATTCAAAGTCCATTGAAGTGGACATGTTGTTGGCCGGAAGGTTTCTGGAGCTGCTGTGATGCAGAGATCGAGAGGTTCTCGTGGAAAGCTATAGAAGGTCGGAGTTCCGACACTACATGCGTGTAGAGAGCGAGTGGGTCACTCGTGATGTTGCAAGCCAGGTTTAGGAACTACAAAGGTTTTGTGAGTGTCTCTAAATTGGTTGTAATAAACTTTTTCTATAGTGGATTTTAGGTGGTGCCTTACACCCGGAGTGGTTTTAGAATTTGAAGAAGTTCTTCAAATGAGTTTCCACTTCGTGACCAAAATCATTGTGTTAATTGTTTTTGTCCATTGATTAACTGTTTATTTGTTTCTATTATTGAAAAGGCTATCAAAATTGGAATACACCTATTCACCCCCCCTCTAGGTGTAGTGATTGATAGAACCACTGCTTTTTCACAAGGCTTTACAGCAGTATTGCCACTGCATTCTTCCTTGAACTTGTAGTTATTGTTGTGTGGATGGATGTGGTTTGGCCGTATTTCAGAGACTTCACGGGTAGCAGGTTTCGTGATGCTCATGATTTTGATAAGAAGAAAAAAAAAAGAGGATTAATGTATTAACTTTATAGTTTGAAGCTTATCCACCAAAGATTACTAAAAAAAGGTCATGATGATGATGAATCAATGTTTACACTTTCAAGGATGTCCCAGAGCATTACTTTTATAATTACTGAATCATTAGCAACCAAAGACGAAAGAAGAAAGCCAGAAATGGGTGGATTTTAATATAAGTATTAGTGTTGGAATATTATTATCTGTTTTTGTTTTTTTTTTACAATTCACTTCGTTTACTTTATTATTAACTTATTAGTGTTGGCCTGATTTCTTTATTTGGAGCTATATTCACCAAACCATAGCTTGAACTTGAAGGCAAGTTTGTCAATGCCAGCAAAGGCGTCATGTGGTTCAGTTTAAATTACATCTAAGCCTTTAATTGGGAAAAAAACAGTTATGGTATATTTTGTTTTTGATAAACACAGTTTACCTACTCACACCTTATTCTCTGAAATTTGAGAGCCCATCATGCATATAATAGGTTTTCATGATTTCTACTTACCCTAAAAAAATGCTCATGATTCTATTATGGGTAATTCTATCATTGAACAAAGAATTATGCTCTGTACCAACTACACATGTAAAAAATGGCTATGCCAACTACACATGCAAAACAAAGTGAACTTCATATACATATAAGTTGTCATAATTATATTCATAGATAATATATCATACATGTTAGGATTCCATCAGTCAATTTTCATTTAAAACTAACATGATACATCTACATTCAGAACCAACTAAAAACAATTACAAGTGATACAACCCAATATAGACACAACAAAATACGTACAACCCTATTCTCTACTATCCTTTTATGAAGGCCGTCATCTTGCTTCTGCAGCGTTTTCTCTCTCTCTAATAGTTTGTCCTCTCTTTTTTGAGCTTCATACTCAAGCAACAACAAAGCATCCTCCCTCTTTCGAATTTCATTCTCTCTTGCCAGGTTTTTCTCAGATAATACTGATTGAAGTATATCTGCCCAAATGAAGAATTGACATCTTGTTTCTCCCTGTGTAAAATTCAAAATTTTCAAATTTCATGTAAATAATTATTTTGGTACATGCATTCAACTGCAATACAAAAAATAGGCAAATTATTTACCGTTCCATAAGTCGGACAAGTATAAAATTTCCTTCCAGGATTTTTGTGGGTGTGGGAGATCTTTAATGGCACTTTCAAACCACACCAACAACTCGGTGATTCCATTTCAATATCATTAACTACACATGATGATGATTGACTCGATGCCATAGTCGATCTACGTGATGAAAGAGAGATGACTACTTTTAAGTGCAACACTTAGTTATTACCCACACGCTTCATTATCAGAATTATTACAAGGTTGGAGCAAAATAGTCCACATCATATAAACCACAGTCATATATTATGATAACAATTTGCAGACATCATAGGGGAATGCTAACAACAAATCTGGGTGATAATAATGTTTGACATTATTATTTTTTTCAAACCAAGTATAAATATATCTAAAAGCAGTTAATTTGCATGTTAATATGCTAACAAGATGAATAGCATTAAAATGCTAACAACAAATCTGTGTGCATCTATTGTTTGACATTAATTGATTTTTTTCCCAACCAAGTATAAATCTATCTAAAAGCAGTTAAGATGCATGACTCTTGTTTATTAAAAACAAAGAAAGCCAGAAATTGAAGAGGTATTCAAAGTTAGAATTTATTAGGTTATTGAGAGTCATGACTCTTGTTTCTGATCTTTGCCATTAAACATTTTTTAGTTAATATATCCCCAGCCTTGCGAAGTAGACATTTTTACACTTTCATGAAGAGAGCTCCAAATTTGTTTTGTTTCTCATTGTTTATATGGTTGTGCAATCTTGGTAAATGCGGGCTCATTTTCATTTTACAATATAAAACGTATGTGTGTGTATGACATAAATAAAGTAAATATATTAAACTCTATTGACACAGTGCCAAATCTAAAAGGTTGGGTCAAAATACGTTCTTTTGTTCCTATAATGTCATTCATAAATTGTTCATCATTTATAATTTTTTTTCATAGAATTCTGGTCATTGTTTATCTTTGTCTTCATTATTTTTTTTAAAAAAATCAAAATTTAAAAAAAAAAAGTTCTGGTTTTCAATTGGTAGCTACAATTGAAGTGGAACCCAAGAGTCCTTTGGGAGGTGGAAATCAAAAGGTCCTCTGGGAGTTAAAAATCACAAGTTCTTTTATGCAACAAATGATCATTTAAATTGTAGGGGGAGTGTAAGAGATGGGTAAGTGAATGTACACAATGGGTGAAGTGAAAATATTGGCATTGCCGTTAAGCGAATAGTAAAATTAAGTAACCGATATAAAATGGGTGAAAAAACTAAGGTAATTAGGAAAATGATGAACTGGCTCAACTAAAGTATCAAAAATGCTTCAAAAACTATATAGGTCATAAACTGAAACAGTAAATAAAACCCGGAAATGATTTTTTTACCAAATTACCATTCATTAGTTCTATAGGGACGAGAGTAATTTTTGTGGATACTTGGAGAGCATCTTTATCTGTGGTATCTTTCACATGTTTCCTTTAACAATTCCTTCATTATTTATTTTGGAGTTGATTGAATATTGAATAGATTGAAAATATATGGGCTGTCTACCACAGAGAATTATTTGATTTTTTCATTTCAAAGAATTTATACGATACACCCAAACAATCATTGCGAGGATTTAATGATTCCTAAGAGCAGATTCTTAACTATTTTCGGTCATTTTTTTTTATTTGGTAATAGTAATAAAAATAATAACAAATAGAATAGAAATAAATTAATGGCTTGAATCATGTATCAACGACTAATATCTATTAGAGGTAGAAAAGAAGGTTCCATCGGAACAATTATTTAATTATATTTCAGGGTACCTCGTCTCTTTTTTTTTTTTTAAAGAGAGGAAGTGTGGGGAGAGAAATGACAAGAAGATATTGGAAAATCAATTTGGAAGAGATGATGGAAGCAGGAGTTCATACACTGGTCATGGTATGTTACACAACAGAAACAGATAACCTCTGACATTGTTTTGTACCTATACACCACTTAAGTCTAACTAAATTAGATAAATGGGAAATCCTAAGAAAATACAACTGAGGTTAAGCGTCCTCGACTAATAAGCACACAAAGTAGAGTCCAAAAGTGTGAGGATAACATATTGGAAACATGGTGCACCAAAGGGAATAACAAGAAAATATTATTATTGGAACCAATTTGGTTTCCAGTTTGACAAGAAGGATTGAATATATCCAAATAGACCATGAAAATATATTGATTAAGTGTCACTAACTCTGAAAGTTAAGTGGATAAGAATAGTTAATTCTAACACTCCCCCATATGGGCAAAAAATCTCCCCTCAATGCTAACATTTCGAAGTTCTTAACCATAACAGAAGCTATTGAACAGAGATAAGGCTCATCAACGATCACATGCTTCATGTGGTCGTAAATTACTATATTTATAAATGCTTAGGTTTATATGAAATAGTCAATTTCTTATTCTAATAAAGCTTCTAATTTAAAAATCCTAGCAATGACCAACTCACATCTATTTTAGGTCACATATTCAAGTTCCTCATCTACTTTGAAGTTTCAAATGCCAACACAATTGAGATTAAGTACCCCCATACAAATTGGGTATTCTAACACTCCCCTTGATCTACTATGTTGTTCATGCATCAAGAAGAATCAAAAGAACAAAGAAAAACCTATATGGAATTATACATATGAAAAAAAGGGCACTATAACATTGCTCCTGTACAAGCTGTATTGAAGAGATGTTGACAAGGCATATAAATCCAAATAGCTGTTATAAATGTGAAGAAGTGTCTAAGATGCCAATTTATTAGGCAGAACCATTTCGAAAATCTGAGCACATCATTATTAGTGCTCCATCTAAGGAGAATATCAATTCTCTGTGACAACCATGATTTATGTTGTTTTAAAATCTAAGATGCCAAGTTATCCAAGCCACTATCGAGCACATTAGCTTCTCTGGCATAAAATATTTTGGCAAATTGCTAACTGTCTACTTGGCAATTATTTTACATTCAACATTTAACATAGTTCATAACAGAGATCTTTTACAAAAACAAAATGTAATTTACAATGGATGTAACCTAATTTCTAAAGGGTTTTTTATTTGGAGTCCAAAAAGGTTTTCAGTCGGCTTTTGCTTTTGTGCATTGTACCATATAAATGATACATGGCCATTAACATTTGAATTCAGACGCAGAGCATAAAAAAAATCCAAAATTTAATGTGTAAACATGTGCGACTGAGAAGTGAGTCCCATTAAAGTGTGTCTCCATAAAAAATGCAGCAACTCTGAGCGAACAAAGGTAGACATTTCAAACGAATTGCAAAAAAAAATTACCTTTCACGGAGATTTCTTCAAACTTAAGGGGCTGAGGGAGATGGGTCTTCAGCTGAATCGGTCCGCGTGTACCTAACAAAAAATGCAAAAACTTTGAGAGAGACAGATGCAGCATTGACACAAAGGTAGACATTTAAAATGAATTGGAAAAAAAAATACCTTCGACGAAGATTTCTTCTACTGAAAGGGTGAGGGAGATGGGTCTTCAGCGGCTTGGGGCTGAAGGGGGAGAGAGAAGGGGTTAATGAAAGAGAAGGTCTTCTAGTTATATGTTGCTGCTGAAATTTTCTAGGGTTCGGGATTTTGGGGATTTTCTAGGGTTCGGGAGATTTTGGGGTTAGGGCGTCGGGGTGAGAAAGAAGGCGTGAGAGAGAAGAGTATGAGGTTCGAGATGTCTGAGGGAGAACGAGGGTGAGAGGTCTGAGGCTCGTAGAAATTTTCTAGGGTTCGGGATTTTGGGGATTTCCTAGGGTTCGGGAGATTTTGGGGTTAGGGCGTTGGGGTGAGAAAGAAGGCGTGAGAGAGAAGAGTATGAGGTTCGAGATGTCTGAGGGAGAACGAGGGTGAGAGGTCTGAGGCTCGTAGAAATTTTCTAGGGTTCGGGATTTTGGGGATTTCCTAGGGTTCGGGAGAAGAGGGAGGGAGATGCGCGAGTCACTCTGAGGGAGAAGAGGGAGAGTAAGCAGCTCGGGATTGAGCAAGAACCGTGACATTGGCGAGAACCGGGTTCGGCCACGTCAGGAGTGTGCCGTAAGGTTAGAGAACCGGGGGTTAAATAGAGTTTTTGTTTAGAATAAGAAAGTACTCTTTGCTATAAAATGCCCACCTGCAGAGATCTAGATTTTAGACGTGTGCAGGCCAGGAGGCATATTCACCATAACCATCATAATGTAATTGAATTATTTTAATAAGTTTTACATTTTTCTTTTAAACCCAATCACATGGTTAGATACTGATGCAGCTTTTATGATGAACGCAACTTCTGTTATTCAAGAGCTGCAATCTAATTACAGGTACAAAATATCCTTCAAAAACTAATCAACCATCTAGGAAATTTTAATGATCACAAGTCATTCTCTTGTTAATAATAATGCATGAAAAAGAAAAATTACTGCACTTTCTTCCACCAATAAACTTCTCTTTACTTACGGTTGTTAATATATTAGAATAAGGAAAGAATGTGAGTTTGAAGGCCAAAGCCTTATACTTCTTTTATAGAAAGACTGGACTGGACAAGATCTTTTACATATGCGATGTACATCCATAATTATACCTACATAAAAACATGAATATTGTTCAGTATTGGAGGAGCTCAATATATTTTTTGATAAAATTCAAAATATATATATATATATATATATATATTTGAGCTCAAAAATCCAATTTACTCCTTTGATTGACATGGAATAATTTTAATATGTTACCACAAATAAATCAGCTTCTCTTCCATATTCTACAATGACTGATCACTTGTTATAACAGAAATCAAGTGAAAAGCCCAAAAGAATTAATATGTTACATTCCCCCATATGGGTGGGGAACTTAGCCAAAATCCCCCCATGTTAGTTCAGGTACATAGCAGGTACATAGCCAGTATGTCTAATTCCATGTTCTTGTTTTGAAGTTGACATGCTCTGAGTTTCAACAGCCAATGTCAATCACTTCAATCTCAAAGCCGCGCCAATTAAGGCCTTTTTTATCTCTCTATTCACTAAATTAATCCAAGTCCAACACAAGCTGCACAATTCACCAAGACCACTATCATTGTAGACATGTCACTACCTCTGTTTTTGAGTTTCACTATGCTCATCAAAAGCAGCAATCATAAGAGATCTTATACATCATCGTGAACTAGGATCTCCTTACAATAATCTCTGTGACTTGCAAGCCATGCTGTCCAAACACCCAATTTCTCCATAAAAATAACACAATACTGCCAGAGGGAGACATTATTCAACTCGAACCTATCAGCATATTCCTAGTACCAGCCATACCACTTTAGCATGAGCTCTGTATTTCAGAACCCACCATTCTGCTTCTATCACCTACTTGCCCCTTGCTTGAGGCCTTCTCTATTTCATTTAACCACGAAGTTCATCCATTGAAAGCTAAACCACTGCTACCTGAAAACAACAATATAGCTCATTGCATATGCACACAAAGTCATAATCCCCAATTCTTAGCCTATAATGACTAGTTCTGATTGGACCCCAAAGCTGTTGTGGTAAGTAGATAATGAATACACTGCTGCTCTCATTTCCCTTTCATCGGTAATAATCAAGCATAAATGTCCTATTACAACATTTATATACTAAATGTATTCACTTTGAAAAACACTATTCTATATATCAACAAAAACAAATTACGAGAGCAGGAAACAGTGAGCAATTGGAAATAGTAGACAAATCAAGTTATACTGAATAATAATCAAAGTGCTTTTCAAGTTATACAAAAGTTGAATAACATTGCATACCTGGGAGGAGAGAAACCACAGATCGATTCGCACAAAGAGATAAATCTGGGTTAGGAACCACCGATCGATTTGCATAGAGAAGAAGAAGAACCACGTTGAGCAGGAAAAACCCGATTTGCACAGAGAAACTGAACAGGAAGAAGAAGAGGGATGAAGTCGAGCAGGGGTATTCATACGTTAGGGTTCGGGTTCGTGGAGAGACGTCGAGCATGAAGAACCAGAACGCATTTCAAAACTCTCAAAACGCACCGTTTTGAAGTAAATAAAACGGTGCGTTTCTCTCCACATCGGATGTCGTCCGCGGACAGGCCCGACTCGTGCCTTCCTTTAGACTTTTTCATTCTGCTAGGGGCAGTCGGCCCTTGCAAACGGTGGGCAGTCAACCCGACGTGGCAATTGCCACGTCAATTTAAAAAAAAAAAACAAAAACAAAAAAACCAAGAACAAGAAATGTGGGAAAGATGTTATTTTAGCTTCTTCTTCAAGTTTTTTTTCTTCTGAAATATTTTGAGCTCTGGGTTGGAGTGGAAAAAATTTTCCCATTGTGCTTGCTTTGATTGTTGAAAGAAAGTGAAAAAAAAAACTGGGAAAAATGCTGAGTTCAGTCGCATGGGATAAACGTCATCGTCTTTTTCTGCGTTTAGTCTTCGGCATCATCGTCTTTAAACAAACTAGTAAGAAATCACGGTGGGTCTTTGTCTTCTTCTTCACAGTGCTCGACCGTGTGGGTCTTTGTCTTCTTCCTCTCGGAGACAACTAGACATGGAAGTTGGATCAACAATGGCACACCTGCTCCCTCTTCGTGTGAGTCTCCCAGCAACTGAGAGTCACAAAGCATCTTCGAAGCCACTAAAGTTTTCCAAAAGAACACGGGAGTCCAAGACACCTATTTACAATCCTAGAAAAGGTAAAAAGGAAGAACTTCCTGCTTGGTTCCCGAGAATTTAAGAAAAGGAACAATTGGGTTCCCTTTGGAAATTAAAAAAAAAAAAAAACATTCACTTCAATGAGTGTAATAATTACCATTATGCGAAGTTTAGGCTCATATTTACTTGTTTTTTTCTCAGCAGCCTTAGGATGGGGTTCTTCAATAATTGGTTTCGTTTAATGCTAATGGAGAAAAGGAAAACTTCTCGTTTAGAAAGAAAAATTGCAGAGAATGAGACAAATTTGGTCTGAAAATTCGCAGAGAAATGAGAATGCGGGAAAGTTTGGAAGAATGAAAAATAATTCAAAACGGTGCGTTTTGTCATGTTTACCACATCAGCAGTCGCTTACGCGGCGCTTACCTTACTCGACTGAACTCAGCGTTTTTTATATATATATGGTGCACGTCACTATTCTCCTACTGGACTTCTAAAATTTGAATTTCTGCTTAATTTAGTTTACATTTTGTGTTTTTGTTTGTGCTGCAAATGATAGTAAGTACTCCAAATCTTACCTTTTGTCCCGTCTGTTTTAATTTTTTTTACTTAATAGATAAGAAAGTGGAACTAATATATTTATTTTTATTTATAAATATTTTAAAATTATTTAAAATATAGAAAATATAAAATATAAATACACTATGAGACACGCTCAACAATACACGCTAGACGGCATAATAGCAACGTCCATTAAGGGAAGCCGAATCTTATGGAACAGTAATCTTGTTTGTTTTTATAAAACTTTTCAACTCATCTCATCTCATCTCATTTAATCATTACAATTTTTTTCAAATTTATATACAAAATAAAATAAAAAATTTAACTTTTTCAAATACCCAAATTAAAAATAGTAATAATAAAAATATTCTAATAATATTTTATTCAATTTTTAACTTTCATCTCAACTCATCTCATCTACAAGATCAAACAAAGAACCAATTAAGCCCAGCCAATTAGGAATGGACCATCCACCAATAATATCCATATTCCTAACTTTTTCTTTCATTTGGTTCATTTTTATAACTGTAGTCTATAACCAATTAAGCCCACATTCACCTGAGTCTCAAACTGTCTGATAAAAAGCCACAATGCAAACCCGCGGCGAGTGATGGGTACAAGTGCTACGAAAATTGAACTGAAAAAAATGAAATTATATTAAAATAATATAAATAAATAAAAAATCTATTTACAAGCCTATTTTGGGAGCATCCAACATATCATTCAACTTTCACCCACAACGATGAAAAAGTAGTATTGATATTTTATTTATTTTTCTTTTTATGAATATAATATTGAATCTCTCAATAAATAATATATCAGTGTGATTAATTTGTAAATAGCAAAATTCCCACATGCTGATTATCTAATAATCGTATGGCAGCAGCAAGATTGAAGATGTCTTAGTTTATACCATTGTTTTGCTTTGATGGATCAAGTCATGAAAGCTGGACCAAGTATCCTGGTTGTTGCATGGCGCAATAATAAGCATGATAATTCATCATCTCCCAGACCGACCTAGCCTCCTAGTACTTTTTGTGAAGCAAAATCATGTATTAATTCATGTGTTGTTAAATTTAAGCATCAATGGTGAGACACTAATCTGTAATGCATGCTTTTCATCATGATCATGTATCTCAGGCGTGCACAAGATTACGGCTAGCTAGCTGATCTATACTTTCTTTGTTTGGCAAGATGGTACAAGTAGTATTTGAATGACTGAAAAGACCTTTCTCTTTCAATGGTGATCTCATATCTTCCACTATTGGAAATAGTAAGCTCTCAATTATTATAAGAAACAGTGCTTCTTTCTCTTCCAGCTTGTCGCCTAATAGGATAAAATTCAAGTGGTCGAAATTCCATAGCAGTGGACGGTACATATAATCAGGCTGCTAGTTTCTGCAGCACTTTGAACATGTTAATGCAGCTAGCTAGCTGTTGTGCTTCTGCAAGATTTTGATGCATTACACAAGATCATTCATCTGTCCATTAGGAGGTTGTTTGCTTTATTGATTAGGCCATCCTTTCCTCACCCTCCTGCAGCTGCCCCATAAAAACTACAAAAAATAAAAAAAATATTGGGTCTTCCTCCAATTGAATGGCTAGCTAGAACCCTGACATATATGTTTGTTTTCCACTCTTTGATCATCTTCTGGAAGGCACTCCTTGGATGTATGTCCAGCAATCTAATTCGATCGATGATATCAATATTATTATTATTAATATATTCATGTAAAATTATTTGAGGTCAGGCAAAGTTACTGCTTCAGAGAGCATGAGAGCCACATGATTTATGGACCCATTTCACTTTAAAAGTAGAAACCGACGTGGTTGCAGTCCCCCAATATATATGCACATCCTTAAGCTCAGGCGCCCAGGTCTTGCTGTCTGCCATCCATTTGGCTCGTCCAGCTTGTACTGCTGCTTTTCGATGAGATTGGCCTGAAATTAGATAGCCAACAGAACTTTAATTCCTTGTCGTTGATGTTGTCTGCCGGTAGAATGGAAAAGTGAACAGACAGGATACTTGGTGAGAGTAGAAAAAACCAAGCAATATGAGGGTAAAATGTTTCAAATAATGGCAAACTTAGTAAGAGGATCGATGCACATCTTTTAGATTCAATAAAGTTTATTAGAATGTAGCCAACTTGCAGAAACCAGACTTTTGCCAGATGTACGTTGGGTAGAAATATTTATTGAATATCTATATAAGTTAATCTTCCACCAACATGAAGGAAATGCTAGTGCAACAAAATGGTGATTGTCGCTTCTACGTTAACGTAATATATATGTACGACAAGTGTTAGATCTATAAAAAAATCTTACAAAAATTAGAAATTACATTAATTTATAATTAAGGTCCCGTTGGATACAGAAACGATTTATATCGTCTCATCTTATCGTTATAATTTTTTCAAATTCTATCACAAAATATAATAAACAATTCAACTTTTTCTAATTTTAAAATAAAAATAATATTAAAAAAATAATATTCTAGTAATATTTTATTTAACTTTCAATTTTTATTTAAAATCATCTTATCGATCTCATCTCACTATCCAAAACGGATGTATTCACCCCTAGATTTATTTTGTACAAGAAAAATGCCTTAAAAACTTGTAATAGCATGGATTAAATACGAAAAGTGTTGAATGTAATATATCTTATATTGCTTTGACAGATAAATTCTTACATTTACGTTTTGTAATGATTACAAATCAAAATGAATAGAGCTATTGATTAAAGGGGATTAGATGATAGATGAGAAGTCAGTAATTAGTGCAAGGATCAATAATTTGCCAAACGTACGTACACAAAGATCAGTACTGTCGATGCATGCAGCTGCTCGCGCAGCCCGCGCGCCCAATCAACGGTGTCATTACACATGTTAGTATCACTATGAACAAACACATGGAAGTCATGCATGCCATAATGGTAGGGGCTGCATGTGGATCGAAGAAGAAAACAGTCTTCATGGCTTGTTTAGCCTTGTCCCCTTCCCCATGCCCCCACCCTCCGGTCCGTAGCTCCTAATTCTTAAGTTTGGAAGCACATGAAGGACGGGAGAAGGACTTCTCATCAGTCCAACCCAAGCAATATTGGCTGCTAGCTAGCTAGCTAGCTAGTACCATTAATTAAGTACGAAGAAATCTGCATGCATGCGGCTCGTTGGTAATAATACAGTACTTTCTCGTCGTCAATCATGTCTCTAAAGTACTATTTCCACCCAACATTATTAATTTATAGTTGATTTACAACGAAAGCTAGCAGGAATTATTTTTTGCAACGAAAAAATGATTCGTCGTTGCTAATATATTTTCTTTTTGCAACGAATATATTTGTCGTTATTATACTCAAAATCGTTGGTAACTAAGTTCATGTCAGATCCTTATATATTAATTGCATCGATAATTTTGTAAAGAAAATATTTTGTCGCAATTGTAGCTATTTGCTAAGAGACTGGTTTGATAGTTGCAAAAAGACTATAAATATTAGTAGCCAAAAAAAAAAATTTGTTGCAAATAGTCGTTGCAAAAACTCATTTATATTGTAATGCCAATAATTTCATTTAAAAAATCCAATTACAGATTAAAGAAAGTAAAGGAAGCTAGGTAGAAAAAGCCTTACCATTTGGTCAGCTAGCTAGTAGTAGTACTACTTGTTTTGGAGTAGTACCCTACGTTTTCTGTGTTAATTAACAGTTCTTTTTAACACAAGAATATCATATAATAAAGAAAAATAATGGTTGCAGTCGTGAGTACTTAAGTATAGTGTAATTATTTTGAAAAAGTGAATAAATACGGGATCCCATGAAAAAATAATAATTTTTTAATAGTGGACTCCACTCTTTTTTAAAACAACTGACCGATGATTGTGCACTTTATGACTGCACATAGCATTACTCTATAATAAATTAAAGCGTTTCCGAATGTCTTGGCATGCAATGATGCAGAATATTATAACACTGGTTGTTTTCTATGTATATGAGTAGATGACAACAGCGGCCGGGCCTTCGTTTTTTTGTTCTTTTTTTCATTTTTATTTCTTTCCTTGAAGAGATGGATGCAAATTGAAAAGGACAATGCTAAGGTACCGTATATTAAATCGAAAATGCTACTGACAACCGGCCCGTATCCCCACTGCGGCATCGCGTCCGATGTGGCTAAATGATAACGACATGTTTTAAAAAAATGGAAAATAGAAGGGGCTCTGGATCGCCCTCAGCTTCTCCGTCATCGTCTAAAACAAGTCATTTTGGATCGCAAGCTCTACAACAGGCCCTTCCCGATCTCGCTCACCATGATTCACATGGCCTTCTACTCCCCAATCGCAAGCTCTAAAACTGGCCTTCTGCTCGTTCGCGTCTTCAAGGTC
Organism: Juglans mandshurica; assembly: GCA_022457165.1. Lineage (NCBI taxonomy): Eukaryota > Viridiplantae > Streptophyta > Magnoliopsida > Fagales > Juglandaceae > Juglans > Juglans mandshurica. Next base: position 17,919,990 of record CM039629.1, read on the forward strand.
GTGGAGGAGCTCACCTCTATGACCCAAGACCTGTACAATAGGTCTGTCATCCCCCTCGACGCCCTTTACTCTCTCTCCCTCTGGTTCTCCAATTCCACTTATATCTACCTCTCTGTCTCCTTCATCCAGATGCTCAAGGCCCTCATGCCCGTCTCCGTCTACTCCATCGGCCTTGTCTTAAAAAAGGACACTTTCAAGTCCGACACCATGCTCAACATGGTCTCCATCTCCCTCGGCGTCTCCATCGCCGCCTAAGACGAGACCAAGTTCGAATCTTAGGGCGTAATGCTGCAGCTCCTGGCTGTCGCATTCGAGGCCTCCCAGTTGTTCTTGATCCAGATTTTGTTGAATTCCAAAGGTATTAGCTTGAACCCCATCACGTCGCTTTTCTATGTCACGCCGTGTTGTTTGGTGTTCTTATCCTTGTCGTGGATGATAATGGACTACTCTTTGTTGAGGGACACTTCCAGTTTCCATCTGCATTTCATGATCTCCTGGAAGTGGGAGAGAGGACAGAGAAGGATTGGGGGTTGTGATTGGGGGAGGGAGAGTAAGGGTTCGTGGGGTCGAAGCACCAGTACCTTGGAGTAGAAATAGAAACGAAGCTAGAGATGGTAGAGTGACGAGAGTCCATGAAGCCCGATGGAACTTGCGAGTGTGAGTAGGGGATATGACGAAGAGAAGAGACCCAAAACCATCGTGGGTTCGGCTGTGACATGGAGAAGACGAAGAGAGGAAGAAGTGGAGAAAATAGAAAGAGAAAATGGGGGGCGAAATGAAGATGAAACAAGGTCTGCGGCTTTCTCGAATTTAAAACGTAATCGTGGGGATGGAGGAAGAAGAAGATGAAGAAAATGTGGATTGAAAATGGGGATGGGGAAACCAGAGGCCAGAGCCCCTTCTGTTTTCCATTTTTGCCAAACGACGTCGGTTTTATTTTAGCCACGTCGGACACGATGCCACAACGGGGATACGGGCCGGTTGTCTATAGCATTTTTCATATTAAATATGCACCCTAAATATGCACACCATTCCAAATAGATTTTATTTTCTTTTATTTTCTTTCAAATATTTTTAAACATCCTTAAACATTAAGAAAAAATTAACAAAATATAAATTTACTAATAGTCACTTTCTTAAATATTAAGAAAAAAAAATTAAAATGTACGTGTGAGTACATTTAAGAGTACTCATACTATCATTTTTCATTTGAAAACCATACATATATAACTATATATTAGGTGCATATATATGATTTGTACAATGCGTAAGATATTAAATGAAAATAATTCTCGAAGCAGATGTACTATGCTCTTGTTGAGTACTGATCATATCATCCAATTTGCTTTATAAACATATATATATATATATATAATATGCAAAATTAAAGGCAGACGGTAGAACCGACCATATGCATGAATGATATGAGAAATGAAGTAATAAAAGAAATAAACATAAACATATTCATAAATTTCAAAATAATTACAAAGTTTATGGCACAAGGTAGAGCGGTATTTGCTCTTGGATAGTTTGAGAGAAGGTAGACAGAAACTTACAAGGGTTTTCTGTAATGAAATCTCTGCTTAGAAAAGAAATGAGGTTCTCCTTTTATAGAGTAAGGAGTTCCTGTTTACAAAAGAAATCCGTGAATGGACAGTTGTTATTACTGTTTAGGCACGGGTAAAGTAAAAGTAAAAGAAAACCATGAGTGAACAGTGTTAGTACTGTTTTGTCACGAGTGTCATCATTGTGTCTGGCGATTGATGCTGCTTTCGGCACAAAACGACAAATAAGTAAAGAAGGCCGGTCAGTAGGTCTTCTTTAAACTCAAGTAGTAGTCTTGGACAAAAATGACCTGTTATTGGGTCCTTTCTTGTCTGTTGGCAATTATTCTTCGTCTGTGTAGAATCCAGAGTTACCGAAGATATTGCTGTAGGAAGCCTCTGATGAAGTGTCTGAATCTTCTTCTTCAGATTTATTCTGAGACTTTGATAGTGATTCTTTTAATATGTTGATTAAATCCCTTTTATTAAGTCCATCAAAAATGTCAGTCTTCTTTTTGGACTTAGAGGATTTTGAGGATGAACTGTCCTTTACTCCCCCGGATTTTGTTGGTGAAGCAGGGGCCTGAATTAAGGGGTATTCAGGAGTATTGGATGATCCAGCCTTGATCTTTGGAAATTCTGTTTTATCCTGCAGATTGGGTGCAGTTTGTGAAAAATCCTTGATCATTAATTCAATAATTTTTTCTGAATTTGTAAATTTATCCCACCATTTGGTGAAATAAACTCTTGTCATAACATCACCATTTCTTTCGTAATTCCATTTAAAGATCCATGGTAAGTGGTATCTTTGGCAGAAATGCAGGCAATGGTGAAATTTTTTGGAGTGTTAATCCAAAGTTGGACCAATGATTTGAGAAAAATGTTGGTAAGCGTTAAAGAGCTCACCAGGTAAATTTTCTGGAATTAATCCATATTGGTTCCACCATTGGACGAACCAAAGTGGAAAAGTTCCTTTGAATTTTATATCAAATTTTATGAACCAAGAGTGGCTCATATCAGGGGTTTGGAAGAACATGAAGCGCTTCTAGGCATCAATATAATCAAAATAAGAAAATGCAGTGTTTATTTGGGCGAGTCGTTTGGAAGTAGATGGGTTGGTACCCCATTCTGCTTGAGTAATGACTCGGTGTATATAGGCACTGTGAAAGATCAATTTTTTGGTATCAACCTTGTCATAAATAGTTTTGATAACCAAAGAGTTTGTTTGGATAAGAATATTGGAATAGAATTGGAGATTCTTTGAGGAATCTTCAGGAATCCAGTGAAAATGGGTAGGAAAATAGGAAAAATAAATTTTGAAAACATCTGTATATTTTGTGCTGTTAGGCTCAATATGAAACAGATATGAAGAGAAATTATTTTTCAAATATTCAGATTTTCCTTTTGGGAGGAAAAACTGAGGAATAATAGCATTTTTGTTCTTTGACTCAATTGCTTTCGCATATGGATCAAAGGTTGTAGTTACCGCAGACGAAAAAGTCTGTGGTTGGACAGGTTTGCCAAGTGGCTGGAACCTGTTAGTAATGTCTAGTACTGTGGATACAGTACTAGTGACGGTGGATGATCCAGTCTCATTCTTGATGAGGTTTATACTGGGTATTGGTGGGGGTGGATCCACTCTCTTTTCTTTTCCTTTCTTCTTGCTTGCCATGATGGTTTTTCTGCAAGAATTCACGGGTAAGAAAATCAGGAATTGAGTTTTGTGTGCCTTTGATATATTCAATATCAAAATAAAAAACACTTAAAATAGCTTGCCAACTTGCAAAAATATGTTTTGATGCAATGTTTTTAACATCTTTTTCTAAAACAAATTTAGCACTCATGCAGTCAATTCTGACCAAAAACTTTTGATTTAAAAGGTCAGATTGAAATTTTAATATACATAGTACTATAGCCAAAATTTCTTTTTTAATAGTACTATATTTTTCTTGTGCAGAATTACAAGTTCCAGAATGGAAACGAACAATTTGTTCAGACGAACCTGGTGAAACACATTGTTTCAGAATGCCGCCATAACCAATGTCTGAGGCATCTGTTTGAACAATTTTAAAAGAATCAGAAGTAGGGATACCAAGGCACGGAAGAGTTTTGACATGTGCTTTGATTTTCCTTACTAAATTTGTATGTACTTCTGTCCAAGGAGGAGGATTGGAAAGGAGTCGTTTGAACAAAGGATGACATTGTTTCCTCATATCCTTGTAGAAGTCTGCAATATAATTGAGAAATCCTAAGAACCTCTGCAATTGATTTTTTTCTGTTATGACATCAGGGAATTTGTCAGCAAATTCAATGGCACGTTGAATGGGCCTGATTTTGCCTTCAGATATATCATAACCAATGAATCTAATCTTGGTTTGAAACAATTTAATTTTTGTTACTGAAACAACAAGACCATTGAATCTAATGATGTCAAGAAACGAATTCAAATGTTTTCAATGTTCATCAATAGATTTAGAAAAAACAAGAACATCGTCAATATAGACAATGGTGAAAGTAGAGAACGAATTGAAGATATCGTTCATGATGTTTTGGAATTCACTGGGAGCGTTCTTAAGGCCGAAAGGCATGACGTTCCACTCAAAATGACCAAAAGGGGTAACAAAAGCAGTCTTATACCTATAGACTCGGCTATTTGGATTTGCCAAAAACCTGACTTTAGGTCAAACTTAGAAAAGACCACTGCATCACTCAACTTATGAATTAAGTCGTTCTTATTGGGAATAGGGTACCTAATCCACTCTAAGACTTTATTCAAGGGTTTGTAATTGATAACTAGACGAGGGGTTCCTCGTTCTAGCTCTGCATTTTTCTGGACATAAAAGGCAGGACAAGACCAGGGGGACTTGCTTTTCCTGATAATGCCTTTTTCTTGAAGATCCTGTATCTCCTTTTGACAATATTCTAAAGTCTTTCTATTCATTTGAACAGAGGTGGCTTTTGTCGGAATATTGGTTTCATTAAAACCTTTAATGTATGGGAGAGAAACTACGTGTTTCTTCCTATACCAAAAAGCATTAGGTAAATCAGAACAAACGTCCGTTAATAAACGTTTGTTAAAATTTTCAATTTTTGAAATCAAAAGGGGGGAGGATAATTGTTCAGAAATCTTTTTGTATTTAATTTCCTGTTGGAGGAAATTTAAATGTTTTTGTTTTGCTAAAAACAAAGATTTCTTACTTTTATCCGAATCAATTTCAAAACGAGAAGCAAAATGAAATTTTACCTTTTGACCAAAGGGGTCGGTAGTAATGCCGTCCTTTTCAGTCATGAGGGGATATAAAGAAGATATAAATGGAATTTCCAAAATTACTTTGTTAGACATGTTTTTGACTAAAACAGAGGGAATTTGAAAACAAACTTTATCCTGGCAAACATGAGCATCATTGAGCTCATAATTAATAGCAACAACAGAAAATTGAAAATCATGAGCAACAATAATAACTCGAGAAAACCATTTGCGAGGAATGGTATGACGAATTAAACAGATCTGGTTGTCATTAGGTAGATCTTGTTGACTAGAACCAGCCTCAGTTTGCTCATTGTCAGAAGGAATGTCTTGATCAAGTTGTTTGTCAATCTTGATTAATAAAAATTCTTGTCTTAAAACTTCGTTCTCAGATTTGAGGTTATTTATTTCAGATCTGAGATCTACAATTTCCTTTTTGACAGAATTTATTTCATGTTGTAAATCAGATCAGAAATATCCTTGGGTTTTTTCTTTGAAAATCTTTCCAAGGTTTCTTGAAAATTAATCCTTTGACTAGAGGGTTCTGGATCTTTGCGAACCATCACCTTCTTCAGCTTTAGAAGATATTCTTCCTTAAGCTCAGGATTAGTAATTTGAGAAATAAGGGTTAACAAAAGGTTTTCTTATTCTTCGGACTTAGTTAAGACATTGATTGTCTTACTTTGAGTCTTACAACAAGTGGAATTACAATTGCAACCCAGCTTTAGATCAGATGGTTCATGAATCTCAGCTTCAGAGTGATATTCAAAATCACTAGAACTGATTTCAAGAGTATCCGATGATAAAGACGATTCTATTTCTAGGAGTTGAAATAGTTCTTTTTTATCATGGTTACCAATATCCAACTGATTAAGCTTTTTCTTAATTATTTGTGCTTTCTTGGGACATTTACCTGCAAAATGCCCAGTTTTGCCACATATAAAACATTTTCCTGAAAAATCTTTTGGATTTTTAAAATTCTTTTTCTCCGAAGATTTCTTAAAAAATGGTTTTTTGTAAGGTTTGTTGTAAAATTCATCACGGGGTTTTCTCCTGAAACCACCATGAGGTTTAATAGTTTTGTGCTTTCTTCTGGATTGAGCAATACTAGGAAGACCGAATTGTTCACAGAATGTGCCCATTTCGTATTTGGCCTTCTTACTATTTCTCATCTGTTCTCGAAGCATTCTTTGATCATGACACATACTAATACCAAGTTTCTTAACAATACTGAAAATATCACCATAAGTGTAATTTTCATAGTTAAGTAAACCAAAGGCATCAGTAAGTTCTTCCTTGACTTTGTAAGCAAATAGACGAGGTAATCCATCAATGAATTTTTCTTTCCAGTAAGGCTTCTGACTATCTTCACAAAGCATTACTCGAGAAATAAAAACATCTTGGTACCATCTATAATCAGACATCTGGTGACATATTAGATTATTCAACTGGTCGCTGACGCGGCTAGTTATATTAGATGGTGTTCCAATAAAATGTTTCAAAATAGTGTAAATTAAAGTATTAACACCATCAGGATGTGTCATCCCAATAGTTTCATAAAAAATAGGAGATCCATCTTCTTTGCGTTTTACCGCATGTTGAATGGTTTCTCTAGTATCATTGGTGAGATACTTATCCCACCAATTTCTTAAAACACCAGTAAAACCTTGTGTTAAAATCCTGATAATGTCTGGTTGTCTAATGTTATTGTTGACATAAGCATTTGCAACCATAGACATTTTACTCATGGTATTGATGATTTCCTGTTCTGAAAATCTATCAATATTCCATTCGTAAACTTTGTCAGCTGAGTAAAAAGATTGGTTTTGGAAAACCTTTTCTTCAAACTGCAGATCAGGAGGAGTTGGTCTGGAGTACTAGTTCTTCGTCAAACTTATTGGCTTGGGTCCTTTTGAAGAAAATCTGGCAATTTCCAGGTTTTGAAAATTTTTTTCAATTAAATCCATATCCTTATCTTCAGAGGAATCATTATCAGAAGATGATTCTTCTGTGGTTTCTTCAAGAACAGATTCCCTGTCATTGCTGTTTAAAGCACTGGTTGAAGGTTGTTCTTTCTTAAGATCAGTAAGCATTTGATCAATTTTTTCCAGTGTTCTGGCCTGACTTTGAAAATTTATTTTAGGCCGATTTTCTGGTAAAATGATCAACGGTTTTTCAAACTTTTTCTTTGGCTGATCTTTGAGGAAAACCAAAGGATAATCATTTTTTAAAATAGGTTTTTCAACCTTTTCTTCGATCCGATCTAACTGTTCTCCGATCGTATGAAGAGCAAGATTCGTAAAATTATTTTGAGAAATAATCTTTTTTGCTTCTTTCAGAATCTTGTATTTCTCTGGATCTTTTGAAATAGTGTCAGAAAGTTTGAAAGGAGAAGCAATTACTTCTAATCCCTGAACATGAATAATAATAGTCTCTAAAGGAGGATGACTGGCTTGAACGACAGTTCTTCATTCTTCTTTGACAAAATCATTTTTAACAACATTTAAAGTATTTTTAGAAACATAAGTGTTTTAGCAAAGTCTAGAAGAGAAATATGTTGTTGAAGTTTATTCATCTCTTCCTTCCATTTGCGTTTAACACGTTGTTTTTCGAAATCTGAAAATTTTGCAAGATAGGCTTTACGCCTTTGCTTATTTTCTGGTGCAGCAAAATCTTTTAAAAGAGCAGGTAGATCAATTTCAAAAGGTTTGTTCAAAACATTTAAACTGTGATGAACAGGTGCAACAGGGGCTTGCATATCTGAAGTTGTCGGTGACATAGAAGAAGTATCTTCTTTGTCTGCTTCATCATTTATGTCCTGGTTTTTATAAGAACCAGCTGCTCCTTGTGCAGTATAAAAAGCAGAAGTAATCTGAGAGGATGTAGAAAGTCCTTTCATTTTTAAAGCAGGTTTTGTAGGTTGAACTGTTCTTACTGAATCTTCAAGAAATTGATGAAGTTTGATATCATTTCTTGGATTGTTTCGAACAGGATCAACAAAACTAGATCTGGAACCAGCAAAAGAATTTCTTCTTCTACTTGAGGTTTCAGATTTATCAAAAGAAATTTTAACAGTTCCATCAATATATTGCTGGATGATGTCAACATCAGCACCCGTAGCAATATTTTTAGGAGGCATTGGTATTTCTGGTTCCAAGATCCATTCATTAGGAAGAGTTATTTCATCCCAATAAATTCTTTTTGGAACTTTGATATCCACATCTGAAGAGCTACTCTGGATCAGGAGAGTATGCTTTCCAGAAGGTTTTGCAATAGCTTTTGGATCTAAATTTGTTTTTAAAAGACGATAATAAATCCTGAAAATTAAAGCAAGTGGTTTGCTTCCTTCAATCATGTGATATCCAGAAGTCAAAATATTTAAAATTAAGCATTTCATAATATGGTCGTCTGTTAGAGACAACGTTATGTTTGGAAAACAATCAAAATGGACTGGTCCTTCTGATAAAGAAGATTGGACCATTCCGAGAATGTTATCCTCAAATTTGAGGAATCTACCATCTCTTAAGCAGAAAAGAACAGAAGCATTGATGCCTAGCCTTGTTAAAGGTTTGGCAGCAATCTGGACAGAACCTATATGAATATATTTATATCCCTCTTGAATATATTTTTTAATGTCATCTTTGTTAAGAAGATAACATTTTTCATGGGATTTAGATATACTATAGGTTTGTTCAATTGTTCGAACATTTAAAATTTTTAAAAAAATATTTTTTAACCAAGTGATTTGGTAAATCGAAGATGGTTTAATATCTGGGATCTTCCACGATCCTAGATCAGGAGATAGCTCTTCTCCAAAAGAGCAATCTTCTTCATTGACAATATCAGGAGGCAGGGCCGACCTGGAACTAATCGAGGAATTACTCCTCCACATCCTAACTAGTTTTGATCCTAATCTACAGGGAAGGTTGCATCTCGAAGAGGTTGCGAACTTTACCGTGTATGAGGTCACTTAGGGAACCTATCCATGCCCTAGACGCCTACCCCGGCTGAAATTGGGACTTACAAAGGTTCCTTCAGATACTCAGACCCGACACTGGACCACCTAGTGCAGAAACTCCCGCACCCGATAGAGGATGATCAAAACAAGATAGAAAATGGAAAAATAATGTGTAAAAAAATTAAAGACTTGATTTTATTGAAATGAAATTATATTTGCAATCGTAGAGTGCGTAAGTGTTACACACTCATCTAAAAAAAATCAGTAAATATGGGATCCACATGAAAAAATTAATTCTTTAACAGTGGATTCTGCTCTTTATCAATGAGTGTGTGGCACTTGCCCAACTCATAACTGAATCTAAACCATAGATAGAGCCAAGAAATTAGCCAGGGATCCCAAATTCTGAACTCCGAAATTCTAATTTCTTCCGCTCTATTGAGAGATACGTGAGGATGTAGTCTTTTATGCCAAACTACGTAAATTTTTGTATCTCTCCCTATTTATTTTTATACACTTATTTATTATTTATTGCTATGGATGAGTGTGAAGAACACCGTATCAATGCAAAAATCACCCTCGTGAGCTAGAGATAATTCTTTCATTCTTTCTGGCTTAGTGTTTGAATTATTAACGCATTTCATATATATATATATATATATATTATCCTCAAAGTAGTAGTACTTTAAGAAAACCACTTTGTCAATTAAGCTTGAAGATAGACATCCACAGTAATGTTTTGAATACCGTACCGGACATCGTACCGGTCAAGGCACTGTAACGAAATATTTCGGTACCGGTACCGTTTCGGAATAACGTTTCGGGATAGTCGATATATAAATAAATTATATATATAAATATATAGAAAAATTATATTTCAAAATAATAGTCTATATATAAATAAATTATATATAAATACATATATATATATAAATTATAAATAGTCTAATCTGAATTAGGGGTTAAAAAATAAGTTTATAGTTTGAAAAAATGAAAAAAAAAAAAAACACACACAGGCCGAAATATAGGTCGGCACAAGCCGAAATTTAGTCCGGTATGGCCGGTACCAGCCGGTATTTTAGCCGGTACGGAACAGACATAGTACCTGTACCGGCTGGACAGCCGAAACGAAAAATTTCGGCCATACCGGCCGGCACAGTACGAAATTTAAAACACTGATCCACAGCGAAGAAGCCAATATCTAAGAAGTAAACATTGTCGCAAGGATGAGAAATATATAAGCATATTAATACTAATTTTCTCAATGAATTGAATATATACGAATCAGTGAACTTGAGCTGTCCTTTTCATTTTTAATAAAAAAAATTTATTCATCATCATTTTTCTTATCATCTCATGATGTGACATTAAATGATAGGTTCACAAATGATATGTAATAAATAGTATCAAATCATCTAATGTCATATAATGAAATAATGAGAGAATGATGAGAAAATAAATTGTTAGTAACATTACTCCTTACACTATCGTCCATATTCTAATACTTGTGCTAATGCCATCATGCAAGCACATATCATTAATAAATGCCTATTATATGTGGAGGATTGAAAGACAGGAACTTTTTTATAACTCTGTTTTATACTGATGAGGGCATTTGTTATAATAACTTCTAAATAATTTTAAAAAACATCTTTCATTTAAAACCCAGTTATAAAAAGGGTTCTAAAAAGATTGTCTCTATCATGATTTTCCTTCCATCTCTCTATGATTTTGAGTCCCTTTCAATGTTCTGTTGGCTAAAACAATAAAGTGCTGCAGCTTATCTCACTTGAGTCCTAATTATCAAATGATATATATAATTATCAAATGTGATCATCAAATGATCAAGTTGATATGGGATTTGACTCCGACTCTAATTGATCTTCCTCCTGATCTTTCCCTTTCCACTTCTATGACCCCAAATACATCATCAGGGGACGTCCAACTCACTCAGTCTCGATTCATTTCCAATAATTCAGTCAATTGAAATCTCATAAAAAAAAAAACATTTCTACCTCCATGGAGATTTGGTATTGGCCGTCAGATTTGGGATGCAGGCTTCCAAATACAAATTTGTGGTGGACGTTGCATATATAATAGAAAATGGGTGGCAAAATTCTTTTGGGTGGTGGCATGGTCGTCCATATGTAATATTGATTTCCATATCAATCGATTGTCCCAAATTAAGTATTTTCGAAACATTTTTTTAGTCTCTACACTGTTATAATGAAAAGATAAATATTTTAACCACAAAAATATTCTATAAAAATAAATTTATAAACTGACGTAACTTGATATGATACGTTATATTATAAAATTATTTTTATCGTAAAGTACATTTAACGTATTATATTAAACTATATCAATTTGTTAATTTACTTTTATATAATCTCTTTATAGTTGTAATATTTCTCGAAAAGATGAAAACTAATAAAAATCATTTATTTTCTCTAAAATATTTTCGACCATTTTACGTGCAGCTAGTCCCTACATTTTCAGCTTTACTTCGGCCGGGTTTCTGGATGGGTCCACAAACTCTTTTGGGCCAAAGATTGTGACCAGCAATTCCTTTATTTGATGTTCTGTAGTTTTTGTTTGTCCAAATATAATTCCAATCAGTACTGTTTTCAGAAATTTGGCACGGTACCTTTTTTCTTCAACTCTCAACTTCCTATTGTAAATATAAGTGCAAATGTCTCCATTTGGGAAATCATGTGGATCCCATGCATCAATGTTCAAACAAATAAAGTTTATTGATTGTAAGTGGGGTTGATATTTCATCCCCCCAAAAGAAACACTACATTTATTTTAGATCTTCACATGTGAGAAATACTATGCATCGGTTACTCTTTACTCTCACACCCTACACTTAAAGCTTTTTCATAGAGTGTGGGCCGGGAGTTTTTTTATAGAGTGTGGCGTGTGAGGTAGTGAATAGTGGCTGATGAAAAGAATTTTTCATTCACATATATATATATAGACACACACACGACCATGCATCCATACATAACTAATCAACAACGACCACTTATATATAACAAACAAGCAACTGAGCTTTAGCTTGCTTTCATTTTTCTTTGAGACAAAAATGGCAACCTAACCCTACCTCTCAATAATCTCATGTGAATATAGTACATACAATTCCAAACATGAATGCCCAAAAAATATGAAATAAACTAGAGTTGATCTATACATGAATTCTTTGCTCCCCCATGACAGCCATTTTCATAAAATATTCTGCTAAATTTCTGGAGTTGATGAGACGCGCGCAGACTTGCCCTACGGCCTCCAATACATGATGATCATACCTGCTGTGTTTTATTATTGCATGATTATTCTATCTTAAGTTCAAAGACGCACACATAATATATATATATATCTTACAAATCACATACTTTCCGAGCCAATCCTTGAATTTGGTTCTTTGTTGGGCTGGATAATTTAGAATATCAATGGGAAACTGGCACAGAGATCCAGTTCCCTAGTGCAGAAAAAGGATGGGGCATCAGTCAACACCTGTTATCTTGACAAAGACTCTTGTGCCATTCCTTCCTCCCATACCATCCTCTTCCTTTTCAAGCACAAATATAAAAAGAAAACCCTGCAAGAGTTATTAAAAAAGAACAAAAAACCAAAACATTATAATTCCAGTACTGCTGCCATTACCTCCATCAAAAAATGCAAACCTCATCCCTTCGTAGCTGATCCAAACACCTCTCATTCTGCTTACATCACTACTACCATCAGAATCTGTCCCCTTAACAACTTTTTTTTATAATTTCACAGTTTTAGTACTCGGCCACTTGCTTGCTCCATAGTTAACATTTAAATGTAATTAATTAACAGAAACCATGCATTTATGATACCCTTTATTTGATAGCTAGATCTCAAGTCAAGGCCGGAATTATTAGAAGCCAAAAAGAAAATAATGAATGGCAATGCCTGACAATATCAAATAATATTAAAGGTGCATGGCAAATGCCAGTACGTAGTACTCATGTACATTAATAAAGGTTAATTCATTTATTATATGCATTTGATATGATCTATATTCAAAGGACAGTCTTTTTCTTACCAGACGGCCAAACAGAGAGAGAGTAGTAATGATATTCTGTACTCAAAACTTGTTGATGTCAGGGTGGGGAAATGGAAAGCACTAAAATTTCCATTTCGCCATCATTGAACTACTCAAGCACATAGAGAACCTTAAATCCTTGAATATAACCCATACTTCATGTTGTATATATACATATATATAATAATTAATAAAGTTTATCGTAAAAACAATGCTGTGATGATATGTACAGCTTAATTAAGTACTCTACCTTCTTATGACATGACTTGACATTAATATGCTGATCTTTTCATATCAGAACTGTTAAAGAATCATGTACGTATACGTGATTCTTGTGCTTTAGCTCTCTCTGGCTTAATTAATGGTGGGGTCCTTGGCTCCCTGCTGACCATAAGAGTACTGATACTGATGCAAACTCTCGTCTGTATAGATCACAAAGTAATTCTTTTTTAGTAGAACTGCAGAATGGAGACTGATCAACATACATCTAGTGGAAAAGAAATGAATTCCACGCATGCATGCATGGGAGAAGAAGTCCAGGCAAATGCTAGTTGGCATGCATTTTGATAATATACAAATAGTCAGTGATCATAATATGGTATATATGATGGTGCACCAGATCCTCTGCCCATAACATTTATATAATAAGCTCTACTACTTTAGAGCAAAATGCATTACAGTTGGATTTACACTTGGAGAAAGGTATCCAGAAAAAGCACTCTTTTGACTTTCGTATTGAAACAGATTTTTACTTCTTTTTTTTTTTTTTCCTCTTTGCCTTTACACTGTGCATGCACATACTTTTGAACTTTGAATTTAATAAAAGCTTTTAGCTCACTTTAGATTTAAATCCATTTCAATTCATCTCAATTTATTTTATTTAATTATTATAATTTTTTAAAATTTTAATACAAATATAATAAATAATTCAATTTTTAAAAATTTTAAAATAATAATAATATTAAAAAATAATATTTTATTTAACTTTCATCTCAACTCAATTTAACCTCAAACACAGCTTAAATAAAAAAAATAAAACTGTGCAGAGATCAGCCACAGTACCGCATGATGGGTACGTAGTGAACTAGAAGCGTCAAAGTTGGGCGTGAAACATGAAAAAGATGGTCTGAATTAATTCTTGTTCATAATTCTTGTTTATATAATAAATTACGTGATCTCTACTCCACCCCATAATTAAGCCAATGATCGATCAATGTTCAATTTTTTTTTTTTTCCCTCTATTTATTCATGGAGTAGCTAGCAGTACCTGATCTTACTCAAGTATATACGTGGTCTATATATTAACTTTTGCTGAATGATTAATTAGCTAATTTAATATAATAATTAGCTAATTTAATATAATTGGACTTATTGGAACGTACATGGTAGTTTGAGAAATATTTGATGAATACATAATACGTACAATATATTTATGTGATTTCAAGTGATCCATCAAATTATTATTATAAAACTAATTTTATTATAAAATAAATATGACATATTACAGCAAATCATGTCTTATCTCGTATGAGATTTGTGTGTAAACATAATACATCTCGATAGTTTTTGGACACATGAACTCTGGCAGAAAGAGAAAAGACTAGGGTAGGTTTGGGAGATGATATGAGAATTTTGTATTTTATTTTGGTGTTTAAATATTATGTTTTAGTATTATTATTATTTTAGAATTTGAAAAAGTTGAATTGAGATTTGAAAATTTTGAATTGTTTATTATATTTTTTATGAAAATTTGAAAAATGTGTAATGATGAGATGAGATGAAATGAGAATTTTGTGTCTCATCCCATCCCAAACCTGTCCTAAAAAACTGCCCATGGACCCCGTCGGAACTCTCTCACGTACCAATTTATCTCCCGTAAATATGTTTTTGATGATTAAAAAGAACGAAAAATATGGACATCTGCCCCACACCGGCACACACTCAACCTATTGAGTGTAAAAAAAAAAGAAAAGTGATATGGTATGTACAGGTGTAGGGCAGATGTATAGCATTTTCCTAAAAAAAATACCCTGCCAAAACCCCTAGTCTCCCTGCGCGTGCTCTTGGTACTTCTTATTGTCAGATCATGAATAAATAGAGGTTGAAATCCATTCCCAACTAACACCCAAATAAGAATAGCTTAAGTATTGAAGACTAGGCTGGTAATATATAAAACTATTCGTAAATTCAATACGAATATTAACACGATATAAAATAAATGGATTTGAGTTTGATAATATTATAAATGGATTAATTGAGTATAAACGAATTGACTCATTAAAATACGATCAATAAATTGATCAATAATGACCTGGTCAACCCACTTAATCTAAAATTAGCCTGTAATAACTCCTTTAAGTTTTATTTTAAAATTACAATTTTATTATTATTAAGTTGTAATATTGATATTTCTCAATATGTTTATATTTTTATTATTAGTATTGTAATTTTAGACATATGCTATATTTGTTATTGTTAGATTTGTAATAATATTAGTTTTATTATAGGTTAAAATATGAAAAATATTGATATTTTTTGTTAGTATATAGTCTTTTTTTTTTTCCTTACAAGAAATTGTGGCTACTAATAAATATAGATTTTAACTTTTATGTGAAATTATGTTAACCATGTCAAATTAGTTATGCAGATTAGTTCAACTCATTTACATGAAACGGATTAAAATGTGTCGTGTCGTGTTGATCATGACTATTTTTAATTAATTTTTAAACTGGTCAAAACATATATAGACAAGACCCGCGAACACGAATTGCTACCTCTATTGAAGAAGAGAAAAGATATTTGCAACTGTGAATTGTGCAACCACCGCGTAATCGCTTTGAAAAAAATGAATAAAACATGGGACCTACGTAAAAAAAATTAATTTTTTAATAGTGGACCTCACTTTTTTCAAAGCGATTACGCGACATTTACGTACTTCGCAGTTGTATGTAGAATTACTCTAATCTCACTCAACCGGCCGCATCAACAAAAATTAATATTGTTAATGTAAACATTTTTGTTGACAAATCCTAGTATTAATCAAGCCATGAATCAATATTTGTGTAGTAATTAATTTAACTATTTAAGTGTTGTTAAGTAAGGGCTAGGTGAGTCAAATTTATATAAATTATGTCAAATTACGACAATAGAAAATTCGCTCGATCGACAGCTCGAGTCAACGTGATGTAGAGAATTAGCTCGATTAATCCTGCTTGGCCAACGTACGCTTGCTTGAGTGAGAATGCATGCGATCGATAGAAGTGGGACATGCCTGGTTCACATGCTCGAACAACTTTACAACAAGTGAAATTCCAGTTAGTTTAAAATTACATATTAGCCCATCTTTAATATTACGTACCTACTTATAAAGAAATGGCAAAAAAAAAAAAAAAAAAAATACTGTGCCTGAGGGAGACGGATCGTCACATAAATGGAACTGCTCAATGCTCATGATGTAGTCTGAGATCAATAATAAGGTTTGGTCCTCCTCATCTGATAATTCATAATTGCGGTGAGAGTTGGCGAGAAAAAGGTTGTGACATGGGAGGGTAATGCTTCAATGGAGGTTGAAAAAGAGACTACTCAGGAATCGGGAAGGGAAAAAATGAAAAATCTAATTGTAAACGATTCTGCACAATAATATGTATATTTATTCAATATGATTAGTCAGAAAATATATTTTATTGAAAACAATGCTAATTTAAATTTAGAATATGAAGGAAACAATATTAATACACAGATTGGTACGCAAACTTGCTTGTACATAATAAAATTTGAGAAAAAATTAAAGTCTATATATATTGCAATTAACTACAATAAACTTGAAATTAAGATGAGATGATGAGATGAGATGAAATTAATGTAGTTTCAAAGGCATACAGATGCATAACTAGCATAAAGAGATTTTGGGACCAAAAATTGTCTCCACAGTAAAGAGAGAGCCGTCTTAAATGAGAGTTTTTGTTTTTAATTTTTTTAGTTCATACAGCTGTGAAAACTATGTTGCTATCGTTGAAAGCGATGGATATTGTTGGTAGTGCACTGTAATTTATTATCTTGAGATGTTCACAGGAGAGAACGGTAACCCCTGCCATCTTCGATTAGGGAAAACATAAACACAATGTGATGATCGATATCGATTGGAGTCTATACGCCGATGATAGTGAGATGGGGTGACTTAGATCTAAAAGATCTTGGGAGGGGGGTGGTGAAATTATTGGTACGACAAGTGTAGCGCGCCATTGGATGCATTTCGATGGGGCAATTAATCTATTTTTTACTTTTGCACTTTGTTTGTTGGTAAATTCCGCCACTGCTCATGTGTCTTGATTTCCTTTAATGAAATATTTGCTGGATTAGAGAGAGAGAGAGAGAGAGATCATGTCTGAGTAATTTCCTAGATATAGTTTGCTCAGGAAAAGAAATCATAATAGTTGGTAGAGGCCGCTTATAAAAAGAGGGTAGAATGTTTGCGTCTCTCTTTTCTTGAAGATAGATATGCAAAGGAGAGGAATAGGGGAAAGTAAGTATTAGTGTGAGGAGTCGATATGGAAGAACATCTAAGTTCATTAGCTGTGACTCATCTCCTTCAACACACCCTACGAAGTCTGTGCATTCATCAAAATTCCCAGTGGGTTTATGCAGTCTTCTGGAGAATCCTACCCAGAAATTACCCCCCACCCAAGTGAGAAGAAACAGATGATATTTCAACAAGAAAAACAAGATATTTACAAGCATTCATACTCCCATGTTAATCCACCACACGCATAGACTAATGATGCATCTTTATTCCCAAATTACAGATTCACCATTCACCATATGTCTTTAAATTTCATGTTATGTTGTTTTCACTACAGATGGGATGGTCAAGGAGCATATGACAGGTCAAGAGGAAACAGGAGAAACTGGTATTTCCTTTAGTTTCCAAGTAAATCTGGTGTATAATTAGCATTAATGCATATAAATTGGGTCTTTGATATCATTATATATATTTACATTTATGTCAGGATATTAGTCTGGGAAGATGGTTTCTGCAATTTTGCTGCCTCATCAGTTGGTGAAATAAATTCGGGGGATTGTCCTGGCTCATCAACTTACGGTAATTGTGAGTTTCAAAACTACCAAGGGCTGCAACCAGAGCTCTTTTTCAAGATGTCTCATGAGATCTACAACTATGGTGAAGGGTAAGTGATAGTTATAGATTTTATATATAAATCCATATACTGATCTCAACTAGTATATCTTTAGCACTGTACATACATCACTTAGAAAGAAAGCAACATGATGTGCTTTGCTTCCAAATGGAGCAGTTTGATAGGAAAAGTGGCTGCAGATCATGGTCATAAGTGGATATACAAAGAACCAAATGACCAAGAAATCAATTTCTTGACAGCATGGCACAACTCGGCGGAGTCAGTAAGCATCATTTATCCAGATACGATCAGTGCTTAAACAAGTTTCTGATTTCTTCATGTTTGTGCTTAAACAAGTAATTTATAGTACTTGCTTGCAGAAAAAAATTTTCAACTTAAATGAATGAGCCTGTGTTTCAGTGCCATGTTTCTTCAAGTAAAATGTATTTTTTTCTAACTCAGTTTTTGTTTTGCAGAAACCTCGGACATGGGAAGCACAGTTCAAGTCTGGTATAAAGGTATTCCATTTAAAACTGATAACCTCTAAAATTTTTAGCTAGACCTACTTTTAATCTTGGTTTAATTCAATTAATTAATATCTTTCAGACCATAGCTCTGATTGCAGTTAGAGAAGGTGTTGTTCAGTTAGGAGCCATTCACAAGGTCTCTCTCTCTCTCTCTCTCTCACACACACACTTGGTTTTCAGTTTTTAACAAGTCAATCCAACAATGTCCTTCAAACTCGTTCCTTCTGTTGTTGATTTTTTTTTCTTTTTTTATGTTCTTGGTATAATATTCAAGGTAATTGAAGACCTGAGCTACGTTGTTTCACTAAGAAAGAAATTCAGCTACATTGAAAGCATCCCAGGCGTGCTTTTACCCCATCCATCCTCCTTCGCATTCCCCTTCAACGTGGATGGATACGGCACCCCAGAAGCATGGCAGTTCCAAGGCACTGCTCTTGCATCCCCAACTGAATTCTATGATCACCAATACAACCAACCTTTGAAAATAACACCTTCCATGAGCAGCCTTGAAGCCCTTCTCTCCAAGCTTCCCTCAGTTGTGCCGCCAACCACAGCGCCACAGTCACATGAGTTTATATCATCATCTCAGAAGACATTAGAATTTATTGAAATGGAAAAAGTAGCGAAGGAGGAGATTGATGAAGAGATATATAGGCCTGAACTCGAAGTGGGTGAGAGCAGCTGTTCCATGGCCGCCAATCGTCGTCAAAAGCATTTCCATCAGAACCAAGATTAGAATGTGAAAACCGGTGCCGGACCCAACAGCAATAATGGATTTTAGGACTAACTATCGGGACGGCAACTGGGTTTTTATTAGATTGTATGAGAATTGAGTGCTTGATGCATGTCTAACATTGGGGGTTCCTGATCTACTAGTCAAGCTTTAACTGTACGCAAGTTTGAATCTTCCCAGTTTTTGTGAACGAGTATTATTAATTAACAATAATATGTTTGTGAGAGCGCGCGCGCGCGCATGCATGCATTCGCGTGCGTCTGTGTGCGGGAGAGAGGCAGAAGGGAACGAATTAAAGGGATTTGCAGTAAAGGCTTCAATCCAAGCTAGGCCCCGAATCGATGCAGGCTTGCTGCCCTCAAGCAAAAATAAAAGTTAAATAAATTAAAATTAAAAACTTAAAAATGAAGGGCCTCTAATTGGAGAAACCAAGAAATTTCCAAATTAAAAATATTAAGGCCCAATAAATTCTTTATTTGATCAGTCATGGTATTGGACTGATCATTACAATTTGATAAAAAAAAAAAAAAAAACTTAAAAGTACTCGGAAAAAAAAAACATTTTACCCATGAAAGTGAATTTACCTAAAATAGAAAAAAGTTAAAAAGAGTAAACTAAGATAAATTCATAAAAGCGGATGACACCAATTAAAAAAAAATACTTTACTCACAAAAGAATTATACAAAAATAAATTTAAAAACTGATGTGTTTTGATATGATACGTCAGACTGTAAAATTATTTTTATTATAAAATAGATCTAACGGATTATATGAAATCACATTAATTTGTGAATTTATTTTGTATAATCACTTTGTATCTATACCAATTCTAAAAAAAAATTTAAAGATTTGGCAAAAAGATAAAGCAAGATAAAATAAGTGGGATTGTAGTCTTAATTAATTATATACATAATTATACCCCATGCAGTACTTTTCCTTAGTTTCTTTTATTTGAATAATTTGTAAAATACTTGTTAATTATGAACCAATTTGATTTTAGTTGTTTTCAGGTTTTATCCTAGACGTTGTTGCTCCAAGTGATGTTGTTTGACGGGTGATTTCCTGTTTGAGTTTAAAAACCGTCTCAAGAGTAATGTTTTTCTATTCCAAAATCAGATGGGTGATACACTATTTATTATAGGAGCTATTATATTTATCAAAAGAGTTAATAATATTTTTTTATATATAAATTGATGGACGAACTGCTACATCAATAATATATTTAGGATTTATTTTGATAGTGAGATGAAATGAAATGAGATGAAATTATTTTAAATAAGTTGAATAAAATATTATTATAATATTATTTTTTAATATTATTATTATTATTTTGAGATTTGAAAAAGTTAAATTCTTTGTTATATGTTATGAAAATTTAAAAAAATTGTAATAATGATATAAAATGAGATAAAACCGTTTTTGTATTTAAATGATGCCTTAATATGTCAATATTAGTCGCTATGCTCATTTGTTTTCACAATTTCTTTCAATTTATCTCATCTAATTATTATAATTTTTTTTATATTTCTAAATAAAATAAATAATTTAATTTTTTTAAATTTTAAATAAAAATAACATTAAAAAATATATTTTTTAATAATATTTTATTTAATTTTTAATTTTAATTTTAACTCAACTCAAAATCTAAAAATATAAACAGACTCTTAAGATCATCTTTTCTCGAGGTGAACTTTGTATCTTTATGTGGATCTTAAAGATCTTTAATTCCAAGTGGCCCTTTCTCCTGCATCTAGTGGTTGGCCCCGTAATTGTACGCCCATACACATGTTCCACGTGGATTGAGACAATAAATGTCTACCCTACTTTAGGACTTGTTTTTTAAACCTGCACTTTGTTCGTATTTACCTTGGTCTCTTCGGATGCCAACAAATAAGAATGGTTTCTTCGGCTCGGTCCGATTCAATTTTTAAGACTTCGTGTAGGCCCAACTCTAGTTTTTAAAGACCTGGCAAGCTTCAGTCCCAACAAGCCTAAATTAACAGAACAAACATTACCTCATCAACTACAATCTTGTGCATATGTTTCATGAACAATTTAGAATTAAGGTCTTGAGACGAAATTTTGTTAATTAAGGTGTGATTTGTATAGTGAGTTAATATGAGATGAATTGAAATGAAAGTTAAAAATTAAATAAAATATTATTATAATATTATTTTTTAATATTATTATTATTTTAAAATTTAAAAAAACTGAGTTGTTTATTATACTTTATATAGAAATTTGAGAAAATTATAATAATAAGATGAGATGAAACACTTTTTGTATCTAAACAGAGCCTAAAGTTGAACCTTTTGTTTGCATAATCAGCCATGAAGCATCAGAGTCTAATACCAAAACCAAATTTGAGGTAGGTGATTTGATATATCTCAAGTTGCAAAAGTACATATAGCAGTGTAGCTAAGCTATCAAAGTTTTAGACTGCGTTTAGATGTTGAGGAGATCTTAGATGATATGAGTTGATCTGTGAATAATGATATTTTATAGTCTCATTGATATATGTTTGAATGTAAATAGGTTGAGATATGTGTTTAGGCTACGTTTAGATGTTGAGATAAATTGAGTTGAGTTGTGAATAGTAGTATTTTGTGGGTCTCATTGAAATAGGTTTAACTTTTTTTGTTAAGATGAATTTAATTTTTTAGGTTAAAATGTATGAAGTATACTGAAATGAGTTTAATTTTTTTAGAGAAATTGAAAAAGTAGTGAATCTCATCAATGATTAGTTTGAGATGCGTTGAGATCACTTGGACAACCTACTTTCACCTACTTAGATACTATGGTCCCGTTAAGGTTTTGCAGCATATTGACTCAAACTACTAGCGGGTTCCTATGTCCACTCGGTCTTGCATGTGTCGTACCTTAAAAGAAGCATTTGGGTCATTCAGTTACACCCTCAGTCTCTGTGTCTTCTATTGATCCTCATGGGGCCTTCCATAATGAACCTAAGCACGTACTTCAACATCAAATGACTTGATTCCAGAACTATATGTTAATTGAGCTCTCAGCTAAGTGGCGTGGAGATTCTAAAGAGTTTTCTACATGGGTTACCATTGATCATATTCATGCACAATATCAGTAAAAGTCTAACAATTAGTCTCGAAGTATGGACCATGTCACAAATTCGAGTCACAGAAAAGCGGCCTAAGGCAAGATTATAAAGTCTTGATACTATATATAAGCATGATGTCAGACCATTGAATACTAATTGATGAGTAGAATCGCCATTCGCCAAAAGATAAATGACCACTATTAGGTTAGTATCGATATAATAGATTGTCGTGGACATTAAATTCAAAAGTATGGTGGAATGTTATGCCTTTAAAAGTTAAAGCCTTAATCAAATTAAAGTCTAGTAGTTTTGAAACTTTTAGAGCAATAGTCAAGCCTTTAACAACTTAAAAGTGCCAAGAAAGGGTTTGGGGAGGAAGAACAATAAGAAAGGAAACACACGCTAAAAGTTCAATAGAAGAAGAATCAGACAAAGAATTCACTTAGTCCGAGTTACCATTTGAGTCTACTTGAATTGCGATCGTCTCCACTTCCATTTGATTTATCCTAAATTACAATTTTAGTAGTTTAGAGTTCCTGTTTGATTCTTATTATACTTAATAACCTAGGATTTCCTTTTGACAAACTGGTTATTGTTTTATGGACTTATTCAATCTCAAACCTCTATTGAGAGATTGTTCTTTTCTTCCAGTGAATTTGGAGTGATTTCTTTAAAATAACGAAAAAATAGATTCATATTTGCAAACTATACTCTGTGTTTACTCATTCCCTTGTGGTCGTAGCGTTAGATATGGTCCGTACGTTACATGGTTCCACTGAGGCTAGAGCTTTCAAGACAGACAGGTTTAGCTTGTCTTGGTGGCGCGGCCTCGCCCCACAAGAACTACAGTTAATGTCTGGAAGAAAAACGTAACGGAAGAAATCGGCGTGGACAACGTGAATGCCGATGCCGATGTCGATGTCGGAGGTTTATAATGCCTCAAATTAGAAGACAAAGCTTCTGGTACTTTTGATAGCTGTTATCAAACTCTCTTGAGGAGAATTATAAGAGCCAGTGACAAGAAAGTGCAAATACGCCTTTTCTTTTCCTGTTTCTTTCCAGCAACAAAAGTAGAGGGAAAATAAACTAAACAAAAGTTCATTCCCACACAGAAGATACAATCCCAAAAGAAGAATTGATACTAATCAACTATATTTAAACCCCAAGTAAAAGGGCATTTTAATATTCTGGTTTGAATGAAGTGAAATGCATATGTTAATATCATATGGAACAAAAATTTAATGGAATGCTGCAATTTCTTCCCCAAAGTGTTTCAGTAGGTTCTCAATGCTCATTACCGAATGATCTGCCTTGTCTCTGACTCGTACACTCACCTGGAACAATAAGAACAGTAAATTTCTGCCCGAAATTGATGCTAAGCTTAATGTTTTTATTTACACAGATGGGGGGGAGAGAGAGAGAGAGAGAGAGAGAGCAATTGCATTGGTACATGGACCTAAATTGTGTGTACCATGGTTAATGAATCTTAACACCCAAGCAGAGAACAAAACAATTCACCCACAATTCATATAAGAGCAGCAAATGCATTGGTACATGGACCTAAATTTAATGGCAAAACCTTCTCTATTAAACTGTCTATAGGGGACATTCCAGCAAATAAGAATTCTAAACTAGTAATGTATAGGGGTAGAACCTGTCCAGTGTTGGCTTCCTCCTCCCCAACAACCAATATAAAATTGTACTGTGCCAACTGAGCTTCCCTAACCTGCAGGAAGCTAAAGCTATCAGTAAATGAAAAGAATCTCTTACTTATACCGCATTAGAGAAGTATACAAGGGAAAGAGAGAGACAGAGTGAATAATGTATCTCTCTTTTCCATAACACTACGAGGCAGAATATTGAGTTTTCTAGGGGCAAGTCATATCTTCTCTCTTCAATTCACAAGAAAGGGAGTTCTTGGTTGTGTAATAGACAAACAAAACATGCAAGGTAGGAATTATGAATGCACCTTTTTCTGGATCTTTCTATCAGTAGTATCAACATCAACATAATAACCCGCTTTAAATATCTGATCTTGCACCTACAAGAAAGCATTAAGAGTATAGAAAAGAACTTAAAATAAACCTCAGAACTTATACATAAGAGCATATCTTACGCAAGCACGCAAACATTTCATGACTATAAATTATCAATGCTATTGAAGTAACAAGTGCTTCTAACAGTTATGAATCCCTTCAACATACAGATGCCTCTTAATATGCTAGTAAGCAATAGATAACTATATCATTATAGCTACTGCGAAAAGACTTGGGAAACTCGTAACAAATGCTTAATCATTAAAAAATTGGGAAAAATAGCTCAAGAGATTGTCACTGGGTTTACTCTGGCAGCCTAATGCTTGTTTATATCATACATGAGCTAATCTCAAACAACATATCGCTTGACTCAACCAGACCTTTTACCTTAAAGGTTGAGTACCTCAAGTTTGGCATGAGATAAACTCATTAAGATCGAGCTACCAACTACCGAGAACAACTTTGTGCAATCATATATTTACAAAAATCATGAAAAATTATCCAATATAATGACTGCTGAAAAGTGCAGTGAAAAACTACCTTTAGTGCATATGGCTGAGATTTTTCTGACACTGGGCAAACAATTGCTTGGCGTGGACTAAGCCAGAAGGGCCATTTCCCTTTGTAGTGCTCCAACAGTATAGCAAACATACGCTCAACAGATCCTAGAACAGCTCTGTGTATCATAACAGGACTCTCCCTCTTGGCTTCATCTTCTGCTGAGTAATACAATTCAAAACGAGCAGGGAGCTGGAAATCCAGCTGCAACCACAGGCATTGATCTTTAAAGTGTTAGTTCTGCAATACCAAATCTCATTGAAAGACATAATACAAATAAAGTGAACACCATGAACCTGTAATGTTGCACATTGGAATTTCCTATTCAATGCATCAGATACGCTGATATCTATCTTTGGTCCATAAAATGCACCATCCCCTTCATCTATCTGCAAACATAAGCACTGAGAGAATGGGGAGACTATATAGAATACTGCTAAAAACAAACATCAGCATATAATAATCAACATCCATCCATCAGTCAAATTATTTTTCTACAAATCATAGAAGCTCTGCTACACTGTACTTAAAGCAGAGGAAAGGAAATGTGTAACTGGAAAATAAATTAAACATAAGCATTTAGCCCCTTTCCCTCAAATGGATCAAATCTATAGGTTCAAGCCATCCAATTGATAGAAAACCCTCTAAAATCACCATTTAGTCATTAGATTTCTGATAACTACAGTATCATATCATTGATTTCGTTCAAATTGCTGGAATGTATGCTAAGAAACATAAAATGGATTGGTAATCTCAAGCTACATTTTGTTTGACTTAAAGGTGACTTTAGCATGATCAAAGTTTCAAATCCAGTTTCAGCCAAGCTCAATGTACATTGAACAAGAAGATGAATTCTAGATCAAGCATAATGATGATAGTATATATTTGTCATTGCAACATAGTCATGTAGCATATTGAAAGTATTGATAAGGAGTGGGTAGGTGCTCATCTACAGTTGAAGTGTAAGAAGGAGAATTTTACCTGCCAGGGCTTCTCAAACTCATCCAATGCTTCTGTAAGAGCAGCCTCGGCTCTCTCCCATGTAGCCAAGTCTCCTAAGTACTTCTCAGGCCTCTAAAATATTCATACCAATAGAGATATTCGGTAACATATTGTAAAATGTCATTTCCACTAAACACATGCACACTGAAAGGAAAAGTGAGTTGAAGGAGACAGCATATCTGTAAAAAGAAGACTGCCCATACCTAACAGATAAGGCATCATACCAATCTAAAAACAAAGGAAGGGTGCATTCCACACACAATGACATGTGCATATTCAACTTTGAAATAAAGGATTTGCATTTTATATTTATTAATACCTTAAACTATATTAATGATCAAAAGTCATTGTCCAAGTATACAGGGCGTATACTCTTGCTTATGTTTATCTTTACCGATCAAAAAAAAAAGCATACAGGGCGTAACATGAGAATTGAGAATCGCCACCGTAGAAAAAGATAACAAAGTAAAGAAAAGTCCTGAAACATGAAAACGAAAAACTAAAATGATCACACATCCGGTCATAAACGGTTTTAAAAAATAAATCCTCAGAGCTGCCCACACCAAAAATAGCACCAGATCGCTTGATCCAACACCCATCACATTTGATGAATCTTACAAATTTCCCCTAAGACCTTCTAAATCAATATTAATATTTCCCTTGCACCATCACACACCAAATATTGTTTTTTTTTAATAATAGGTAATCAAGAAGTTTTATTAAAACAATAACCAAATATTGTTATTGTCGTAAAGTAGTTTCGATTATGAAATTGTTGTTTTTGGCTTAAATTGTTGCCTTTAGAATTGAGAAAAACATTGTTAATATTGTCATTTCTGCCATTGTGCCCACTAGGCACATAGTTATTGACAAAATATTCATTAACCAGCAACTCCAACTTGTGTATTGAAACCTTTGAAAAATTTCCATGAAATCTTGTGACTTCAAAAGGTTATGCTATAGAATGTCCTTACTGTAATTCAAATGGCAGTAATACTCAAGAAGGAGAAATCATAAGCAGCATATTAACTCAATTTAGAAACATCCAATCAACAGGTACAATATGTTTAGCACAAATAAGGAGCAAATAGCATACCGTGGAGAGCTTCAAGTCAAAAGTGAATCCAAATATATCATAGACATGTTTGATGAAGTCTAAGACACCACGAACTTCATCTTTTATCTGTTAGATGAAGCATGTTTAGAACAATGGGCATAGGAAGCCAAAAAAAAAAAAGTTACATCAGAAGTCAATTAAATTCAACTCACCTGGTACTCCCGGCAGAAGATGTGAGCATCATCCTGTACCAAGATTTGAACTAAAATTAGTCAAAGGTAACTATTCCCAGTCACCTCGGGCAAAAATTTTTTTTTTAAAGCTACTAGTATAAAACGGGGTCCACCACAATGATTGACTACGTCTGCTTCAATGGACCTTCAAGCCCATTGAAATAAAAAAAACTCAAATTCTATGATTAGAGTGAGACCCTAATTTTAAAAATAAAAATAAAATAAAATAAATTAGAAAAAAACTGCCTAGGCCTGATGCATTTTATCACCAAAAAACTATAATGTTCATTAAGAACCACATTTAAAATGGCACCTGCTGAAATCTCCTGACACGAGTTAGTCCAGTTAGTGCGCCACTGGCCTCATTACGGTGCAAAACCCCAAAATCAGCCAGTCGAAGAGGAAGTTCTGCAAAGCAATGTACATAAGCTTTCTGGTGAAGGCTATGTATAAGGTAAACAACAATAAAAAGAAGTCCTATAAATTGTACTGCTTCTGCCTCATGCGGGGAACCCTTATAGCAACAGTTTGTTATATAAAATGTACCTATAAAAATAAGAAATGGAAGGGGCACAGGTTGAGGTCCCAGAGGCATGGGGCAGCTGTAACTCAATAAGCATGAACTAAACCGACCTCCCCTACAGTATCGTCTCTGCAGTTGTAACAGCTCATGGAAGACTCAAGCCACATCTGAGCCCATATTCTAAAAGGACTAGTCAACGTTACAATTGAAACGTTACCGATCAAAAAAACAATTGAAACGCCTTGGTTTTTTTTTTTTATATTGCCAAAGGGTTGAAGTTGAACGATGATTTTGTTAAGACTAATTTCATGACTCAGCAGTCATGGTTCACAAATCTTGTTACCAATCAACCTATATAATCCAACCATATACCACCAACTTTAGAATGTACCAAAACTTTAGAATGTACCAAACAGATACACTACCAAACTCCCACTTACACATAGTATCATGTCACAAAAACATGAGAGATGGGTTCATACTTCTAGTAGCTTTAAGGGTTACTTTAAGACAACCTGGGTCTAAATGGCCCATCATAACTAAACTCGTCATGAATAAAAAACCTTCCTATAACAAAATTTTGTCATTTAAATCTTTATTTTTATAATTAAAAAAGGATTTTAATGATGAGGATGATAGGCATAGCCCATGTGCACAGGAAGTTTACAAGAAAATTATGGACGCTTAGAATATCATTTAAAACTTTTTTTTGATCAGTAAATAGGAATTTTATTAAATATAGGGGAGCCAAATACACAAGACATATACAAGAACCACACCTATGCATGACTGTCTAAATATACAAGAATGTACGTTCATGCCATTAAAGTCTATTACAATTGACCAATGGAATAATGTATGAAGAAAAAAAGTTCTAATCTCGTCCATTGTTCGTTCACGATCCTCAAAACTCTGACCATTCCTCTCCATCCATATGCACCACCATAGGCAAATCGGTATCATCTTCCACATTGCTGCGATTTGAGAATTACCTCGAATGCCTTGCCAGCTGGCCAAAAAGTCAACAACCCTTCTTGGCATTACCCAAACAAGTCCCACTCTAGCAAAGATATCATTCCATAAGCTCATGGCTACATCACAATGCAATAATAGGTGATCCACAGACTCCCCACTTTTCTTACACATATAGCACCAATCTAGTACCATCAATCGGCATTTTCTTAGATTATCTAAGGTAAGAATCTTCCCTAGTGAAGCTGTCCATACAAAGAAAGAAGCTTTTAGGGGGGCCTTAGTCTTCCATATGTTCTTCCATAGGAATGTTCTTGTAGAATGTGTGATATGTACAATATGACGGTGATCAATGATATCCACTTAGTGATGTAGTAAATCTTTCTACAACTCAAAATGACTAAATAAACTATCATAGCCCATGACTGTTTCAATCATGAAGCACATCAAAAGTCTCACATTATAAATGAATAGAGAGATGATAACATTGTTCTCGGACAAAGTGTCCAAGTGAACACAAAATATAAGATGCTGTTCTAGATAATAATATCTGTACCCTACACTAGAGAGTAATATTAGTGCAAATGAACTTACCTCTGTATGAGCGAACTCTATGTTGAAACATTAAACAGTGCCCGGGGCAATTCATTGGTTTCAATCCAAACTCTTGTTTTTCTATCTGTGAAAGAACAAAATATCATACCAAAGAAACAGAGAATATAATATCTTTTATCTACAAAGCAACATATTAGCATGTGCAGAAAATGAAAAAATTTTGGGGATACTTTATGTGTCCTATAGAACACAATCTCCTCCCTTTTGATTGGATTTTTTTCACAAAAAGAAAACATGAGACAATCAATCCAGTCTTTTTTTTTTTTTTTTTTTTGATAAGTAATAATATTATATATATATATATCAATAAGAGTAACCAATTACACTAGATGTATACAAGAAAAACACCTAGCCCATACAAGAAAGCCCATAATGACCCAAACGCCCATGAAAACCGACCCAAAAAAAAACACCAAACCCGAATTGGAAAACTATCATTACACCTCCCCGATCCCATCCCCTAGATTCCTTAAAACTAATCCTCAACCCGAACATCACAAAGCCCTCCCTTTACCCCTCCCTCTACTTGAGCTACCTCCCTTAGTATCGTAGTTGATTGCCCATGAAAGATTCTTCAACTCCTTGCTTTTCTTAAACTTAGATTTGATTTCAAGCACTTGGCTCGCCTCGATTGCAGTGAGTAGTGTTTTAAATTGGTCTTCATATTCTCCCTGTTCTCCATATGAAAGTCCCAGGGTTTGTAGAAACCCGTTATCTTTATTTAGAATCCAATCGGATGTTGAACCCGCTATATCGTTGATTGGAGGAAGAGAAACCAGGGGAACGACATTATCCCCAGCCACAGTACTCGACTGCGCTCCTGACTCTAAGGGCAGGTTTGGGGCACAAGACAAAACACAAAATTCTCATCTCATCTCATCATTATACTTTTTTCAAATCCCCATACAAAATATAATAAACAATTCAACTTTTTCAAATCCCAATACACCTTTTTCAAATCCCAAAACAACAATAATATTAAAATATAATATTTTAAACTTCAAAACAAAACACAAAATTCTCATCTCACCCCCCAAACCTGCCCTAAACCTTCCCCCACATGGGGCACCAACGCCAATTCTGAACCTTCCCCCACACGAGGCACCAATGACAATTCCTTCCCACCCAATGGTTGCTCAACATCTAAATGGTTGTTGTCCCCTCCATCTGTTACCATTGCAAATTCCTCCCCTCCATCAACATTGTGTGTATTAGCTCCACCCCTCGACGATCCTTGCCGTGCTGCTTCCTCAAGAGGGGAAGCACTACCTTCTGTTGCCCCATTTGCATCTTCTAAAAGAGGCTCGACTGTATCTTCCACAATACTCGAGACCTTGGAGGGACCCCCGTCTTCAACTACAAATGAACCCTGGACAAAAGGACCAACTTCATCTGCAACTGGTGCCTGAGACCCTACAGCTCCATCAGAAGGCATAGTGACATTGGCATGAACAAAGATGCCAGCGTCCAACGACCCTATCGTCGACACACCCTTTGCCTGCACACTTGTACCCACAATTAGGTCCAGCCTCTTATCCACTTTAATCATAGATCTCTTACATAATCCATAACTCCCTTCAATTGGGATTTGACATCCCACAAGGTTTGATAAGTAAAAAGCATCCAAGACAATAAATCCAGTCTTTCTCTAAGATTTCAGATATTGTGTTATATTTTCATTGTCACTTTAAGAGTACACCCTTCCCTTGTGGTCAGACAAACTGACTTCCAAAAATAATACTGCCTAACAGAACATATGCAAATGGCTATAGCCAAATACTTCTCAAAAACTGTCTGGTTAAGACAACTTTAGGTTGACAGACTACTTGTTGGCGAACATCTACGTTTATAACTAAAAACTGCTATTGAACAATGCCAGATGAACAAACGCACACACAAGAATGAAAATATAATTCTTTTTTATCGGTAAATAAATTTTTATTGATCAAAAGAGAGAAAAAAATGCCCAAGTATACTAGACATATACAAGAGCAAGTTTATGTCTAGTTTAGAGATACAAGGAAATCATGGAAGACCTGCCATGAAAATCAATTACAATCGACCAATAGAGCAAAGTATTGAAAAACAAAATTCTAAGCTCTTCCATTAATCTCTCTTGATCTTCAAAGCATCTTGCGTTCCGCTCCCTCCAAATGCACCACCATAGACAAATAGGTAACATCTTCCATATGGATGCAATTTGAGAGTTGCCCCTAATACCTCTCCACGAGGCTAAAATATAATAGAAGCCCTAAATAATCATTTTTTCTTGTTTACCCATTAGTTTTGCTTCCCTATTCTTGATGCTCAGTTTCCTCCATAATGAGCAGAGAAATGAAGGGTTGTTAACCATCAGAAATCAATGCTCTGCAATAAATATAAGCCACACCTCAAATACAAACATATTATCCTTGTAATTTGCAGCATGACCAGATGTTTCCCAAAGTTGCATATTGTACATATTTGGTGACAGGACCTGCCAAAGCCAAGAAGTTAGGCGCACGTTTACAGTTCCTAAAAATTACTGCAGTACAACACTTTAATCATTGACAACCAACCTCTTGGTATCCTCTTTCCCTATATTGACCACGTATGAACTCCATTAATTTGTTGTATACCCGAGCCCCATGAGGAAGGAAGAACCAACTTCCTGGGCTGACATTCACAAAAACATTATCATGAGCAACCATGACTATAATAATCAAAATCAAACATATTAAGCCATACTCTACCTGAGTGGATGACAAAAGAAAAGCTCTTGTTTTGTACCCACTAATCTATGGTCATATTTCTTTGCTTCTTCCAGTTGTTTGATATATTCCTGCGCAAAAGACTAATGCTGAGAAAAAAGAGTTACATCATTCAGCACAATGAGCACATCCATATCACATTAATGCCACTTCTCACATCTTGAAACACAAAATTTCCTCCATATGCTAACTCCCCAACTAAAGCTTCTGAGTTATTCTCCATAACAACATCATCGAAAATATATTTAATTTAAAAATGGGATAGCTACTAATTTATGAAAGCTTTGGGAGTTTCCATGATTCACAATAATTTTTTACACCATGCTATGCCAAGCAGGTGTATTGACCGACGGCATTGGAATTTGTTTAGTTACATCAGGTCTCAATCCACAGAGCTCAATAATACATCCCATGAACTTCTGACAAGCTTGCTAACAATTCATCTAGTTCGAATTTTCAAGAGATAATACTGCTATGGCTTTTCAAAAAAGAACTTTTGTTTTTCTCGTTAAGAAATTGAGTACCTTTTCAGGGGAGAGGAGACTTACAAAGGACACTTTCAATTAAGATAATTTTTTCTATTTATTTTTTTAGTTGATATATTGAGCCACATAAACCAATAATGGTGAAAAAATGGACAAAAGAATTAGTGTTGGCATAAAAGATTCAGCATCTCAGCTCAAAGAAACGGGTTTTTTCCCAAGCATGTAAATCCTTGACAATTTAAATTAAAATATTTCAATTTTCTTATATACAACATGGTGTAACAAATACATTCCTATCTAATCACAATTATTGATCAACTAAATTTTCAAACATGTCCACAATTTGAAGGATTTAATGAGCTAACAAAGCCGTGTCTACAAGGTAGTTTTAGACCATAAGCATATCTGAATAAACAACGGGTCACCAGTTGTGATGACAATACTATCACACAAAATGATATACAGATAAAGCATTCATACAAGGTATATTTGCTTATCTGAATACACTACGGGGGCCACCAGTTGTGATGTCTTAGATGTGTAAACCAATAAAAAAAATACAGTACAATTTCCAATTGAACAAAAGGGAAAATATAAAATCAGACTCAATGGCCTAGTCTAAGCAGCTTATATTTTTTTGATTGGAAACAGGCATCTAGGAGGAAAGTCCTAACTAATCCTGGGGGTACACAGCTCTCAACATATATGTTTGGAATTAAAAACATATATGTTTGAAAAATAATGCAAGCATATATCATTAGGCAAGGCACTGACACATCATGAAACATCACCTTCAAACAAGCAAATGCTTTGACAAAGGATGTGTTTGGTATGTGGGGTCCACGACACAAATCAACTAAGGGACCACATCTGTACACCGTGATTGTCTTGTCTACAGGCAAATCATTAATGATTTCGATCTGATTAAAATAGTTTGAAAAGCATACATGTCAGAAATGAATAATATGCTTTATGGTTTTTATGAGGAAAATTAGAAAGAATTATGGTTTTTATGGTTTTTACTTGTCTATTTTCATTTTGAAAAGCATTACAAAATGAAAATAGAAGAATTATATGGTTTTTATGAGGAAAATTAGAAAGAATTATTCACCTTGAAATTATTATCAGAAAACATCTGAAGTGCCTCATCCTTTGATACTTCAATGCGCTCGAAAGGTTGTTTATCCTGACAATATGCTTTACATCATCAATGAGCATCCATCAGAGAGAGAGGAAAAGGTCCTAGAATTTCTGAAAGGGTACTGGTGACAGGTGACATGTCTACTACGTATCAGAGATGGAAAAAGTATGAACAAGACTAGACGCAACCCAACTAAAGTGATGTAGATAGGTCGCCTTTAATTTAATTAAACAAAACACAATCTGATGATGGCCTTTGAGATCTTTCAAGCATTTCGAACATGGTATTTTTTCCTGTAGGTAACAAAAACACGTACTAAAAACTCAATATGAACACATATTAAAAGCTTGTCATCAGTAGACCAAAACTCTCAGCTATTCATATGCAGGAAGGTAAATGTGACGATTTTATGGCTACTCAAAATTCAATCCCTTGCTTCCTGTCCACAATGTGATAATTTTCCTCCCTTTAATGTTACTGACTTTCTTCAGTTCTACAGGTAGGTACATCAGGAACAGGATAGTAAAAAGTAATTTTGTCCATCAAGAGCAACAGCAAGTCGAGTTCAAACGAGTTTTCAGTGGTCAAGCTCTATTCATTCAATTTTTATTTGAACACAAGCCAAGCACGAGTTTATTACCAAATTATATTTTACATTCATGAACATGTTCATCTATTTACTGAACAAGTTCGAGCTAGTTTGCAAGTTATTTAATTTTAATAAAATGGATTTCTTATCAAAATTTTGACAAACCAACTTTGAGTTTTAGTAAATATCTCTAGATAGTTTAGATATGTATTTTTATGTCAATAATTATATTCATAAGAAGTTAAACATCTATCGTATTCAAAACATAACTTCATCTTATCTTTTTACATAATTATGATATTCTCATTGTAAACTTATTTTTACTATAAAAAGTAATAAATATATAGGTATATGAGCTTATACGAGTCGAAACCATGTTTATAGAAGTTATATCGTTTAATAATTTATCATAATTTGTGTTTGCAAACAGTTAATTTAATAAATGAACCATTGGGCAGCATCGCTGGGTAAGATTCTCACCACGGATAATCTAAGGAAGAGGAGGATAATTATTGTAGACTGGTGTTGTATGTGTAAAAGCGGGGGTGAGTCGGTAAATCATTTACTTTTACACTGTGAGATAGCCAGGACTCTTTGGGACGAGGTGTTTAAAAAAATGGGGTTAATGTGGGTTATGCCGCAAACAGTTTTGGAGGTATTGGCTTGCTGGGCTTCGATTCGTGGGGTGAGATAGATCAAAGCAGTTTGGAAGATGATCCCTATCTGTATTATGTGGTGTCTATGGCAAGAGCGCAATGAAAGGACATTTGAGGACAAAGAGAGATCTTTAGAGGAGCTTAAACTGTTTTTCCTTAGGACTCTTTGTACTTGGGCCATTGCTATAGACTTTAATGGCATGGACCTTCATGTTTTCCTAGTTTCTAACGTGCCTACATAATTAGGGCATTTTCTCTGTATTCGACATTTGGTATATTAATAAATTCTTGTTTTACTTATCAAAAAAAAAAATTTAATAAATGAACCAGACAATGCTCGGTTTTGGCTGAGCCGATCCCGAGCGAGTTGTCTAATAGACAAATAGTCTTTGTTTATTTGCAAACCTAGAAGCAACAGTTTTTATTAACATCGAAAACAGAACCAGAAACATTGAAGTGAAATCATATTTTGGATGAGACGTTAAATAATACCGTAACAGCCTTCATTGCCCCTGATTCAATTTGCTTTAAGTATTCATCATTCAAGCCCAAATCACCATAAAATGCATCATAATAGAAACCCTGTAATATCATTTGCATCATTTCATAAGGAAAAGGCGTAATTTGCACTCTATATTTGTAAGATAGTTACATCGAAACAATCCTTACAACTGTTTTAGACACTAAGATCTCAAATTTAGCAATATAATAAAAACTATATGATAACAAAACACAATTTGGGCAATAAAAGAGTTTATGTTAGAACTATGCTAGCAATTACCAATGACCGAATTGCCAAAGAAAACATGTCAAGTTACATCACACATAGCAATTTACCTCTCCCCTCGTTGTACAGGGTCCAATGCACAGCTTGCAACCATACTCCTGCTCGATCGCCTGCGCCACCATAACAACAAATTTACCATCCCAATTGAGTCAAACATTAAAAAGTTAATGCCGTTTCCAAATAAGATAGAAGTAACTTAAATGCACGAGAAAATATGGAAATGCCAGTACCTGGCCGAGAATGTGCGCACTGGAATGCCAGAAGGTGTCACGGCCTTCGTCGGTATCGAAAGTGAACAGCTTGAGCTCACAGTCGCCCTCCAAGGGCCTCGCCATGTCCCAGAGAACCCCATTCACCTGCGAAATCAACGCGTTCGAAGCCAAGCTCTTTGAAATCTCTCTCGCCACATCCAACGGCGACGTCACCCACTTCTTTCCTTCCTTCACAGTCCCATCCGGCAACGTAATCCTTGGAAAAAAAAACAACGAAATCAACGAATGCATTGCTAGTGAAGGATAGACGGGTTTGGGTCATATATTTCTTACGTGATGGGATCGGCAGGGAAGGACTGACGGTGAGTGAGTTGCTGGGCTTGGATGGACTCGAAGAGCTGGATGCGTTTAGGGATGACCTTACTAAGGTATGCTTCGTCTTTGGGGGGGATTGGCGGCCATAGAAGCAAGTGGCGAAGGCGTGGAAGAGAAATGGCGGAGGACAGAGCATATACGAGGGAAATGCGTGGAGCGAGCTGAGAAGGAAGAGCGGCGGACCCGTAACGAGAGGGCACACCTGATGAGTCTAGCGCATGCGCATAGCATAAAGCCAGTGCGAGTCCGTTAGTCTGCTCCTTCCGTTACCAAGAGGGATGCAGAGAGGTTTTAGACTACAGTTCCTAACGGTTGGGCTGATATTCGACGTTTAACAGCGCCCAATCAAAGAACGCCACGTCAGCAAATCTATACAAATGAAGATAATACTATCACGAGAACCGCAAGCTGTCGGTTTGATAATAGATGAATAACAGCCCTCCACTTATGTCTTGACACCTCAGCAAATATAGGAAACTAACGGTAGACTCGTGCGCATGGGATAGGTTGTGCTTCTTTAGCTATTTCCTTTAGTTGTTTCTCTTCCAGATAGGGGAGGG
Source organism: Juglans mandshurica (assembly GCA_022457165.1). Classification (NCBI taxonomy): domain Eukaryota; kingdom Viridiplantae; phylum Streptophyta; class Magnoliopsida; order Fagales; family Juglandaceae; genus Juglans; species Juglans mandshurica. The sequence continues at coordinate 17,956,827 of CM039629.1, forward strand.
TAGCAGGGCCCCGCCCCTCCCCCGTGCGGCTGGACGGATCACCCTGTCTGGCTGATGTGGGGGGCGAGGCCACCCGCCCGCATCTGGGCCTCCCTTAGGGGGCAGGGGCGGGATAGGGGTGACCCCCCGCCCCACCCCCGGATGTATATATATATATATATATATATATATATATATATATATATATATTATATATTTAAAAAAAAACCCAGGTGGGTTTTTTTTTTTTAAACCAAGGCATGTCGTTTCATGCCTGGGTTTATACCAAAACCCACCCCCGCCCCCCCTCCCGATTCCCGAACCTCGCTCACTTCTCCCTCGCTCAGTCGTTCTCAGTCTCTCCCTCTCTCTGAGTTCCCTGCGCCGCACCCGGTCCCTCTCTCTGCATCACCGTCCCCGTCATCGTCGCCGTCGCATGACTCGCACTCGGTCCCTCTCTCTTCATCTCCGTCACCGAAGATCCGAAGGTAAGAAACCCTAGATTCAATTTTTTTTTTTTTTTGTGATCTATATTTTTAATGGAGATTAGAGGAAGGATGGAGTTTATCGGAGATGGAGGATGAGATTTTGTGAATTGTGTGATGTGGAGCTTAGATTGTGCATGTGGTTTGAACTTTGAATGAGTCCCGTCCATTTGTTTTTGTTTCTTTTTTTTTTTTTTTTTGCATTATGTAATGTGTGTGAATCACTGAATCATGATATTATTTGTGTCTAATTAATTCGGATTTGAACCCTAAATTAATTTAGGGTTTCGAAATACCCTAAATTAATTTAGGGGTTTCAATCTTTGCAACCCCTAAATTAATTTAGGGGTTTAATATTTAAAATTGTTATGCACTAGGGGTTTAAAAAATTAATTTAGGGGTTTAAAAACAGAATTTCATGTTCCCCACCAAATTGAACAAAAAAAAAAAAATAGAATGCACTAGGGTATTTCGAAATACAATATAATTAATTAAGATGAAATATATATATATATATATATATATATATATTGTAATATGAATGTCAGGTTATACTTTTTTTTTATTCTACTTTTTTTATAATTGAACAAAAAAAAATGGAATGCACTAGGGTATTTCGAAATTCAATATAATTAATTAAGATGAAATATTTATATATATATATATATATATATATGAATGTCAAGTGATACTTTTTTTAGTCTACTTTCTTTTATGTTCATTATATAGTTTTGCTATGCTTATAGTCTTTCACTTCTAAGAAACTATATTGTAAATATATAGTTGGCATGTTGCTATGTTTTCTATAATTTCAGATTTCATGTTTGCTTGAGTTCATGGATATGCCAGCAGATTCTAGTGCGAGCTCTCCTTTCCAGGCCGAGGGCATCCCTACCCCTACACCTACACCTACTCCTCCTACTCATACCCCTACCCCTAGCCCTACGGCACCTTGCCCTGCCCCCAAGCCCAGTAAGAAACCTGATTCAATAGTTTGGAGTCATTTCACCAAACTAGAGGGTGATGACCCAAGTAACCCCCAAGTCAAGTGTAACCATTGTGGAAAAATTTATGGATGTCACTATAGGAAACATGACACCTCACAATTAAAAGTGCACTTAGAAGAGCAATGCAAAAAAACTCCAATATTAAGATTATTACAAGAGAAAGGCCAATCTAGGCTAGAAATCGGACTTCAAAAAATGGCAGATGGGACTAGTGGGGGTGCAACTTTGAGGGGGTATACTAAGTATGATCCCGATGAGTGTAGAAGACACCTAGCACGTATGGTCATCATGGACGAGCTGCATTTTCAACTTGTTGATGAGAAAGGTTTCCGAGCGTATTCTCGCTACTTGGAACTAAGGTTTAATATTCATTCTCGCCACACAGTGGCAAAGGATGTAAAAAAATATTTTTATATTAAAAATGAGAAGTTGATGGGTTAATTGGCAGATCAATTTGTTTGTCTCACCACTGACACTTGGACATCGATCCAAAATTTTAATTATATGTCTTTGACTGTGCATTTTATTGATTGTCATTGGACATTGCAAAAGAAAATTATAAAATTTTGTAAAATCACCGATCATAAGGGTGAGACAATTGGGAAGGCCTTGGAGGCTGTAATAAAGGAGTGGGGATTGACCCAAGTTGTTACAGTCATAGTCGATAATGCCTAGTCTAACGATGTCGCATTGGGACATCTGAAGACTTATCTTAGAGAGGCAAATAAGACATTCATGGGTGGAGAGTGTCTGCATGTGAGATGTGCGGCACATATTCTGAATCTGATTGTCACTGATGGTTTGAGGGATCTTCATGACTCGATTGCTCGGGTTAGGACTGTTGTGAGATGGGTGAGATCTTCTCCTTCGAGGTTGGAGAAATTCAAAGTTGCTGTGAGATCTACGAGCCTAACATCTAAGAATGGTTTTTATACTGATATGCCTACACGATGGAACTCAACATTTTTTATGTTAGAGGCGGCCCAAGAATATAAGCTGGCATTTGCATTATTGGGTTATGAAGACATCCAATATGTTAAATATTTTGATGATCACGGGGGATTGGGGAAACCCGTAGATGATGATTGGGAGATTGTAGCTATTTTTGTAGAGTTTTTGAGACTTTTTTACGATGTCACCACGAGGCTATATGGAACTTTGTACCCTACAACCAATGTTATTTGTCAGCAAATATATAGGGTAAAAGAAGAATTAGATGACATGGTATCGGGTGGTCACATTAGGTTGCGGGAGATAACATTGATTATGAGGACAAAGTACGACATGTATTGGGGAGATTTAACTAGGGCTAATATTTTGTTATAGGTAGCTGTCATCTTTGACCTGAGGTATAAGTTGGATGGCATGATATTTGGATTGAGCCTTGAGTACGGGCAAGTATGGGCGAAGCTTATTGCAGCAAGGGTTCGGGAAACCCTTACTAGATTATTTGATGAGTTTTCCACCCTGCGGGATGGTAATATTGCGGCACCTACACCTACCCCCACAGCCTCAGGCTCACAGTTTCCTGAAGTCGAGGTTGGAAAAAGACACAGTTTCCTGAAGTGAGTAGGCCCCCTTTCTCTGGAGTTCTGTAGAGGCTCAATCAGAGATAGACAGATACTTAGCAGTAGAGATTCTACCATTTTAACGAGATTTTGATATATTAAGTTGGTGGAAGGTGAATGCCGTGAAGTATCCCATCCTTGAAGAGATAGCCCTCACACTTTTGGCCATCCCTGTTAGCACCGTAGCCTCATAGTCGGCCTTTAGTACCGGATGGCGTGTATTAGATTTATTTCGGAGTTCATTAGCTCCTGCTACTGTGGAGGCTTTGATTTGCACGCAGAATTGGATCCAAGGGAACTCCAATTCATGTTTCGGATGTTCTTGAGTATGAGGAGGCCGACGTCGAGGAGGAGGGTGATGATCATCCTGGATCTGATATTTATTTTAATTTCATTTTCTAATTTCTTATTTAAATTTATTTATTTTCATTTAATTGATATTCATTAATTTCATTTCAAATTTAATACTTATAATGATACATGAGACGACACGTCTACGGCTACCACCGATGTAGTATGACATTGTATTGGACCCACCATTGCCATGGTTTGCACTTTGTACAATTTCTCCCTTAATTGTTTTTTGTATTTAAAATTTTGTTTCATTTTTATAACTTTTAAATTCTAATTTGTTTTACTTTTAACTTATTAATATTTCAGGTTTTATAACTTATTAACTTTTATGATTTTGATTTTTAGTCTCACAGCAATCAACACAACTCACCATTCAGTGAACTCACCACTACGGCTCCACCCCAAAATCAAATTGATCAAATTGAAAAATTATGATTTTATTAATTTACAATTAATTGTAATGTTGCTACAATAGTTAATTGTACAATTTGTAATATTTATTTTTTTTAGAGGAGTTTGTAATAGTGTAATAGTTTATTAGTTCTCTTAATTTGTATAATTGTAAACTACTTATTTTAGCTTAGTGCCTTAGTGATGATTATTACTTAATTAGTTAATAGTTGAAACTTAATATCTACTTAATAGTTCAATCTATGATTATATATATATATATATATATATATATATATATTTCAGTTTTTAAATCTATATATTTTTTAAGTTAAATTATGTGCTCAAAGTGGCCCAAAAACGGATTCTAGGCCCAATGGCCCAAAAACTCATTCTGGGTCATTTAGAGTCCAGAAAATTGTACTGGGCCGAAGGGTCAGTTGGGGATGCGGGGGTGCAGACGGATGGGGGTCCACCCCAGCACCCCGGCAGCGGGATGGGGTACCCCGCCCCCGCCCATGCGGGGCGGGGTATGGGGAAAAATGGGCAAGTATCACCCCTACTTCTAGACTTCAGACTTCTGGTCCGTGTGCTTCCAGAACGCCTAATTCACCTCCACGTCCAGAGGCAACCGCCACCAGTCCACCACGTCCACGAGTTCTCCACCACCCACTACGCAACCGCCACCGATTCCATCCATCCCCACGTCAAAAGGGTCGGCCCACGAGTTCCCCGCCCACTACGCAAGCACAGTTCCACCGCCACTCTACCGCCACTGGTCCGTTGCCCACCATAGCATTCACAAACTAACGGTTGTTCATGGCTGAGTCTAGTGTCCTTGGTGTTGCGCAGGTATTTCTCTTACATTATATGCTTTAGTTGTTCATGGCTGACCAAGTGTTTGACAAAATGTTTGAAAGACACATCTGGATCTCAACGGTCACCATGTTTAAGATTTCTTTTCATCTTTTCAAGTCTTGATCTTGCTCAATGGCTAATGAATAGATAGTCATGTTTCCAGACTAGCATTACTGGAATATTGTCCTATTTCCATGTAAAATCGAAATATGATGAGAATCGGAAGTCGTGGCGTCGAGGGACGTTGAGGAGTGAGGGCCGTGTGACGAAGGCTGCGAGAGGGGGTGCGAAATGGTGAGGGTTTGCGAAGTGGGAAACGGGGGGGAGGGAAACCAGAGAGAGGGAGTGCGAAAATGGTGAGGGTTCTGTTTGCAAAATGGGAAGGAATTAGGGAAAGTGGGGGACCAAATTTGATGCAGGGCTTCCACACAATACATTTAGTAGAACGTTACGTGTCACAACCTTGTTCATGGGTTGTTATTTGCTTAAAACAAGACCGACTGGTCTGCAGGTTTTCTCTACTATCACACCTGATAATTCCAAGATTTCATTGTCATCTTTTTCATGGGTAATGAAAAAACACCTACTATTTACTTGTTGTCTACAATCTTAGAATAAAATAAAATATTTTTAAATATCTATTTTGATTTTGATTTTATGCATTTAAATTATAAAAAAGTATAAAAAAGTATTTCTTTTATTAATAAGTTGTAAATGAATGGTAGATAGGTTGTCATTGTATCATTACCCCTTTTTCATACCGTCTCCCAACAATCATTTGCTATTTGTCTAACTAGTTATGTCGTCGGTGCTAGACCAGTTCCGTCACCGCCACACCTAGTTTCGTTGCCTGCCAAAGTCTGTCGACCACCAAGGTTCGTCGCCGAAAGAGTCCACAACAGTGATTTAGCCACCAAATTTCACCGCAAGAGTCCACAACAGTGATTTATCACCATCATCCACAACAGTGCGTTAGCCACAATAGTGTCCATCACCGTCTTCCTCTCTATCCAGCTTTGGAACCACAACCTATTTATGCTTTTTATACCTTAACATCTTGAAGGCTTCTAAATAATCATCTAGATCCTCTTTCAAATAGAAAAAATCGTCAATCCACAACAACGCCGGTGGCAAGTGGTGCTGCAGCTGGGTACCATAACCAGTTCAAGCCATATATATAGCAGTACTAGTATGTGCGAGATTGAGGAAGAGAGTACGAGCAAAATCTTCGAGATTGACCATGGAGTGCTGCTAATGGAATTTATCAAAGAAGAGTTTGAAGGGTGTGTGTTTTCGTTGGATATTCAGAAATGGTTTTCGTTTGAAACATGTCATTGTCGACAAAACATCTAGGGGCATGCATAAATCTTGGGAAAAATGATAGAGATCTCACTACAACAAATTTGACTTTTACGGACCAAATTATTTAGGGACGAACTAAATTTCGTCCCTAAAAGTAATTTTTTGAGACAAAATTTAAATTTCGTCCTAAAAAATTGATAACTTTACAAAACTGTTAGACCGGATAAATATCCATTTGAACAGTATTTTCTGTGACAAATTAAATCGTCTCAAAAAGCTTTTTTCGTTCAAACAGACAAAAATCCGTTCAAACAGTAAAATCTTGGCGGGGAAGTCATTTATTATGCCGGGGAAAGTTCAAACCCATTCGAACAGAAAAGATTTGGTGGCAAAACCTAACAGGAAGGTTTCTAAACCGTTCAAATAGAACATATTTAGTTCGAACATATTCAAACATCAAATATAAAAAATATATATATCATATATACGAATTTATAAATTAATTTTATGTAATTAATTTAAAAATATTTTAATGATTTCTTTTATGTTAAATAAGATTTTTAGTTAAATAAATATTATCAGTCACACACCAAATAATATAAATCAATAATTATTCCAGAAAAGACAAAATATTTAATTTATATAGCAAATTATCAAAACACCATATATATTGTCCATAACTATAACAAAAAAATATATAAATAAAAAATAGAAACTACTATGATGCGAGGTCTCTACACACATCCTCAATTGCAGCTAATTATCTCTCTACCGGTGTCAGTCGAGTACTGAGCATGACCTGAGTTGCATTATTGTCATTAATCTCTGTACGTAACTCAAAGATGCTAGTATTAATCTCTGTACGTAACTCAGAGACACTAGCATTAATTTTTGTACGTAACTCATTAATCTCTATACGTAATTGAGAGACGCTAGCAATAATCTCTGTATGCAACTCAGACATAGCAGTATGCATTGCATCGATCATCGCTGATGGTCCCATCGGCTCCCGTGCACGCTCGGCTACTTTTGCATGACCCCAAAATGTAGCAAAAATCGAGTGATCAGGATCCCGAACAGCAGCATATCTATCTTAATGTACTGAGCCTCTGATCAGATTCTCTCAAATATATACCCCACGAGGTCGATCAGAATGCCACGAGCGACCCGTACCATAAATTTCGCTCGATCCATGCCAACCTTGGTCTTGTGCTACCGAGGGTCAATATTATTGGCGATTATCAGATTCATGATCTTAAAGAAAGAAGATAAATCTGCTTGTCTGATATTCTTCATCCCATTGTACACTGGAGCATCTAGACCAACAATCAAGTCTCTGACCTCATGATCAGCGAGTGTATCGACCTCATCTATGTAAATTGGTTCCTCGTCCAGAGTGGTCTCTGCATCACCTAAAGGATTTGACTCTCTAGGCAACAAGTTCGGATAGGCATCGACCAACCTAAGAATACTGAGATATGCAGCGAGTCCGTCCGTTAAAAATATAACAGGAGCTCCTCAGACATAGATCCTGTATGCCCTTCCATCATCTGGGATGGCACCACCAAGCATTTTATAGAACTCAGCAACAATGTCAGTGTAGGGAATGAGTTCCATTCATTCTTCTTGTTGATCTAAGATTAGTGTTCAACCACGATCATTGAATACAGATGGGAGGGAATGACCCTCCCATATAAGAGTTACAAAATCAGACAGTTTTACATACTGCTCAAGTAAAACAGTCTGCTCTCGAACTGTCTAGGATCGAAGAATCGATTGCAAAACAGCATGAGTTAGAGGCTCAATTGACGAAACAAGTAGACATGGAGATGTCCATAAATAGCAAGAAGATCAACAAAGAGAGATGCAACTCCAAATGCAAGATCAACAAAGACAGATGCAGCTTCAAATGCAGATGCTTATGTAACAATTCAGGCCTCCAAGCAATTGATTTTCATTAGAAGTGTTTTACATATTGAACAATTATATATGTACTGATAAAATTATTAGTATTATTACTATTTTAGTTATTTAGTTCTGACTTATTAGATTAGTTTTATTTATATTGAATAATTTGTAATTTATTTTTGAAATATAAATATCTATTTGGTTTTAAATTAGTATTGTCCATTAAAATACTAACCGTTCGAACTCTCATCAAACGTTCGAACATATATATATTGGACACAACCGTTCAAACCTCACAAGTTAGAGTTCGAACGGTAAAAAAAAGTTACGCCTTGTTTGAACACGTTCTAACAGGCAATTCACTCTTTCTGTCTCAAACACGTTCAAATAATTTACGTTCGATCATCAATTTGTTTATTTGAACGTTTCTTCATGTGTATTTGGTCGAATGAACTGGTATCGATCGACCGGCCATGAAGTACCCGTTCGAACAGACATATTGTTCGAATGTTATTTTTGTCGTTCAAACTACTTTCCAAGACGAATTTCAATCGTCCTAGAAAAAAAAATTTAGTTCGAACGTGATCGAATTGTCTAGCTAAATCTTGTCTCAAAAGATATTTTTTTTGACGAATTTATGATTTTCGTCCCAAAATGCCTTTTGGGATAGTTTTATTGGGACGACCTTAGGACATTTTTTTTCGGTCTCAAAATATATTTTGGGATGAAATTTCAGTCTTTTGGGATGAAACTTTTTGTCCCAAAAGACCTTATTTATTGTAGTGTCTATGTCTTCTCTGACTCTATCGGTTGAAATTCATTTTTTTTAAGGGCCTAGATTTGAACTGAAGCTTTGGTTTTTGGAAATTTTTGGGACAATTAAGATAAAATACTTGATGAAGGTTGACCCTCCTGCCCCATGCTCAGGAGCTGGGTTTGATCATTAAAATAGATCATAAATCAGAGTTTAAATCATTATAATCATCCATGCTTGCTCCATTTTGAATGCTACCTTCAAGGTGTCAAAATTAAACTGAGAGTTTAAAATCTTAAACTTCATCAAAATTTCCAGGATCTTATGCATATACTAAAATGACTCATGCATGTATGTTGGTGATTTTAGTAGGAAAGCTTCCAAAGAATTAAGTGAGTGCAGAGCAGGTGGAGAGTCATACAAATATTGAAATGACTTAAAGGATCTTATGCAAATACTAAAATGACATGTGTCAAAGTCTCGCGCTTAAAAGGCATCATTTCTCATATGAAAAATGGGGATATTAATTCAATATTTTCTACCCGAACTTTTCTGATCTAAAATGAAGAAAAATAAATATATGAAATGAGTCATACAAATATTAGTATTTATTCAATTAATTTTTTTGGAAAGTATTAAATCCCAATAATGCTCGGCATCTTTCTCTTATTCTAGATTCCATAGAAAAAATATCAAAAATAATTTAAATTTTGAATTTAAACCTCCTATTTCCAAGTATTTAAATTCCTAAAGTAACAAATATTGACTTCTTAAAAGGCTAAATTTCTGTCTCAAGATGGAAGAACCATTTTGATAAAGGGAGTTTTATCCTCAATTCCCTCATACAGTATGGGATTTTGATAAATCCATCCAAAAACTTGTTTGGGGGCTTTAAAGAGAATGTTTGTTGGCACTTCAATCCAAAGGATTGGGCATCTCTTATAACCAAATGCCAATGCAACTCTGGATTTTCCTTAATCTTCTAGGTAACAATAATGCCCTAGTAGCCAAATATGGTCCAGATAGGATCACTTGGATCTACAAAATATGTGAGGCTTTCAAATCTCTATGAAATACAACCAGACCATTCTTTTTTTTTTAAATCAAGATTGTTTTATTAATCAACATCGATGCAATTATATGGAGGACTGACTCCATATCTACAATTACATCAGAAATATGCAAAGCATTTTTGGCTTGGACATGTGCTATATAACATTTGCTTCCTTTTAACATGATGGACTGACCAATATGTAAAGCTTTGGAGTTTACTTCTAATGTCACTAACAAGTACCCCAGTACTAGTTCAAGACTCTCCAGCTTTTGAAATGGCTTGGATAACTTGCAGAGAATCACCCTCGAGTATGATGTTTGTTAGCACCAACTTAGATCCAAAGATAGTTGCTTAGAGAGCACCGAAAGTTTCTACAGTAATGGTTCAAGAAATAAACTCATATTCATTTTCATAGTGGCTATAACTCTTCCTTCCCAATCTCTAGTTATAACCTCAATTCCAATCTTGCATAGAGCTTTGTCAATTACAACATCCCAATTGAGCTTAATGGAATTCTATGGCAGAGGTGTCCAGCACTGAGGTTGATTTCTAGTAGCTTCTGATGAGCTTGTCCTCTCTGCCTAAATTGCCTTCATCTCCTGTAAAATTTGTTTAGAGTGCAACACCACATTTTTAGGATGGGTTAAAACTGCATTAAAAACAAAATCATTCATTCTTAACCATAATCTTTTGACAACTACAACAATTTCCTCAATATATTCCTTCTCAAATGTTTCACAGATGTTTTCCATTAACTCAATAAAACTCATCTTAGAAAAACTGCTTTTCTGTATTTGCTTTTCTTTTTACAGGTGATAAGCACTCCTTATTGAAAAAGTCTATTTGTAGTGCCTTTCCATATTATCTTGTTTGGACTATTGCAGAGACTTAGTGGAATTTTCATGATGGTTGCAGCTTCTTCTCTAGAGCAAATACCTACAATCAGAGGATGTCTCCATTGATTAGTATATGGGTCTATTAATGCTTGCACTTTTGTATCTTCCTCAAGGATCTTTATAGCACTCTGGACTCTAAATGAAGTAGGATGAGATAACTAGTTGTCTTTCCATATTTGAACATGTTCACCATTGCCAATTCTCCATATCTTTCATTCTTTTAACAGATGTTTTGCTATTAGGATACTTCTCCAGGTAAATGATGGTTTGCTGCCAACTTTAGCCTGAAAGAAAGAGACATCAGCAAAATATTTGAACTTCAGAACTTGTGAAGCTAGAGAGTTAGGGCTCTAGACAAACCTCTAGCTTTGCTTTGCAAGCATGGCAAGGTTAAAGCTTTCCAACTCCCTAAATCCTAGCCCACCAACAGATTTAGCCTTTCTCATCCTATTCCAAGAAACCCATTATATCTTTCTTTTCTTGTCTTGTTGCATAAATTGATTGATACTTCTGAGAAAGGAGTTAGGAAGTTTGAAAACTCTCATGCTATATGTGGAGAGTGCTTGAACCATTGATTTGAGAATGACTTCTTTACCTGTCTGTGATAAAAACTTCATTTCGAAATTGCTGATCATTTGTCTCACTCTATCTAGGACACTTCTAAAAGAATTGGCTCGAGATCATCTAATGAGTGATGGCATTCATAGGTACTTTTCATATGACATAGTAGATCTTATGCCTACTATGCTAAGTATGATGTCTTGGAGTATCTTAAGGTGTGTTCCTGCTAAAATGAATGGAAGTTTTTTGTTTATTCAGTCTTTGGCCAAATGCCTTCTCATAGGATTCTAGAATGTGGATATGTCTGCTCCACTCTAATGAATTAGCTTTGCAGAATAGGAGTATATCATCTACAAAAGAAAAAAAAAATAGATAGTTAGTTAGTGTGAAGCTTTCCTCGAGCTAAGGGGATGCTTGAGAGAACACTAGAGATTTCATCATAGCTTAGAAGATTGCTTAAAGCTTCGACACACAATATGAACAGGTAAGGTGATAAAGGATCACCTTGCCTGATTCCTCTAGTTGGTTTGAAACAATCTTGAGGAATATCATTAATAAGAATAGAATATGAAACAGATTCAATGCACTTCATCAAAAAATAAATTCATCTTTGATCAAAACCCAATTTCTTTAAAATTGTTATCAGAAAGGCTCATTCTATTCGATCATAGGCCTTACTCATTTTTAGCTTTAAAGTCATATACCCTGATTTTCCAACCAACCTGCTATTCATTGTATGTATGGCCTCATATGCCACAATTATATTATCTGATATCAACCTTCCATGCACAAATGTAAATTGAGTGGAAGAGATAATGTCATTTAGGACAAGTTTCAACCTGTTAGCCACAACCTTAGAAACAATTTTATAAATAACATTGCATAGGCTGATAGGCCTAAAATCAGAGACTTTTGTAGGAGACTCGAGTTTAGGAATAAGAATAATATAAGACTCATTAATAGAATCAACCCACCCATTAGTATTAAGCACATAAACAAAATCACAGACCTCTTTCCTAACAGTACTCTAGTGGTTTTGGTAGAATGCTACTGGAAAGCCATTAGGGCTTAGTGAGCCAATAGCATTCATTTGGAATATTGCCTCCTCAACATCCTGGACAGTGTAATCTTTTAAAAGAGAAACATTCATTTCAGCATTCACTTTTGGAGCCATGAATTGCAGGCATTCTTCAATCCCTTCAAGCTGGGAAGATTGAAAAAGCACCTAAAAATACATTTGAAATTGGGAACCGATCTCTTCAGGTGTTGTAACCAAATTATCTGCCCCATCAGTAATTTTGTGAATAGAGTTGGTTTTGTAATACCCTGCTCCTTCATTCTTACGTACGCTTCTCTCTTTCTGACGTAAGTTCCGTCTTTATGATGTAAGCAAATCCCGAAGGCAGAGATTATGTGATCATATGCCTTTCTCACTAGCGACTGTGAGCCACGTTATACGTGTCGAACCATGATGGCGTGTCTCGAAAGATATCGTGTGACTTCTAGGGCACGCCCAGTGTTTTAAATATACTGAAAATATTTATAAGGAGTATTTCCAGTGTTATTGAATTAAGATTTGATCTTAAATACGACAATCATAATATTCTTGAAGAGCTCCAAAAATATTATAATTGCCGGAAATCATTTTAATATTATTATTAAAATGATTTCATTTATTTAAGATATTATGAGATTTAAATTATGTTGAGAACTTTTATTAATTAAATGGTTTAATCCTTTTAAATATGTTAAGTGAGACTTCATCATTTTATTAATGATGAAGAATATTATTTTATAAACTAAAGTTAGTTTAAAATAATAATCTATCTTAATTCTTCTAAATGCTTTTTAAATCAGTATTTTAATTTCTCATCGTTAGATCGTTGTGTAGATCCCCAGACGAAGGGACTGGGTTAAATACCCAGACCCCCTCTCTTTCTTCCTCACTTTTCCCCCAGCCCTCTCTCTCTCCTCCCTCTCTCATTCGGCGTACGCAATACGCGGACTGCCTCTTTCACGCTGAAGCCTCCATGCCCCAGCTCGGCACTGTCGTGCGTCGCCAGCCCTCACCGCCGGCACCACCAGCTCCACCTCACGCGGGTGAGTCCTCCCATGCCGGTCCCTTTCTTTCACGCTCCCTCTCTCTCTTCGTTGGTCGTGCACTGCCCGAATGGGCTTATGCCTCTCCACCACCGTACGCGGCAGCCCAAGCCACCATACTGCCAACGACAGCCTCTCCCTTCACCGGTGAACCCCTTCCTCGGAACCCCAAGCCACGGGAAGCCCCTTCTCCTCCTTCGTCGCACGCACACACGAAACCCATTTATGGGTTTCGCACGGCTTCAAGGCCACCGACGGCCCTAGCGCCGCCGTGTGCCGATTCTAGCTCCACCAAGCGCCTCCCCTGGTCACCATGGCTCCTCCCCGAGCTCCTCCAAGCCAGCCAAGTTCTCCAGCCCTCTCAAGCTCTCTCTTTCACCCACGGCTTCTCCCCCTTTCCCAAGCTCGATCCGCTGCTGTGAGCCACCGTGGCACCACCTCAGTGCCACCACGAGCTCCACCGCAACCTCCTGAGCTCCTCCATGACCAGCCAAGCCTCCCTCTCCCACTTCCATGCCTTGAGGCACACGGGTTTCACATGGAAACCCACGGCTCCGCCGTGCTCCGCCACCCCAGTCGCCATGAAGACCACCAGCAACCTCCCTTAGCCCAACCCTAGGTCCAAACCACCACTTTGAGTGGTGGGTAGTCACTGCACGCGATGGACAGCCACTGCGCGTGGCTGGCCGCCACTATACACGGCTAGATCCGCCGTGTTACGCTCCTTGCCATCATCACAAGGCCTTCACGAGCCCTTCCAAGACCACACCTAGCTATCCAAACACCTAAACAGTTAACGTACGTCGGTCAGCCACCACGTATGACACTGTCGACATCATCGACTGTGACGATCAACGAGCAACACACGGGTTATCCCGTCGATAGTATAACTCTCTATCCCTTTTAATTATGTTAGATATTGATTAGTTGACTAGGTTGTGGACTGTGCTGTTGGTTTTGTGGAGTTGTGGTTTGTGATGTGGTGCTGTGTAACGAAGTGTTGGGCACTCTGTGTAATGAAGTGTTGGGCTTGTCTGTGTTGTATGGAGGTGTATGGTGCCGTGTGGTGTGCTGTGTAATGTTGTGGACCCTGTTGTAATGGTGGTGTGGCGTATGTGGAATGGGAAGAGTACACGGTATGTGTACTCTGTGTGGGGCGTAGTGTGAGACGAGGAAAGTATATGTGGAATATACTCTCCTGGCATATTGTGGAACGGGGAAGAGTACACGCTGAGTGTACTCTGTGTGGTGTAATATGCATGCAGGGAGTACATTGAAAATGTACTTCAAGTGGCGGAGCGATGAACCATGTGGCGGATATGTCATGATGGTGATGTGGCATGTGGAGCGGGATAAGTACAAGTAGAGTGTACTTTGTGGCGTAGTGCTTGTAAATGAAGTACACATGAAGTGTACTCCATGTGGATTAGTGACGCACCATACGGCAGGTATACCATAATGGTAATGTGGCGTGATGTGTATGAATGGAGTACATGTGGAATATACTCCGTATAGTGGAGTGATGCACCATATGGCAAGGATGCCATAATGGTGATATGTCGTAGTGTATATGAAGGAAGTATACGAGGAGTGTACTCCATGTGATATAGTGATGCACTATATGGCGGGTATGCCATGGTGGCGATGGAGCGTATGTGGGGAGTACAAGTGGAATTTACTCCATGTGATGGTGAGATGCACCATATGGAGTGTATGCCATAGTGGTGATGTGGCGTAACGTGCATGGAGTATATGCAGAGTGTATTCTATGTAGTGGAGTGACGCATCATATGGCGGATATGTAATAATGGTGATGTAGCGGGATGTGTATGGATGGAGTACATGTGGAATGTACTCCATTTTATGGGTGATGCACCATGTGGCGGATATGCCATAATGGTGATGTAGCGTAATGCATGTGGATGGAGTACATAAGGAGTATACTCCATGTGATATAGTGATGTACCATATGGCGGGTATGCCATAGTGGTAATGTGGCGTGGTATGTATGAAGGGAGTATACGGGGAGTGTACTCCACGTGGCAGCGACACTCTGTGTGACATGTCGTAGAGATTAGGATGGTTATGTGATTGATGGGCGTGGAACGTGATGGATAGTGTCGGAAACTGTGGAACAGTGTCCCAAAGTAGTTATGGCATAGCCTGTAGTCTGAGGTGGCAAGTGGCACCGTGATGGACTTATGGCTAGGAGTATGCGCAAAGTAGCGGAACAAGTACAAGAGTGCGCAACGGAAGCATGACTGAGGAATGTCACGAAGTGACATGACTACTGACAGTCGTGCTTGTGATGGGCGAAGTAGTGGAACAAGTGTAAGAGTACGCAACGGAAGTATGACTGGGCAACGTCACAAAGTGATGTGGTTACTGGCAGTCATGCTTATGACGGGTGAAGTGTTAGAGTGTAGGAATGGCGTAACGGGAACGTGATGAAGTGTCACAGTGTGACAAGAGTACGTGAGGAACCGTACTCGTAATGAGTTAGGAATTTATGTACCAGAGTGTTGGATAACGCGACAAGGTCACGGTGTAGCTTGGGAATAGTCTCGAGCTGTATAACGTGGCATAAGACATGGTTATGATTTGGAGTCTTGTCGTGTTAAGTGTTGGGATGAACTGTCAAAGGGACGGGTAGCATGAGGAGTCATGCTAGCTGGGTTAAGAGAAGGTTGGTATCGGAGTATGGCCCTTGTCCCTCGAAGCTGGTGATCAACGTGTTATATATGTTGATCTTAGGTGATAAGGGGTAGAGTACATGTGTAATCTAGTTAGACACATGTGCCGGAAGGATTCACCATATGTAATGGGTAATCTGTCATTAGCACAGTTACACGGTGCTTAAGCCTCAGAGTTGGCTTAGAGCCGTATGGCTTGTCTGGATGGGAATGAGGATTTGTATAGGCTAAGATGCATGAAGAAAGTGACGAGTGTACTATCTAAGGACGGGATGCGTGACTTAGTTGGTTTAAGTCATGCGTCGGAATGAGGTTAATGAGAAGAATGAGACAGAGGCCTTAGTGTCTTAATCCTAAGGTGAATCATGAGTTCACTTTAGTGGATGAGCACTCGAGGCAAGACATGAGTTGGAAGATGGGGTGACCGTAATGGGTCCCCGAAGGTTTTAACATAGTAAAGGACACGTAAGTGCACGGGATAGAAGGAGAGTGTTCCAAGTATAGCGTAGTTCTATTTATAGTTTAAGTTGCTTATGCATTAGATAGAGAATGACGTTAAGGTTATGTGGATGCATGTAGGTTGCCATCTGACAAGCATGAATGAACTGCATGACATGCAAGTAGCATGGAGTCCAGGTAAGTGTTACGTTCATACTCTTCTAGAGTTTTCAAAGATACAAGAAACGCTTTTCCCTTAAGATGCTTACGAAAAGAAATGAAAGACGCTTTAAGGAATAAAATGTTAAGTGTTCAAACGTATAAGTATGTACGGCTCCTCCTTGGCAGCCCCTTTTTACGCAACCACAGTATTAATTGTACGCATGTGAATGGATGCCTATACGCTGTATCTATTGTATGTATTTTCTAAGAAAATCCATAAACTGATAAAAATACATGAAAGGCATGACAACGGATGCTTTTGTGGATCCTACGAACCGACGCTTTCATGTGCGCCACGAGGTGACGCTCGTGGATGCCATGAGAGACGACGTTCAAGGTGATGCTTATGGGATGCCATGAAAGCCGACGTTTAAACCCATGTATGTTCTCAAATGAAGTTTTCAAGAACGAACTGTTAAAGAAAAGATAGAACTAAAATGAACTGAAAGACGAAAAGACTATTTTCGGGCTTATGCCCCAAACGATATTTTCTCATGAAAAGAAAGGATTGTTAAATGAAAGAAAGAAAAGAATGAAAGCTCCAGCTCTTTCTAGCTGACATGAACGAATGAATGAATGAATAAAAATCAAAGAAAGAAATGAAAGCATGAATGTATGAAGATACGTAACGGCCACATGAATGAATGAAAAGGGTACCAATGAATGGGCAGATTGCAATGTCGGGTAAGTAGTACTGGAAGTGCACCCAGTGCTGCCCCCTATGAAAGGGATTCCCAACCTGTGGCCACGGGCGGAATCCGGGTCCAAAGGAAGACCACTAACCCCAAACACACGAGGCGTAACAGTGTGTACTGGCCAATGAAAGTGATAAGAACGAATGGATGTATGCATGTATGTATGAACGCACGAATGCACGAATCTTTAAGAAATGAAGGCACTGACGGGGGACACGTTTTAAAGAAAGGAAAGTCTTTTGAAAGAAAAGTCCCGTCTAGTGACGTTTTCAAAAGAACGCACGCAAGCACATCATCATGCACAAACTCTTGAAGAAATGAAGGCACTGGCGGGAGAAACGTTTTACGAAAAGGATGCCCATGTTTAAAAGAGAAAAACCCCGTCCAGTGAAGTTTTCAAACGAACGCACGTATGACACGTATGCATGCACGTAATAGTATGTACGAGTGATGAATGCATGAATGAAAACCTATGTTGCTATATTTTAACTGTATGAAGTAATGCTTACGAGTCTTCGACTCATTTTAGTTTTTATGCATGTCCCTTCCCCCCACAGGAACTGCATGATCAGGATGGATACGGCCCATGGGGAAGAGCACGGAAGTCTAGGCACGAGTTTTAAATGTACGAGAGGTCTTTTATTATAAGATTTATGTTTTCCGTTGTAAACCTCTTTTATTGTCAAAGCACATTTTAATCTATAAACGTGAAGTCTCGCACCCTGGTTATGCAAGTGAAAAGTTTTAAATAGGACAGTAATTCCTGTCATCCTTTTCTAAAAATATTTTAGAAAAAGTCTCACCACAAGGACGGGCGTTACAAGTTTTCCTTTTCTAATTTGCACACGAGTGTTAGACTTTAATGTTTCTATCACTTTCCTTTAACCATTTCTCTTTAGCCCTTTGCTTCCACTTGAGATTGTCCTCCACCAAAACTAAGTCCACTTCCTTCTGCAACTATTTGATAATGCTAGTCAAGTCACCTTGATTTAATTTTTGAAGATATTGAATTTGGTTGAGTTTGGAGGAAATGATGCCCTTTTGGTTGGCAAAAGTTTTTTTACTCCAAATATTCAGCTTATCTTTACACCTTTGTAAGCTAGCAGTAGTAGCCACCAGCTTATTGGTGGCAATTGCAGGTTTTTTCCACATTTCCTTAATAATTAAATGTCATTCCTCTCTTGGGGCCCAGCTAGTTTCATAACAAAATATTTTTTTCTCTTTTGTTTCACCAAACCAACTATTTTGCGTAGTAATCAGTAAGGTAATGATCTGAGCTTTGTGCTGTAAAGGTTCTTACAAATGTTGTTGAGTACATATCATGCCAAGTTGAGTTGCCAAAAGCTCTGTCAAGTCTTTCTTTGGTAAAATTCTTGCCTTTATTGTTATTACTCCATGTGTATTTATTGCCTATGTAACCCAAGTCATTGAGTCCACTTTCTTCAACAACTTCTCTAAATGCCTCCAACTGTCTATATGGTCTCGTTGCTACTCCATGTTTCTCAGAATGATGAAGTATCTCATTGAAGTCTCCCACACATAACCATGCCACTCTCATATCTAGCTTTAGTGCTCAAATCAGTTTCCAGTTGAAAATCCTTTTAGCGGTCAAATATATCCCATAAAAACTAGTTAAAAGTCATTTCTTTGCACTCCCTAGATTGATGACATATATCATCCCATCTCATATATCATCTCATTTAATCTTATCTCATCTCATTTTATTTCCAAACATTATTTAAACACAAACACTTTCAAACTAATCATTACAACTTTTTCAAATTTTCAAACAAAAAATAAAAAATAATTCAAAATTTTTAAATCCTAGCTAAACCAAAAATAACATTAAAAAATAATATTCTAAAAAAATTTTAACTTTATAATATTTTTTATTCAACTTTTTTTCTTTCATTTCCTAATACCCAATAAATACTTAAACTATCTTACTACTATTCAAAAATCATCTTATTACTATTCACAAAATTTTCATCTCGTTTATTCCCTAAACATCCCCTATACCCAGAGTACATATGCTGACACATTTGTGGAAAGCAGACACTCAGGAATCTTTAGTTGTTCATAACTGGAATTCTAATAATCTCATAATGTCACAAATTGAGAAGTTTAGTGCTATCCTCGGTATATTTCAAAAATTTATCAAATCTTGATGAAAAATAAGTAGTTTAGATCCCAAATATACAGGGGGTTAATAGGTGTTTTCTAAATTTACTTGATTGTTTAAACTAGGTGTAACGAAGTGGAAACTCATTTGAAAAACATCTTCAAAATCTAAAACAAATTCAGGTGTAAGTCAGCACCTAAAATTTACTATAGAAATTGACTTTGTTACAATCAGTTTAGAAACAGTTACAAAACCCTTGAAGTAACTAAATTTGGCTTGCAACACCACGAGCATCTCACTCGATCTTTGTACCCTGCCAGCTCTGGACCACCGGCCTTTCTATAGTTTTATCACGAGAACCAACTTGATCTCTGCATCAACAGCAACTCCTGAAATCCTTCTGGCCAAAAAATACGTACACACCAATGGACTCAGCAACACTCAAATACTAACACAATATGATGGAGGTTTATTTATCAAGGGAGAATTAATCTTCAATGCACAATAAATCTCCTTAGAATTTTCTATCAAGAACACAATCAATATGGCAACTCTAGCCGCTATCCATGCCCTACAATCGTGCATAGTGTTTTATATTTACTTAGGATTTGAGAAAACCACTTAAAGAGTTCAAACCCTAGTCAAAAATCGATTCTCGAAAATTTCATTCGATCAAATTGTTGAGCAACTCTTATGTCTAGTTTTTGATCCCATAAATGTTGGAATTTGAAGATCCTTGTAAAAATGAATTTGTAGGTAATTGAGTTAGCTTTCCAAAGACATAAATATCACATCAATTTGAAATGAAAATTAAAAGTTATGACTAATTTACTCTGCCTCAGTTGATCTTATTAGATCTTGCGAATCTATAATTTTTTTACTTTTTGTTCCAATTGAAACCTAGACCATACTCAACATATTTATAACTCAATTGGACTAAGTTTTGTCATAAGAACATACCAACATATCATTCTTACATTAAAACTTGAGATATCAAATTGTCAAAGATTGATCAATTCAATAACATACCCAACAACCAAAAGTCTAGTGCAGCTCAGAAAGAATGAGTAATGTAAGCTTATGCGAAGGAATAACAGAAATTGTAGCCAGGGGGATGATGAAGCGAAAGTAGTGATCGCATTCAACAAATTGACCGGCTTAAAATTTGATTGCTTACCAAACTTCACAAGCTTTTAGTCGGGAAGTTATTCTATTATGTTCACATATTTGGAGGAAGAATTGTGAGATGAAAACTTTCTGTCATGAGTCCTAAGAACACCAGATTTGGTCTCGAGCACTTGCGTGAATATGTTTATGTCACTAGGAGAGGATTCCTCATAGGTTGATTAGATCTCAATTATTTTTTTTTGTAATTACAACAAAAATATGATAATAAAGCTCAGATATTAAAAGAAACGAGGAATCAAATATAATATAAATTCACATGTTGCATAATTTAGAAAATAACATCACTTACATAATTATCTTTAGTGACAGGATCAACCCACTCAATGTGTTTATCAGTATGAGTAGCAGCATAGACATGAATGAGGGAGAAATTTTCAGAACCATCACGTTTCTAACAAAGCCACATTAGTAAATTTATAAAATAATGTTAGCACTTAAATAAAAGAATATGATAAAATTGAGTGAGAATTAATAAGTTATCAATTATCATTTTATTAGCAAGACGTTGGAATGACCTTGAGCTGACGCGATGATGGATTGTCAAAACCGTTATATTATGTACATTGATAGAACTTAAGTACTGTAAGAGAAATTAACAATGTTAAATATAATATATGAAACCAATATAGATGTAAATAACTTATAGGGAATAAATCTAGAATACCTGATAATATGGACTTGCGAAAAAATCACAACACTTCCTCTAATCGTCTAACTTCATTTTTTGAAAATGAGACTGAACGGCCTTTTCCAATGTCTTGAATTTTTTGAAGTGGTCATGGCATTGTCCCTTGTGAGGCCGAAATAATGTAGTCATCAACTCGTTCATAGTTCGCACAACCTCGTTACGGTCAAAATTGAGGTCGAATTCATCCTAAGAAGTGAATTGCATAAAAAATATGAAATCAAAACATTTCTAAAAAAACTTACGTTCGTATATAACTCACCAGTACACGACTCCGAATATGATCTTTCACCTCATTCGGAACATCTCTCCATGATCGCACATAAAATGGGGCATAAGCTCGGACTGGTGTGCTGACATTGGAGGCAAGCGATATTGCACTATCGTCCACTCCTCCAGTGAAGTTATTAAGAATGTTTACCTTAATTTTTTCGTGCCTTCTATTTCTTTCAAAAGCAAGTTCACACGTGTAGCCACATCTACCATGTGACAATGCATCAACTAATATTTTTAAAATAATTAAATACAGTCTCCAAAATATTGAAATATAATTAATTATGAACAAAATTTCCTTACTGGTAGGTGTCGAATGGTTGTCTATCTCCTGTGTATTAACTTGTTCAGGAGTGGAGTCCTTGGGAGAGGAGGCACATTTCTTCGTTGTCGTTTTGGTGGCATCCTTGAAAATGATTAATATTTTTAAAAAAAATTAGTGTAGAATAATTTATAAAAAAATGTATTGTACTGACACTTTTGCATCATCTACTGGCCCTGTTGACCGGTCAGAGGTTGAGAATTCTAATGAGGAGGGTGGCGGCCGAGATGATGATTTCTACATCCTCACTGGAAGTGATCGAGACCAGATCGATAGGAAGAACTCCTTCAGCCACGTACAGCTCCTCCATTTTTTCCGCATGTTGCATCTTATTGTTGCAACAAATGTAGATCTTGTGGGACATAAGGCCACATTTAGCAGAACTTGCGCACAATTCCTTATACGAGTGGCACGTGGAGAGCCCATCGACTTGCCACTTCATATTTTTTAAAGGATCCGTTAATAGACGAGCGTCGTCTCCACGGACAACCTCCCATATGGAGTCCTCATTACCAAGCTATTACTGGCCTAGGGAGGAGTGGATGAGTGATCAGATGAGCTCTATCGACATGACCACACACCGTCGGAGCATTGGAAAAAGGAGGGGCCATGCTCGACATTAGCCAGACCTTGTTCCAAATCTTTTTCCTCCCACCCAGTTTGAACCTAGTGTCGGGAGTACTAATTAGCCGCCAACGGGTACATTTATGGGAGATGCGCGGCCTGCTTGGATTGATGCATTTTTCTCACATATTACTGCGTACATCGACCAAAAGATTGCATTAGTAGAACAGATTGTTAGAGCTTTGGTCACCAATGCTCTCCATCGAATAGATATCCTAAACGCAAAGGTCAACGCATTGACGGATGATTTTAATAAATATGTAAACATTACATTCTGAGTATTTTGTACTTTATTTTTATCATATGTAATAAACAATATTATTTAATAAATCTACTATTTTTTAATTTTAATTCTCAATCTTTTTTAGTGTTAGCTTATACAACTTTAATATTAAATCACTGCATTTCAATCTGTTTGTAAATTAGACACTGTCACAATTTACAAACAGTCACAAAAACTAATTTCTCTTGTAGTGACAACTATATCATGCACACAATGTAACAGCTTATGATCAGTATATTAGTATTCTGAACTTTGCTACTGTAAACACTGCTAAAGCAGATAGAGAGTGATGCACAATTAAAGATAAGGACAAGCTAAAGCTGCAAGATAAAGATCAGATTTTGTCAAATCAAAATTAATGATTAGTAAACAATTGCAGCTACTATCAGTATACATATCATATGCATATGGATTTGATCTTAATCAAGAGAGAAAAAGAATTTTCAATCCAGCTTCTCATTGTTATAAGTTTGTGGTGTAGAAAGATATGCATGCAAATACCCTTTGTTTCTTTAATTCTTTTATGAAAAACTAGCTACCATCCTCAGTACTAATACATTAATAATGTCTGATGTTTTTATCATCTATATAAATTTTTTTTTTCTTCTGTGAAGCAAGGTTGAGAATTCTAACAAAGAAGAAAATCATCAGCCATAGTATGCAAAAGCTGGAATCATGTTGCTTTCCAACGTAGAGTTTGTGAAACCAATAATCACGTTTCTTTTGATCCTTTGAAGTCAATTGGGCGGGCAGGCTGGAGCTTTCAATATTCCCGTTGTTAGAACACTCATAATGGTTTCTTCATTCTATCATTTAAAATATATCACCAAAACTTATTTTTTCTATTTTAAATACTGACTTTTACAATATATCATACATCAGCTTATCTATTTTTTCTTAATATCATTTAAATATTATATTTTTTATTCATTTCAAATATTTTCTCTAATTATCAATAATAACCTCATGTCTTTTGATATTTGCAATATCTCCCCATATACAATGCAATATAATTATGTTTTATTTTAAATTAATCCAAATTTATAAGCTAAACTAAAATATAAATTAATTCAAAAAATAAAAATAAGAGATTATATAATTCTCAAAGTATATTATGAGAATATTCATTCTCGATAATTGTAAAAAAATATTCTTAAGATATTTTGGAGAATATTCCTAAGATATTCTTCGGTATATTCCGTTAATATTCATTTTCGATAATTGTGAAAGAATATTCTTAGTATATTCTCTAGTATATACTAAGAATATTCCTTTAGTTTTCTCAAAACTTCAACTATAAATAACACAATTTCTTCATAAAGTTTCACCAACATCTTCATTTCCATTTCTTTACAAAATTATTCTTGTTCTTCTTTCTATATAGTTCTTATTGATCCCGTCTATGAGGTATTTGACTCTTCGTCATCTGACGTGGAGTTCAAATTAAATTTAGCTCTTGCTATGGAAGCAAAACGTTTGAGTAATGAAAGAGGCTCGACATCTTGTCATAATTCTATTCCGCGCCGTATATTCATTCGAAGAAATTCGCTTGAAGGCCACCAAAGTCTTTTCCAAAATTATCTTACTGAATCACCCATATATCCTCCGAATCTATTCTGTAGGAGGTTTCGAATGCAACGTCATCTTTTTTTGCGTATTCAAGCTGAAGTCGAAGCATACGATCCATACTTCGTCCAAAGAAGAGATGCTGCTAGAAGACTTGGGTATTCTTCCCTTCAAAAAATAACTGCTGCGATAAGAATATTAGCTGATGGAATATCTGGTGATTTTGTGGACGAATACTTAAGGATTGTAGAAAATACAGCAACCGAGTGTTGTAGAAAATACAGCAACCGAGTGTTTGAAGAAATTTGTTAAGGCTGTCATTACCACATCAACTGACATATTTATTTTTGATTTAATATTTTGTATCTTTTTAGATCATTTGATTTTGTCTATTCCAATCGTGCAAGTCAGTAACTGTTTAGAACATTAGGGAAATGGCAATGGGGTATACTCTGACCATTAATGACTAGAAGACATTTTCTATCAATAAAATAGCACAAAAGATAGGAGGGGAAGAGAAAATTATTCTATTTGTACCAAATACAGATAGTGTAATGCACATGATGGAATTAAAACATTATAAAGATCAAGTTAAGCTCTGCAAATTCCTGTTTCTTGTACTGCTTATCGATCTATCTCATGAACAACAATACAAAAGTACTCTAGAACTTTATTAAATTCTCCTTTTAATTTCCTTTAAAATAATAGAGAAATTATTTTCCAAATATTTCTTAATGAGAATTAGAACGATCAGAGGTTTATTACATGATCAAGTTGTAATTACCAGGTCAATGTAAATAATTAGAGAGAAGAAAAACTAAGTCTTAGAATCTTCTCTATCTCTTTCCGTTGTTTTTCTGAAGCACGTACGACCGATATAGGGATTCGATTGACTCAGTCATGATCATATTGTATAGGAATGGTGCCCCCTTTGTCATATATTCTACGTCGTTCATATCTACATGGAGAAAGGGTGCCATGTAAAACAACATTTTCAAAACCACATCAACTGACATATTTACTTTTAATTTAATATTTTGTATCTTTTTAGATCATTAGATTTTGTCTATTCGTGTAAGTCAGTAGCTGTTTAGAACATTAGAGATCAAGATGGAATTTTTTTTTATACATAAAAGCAGAGCTAGTTGTTCTTTTTCATTTCTTGAGGTGGTAGTGGGATGTGAGATTGCAGAAAATCAATCAAATGTTGAGGATACAATCAATGATATTAATAGCAAGGGAAAGAAAAAAAAAAATTCATCTGAAGAAGCTTTTTTGTAGTACTCGAACTCGTATATCAAGAGTCATACCTTGAGAAAAGGCAATGAAACCAAATCGTTGAGAGAACAAACTGCTCCGAAAAAATTTCTTCTATCTTGCGTTTTGGAGTTGAGAGAGAGAGAGAGACAGAGAGAGATTCCAAGAAAGCAAACAAATTTCACCCATATATTCTGTGAATCGGTATAGTACCTACGCAAACTCCTACAACCATATTCTAAGAAGAAAAAATTCAAGCTTTCATGCATTTTGGAGAGAGTGAGAGACAGAGAGAGATTCTAATGTTTACCTCAACAATGAAAGCAGAGCTTGAAACTGAATGATCGGTGATGGAAGCAGCGAGCGTAGTCGAGGAAGAAGGCTCTGCTTCTGTCTTTGGCGCCAAGCAACGGAGAAAGCGTGGGAAAGAGAGAGAGGGTCTGAAATGAGAATAAAAGAAATATGGAGGAATGTGGAAACGAGGACGAGGAGGAAAGAGAAATTAATTAAAAAAGTTTACAAGCATGAACAAGATTCTGTAGATGTAGAGGAATCAGTGTATCAAAATGTATATTTGTAAAATACAAGATCTGATGGAGTCTTCTTTTAACAACATTTCTTTATATTTTGAAGAAAACTCTATTTTACAATAGCCATTGTGAGTGCTCTTAGTGAAATAAAACATATATTTTAATTAATGGTACTTGCTTGATCTATTATATTATATGTGGCTTCTAAGTTCTATATATATGCATGAAAGAATGCCAATAAAATAAAAACAGTTCAACATTGTACGTAATGGTTTGATGCAGAACTCGTCATGAATTATGTTCTAAACTCTCATATATATATATATATAATATATAATATATATATATATATATATATATATATATATATATGTGCATGAGTACTATTATTTCTCCGTACGTTCATTTCGCTTTTGGACTAGAATTTCATTTTGTTGGTAACTTGTTGTAATTGATTTTATTTTCATGTGGTAACATGCTATAGAGAATTAGATTGCGAGGCAGGTAATTTGGACTCTAGTGATGGAAAATAGGCATGTATGTTAGTTGAAAAATTCTCCTTAAAAATGGAATCGATGCTCATATATCTTGCACCATGCAGTTGACTTCTTTTCAAAATGAATGCACAAGCTTATACATCCTAACATTACTTCTGTAAATATATATCTACCGCAAATGTAAAGCTCTTCTAAGAATGTAATCGGTCATTCATTCACATTAATTATTATTATTATTATTATTATTATTATTATACACTTGTTAAAGGCTTGCATATTCTAATATTCTATTTAGCATTGTTTTGTATTTTATAGAGGTTTGGATTCAGAATCCACATCAACCCACTTCAATTCATCATTACAACTTTTTTTAAATTTATACACAAAATATAATAAATAATTCAACTTTTTCAAATTTCAAAACAACTTTCTCAAATTCTCACACAAAATATAATAAATAATTTAACTTTTATTCTACCATTCATAAATCATCTCAACCCATCTCAACTCATATTTGAATCTAAATCTCTAAAGTATTAATTTTAGTAATTTCTTGTAGTTCTTTTTTCAAACTCTATAATAAATTTTGAAGAGAGATATGTTCAAATTTAAGCATTGGTAGTGGTTTATGCACCTTCATATATAAAATCATCATTTTTTAACAATGATTTTGCATATAAAAAAAAACTCACACATTGATTTATGCATCTTTGAACTAAATAATAATAAAATATTATTTTTTTATTTGTTTCTAAAAATTATTTTTTTATTTGTTTCTAAAAATTATTTTTTTTATATATATTTTACAATTAACATTCACTTTGTATTATCAACTGAATATAAATTTTATGTATCAAAATTACCTTAATATAAATTTTAAAATTGATTTTAATGGTAGGAGAGAGAAAATAATAATAAAATAATATTTAAAGAATGAATAGTACTTTTTCAAATTTAAAAAGTACTATTTATAATTATGTAAAAATTTAGAGATGTATAAGTTAATATAGATGAATTTAAAGATATATTCTTTAAATTTAAAAATAAAGATAAAGATAAAAAAACTATTACCAATTAATTAGTGATCTTGCAAAAGGACCTGATAAATCTGCTAAGACAAAAGTAAGGAATCTCTCCATAGGTGGTGACAGCTCACTATAAGATCAAGTGCATATGAATAGCAGAGGTGTATCAATTCAGGAAGCTAGCTGTCTACCAACGTCTACTGTGTGTCATTTTATACCCAATTTCCTTATATTATTTTCACTAATTTAGTTGATCATTTTATATATATATATATATAATTTTTTTTTTTTTTTACAATTTTAAAATCTAGTCCTACAAGATTCCATTATAGTCGTGATCCATGTGCAAAAATAAACGCACTACGTAATAGGCTGTCTTTGATGGTTGGAGTAGATTTAATTTGATGAGATTAATTTAAAAAAATTAAATTTATTTTAACTAATTTTATATATTTAAAAATATATCTTAATTTATTTATATTTTAAATAAATTTTAATAAAACTCATAAAATACTATTATTCATAAATTATATCAATATCCAAAGCAAACTTAATTTGTAGACTTGGTCACTAGCTCAATTTTACGGACACGGTTATTGTCAATTACTGTTGTTGTACCTAACTTCCTTTGTTTCATAATTTGCTGCACCGACAATTTTATCAGAAACAGGTGAGCCAGCTGTTCAACAATAAATACATTTATATTTTTCAAAAGTGTCACCATTAATGAGAGTGCTTTTCACTCATTATTTAGTGTCGCACCGGCACAGCTGGCTCCACCTGTTTTGCAGGTCGTATAATTTCTCCTCTATCGTATATGCTTTTTTTGTTTACTGGTGTTTTATCTTTTTCTCGACGTAGTCAATTTTTAATTAAGCTAAATTAGTATATTATCTCTATATTTGTTATTGGTATTGATCTCTATATTTATAATAAGAATAATTTATATATTTATATAAATTAAAAGAAGTTATGTATCAAATACTAAACATATTAATTAAATCATTAATATATGTACATACAAACTTTTTAAAGATAGTACAAAGAAACTAATGGCCCTCATCCCACAAATGTAGTGTGTGGTGGCGATAAAGTTCCCTTTGTAGTCGCGTGTGAATGTCACGCGCACATTTTAGACCGCGCATGTGACTCACGCGTAACTCTATTTGACGAGATTATTTGCTCGTCTGAATGATCGACGTCTTGAGAATCTTGCAGTGGGACGCGTGGTAGTCGTTGGGTTCCGAAGAACAACAGATCGATATTTCACCTTACTTTAAAATAAAAACACACAAAACTAGAAAATAATAAAAAATAACTATAGAAAAGAGGTAGGAGGGATGAGGAAGGGAGGAGGGAGGAGCCGAAGCTTCAACCCCCTCCTTTGATCTGGATTTTTTAAGTGGAGACTGCTCTAGAGAGAAAAGGGAGAGAGCGAGATGTGTGCTAAATTAGCTTATTAAACTGTATAAAATTTGACCTTACTCTTATAATGTCTTATAAATTAGAATAATTTTATATTTATTATTAGTACAATATTATCTCTATATTTATAATAAAAATAATTCATATATTTATATAAATTAAAAGAAGTTTTTTTTTTTTCCTTCCAAAATATGAGATCTTCATTGAAAAGAAAAGGCAAATAAAGTTCAGTTACAGAAAAATTATCCAGACTATTACCACCATTCTAGACAAAAGCCAGAAACTAAACTAAGGCAAGTACAGAATCTAATGGTGGATCTTTTTCATTGTGAAAATTTAGCATGCACTCGGGTAACTTGATGAGAGGTATATCTCAAAAAAAAAAAAAAAAAAACATTTGAAGAAGTCCATTACACCATTGTATGCGTGCATCGGTTATTATCCCGATGTATTTTAACAGCCTTCCAACTTTCAAGACTGTTCAGTATTAATCTGATATCTCTTATCCATCCTTCAGTGAGCCAATTAGAATTATGAAGAGGTTGTTGTAGAGCTGACATTACCACTTGTGAGTCACCTTCAAGAATGATGTTTGTCCATTGGTTCCTATTTGCCATTTTAACACCTATAAAAGCTGCTTACACTACAACAGAATGTGTGTTTTGTGACAGAGGAAACTGTCACAAAAAAATGGTAAACCGTCACTAAACATATTTGGTGACGGTTTGAAACCGTCACCATGACCGTCACCTAAAGTGCGTCACAGAAAACATTTGGTGACGGTTTACTGTTCAACCGTCACAAAAAATATTTTTAGTGACGGTTGGAAGTGTTCCGTTCTGTACAACGTTCGAACGTTCCTTTTTTTGTGACGGTTATGAACTGTCACAGAAAATAACGTTCGGACGTAAAATTAAACGTTCGGACGTTATACCCGACCGATTGGCGTTCGAATGAGAGAAGTTGACGTTTGTTGTATATCGTTCGAACGTATCATATTTACGTTCGAATGTTAATGCGGCCGAACGTTAATTACAATAAACGTTCGAACATTTGTTCGAACGTAAACGTAAATGTCCAAACGTAGCGCGTTTAATGTTCGGACGTTATTTCGAATGTAAACGAAGGAGCGTCCGAATGCAAGTTTTTTGTTCGAACGTTAGTCGGTTTAACGTTCGAACGATTCAATTGTATTTACGTTCGAACGTTTGTTACAGTGTGAACCAACGTTCGAACGATTTTTATTTACATTCGAACGTACAGATCAGAAATACTAATTTCATAAAATTTAAAAACAAAATACCAATGGTATCATATTACATACCCAATTAACAAGTAACAATGTCTTATAAAAGTACAAAATTAGATATTAAAACTAGTCAGAAATATTGATAAAATTTATTTCTTCTTTTTCCCTCGCCCACGGGGATTCTGTTGCAACGACATAACACGCTCCATTTGCACCATCATCTCTCGTTGCACTTGCTCTTGCACTTCACTGCGTATTCTTTCCTCTTGGTCTCTCTGTTGGTCCTGCAAACGCGTCTCTAAATGAGACTGTCGTTCTAAGAGAGACTCTAACTCTTGCTGTCTCGACCTCATATACTCATTCTCACGCCGTGTAGCTTCTAAATCTGCTGTAAGATTATTAATTTGTGAAGCCGATGAGGTTGAGGAGGATGAACATTTATGCTTGATAGATCGTCCCAAACCTCTTGCCATACTAGACTGCGGCCCGAGCACTTGGGTGAATATGTCTATGTCACTAGGAGAGGATTCCACAGAAGTCGACTGCATCTCCAACATTTTGCTCTGCAATTTAAAAGGTAATGATCGTAAATATCTAGTAACGTATTAAAAGAAATAGAAATAAGAAATAAACTATTAAAATGTTCTATAAAAAATTTATTTAACAAAATTAAAACTGCTTACATAATTATCTGCAGCGACAGGATCCATCCACTCACTATGCTCATTAGTGTGAGCAGCAGCATAGACATGAATGAGGGAAAAGTTTTCAGGATCATCACGTTTCTAACAAAGCGACAATATTAGCAATTTTAAAAAGAATTAGTTAGTACTTATCAGAAAGAATATCAGGAAAATAAATGAATTCTATAATTTTTTAATTACCATTTTTTCAGCAAGACGGTGGAATGACCTTGAACCGGCACGATGGTGGACAGTCAGAACGGATCTATTCTGTGCATTTGTAGAACTCAAGTGCTACAAAATATATTAAAAATGTTAATTGTAATATGTATACATATAATGTATAAAACGAATATGAATGTAAATAATTAAAAGATATAAATGTAAAATACCTGATAATCTGGAGATGCGAAAAGATCACAACACTTTCTCCAATCATCTAACTTCATCTGCTGAAAAGGAGACTGTGCAGCCTCTTCCAACGTCTCAAACTTCTTGAAGTGGTCATGACATCGTCCTTTGTGACGTCGGAATAGTGTAGCCATCAACTCATTCACGGTTCTGAAATCCTCGCTACGGCCAAAGTCGAGGTCGAATTCATCCTAACAAGGGAATCAGGTAAAAAATATAATATATTATTCTAAGTGAAAAAAATGTACTGAAAAGTAAACTCACCAGCACACGACTTCGAATGTGCTCCTTAATCTCATTCGGAACATCTCGCCATGAGCGCACATAAAATGGAGTATAAGCTCGAACTACTATGCCAATATAGGAGGAAAGCGCTGCTGCACTATCATCCACTCCTCCAGTGGAATTATCAGGAATTGTGATCTTCAGTTTACCGTGCCTTCTATTTTTTTCAAGAGAGATTCCACGTGTATAGCCACGACCGCGACGTGCAGATGCATGAACTACATGATAATAATAGATATACTATAATTACAATTATATAGTTATTGAGAAAAAAGTATATAATTATAATTATATAATTATCAACGACAATATTTCCTTACTGGTAGGTGTCGACTGGCTGTTGTTCTCTTCTGTGTTAGCTTGATCTTCAGGAACGGATTCCTCGAGTGGGGAGTCCTCAATGGATTCAGGACTTGGACTTGGCGGAGGCACATTTCTTCGTTGTCGTTTTGGCGGCATTCTTTAAAATAATTAATTATATCAAAGAAAATTAATTAGAAGAAATTATGAAAATTTAAGATATTTTATAGTCACCTATATAAATAAAATATTTAGTACTTTTACTCTTCAGATGAATTTTCCATGCTTGTTTCAGAATCCCCATCAATAACATCTTCATCATCATCATGCACCTCTTCTTCATCATCTTTATCTACCTCCTGCCCGGATTCTGATTCGTATTCATCTTCTGACTCGTCTTCTTCATCTTCCTCCAAACTGACTTGAATTGAATGATCATTTAATACAGACGGGTCGAGATGTACGGGTGGGACATCATCTCTACACAAGGGGACCAACTCGAGTGCACCGAGGTCAACAAACAAGTTAATACCCTCTCCATCTTCCTGGTATGCCTCAACAATCGGATTGTCATCTTCATCTCCACTATTCTCGTAATCTGCACTCGTTCCTGCTTCATATATATTTCGAGGAACAAATTTTTGTACGACTCGCCAAGTTATCTCCCCACTATCTTCATCAACATTTTTTATTGGATCAATCAAGTAATAGACTTGGGTAGCTTGACAAGCCAATACGAATGGATCATCTTCGTACCATTTAGATGCAGTATTGACACTCGTAAAGTGATTATCCCTATGTATCGAAACCCGACCACCGCCTAGATCCCACCAATCACATTTGAAGACATATGTTACAGACCCACCCAGATATTTTAATCCGATAATATCACGTATGACACCATAATAGTCAATATCATCTGTTCCATGACTCCCCTCGACCAACACATCACAATTTTGAGTCTTTCTATTACGTTCACGGTCCAAAGTATGGAATCAATAACCTCGAACCGTGCATGCAGTATATCGAAGTGCTCTATTTGAGGGACCACGGGCCAATGCATACAATTCAGAAGAAATTGATCCGGGATCACGAGCACGTTGTTCCAAAATCTAAAAATTGAAATAGTATATATTTATTATTTTATTATCCAGAGTTAAAAATTTCACAATATAACATATATATAATTTTAGTTCATACACGTTCTTCAAACCATCCCGGAAATTCTTCCTCGTGTCTTGCCTCTATATTTTCTACGCCTTCCGTTCTAAGTTTGTCCATGTGGTCACTGTTATAACATGTTGCAAAAGAAGTATATTTTGAGCACAACAATTCTAATTAATTTAAAGAAAACTATAATTATTCAAATAAATTAAATGACATACCTAAGATAATCATCAATCTCTCGGCAATTATTTAGCACATACCACCGAACTTTACCCAACTCTCCATCAATTAAATCGTAACCTGTTTGTGCACCCAAGGGTCGTACATTCTGGGAAAACACTGATAACTCACGAGGAGGCGGAGTAGCAAGATCAGCATTTCGCTCTTGACGACTAAATCGTGTCTCAACACCATGAAGATATAGAGAGCAAAATGTTAACCATTCATCGTGTATATAAGCCTCTGCTATTGAACCCTCAGCTTTGGCTTTATTCCCAACAGTGCGCTTCAATCGACCAAAATATCTTTCAACTGGATACATCCAACGGAACTGCACCGGTCCACCCAGAAGTACCTCTCGCGGTAAATGTATTGCTAAATGGACCATGACATCAAAAAATGATGGTGGAAAGATCTGCTCGAATTTACATAGTATATTAGCAATGTCTTCTTCCAATTTCGACAACACATCTCGATTTACTACCCGAGCGCACAAATCCTTGAAAAACATACATAGTTCAGATATGGCGACACGTACATTAGATGTCAGCTTCCCACGAATTCCCACAGGTAATAACTTCTGCAAAAAAACGTGACAATCATGACTTTTCAATCCATTGATTTTCCAATCATCAGGACTCACGCATCTACCAATATTTGAAGCATAACCATCTGGCAACTTCACACCTTGCAACCATTTACAGAAATCAATCCTCTCCTCCCTCGTCATCGTAAAACATGCATGCGGCATGACCACCCTGTTGCCTTCCACCCGCAAATGCAAATTATGTTTAATTCTCATTCTCTCAAGATCTTTCCTCGTCTTGATCGTGTCTTTCGTCTTTTTGTTAATACTCATCAATGTACCCAGTATATTATCACAAATATTCTTCTCTATGTGCATTACATCCAAACTATGTCGCAACTTGCATGACGACCAATACGGCAAATAAAAAAAAATACTACGCTTTGTCCAATTCAATTCTGATACGGCTCGTTTTCTCTTGTTCTTTCCCCGACCTTTGCCAAAATTGTTCGCTCTAACATGTTGCAGTTGTTCCACTATCTCTTCTCCAGACAACTCTTTTGGTGCAATCCTATCCTCTACTCTCCCATCAAACTTGGCATATTCTCTTCTCCATGCATGATTTGTTGGTAAATAACGTCGATGACCCATGAAACACAACTTCTGAGAAAATTTTAGCCACTCACTAGTAGTTTCTTTATTACACGTCGGACACGCTAACTTCCCTTTCGTACTCCAGCCGGAAAGATTCCCATACGCCGGAAAATCATTTATGGTCCACATTACCGCAGCATGCATCTGAAAAGATGTCGACGTAGATGCATCATAAGTTCTAACCCCTGTTTCCCATAACTCTTTCAGCTCTTCAATCAACGGCTGCATGAATACGTCAATATCATTCCCAGGTGATCTAGGGCCAGGGATGAGTAAAGTTAACAAAAAGTTTGGCGCCTTCATGCACCTCCATGGTGGAAGATTGTACGGAATCAATACAACGGGCCAAGTGCTATAACTTGTACTCATATTCCCAAAAGGGTTGAATCCATCGGTTGTGAGTCCCAGGCGCACGTTACGAGCTTCTAACCCGAACTCTGGATACTGATTATCGAAAGACTGCCACGCAAGTGAATCAGCTGGATGCCTCATATACCCGTCATTCTTAACTCTTTTCTCCTCGTGCCACCTCATATCATGAGCTGTTTTCTTACACATATATAGTCTTTGCAACCTAGGTTTCAAGGGAAAATACCGCAACACCTTAACCGGCACGTTTTTCTTACCTTTCCACCTCGACTCTCCACATACAGGACATGCTTGTTTCTCCTCGTTCTCCTTCCAGAACAATACACAATCATTCTTGCATGCATGTATGGACTTGTACTCAAATCCTAATCCCTTTCTCAACCGTTTCGCTTCATAAAAGTTCTTAGGCAATGCAGACCCTTAGGGAAGCACCTCGTTAAATAAGTCTAATACCATGTTTATTGCTTTCGTCGACATCCCACACAATGATTTTATGTGAAGCAACCGCACAATAAACGACATTTTGGAATGTTTTGTACAACCTGGGTAAAGCTCGCGCTTTGCATCTTCCCACAGTGAAGGAAAATTTTCACAATCAGTCCCTGATCCACCACTTGAGGCATTGTCGTTAACCTCATCCATAAACATCCCAGCTCCAATGTCACCCAACATCTCCTCCATGTCATCATGCTCATAATCATCATCCATGTGCCGTAAATAATTGTGATGATCGACCAATACAACTGCTGACCCTTCATACGGCTCACCATGCAGTACCCATCGCGTATACCCCAGATCCATACCGTTCACAAATATATGACGCTCTACTTCATCCAATCCTATCGCACACAAATTTTTACACCCTCGACATGGACACTTAATGTAACCACGACTATCAGCAGAGGCCCGTACAAAATCAATGAAAGTTCTTACTCCACATGCATAGGGTACGTAATCCTTGCCAAGTCTATCGTCCAGACGCATCCAATTTTTGTCCATTTCTAAAAACATCCAGATATTAATAACACGTACATTGAAAACTCACATGCATGTCTTGCCTCCAATTCTCATTACTTTTTTGATAAGGTAGTTGGTCCTATCCCATTCGAGATTATATTCTCCATATTACACAAATCTCGTCACTCTACTAATTTCCACGTTAGTAGAAATTCCGGCAGCACCTCCCCATAATTCTCCAAGTATACATGTTCAAATATCGGGATTGTGACCCTACGAACAGTATACCCGAAGAACAGTAGAAGAAGATACCGAAACTTCATATTAAACGTGGAAAGTAGCGAGTAACAAAAATGTGTAATACAGATAATATAATCTCAAACTGTCCACACTGGACAATTCAGGAATCAGTGGACACATAAATGTACACTGATTCCCAAACGGGTCTAAGGGTATTTATGCAATGTCACACGCATCTAGCAAAAAATCATACAACAATATCTCCATGTTGTTTAAATTAACAATGTCACCTTCAAGTAGTGTTATATTGTTAAACTAAAGAGGGATGGAAGATTATGTGACCCTACGTTTCGTGTCTTGTACACAACGAGGGAGAATGATCTTGAAGAAATGTTTAAATTTTAGTCTAATTACTTAACCGTCACAAACTGTCCGACCTTGACAAGTCTCAAGGCCGAAGAGACTATGACAGTCAAGCAATTAAATTGAAATTTCAACATTTCTTCAAGATCATATTCCCTCGTTGTGTACAAGATTATTATTCTTAAAGTATAATTTTAATTGTTATACTTAACTTCAATGGTTATACTATAATTTTAATTATTATAATTCTTAAAGAGTTACTTTTATGCATGTTATTACTTAATTTCAAATATTATTATAAATATTTAATTATCATACTTAAATTTCAATGGTTATACTATAATTTTAATTATTATAATTCTTAAAGAGTTACTTTTATGCTTGTTATTACTTAATTTCAAATATTATTATAAATATTTAATTATCATACTTAAATTTCAATGGTTATACTATAATTTTAATTATTATAATTCTTAAAGAGTTACTTTTATGCTTGTTATTACTTAATTTCAAATATTATTATAATGCGTTTTATTATCATACTTAAATTTCAATGGTTATACTATAATTTTAATTATTATAATTCTTAAAGAGTTACTTTTATGCTTGTTATTACTTAATTTCAAATATTATTATAAATATTTAATTATCATACTTAAATTTCAATGGTTATACTATAATTTTAATTATTATAATTCTTAAAGAGTTACTTTTATGCTTGTTATTACTTAATTTCAAATATTATTATCACAATTTTTCAAATCCATATCACAACATATTCACAATAACTCACAATATATTCACAAAATAACATGCCACATGTATTAACAAAGCCTAATGACAATATATTTCTAATAATAAACACGATATTTCAAATTTATATCACAACATATTATTATAACTCACAAACAATATAGAAACTATACCAACAATAATCACAATATGATAAAAAGTAAGCATAAAATAACATGCCACAAGTATTAACAAAACTTAAGGACAATATATTTGTAACAATGTAAACATATTCAAACGTCATTCACAAATAATAATTTAAATATTTCAAGTCTATATCACAATAACTCACAATATATTCACAAAATAACATGCCACATGTATTAACAAATTTCTAAACTTTAGTAAGCAATAAACATGTATTTACAAAGCCTAATGACAATATATTTCTAATAATAAACACAATATTTCAAATTTATATCACAACATATTTAAAATAACTCACAAACTATTTACAAACAATAATCACAATATGATAAAGAGTAAGCATCAAATCACAACAACATATTGATAAAGTTTAGAAATATACCTAGCACTCACAATATCCTCTTACAAATCAAAATCTTCAAACTTCCCAAAACAAGCAATCCTTCAAAAAAATACAACACTAACTTATTAGAAATATTCTATAACAAAAACACATTCTATAAATATCATAAAATTTAAATAAAGACAAGAAATAAAAATATTATCTTACCAAAACTCACCTCTCTCTCACACCAAAACTCAACTCTCTCTAACTCAACTCTCTCACTCCAACTCTCTCTCTCTCTCTCTCTCTTCTCTCTCTCTCTCTCTCTCTCTGTGTTGCGCGCACGGGAGAAGAAGAAATAATGCGCTTCCTCCCGTGCGCGTACTGATTAAGTTCTAAAATTATTACTTTAAACGTTCGAACGTTTAATTTTTACGTCCGAACGTTATATTCTAAAATTATTCCCGCCCAGAACGTTCGGACGTTTACAATACACGTTCGAACGTACCCTTCTTATGATATAACATAAAATCTAGCGGGAAAGTTCCCGCACTTTCCTCATATATGTTCGAATGTATCACAATTTTTCGTTCGAACGTTCGTAGATTTATAGATAAACGTTCGAACATTTAACTTAAACGTCCGAACGTACATTTCATGAAAGTGTTACCATATTTGAGCGGGAAATCTCCCGCACTAATTTAACTAACGTTCGAACGTTGACAGATTTAATGTTCGAACGTATAGTATAAACGTCCGAACGTCTGAATAATCACACAGATACCTTAATCGAGCGGGAAAATTCCCGCCTCTTAGTTTAACGTTCGAACGTTAACTTGAAACGTTCGAACGTACGATTCCTACTATACTTAACTTATAGTATAATAACTATACTACATTTTAAATATCTATAACTATATACTACATTGTATAGTATGATAGCATAGTATAATTTAAATGATAAACTATACCATATATATAAATCAATAATATATATTAAATTGTTACTTATTAAATTCTTTATTATATACTAAGTTATAGTATAATAACTATACTACATTTTATATATCTATAACTATATACTACATTGTATAGTATGATAGCATAATATAATTTAAATGATAAACTATACCATATATATAAATCAATAATATATATTAAATTGTTACTTATTAAATTCTTCAATTATATACTAAGTTATAGTATAATAACTATACTACATTTTATATATCTATAACTATATACTACATTGTATAGTATGATAGCATAATATAATTTAAATGATAAACTATACCATATATATAAATCAATAATATATATTAAATTGTTACTTATTAAATTCTTCAATTATATACTAAGTTATAGTATAATAACTATACTACATTTTATATATCTATAACTATATACTACATTGTATAGTATGATAGGATAATATAATTTAAATGATAAACTATATCATATATATAAATCAATAATATATATTAAATTGTTACTTATTAAATTCTTTATTATATACTAAGTTATAGTATAATAACTATACTACATTTTATATATCTATAACTATATACTACATTGTATAGTATGATAGCATAATATAATTTAAATGATAAACTATACCATATATATAAATCAATAATATATATTAAATTGTTACTTATTAAATTCATCAATAAACACCATAAACTCATAAACTATTCACAAAATTCACAAACAATAATCACAATTATTTCAAGAGTAAGCATAAAATCACAACAACATGTATATATAAACATATTGCTAAACTTTATAAATATAACAAGCACTCACAAAAAAACCAATAATCTAATTGTCAATAATATTATATAACATCTTAATATATAACTTAAACATTTATAATATAATATATTATAGATAAAATTTTGGAAATTAAATTAAAAAACGTTCGAATGTAATAATAAGTACGTTCGAACGTTCTGTGTATATAAGGTCAAAACCGAACGTTGAAACGACATTTCGGTGCCCGTTACATCGTCTTCTCCGTTATTTGCCACCACGCCTCCGTCACCGCCGCCGTCAACTCCGCCATAACCGTCACTAAAAGGTAGGCATTCATCTTTTATGCAAATATCATGTATTTTATTGAGATTTAGATTGAGATTTGGATTGAGTTTTGTTTAAAACCGGATAAATATTACCGGATGTTCAACTTGATTTTCCGGCCACCACGGCCAGTCATTGGCCGAATAGTCACCGTAGAAATGTTTCTTGAAGTGTATACTTCATTTACATGGTGACATTTCGGCATTTAGATTCTTGTAGAGAAATTTTCGAGATTTCAATAATGGCTGAGTCGACTCAGCCATTCTGCGTCGAAACGTTCGAACGTTTCATCGTGACATTCGAACGTACGATGTTTAAATTACAGAGCCGTTACGGCTTCCACGTTCGAACGTTAATCGTCTTACATTCGGACGTTAATATTATTATACGACATACGTTCGAACGTGAATATTTACTTTCGCACGTAAATCACATACGGTCGGACGTTTAATTATAACATCCGAACGTAGTGATTTTCTACATTATTCATGCTTCGACGTTCGGACGTTCATATTTACGTTCACACGTAAAACAAATACGTTCGAACTTAAATTCGAACGTATTTGTTTGCTGCTTATGTTCGAACGTACATCTGTACATTCGAACGTATTTGTTTTACGTTTGAACGTAAATTTATTTACATTATTTTACGTGCGAACGTATAAATTAACGTCCATTATTTTACGTGCGAACGTATAAATTAACGTCCGAATGTTATCTTTAACGTTCGAACGTTAACGATAAAACATTCGAACGTTAATGCAGAGCATC
This sequence comes from Juglans mandshurica, assembly GCA_022457165.1. Classification (NCBI taxonomy): domain Eukaryota; kingdom Viridiplantae; phylum Streptophyta; class Magnoliopsida; order Fagales; family Juglandaceae; genus Juglans; species Juglans mandshurica. The sequence continues at coordinate 17,997,425 of CM039629.1, forward strand.
TTAAAATTAATACAAAAAAATGCATTATTGTAAATAATTTTTTTTTTCCTTTTCTATTTTCAGGATATGGCTCTTCCACTGCATACACGAAAACGAGGGAGGGAAGGAGCCACGTCGGACACTGCCCGTATCGGAGCTCGTACTGTTATGGTAGAGAGAGAGGTCTTAATTAATGAGTTCGACGAACTCTGTTGGCAGCAGACGAACCTAAGAGATGTTTTCCTTAGTAGAGGCTGGGGAAATATCTGCACATTGAGGGGGAAGGTATACCCCTCAATGGTTCAAGAATTCTATATGGGGATGTGTGACATGCCTCCAGATGCATCCTCTCACACCGTGACTGTACGCGGTGTTTCTATTGAGGTATCGGCAGATGTCATCGGCGAGCACCTCGGGATTCATCGAGGTGCTCAGACTACACACTCAACACCCCGTGAGGATGTAGGCACTTCTACATCATCTACTGGCCGGGGATGTGAGCCAGCATCAGCCAGAGATGCAGGCCAGTCAGAGGCTGAGGATACTGGCGTCGAGGCTCGGGATGATGACCGAGACGAGGATTTCTACATCCTCACCGGGAGGGATCGCATGCAGATCGAGCGGAAGAACGCCTTCAACCAGATCCATCTGCTGCATTTCTTCCGCATGTTGCACCTGATTGTTGCAACAAATGTCGATCCTGTGGCTCATAAAACCACATTTAGTCGGCTTCGGGCACAATTTTTGATACGAGTGGCACGTGGAGATCCTATAGATTTGCCACTGCACATTTTTGAGAGGATCCGTTACGAGGCGAGCATCGTCTCCACGGATAATCTCCCATATGGTGTCCTCATCAGCCGACTATTACTTGCACGGGGAGTGCCGACCCAGCCAGAGGAGCGGGTCAAAGATCAGATGAGCCCCCTCGACATGACCACGCATCGGCGTAGCATTGGACAGGCGAGGGGACGTCAGCCACCCCCTGTAGAGGATCTAGTTCCTCCGACGCAGCCTGAGCCAGGTCATGTCGGGAGTACTAGTCAGCATACGCCGAGTACATCTGCAGGAGATGTGCGGCCTGCTTGGGTTGATGCGGTCATATCACAGCTGACTGCGCATATTGATCATAAGATCGATCGATCGCTCGAGGCTATATCGGCGACTGTTGCCGAACTCACCCATCGTGTAACTATCCTCAATGACAAGGTTGATACCTTGACGGAGGAAGTACGGAGTTCGACTTTTGCAGATAACGTTATCATCTGACTGTTGTTTACTACGTTCTATCATTTTTTGTATTTTATTTTTAATATTTGTAACGAAAAATATTATTGAATATTTTTATCGTTTTTTAATTTCAATTTTTAATCTTCTTTGATGTTATAATTTCCAACTTTAATATTAAATCACTGCATTTCAAATATATATAAATCAATAATATATATTTATATATTACAAAGTGTGTATATATAAATATATACAATTCAATTTTTTAGACTTGTTCACAAATTATGCACAATAAAAATCACATAATTTTTAAATTAAAGTCATTTAATTTAAATTTACAATAAACGTTCGAATGGTATTACTTAACGTTCGAACATTGGTGCAAACATTTTACGTTCGAACGTAAAATTAATAACATTCGAACGGTTGCACCAAAACACTTTACGTTCCAACGTAAACAGACATAACGTTCGAACGTATATGTGACGTTCGAACGCATATGTCTTATACGTTCGAATGTAAAAAAATCTCATTCTATCTTTAGTGACGGTTTCCAAAAACTGTCACAGAAAATACCTTTTAGTGACGGTCTAGGGACTGTCACAATTTCTCAACCGTCACTAAAAACCAATTGTGTTGTAGTGTTAGGCTTCTCCACAGTTTGGATTACAACTAGAGGTAAACTCTCTTATACAACCCACTAAATGGTCTCTTCCTACTGCTGAGGAAAGTATATACAAACTTTATAAAACAAAAGAAAAATATTAATTGTACTTAAGAAAAATTTATAAAATACTTATTTCTTCACATGTCAACTATTGTATATTGAAAATTATGAAATTTAAAATTTAAAATTTCAATTTCAAAAGAAAACTGATAAAATGAGTCTTATATTTAAAATTATAAGTAAAATTGTAAGTACATATAGCACTATTTATCAAAAATTCTGTTTTTCATTATTCTCCTCATATGTTTTTCCGTAGGTTATATACATTGCAAAGGAATAAAACCTAAACAAATCTTTGCTATACAAATCCGTCTCCTAGACTCACGCTAACTACCCTTATTTATGGGATGTTACAGATTTCAAATGCCTCAAATTTCTCTTGATGGTTTACAATAACAACTCACGCCAACACTCCCCCTCAATTTGATGCATAGAGGTCTCGCATGCCCAACTTGTCAAGTGAGTTGTAGAGATCCTTGCTCGATACAACTTTTGTAAGGACATCCGCCAATTGATCTTCGGATTTCACAAATGGAAACCTAATTGTTTTTGCTTCAAGATTTTCTTTGATGAAGTGTCGATCTACCTCTACATGTTTAGTACGATCATGTTGAATGGGATTATGGGAAATTGCAATTGCAGCTTTATTGTCACACAAGATATCGTAGCTTTCTTAGCCAAAGGAGTTCACAAAGACCTTTAGCCATTCCCCTAAATTCAGCTTCAACACTTGACAAAGCTACCACTTTTTGCTTCTTGCTTCTCCAAGTTACAAGATTCCCTCCAACAAATGTAAAATATCCCGATGTTGACTTTCTATCAGTGATATTACCTGCCCAATCTGCATCCGTATATCCATAAACCATCAACTGACTGTTATGTTTTGAGAACATAAGCCCCTTGCCTGGAGATGACTTCAAGTATCGAAGTTTCATCACTGCTTCCATGTGGCTTTTACTTGGATTATGCATAAATTGACTTACAACACTTACAGCGTATGCAATATCTGGACGAGTATGAAAGAGATAAATGAGTTTACCAACTAACCTTTGGTATCTACCTTTATCTGTTGGTACTTGGTCTGGATATTCTCCAAGTTTGTGATTTTGAACAATGGGGGTGTTTGCAGGTCTACACTCCAACATCTCTACTTCGGTTAGCAAGTCTAATATATATTTCCATTGAGAGAGAAATATACCTTGCTTAGACCTAGCAACTTCAATTCCCAATAAATACTTGAGTCCTCCCAGATTTTTCATCTCAAATTCAGTTGCTAATTGCTTTTGAAGTAGAGAGATTTCCTCTTCATCATCTCCTGTAATAATCATGTCATCTACATAGACTATCAAAGCAGTTACCTTACCCAACTTATGCTTCAAGAACAAAGTGTGATCAGAGTTACTTTGTTCAAAGCCGTATTTCTTCATTGCCAAGCTAAACCTTCCAAACCATGCTCGTGGTGATTGCTTTAGTCTGTACAATGCTCGCTGCAATTTACACACCACCCCATTATCTAAAGATGTTGTATAGCCTGGAAGAACATCCATTTACACCTCTTCTTGGAGGTCACCATTGAGAAAAGCATTTTACATCAAATTAATGCAAAGCCCAATCAAGATTTGCTGCAAGAGACAATAACACTCCAACTATATTCAACTTGGCTACAGGTGAGAAAGTCTCCTGATAATCAACTCCATACGTATGCATATATCCCTTCGCTACTAGTCTTGCTTTGTACCGCTCAATAGATCCATCTGCTTTGTGTTTAATGGAGAACACCCATTTGCATCCCTCGGTTTGTTTTCCTTCAGGTAATGGAGCAAGAGTCCATGTATCATTTCTTAGTAGTGCCTCCATTTCTTCCTCTATAGCTCGGGTCCATCTTGGATTTGCTAATGCCTCATGAACACTGGTAGGAATATGACATGTGGAGAGTTCCTGTGCAAATTTCTTAAGAGGTTCAGAGAGTTCCTTGGTGGATACATAATTAGCAATTGTATACCTCGACCTTTGTTCTTCAATATCTGGAGAGTATCTATTAGGTGGCTTGCCGCGATTGTACCTGGGAGGAAAAACATATCCCACAGAAGCATCTATATCATCGGTATGTAAGGGTGTAATAACAGTACTTACCTCAAGATTATTCTCAGGAGATGATTTGGCTGGCACTTCAGAGGAAGGGGATATAGGCTCGGTTTCAGAAGTTGCATGCTCTGCATTCGGAAATATCTCAGTTTCACAGTTCACAACGCCTGAGTTATCATTCGGCCCATGATACTCGTGTTTCTTCTAATTCTGATTCTGCTCCTCATGCTCACATGACCCCTCATGTCTGAACCAGTCATACGCATTCATCGTCTCATGTTGGGACCAATTCAACTCTTCATTATGTGTCTCCTCCTAAAGATGAAAAAAACATATCAATCTCTAAGAATTGAACATCCATAGTCACATAGAGTTTCCGGCTAGTAGGATCATAGCAACAATATCCTTTTTGATGGATATCATAGTCTAAAAACACACACCGACGTGCAATGGATCAAGTTTATTGCACTGGTTTTTGTGGAGATACACGTAGGCGACACACCCAAAGATATGAAGAGGAAGCATCAGCGCTGTAGGTAGGGACACATGATGGGAAAGAGATTGGAGGGGTGTTTTAAATGATAAAACCTTGGATGGACAGGATCTGTAGTTTAGAGGAGAAATACTTTGGTGCGGTATAGATCGATTCTTTAAAGTTTGGCGACCAGTTTGTAAGTCTTTTGAGCTTTTGAGCCATGAAGCTTGATTTAATCTCCAATTTTTAAAATAAAGGTTTACAATTTGAAACTCTCTTTTCCAAATATATTTAAAAAAAAAAAAAGAAAATAACTTTTGAATGAATGTTAAGTTATGAGCTAATTTGGATTCCTTATCCTGCTAGCTACTTAGAACCCAAAAAAAGAAAATAACAGCTAGCGTTGCTAATATATATTGCCATACATAAATTCATCCGGATGGAGTGTAAAAAAAATATATTAATCTTACCGAATTAATGTTGTAGTAGGTGGAACTCATTATGCAGTAATTAATGCTCCTCTGTGACTCATTATTTATTATCTCACAGCTGGCTCCTCTGTCGTAAATGCTTCTTTTCTGCCTGGTGTTTGATCTTTTTTCTCGACGGCATAGTCAATTTTGAATTAAGCTAAATTAATATATTAAAATTCGATTCAACTGCATAAAATTCGACTTCACTCGTATAAACTCTTATAAATTAGAATAAGTATTATCTCTATATTTGTAATAAGAATAATTTATCTATTTATATAAATTAAAAGAAGTTATGTTTTTAATACTAAACATATTAATTAATATTAGCAAAACATAAACAGTCTTACAATCGATAAGATCATTTCCACTGCAATCTTGATGTTTACACAAAAAATGCTTTTCGTGGTTTTCTTACAAATTTGAATGCTCACCACACACCGTGGAATGTGGACTTTGGGTGACCAAGTCAGTCATTAATTTCTCTCTTCTTCCTGGAAGTGTATTGGTGGTTGGGTACTTCACTGATCTTGTTGAATGAAAGCCACGCCCTCCTTAGGCTGATGGAGAGTCATTTTGCCTCTCACTGCAAAACTCTGAAAGTATAGAGAGTTGCATTCCTCTTCTCTCCATCTTTGCTTTTCTTATCTTTCCTTGGTGAACTCCAACTCTGTGTGATCTGTATCTTCACTTCCCAAGGAAATCCTTTGATCTCCTTCTGTTTCTGCTTCTCTTTTTGTTGGTTTCTAGTTTTGTCTACTTGGAAAAATAATCGAAAAAAAGAGAGGCAAAAATCCATTGGAACAAGAATGGAAAGTATCCCTATTTCAATTGCAGCGAAAATAGCAGAGTACACTGTTGCACCAGTTGGACGGTGGCTATGCTATTCATTTCACTACAGCAAAAACATGGAGAATCTGAAGAATGAGAAAGACAATCTGCAACATGCTGAAGAGAGATTGCAACTGTCCGTTGACGATGCTTTAAGAAAAGGGGAGGAAATTTATTCTGATGTTAACAAGTGGTTGACAGAGGTTAAAGCAATTACAGAATCGGCCACTAGCATACTTCGTGAAGGTGAAGAAAAAGCAGAGGCGAGGAGCTCTCACGCGACATGCCTGAACTTGAAGCAACGACATCGATTAAGCCGAGAAGCAAATAAGATGGCGAGAAATATTGTTAAACATCTTGAAAATGGAAACTTCACCACAGTTGGCTTTCTTCCTGCTGCACAAGATCATAAGGTGACTACAAGAGTCAAGAATTATGTGACCTTGGATTCGAGAACATCACTTGTGAACGGAATTATGGAGGCATTGGGAGATGCTAATATCAACAAGATTGGCGTGTGGGGGATGCCTGGAGTTGGAAAGAGTACACTGATGGAAGAAATTGAGAGGCGAGCCAAGGAAGAAAAGTTATTCCATGGGGTTGTTCTGGCAGCTGTCAAAGAGAGCCCAGACCTGAGTCGAATTCGAGGAGAAATTAAGGTCATGCTAAATCAAGCGCTTCATCGTCAACAAACTGAAATCGGAAGAGCAAATCTACAACAAGAGAGTTCAACAAAAGACGTGAAGTTACTTGTTATCCTGGATGATATATGGAAGCCAATTGAATTGGAGGACATAGGAATTCCTTCTAAAGGATGCAAAGTAGTATTGACATCGAGAAATCGAGATGTATTAGTTCGTGAGATGGACACCCAAAAGAATTTTAAACTCGAGAGTTTAGGAGAAGAAGAAGCGTGGAACTTATTTGAAAAGATGGCGGGTGATTCCTTCCAGAATCCAGATGTGCGAGAAGTAGCTATTAAGGTAGCTAAAGAGTGTGCTGGTCTTCCGGTTGCACTTACAACAGTTTCTAAGGCATTAAAAGGTAAGAGTTTGACTATATGGAAGGATGCAGAGTTGCAACTACAAAGAACCCCTCCTATAGACGTCCCAGAAATAGCGTCACGCACATATTCTTGCATAGAGCTGAGTTATAATCATCTTGCTCATAAAGAGCTCAAATCCCTCTTTTTGCTTTGCGCTCTAGTAGGCCAGTTCAACATCTACTATCAGGACTTGTTGAATTATGGTTTCGGTTGGGGTTTATTCCAACACAATATTGTTACATTGGAAGAAGCAAGACACAGACTAGATAGTTTAGTTAGTGATCTACAAGACTCTTGTTTGCTACTTGAAAGTTCGAATACCTCTGGGGAATTTCACATGCATGATGTTGTTCGTTATGTCGCTACAATAATTGGATCAAAGGATCGTAATATGTTAGCCATGAGAGACAATGGTGGGCTAAAAGCATGGCCGGATGTAGATTCACTCAAAAGATGTCAAGCATTCTCTATTCTTGGTGGAGATATCGATCAACTTCCCAATGAAATGGAATGTCCCGAATTAAGACTCTTTTATGTCCATTTAGAAGATCGTTCTTTGCAGATACCGGACACTTTTTTCCAAGGGATGGACAAGCTCAATGTTTTAGACTTGACGAAAATGCAACTTCCATCACTTCCTTCGTCTCTTCTTCTCCTTAGAAACCTACAAACATTATGTTTGGATCAATGTGTGTTGGGAGACATATCTGGGATTGGAGAACTCAAGAACATATTAATTCTTAGTCTTCTTCATTCTGACATTTCAACATTGCCAAGAGAAATAGGGTCGTTGGTTCATTTGCGGTTGTTAGATTTAAGGAATTGTTCCAAACTCGAAATGATTCCCCCAAATGTCATATCAAGGTTGGTCAAATTAGAAGAGTTGTATATGGGAAACAGCTTTGTTCAATGGGAGGCTGAATGTCCCAATGATGAAAGAAAAAATGCCAACCTTGCTGAGCTAAAGCATTTATCAAATTTGACAACTTTAGAGATACAAATTCCAGATGCCAACAATCTACCGGAAGATTTAATGTTCGAAAAGTTGGAGAGATACACAATATGCATAGGAGACGTCTGGCACTGGATTGATAGTGCTGATCAGTCCTCAAGAACGCTAAAACTCAAGCTCAAATCAAATTTTCAATCGAAATTTTGGATCAAAAGGCTATTAAAGAGAACGGAAAATCTTCATTTAGATGAGTTGGATGGTGTTAAGAGTGTTATACCTGAAATAGATGAAGAAGGTTTTCAACAACTTATGCATCTCCAGATCCAAAATAATGGTGAGATCAAGCATATCCTTAACTTGAGGACACCAGTTATTGCGTTTCCTACCTTGGAGACGTTGGTTCTTGAAAAGATGATTAGTTTGGAAGAACTATGTCACGGCAAACTTTGCTTGAAATGCTTTGAAAACTTGAGAGTTTTAAAGGTGATAAACTGTGATAAATTAAGATATGTCTTCTCATCATCCATTGTCAGGGGCCTTCCATTACTTGAAAAATTGAAGGTAAGAAGTTGCAACAACATGGGTGCAATAGTCGCGAAAGAAGAAGAAGATGGAGATACGATATTATTCCATAAACTGCATACCTTGGTGCTGAAGGATCTTCCAAAGCTGGTGAGCTTCTTAAACACAAAAAATTTATTCATGACTGATTGCGGAGAAATCATTAGGGAGGGCAACCAAGATATTCACATGCCACTTCTACATCATCAGGTACATCAGACGTACAGTTTTTATCTAGAAAACATTCAACACATCGACATGAGTCTGTATAAATGTGTCAAAGCATATATACCCTATCAATCATAAACATTCCCAACGCCAGTGTCCTGTGGGCCAGTTGGCATCGCTTGCCCCAAAATTATAATTGCATGCCTCTACTGAGGTTGTGGCTGAAGACACAACCTCAGTAATTTTTTAATAAAAAGAAAAAAAGATCATTCCATAAATATGGAGCTTGGCACATTTTTGTTGAGTGTTAATAGCATGGCAAATGAGAATTTTGCAGATGGACTATATTGATTTTTGAAGGAACCATTGTTTCCAAATTTGTGCTAGTTTATATTATTTCCCCAATTTATAATTTCATATTTTTAACGTCGAAACATAGAAATATTTGGCGTCTTTAATTGATACAACGAACTTAATCCTACAGGTTGCCTTCCCTAGCTTGAAAAAGCTAACTATGGAGGGTCTATCCAAGATAAAGCACGTATGGAGTGAATACCCCAAAACAGTTTTCAGATTTCAAAATATCCAAGAAATATATGCTGTGAGATGTGAGAGTCTGAAAAGTTTCTTTCCAACCTCAGTCATTAGCAATCTGGAACAATTGAAAATACTCTATATTGATGATTGTGGGATCGAGGAAATTGTTATAGATGAAGGAGGAAGAGATCAAGCAGGAGCAAGGTTGGTGTTCCCTCGAGTAACTGAATTGTATCTTCAAAATTTACGTAAACTCAAGTGGTTTTACAAAGGAATGCATGTTTCAAAATGGCCGATGCTGAAAAATATGAAGATCTACGGATGCGAGAAAGTTAAGATATTTGCTTCTGGAGTTGTGAACTTTCAAGAAACAGCTGAAGCGAGGCAGTCTGAGATGTCCATTAAACGGCCCTTTTTCTTGGTGGATGAGGTAAAGAGACTTAAATTAGTTAGCTCTCTTAAGATTTCTACTAGAAGATCATGTGATCTTTATCAAAATGGAATGAATTTTAGATGCCAATATTATAAAATTATTTTGAGTAATTAATCGTCTTTCTAAACTACAGATTTAATTACAATATGAATCATTAATAAAGAATACTCAAATCTCATTATTCTATATATCAAGTTCATAAAGAAATTATTAAATAACAAAAAAATCTAAGCATATGAATTAGACTCAATCGCAAAATTCATATGCTTGGATATATTATGCAACAGGAAAAATGCTAATTGTACTTAAAAAGATTTATAAAAAATTTAGTACTTCTTTACATATCAGTTATTGATATACTGAAAATTATAAAATTTGAATTAAAAAATTATAAGTACATGTAGCACTACTTATGTAACAAACATGTGCGTGCGTATGTATATGTAACAAATTATAAGCATATATAAATAAAATGGTCAAATTTTGCATGACTGTATATAAATAAAATTATATGTAACAAACATATATGTACACCAACCGTAAGAGGGGAAAAATTGCATGCATTCAGTTTGAATTCCATGACTGTATATATATTATATTTGCCGCAAAACCAAAAAGATCAATTAATTATTCCTTAATTGTTTAGTTATTTCTATTATGTTGGAATATGGGGTTTGTATTAACCTCTGTTCCGTTGAATTTTACAGCTCTCATTCCCGAGCCTGGAGATTCTGGACATTCAGAAAATGGATATGTTGGAAATTATATGGCAGGATCAAGTCTCCGCCAGTTCCTTTTCCAATATTCAATATTTGTGGATTTCTAATTGTCATAAGTTGTTGCACGTCTTTCAATCTAATCTACTACTTACAACAACATTCATGCAACGTCTACATACTCTAACTATAGCATGGTGCAGTTCGTTAGAAAGTATATTTGAAAAGTTAGAGGAGGGACAAAATGGTAAAGAATCACATGAACTAGGTTTAATAGCCCTAAACTCAGGGACGACGGAAGACGGATCTGGAGCAGCCACACATTTTGTACTGTTACCTACACTTACTCGATTTACACTTTCTATATTGCCAAAACTCAAGTGGATTTTGGAAGGGGAGCATACTTTGGAATGGCCTTCATTGAAAAAATTGGAACTGTGGTATTGTGAACAAGTACTCGTGAACAGGATTTTGGTTTCAAATTTTTCCAACATGAGTTGCAGTACTCAACAACCCATTGTGGTGGTTAAGGAGGTTAACAATCTCTTCTCACTGCATATATATATATTATATTAATATTATTCGGACATGTGCTCTTTAATTATTCTTGTGTGTCTTCGAGCCCAACAAATTAATTATTAATCTCTTTAGCATAAGAACTGCTAAATGTTTAAGTTTCATATATTGAGAATTCTTCCATTCCAATAAATTCTAGCAATTAACCAACACATGATCTTCAAGGAATTGAATACTAACTCTTATCATCTCTTTTGTTCAATGTTTTTCCTTTACAGTCTACGTTCCCCAACTTGGAGATTTTGACATTGGACTTCAATACAACCATATGCAAATTTCCAGATTTTACTCCATCTTTTCTTACAAGAATGCCAAATCTGTTGGAATTTGAAGTATTTGATAGTGGCTGGAAGGAAATATTCCCTTATGAACTTCTTGATCCTGAAGTACAAGTTATGACAGTCCCCCGATTAAGACGCCTAGTGCTCGGTGGTCTACCTAGGCTTGCACATTTGTGGAAAGAAGACACCAAGCCATGCCCACTTTTTTATAATTTGGAAATTCTTACGGTGTGGCAATGCAACAAATTGAGAATTTTAGTGCCATCCACGGTATCTCTTCGAAATTTGACAGATTTAAGAGTATCAAACTGTCATGGATTGATCAATTTAGTTACATCTTCAACGGCCAGAACTCTGCTGCAACTCAAGGAAATGACTATAAGGGAATGCAAAAAGATTACAAAGATTGTAGCAATGGAGGATGGTGAAGCAAATGTGGCGATTACTTTCAACAAATTAACATACTTAGAACTTGATGGCTTACCAAACCTCACAAACTTTTGCTCTGGAGCTTATTCCTTTGGGTTCCCATCTTTAGAGAAAGTAATTGTGACATGTTGTCCGGAGATGAAGACTTTCTGTCAGGGAATCTTAAGTACACCAAAGCTGAAAGGAGTACAAGCAACACAAGAGGAAGATGATTCACATTGGGAGCATGACCTTAATACCACCACACTTCGGCTTTGGGAGTCAAATGACGATGATACTCAATGGTTACTTAGAGAAATGGTAAGTATATTCTCAACTTACAAAACCATGAATTTTTATCTTTGAATGCAATAATCCGTACCTGCAAGTAACCAATATACTCTCCAAATTAACACTCTAAACAGTTTAAATATATAAGTATTCCGAACTTTGGTATTTTTAGCAGTGAAATCATCACTTGTCCTAAAAACTTAAGTTAATGGGAAGAGGTAAATAGTTATGAATATTATTTTACACTCCCCCTCATAGAGTCACAGGTGGGTCAGACTCCTCCTAATAATTGGGACCATCAAGTGGAATATTTAATTAGTTGGGTGAAGTATAGAGTCAGGTTTCAAACTTAATTAGAATGTTCTCTACTCTGATACCATATGAAATCACTATTTGTCCTAAAAATTTAAGTTGATAAGAAGATCAGGTAGATAGTTATGTATATCCTTTCACATTAGCAACACTTAATGCTCATAAATCACACAAAAGTTTCTCTTATTATACATACCATTAAACATGCAAAAAAAAAAAAAAAAGGGGAAAGCCAAGTGAGCCGGATGGTTTGTAGTCTAGAAAGATAGAAATACAATTTATTTATTTGATTTTGTTTTATTTATTTATGAATAGCTTCCTTCATGATACTAATTTGATATTTGAACCTTTTATCTTTATAAATATGTTGTTTTCTGTCAAGCTGGAAGGTTGAGAATTCTAAAGAAGATGAAGGTCATCCTTAATATGCATGCAGCAGCTAGAATGTCATTTTTCAAGCAGAATTTGTGAATCCGATGATGATGTTTCTTTCTTTGGAAGTCAGTTGGGCAGGGGATCCTTCATTCCCATTATTGTTAGTGAAATAAAACAGTTTATTTATGGTTGCTTGTTTTATTATGTCTTCTTTTTTTTCTTGATCTCTCTCTATGTATGAGAGAATGCCAAAAAAAAAAAAAGGTTTGACATTGTATTGATTTGATACACTCCTCATGAAGTACTATAGTCCGCAACTATGATGGTGCCAACAAATAAACTTGAATTATAATCTTTTGATTATAATTTGACCATTTTATCTCCTTTTGATTATGAGTTTTATAACAATATTATGTTTTCACCTTTTTTGTTTGTACAGGATATAGAGTTTCTTCAAGTCTATTTCTTTTACAAAGTTACGTCTTTTGAAGTGTGAATTTTGGTCTCCATATACAATAAATAAACTTGGTTAGAAGGTGTTAAAACAAGTGCTCTTCTTATTGTTAAAGATGTAATTTGAGATCTGTAGAGAACTAGTAGTGAACTAGGCATAGTTACATTTTGGCAAAACTTTAGCTAGTTTACTTAAAAAACATCTACATCAAACTAGGCAAGTGTACAGCAATTTTGGCCATCATGGTTTTGGATCTCACACACTAATGTGGCACACTAACAATGTACCACGTCTTCCTTCTTTTTTTTTTTCCTTCTTCTTTTCTCTCTTTCTCCCCCCTTTCCCTCCTCACCGGCGTTGTCTGCCCTCTCTGGGTGGTTCCCGACCACCACAGATGGCCAAATGACAAGCTATCGGCTCAGATCCCGCCACCCTAGCCACCTAGAGGCACGCGGTCGACCACGCACAGGGTGTGCGAAATGTGGTCCCCGGCCACCAACGTGCACAACGAGTTGGCGTGAGCTCCATGCCAACGGTGCCGCTTGGACCGTTTTAATAAGAAGATGACGCCCAACAAGGCAAAGTATCCTTGGATTCCCGATCTTCACCATCTACTTAAGAAAGAAGCTTTCGTAGAGATCATATAGAAAATCAATATAAGATAGAAGGTTGGAAAGTGAAAGTCTTGTCCCAAGCGACCAGGACCACTCTCACCAAGACAATCGCTTCTGCACTCCCCTCCTACAGCACGACTACTTTCCTATTCTCAAAAACCCTCTGTTCATCTCTACATACAATGCTCAAAAACTTTTAGTGGGGTTTTAACAGACGCAGGAATTTTACCCCAAGTCATTGGATACTATCTAATTGCCCAAAGAGGTTTGAGGGTTATGATTAAGAAAATTGAATGACATCAACAAAGCTCATGCTGCCAGGCTTAGATGGTCGGTCTATCCAAAGTAACTCCAGTATCTGAAATACTACTACAACAGTATAGATCTAGAGTACTAATAAATCAAGTGACCTGATTGGGAAAGGCCCCTGTTACAACAAGAGAGATGGTCAAAAGGAGCATGTACAGGATGATCCATGGATCCGTAGCCTAAAAACTTTCGGACCCCAACCTGCATCACAATAAGTTCCATGCCAATGATGCCATTGAGAAGCTCGAGTCTCAGATGTCATAAAATTACCCCCACGGGGACGGGATGAGCTTAAAATATGGATCTTTGAGTTTTGACAACAAGACCACCGAAAACATTCTTTTTTTATATATATAAGTAAAGACCACCAAAAACATAATATTTGATTAGCAAAGTTGTCCTCAAAACCCCAGTCCCCTCTGAAACATCTTTGGTCAACCCCCCCCCCCCCCCCCCCCCGGCGAATGATTAAAACCAAGGATTTGGAAGGTTGTCTAAAAACTTTTACCTGCCAGAACCACATTGGCCAAATTCATATGCATTGAAGAGCACAAAGATGTATCATGCCCTCTCTGCAATTCGATTCTTGAGACAATTAACACCTATTGGCATCATGTCATTTCTTTCAAGTGTACTTAAGAGTCATATTGGCCTATAAATATCCAGGCATTCATTGTAGATCCATTGACGGATTACATAAGTCATTTAAACCCCTGAACTTTTACTCAATACCCAACTGGATGAAGCTTGCTATTTCCTTTTGTTCAAAGCTATTGCTATGATATGGCATGGCTTCTAAGAAGTAAGGTGGTCCACAACCAGGAAATCCAGGATACACTTGCAAGGATTACAACAGCAAAAAGACGTACAACTATGACAAAGAATCTAGGCAATCCACGTCCAGCCGCCAAAAGATGGAACCATGGCTCCCTCCCCACGAACATGTGAAATTGAACTTTGATATGGCAGTGATGAAGGCTTTTAAGATGCTTGCATAAGTGTGCCATGACAAAAAAAATCCTCTTCAGGCCTGGACAAATAGAGTTTCGCCAGATGATCCCACGACCAAAAAAGCAAGAACAAAACTTTTGGTGGTAAACCAAGCAAAAAGCTTAGGCATGGAGAACCCAATCTTGGAAGGCAACTCAATCTCCCACATGGGAGACCCAAAAGAAAATTCAAAACATTCTAAAAAAAAAAAAAGAAGAAGAAGAAGAAGACCAGCGGGATGTAGATAAGTAATTTTTTTTTTTTTTTTTTTTGTAAGTAAATGATGTGGATAAGTAAATATTACTGACATAACTAAATTAAATCAAGGTTAAGAAAAAATGGGGCTATTTGGATAACAAAGTGAAGCATGGTAAGCACTGTCATAAAATTCAGGTTCACATCCGCACAGATATATAAAACATATGCAAGTTACCTTTCCATGTTGGCTGTTAGTAACCCTCAAATTTTGTGTTATGGATCCATTACCACTTGCAGGGAGAGTATTGCTGCTAGCTGGATCTAAGTGCAGTTGAAGAAACTGTGGATTCAAAATCACAAGATTGAGAGAAAATAATATCACCTACAAATACATAAGGCAGGAGACATACTTGAAAACAGCAAGTACAATACCACAGAAAAAGGGAGCGTCCAATGATAAGTTCACAGATTAAACAATAGTAGAATAGCATATTTAGTAGCCCATGAGCTGGCATTACCTTCGGAACTGCTGCCTGGAAAATAAAATCAGTATAGATATTTTGTGACAAATTCGTAAAAGTAGCCAGTATCGTTGTTTTCTGGGGGTTTCCAGGTGCCTTAGAGAAGTCAAACGTTATTCTCAAGGAGCTGCTCTCAAACGCAACGATAGATGGATAAACTGGACCATTGTCTTCTGTTCAGAAAGAAAATTGTATCACTACTTTGAATGAGAATATATCTGCCAAAATGATCTCCACAGGACACCAAATATTACCAGGCATTGGTGGATTGGGGGAAAAGCCACCCAACAAATCCATCATAGGATCAGCCCCAGCACTAGTGGCTCGTGTAGAGAGTGAAGGCGGGGATGAAATTTCTCCCAATGATGCAACTGGTGATTTGTCACCTTGACTGCTAGATAATATGTCAGTTATGGATGAGCTACTTTGTGTGGGCGATGTTTCAATAGACGAGATCCAGTAGAATATCCGTGCCAGTTCTTGGAGCCTCATTTGTACCAGAAATTGCTGAAAGAAAACACAAATGATATGCATTGGTTAAGACTATATCAATTCATGACAATGTTGGAAAGGGCAGTTTGGAAGCCATTAGTGTGCAACACTGTGGAGGATGATCCCTTCGTGCTCATCCTGGTGTCTTTGACTGTGGAGAGAAAGAAATGACTGTAGTTTTGAGGACTTGAGAAATTAGTGCTGAAGCTCAAGTCTCTCTTTCTTAATGCCCACTTTCAGAAATGAGCCCTCCAGAAATGGTACATCAAAGGTATATGTAACATCCCGTATTTTTAGTGTATTTTAATGAAAAGATTATTTGTTATTAAATTAAAATTTATTCTCTTGTTTTAAAATTGGTTGGATTTTTAGTGAGTTTATTTTATGATTTTAATTTTGTGAAAATTATTCTGATGTGCTTTCTTATATTTGATTATTGAAATCCATTTAAATTGTTTTTCAAATTAAATTAACTTATTATTGGGTTTAATTAATTATTTTCATGTTAATCACTGTGTTTGAAATATTTTATTTCACTAGCTGTTTTAAAATCGTTTCCGTTTGATCATTTTCGTGACACAAGTTATGAAGATTGGACCTCATTTCTTTCCCTACATTTTTCCTTTTTTTTTTTTTTTTTTTTTCTTTTCTTCTTTTTCTTTTCCCTTTTTTTTTTCTTTTCTTTTTTTTCTTCTTCTCTTTCTCCTCTCTCCCGCGCGGACTCTCTCTCTCCTTTCTTTCGTCGTGCGATCGGGTCTCCTCCAGCCCGCCGCCGTCCGCCGGCGATGGTCGACACCGCCAGGCTCCTCCCCTCCCCCTGCCGCCGGCGACCACCCCCCTCCATTTCCACCTCCATCCTCGCCGCCGTTAGCCTCCACGCGCCCTTCAAAGCCGCGGCCACCATTCGCTCCAGTGCCGCCGTCGCGCCACCACCGGCCACCATCTTCCTATCACTTCATCCCCGACCTCTTGGCAACCCAATGGACCCAACCCCAGCTCCGATCCGTCACCGGTGAAGCCCCACCAAGTCTATCTCCGATTTCGACTATTTGGCCTTAAAACCGCCCCTTGCACCGCCACCCACGGCCAACCACCACCACCATTAGCTTCACCGACATCCCTAAGCCCTACCCTATCAATCTCGGGTCTTCGTTTGCACCCGTTCAAAAGTTGGTTTTTAAGACCCACGGCCACAGTGCATTTGGCACTGTTTTGTTGCTGCGTTGCCGCTTCTAGCACATTCGTGATCTTTCAAAAATTATATTATAGCATTGTAAGTATTTTTCCCAAAGAACTTTTGAGATTTAAATGTATTTCTGCACTAATTCTTATTTACTGTGAATTTGTTGGTTGTGCCGGACTGAGTCTGAGGAGTAAGGGGGGTCGGTTGGATTGGTGGTTAAGAGAATATTTAGAGGGGAATTTAATTTTCTTTGTCGAGTGCAGTTTAATTTTTGGAGGTATTAGTTTATATTTTCTGTTATGAAGTTGTGAATGGGAAGAAGTGTGCTTAGTTTGGTGTTGGTTAAATTGTTAGTAATTGTTTTGGGACTGCGAACTGTTGGAATAAGTGTGAGTTATTGGAATTTGAATTGGCATTGGTCTTGATGCTTGTATTGGACAATACTGAGATTGGTATAGAATATTTTGGGTCGAAGTGAGGGCTGTCCGGATTGTTATTTGGCTGTTGGAGTTTGATTAAACTTGCTGAATTATGATCTAGAGTTTGGGTCTTGAGTTGTCTAACATCAATTTTGTGTTGTTGGACTTTAATATTTAGTTTATATTATTTTTATGAATAGGTGACGAGACGGATAGAGACTGTATACAAGTCCTAGATAATGCGCTGCAGGAGTCAGGTAAGCGGGGTTCCTATGCTGGGTTTTATACAAGTTAATAAGACTGAGGTTGATTTTATGAAAACTTGCATAATTTGTGTTGTGTTGGGAACTTGTGAAAACAAAGATCAACCTCCGTCTCTTATCTGCATTATTCATGAAATCTGTGTGAAAAAAGAAAATATATTCTGATATGCATTGTGTAGACATGAGCTAAATTCTGTCATGTGGTTTCTGAAATCTGAAAAAGAGCGATATTGAGAATATGAAAAGTTGTGCATTTATCTGTTCTGGCTTTTGTATTCAGCGTGTGTAAACTGTTCTGATTCTGTTTTGGTACTCTGTATTATTTTGATATAACATCTGAAAACCTTTGGCATGGTGTACTGGTTTTCGTATCTGACTCTGTCTCTGCTTTGCTCTGCTCTACTCTGTTATGCTCTGCTCTGTTTGAGTTGGTACCAACTTCTCTGTCTCTAAGTGCACCCACTTTGGAAACAAAGTGATTTTATTGTGGTCTTTCCTGTGTGCACACTCGGGGCTCCGAGAAGAATAAAAGAAAGATTTCACCTCTGTCTCTGTCTGGTTTGGCCACCGGGGTTAGCACAACCCTACCACGGGGGTGAAACATGGCCTCTGCTCTGTTTGATGCTCTGTTTTGATCTGATGATGATACTCAGTTTATGTTATACCAAAGTACCATGGGTTTTACTTGTCTTAAAACCATCGCTCTGTTACTTTTGAAAATATGTTTTGTTCTGCATGTTAACTCTGGAAAATATTTTGTTCTGTATGTTCTACTTTGTAAATGCTCATGTTTGCACGCTAGCATATGATTTCTGCTTACTGAGTTGTTGATAACTCACCCCCTATCATTATAATATTTTTCAGATGATGTGGAGAGTCCAAATGAGGACCTGGATTAGATTGCTGTTTGTGTTTAAGCTGAGGGGATGTTAGTAGAAGAAGGACTTCTGATGTTCTGAGTTTTAATCTCTTTGAGTTTTAGTAATATCTTGGGTTTCAGTAAGATTTATGAAATTATTGGTTGGGTTGTTATGACTACCGGGAGGTTATGGACCCCTTTGATTTTTTATTATTGCATTAAAGATTTTGTGGAGTTTGTAATGAGATTATTGAGAAGGTTTGAGATTGATTTCATTTAAAAAGTTTTTGGAGATTATTCTTCGAATGTGTTGGGAGACATGATTATGAGTGATTAGTAGTAATTCTTCAAGCCACCCGGGTTTGGGGCGTTACAGTATCACTTGTTAATCATGCAGAAGGGAAGAGTTCCAGATCAAGGGTCCGAAAACAAGGACAGTATTTTGGAAAATGCTTACTCCAGACTTATTTCATTAAAAGCCAAAAGATTTATAAGAAAAAGTGGATCGTCATTGCCAAAAAAAGGTGCAAATGCTTAGAAATAAAAGAATCAATTGCTAATGTTTTTGAGCCAATTTATGCCATAGCATGTTCCAATACTAACCAGTTTGATTTAATCCTGGTAAAAGATCAACACCACCAAGAAGATCCTGAAGAAAACCACCACGAGAAGAGCTAGGTGCGGGGACATCATCTGAACTTAGATCAAGTAAATCTACAAGAGGTGCTGCCGGAGGTTTAGCAACTCCGTTGGGGAGATTAAGTGATGCTGAATTGGAAGTTGAAACTATTGCTGGCGACGAACCGGCCCTCCTTCCAATGAAAGTTGCCTCATCTAGAACAGGCATCCTTTCAACCAGAGCAGACCTAAACAGATTCATCCATGAGCTTTCTAATATAAAATCTGCTTCAATAAAGAAATCATTCCCAGTGGAAGCAGGGTGGGGGAGAAAAAAGGAGGAGAGGATTAAATGGAAGCTCTTAATGATTTAAGTATACGATTATTTACAGCATACCTAATATTCTGATGCTTCTCAATAACAGAATTGAATTCGATGGATCTCTGCTGCAATTCAAGCACAAGACTTCCTCTGTTTTGAATGATAATATCTCGAATCCTCCTATCAATATTATTTAGTTAACAATCAAACTTTCATGACAAAAGAAGAGATGAGAAGGAATTTGTTTGATTCTTCTTTTGGAACTTGTTTGATCCTTTTTTTTATTACTATTATTTAGAAAAGATTGGCTAACTTTAGGAGACTCGAGGAACTAGCAAGGACCAAGTCCAAAAAATCACATTATTAAAGACAACTTCCAAAGTAAATCCACAAACCAATTTTATATATTTATAAACATATATTTATGTATATACATAGTGTGTGTGTGTGTGTGAGAGAGAGAGAGAGAGAGAGAGATTCAACCATATCAGAAGAAATTAAGTAACAAGTTGCAAAACCCGAAAGTGGAAAACCCTCCAGCTATCAAAACATAGAATGTAAACATTTAACTAGAACTCTACGCCTCCAACAAAACAGCAGGGAAACTAGAAATAAACACATATCGTGGCAAAAAAAAAAATTGATAAGCATATATCATGGCAAAAAAATTAAAGCGAAAATCAAACCAAAAGTTGGAAGATTGTAATCATACTCTGAACAAGACGGAAAACGAGAAGAGAGCTTTAACAGAGCAATCAAAGACATTGATTTAGTTGTGAGATCTGATGTATGGCGCTTAATGGAAACCTCTACAACGTCCACAGCATCAGATCCTGTTACCTGTTTCAAAAAACTTAAGTTAATTGGGAGAAACAGATACAGGGATGACAAACAAAAGGGTCTAAACATCCATTTGTTACCAAACAATTTAATCAGATGCTGCAGTTATTGAATCGATTTAGCCCACATATGTTTATCTTTACGCAGATAACCTCGCATAATCCGGATGACTCATCTATGACATCATTTAACTTGTCATTTCGATTTGAACCTATGAAATTACAATGAGCAATGGGGGGGACAAGCAAAAGATATTTAAATTATCTCTCTTTTCTGTTGCTGAATCTTATTTTGCCCATGTTTCTATGTTAAATTATCACTAGTCCAAAAGCTTGAGTTTTTGGAAAATATGAATTTAAACACTTGGTCATTATTGTAACACTCCTACTTACTGAATGGGCCCAAATGATGGAATTTTAACATTTTTTTAATGGGAGGCAAAGTGGAGTCAGGAGGCAAACTGAGGATCGATCACCGACTCTAAAATCACGTTTGAGTTAACACTTGTTCCAAAAGATTGAATTCCTAAAATATCACTTAACCATTATTTTAGCATTCCGCACCCATTAAATCAGTAAGACATTACATTCTCTTATATACTTCCGGTGTACTTGGGCTATGCCTAATTATGTGGTTTTAATAAATTTGTTACTTGTAAAAAAAATCAGCAAGACTTAAGGAAATATTGAAACTTAAGGAAATAACAAAGAAGGGAGAACTTATTCAAACAATATCTACTGCATTACACTGGAAGTTCATGCATTATAACACATGGATGAGGTTGAACTCACAGTTATTGGATTCTCTATATCAAGCAACCCGACATTATTGATCAACATGTCACCATATTCTCCTATACACCAAACTGCCACTCGAACAAGGGTTTCCTGGTGAAAATGTTGAAACAATCCTCTTAGGAAGAACAAGTCTGTATGAATGGAATCTATGCTTAATACTCGAGATGATTGGAGCTCCATATTGATAAGTATATTGCACATATTTTCCAGTGGGGGGCAAAAACCAATGACCTGTTCAGCTGATGTTTGGAATGCTCTGTATAATGCCCTTACAGAATATCCATGGAGACAAGAAGCATTGCTTATCACAACAATAAGAGCATGCCAGGCTTCATCTTTCACAAAATTTCCAGCCTACTAAGCACAGCATAAAGATAAGTACCTCCTAAAAACAAAATAAATAATTGAGTATGCTAAGAAAAATTGACTTTGGTCTCGGACACCCGGTGCCAATAAAAAGAAGTATGCTCAGAAAAAAATGGATGAAAAGATTAACAAACATCAGACAAGGCACTTTCATGCCGGAGAAAATTATATGGATTGCACGATATAATTTTCTGTATGAAGTTTTGAGAAGAAGCATTAGGGCATATGGTGACAGAAAATGTGAATTGTATCTTACACACTTGAAAAAAAATGTTTTCCAAGTGTCTGCTGAGGTGCAACCCCATCACCTTCATCTACAGAGATCCAAATAGTTCCATATTTCAACACAAAATGGTGGATGACTAGAAAGACGACCAAGGGCACGTTTGAAGATCTGGAAAGAGATATCGTGACTAGGAGGTGTTTCATGTTTCGTTTGGGGGAGGGGGGAGTTATTAACCTGGAATTAGCATTTTTTATACGTATGATTTTATTCGAAGGGCTAAATTATGCTAGGGCGATGCCCTTTTAATCTTGATAGGCCTCAGTCCTCATATATAGATTAGTGAGATTTTATAAGAAGTTAAGATATCCGATAAGTTAAGGGTTCTTATCCAAGAGATATCAAAGTGAAAAACAAGTTACATGCTTTTTTTGCCTAAAATAAAAATAGGTGCCATGGTTTCGTGTTACATTGCAGTTTTATCCACAAGTCAAATTCAAGCAAATAAAAGATTTGGCTCCACTAATTCAAGCATTTCTTGGAAAATGTCTACTTTACATTTTGTAGATCCATTCAAACAGTTACTGTTAATACCCCACCATGGTTACTCTTATTAAAAAAACTAGAAGACTGTAGACTGCTCGATGGTAACTGTTATCAGAGTTCGACATCGTTATGATCGATAAGTAATCCAACTAATGCATTTAAAAGCAGGTAAGGTCCATGGATGTTAACGAGTCAGTGGCCCCTCATGATTTATCTCTTACAAAAAACTAGAAGAGTGCACTAAAGTATACAGGAAGTATACAAGGGAATCTCATAAAATTACACTTAGGATTTCATGAATCAAGAGAAGGCCAGCAAAATTAGAGAAATCTTGAAGATTGAGCAGTACAGACGACTACTCAAACAACAATCTAAAGAATGAAGACTTCAACATAAAACAGTGAGTTCTGTTGAAAGTCAAATTATTACCATGCTTTTCATACCGGATTATCCACTAAGCAAAGCAGCCACCATAACATGGGAAGGACAGGGAAAAGCAAAGGTTAAAAGAACATGGACGGGAGTCCAAAAAAGAAAATGGTAGCACATATGGCCCTAAGTGGAAGCAGAATCACTATAGCTTTGGTCTAACTAATTCTAACTATAAACCTCGTTAGAGATTAAATGCAATCATGTAAAATTGCTCTCTTTGTGCTTCTTGGATTTGAGATGTAAGTCCTCCTTTCAACCTCTCGACACAGAAACCAGATTTGAAGAAGCAAAGAGAGGAGGTTTTGAGCTGAAGTGAGCTCTCTCCTCCAAGCCTGAGGGCTTTGATGTGTGAAAGTAAGATTTTCATCCTCTCCAGATTCGAGGTTGGGGTCCTGATGTTTGGTTTGGCTGGGTTTGGTTAGATCCATGAGGGATTCGTGTTCCCTCGTGGATGTGACTACCATACTAGTGTTTGGCCGTTGGAGGTGGTTGCTTTGGTTGGATTTTCATCAGAGGGATTTCGAGGTTCACAAAGGATCCTCGACAATGAGTACCCTTTCATGTTTTAAGGTGTGAGAAACAGCAGTGAAGACTACTGCAGCAGCCATAGAGGGTTGAAGCTTTATTGCCATGAAGAATAGCCCAACTACCGAAGATCTGGATGCTCTTTTCTTTGTGAATCCTCCTCTCAGTTGTTAGTGTAACATCTGTTGACTCACCGTTGTGAAGAGAAATCACTCTAGTTGTAGATGCTGAGCATGTTAGGAATTTTTTTTGCTTGCTGTCATACACCCGATTTTAATTAGCGATTGTATTCTCTTAGTGGCCGCTTGTTTTTATCCATATCAGGTCTTACTGTGAAAGAATTGCACGGTAGATTACTGGATTTTTTTTTATTTATTTAAATAACTCATTCCTCATTCATTCATATAAACTGTTTGATCAATACAAAGATTATCAATCTGTAGACTATTAACATTGGAGCTTCTTCTATCCAAACTTTCTCCTCTTCAGAATGCAATGCAGCTTTTGCTAGATTATGAGCTACTGCATTTGTGTCTCTATGTGAGTATTGAACTTTTCATCCTTGCCAGCCTTTGAGCACCATCTTCATCTCTTCAATAATACTGCTATAGAAGGACAGGTCTTCAACTTGATTGTTCACAGCATTTATTACTATCTGTGCATCCCCTCGAAGGTTACTTTGTCAAAATTGAGATCTCTACAAAAATCCATTGCTTTTCTCAGAGCATAACACTCTGCTGAAGCTGGTTCTACCACATTTTGCTTCTGAGCATGACAAGTTGCCATGACCTCTCCCTTCTCATTTCTTATTATAACACCGGCTCCCATCTTTCTTGCTTTAGCATCCAAAGCTGCATCCCAGTTTGCCTTTACCCAATTATGTTCTGGTGGAAGCCATTTTTTCTCACCTCCCATTGCACTTCTATTCCCCCCTTGTCCCAATGACAGAACTTGGACTTGTTGAAACTCATTCAAGAAATCCTTTGCTGATCTAATTACACAACTAGGACTAGTGAACTTCTTTTCAAAAATGAAAACATTTCTTCTGATCCACAGGTAGATTACTGTTTATACGGTCCTTCTGAGTTAATGGTATTTTTTTTTGGATAGGTAGATCTGATGCTATTCACTTACCCAGGGAAAGAAAAGCAAGGAACAAAATGTTTATTGACATATTGCAGATTCAACAGAAATACATAAATGCATATCCATGTTCCAGATGCCACACAAAAAGGAAATAGTAACTACGTTCTTTATATAAGTAATTAGGATTTCCTTCAAAACACGGACAAAACCCAAGTGTATATGAAAGAAGTACCCGAATAGTAAGAAGGAAAACAAGAACTAGGGGAGCCAAAGCTACTATGAGCTGACATCCAAACACAGTATTTTTAGCACTAGAATTAGGCCCCTCCACTTTCTTTTCACAATATTCAAAGTCTCGTGCCTCCAAGCTTACCACATCCGGACTCCTCCAAACAGTCAGTAACTCCAAGACCATTTGAGGCATCACCCAAGCAACGCTGTAAATATTGAATACTGGGGCCCAAATTCATCTAGCTACATCATAGTGCAACAATAACCGATCAATTATTTCCCCACTATTCTTACATATACAACACCAATCCGTTACTAATATTTCTCTCTCAAATTATCCACAGTAGGATACGCCCCAATGCAGATGTCCATTCAAACCTGCAAAGAGGCTTTGTTCCTCCAAACTCCTTTACAAGGAAAAAGAATAATTGCAGAACGTAATGCATGATACAAAGTTATGACCTCAAAGCTCCTCATTTTGGATGAAATCCACCTTATCCAACACCTCCCATCCTGATAGAGTACAATATACTTAAGAATGACGAAAAGGACAACAATTCCCAACGAATTGCTGATCGGATAAACATCTACGTTGAAAAACAACAGCTCCAAAAACATAAACTATTAGGAAGCGGATCAACAATAAATATCAAGCTCACAAATACTTGCACCTCATGTGTAAGTCCACCGAATAACGATGACCTACCATTGCAAGTCCAAAAAAGAAAAAATAAATAGTGTGGAGGTCAAAAAGACTTGAACCAAGGCATTTTTAGTTAAAAGAGGCCCCAATACCATCTTAGAAAACACGATCCACACTCGTCAAAAAAACAAAACATAGATCCCCAAAACACAAAGCTATTAGGAAGTGGACAAGCTCACAAAAATGAACACTTACCCATGTTTATCTTATTGGATTAATAGACCTAAAGTCAGGGACAAAATGGTAAAGAATCACATGAACTAGGTTTAATAGCCCTAAAGTCAGGGACGACGGAAGACGGATCAGGAGCAGCCAGACATTTTGTCGTCTTACCTACACTTACTCATGTTTATCTTATTGGATTGCCAAAACTCAAGTGGATTTTGGAAGGGGAGCATAATTTGGAATGGCCTTCATTGAAAGCATTGTTACTCAACAACCCATTTTCGTGGTTAATGAGGTTAACAATCCTATCAACTACTCTTCTCTCTACATATTATATTTTATATATATATATATATATATATATATTATTAGGACATGTGCTCTTTAATTAGTTAATCCCCACATAAGAACTGCCAAATGTTTCATATATCGAGAATTCTTTCACTCAATCTTGTATTTAATTCCAATAAATTCTAGCAATTAACCAACACATGATCTTCAAGGAATTGAATACTTACTCTTATCATCTCTTTTGTTCAATGTTTTTCCTTTACAGTCTACGTTCCCCAACTTGGAGATTTTGACATTGCACTTCAATCAAATGGCCATATGGCCTAGCAAATTTCCAGATTTTCCTCCATCTTTTCTTACAAGAATGCCAAATTTGTTGGAATTTGAAGTATATGGTAGTGGCTGGAAGGAAATATTCCCTTATGAACTTCTTGATCCTGAAGTACAAGTTATGACAGTCCCACGATTAAGACGACTATTGCTCGAATCTCTACCTATGCTTGCACATTTGTGGAAAGAAGACACCCAGCCATGCCCACTTTTTTATAATTTGGAAATTCTTGACGTGTTGAAATGCAACAAATTGAGAATTTTAGTGCCATCCACGGTATCTCTTCGAAATTTGACAGATTTAAGAGTATCAAACTGTCATGGATTGATCAATTTAGTTACATCTTCAACGGCCAGAACTCTGCTGCAACTCAAGGAAATGACTATAAGGGAATGCAAAAACATTACAAAAATTGTAGCAATGAAGGATAGTGAAGCAAATGTGGCGATTACTTTCAACAAATTAACATACTTAGAACTTGATAGATTACCAAACCTCACAAACTTTTGCTCTGGAGCTTATTCGTTTGGGTTCCCATCTTTAGAGAAAGTAATTGTGACATGTTGTCCCGAGATGAAGACTTTCTGTCAGGGAATCTTAAGTACACCAAAGCTGAAAGGAGTACAAGCAACAAAAGAAGATGATTCACATGATTGGGAGCATGACCTTAATACCACCACACTTCGGCTTTGGGAGTCAAATGACGATGATACTCAATGGTTACTCAGAGAAATGGTAAGTATATTCTCAACTGACAAAACCATGAATTTTTATCTTTGAATGCATTAATAATCCGTAACTGCAAGTAACCAATATACTCTCCAAATTAACACTCTAAATAGTTTAAATATATAAGTACTCCAAACTTTGGTATTTTTAACTGTGAAATCATCACTTATCCTAAAAACTTAAGTTAATGGGAAGGGGTAAATAGTTATAAATATTATTTTACACTCCCTCTCACAGAGTCACAGGTGGGTCAGACTCCTCCCAATAATTGGGACCATCAAGTGGAATATTTAATTAGTTGGGGGAAGTATAGAGTCAGGTTTCAAACTTAATTAGAATGTTCTCTACTCCGATACCATATGAAATCACTACTTGTCCTAAAAGTTTAACTGATAAGAAGATCAGGTAGATAGTTATGTATATCCTTTCACATTAACAACACTTAATGCTCATAAATCACACAAAAGTTTCTCTTATTATACATACTATTAAACACACACACAAAAAAAAAAAAGGGAAAGCCAAGTGAGCCGGATGGTTTGTAGTCTAGAAAGATAGAAATACAATTTATTTATTTGATTTTGTTTTATTTATTTATGAAAAGCTTCCTTGATGATACTAATTTGATATTTGAACCTTTTATCTTTATAAATATGTTGTTTTCTGTTAAGCTGGAAGGTTGAGAATTCTAAAGAAGATGAAGGTCATCCTTAATATGCATGCAGCAGCTAGAATGTCATTTTTCAAGCAGAATTTGTGAATCCGATGATGATGTTTCTTTCTTTGGAAGTCAGTTGGGCAGGGGATCCTTCATTCCCATTATTGTTAGTGAAATAAAACAGTTTATTTATGGTTGCTTGTTTTATTATGTCTTCTTTTTTTTCTTGATCTCTCTCTATGTATGAGAGAATGCCAAAAAAAAAAAAAGGTTTGACATTGTATTGATTTGATACACTCCTCATGAAGTACTGTAGTCCCAACAAATAAAATTGAATTATAATCTTTTGATTATAATTTGACCACTTGATCTCCTTTTGACATAGTTTTCTAATAATCCCTAGCCAAATTATTTTTTGGCCATAAAATATTATTCCCGTTGGAATTCACTTAGTCTCGCATGAAGCCTCCTCCACAAAAATTGGTTTCTTACTCTATGAAAACACTACACCATCGCCCAAGGTCACATACTGAACACAAAACCAACTTTGCATAAAGTCAAGCAAGATCCTTTCTTCTGCCACCGTTGCCGCCGAATGCCTTTTGGTAAGGCCCATCATCGCCGAATTCTTTTTTTTTTTTTTTGTCTTTGTCGATTCGTTTGCATCAAGACCCATATTTCTCTACATTATTTTTTTTTTCTTTTCCATTTCGTTGTTTGGTTGTAGTACTTCGAATTCTTTTCCATTTCTTTGTCGATTTTGGGTCCACTACAAGTTTTGTCGAATGCCTTCCATTTCTTTTCCCATTCTTTGTCGATTTTGGGTCCAGTACTTCAAGTTCTAGATTTTTGTTATTTTGGTTCAGCAAGATACTACTATATTTTGGTTTCCAGTTGCTGGTGATAATATAGAAGTCTTTATATGTAAAATGAAATAATGAATAAATATTCTAATTATAATTAGAATTAAAATAAATGTAAATGTTAAAATTAATATTTTAATAGAATAGTGATAGATTTGGAAAGTTTGATATTTGGTGTTGTTGAAAAATGATTTGATAAATTTTTAAAGTGAATTTTCTTGTCAAAATTTGGCCGAACTTTAGTTGGGCCACTAATAGTCTTAGATGTTGACTTCCCTTGCTCAGATTTCATCAATTCTACCTATTTTTTCTATTTTTTCGTTTCACACTGCAACAAAACCTGTCCAAAACAAGACTCCTCAAGTGCATGAAAAATGGATGCATTAATGGTAGATTTTCTGGGAGTTGAGCTAGGCAAGCTGCAACCTTGAGATTTCGAAAGTGTTTAGATCCCACCACCCTAGCCACCTAGCGGCGCGCAGCCGACCACGCACAGGGTGTGCGAAATGTGGTCCCTAGCCACCAACGTGCACGGTGAGCTGCCGTGAACTCCATGCCGGCCGTGCCGCTTGGACCGTCGGTGTCTTCTACCCACCCTACAAATCACAGCAATGGAGGGACGCGAGAGAGAAACATACAATCTGCAGAAAAAATGAAGGGGGCGCGAGAGAGAGAAACTGAATATGAGGGAAAAACAGAATGGGAGGAGAACGAAATGGAGAAAAAGTTAGGCATTACCTTCAGACTCAGACTCAAGCACTGACCCAACGAAAATAAGAGATGGAAATGGAAAGGGAAGTGGGTAATGTGAGAGAGAGAGAGACACGGGGGAAACCAGAAAGAGAGAAACTGAAAGAGAAAGAGAGGGAGAAGGAATCGAGGAGCTGAGGAAGGAGGAAATGCTTACCCAAAACTGTGTCGTTCCGAAATACATCCAAGAAAAGGCTGGGCCTTTTGCGCATTGGTCCGTACTCACAGACTGGGCCTCACAACCAAAGTTGGAAAGTATGCCACCCAACATCAAGCTGAAACTGCTAAAATCATGGAACCTACCAATTCTGATATAGTGAAGATTTGAAGAAGGAGATTGTGGGAATTTTCCTTTATTGTATTATTCTATAAATCTTCTATTTATGTTGTTTATGATCTTGTATTTAATTTTTCATTGACTTCACGATGTATATAAGGATATGTAATATCTGAAATGAAATGTGAATTCTTTTTCCAATTCCTCTTCTCTTTGTTTCATTCTTTCATGGTATCAAGAGCCAAACAAGGCTAACACCGCAATTTACAATGTCTGACACAGCTTCCATTTCCTCCTTCCTCATCCTTAACCTTACTCAGTTAATTTCCATTAAACTCAACACCAACAACTACCTACTATGGGTTTCACAGTTCTTACCAGTTTGAGAACACATGATCTCATTGGAATCATAGGACTGAGCCTTATCCTCCACAATTCCTTCCTTCTCAAGAAGGATCTACACCTACTCTGAGTCCATAATACATTCTCTGGAACAAGAAGGATCAACACCTTCTGAGTTGGATCAATGCAACTCTAACTAAAAGTGTTCTATCCATTGTGTTTGGACTCAATACCTCACGCCAAGTTTGGATTTCCTTGGCCTCTCGGTTCGCTTCTCACTCTAGGTCTAGAGTCAATCATCTAAAGAGACAACTTCAGACCCTAAAAAAGGATTCTAAATCCTATACTCAATATTTGCAACTAGCAACATCTAAAGAGACAACTTCAGACCCTCAAAAAGGATTCTAAATCCTATACTCAATATTTGCAACTAGCAAAATCTTAGGCAGACCAGCTTGCTGTCATTGGCAAGCCTGTGGATGATGAAGATTGAATATCATTCATCATCAGTGGATTACATTCTTCATACACCTTATTTGTCACCTACTTTTCTTTTGCAACTCGAACAGATCCAATGACCTTTGTTGAATTTTAAGCAGAATTACTAAACCATGAATTTCTGCTTGAATCTCACAACAAAAGCATACCACTTGAAGCTAGTTCCTTTGCTCTTTTCACTAAAAAAATGCCATAAAACTTTCAGTCCTCGAAAGTTTGAACAGTCCACAAGTTCAAAATCTTTCCCTTCAAAGCAACTGAATTAGCAAATTCATTTCAATTCTTCCAATCATTCTCCTTCACCAAAATCTGCATCCATATTTCAAAACAATACTCGAGTCTGATGTCAGATTTGTGGAAAGACTAATCATCAAGCTCTTGACTGTTTTCACAGGATGGATTACTCCTTTCAAGGTAGACACCCTCCCCACCAGCTAGCAACAATGATTGCTCAAACAAATGCTCAGCTTGAAGATATTGATCCTTGGTTTGTAGATAGTGGAGCAAATCAACACATTACTGCTTCTCTTGAAAACTTGAGTTTCCAACAACCTTTCCAAGGAAATGAATTTGTAGCTGTGGGAAATGGGTCTAATCTCAGCATTAGAAACACTGGTTCTACCAATCTTTAAGCAAATGGCGCATCTTTTATATTATAGCATATCTTACACTGTCCAAAATCTTCTGCAAATTTACTTTCAGTCCAACAATTTTGCAATGACAATGCTTGTTTCTTTGTACTTACCTCTGATCATTTCTATGTTAAGGACATTGCAACAGGGAAGATTCTTCTGCAAGGAAGGAGTGAGAATGGTCTTTATCCAATCCACATGGACATAATTTCCAAAAACAAGACCAGTCAAATCATAGCTTTACTTGGCATCTAAACATCCACTTCAGTTTGGCACAATAGATTAGGCCATCCTCATTTTGTTGTAACACAAAAAATATTGCAATGTTTTAATCTTCCAGTCAAGGATGCCATTAATAAAATGTCTTTACGTTCTTCATGTCAGTTTGCAAAGCACAAACAACTTCCTTTTACTAATTCTACTCGGCAAAGTATTGCACCACTTGAGTTAATGCATTCAAATGTTTGGACATCACCCATTCAATCAAATAGTGGCTGCAAATACTTTGTTCTCTTTGTAGATGACTATTCCAAGTTCACCTAGTTGTTTCCAATAAAAGTAAAATCTGATGTCCTTGCTTGTTTCATCAAGTTTAAGTGTCTAGTAC
This sequence comes from Juglans mandshurica, assembly GCA_022457165.1. Classification (NCBI taxonomy): domain Eukaryota; kingdom Viridiplantae; phylum Streptophyta; class Magnoliopsida; order Fagales; family Juglandaceae; genus Juglans; species Juglans mandshurica. Next base: position 18,029,014 of record CM039629.1, read on the forward strand.
AAAATCTACTATCATATAAAATAAAAACCTTGCAAATAGATTTGGGGGGGGGGGGGGGGGGGGGGGGGATACACTTCCCTCTAATAAGTTTAGGGGTTTTCTTGAAAATCATGGGATTCTTCATAGGATATCTTGCCCACACACTCCTCAACAAAATGGTGTGGCAGAATGCAAGCATAGACACATTGTGGAAACTAGTTTAGCACTCCTAGCCACTGCTAGCCTTCCAAAATGCTACTGGGTTGACTTTTTTCTCACATCTGTCTATCTAATCAATAGGCTTCCCACTCAAAAATTGAATTTTACTTCTCCATACACTAAATTGCTGAACAAGGATCCAGATTATTTCTTTCTTCGAGTCTTTGGTTGTGCTTGTTTTCATTTGTTAACACCTTACAACAAGCATAAATTAGACTTCATAACAAAAAGATGCATATTCATTGGTTATAGTCCAAATCAAAAAGGTTATAGGTGCCTTGATACTTCAACCAACCGAGTCTTCATTTCCAGGCATATGGTTTTTTATGAGAATTCTTTCCCAGCTTGAGATTCAGCCATTCTCTCCTCCCAAACAGAGAAAGAATCTTCCTCAGGTAATGCTCTTCTCATTTATCCACCATCTTTCAGTGTTCCCTCTACTACAGCAACCACCTCAGAAATATTCTCTCTGGAGCCCACTTTAAAATCTGACCATCACTCATCTCCTTAACCTTCTATTCAACCCTCTCATCCAATGGTAACTCGAGCACAAGTTAGGGCATCTAGACCCAAATCCTTTCCTAGCTATCAGCTATATTATTCTAGCAGACACCAAATAATGGCCCTTCAAGACCCACTGTTGCCAACTGAACCAAAAACATTCAAATAGTCCTCAAAACTGCCTAAGTGGGTTACTGCCATGCAATCTGAGTTCATTGCTTTGAGCTTTGCTGGAAATTCTACATGGATCTTATGTCCAAGACCTCCTAAGCAACATGTCAGAAGCTGCAAATGGGTGTTTAAAGTGAAGCAAAAGTCAGATGGATCACTAGACAGATACAAGGCTAGACTTTTTGCCCGAGGATATGAACAAAAAGATGGTATTGACTACAATGAAACATTCAATCAAGTCATTAAACCAGTCACCATCTGTGTGGTTTTGGCAATTGCAGTTCATCATCAATGGCCAATAAAACAATTAGATGTCTCAAATGCCTTTCTCCATGGTCATTTAAATGAGGAAGTCTTCGTGGAACAACCACCAGGCTTTGTAGATAAACAGTTTCCAAATCATGTTTGTAAACTGAAAAAGTCCCTCTATGGCCTTAAACAAGCTCCTTGAGCTTGGTTCCACAAACTTTCTGAAGCACTCACTAATCTTGGCTTCAATGAATCATAAGTGGATCATTCTCTCTTCACTTTTCACTTTAACTCCATTCATATATTTGTGCTTCTATATGTTGATGATATCATCATCACAGGAACACATTTACATCACATTGAGCAGCTTATTCAGCATCTTAGCAAAAATTCTACAATGAAGGATCTTGGGCCTCTGTCATTATTTCTTGGCATTTAGGTGATAAGTGACAATGATGGCATTCATTTAAGTCAAGCCAAATACATAATGGAGCTTCTCAACAAAGCCAAAATGGCTGGGGCAAAACTATATTATTCTCCAATTGTTTTATGTTCTAAACTCTCTTAACTTGATGGTGTTCCTCTTGCTGATGGATTTGAGTATAGGCAAATTGTAGATGCCCTACAATATTGCATATTAACAAGACCTGAAATAGCATTTTCTGTCAATCAGCTATGCCAATTTATGCATTCCCCTACCTCTACACATTGGACAGTAGCTAAAAGAGTCCTTAGATATCTTAAGTAAGTGCTTTAGCACTAGCATCCAATCCCATCTTTTATGTTAGAACCAAGCATATAGAAGTTGACTACCATTTCATTCATGAGAAGGTTTTCAATAAAGACATTTCATTACAGCACATTCCCTCCATAGATCAAACTGCTGATGTGTTTACTAAAGGTTTAACTACAGCTCGGTTCCTATTGTTAAGAGACAAGCTCATGGTCAGACGACTTCCCATGCACTTGAGGGGAGATGTTAACCATTAAGCAACATTTGTGTTAGACAAAAAGGAAGAGAATCAAGTCTGCAATCAAGTCTGCCAAAGTTGGAAAGTATGCCACCCAACATCAAGCTGAAACTGCTAAAATCATGGAACCTACCAATTCTGATATAGTGAAGATTTGAAGGAGAAGATTGTGAGAATTTTCCTTTATTGTATTATTCTGTAAATCTTGTATTTATGTTGTTTATGATCTTGTATTTAATTTTTAATTGAGTACACAATGTATATAAGTATATCTAATATCTGAAATCAAATGTGAATCCTTTTTCCAATTCCTCTTCTCTTTGTTTCATTATTTCAAGGCGAGAATCCGTTCACATCTTTGATATATCATAAGGAAAATGCTAGGGAATGCCTTTGGAGAAGAGGAGATTTCTACTCAAATTCTCTTCCAAGCCTAACTGTTAGAAAATGGAATTGGACAAAATCACCTCAACTGGGGAGCTAAGGCCACTTAATTTGTCTGTTTTGCAAGAACACCACATGGCCCAAAAGCAGACCTTGAAGATGGATGCAAACGAAATGAAAAAGGAACCAATGGGTCAGAAAATTAACAAATGCTCCCAGCTCACCCACCATCTCAAACCAAGAAAAGATGTTATTTGCAAGACCAAAGCACTCACTTCGGTGGGCAAAAAAAACTTAAAGATCTCAACTCATGATTGTTGAGGAGGCAATCCTAATCAACCCCCAAATGTCGCCATGATTGCATGGAATTGTCAATGGCTAGCCCATCCATTGAAATTCAAACTCTAAATGCACTTATCAGAAGTTAAAACCCCGACTATATCTTTTTATCCAAAACCAAACTATAATACCCCAAGTTTAGCATGAGAGGGTGGAGAATGGATCCCACAGTGCTTGAGACAGTGAATGTTTAACCCTTTATAATTTTATGAACCTCCAATTATAACGTTGACTAATACTTTTGAGTATAGGCCCAAAAATAGCTTGGGCCTTCCTTGGTCATTACAGATGATGTCAAAGCCAATCCCAACCAAAGTCTGGGATTTGGGCCATGCCACCAATGGTGGAATGGTCACCACTGTTCTATAGGTCTTTGCAATACCATCTATAAGGAAATCTTTAAATCCTTGCAAATCACTTCAAAATGTTTCTTCAAAAATAATATCCTTTACATGCTCGAGAGATGTTGCTTTGGTACGAAATGACATACACGGATCCTTCAATGTATCTCTACGGCTTGTTTCTCTATATTGGTGAATGGCATGCCAAAAGACTTCTTTAAAAGCTCAAGAGGATTGAGACAAGGTGACTCTCTATCTCCGCTACTCTTTGTTTGTGTGATGGAAGCTTTGAGTAAGATGATTTCATGCGTAACGGAGGGTGCATTCATATTTGGAATGGGGAAGGCAATTACTGGCTCACTCAACATATCTAATCTATTATTTTTCAATGATACCTTAATCTTTGTGGGGCTAGCCATTATCAAATTTGAGCCTTGAGGGCCCTACATTATGCTTTGAAGTTGCCTAAGGATTGACGGTGAAACTTGGCCAAATCAGAAGCAATGTCGGGTGGGGGGGGGGGGGTAAATGACGAGTTGAAATTCCACTTGGTGAAATGGGCCACAATTTGCTCTCTGGTATTCGAAACTTGAAATCTTACAACAAAGCTTTGCTTGGAAAATAGTTATGGAGATATCACTATGAACGGGGGGTGCCTTGTGGAGAATCATCATCGAATTGAAGCAGGAGGAACCATGAGGAGGAGGATGTTCTAATGAGGTGAGTGGGCCTTATGGATGTTGGACATATTTTCAAAATAATTAATTATATATTATATTTATTAATAATATTTTTGGTTGATTTTGAAAATTGTGAATTATTTTGATATCGAAGGTTTATGAGATTTATAATATTTTGGGTCTATACATGAATCATAAACCATTCACTGGCTTAATGATTTTTATGGCTTTGGTTTACCCAAAGGGTTGGAGTTCGAGTCACCCCCATGTCAAGATGGATTTTTAGTTCGAGTTACCCCCATGCCAAGATGGGTTTCTAATTATTTATGGAAAGGGCCATCAAAGGTTGTGCTTGCGCAAGGGGCACAAGTAGCGAGGTACTGCAATGAAAATGAGAAAATAAAATTCCAAAAGTGCACACCTCGTGACTCAAACTAGTGCAAACCAGTTGAAGGGGAAGCAAGGCAGCCATTGGACTAAGTCTAACTATTGTGTCATATGGCAATAGACACAATATATATAATTATTCTGAACAGTTTTCAGAAAAATGAAAAGTAATAACTTTTCGTTTACAACTTTTGGCCATCTATAAATAAATCCATTGACTTGTCATTTAAGTATCCCAGAATTAAAATTTGAAATTTTGTCTCTCTCTCTCTCCCAAATTTTTCGCTTCTTCAAAACTTGTTAGAATCTGTTTATTCTTGAGAAAACAGATTTCTAATTTCTTGGTTGAATAGTAAAATCTGAGTGTATTCGAGATTTAATTTTGTGTGTGCATAACGCAGTTAGACAAATAGACTCGTAATGGACTTCACTTTATCTTTGAGCCAAATTCGCTTGTAACTCGTGTGCATACCATTATTGGTGGAGGTGAATATTGTCTTAAAGAAAGTGACATTGTAACGCGCCTTGAAGCAAATTTTTCTCTAACTATTTTTGAATTTGTAGCACCTTTGCACCAACAATGAAGTGGAGCTATGGAAGCATATAAGAAGAGGTAGGGAAACATATGCAAGAGATATCCGTTTTACTAAGGGTAATGGATCCAAGGTCAAATTTTGGTATGATGTATGATGCGGCGATAGGGCACTAAGGAAGTTTATCCGCAAGTTTATGGCTTAGCAAGAATGAAAGAAGCCTCAATTGTGGATCATTAATCATCTCCAATGGTATCCCCAATGGAATGTTACATTCCTCAAAGATGCACAAGATTGGGAAAATTGATGTTTTTTTGGCGTTCTTTGACCTTGTGTACTCCACCCATTTGTCGAGGGAAGTTGAAGACAAGATATTTTGGTGCCCCTCTAAGAAAGGGATATTCACAATCCGCTCTTTCTACCAAATCATGATTACGCACAACACAAATCCATTCCCATGGAAGAGCAATTGTAAGACAAAGGCTGTAACACCCGGATCCAAGATTGGTATAGTTGGACTGTGAATTTTTTTAGTTGGAAATCTATGCCGTTTATTTATTTATTTATTTATTTATTTATTTTTATTCTCCCCGCTTGTTTTATATTTTTGTTTCGTTTCCTTCTCTTTCCGTCTACTTTAATTTTTCGCACGGCTTATTTTTTTTCGTCGCACAGCATGCATACGCGCACGCTTTCGTTCACGGCATGCATGCACACACACGTCCCTCTTGCACGTCCCGCGTCCGTTTGGTTTTCATCTAGGGTTTGGTTTTCATCTAGGGTTTTCCTTTCATGTTCAATCGTCTATTTTATATTCATACGAAGTGAGAGCTCGCGCCGCTGCCTTCCCACGCGGAACCAAAGCCCAGTTTTTTTTTTTTCTTTCCCTCCTCAGCCTCCATCCCCTCGGTTCCTCGCACCCTGAGTCGTACAGCACCCCAAAGTTCATTCGCGTACTGCGACGCCGCCCCAGCGTCACCGCAGCCTGTCCTCACCTTTCGGAAAGCACCACGCCAGTTAACAGAAAAGCTTCTGCCTTCAGCCTACCGTGCACCGAGTTACGTACCGCGGAAAGCCACCGCAGCTGCCTTCCCGACGAACCTAGTCCATACCCCCTTAAGCCGCCGTGAACCCACACGAAACCACCGTGCCCACTGCCCAGTCGCGCGAAGCTGTCGCCTAGCGTCCCATAGCCCCTACATCAAGCGTCGGACTGCTCTGTTTTGTTATCCAAAAACAGAGCATTTTCAGCCACCTTGAGCCGCTGAAAACATCCTCCACCGAAAGCCCCTCCGCGCTGTGCCCACACAGAAACTGCCGAGGAGGACGTCTCATCACCCCTGTCCACCGCACGCAGCCTCTGTTTCCCCGGTAAGCTCACGCCATTTTTGTTGGTGTCTCCGTTCTCTTGGTATCTACCTCACTTTTCCCTCACCGTGTGCCTCTCTCACTCGTCTCCCTCTCTTGCTCTCGCAGCCAGTGACCAGGTGCCGCCCCCCTTTCGCCGTAGCCAACCACCAGCTCCACGCCGTCGTGCCCCCACCTCTCCGTAAGTGCTTCAGCTGCACTGTGTGGAGTTTTCTTTTCCGGCGTGTATATAAATATATGTATTTGTATGTTACGTGAACTATAGGATGTATTATTACATTTTTACCCCTTAAAGCATAACTCTAGATTTATTGTTCGGGTGTTTAATTTTGTGACTTTATATTATGTACTTTGGATTTTTAAATCATGGGTTTACAACGTGAACTGCATGTGTTTTCATAACAAAATATTTTTATGAAAATATTGATAAATTTTAAGGTTATGAAATTTTAGGTTTTAAGTAATTAAGTAGATTATTTTAGAAAGTTAGGATTAAATATCGAAATAAGTGGTTGATTGGAAATTTACGGGAACTACTTGATTATTTGATAGGTGACGATTGTTAATTGTTCGACATTTTGAGGAAAATTTCTGAAAAGCTAAGAAGTCCAGGTAAGCGGGGTTCCTATGCTAGACTTTGCATTTAAAATAAAATGAGCTGAGGTCCTTTTTGGAAAATATGCTTGTTTTATTATGAAAAGAAATGTGAACTACCTCAGTTATTTGTTCTGCATTACTCATGAGATTCTGTTTAAGAAGAAAGTATTTTCTGTCATGACTAGTGTAGACATGAGCTTATTTTTGACATTCTGTTTCTGAACTTTGAAAAAGAGAGCGAATATGAAATTTGTGCATAAATTATATTGTGATATGATTTTGTTCTGTTCCGAAGATTTTTGGTTATGTACCCTGTTTGGATAAGACGTGATTTCTGAAAACGTTTGGCATGACTCTCTGATTCTGAGTTTGATTCTGTTTCCGCTCTGTTCAGTTACGGCCCTGCCACGGGTGATAATTGTGGCATACAGCCCAACCACGGGTTACAATAGTGGATACGGCCCAACCACGGGTTATAATAGTGGATACGGCCCAACCACGGGTAATAATAGTGGATACGGCCCTGCCACGGGTTATAGTAGTGGTCTCTGTTTTGAGTGCACACCTTGGTGACAGAGTGTTTTATGTTCTGCTTGGCTATCCGCAGATGCACAACCCTACCACGGGGGTTATACATGGCCTTTGTTCTGATATGATGTTCTGATGATGATGATGATCATTTATGTTATGCCAAAGAATATTTTTAATGAAATTATTTCCAAATCTTCGCTCTGATATTTTGATAACATGTTCTGCTTCCGCACTCTGAAAATGAAAATGTTTTGTTCTGCATTCTGATTTCTGTAAATGCTCATGTTTACACACTAGTATATGTCCTCTGCTTACTGAGTTGTTGATAACTCACCCCTTATCTCCATATATTTTTCAGATAATTTTGATGATTCAGCTGGAGAACAAGAGTAGAAAGTTTAGCAAAGTGTGATGATCGTAGTGGAATAAGTGCCTGAGGGTACAGATGCTTATTTGAGAGTCGTAGTTAGTAGACTGATTTATTTTCGGGTTTTTGATTTGATGAGTTGAGGATGTTTTCGAGTTTTTGGAGAATTTCTAATTTATGTTATTGGGGATTTCTTTATTGTTGGTTTGATTAAGTGGATTAATATTTTATGGAATTTCTGGATTTTATAGTTGTGTTATTTAAGTAAATTTTTAAGTATTAAGAGCTAACTCTCCGGACCTACGGGATCGGGGCGTTACAAAGGCACCTCTAAAGGCAGCATTTTTTGTATAGACGGCTTCTTTGGGAAAGATTCTTACTCTAGACAACTTGAGGAAACGTCGAATCATAGTCAAAGCTCAACCGTAACTAACATTAAACAAGTCAAGTTCAAATAAAAGTATTTGAATTTGATTCGAGCTCGAGCTGAGTTTGAACTACTAATTATGCTAATCAAGCTCTAATACTCTTGCTTGAATTCGACTCAACTTAGTTTTAACTTTATAGTATTTTTATTCTGGAGGCCATTAATTACAATTTTTCTAAATTTTCAAACAAAAAATAAAAAATAATTCAAAAATTTCAAATTCCAAAATAAAAATTATATTAAAAAATTATATTCTAACAATATTTTAACTTTATAATATTTGTATTTGACTTTTTCTCTTTCATTTCATAAAAACTAATAAATATTTAACTTAAACTATCATGCTACTATTCAAAAATCATCTCACTACTACTCACAAAATTTTCATCTCATTTATTCCCCAAAACGTCCCCTATATGCAGACCACATATGCTGACACATTTGTGGAAAGAAGACACCTAGGAATTCTTAGTTGTTCATAACTGGAATCCTAACGACTTGGTCTCGGATGGGTCGGAGAGTTACTTCTTGTCACATAAAATCATATCTCAACTAGACAGTCGTAGACTCCAAATTTTCAATGACGCATAGGACTCACTATTTCAAATCAACTATTCCAATATGATTAATATAAACACCACAAAACCACGAAATAAACATCTACCTTCCAAAATACCAAGTCGACTAAGCAAAACAAACTATTGAATAAAATTCGCCAATAACCAAAGTACCCTCTTTGTACTTAATCCACTATGATAACGTAGCCTTATACATGCTTTCTACTCTTGATCTTGAACTGAAACATCCAAAACATCTACAAAATATTGTGGAGATATGGGGTGAGTTATCAACAACTCAGTAAGTAAAAAACATATACGAGTATGTAAACATGAGCCTTTTCAGATAGTTTAGTCTATACAGACAAAACATTTCATTTTCAGTATGCAGATCTCAAACTTATGTTACCAGAAAAAATCAAAGCGATATTTCAAACTGTTGATATTCAAAAACCTTTTGGAATAACATAACTGAACTTCTTCATCATATCATATCATTTCATATCATATTATATCGTAACAAATTATATCATATCATATTATATATCATGTTTAACTCCCGAGATAAGATTGTGCTATCCCAAGTGGCCAAACCAGGCAGTATAAAAACCATAATCAGAATCATAATGAATCAGAAAGTCATGCCAAAAGTTTTTCAGATGTATATAATATCAAACAGAGTGCTGAACATATTCATATCATTTTTACATAATCAAAAACAAATTCAGAACATTTTCATATAACATGTACAAAATTCTCAGATTTCATATTAGACATTTTGCACATTTAAAAAACAGCATATCAAAATATTACTCATGTCTAAACCAATCATGCTAGAAAGCATTTTCTCTTTTATACAAACTTCATGAGTAATGTAGAACACAAAACTACGGTTGTTTTCACATTTCTTTTTAAAACATATAATGCACATTTTTCACAAATCAACATCAGTTCATTTTCTTTTTGGGTAAAGTCTAGTATAGAAAGCCCTCTTACCTGAACTTTTGAATTTTTCTGCATTTTCTCACAACAGTGTTAAAGGAGTATCAATCCCTACCTATAAAATAGTCACGCAACTTCTGTAAGTTTCCAATTGTATACGTATTTTGATATTTAAGCCTAAAATACTAAAATAACTTATTTTTCCTGTAAAAATTTAGAATTTTCGTAACTCGAAAAATATCATCAATTTCCAATTTAATCGATATCCACTTAATTTCTTGAGCTAATACTTTTTAAAATCATTTCCATAAAACAAGTGTAGGGCTAACATATTTACTTAATTAAAATTAAGCTCGTGTAAAATACATTAACAACTTAATACCCACCTAACATAATCCCAACTCATAGACTCACTATACATCCAGCCCAGCATAAACAGTCCAAACAGGCTTAACTGATTTAACTACAAGCTTCATGTGCAATTACCCAGCCCAAACGTAAAACACATGTTGCATCTGTTTTCAGATTTTAGTGAACTACACGACACATATAGTGGAACTTTTGAAATAACACTAACTATTGCCAATTGGTACACATCTATACTACGAGAATCTCACAAAAAGCAAGAAAATAACAGAGAAAAGGAGAGAGCACCGTGGGATGGAGGTTGAGTTTATGTGGGCTTCTAAGCTCGGCTAACATCAATAGTGGCCAACTGGGTTGAGGTCAATGGAGGTCGAGCTCGAGAGGGGCAGAGAAACCCCGTGACGGCTGGAACCCACTGGAAGACCACGATGGAACAGAAACACACTGCTCGATTAGGGGACGACGGAATGGATCTGGGCTCGATGGAAGGACCTGCTGGCAGGTTTTGTGACTGCCCGAGAGTTCCGACGCCCTTTAGTGTTTCTTGGTTGTTTCCGGACGGTTTCCAGCATGTGGCAGTGGCTGAAGTGTCTGTGTGGAAGTGTTGTGCATGGCTTTGGGTGCTCTGTTTTGGGTGTATGAAAACAGAGGCTGGGTTTTGCAGGGTGGCAACGATGAGGTTTCTTTGGTTGGTATTTTGCGGGTTGTGTTGCTGGCTGTGAAAGAGCACGCTCCGGTTGGTTTCAGCCGTGTGGGTGGACGTGTACGACGGTTGGTAATAGGAAGAGGGGTTTGCGGTTGTTGTGTGGCCTTCATGTTCCTGGAACCGAGAGGAGACTGTTAAAACATGCACAGAAATTTGAAATGCACAAGTATGAAGGAAAATCTCATTCTCATTGATCTGAATCGAATGATACAACACTTACTATTATTTATACATTACAAAGACAGAAAGAAAATGATTTTGAACTTTCTACTTAGTTACAAGTAATCTATAGCAGCTTTATGGACAACATGGTCTCGGCAGTGCTTTACAAGTTGATTTCCTGACTTTGTTTTGTGTGTGCAGTCATGTATTTCACAGATAATCCTTTGCTTTTCTGTGACAACACTTTTCTCCTTTTTCTTGTTGCTTTTGTTCTTCATTTGCTGTTGCTTTTCAGTTCTCTTTTTCTGCATTGTACTTTTATCTCAAATTTTGTTGCTGCATATATTTCCTCATGTACTGCAGCTTTGTTGCTCAGTGTCTTCATGTCTTCCTTGCTTGCATTCATCCTTCTTTTTATGTTTTACTTTGTGAGACTCCCCCTCAAGATGGGCATAGATATTTAGGATTCTCATCTTGGATAATAAGAATTGAAAAACAGAAGATGATAAAGTCTTAGTGAAAATGTCTGCCAATTGGAACTTTGAGGCAACATGGACAGGAGTGATCATTCCAGCTAGGACCTTTTCTCGAACAAAATGACAATCCAGCTCTATGTGTTTAGTCCTTTCATGGAAGATAGGATTCTTTGTGATGTGAATGGCTGCTTGGTTATCACAGAACAAGAGAGCAGATTGTTCATGGTTGATGTTGAATTCTTTTAAGAGACCAAGAAGCCATATAATTTCACAACTTGTTGTAGCCAATGCCCTGTATTCTGCCTCAGCTGAAGACCTGGAGACAGTCACTTGTTTCTTTGATTTCCAACTTACCAATGAGTCTCCAATGAACACACAGAAACCTGTGACAGACCTTCTAGTTTCGGGGCAAGCAGCCCAATCAGAGTCACTATATGCTTTTAAGTGTAGATGTGATCTTGATGACAAGAAGATGCCCTGACCAATGGACCCTTTGAGATATCTTAGAACTCTATAGGCTGAGTGCATATGAGTTTGTGAAGGTTTGTCCATAAATTGGCTTAGAACATTTACAGCATAAGTGATGTCTGGCCTGGTAATTGTTAAATAAATGAGCCTTCCAATGAGCCTTCTGTAGGCTGTGGGGTCTTGCAGAATCTCATCTGTGGTGTGGCTCAACTTGTGGTTCAACTCAATAGGTGTGGAGACAGTTTTAGTGCCAAGCAAACCTGCATCTTCCAATATTTCGAGAGTGTATTTCCTTTGACATATATTGATTCCAGAAGATGACTTTGCAACCTCTATGCCTAGGAAATATTTTAAGGGTCCAAGGTCTTTGAGTTTGAACTTGCTGTGAAGGTAAGTTTTGAGTGAATCAATCTCATCTTGAGAATCACCTCCCACTATGATATCATCCACATATACTAGGAGTGCTGTGAATCCTTTTTGACTAACTTTAGTGAATAAAGAATAGTCAGACTTAGATTGCTGAAATCCAATAGAAGTAAGTGAGTTGGAAAACTTTGAGAACCATTGCCTTGATGCTTGTTTGAGTCCATAGAGGGACTTATTCAGTTTGCATACTAATTTCTCCCCCTCAATCTGCTCTCTGTGAATGTTATAACCTGGTGGTATGTCCATATAAATTTCCTCATTTAGATCCCCATGTAAGAAGGCATTGTGAACATCCATTTGAGATAAAAACCAGTTTTGAATAGATGCTAAGGCAAGGAAGACTCGAACTGTGGTGAGTTTGGCCACTGGACTGAATGTTTCTTGGAAATCAAAACCTTCTCTTTGAGTGTATCCCTTGGCCACAAGTCTAGCTTTGTGTCTTTCAAAAGAACCATCAGATTTAAGCTTCACTTTGTAGACATATTTACAACCAATGGCAGTTTTGTTGGGAGGGAGGGTGGTAATGGTCCAAGTATTATTTTCCTCTAAGGCACTGAGTTCAGTTTGCATTGCATCTTGCCAATGTTTAAATTTCACAGCTTCACTATAGGATTGAGGTTCAGAAAATAGGGAGAGGGAAACAGAAAAGGATTGGTGAGATGAGGAGAGGTGTTTGTAGGTGAGGTGATGATTGAGTGGATGAAAGGTGGAGGATGAAGAGGATTCAGTGAGAGGCAGGGATTCTGCTATCTGACAATGGTATTGTTGTAGATAGGCAGGTTGATGTCTATCTCTGGTAGACCTTCGAGGAGGTGGATCAGGAGTGGAGGTGGCATGAAGCTCATCAAGATGAGGTGAAGGAAGAGGTGGATCAAAAGAGGTAGTGGGCAGTGGTGTTTCAAGAGGAGTTTGAGATTGGAGAGTAGAATTGGTAGATTGCAGCTCATTAAGAGGAGGTGGAAAGTAGCTATCTGGTGGTGGAGGAGGTAAAACCAAATTATGAGGGAAGGAAGAGTGAATGTCTGAAGAGAAATGAAAGGAAGGAGTGGAGGTTGAGGAGTGGAATGGGAAAACAGTTTCATGGAAGATTACATTCCTAGAAATAAAGGTGGAATGAGTCTCTAGATCATAGAGCTTGTAACCTTTGATGTTTGCAGGATACCCTAGGAAAATGCAAGGTTTGGCTCGAGGTTCAAACTTGGTTCTGTGGTGCTTAGGAGTGCTAGCATAACTTAGGCAGCCAAAGACTCGAAGATGATCATATGAGGGTGGTGAGGAAAAGAGCCTTTCATATGGAGTTTGGTTAGAAAGAAGGGGTGTGGGAATCCTATTGATAATGTATGCTGCAGTTAAGATGGCATCCCCCCAAAAAGGAATGGGTAAACCAGCTTGAAAGAGAAGTGCTCTGGCAACATTCAAGAGGTGTTGGTGTTTCCTCTCAACAACACCATTCTGTTGAGGGGTATACACACATGTTTTTTGGTGAATGATGCCATGATTTTTATAGAAGTCAGTCATCTCGAATTCAAGGCCATTATCAGTTCTGATTTTCTTAACTTTGCTATTGAATTGAGTGTTTATGAGCTGAAAGAAAGACTGTAGGATAGTTCTTGTGTCTGACTTTAGTTTCATCAAAAACACCCAAGTGATTCTTGAATAATCATCCACAATAGTTAAGAAGTAATGAAAGCCTTGAATTGATGCTTGAGAATATGGGCCCCATATATCACAATGAATTAAGTCAAAAGGAAATGAACTAGTTGATACACTTGGAAGAAAAGAAACATGTTTCTGCTTGGCCAAAGGACAGATTTTACAATGAGATAGATCCTTGGTCTTTACATTAGGAACAAGAGAATGAATTAAATTCATCCTTTGTGAAGATAAATGTCCTAATCTAAAGTGCCATAAATCAAAATCTTTTTGTATAGCTGCTTGGTTGACTCGAGCTTGATTGGGAAGAATTAAAGAAGGGTTGATGTTGCTGTCATGAGAAGGAGGCAGCAAATGATAGAGTCCAGCATGAACTTTAGCAAGTCCAATCGTCATCCATGAAGAGAGGACCTGAATGAAGCAAAGATCTTTTAAGAAAAAAAGACATGTGTTTGGTTTTTGAGTGAGTTTCCCAACTGAGATGAGGTTGAAAGTGAATGAGGGCACACATAAGACATCAGTTAGTGATAGTGAATCTGATAACTTAACAGTGCCAATGTGTGTGACTTGAGCCCTTGTTCCATTTGGGAGTTGCACAAAGGCTTGTATGCATGAGGGGGGATTGTCAAAGAAGGAGGTGGAACACACCATGTGATCAGTGGCTCCTGTGTCCATGATCCATGGTGTATTATAGATATTAGAGTGTTCATGTTGGGAAGGTGAACTGTGTTTGTATTGATTCACAGTACTGGAATGAGAGTGATCAGCAGGTATGGAAAGAGTGGAGAGGCAGTGATGATTACCTGCTAAGTTTGAATATGGTGTGGTCGAGGAGCTAGTCTCAGTAGTGTCTGGTTTGGCAGGAGCAGGTGTGGGCATAATTGGTTTTTGTCCCAAGTTTAGCTGAGGAAATTGAGCATTGACAAGATCCATGAGGTGTTGTGCTTGTGCTTGAGAGAGGTTCAATTGAGAGGCACTTGGAACAGGTGCTTCATGACTTGGGGCAGTAATCTGAGCAGCAACATGGTTTGCAGAATAAGGTGCAGCAGAAGCATTACCAGTTCTTGGTTTGGTAAATTTGAAGTTTGGTGGGAATCCCACTAACTTGTAGCATTTTTCCTTTGTATGTCCCATCTTTCCACAATGTCCACAAACCATATCTGTTTTCTCCTTTTTCTTTGGGAAACTTTGATAAGCCAGCAAGGCAGATGGTTCTGTGGTAGGAACAGCCATGTTCCTTGCTTGCCTTTGCCTTTCTTCTTGTAAAATAAGTGAGAAGGTCTTATCTAGAGAAGGCAAGGGGCTCAACAAGATAATTTGCCCTCTAACAGCATCATAGCTATCATTTAAACCCATTAAAAATTTGAAAACATAGTCCCTCTGTTGAACTTCACCAACATTCTTTAAAGCATCACACGTACATAAACCACAAGAGCAACAAGGAAGTGGCCTACAGCTATGCAGTTCTTCCCAAATGGCATTAAGTTGGGTGAAGTAGTCACTTACAGAAAGATGCCCTTGAACTATGCCACTGAGTTTGTGTTGAAGGTGATATATCCTAGCTTCATCAGGTTGTGCAAAGCGATCCTTGAGTTTATCCCATACCTGTTTTGCTGAAGTCATGAAGAACACATTAGAGGCTATGTCCTTAGAAACTGAATTTAAAATCCAAGCAAGTAGGATGTTGTTGCATCGTAACCAAGACACATAAGAGGGATCTGCAAGGTCAGGAGTCGGGATGGTGCCATCCAAGAATCCTGACTTGTTTTTGATAGAAATGGAAAGAAGAAAGGATCTGCTCCAAGAAATGTAGTTGGAGCCAGTCAAGGGTGGTGAAACAATGACAGTGTTTGCATTGTCACTGTGATGCAAGAAAAAGGGGCTATTTGGATCTTCTGTAGGAGAAGAAGAAGAGGAAGATGAGGAGGCCATAGGTTGAATGAAAGATGGTTAAAAAAAAAAAAAAAAGGAAAGGGAAAGTGTTGCAGGGAATTATTCCTGCTCTGATACCATGTTAAAACATGCACAGAAATTTGAAATGCACAAGTATGAAGGAAAATCTCATTCTCATTGATCTGAATCGAATGATACAACACTTACTATTATTTATACATTACAAAGACAGAAAGAAAATGATTTTGAACTTTCTACTTAGTTACAAGTAATCTATAGCAGCTTTATGGACAGCATGGTCTCGGCAGTGCTTTACAAGTTGATTTCCTGACTTTGTTTTGTGTGTGCAGTCATGTATTTCACAGATAATCCTTTGCTTTTCTGTGACAACACTTTTCTCCTTTTTCTTGTTGCTTTTGTTCTTCCTTTGCTGTTGCTTTTCAGTTCTCTTTTTCTGCATTGTACTTTTATCTCAAATTTTGTTGCTGCATATATTTCCTCATGTACTGCAGCTTTGTTGCTCAGTGTCTTCATATCTTCCTTGCTTGCATTCATCGTTCTTTTTATGTTTTACTTCGTGAGAACTGGTAGTTTGGGGAGGGAACGGCAGCAGCGTGGTGGCTGCCGAAAGAGATGTGGTTGCTGGCTTCATGTGGGAGATGGTTGGTTCATCTACATTGTGGTGGCTAAGGTGAGGCTGTTGGAGGTGGTTGTCATTCCATGGAGTCAAGGAGGAGATGTGAATGGTTTGAGGTTGTTCTGCCAAGGGAAAGAAAAATTGAGCAACTGAGTGGGTTTTCTATAGGTCTCGACAGGGTTGTGGCATGTTGCCGTGTTGCCGTGTTGCCGTGTTTGTTGGGTGGTTGCTAGACGTGGAGACGTCTGTGCATGGGCTAGGGGTTGACCGACGTGGCTTGTGAAAGGAAAGGCTGCTGTGAGTGGGATTATAGGGAGAGGTATAGAGGCAAGGAACAAGAAAGCTTAAATTTTTACCTCAGAATGGCGTAGTTTCTTCGAGTGAGCTGGGCTTCTCCACGCCTGGGTGTTACATTCCTCCCCTTAAAAAAATTTCGTTCTCAAAATTTCTTCCATCCAAAGCAAAGTCTAAAAAAAATATTTATCTATCTCATCCATTCCATTTTTATTTTAATCCTCGATGTTATGTCTCACCTGGTATTCTAACTTTCCAACTTTTCGATATTTTCACCCGATGCCTCACATACCTCTTAGGACAGGTTTGGAGTGATATGAGAATTTTATGTTTTATTTTGAAGTTTAAAATATTATGTTTTAATATTATTGTTGTTTTGGGATTTGAAAAAGGTGTATTGAGATTTGAAAAAATTGAATTGTTTATTATATTTTGTATGGAGATTTGAAAAAAGTGTAATGATGAGATTGGATGATATGAGAATTTCGTGTTTTGTCTTGTCCCCCAAACCTTCCCTTAATCTCCTAGATATTCACATTTTTGGATATAGTATTGGTAGTCATACTCTTCAGGTCAAGTTCATGTCCTGAACCTCAATGACGGATTGATTAGAGTCTAATAATACTTCATCCAAAATTCTTCGCTGAACTTCATATAGAATAGTAAATAGAATTCTCCACATAAAAATATAACCTCATACGAATAACAAAATAAAACTCTCCAAACTCCAAGCTCTGTAATCTCATACTTTATTCATAAAGGTATCCAACTTATGGTCCCTAAGAGTTAATCACTCCTCATAATCCTTAAAAATCTAAAATCGATAGCCACTAGATTTAAATTCTAAATGATCTCTTGTTAATAAATTTTCAACCCTTCCCAAAGTTTACTTTCAACCCATAATGCCCAGCTTCAATTCCGTTGTGCACTTTGATAACACTTAGACCTCTGTCTCCCAAGTCCATGCACAGCCAACTTATACTCTTAGATACTCTCCCATTCTCAGTTGCGATCAATAACCTTTTGTGTACACATTTGTAACTAATGACTCCATACTACTACTCATGCATCCAAAACGCACCAACTTGCCTAAAACAAATATCACCGTATCAATGGGATAAAATTTGGCGCTAAAGAGGAGTGATCTAAAAGAGTCTATGTAATAACCGGGCTTAGGCCCAGCCCCATTTATTTGGTCGGATGCAAGCCCAGCCCACGAGCTGCTGAGTGAAGAACGGCGCCGTTTAGTGCAGGGATTTACTTCCCTTGCACTATTTTTCTTCTTCCCCCGTAAACCCTCATCCTCTGCAATTTCGGATTCCACTCACCCGTGCGCCAAACCCACGACTCCAGCAGTTGGTTTTCATCCCCTTTCACACTCAAGGTTCGGTTATTACTCATTTGTTACAGATTAATCAATCGGGTTTCCATTTTTTTTTCTCTCCATCTCCTCACCGTACGCACAACTCAAAGTTTCAGGAACTTCAAATTGTCGTTCCACTTCGATTTCGTTCAGCCTCTGATCAATTTGGTAGGTAAATTCTTCCTTCAATCCGAATCTTTCCCTCTGTTTTCTTTTGATTTTCTTCTTGTTTTTTTTTCCAGCTTTTCTGTTTTGCACGCGCAGCCTCTCTTTGTGTTGTGCTGCTCAATTCTCTGCTCACACACAAACCACTCCGCCTTGGCTTGTCGTTGCCCACACTCAACATCTCAAGTTTTCTTGTGCAGATCACATTCTTCTTCACTTGAGATTACTGTGAATTTCTTTTGGGGCGTGGATTGCATTGAAGTACACGGCACTTTCGAAGTGGAGTGAAGTTTGTGATTATTTTTGGTAAATTCCCGAAGCCTTTGGTGGTTTTGAATGATTGGTTGGGACTGTGTAGTCGTAATAGAATTACTGATTTGATAATGGTTGAGTATGATGGAATTTTGATGTTGAGGAGTATGGATTTTGAATAGATGTGTGAGACTGTTTTGGACTATTAATTAGGACTATTTAGTGTAAATTTATGGATAGGTTCAGCTAGTGGTATCGAACCTTTATGCAAGCCTTAATTTGTTAAATGAATTATTAATTGATGCGGACACTGAAGTTGTTTTATTCGAATGTTGGAAATGAAGTTTGAGCGTTATTTTTTTTATTTATTAAAGTTGTGGTTGTTGGTTTTGGAAATAATTATGATTAGTTTGGTGTTATAGAAGGTGGCTGTTTTGGGTTGTTAAAGGCGAATGAGTGAAGAGGGTTGTTCGGGTTTAATTATTAGGATAGTTATTGAGTTGTGAATGGACTGTTTTGATTTATTACTCAATAAATAGCAATCTACTAGATTGATTATTAAATGTTGGATATATGTTCTTTTTGTTTAGGTGGTGTTACTATTAGAGTTCCGGCTCAAGGTATTGATAATACGAAGAAGTCAGGTAAGCGGGGTTCATATACTAGTTTTGCATAAAAGAAATAAAATGAGGTTGACTTGAAAAATAAACGTGTTTGTTTTTTAAAAGAAATGATCTGAAAACAACCTCAGATGTTTATTCTGCATCTGCATAAATTTAATATAAGAGAAAGTGTATTCTGTCATGACTGGTGTAGACATGAGCTAGTTTTGTGCACTTTGTTTCAGAATTATGTAAAAGAGCAAATAAGGAAATTCTAAAAGTTTTGTTGTGAACAAATGAGAATATTTTGCTTATTTTGTCTCAAACATGTGGAATGATCTGAAACTTTTCAGTGTTTTGTTTTGATATGATGTGTCATCTGAGAATCTTGGCATGATGTTCTGATTCCGTATATGATCGTAACCGGATTTTCGATGAAATCCGTTCTGTTTCTGTTAAGGCCAGCCACGGGTATAATGGTGGTTTATAACCCTACCACGGGGGTGAAACATGGAAAATGGCCCAGCCACGGGTATAATGGTGGTTTATAACCCTACCACGGGGGTGAAACATGGAATATGGCCCAGCCACGGGTATAATGGTGGTTTATAACCCTACCACGGGGGTTAAACATGGTATTGTCCCGATGTGATATCAAATGATTATAAGATTATAAGGTTTCAGTTTAGAAATGCCAACAGTTTTTCTTCTTGGAATAAGCTTATTTTTCTGAAAAGTTCACTCTAAAGTTTTTGTACAAGTTTTGTTTCTGTATTCTGAAAGTAAATGTTTTGTTCGGATTATCAATTGTTATAAATGCTCATGTTTACATACTAGTATATGCTCTCTGCTTGCTGAGTTGTTGATAACTCACCCCGTTAATCTTCATAATATTTCAGATGATATCGATGGATCAGCTGAAGATCAATATTAGAGTCTATGGAGAAGATTTGCATTGATTTGTTGTTGGGTATCTTATTATATTAGTGTTGGTGTTGGAGGTTAATTATTTTATTTTAAGTTTACTTCAATGGATTTAGATGATTTATGGAGACTATGTTAATGTTATAAAAGTTCTAGTTGTTGTTTGAGACATGAAGAAGAATTGATTTTATTTGGGATTGTTGGATTAAATATTGGATAAATGAGGTTATTTGATTTATTTAATTGAGGTATTTACGTTCGATTTGAGGTTTGGAAAATGGATATATTCTTGAATTTGGAAGTACTCTAGCCTTGTTAGAGTAGATTATCAGATTTTTTTGAGTTAACTCTCCGGACCCTCGGGGTCGGGGCGTTACAGTCTTCTCACAACATCCTTACTGTAACACTCGGGCTCTAAACCCAGGTTCCATTGAAGCCGGCCCGATTGCACGAAGCCCGACCCATGGTGATCGGAGGCTCGAATGGCGTCGTTTTGGTGAGTGTTTTTTTTTTACCCTTTCTGCTACACTGTTTTTCTTCTCCACGAAATCTCCCCACTACA
Source organism: Juglans mandshurica (assembly GCA_022457165.1). Lineage (NCBI taxonomy): Eukaryota > Viridiplantae > Streptophyta > Magnoliopsida > Fagales > Juglandaceae > Juglans > Juglans mandshurica. The sequence continues at coordinate 18,049,506 of CM039629.1, forward strand.
CTGCATTTTCACATTTTGCTCAACCTGTACACACCCAACCCATAACCTCTGCAGTTGTTTCTACCTCTTCTCACATTCAAGAAACAAACCCTCACCTTTGAGCAGACATTGTCTTTCGGTTCCTCTCAACTTTTCTCTCCCTTCAACCTGCATTCAACCTGCATTCAACCCCGGGTTGTTGGAGCTTCAACTATCAACCTTCACTTCATTATTTTTGCACTACCATCGGTAACTCCCTTCTCTCATTCCGACATCTCTCGTTCATTTTTATTTTATTTTTCTTCTTCTTCCTTTTCTTCTGGTTTTACTCGCACAGACCCTCTCTTTTACTTGGTTTGCTTTGATTTTTTTTTTCACACACACACCCACTCTGTTTTGGTTGCCGTGCACACACACTCAGACCTTTCATCCTTCCTTGCGCAGACCATTGTCTTTTTTTTCCACTAGAGATTCTAGTGAATTTTGGGCTTAATTTATAGTGGGTTGCACCCATTCAAAGTGGTTCGAAGTTTTGTGACTCCTTTGGGTAAGCTTTTTCCGAAGCTTTTGGTAGTATTTGGATATTATGGTTGGATTGTGAAATGTGGTAGAGTGTTACTGATATGATTGTGGCGTTGATCAGAATGTGCACTACGGCAGTAAACTTTTGGCAATTTGTTACCTATGTAAATTTATGTTGTTTTGGTATTTATCTGTTGGATTGTGGTTGTTTATGATGGAAGTCTTGAAGTTGAGGAGTATGATTGTGTTGGGCGGTTTTGTGAGACTGTTTTTGACTAATAATTGGGACTGTTTAGTGTAATTTTTGGGTTATTTTTAGGTTGGTCGGGTTGGGTTAAGTGGTTGTTGGGTGAAAATTACTTGGTGGTGCTAGAATGAAAATATTGACGGTTTGAAGTGGGTTGTCCGGATTTACTTTATGAAAAATTTTAGATTAAAAAGGGGTTGATTTAAGCTTTATCAATTGAGCTTAGTGGTGTACCTATTTGGATTATTAATTATGTGGTACACATTTATTGTTTTAGGATGTGATACTGTTATAGGACAGATTCAAGGCATATATTGTACATGGAAGTCAAGTAAGCGGGGTTCATATACTAGTTTTGCATAAAAGAAATGAAATGTGGTTGACTTTGAAAATAAGCATGTTTGTTTTTTAAAAGAACTCTGAAAATGATCTCAGATGTTTATTCTACATATGCATAAATTCAATATAAGAGAAAGTATTTTCTGTCATAACTGGTGTAGACATGAGCTAATTTTGTGCATTCTGTTTCTGAACTATGCAAAAAGAGCGAATATGAAAACCTAAAAGTTTTGCTATGAGATGTTTTGATTCCGTTTATTTCAAACATGTGAAAGGAAATGATCTGAAGCTATTCAGTATTTTGTTTTGATATGTGTGTCATCTGAAAACTTTAGCATGAAGTTCTGATTCTGTATCTGAATGTGATCTGTTTCTGATAATGTTTCGTTCTGTTTCTGTTAAGGCCTAGCCATGGGTATAATAGTGGTTTATAACCCTACCACGGGGGTGAAATATGGTATACGGCATAACCACGAGTATAATGGTAGTTTATAACCCTACCACAGGGTGAAACATGGAATACGGCCCAGTCATGGGTATAATGGTGGTTTATAACCCTACCACGGGGATGAAACATAGTATACGGCCCAGCCATAGGTATAATGGTGGTTTAGAACCCTACCACGGGGGTTAAACATGGTATTTGTCCCGATGTGATGCTATGAGATTAAATGAATATAATGTTTCAGTTTGGATATGTCAATGGATTATCCTTTTGGGAATAAGTTTGTCTTTTTGGAATCTCGCTCTATTGTTTTTGTATCAAGTTTTGTTTATGCATTCGAAAGTAAATATGTTGTTTCTGCATTCTGAAAATAAATATTTTGTTTGCATACAGAACGTGATAAATGCTCATGTTTACATGCTAGTATATGATCTCTGCTTGCTGAGTTGTTGATAACTCGCCTCTTAATCTTCATAATATTTTCAGATGACATTGATGGTTCAGATGAGGATCAGTATTAGAGTTTGTGGACAAGATTATCCATGAATAGTTATTGGGTATCTCGCGATATTAGTACTGTTGTTGGATGTTATTTATTTATTAAATTGATTTCAATGGATTTAAACGGTTTATGGAGACTTATGTTAATTTTATTTTTTTCTAGTTTGTTATTTGAGACATGAAGAAAAGTTGATATTTTATTTGGGTTGTGATATTGAGGATTTGATATGTGGGTATGTACGGTTTATTAAATTGAAGTATTTACGTTGTTTTGAAGATTTGGAAGGATATATTCTTGATTTTGGAAATACATTAGTATTGTTAGAGTTAATTATCAGATTATATGAATTGACTCTCTAGACCCTCGGGATTGGGGTGTTACACTTACCATCGTTTTACTTCGCAGTGATCAGAGAACTCGAAAACCCATACATTAAGCTAAGCTCATGGGGGTGGATAAGGTTGAGTAGTCGTAACGGATTGGTCGGAAGTCAAAGCTGAAGAGGTGAAAGTAGGGTTTTTCTGGTCTGCATCTGAAGGGAAAGCTTATATAATGAAGTCACATTTTGGCACCAAAGGTGTGCTCTGCCAAGTGACTATGGAAGAAATTAATTCACAACTAGAGTGGGAAGGTCAAAATGAGATGGTCGGATTCAAGATTGGTCATTCTATTAAAAAAAACTCATAAATAGAGTTCCAACCTTTTGTCAAAAATAGCCCTAAAATACTCTTGTCAGAACTGTATTGCAAAAGGAAGACAAAGATGACTTCATAAAAAAAAAAAAAAAAAAAAAAAAGTAAATAGAAAGAATTGACCTAAAACGAAATGATATAGGCAGGCGGTAGAACCGACCATATGCATGTATGATATGCAAAATAAATTCAACAAGTAAATAAACATAAACATATTCATAAACTTTCAAGATAATTACAAAGTTTATGGCACAAGGTAGAGCGTTATTTGCTCTTGGTTGGGTTGAGAGAAGGTAGGCAGAAACTTACAAGGGAAGAAATCTCTGGAAAAATCTCTGCCTAAGAATGAAATGAGGTTCTCCTTTTATAGATGAAGGAGTCCCTGTTTACAAAGTATCCGTGAATCACAGTTGTCATTACTGTTTAGTCACGGGTAAAGCAAAAGTAAAAGTAAGTCCGTGAGTGAACAGTGTTAGTACTGTTTAACCACGAGTGTCATGATTGTGTCTGGCAGCGGCTGCTGCTTTCGGCACAAAACGACAATTCTGATAAAGGAGACCGGTCAGTGGGTCTTCTTTGAACTCAAGTAGTGGTCTGACAAAGGGACTTGTCATTAGTCTCTTTTGTCTAGTAGCAATTATTCTTCTTCTGAGTAGAACCCAGAGTTACAGAAGACATTGCTGTAAGAAGCCTCTGATGCAGTGTCTGAATCTTCATCTTCAGATTTGCTTTGAGACTTTGATAGTGATTCTTTAAGTATGTTGATTAAATCCTTCTTTTTAAGTCCATCAAAGATGTCAGTTTTCTTTTTAGACTTAAAGGATTTAGAGGATGAACTGTCCTTTACCCCCCGGATTTTGTTGGAGATGCAGGGGCCTGAATTAAGGGATATTCAGGAGCATTGGATGGTCCAGCCATGATCTTTGGAAATTCTTTTTTATCCTGCAGATTAAATGCAGCTTGTGGAAAATCCTTGATCAATAAATCAACAATTTTATCAGTATTTGCAAATTTATCCCACCATTTGGTGAAATAAACTCGTGTCATCACATCACCATTTCTTTCATAGTTCCATTTAAAGATCCACGGGAGGTGGTATCTTTTACAGAAGTGTAAGGAATGATGAAATTTTTTAGAATGTTGATCCAAAGTTGGATCAACAATTTTTGAGTAATGCTGGTAAGCTGTAAAGAGCTCACCAGGAAGATTTTCTGGAATTAATCCATATTGGTTCCATCATTGAACGAACCAAAGTGGAAAAGTTCCTTTGAATTTGATATCAAATTTTATGAACCAAGAGTGGCTCATATCAGGGGTTTGGAAGAACATGAAGCGCTTCCAGGCATCAATGTAATCAAAATAAGAAAAAGCAGTGTCTGTTTTCTCAAGTCTTTTGGAAGTAGATGGGTTGGTTCCCCATTCTGCTTGAGTAATGACTCGATGAATATGAGCACTGTGATAGATGAGTTTTTTGGTGTCAACCTTGTCATAAATAGCTTTGATCACCAGAGAATTGGTAAGAAGGAGAATACTGGAATAGAATTGAAGATTTTTTGAGGAATCTTCAGGGATCCAGTGAAAATAAGTGGGAAAATAGGAGGAGCAAATTTTGAAAACATCTGTATATATTGTGTTGTTAGGCTCAATATGAAACAGATATGAAGCAAAATTCTTTTTCAAATATTCAGATTTTCCTTTTGGGAGGAAAAACTGAGGAACAATAGCAGTTTGGTTTTTTGACTCAATTGCTTTCGCATATGGGTCAAAAGTGGTAGTGACCGCAGACGAAAACGTCTGTGGTTGTACAGGTTTGCCGAGTGGCTTGAACCTGTTGGCAAGTTCCAGTGCTGAAGATACAGCACCAGTAGTAGAAGATCTAGCCTCATTCTTGATGAGGTTTATACTGGGCATTGGAGGTGGTGGATTCACCTTTTTGTCTCTCTCTCTTGTTTTCTTCTTGCTGGCCATGGTGTGGTTTCTGCAAGAATTCACGGGTGAGAAAGTCAGGGATAGAATTTTGTGTGCCTTTGATGTATTCGATATCAAAATCAAAAACACTTAAAATAGCTTGCCATCGTGCAAAAATATGTTTTGATGCAATGTTTTTAACATCTTTTTCTAAAACAAATTTAGCACTCATGCAATCAATTCTGACCAAAAACTTTTGGTTTAAAAGATCAGATTGAAATTTAGATATACATAGTACTATTGCCAAAATTTCTTTTTTAATAGTACTATACTTTTCTTGTGCAGAGTTCCAGGTTCTAGAATGGAAGCGAACAATTTGTTCAGATGAACCTGGTGAAACACATTGTTTCAGAATGCCACCATAACCAATGTCTGAGGCATCTGTTTGAACAATTTTAAAAGAATCAGAAGTAGGGATACTAAGGCACGGAAGAGTTTTGACATGTGCTTTGATTTTCCTTACTAAATTTGTATGAATTTCTGTCCAAGGAGGAGGATTAGAAAGAAGTCGTTTAAACAAAGGACGACATTGTTTCCTCATATCCTTGTAGAAATCAGCAACATAATTGAGAGATCCTAAGAACCTCTGCAATTGTTTTATATCAAGAATGACATCAGGGAATTTGTCAGCAAACTCGATAGCTCTTTGGATAGGCCTGATTTTGCCTTCAGAGATGTCATAACCAAGGAATCTAATCTTGGTTTGAAACAATTTAATTTTTGTTGCCGAAACAACAAGACCATGGAGTCTAATGATGTCAAGAAACGAATTCAAATGTTTCCAATGTTCATCAATAGATTTAGAGAAAATAAGAACATCGTCGATATAGACAATGGTAAAAGCAGAGAACGAATTGAAGATGTCGTTCATGATATTTTGGAATTCACTGGGAGCGTTCTTAAGGCCGAAAGGCATGACGTTCCACTCAAAATGACCAAAAGGGGTAACAAAGGCGGTCTTATACCTATCTGACTCGGCTATTTGGATTTGCCAAAAACCGGACTTAAGGTCAAATTTGGAAAAGACCACAGCATCACTCAACCTATGAATTAAGTCATTCTTATTGGGAATAGGGTACCTAATCCACTCCAAGACTTTGTTCAAAGGTTTGTAGTTGATAACTAGACGAGGGGTACCACGTTCTAGTTCTGCATTTTTCTGGACATAAAAGGCAGTACAAGACCAAGGTGACTTGCTTTTCCTGATAATGCCTTTATCTTGAAGATCTTGTATCTCCTTTCTGCAAAATTCCAAAGTCTTTCTATTCATCTGAACAGAAGTGGCTTTGGTTGGTATTTTGGATTCATCAAAACCTTTAATGTATGGGAGAGAAACTAAGTGTTTCTTCCTATACCAGAAAGCATTAGGTAAATCCGAACAAACATCTGTTATTAAACGTTTGTTAAAATCTTCAATTTTCAAAATTAAAAGAGAAGTGGATAATTGTTCAGAAATCTTTTTATATTTGATTTCCTGTTGGAGGAAATTCAAATGTTTTTGTTTTGCTAAAAACAAAGATTTCTTGCTCTTATCCGTATCAATTTCAAAACGGGAAGCAAAATGAAATCTTACCTTTTGACCAAAAGGGTCGGTAGTAATACCATCTTTTTCAGTCATACAGGGATACAAAGAGGAAATAAAAGGGATTCCCAAAATCACTTTGTCAGACATGTTTTTGACTAAAACAGAGGGAATCCGAAAACAAATATTATCCTGGCAAACATGAGCATTATTGAGCTCATAAGTAATGGTCATCTTTGAGCCATTTGCCGAGAATAATTTTTCGGTAGATTTTTCAAAATACTTGCTAGGAATGAGTCCTTCTTGAATGCAATTCAAGTCTGACCCGGAATCAATCATAGCAACAACAGAGAATTGAAAATCATGAGCAACAATAATATTAACACGTGAAAACCATTTAGGAGGAATGGTATGACGAATTAAACAAATCTGGTTGTCGGCAGGAATATCCTGTTGACTAGAACCAGCCTCAGTTTGCTCATTGTCAGAAGGAATATCTTGATCAAGTTGTTTGTCAATCTTGATTAATAAAAATTCTTGTCTTAAAACTTCGTTCTCAGATTTGAGGTTATTTATTTCAGATCTGAGTTCTACAATTTCTTTTTTGACAGAATTTATTTCATGTTGTAAATCAGAAACAGAAATATCCTTGGATTTTTTCTTTGAAAATCTTTCCAAGGTTTCTTGAAAATTAATCCTTTGATTAGAAGGTTCTGGATCTTTGCGAACCATTACCTTCTTTAGCTTTAGAAGATATTCTTCTTTAAGCTCAGAATTAGTAATTTGGGAAATAAGGGTTAGCAAAAGGTTTTCTTGTTCTTCAGACTTAGTCAAGACATTGATTGTCTTTCCTGGTGTCTTACAACAAGTAGCATTACAATTGCAACCCAGCTTTAGATCAGATGGTTCATGATTATCAGTTTCAGAGTGATATTCGGAATCACTAGAACTGACTTCAAGAGTATCCGATGATGAAGACGATTATATTTCTAGGAGTCGAAATAGTTCTTCTTTATCATGGTTACCAATATCCAACTGATTAAGCTTTTTCATAATTTTTTGGGCTTTCTTGGGACATTTATCTGCAAAGTGTCCAGTCTTGCCGCATATAAAACATTTTCCTGAAGAAACTTCCTTAGTATCATTTTTCTTGGAAAATGACTTAAAAAAGAGTTTTTTGTGAGGTTTTTTATAAAATTCATCACGGGGTTTTCTCCTGAAACCATCATGAGGTTTATAAATTTTGTGCTTTTTTCTGGATGAAGCAATATTAGGAAGACCGAATTGTTCACAGAAAGTGCCCATTTCGTATTTGGCCTTCTTATTATTTCTCATCTGTTCTCGAAGCATTATTTGATCATGACACATACTAATGCCAAGTTTCTTAACACCATCACGAGGTTTATAAATTTTGTGCTTTTTTCTGGATGAAGCAATATTAGGAAGACCGAATTGTTCACAGAAAGTGCCCATTTCGTATTTGGCCTTCTTATCACCATAAGTGTAATCCTCATAGTTAAGTAATCCAGAGGCATGAGTAAGTTCTTCCTTGACTTTATAAGCAAATAGCCGAGGTAATCCATCAATGAATTTCTCCTTCCAGTAAGGCTTCTGACTATCGTCGCGAAGCATTACTCGAGAAATAAAAACATCTTGGTACCATCTGTAATCAGACATCTGACGACATCTTAGATTATTCAACTGGTCGCTGACGCGGCTAGTTATATTGGATGGTGTCCCAATAAAATGTTTTAAAATAGTATAAATCAAAGTATTGATGCCATCAGGATGAGCCATCCCAATAGCTTCGTCAAAAATAGGTAAACCTTCCTCATTGCGTTTTACCGCATTTTGGATGGTTTCTCTAGTATCATTGGTGAGGTACTTATCCCACCAATTTCTTAAAACACCAGTAAAACCTTGAGTTAAAATCCTGACAATATCTGGTTGCCTAATGTTATTGTTGATATAAGCATTTGCAACCATAGACATTTTACTCATGGTATTGATGATTTCTTGTTCTGAGAATCCATCAATATTCCATTCGTAAACTTTGTCGGCAGAGTAAGAAGATTGGTTTTGGAAAACCTTCTCCTCAAACTGTAAATCAGGAGGTGTAGGTCTGGAGTACCAGTTTTTCGTCAGACTCATGGGTTTGGGTCCTTTTGAAGAAAACCTGGCAATTTCCAGGTTTTGAAAATTCTTTTCAATCAAATCAATATCCTTATCTTCAGAAGATTCATCGTTAGAAGATTCTTCCGAAGTTTCTTCAAGAACAACTCCATCACCATTACTGTTAAGAGTGCTGGTGGAGGGTTGATCTTTCTTTAGATCAGCATCATTTGGTCAATTTTTTCCAAAGTTTTGGCCTGAGGGTTTTGAAAATTTACTTTAGGCCTTTCTTCGGGTAAACTGATCAAAGGTTTTTCAATCTTTTTCTTAGGCTGATCCTTGAAGAAATTCAAAGGATGTTCTGTTTTAAAAACAGGGTTAGAAGTAAAAATAGGCTTTTCAACCTTTTCTTCAATCCGATCTAACTGTTCTCCGATCGTATGAAGAGCAAGATTCGCAAAATTGTTTTGAGAAATAATCTTTTTTGCTTCTTTTAGAATCTTGTCCTTTTCTGGATCTTTTGAAACAGTATCAGAAAGTTTAAAGGGTGAAGCAATTACTTCATTTCCCTTAACAGGAATAACAATAGTCTCTAAAGGAGGATGACTAGCTTGGATGATAGTCCTTCCTTCTTCTTTGACAAAATCATTTTTAACAACATTTAAAGTATTTTTAGAAACATAAGTGTTCTCCGCAAAGTCTAGAAGAGAAATATGTTGTTGAAGCTTATTCATTTCTTCATTCCATTTGCGTTTAACACGTTGTTTTTCTGGATCAGAAAATTTTGCAAGATAGGCTTTACGTCTTTGCTTATTTTCTAGTGCAGCAAAATCTTTTAAAAGAGCGGGTAAATCAATTTTAAAAGATTTATTTAAAACATTTAAACTATGATGAACAGGTGCAACAGGGGCTTGCATATCTGAAGCAGTTGGCGACATAGAAGACGTATCTTCTTTGTCTGCTTCATCATTTATGTCCTGGTTTTTTGAAGAACCAGCTGCTCCTTGTGCAGTATAAAAAGCAGAAGTAACTTGAGAGGACGTAGAAAGTCCTTTCATTTTTAAAGCAGGTTTTGTAGGTTGAACCGTTCTCACCGAATCTTCAAGAAATTGATGGAGTTTGATATCATTTCTTGGATTGATCTGAACAGGATCAACAAAACTAGATCTGGAACCAGCAAAAGAATTTCTTCTTCTACTAGAGGTTTCAGATTTATCAAAAGAAATTTTAACAGTTCCATCCAAATATTGCTGGATGATGTCAACATCAGCACCTGTAGCAATATTTTTAGGAGGCATGGGTATTTCTTGTTCCAATATCCATTCATTGGGAAGAGTTATGTCATCCCAATAAATTCTTTTTGGAATTTTGATATCCACATCTGAAGTGCTACTCTGGATCATGAGAGTATGCTTTTCAGAGGGTTTTGCAATGACTTTTGGATCTAAATTCGTTTTTAAAAGACGATAATAAATCCTGAAAATTAAAGCAAGAGGTTGACTTCCTTCAATCATATGATATCCAGAAGTTAAAATGTTTAAAATCAAACATTTCATAATATGTTTGTCTTTTAAGGACAATGTTATGTTTGGAAAACAATCAAAATGGACTGGTCCTTCTGATAAAGAAGATTGGACCATTCCGAGGATGCTATCCTCAAATTTGAGGAATCTACCATCTCTTAAACAGAAAAGAACAGAAGCATTAATGCCTAGCCTTGTCAGAGGCTTAGCAGCAATCTGGACAGAACTTATATGAATATATTTATATCCCTCTTGAATGTATTTCAAAATGTCATCTTTGTTAAGAAGATAACATTTTTCATGGGATTTAGATATACTATAGGTTTGTTCAACTGTTCGAACATTTAAAGTTTTTAGAAAAGTATTTTTCAACCAAGTGGTTTGATATATAGAAGATGGTTTAATATCTGGGATCTTCCACGACCCTAGATCAGGAGATGGCTCTTCTCCAAAAGAGCAATCTTCTTCATTGACAATATCAGGTTGCAGGGCTGACCTGGAACTAACTGAGGAATTACTCCTCCCCCACATTCGCCTATGTTTGTCCTCCATCTACAGGGTGGATATCATCTCTCTCACCTGGGAACTTACCGTTTGAGAGGCTACCCCAACTGAACCACTATCTGCCCAACACGCCAACCTAGGCTTCACAAGGGACTTACCTGGATTCAGTTAAGCTACTCTGACCCGATCCTGAACACAGGGTACAAGAAGCAAGCTCGCACCGAGTAGAAGAAAAACAAACAGAAGAAAATGCAAAGGAAAAATAATTTACAACAGATAGATACCAGAATGGCTCTAATACCAATACGAGCGGAAGGGAGAAAGGAAGGGAGAATTTGATAGATGCACTATTAAAGGCAGGCGGTAGAACCGACCATATGCATGTATGATATGCAAAATAAATTCAACAAGTAAATAAACATAAACATATTCATAAACTTTCAAGATAATTACAAAGTTTATGGCACAAGGTAGAGCGTTATTTGCTCTTGATTGGGTTGAGAGAAGGTAGGCAGAAACTTACAAGGGAAGAAATCTCTGGAAAAATCTCTGCCTAAGAATGAAATGAGGTTCTCCTTTTATAGATGAAAGAGTCCCTGTTTATGAAGTATCCGTGAATGATAGTTGTCATTACTGTTTAGTCACGGGTAAAGCAAAAGTAAAAGTAAGTCCGTGAGTGAACAGTGTTAGTACTGTTTAACCACGAGTGTCATGATTGTGTCTGGCGGCGGCTGCTGCTTTCGGCACAAAACGACAATTCTGATAAAGGAGACCGGTCAGTGGGTCTTCTTTGAACTCAAGTAATGGTCTGACAAAGGGACTTGTCATTAGTCTCTTTTGTCTAGTATAATATTAATCCAACTCTAAAAAGTTTTAGGGGTTAGAGAAATGTCGGTTTCTTTTTTTTTTTTTTTCTTTGTTTTTTTCATATAAGTTCCAACAGAAGTTTAAGAAAGTTAGAAACCTTCGAAAGAAATGGACCATAACTTAATAATAAATTAAGTCATGCCATACTGACCATTTTGCAAGAAAATCATGGGAGGGCTTGCGTGAGGAGTGTAAAGTATGATATAAGGAGGTCTGAGAATTTGGGGAGAATAAAACTTGGAATTTTTTAGAGCGAAATTCAAGGGTAGCTAGCGATGATCAAAGCATTCGCAGTGAAGAGAGTTGAAATTTATTTCCTCAACTCCTATACGTGTTAATATCATATATAAGATAAATATCTTCAGATGGAGATAAAATAAACGAGCTCCAAATCTTCCAACACCATTCCAACCAAACCAAACAAACGGACCTATAAATTCATCCTCACAATATATACTTAAAACCTCATATACATGATTCGAACTTGTATTTAGATTTGTGTTAACCAAAATCAATCTCAACGACCATTAAAGTCCACCCAAGTCATAATCGAAACCAACTTGAATAAAGGCTAATCTACTCAGTCCGATATTCCATCGTATCCACCAACAACCTATCAAAACAATTACATCACTTCCAATGGCTTCTTGTACCTTTATACTTAGATATGACAAAAATCATGTCCGACATTTCACAACTCTATACACTCATATCTAACCAGAATCATTTCTTACAACCTTCAAATCTTATTAAAAGTTTCTTAAAATCTACGGAAGCTAAAACCTTAAATCTCAAAGGAATTTTCTTAATGTCTACAAAATTCAAACCTTAAAATCTTATCAACAATACCTCTTAAAGTTTGCAGAATCCAAAATCATAAATCTCATAAAAATCATTTCTTAAAGTCTGCAAGATCAACCACCTCATATTACCAATTCATACTAAAGCCGGCAGAATCTAAACCTTAGCGTTTGATCAAAACTTATATGCTAAAATACACAAAATCTAAAACCTTGATCCTTATTCAAAATCCTCTCTTAAAGCTGATGAATCCTAAAACCTTAGATCTCATCAAAATCATCTCTTAACGTGAAATCTGAAACATAAAATCTGAAAAGTATTTCCTAAACAGCGCAGAAATCCAAAACCTCATTTTAAAGTCTACATGTTATGAGAATCATTTTTAAAATATGCAGAATTTCTTAACCTCGTATTTCCAAAAACTCAATCCATAAAGTCTGCAAAACTTCAAACCAAACTCTTACACCAACTATAACACTCCCGGTCCAGGATGGGTATGAGAGTTACTTTTTGTCAATTAAAATCATATCTCAACCAAACGGTCGTAGACTCCAAATTTTCAATGACGCATAGGATTCACTGTTTCAAATCAACTATTCCAATATGATTAATCTAAACACCACAAAATCTCAAAATAAACATCAACCTTCCAAAATACCAAGTTGACTAATAGAACTATTGAATAAAATTCTCCAATAACCAAAGTACCTTATTTGTACTTAATCCACTATAATCACGTAGTCTTATACATGCTTTCTATTCTTAATCCCTAGTTGAAAGCAAAGAACATATACTAGTATGTTCTTAATCCACTACTCTTGATATGGGGTGAGTTATCAACAACTCACTAAGCAAATAATACATACTAGAATGTAAATATGTGCCTTTCAGATAGTTAAGAATGCAAAGACAAAACATTTCATTTTCAGTATGCATATCTCAAAATCATGTTATCAGAAAAATCAGAGTGACATTTCAAACTATTCATATTCAAAAATTAGCACACAAGAAAGAAAACGTAGAAAAACACTTTGTTTCCAAAATAGGTGCACTAATATCATAGATGTTGGTAGCAACTATATAACAGAATTATAATCATCATATCAGAACCAGAATCATAATAGAATCAGAAAGTCATGTCAAATGTTTTTTATATGCATATCATATCAAACAAAGTGCTGAACATATTCATATCATTTTCATATAATCAAAAACAGATTTTGAACATTTTCATATAACATGTACAAGCTTTCCAGATTTCATACTCACCCTTTAGAACATTTTAGAAACAGTATATCAAAATATTCCTCATGTCTATACCAGTTATGCCAGAAAGCATTTTCTCTTTGATATAGATTTCATAAAGTAATGCAGAACACATAACTGAGATTTTTTTCACATTTTTCACAAATAAATGTCAGTTCATTTTCTTTTTACGCAAAGTCTAGCATAGGAACCCCGCTTACCAGAACTTTTTAATTTCTTTGAATTTTGTCACAACAGTGATAAGGGAGTATCAATCATCACCTATAAAATAGTCATGCAACTTCTGTAAGTTTCCAATTGCACACATATTTTTATATTTAAGCTTAAAATACTAAAATAACTTATTTTTTCTAAAATCTTCTAGAATTCTCGTAACCCAAAAGTATCATCGCTTCCCAATCTAATCGATAAACACTTAATTTCTCGAGCTAATACTTTAAATTCTACATCATTTCTGTAAAATAAGTGCATGGCTAACATATTTACTTAATTAAAATTAAGCCCATGTAAAATACATCTCCAACTTAATACCCACCTAACATAATCCCAACTTATACACAAGTTTATTTTAAAAATCAAACCCACAATAGGATAGACTCAATGTAAGTCCAGCCCAACGTAAACAGTCCAAACAGGCTTGACCGATTCAACTACAAGCTCCATGTGCAATTACCCAGCCCAAGTTTAATGTTGCATTTGTTTTTATAGTTTAGTGAACTACACGACACATAGAGCGGCACTTTTGAAATCACACTAACTATGGCTACGCATCTATACTACGGGAATCTCGCAAAAAGCAAGAAAATAACATCGACAAGGGGAGAGCACCGTGCTACGGAGGTTTGAGTTTATGTGGGCTTCCAACCTCGGCTTACATCAATGGCGGCCAACTGGGTTGAGGTCAATGGAGGTTGAGCTCGAGGGGGCAATGAAACCTCGTGACGGCTAGAACCCACTAGAAGACCACGATGGAACAAAAACACACCGCTCGGATAGGGGACGACGGAATGGATCTAGGCTCAATGGAAGGAGGACCTGTCGGCATATTCTGTGACTACCCGAGAGTTTCGACGCCCTTTAGTGTTTCTTGGTTGTTTCCAGACGGTTTCCAGCGTGTGGTAGTGGCTGAAGTATCTGTCTGGAAGGGCTATGCATGGCTTGGGGGTGCTCTGTTTCGGGTGTATGAAAACAGAGGCTGGGTTGTGCAGGGTGGCAATGATGAGGTTTCTTTGGTTGGGTTTCTGCGGGTTTTGTTTCCGGCTGTGGAAGAGCACGCAGCAGTTGGTTTCAGCCGTGTGGGTGGACATTTACGATGGTTGGTAATGGCAAGAGGGGTTTGTGGCGGTTGTGTGGTCTTCATGTTCTTGGAACCGAGAGGAGACTAGCGGTTTGGGGAGGGAAGGGCAGCAGCGTGGTGGCTGCCGAAAGAGACGTTGATGCTGGCTTCATGTGGGAGATGGTTGGTTCACAGTATTCCGTGAGAGGAGGTGCTTCGTCTGTTTTGAGGTGGCTAAGGTGAGGCTGTTGGAGGTGGTTGTCATGGTATGAAGTCAAGGAGGAGATGCAAATGGTTTGAGGTTGTTCTGTCGTTGGAAAGCAAAATTGAGCAACTGAGTGGGTTTTCTATGGGTCTCGGCAGGGTTGTGGTGTGTTGCCGTGTTTGTTGGGTGGTTGTTGGATGTGGAGACCTTCATGCTTGGGCCGGGGGTTGGCCGACGTGGGATCTGGCCTTGGCGTGTGAACGTGGGATGCAGCTGGTTGTTGACTTGGTTCACAGTGGCTTGTCAAAGGAAAGACTGCTGTGAGTGGGATTATAGGGAGAGATATAGAGGGAAGGAAAAACAGAGCTTAAAGTTTTACCTCAAAACGATGTGGTTTCTTCGAGTGAGCTAGGCTTCTCCACGAGCTTGGGCCTGGGTGTTACGGGAATTCTAGTAGTCTCATAATGTCACAAATTGAGAAGTTTAGTGCTATCCTCGGTATATTCCCAAAATTTATCAAATCTTGATGAAAAATAAGCAGTTCAGATTCCAACTATATAGGAAGGAAGAGGTGTTTTCTAAATTTACTGGATTGTTTAAACCAGCAATCGATCAATCACGCAATTAATAAATTATATCAAAGGAAATAATCAACACATCAATATTGGTAACAAAGTAGAAACTCATTTGAATAAGATATTCAAAATCTAAAATCAATCTGGATGTAGGTCACCACCTAAAATTCACTATAGAGATTGAGTTTGTTACAACCAATTTAAAAACAGTTACAAAACCCTTGAAGTAACTAAATCTAGCTTGCAACACCATGACTATCCCACTCTATCTCTGTACCCTGGCAACTCTGGACCACCGGCCTTTCTATAATTTTACCACAAGAACCAACTCCATCGCTACATCAATGTCCACACCAATGGACTCAACAACACTCAAATATATGCACAATATGATGGAAGTTTATTTATCAAGAGAGAATCAATCTTCAATGCGCAATGAATCTCCTTAGGATTTTCTATAAAAAAAAAAATACAATCAATATGGCAGCTCTAGCCTCTATCCACGCCCTACAAGTTGTGCATAGTGTTTTATATATACTTAGGATTTGAAAATACCACTTAAAGAGTTCAAACCCTAGTCAAAAATCGATTCTCGAGATTTTTGCTCGAGCAAACTATCGAGAGACTTTTCTGTCTAGTTTTTGACCCCATAAATGTTAGAATTTGAAGATCCCTTTAACAATAAATTTGTAGATAATTGAATTATCTTTCCAAAGAGATAAATATCATCTCTATTTGAAATGGGAATTAAAAGTTATTACTGATTTACTCCGGCTCAATCGATCTTATTAGATTTTGCGAATTTGTAATCTTTGTTCTTTTTGTTCCAATTGCAACCGAGACCCTACTCAACAAATTTATAACTCAATTGGACTAAGTTTTGTCAAAAGAACATACCATCATATCATTTTTACACTGACACTTGAGATATTGAATTGTCAAAGATTGATCAATTTAATAACATACCCAACAACCAAAAGTCAAGAGCAACTCATAAAGAATGAGTGTAATCTCCTGTAAAGAAATAACAGAAATGGTCGCAAGGGGGATGATGAAGCAAAAGTAGTGATGGCATTCAACAAATTGACCGGCTTAAAATTTGATTGCTTACCAAACCTCACAAGATTTTGCTCGGGAAGTTATTCTATTATGTTCCCATATTTGGAGGAAGAATTGTGAAATGAAAACTTTCTGTCATGAGTCCTAAGCACACCAAAGCTAGAAAGTGTACAAGCAACGAGAGGAGATAAATCACATGCTATTGGAAGCATGACCTAAATACCACCATACATTTGCTTTGGGAGGAGAAACTAGTTTGATAGCCAGCAATTTATTCGGAGAAAGGCAAGTCATGTATTATTATTCAACACATTATTTTTTTAGTACTAATTAATCGATTTCTAATCTATAATCCTCCGAAAAGTTGCCATAGTAAAATATTATTGTAATATTCTGTATCAATTTATTTTGTAATATTTTTTTGTGCAATTATTTTGCTTTTGTTTCGAAGATGGACATATTATTTATTCCCCCTTTTCTTACATTTTTCACAGCCTAAATATTTCTCCAATCCTATTCAACAACAGCCAGTTCAACTAATATCTTGGTCTAAGCCATCACAGGGCAGAGTCAAATTAAACACGGTCGGGAGCAATTTGGGGGCTGGGGGAGTGATTTGGAATATGCAAGGCTCTGTTTTGTTGGCATTTTCAATGAATCTAGGATATGATGATAGTATCCAAGCATAATTGAGGGCATTATTGGAGGGTGTTAAACACAATAAAAAATTAAATTTGTCATCAGTAGATATTGAAATGGACTCAAAGGTTCTCCTGTCGTAGTTCCAGAAAACTCAATGCGGCAACTGGTATTTGGAGGATTATTAGGAGGAACTTCGAAGAGTCGCTTTCAACAATGGACTGCAAGATATCTCATATTTTTAGAGAAGGAAATGCAGTTACAGACTGGTTAGCTCTACAGGGTGCAAGAGACGCATATGCGGAATGGAGAAACATGCGTGAGCTACCTTCTTTGATGTGGGGCTTGATCAGAGTTGATAAATGGGGTCTTTATTCAATTCGGTGCAAGAGTCATGGTGCATGGTTTTAATGATGAGGTGTTTTGCGTGAGCACACCGTACGTAAGATTGTATTTAAAATTGGCTAAAAATATACTCTAGGAATACTTGAGAACTCTTATTAAGCGTTATGAGAACGCTTATAATTGAGACATAATCCATACTAAAAATATTTTATCTATAGAATATGAATAAAAATTTAAAAAAATATATTTTTAGCCTATTGTCTATTTTCATGGATTTACCACGTTTATAAATATTTTACAACTTTTTTTTTATAAAGTGGAAAGTTTCAAAATAAATAAACTTTAACAAGATGACGTCACTTGGCTCTGATTGGTTCTAAATAGCTTCTAAAATAATTGCGACATCACCCTAGCTGGCATGGAAATCTGGTCTAATCCCACATGCAACTCTAATTCTCTGAAAAAAAATTTTGCCTCGTGCATGCCAAAAAAGAAAAAGTAGAAAAGTGGTCTCTCAATCCCTATCTTTTCTTTCCAAAGTTCCATCTCTTGTAAGAGCATTAAGATTGACTTTCTAGTCTCTTTCAATTTTTTTTTTTAATTTTTTTTCTTTAATCACATTTAGAATCTTAAATAGGAATATGATTTAAGTAATAAAATTATAGGTTGATATTATAATAAGATCTATAAAGACCTCCTGTTCAGGGGGGGGTCCTCTCTTTCTCTAACAAAGGCGGGGTTTTTTTTTTTTTCTCTATGCTCCTAATGAACATAGAGGTTTGTCTCTTCGATCATCCTAATCTGGAGAGTGAGGTTGTTGCTATGGCTTTGCTCAGCTATGGAGGAGGAACTTTCCCATCTTTAGGAGGGCTTAAGTTAACAGAGGAGGAACAACAAGAAATCTATCCCCCAGATGAAGAGGTGCTGCTATCACAAGAAATATGTCAGGCTTGTCTTGTTGCATTGGTGGTGATAGATAAGGAAGTAAACAAAGGGGCATTCAAAGCTACAATGACAAAGGTTTGGAAAACCGAAGGTGGCTTGACCTTCAAGGATGTAGGAAGAAACAAGTTTCTCATCGAGTTTCATTACAATGCAGTTAAAACCAAGGTGTTAGTAGGACAGCCGTGGTCTTTTGATAGGAACTCGGTATGCCTTCAGGAGTGTGTAGGCAAGGTTGCTTTAAAAGATGTTGACTTCTCCCTATAACCTTTCTAGATCTAGTTTCACAACCTCCCTTTTGCAAGTATGAATAGAAGGATGGGAGAGAAGTTGGGGGCCAGCGTAGGCAGTGTTATGATGGTGGATGTGGATGACAAAGGAAGGGCCTAGGGTGGTGTCCTACGTGTAAAGGTGCTGCTAGACATATCCAAGCCTCTGGTAAGGGGACGTGTTATTAACATGGGTGACTCGCGCATCTGGATTCCATTCAAATATGAACGTCTGCCCTCATTCTCCTTTCACTATGGAGTACTATTGCATTCAAAGTCTAGCTGCTCAAGACAAGTTTATGATGGTAGAACTCGTGAGGGCCTTCAGCTTCAATATGGACCTTGGCTTAGGGCTGGTCCTCTATCCAAACATTATCATCTCCATCCTCAAGCAAGTAACCAAGATAGGGGTGAATCAGCAAACAGCCGACAAGGTAGCTCCGATGATAAGTGGTATGATATGGGCGGGAACAACAATTTTTAGAAGACAACGGATACCATGGGAACAGATCCATGAGAAAAAAGTGCAACCATGCTGTTATTAGGACGTGTTAATCATCTGCTTTTTACATATGACAGCCTTGTCTTCTGCATGGATCAGCTTTTGGAATGGAGCAAATTGCATAGCATTTTAAGCTCCTATGAACAAGCCTTTTGGCCAGAGGCTCAATCTTAGGAAGACTTCAACCTTCTTCAGTAAGAACATGAAATAAGACATCCAACAATCAATCTTGGCTACTGCATGGATTCAAATCTCGGGTCCTTTTGACAAATTTATTGGTCTACCCTCATATGTAGGCAATAACAAATCAAGGGCTTTCACCCCATCTTGGATAGGATCAAAGCTCAAATGAGTAGCTGGAAAACCAATCTACTTTCACAAGCAGGTAAGGAAATTTTACTGAAGGCAGTTATCCAAGCTAAACCCACATATTGCATGAGAATCTTCCTAATTCCTAAATGTATCTTGAGAAATATAAACAAGTTCATGCAATCCTTTTGGTAGGGGTTAAGAGACCAGAAATCCAAGATGCATTGGCTTAGCTAAAAGGGCATGGGAAATTCAAAACAGGAGGGGGGGACTTGGCTTTAGGGACTTCAAAGACTTCAACAAAGCTCTCCTGGCAAAACAAGGCTGGAAGCTTCTCGCCAACCCCTCCTCACTTGTAGCTCAAGTTCTCCAAGCAAAGTACTTTCCTTTAGCCGATTTCTCCACTGCAAAAGTTAGGTTTGGTGACTCTTTTATCTGGAAGAGCATTATAGTAGCCAAACCTCTACTACTTGAAGGCCTTCTATGGAAGGCAGGGAATGGACATAGTGTTAAGATATGCTCAGTTAAATGGATCCCTTCTCCATCTTCATTTAAAATCCAATCTCTCCCCAAGATCGTACACCCTGAGGCAACAGTTGTCTCACTCATTACTCAAGACACCCACCACTGAAATCTACCTTTGATCCAAGATATCTTCAGTCTAGCTGAGGCTACAACTATCTCAAAACTCCATATTTGTCCCTACAATAGCAATGACAAGTTGGTTTGGATGTGCACTGCCAATGGGAAGTTCTCTGTGAAATCTGCTTACCATCTTCAAATGTCCCTGAAAATAGTTAGCTTGAGGCAAGCTTTAGAGCCCGTAAACAATCCTGTGTTGTGGCATCACATATGGAAAGTCTAGGTCCCAAACGTTGTCAAAATGTTTCTGTGGAGATCTGTCAAAATGAATCTACACAGGAGGAAGGTTATTGACTCACCATTGTGTCCAGTTTGCCTCACTTCCCCTGAGACCACCTCCCATGTCCTCTGGTCCTGTAAAGCAACTCAGGATGTTTCGAGTTGCAATTCAAGAAGGCTTAAAAATTGCAGCACTGAGGAGGCCCCCTTTAATGTAATTCTGGAGCAGCTTCTTTCAACTCTACCTGTGGAGGAACATGCTGTTGTGGCATTCACAACAAAGCAGCTTTGGCATAGGAGGAATAAATGGGTTTTTCAATCTCAGTTCTCTCCTACTCAACAAGTTACTAATCTTGTCTCCATAAGCATCTCAGAGCTGCAAATATTAAAGGGCTTCCAACAAAAGAAAGACTCCCAGGCACAACTCCCACCCAAGTGGAGCAAGCCTCCCTCCACTAAACTGCTACAAGGTAAACTGGGACACAACCATTGACAAAGTTAACTGCAGGGTGGGCATTGGTGTATTAGTCAAGGATTGGGATGGTCAGGTTATTGCTACTCTAAGAACCTCTCATGCATCCTTCCTTGGGAGAAGCTTTGGCAACACTGAGAGCAATCCAATTCTATTTAGAGCTTGGCCTCACATTTGTCATTCTTGAAAGGGATTACATGCACGTGGTAAATGCCATCAAAGGAAGGGACGAAAACTGGAGCATAGCTGGTTTAATCATTCAAGACATTAGGTTGTTGTTAGCTCAAATTCGATCTTGGTAAGTATTTCATGTCCCTAGACAGGCCAATGCAGTGGCCCATTGCCTGGCCAAGAGCTCTTTAGAAATTTCTAAGGACTTAATTCATGTAGAGGATTACCCTCATTGTATTCACAACCTCCTTGGTTGATTTTATTAATATGAAGCAATCATTTATCAATAAAAATAATAAAATTATATATGATTAAGTATAAGAAAGTTAAGATAAAGAGTACTAAGGTTGTTTACTGACTTTATAGTAACTGCTTTCACAAAAATAAACATATATATAGAGTAATTGTATCACTACCCAAACTTTTTCTCCATATTTCTTTTAAGAATTTTTTCAAACTGATTTTTCTTATGAATATCATTTCGTTAAATTAAAAATAACTATGTCATTGTGCTAAAATGTGTTGATGCATTTTTTTTGACATGGTTGGAGCCTAATAATACAGTCGAGAAGCCCACAATAGTGGTTTGGGACATTGATACGGTGCTTAGATCGATGCTCATCGATAAAATAAATAACAAACAAAGCATATAAAAGATAAATAGAGAGACATATTTTTGTGGTTCGACATAAAAGTATACGTCCACGGGTTGTTGATGGGTGAAATCCATTAAACTTGATGATTGTACAATCTCTCATGACATCACCTATCTCTCAATACAATTGAGAAAATTAGGATTTCTGGAGGTTGAAGAATGTGACATCCTCCTTAAAAGAGAAGATTTGAGGAGTCTCTATGCGTAGTGAAGTCTCCTCCCAATATGAGGAGGTACCCTCCCTTTACAGAGGTCTTTTTCTATATTTGGAGTTGCTAAGTCATACTTGCCTTAAGCCGCTTTTCCCTTTTACATGTCTAAGTGTAATGCCCCTATCTCGCAGGGGTCGGAGAGTTACTCCTTGTCACTTAAACTCATTCCAACAATATATTTATAGACTCCAAATTCTCAATACCATATAAAAATTGTTATTTGAAACCATCTACCTCAATATAAAAATTATTATTTCAAACCATCTACACGACAAAATTATTTAATAGAATTCGTCAATACTCATAGAAGCCTTCTATACTTAATCCACTACGCTTATCATCTCACCCATGCTCGATAATCTTGATTCTCAGTTGAAATATTGAAATTATCTAAAAAATATTGTGGAGATAAGGGGTAAACTATCAACAACTCAGTAAGCAGAGAACATATACTAATATGTAAACATGAGTA
This sequence comes from Juglans mandshurica, assembly GCA_022457165.1. Classification (NCBI taxonomy): domain Eukaryota; kingdom Viridiplantae; phylum Streptophyta; class Magnoliopsida; order Fagales; family Juglandaceae; genus Juglans; species Juglans mandshurica. Next base: position 18,071,759 of record CM039629.1, read on the forward strand.
TTTATAGAGTTCAAAATGCGGAACAAACATTTACTTTCATAATGCAGAATCAAAACATGTTACAAAACATCAGTATGCAAAACTCATTTCTGAGGTTGTTTCAAGGTTTCTTTTCAAAACAAACATGCATATTTTCAAAATCAACTTTGGTCCTTTTCTTTTATGCAAAGTCTCGTATAAGAAACCCCGTTTACCTGCACTTTTACTTCTTTGAAAATTTTCACAACGTTGCTAATGGAATATCAATCATCACATATAAAAATAGTCATCATAGTCATCACGTACCTTCCATAAAGTTTTCATTGAACGCGTACTACGTGACTAACATCTAAGACATTAAAAGATCTATATTTCTCTAATGTCTAACACTCTTGAAAGCCAAAATGTCATCACTTCCCAACTTCATCGACATCCACTTAACCTTTCCGACTAATAAATTAAACTCTAAATTATTTTTGTAAAATAAAAAATATATGGCTACATGTTTATTCAATAAAAATTAAGTTAATGTAAAATGCGTCTTCACTTAATACTCACTTAACCCAATAAATCTAAATTATTCAATAAATTAAGATACATGTCTAATTTTTAAAAGTCCAATCCAGCCCAGTCTGTTGTAAATCATGCAACACCTATGGCTTATCTATTAAGAGCAATAACGTAAAAACATTTAAAAGGGTTGTCGAGGGCTTTGCAGATAATCACATGACCAAAGTGTTTTATGGCATTTTTTTCTTTGTAAATAACTTTAAAGGCATGTTGTGCTAATTTACGTAAAATGCAAAAGTCACTTTTAGATTGTAAAGGACAAATATTCATTAGAGATACCCAAGGGCTGTGCGACGGAGACTCACCGAGAGGGAGAGGCAGCTAGCAGCAAAGTGGTGGCTGGCTGGGGTTGACGGTGGAGCACGACGGCAGTAGTGCACTGTGAGGGAGAGAGAATGGAGAGAGAGAGAGCGAGAGAGAGAGAGAGAGAGAGAGAGAGCTCACCGAGAGGTAGAGAGGGGGCGTTATCCAGCTTGTTGGTGCACAGACTACAATACAGATGGGGAGTTTCACATGGTAGTCATGGCAACTAAGTGGCTGGGGGTGGCTGAGATCAAGACAGAGTGGGGAGAGAGACAGAGCTGCGAGAGAAAGAACGTGGAGAGAGAGAGAGAGACAGAGACAGAGACAGAGACAGAGAGAAATAATTACTGACGGTTGAGTATGGTGGCGCAGGGAGTAGCACGACCAATCTGTGGTGGTTGGCTGGTGCAGAACCTGCGACGCTGTTTTCGGTGAGAAACGGTGTCTGAAACTGACGGACGTGGGGTCTTGTTTTCCCCTTGGCCGTGTTCTGTTTTCTTGTGGTGAAACAGGGGCTGTTGTGGTGGTTTACAGAGGGTAGTAGTGAGGGTGCACAATAGTGACTGGGTGGTGCGACTAGGTGGCCCATGGCCGAGCTGTGGCGTCGATTTTATGTGAAGGAAGTGTTAGAATATTTTTTAAATATGGGCTTCATTTGATTGCACATTTTATAAAACGGGTTAGACATATATATATATAGCTCACAATGATATTTTGTTTTAACCCACTAAGTTGAGTGATCATTTGGGGTTTATTGCACCTTAGTGATATAGGATTATATCCTATTTATATTGTGGTATAATTACGTATGTAGGCCTGGAAAACCAAGGGTCTTGATTATGGAATTTTTATAGACCCATATTAATTTGAGTCCTTAATGGGTGGACTTTATTAGTTTTCATTTATAAGAGGCTAGGTCCCTCCTCCTCTCTATATGTCCATTGGCTTGCCCCATTGATAGCTGATAATTTGTGAGGAGCAAGGAGGAGAAGATCTGCCTATATGCATTCTGCAAACATGGCTTCCGCAGGTATTTTTCCACCATTTTCGTTTTCAGCATTGCTATTTTAGATTTTGATTTCTAGCATGTATTTTGTGTATTTTTACATTTGGTATCAGAGCCTCCATGCTAGGATCAGAATCTCTCGTTAAGAATGCGATGATATAGTTTTCGTTGTTCAGTTTTCGATTTTATTTTCTTTATGCAAATCGATCGCTCAAAATGAAATGTGTAGGATTTATTTGCTGTAAATCTTCAATCTGGTTGGGTTTTTATTTTCTCTTTCATTGCTTCCGCAACTTTACTGTTGTGGTTTCACCATTTATATTTTTGTTTTAATTTTCGGAACCATTTTTGGGCAAGTAAATCGTATTGCATAATGGATTGATCAAACTCATATCAAGATCGGTTTTTGGAATGCTATTTACTTGTTTTAGAAATGTTTAATCGATCCATTGTTTCGGTTTTGAGTTTTTACAAAACTAGAGTTAATACCCATTTCAAAACTTGATTAATCTTCCTTAAATATAGATACCCATTGTTTTAAAACATCATATATGTAATTTTCGGGCACTATATATTGTTTCCCCTAAATTAATTTTAGTTTTTGATCCAAGAATTGCAAAAAATTGAGAAAAATCCGTTTAAAACCCGTAGACCCGATTTTCAGACCCACGACCCGCTTGATGACCCGGCTGGAGGTTGAAGATGAATTCACCTCCAGCCAGAACGTTGCCCACGCGCAGCAGGTGGCGCGTGCGGCGCGTGTAGCATAGTGAACAGTGTTTTTTCTGGTTTTCTTTTTCCAGTATTTATGTACTCGCCCTATTAAATCTATATATATTTTTTGAAAAATTTTTGTAACATCATAAGACACTGTTTTATATTTTTGAATATTATTTACACATTTTTCTGTGGGCTACAGTGTACTAAATATTATAATATTTTTTTATGGTGAATAGTCAGTATCTTATATGATCTGTGCATATGTGTACTTTCTCTATTAACATGTTTTGGATGCATGTTATTTTTGTGACTTATTATAAGTATTTTGTATATATATGCTTTCAAAATTCATATTTAATTTTAGACATATCTATTGTCTTATATGTTTGATCTATTCACACTGTTTTAGTGTCACAATCACATTTGAATTCTAACTTTGATTGTATCAAGTTGATGATTATTATTATCATTTTGTGATTGTAATTCATGGGCATTTAGATTATCCTTATTTTTCCTTTAAATAAAATTTTTGAAATATTCATGGGTGGTAGCCGCCAAAGTGGCACACTCATTGATATTTATAAAAAAAAAAAAAAAAGGATATCTTTGTTTTCTAATTTATTGCACATAATATATTGCCCAAAGGTGTTATTGTGTGTGACATTTTAGAAAATTGTGTAAATTAGTTAATGAGATTACATTAGTCTAGAAATTTCCTTCTGCCTAAAGGTGATGGTATTTTGAAACTGATGTGATTTTATTAATTAGTTTTGTGATATGTTTTAAGAGTACCTTATAGCATGTTGTTTTAGTCTGCCCAAAGGTGACTTAACAATGATGCACCAAGGCTCTTACCGTAATGAAGCTCATATGGTTCCGAGCTTAATTATGGATTGTCTAATTAATAGCTCATATTAATTAGAAAGATTTGATATCATCTATTGACTGCATGCTATCTGTTTGGATGATAATTAAATGAAATGTACTATTTCATGTTTCCACAGTTTTGAATGCCTCCTCTATTTCAAGTCAATTATCTGCTATTGAAACTTTGACTGGGAATAATTATGTGAAATGGAAACGAGACGTAGAAATTGCTCTTGGTCTTTTGGGATTGGATTTTGCCCTGGAAGACGAACTTTCAAAACCTACTGATAAGAGCACTGCTGAATATGTGGCTGAATATCAAAAGTGGGATAGGGCAAACAGACTTTGTTTAAAGATCATCAAACGTTCTATATCAGATTCCATTATGGGAGCTATTCCTGACAATGATAGTGCTAAGCAATTTTTGGGTGCCATAGGACAAAGGTTTGTTGAATCCGATAAAGCTGAAACTGGAGACCTGATGGATAGACTGATGAGTATGAAATATGATGGTTCTAGTGGAGTTAGGGAGTACATTATGAAAATGATACATATATCCTCTAAGCTAGAAGCCCTCAAAATTCCCATTGCTGAGCCTTTTCTGGTTTATCATGTTCTTAATAGTCTTCCTAGCCCATTTAATCAGCTAAAGGTTGCTTACAATGCTCAGCGAGATAAATGAGATTTAAATGATTTGATAGTGGTATGTGCCCAAGAGGAGTGTAGGATGCGTCGTGAGACTGTTGAAACTGTGCAATTAGCTTTTCAGCCACAACAAAACAATGGGTCTTTTCATAATCATAAGTCCAAGTTCCACAAGGAAAATAGGTCACATCGAAATCAGCACAGTAAAAGGTTTGAAGGTCAGACTTCTAGTGGTTCTAAAGAAATTGTGAAGAAAAATAATCAGTGCAAGTTTTGTAAGAAGAAGGGTCATTGGCAAAAGGATTGTTTTAAATTTAAAATTTTGGTTGGAAATGGTCTTTTGTGTGATGGTTTATATAGAATGACTTTGACTTCTTTTGGTGAAGTCTCTTGTGCTACCAATGTAGCGAAGAAAAGGTCTTTAATCCGAGAATCATCTTCTATGTTGTGGCATAAGAGATTATGACATATTTCAAAGGAAAGAATGGAGAGATTGGTAAAAGTTGAGATACTTCCCTCTCTTGATTTTTCAGATTTTAACACATGTGTGGACTGTATAAGAGGAAAGTTGACTAAATCCACAAGAAAGGGTTCTACTAGGAGTGACGGTATTTTGGACTTAATACATACCGACATTAGTGGACCTTTATCTTCTACCATATGTGGGAATAAGTACTTCATAACTTTTAGCTATGGATATGTTTACCTGATTAATGATAAACCTCTAGCTCTTGAGAAATTTAAGATATTCAAAATGGAAGTAGAAAATCAATGTGGGAAAAGTATTAAAGTTGTAAGATCTGACCGAGGTGGCGAGTATTATGGGAAATATGATGAGTCTGGTCAAAACATGGGCGATTTTGCAAAATTTTTACAAGGGTGTGGAATAGTGCCTCAATACACCATGCCAGGAACACCTGAGCAGAATGGTGTCTCTGAAAGACGAAATCGAACTCTAAAGGACATGGTTAGGAGTATGATGAGCAGAACAAATTTGCCAGAATATCTATGGGGTGAAGCTTTGAAAACTGCTATGTATATTTTAAACAGGGTTCCTAGTAAAGCTGTTTCAAAAACTCCTTTTGAATTGTGGACGGGCTGTAAGCCAAGTTTGGCTCATTTCAGAGTTTGGGGGTGTCCAGCTGAGGTTAGGATTTATAATCCTCTTGAAAAGAAACTAGACCCAAAATCTACTCCTGGTTATTTTATTAGGTACCCAGATAGATCAAAAGGATATAAGTTCTATTGTCCTAATCGTGGCACCAGAATTGTTGAGTCCATTACTGCAAAATTTTTGGAAAATGATGTTGGTGTCAGTGGGAATTCTGTATTGAATGAGTTATTTGCTGATCCTAATCCATTTGTTGTTCCAGTTCCTGTTGTACAGGAAAGAGCTGTTTTCCCGCCAATTGAGATTGTTAGTGAAGAACCAGAACAACAAGAAGAAATTCCAACAATGGTAGAGTCAGTTTCTGAGCCACAAGTCAGAAGATCTCAAAGAGAAAGAAGGTCTGCATTACCTAATGATTACATTGTCTATTTGTTAGAAAGTGATTTTAATATTGGGCATGTAGTTGATCCTGTTACTTTTAAGCAAGCCTTGACATGTCCTGAGTCAGATAAGTGGTTTAGTGCTATGGAAGATGAAATGAATTCTATGGAAAAGAATAGAGTTTGGGAACTTGTTGAACTTCCTCCAGATGCTAAAGCCATTGACAACAAATGGATTTTCAAAAGTAAATTAGACTCGAAAGGAAATGTTGAACGAAAGAAGGCAAGATTAGTTGCAAAAGGGTTCACTCAGCGGGAAGGCATTGACTATAATGAAACATTTTCACCAGTTTCGTCTAAAGATTCTTTTAGAATTATCCTGGCACTTGTGGCACACTATGATTTGGAGCTTCATCAGATGGATGTAAAGACATCATTTTTTAATGGAGATCTTTATGAAGAAGTTTATATGAGACAACCTGAAGGTTTTGTTGAGAAGGGAAAAGAAAACTTGGTTTGTAAGTTAAATAAATCCTTATATGGCCTGAAGCAAGCATCTCGACAGTGGTATTTGAAGTTTGATGAGGTTGTAACTTCACTTGGTTTTGTTGAAAATGCAGTTGACCAGTGTATATATCGCAAGACCAGTGGGAGAAACTTTGTTTTTCTTATTCTGTACGTAGATGACATTTTGCTTGCCAGCAGTGACTTGGGATTACTTCATGAAACAAAGAAAATGTTATCTGCTAATTTTGAGATGAAAGATCTGGGAGAAGCTTCTTTTGTGCTTGGCATTGAAATATGTCGTGATAGAGATCGTGGTTTGTTGGGACTTTCTCAGAAAGCTTATATACGGCGTGTACTGCAAAGATTTGAAATGCATAATTGTGCACCTGGTGATGTACCCATCATAAAAGGAGATAAGTTTAACAAAACTCAATGTCCCAGAAATGAACTTGAAAGGGAATCTGTAAAGAACATACCATATGCTAGTGCTGTGGGGAGTTTGATGTATGCTCAAGTTTGCACTAGACCAGATATTGCCTATGCAGTTAGTGTTCTTAGCAGGTTTCAGTCGAATCCAGGGCAAGAGCATTGGAAAGCAGCTAAGAAAGTTATGAGATACTTGAAGAAAACTGAAGGTTACATGCTCACATTCCAGCGTTCAAATCACCTTGAGGTGGTAGGCTACTCAGATTCTGATTTTGCTGGATGTCAAGATGATTTGAAATCGACTTCAGGTTATGTTTTTATGCTAGCTGGGGGTGCTATTTCTTGGAAGAGTGTTAAGCAAACTCTGGTGGCATCTTCTACTATGCAAGCTGAATTTGTGGCGTGTTATGGAGCTACTATCCAAGCTGTTTGGTTAAGGAACTTTATTTCTGAACTGAAAGTTGTTGATTCCATCTCGAGGCCAATTACTATTTATTGTGATAATAGTGCAGCGGTATTCTTTTCAAAGAATAATAAAAGTTCTAGTGGATCCAAGCACATTGACATCAAGTATTTGGTGGTCAGAGATAGAGTCAAAGAAGGGCAGACAAAGATAGAGCATATTAATACAGAGGCGATGATTGCAGATCCTTTGACTAAGGGACTCGCTCCTAAAGTTTTTAAAACACATGTTACTAATTTGGGTATTGTGGAAACTTTTGATGTTTTTGGTTAGTGGGAGTTACTTATGTAAAAGGAACTACGGTTTGGCTTGATCCCTTTACAGGGTACGTAGGCAACCCATTTGTTTTAGGGTGCAGCCTCTTTCCAATAAAAATAAATCTCCCCTATTCATACACTAATTTTGAGCATGCATTTGGCTTATGTCTTTTATTATAATATCATTATGATCTCGAGATATATGTGCAAAAGACATAAGATGAGTCTCTTTTAGAGACATATGGCTTCATTTTGGAGCATTATGAGGACTGATATGAATTAGCATAGCTTTTGATCACATTGGTGCTAAGTTCATACTACATACTACCACATTGGTTGGAGGATGGGGATCCATGTCGATAAGGATATTAGCATTTGTAGCTGTGGAGTAGTCTTACATCGTTTAAGTGGTGTAACGATTTCCATGTTCGATGTTGATATTCTTGTTGGACCGGATCATGTTTTCTAAGGTGCTATCATTTGAGCTATGTATTTGTGTGGCCACCTATGTAGTCTAACCCGAGAATCATTTTCAAACAAGTTTTATTTTATAGCAATCAATGTTTGCCCAAGTGGGAGAATGTTAGAATATTTTTTAAATATGGGCTTCATTTGATTGCACATTTTATAAAACGGGTTAGACATATATATATATATAGCTCACAATGATATTTTGTTTTAACCCACTAAGTTGAGTGATCATTTGGGGTTTATTGCACCTTAGTGATATAGGATTATATCCTATTTATATTGTGGTATAATTACGTATGTAGGCCTGGAAAACCAAGGGTCTTGATTATGGAATTTTTATAGACCCATATTAATTTGAGTCCTTAATGGGTGGACTTTATTAGTTTTCATTTATAAGAGGCTAGGTCCCTCCTCCTCTCTATATGTACATTGGCTTGCCCCATTGATAGCTGATAATTTGTGAGGAGCAAGGAGGAGAAGATCTGCCTATATGCATTCTGCAAACATGGCTTCCACAGGTATTTTTCCACCATTTTCGTTTTCAGCATTGCTACTTTAGATTTTGATTTCTAGCATGTATTTTGTGTATTTTTACAGGAAGGGGCTCACAATGTGGAGGTTCTACCAGTGGAGGACGCCGAAGGCAACCTCGCAATGCAGTGGCTTGTCTTCTTGGGGGCTTCTGTTCCGCCCAACAAGGCTGAGGAGAGGAGCTACTGGTGGTTGCTCAGATTTTGGTGATGGTGGCAGGGTGCTAAGGGGGCCGAGAGGTTGCTGGTGGGTAGAGGTTAAGGTCACTAGCGGTTGTGTGGATTTTTCGTGCGTTGTGGTGGTGACCGTGAGGAGGTGCAGTGGCTCTTCTAGGGCAGTTTCACCGTGGGCTGAGGTGGGGTGGTTTTCTCTGGGTTTGGCTTTATTGCAGCTGGTGGTTGCTGTGAAGTGAAGGAGTTTGGCGTGGGAGGTTGTTGTGGCTTGCAGTTGGGTTGTTGTGGAGAAGAGAGTGCGACATTGACTTCGATTCTTTTTTATTCTCTGAACGTGGAGGAAGGGTGCGACAGTTCATCTATGGGGTCTGCAGAAGTGTGTGTATAAATATAGAAAACTGAAAACTCTAAAGGAGCAAAGGGAAGGGAGAAACGTGCATGCCATGGGGACATGCATGGGCGTGGAGTCTGAAATTGGTTCTCATGACTTGGGTTTTAGACGTACGTGGTTTGGACCTTCCATGAGTTATGCGCCGGCTCAAGTCGATCTCTAAAAATAATTCAAACTTGTCCCATAAAATTTTCGGATTAATTTTCATTAGATACATTAAAATTTTTATCCTAATTATCAAAACTCAAATAAAAATTCATATACCACCAAAATATTTTTTTGGGCCAGTAGGTTACTCCAGTAATTTTAAATGAGCTTTTCGTATATATTAATCCAAAAGAAAAATTTTATAGAACCTAAAATTAGCTTAGTCTTAGTGCTAGGTCTGAGTGTTACACTAAGTCAACCTATCTTATTATTTTTACCTCGTTTGTTTTTATAGATGAGATGAGATTAGTTGAGATTAAAATTAAAAATTGAATAAAATATTATTAGAATATATATTTTTAATATTATTTTTATTTTGAAATTTGAAAAAGTTGAATTGTTTATTTTATTTTATATATAAATTTGAAAACATTGTAATGATTAAATGAGATGAGATTAATTAAGAGAAATTGTAAAAATAAACGAAGTGAGTTGAGATGAATTATTTTGGGATAGACTCCCAATGGGTTGACCCAGTTATCCCCAACAAAATGTATTTGCTGTTTTCTCGTCACTACTGACCTAAAGAAGAATTTTAAAAGTTAAGCTAAATTCAAAAAGCCTAATTTGAATAAGAAATTTCGTGGTTATTTCTTAGAAATTGTTGACAGCAACAACAGTATATTCCACCGACACCAACCGCGAGTGTAACGTCGTGCATCATGCAGAATTAGCTTAGTGCTTAAGCATGAAGAGGCTGCACTTTTAGACCATGTTCGTTCGATCTCAAGAAGAGGCATCCAGATCATTAGCTTTAATAGTTCTTGGTTGTGAAAATCTTCTACGCATTTTCCAATCTAATCTACTTACAACATTCCCAAGTCTAACTTCTCTACATATTATAATGGGTTAGGAGTTCGAAACTCCACAAATGCAATTTGATGTGGTGGTATCAAACTAGTTTAATCTGGTTACAACATTCCAAAGTCTAACTTCTCTACATATAATGGCTTAGGAGTTCGAAATATAGAGCAATTTGATTTATTTTGTTAGGTGTTGGACTTGGCAGACACAATGCTTGGGCCCTTGCACGTGGGCCAAAGAGTCACAAAATTTGAGTGCTTGCACATGGACCAAATAGACACTTTGATAGGGTGCAATACTTCAAAAACAAATATTATAATGGGCTGTGGTTCGTTTGAAATTGTATTTGAGCAACGTGATACTTTAACATCCTCAGTGGCTATAAGTCTCACGCAATTGGAGCATCTTACTGATATGACTCTATCTCATTTGCCAAAACTCAAGTGGTTTTTGGAAGGGATGCATACTTTGGAATTTCCGTCTTTGAAACAACTGCAAGTTTTGGGATGTGACAAAGTTAACATTTTTGCTTCAAAATGTTTGAGCTGTCAACAACCAAGTTTCGTGGTTGAGGAGGTACAATCCAATCAACTATTCTTGTATGAATCACTGAATGATTGGGTTTTTTTACCCAATCATTAATTCTACAATATGGAAAAAATGTCAATCTCTACTTAATTTTGGGTTCGGTGTTCAAATTTAGGACCTCATTTTTTATAGCATATGCAATCACGACTTGTTTAAAAAATTCAAGCTAATAAGAAGATATATATTTAATTATTTATACATATTTTAACAATACATCCTAGGAATACTAACTACGTACTCATCTTCTCTTTAATTCGTTTATTAATGTTCTGATTCTTTTATAGGTTAGGTTCCTAGACTTGGAGGTTTTGATATTGAACTTCACACCAAGTACCGTATGGCCTAGAAAGTTTTCAGGTTTTGCACCATCCTTTCTTGCAAGATTACAAAATCTGTTGGAACCTCAAGTATATTATAGTGGATGGAAAAAACATATTCCCGAATGAACTTCTTGATCAAGAGAAATTAGTTCTACGACTAAGAAAACTCGAGCTGATCCAATGTCTACCTATGTTAACACATTTGTGGAAAGGAGACGCACATGAGCCATGCCCAATCTTTCATACTCTGGACATTCTTTAAGTGTTACAATGCGCCACACATTGAAAAGTTTAATGCCACATTCGGTATCTCTTCAAAATTTGACAAATCTGAAAATATCGAATTGTCACGGATTGATCAATTTAGTAACATCCTCAACGGCCAAAACTTCTGGTGCAACTCAAGGAAATGACTTTAAGCGAATGCAAAATGATCAAAAATAGTAGCAATGAAGGTTGGAGGATGGTGAAGCAAATGTGACGATTACTTTCAATAACTTAACATACTTGGAACTTGATAGCTTGCCCAACCTGGCAAACTTTTGCTCCGCCGGAGGTTATTCCTTTGTAATGTTTCCATCTTTGGAGAAAATAATTATAAGTTGTTGCACCGAGATGAAGACTTTCGTCATGGAGTCTTAAAAACACCAAAACTCAAAGGAGTACAAGCAACAGAAGATGAACACTATAAGAAATTTTACTTTTAGGGAAGAAATTTGTTAGGGACAAATGAAATTTCGTCCCTAAAAGTGATTATTGGAGACGAAATTACTCATCTCAAAAAATGGTTGAGTTTCTAAATTCACTCGAACGAATAAATATCCATTCGAACAAGATATTTTGAGACGAATAAAATCGTCTCAAAAAAGTAAAAACGTTCTAACAGAAAAAAATAAATTCGAACATGGAATTAATGTATGTTTGAACAGTATATAACATGTTCGAATAATAATCTTAGCAGGAAATTAATTTATTTTTTCCAGGAAAAGTTCATAACCTTTCGAACTTAAATTTATTTGTTCAAACGAATTAGATTTGGTGGAAAAATGTGGCGGCAAGGTTGCTTTACCATTCGAACAAAAACAAAATATCGTTCGAACTAGTTCGAACACCATATTTATTCATTCGAACGACTAATTTAGTTGGAAATTATATAAAAATTGTTTATCATCATTAATTTATGTATATATTTTTTCCATTAAACTAATAAATATTTTTTCCATTAATTTGATATCATTTTCAAAATATAGAAATATTATATATTATGATTTATGGTAAGTTAAAATATTTATAAATTCATAAATTAATTTTATGTAATTAATTTCAAATTTTTATAGTGATTTCTTTTATGTTAAATTTATATAAATATAACTTTAAAGATAGTATCATTTTTTATATTATCATGAACGGTAAGTAAAATGAAAAAAATAAATAAGATAGCAAACACGAAAAATAAAAACCATACATTAATTACATCTCAAATATATAATGTTCAATACAATATAAAAAAATAAAATAATAACTAAAACGATCTACTTGCTAAGTAGATCAAAATACTCTTGTAACATCTTAATACGTCCATCGAAATCCCTAAACTTATCCATGATGGGCTCAACGAACTCTACAAACAGATCTCGTACCTGATCCAAAGCAGTTCCAGGAAGCTGTCTATCAATATCGACAATACTACTAGAAGCTGGATCGGCCTGCGTGCCACTAGGTTGTTCTGGTGCAGTCTTCTGCAAGTGTCCCGTGCTTTTGCTAAATGTGATCTTGTTAATGGGCCCCCATCTGTGGTGACCTCCGCTCAGTCCTAGACATTGTAACCCCCGATCGGAGTAGGAGGTTAGATATCAGCAGTACAAATGGTAGACTATCTCCACTGGAATAGCATGACTCCGATCGAATGCGGAGGGAGAAATACAATGCCAGATCAATGGGGTCCCCCCGTGCTATCCGCAATAAAAATGTGGCTCGATCGATCCCGAAATCAGTCTTGTGTTTTTTCGAATCAATGTTATACCCAACAATCAAATTAAGCATTCTGAAAAATGCTATACAATCGGCCTGTTAGATCACCTTGCTCCCATCAAATGGAGGAGCCGAAGGGTCTAGCACTAGCCGAACCTGATCGTTTGTGAGACCATCATTAGGTTGATCCTTATCCTCACTATAATCCAAACTAGCATCAGGCTCTACATTCAGCGCTAGCAATGAGGATGCGGCCGGTGTGTCCGAATCAGATGGTGCAGCCGCTACTCCAGGTGTAGCCACCGCAGCCGCTGCAAGATATGCACCGGGCACACGCGGAAGATCAATGAACTCAGCAATAATGCAGGGAGAGAGAGTAATACTCACCCTGGACTGCTAAGGTGTAGCTCAGAGCATCAGCATCATGCTTTCTTATGGCACGGTAAAACTCACCGACCATCTCTGGATATGTAGTCCCCTACTGCTAACAAATCGGTGTCCATCCCCGGTCGATGATGATGGACTATATGCTCCGTCCCTCTTATGAAAGATCGTAGAAGTCATCCAAAATGATCTCCCGCTCGACAAGTATAGGCCTTGTCTCCTGAGCATGAGCTGCTCCACTACTTTGGCCGACCAGATCTCTTGCACATTTTCTTCCACTGGATGTCATTAGTATACTATTTAACCACAAGGAAAGTAAAAATATAATTAAAATAATTGTTTAATTATATCATTGAAGAATTATACTATATTAAACTGAATTGAAATAATTAGTTTGAACGAAACATATTTTATTCTAACTAACCATTGTAATGTAACTTCATAGTTCAAACTAGGAAAATCTCTATTCGAACAGAATGTTCTGTTCATTCGAACGAACTTAATTTGTTTGAACAGAAATATCTGTTTGGCAACTGAACGTTCGAACGAATTTGAGTTTGTTCGAATGGGAACACGCCAAACAGCCATGGTTGAGTCGACTCAGCTCCAAACGAAAAAATGCAATCTAGTGAGGATCCTTGGTTTTAATCGGTAGAAATGATTAAGGATTGAAGCTCCATCACTTCTACCGCTTATTTTGGTGTTAGTTCTACAAAAAACACCAAAATGAGGGATTTCGGATTTGAAATCCATACCCCCCGCCCCAAACACAACACATTCAAACAAAAAATGAAACAATAGATGTGGAGACTTGACCCATACCTCTTAGAAGTTCAAATGTGGGCTTGCTACAGTGGATAAGTGGCAAATTTCATGGCAGAGCTGTGAACGGGAGTTTGGTCTCTCAAGGGATATTTGTTCGAACTGGGAACGTAAATGGCAATATATTCGAACTGGGTACATGATGTCCGTGACATTTCGTTCGAACAGTACCAAATCCATTCGAACGGTTATTATACTAATAAATGTTGTTCGAACCAATAGGAAATCGGTTCGAACGGTTATTATACTAATATATTTCTAATTATATTACTAATACTAATATATAATAATACTAATATTACAAAGTACAAAAGTAAAAAAGTAATACTAATAATAGTATTATAATACTTGTATTTAATATACTTAGTATATTATTTATAATATACTTATTATATTACCTATAACATACTAAGTGCTTAGTATATATCATAAACACTTAATTATATAACTACAATAGTGTAAGTATTATATATAGTTACTATATAGCTATAACTATTATAAGTTATGGTAACTATACTCATATACTTGTATAATATTATAACACTAACTATAGTTACTAGTTACTATTATAAGTTATGATAACTGTACAAGTTAATATAATTACTATATATTAGTAAGTACTATAATAGTATAAGTATTATATAGCTACTACAGTGTAAGCATTATATATAGTTACTATATTGCTATAGATATTATAAGTTATGCTAACTATACTCATATTCTTGTATAATATTACAACACTAACTATAGTTACTAGTTTTTTTTTTTAAAACAGACTCATTTCATTAATGAACCGAAATTACATCTGTTGACTTATCAATACATGAAAAATCTGGACTATAAGCAAACTACGCACCTGCTCTGGGGCTTCCCCACACACAAATTCCTTTAAGGCGGACATTGTCTTAACATCTAAAATAGTCTCTCCTAAAATAAAAAACGCTTTGTAAAGCAAAACGTAAAAGCCCCCTCTGTCCTCCCAGGGAGGAAGAGTACGGGACACTACTATGAACACCAAATTCAATTGCCTATTTCTATTTTATTAAAAAGTAAAATAACAAAAAAAAACTACAAATAAAACACATTAACAATTACAGAGCCACAAGCACCGTGATGGAGATCCAAGAAGGACCATTCGTAATGCCACTAGGAGGGCTAGGAGGGTGGCATTGGGGTGCATGCATGGCTTGAGTGATGGGTCCTTGGGCACCCAAGACAAGGTCAACTAGAGAATGATCAAGTTGTTAGCCAAATTCCTTGATTTTAGGGGTTGATTGGCAAATCCCTTGAATTTAGGGGAGGAGGCAAACCCCTCGATTTTAGGGGGTTAAACGGTTGCTAGGGGATTGAGCGAATATCTCCTTCAAATTAGGGAGATTATCTATTTGTTAATTTGTTTGAGTTTGTTTCCTTTATTTTAGGAGTTGTTGGGATTGTTTCCTTAATTTTAGAAGTTTGATTTGTTTTGGGATTGTGATTTCAAATTTCAAAAGAAATTGTTAGAGGGAATAAGTGGGGGAAGGCTAGCCGAACCCTAGTACTATTTATTTTGGGTTTGCATTGTAATTGAGGATTATGCTATTTTCAATAACCTAACACACCACAAACACTAGAGTGAGAGTGAGGTTTCCATCACACCGGTGTGAACCCGGACGTCACGCCTACCGCAAGCATCTGCATCTCGAGCCCGACGGCACGAGCACCCAGCTCACGAACTGACAAACAACCTCCACTGCTCAGACTGCACCTATGCACGAGCACTGGCCTTACGACCATCGGCCGTAGCATCGCCTGCCTCTCTCAAATAGCTATTGCATCCGACCCAAAGGTTCAACACCTCACTCAGGTCAAAATGAAGAAATGAAACAACAGAAAAATAGAAAAACAAAAACACTGAAACAAAATGGATGAATGGTGCACAAAGCATCGGCAGTGGCGCATGCAGGACACTGGTCATTTTGGGAGGAAAACTGACGGTCAATCTTGGAAGTCCCAGAGTCAAGTATTCTGGAGAAGACGAGGGTGGTGTTGGCAAAAGGCTCCTCGGTGGCGCATGATAGCCACCCACAAACGAGATCCGAAACTTCCTCCCGCCCGTGCAGGCTATACTCCACTCCAATGGACGCCGGATTCGATGGTCTTGAAGATTGGTGGCTGGACATCATCCCAGTGGGGCGCATGTTGAAGGGTGACTGCTAGACAAACCTGAACGGCAATAATCCCATATTTTGCCTGAAAAACACAAACAAAATGAAAAAAAAAAAAAAAAAGAACTACACAAAATAAAATGGACAAAGGAGAAGGGAGGCGGAAGGAAAAAGATAAGAGGGGGGGAGGAGGGAGGAGCAGAAGCTCCCACCCCCTTTCATTAGATCTGAGTTTGGAAGAGTTTAGAGAGAAGGGAGAGGGTTTTCTCTAGAGAGAGAGAGAGCTCGAATCGGCTCACTCCCTTGATCTCGTTGCATGTCAAATGTTAACTATAGTTACTAGTTACTATTATAGGTTATGATAACTATACAAGCTAAAAAGTACTATATATATTATAAAAGTTGTTATATATATACATATTAATAAGTACTATATATAGTATAAGTATTATATAGCTACTATAGTGTAAATATCATATATAGTTACTATATAGCTATAGCTATTATAAGTTATGATAACTATACTCTTATAGGTTATATAATATTATAACACTAACTATAGTTATTAGTTTTTATTATAAGTTATGATAACTATACTTATTATAAGTTATATAACAAGGTAACAGGTACAGTATATAGTTACTATTAGTTATAGTTACTATACTCTTATACGTCATATAATAATATAACATGCACTAAGTATTGTATAAGTACTATATATTAATAAGTACTATATATTAATAATTACTATATATTATTATAATTATATATATACTTTTTTAAGTACAATAATACTAATCTTAGTTCGAGTAGAATAAAGTCTCATTCGAACGGATTTATCTCGTAGAATGTGTTTGGAGAGAAATTTCGCACCAAATGATTCACTTATTTGAACGTGAAAATGCCTCATTCGAACTCAATGGTGGAATTTGGTTATGAAAATACCCTCTGATCTTTTCTACATTTGAAGAATATGCCAAGGAATATTCTGATTAGTTAGTTCGAACTACTATATTAACCGTTCAAACATTAAAAGTTGAAATAACTTGCGGCAGAATTTGGCAGCTTTTTGAAATTTTCGTGTTTGAATGTGTAAATTTCCCGTTCAAACGGGACTTCACAGATTTAAATACCTATACATTCAGTTCATTTTCACGAGTGAACTAAGATTTGAGAGAGGCAGAGCACCATAAGGCGATTTTGTGGTCCGTGAGTGAGTGTTGTGGAGAGAGAGAGGAACAGTTCTAGTGAGAGAGAAGGGATTATTGAGAGAGGGGAGAGGTTTATAATAGGTAGGCATTATTTTTTTGCTTTTTTTTTTTTTTTTTTTTTGTATTTCGAGTTACTTTGTATTTGGTTTATTGAATTTGATCTAGGGTTTTGTCATAATATGTTTTATGCATATATAGGTATTGTGGATTCATATTTTTTTTGGATAGCAAAAATTTGAGATTTCTAATTTTTAGTGATTTGATAATTTATAGTTTTTAATTAATTATGTTTAGAAGTTGGTATATTTGTGTTTGTGCAATCCTATGTGAAATGAATCTTATTGACATACGCATCTTATGAGATTATGTTTGTGAAAATTGTGTTTTCTGGTTTAGTGTTTTGTCTCTGTTTTGTGTCTTGAATCTAGATTTGCCCCATTCGAACACAATAATTTTTGTTCAAACAGGATTATCTTGTTCGAACAGAATCTTGTTCGAACCTAATAAGATTTTAGTTACAATATTTTACTTAAAAGACAAATAAGATATATAAAAATAATACTTAAAATATAAAAAACTTAAGAATTATTAATACTTAAATTAATACTTAAAATATAATGAACATAAGAATTATTAATACTTAAATTAAAATATAAAAATATAAAATAATAATAATAATATTTGTGATTTGTAATGTAATTTTGCAATGTATTTGTGATTTGGAATGTGATTTGATTTCAAATTTAATAATTGTAGGAGTTGGTTTACTAGTGGGTCGGTTTACTATTTTGGGTACAATTCTTGAATTGTCCAAAGTGGACAGTTTGGGATTCTATCATCTATGTGGTAGATATATTCAGTTTAAACTATTATGTTAGTCAATTAAAATTTTGGTTCAGTATTTCATTACATTCTTCGGGTGTGTGGTCCGTAAGTTTCTCGGCCCATGAATAAGATTGACGACTTATCGTGACTAGCATACTTGAAGAATTATAAGGAAATGCTACCGAAAGTTTTATTAACATTAGAGTTTTGGACTGAGTATATAGATTTACGAGACCTGATCGAAATTATGAACATGGACAAAGGAGAGTTTCATCGGCATTTTCCGTATTTTCCCGGACCGTACATCTCATAGCACATAAGGGAGCTATAACCTATGTGGGCGAGAATTTGAAAGAGCTAGATGGTATGTCTTGAATAATTGCGTAGAGATTGACCACTACTTGAGGTTAGTGATGATCCTCTAAATAAAGAGTATCTAATTTAAGTTTATGTATAATAATATAGTATTACTTGTTACAAATTGATATTTCACATGAGCATGCGCAGCGAACATATACAACTACTTCGCACAAATAGTGTAATTGATATAGAAAAGACGCATGAAGAAGAATTTGCCTCGTGGTTTGAAAATACGGTATTACTGTAAAACCCCATATTATAATACAAACTACATACCACTAAACTCCACATATTTCTATCTAACATTAATATAACTGTAATAATATTTATTGATGAAGGTTGTATCGAAATATGGTGAAAATTTAGAAGAAATCTCACCAGAACTATATGCTCTGGCATGTGGTTTGTCCAAACGGGTCATCCAATACTTAGGATGTTTAGTCCATGGATATAGATTTGACACAGCTTACAGAGAACAATATATGAAAACTCAAAATTGAGGGGTCGTAATTGAAGGAAGTCATGGGGATAATAACATTGACTTATACGGAATTGTTAAAGATATCATAGTGTTAAAGTATGTGGGAGGATATATGGTCTAGTTATTTAAATGTAATTGGTAGGATGTCTCAAATCCTAGGTTGGGTGTGTGTAACGATGAATATTTTGCGAGTGTCAATACATCTCGCACATGGTATGAGGATGATCCTTTCGTTCTCGCTTGCCAAGCGAATCAAGTTTTTCATTTATATGATCCGGAGTACGGGAACCCATGGCAGGTAGTAGAGGAGCAAGCATCAATTTATTTGTTGATCTAAGCTAATATGACATGGTCTCATTGCGTAGAGAAGATGTTCAACCCGAAATAATTGAGGGTGAAATGTCGAAAGAAGATGAATCAGCTAAAGTGTCTAGTGAGGATGAGGGCTACTGGTCCAACAAAACAGATAGTGAATGAATTTTAAACAGATATTTTTATAAGTATTATTCTTATAAATATCCGTAACGTTTGTTCGAATAATAATTTGTTACAATTTCAAACAGATATGTTTCCCAAATGCAAAACAATATGTGCGCCATCTCCATCCATTACCAACTCCCTTTGTGATTCACCTACCATCAATAGTGGGCCAACATCACTAGATCCAGAACAAAATATTATCAAATTAAATACCACATTTTATGCTCAATTTAAATAATATATATCTATAAAATAATTTAATTTAATTAAAATATATGCTTTAAATATTTTATATATAGTTGTTGTAAGCCAGCGCCAAGGTCGAGGTACTACGAGGGATGTCTGCATAGAGAAAGTAAGAAAAATGGCTAAAATTAAAATTGATATTCCTAATTATCACACCGGTAGCTCTGGTGATTCGGCAGCGTGGCTATCTTCTTATGTTGGTAGGCTTACTCGCACGTATGCACCAATGACTACATCCATATGGTCTAAAGTTCCCCAAGATGTAAAAGACCAAATCAAAAATCGATGCTTGATAAAAAGCTACATCCCAAGCAGCTAAATATTAACATGTTAATTTAAAGTTATTTTGTATTTATCCTAATTGTTTATAATTTTTGAAATGACGAGTTTGAACTTAATTTTGGTTGACAAAAGGATCGATTAACGGTTGAGGAACTGATGTCGAATGCATTCCGGAGGTACAAAGGTCGATGCTATGCACACTATAAGAAGTCCAGTACTACAACAGAAGGGCGTCAAAATCTATTCCAAGCAATGCCACCAAACGAATGGGAGAATATTTGTGATATGATTGAAGATCATACATATCAGGTAATTTCACTGCTATCTTTTTTTAATAGTATATGATAGATGTATTAAACATATAGACATAATATTTTTTTTGCAATGGAGTACTGTGAACCAAGCAAATAGATCAAAATTAATGATACACCATCATGTGGGTTCTCGATCTTTTAATCGTTTGTCTAAAAAAATGGTAAGTTATTCTCATCCTCGTTAAATATTAACATACAATATATTTTTCTGATTTAAGTTCTAATATAAATTTTCCTTTTGCAGGGAGAAGAAAGTCTTGCTGACTATGATCTAACCCAATTGTATGCTAAAGCACATAAAAATCGTGATGGTGTTTGGACCAGTCCCGAAACAGAGGCAAATTATGTAAATTTAAATTTATTTAATTTCATTGTCTAATAATATTTTTGTCTAATGATATCTCTTAAGGAAATTGTTGCGGATTCATCTGATGAATTATCTGTCAACAATATTCAGATCATTTCTCAAGTTCTTGGATCACATTTTGGATATTTGAGGGGCCTAGGACGTTGCGTAAAGCCATCATCAACATCATCATCCTCTTCTCCAGCCAAATCGAATGACGACAAGACTAAGAAATTGGATGAAGTAACACCTGAGATAGAACGTTTAAGGTTCAAGGAAAAAGAATTGTTAACCCGATTAGATTAAGCAGCGAATTTACAGTCGAGATTAGAAGAGAGAATGCAGTTGAATAACCAAAAAATGTTTGAACAGTTCCAGTCAATGATGTCCCAAAACTCTATGCTACCACCACAATTTTAAAATTTATTTTTTCTTTAATTGCCTTTATATTGTGATATTCCAAAACATTTGAACAATTGATATTTGAATTATAATTTGTGTAATATTAGTATTGTATTATTAATTAAATTATGTTATGTCTGATTAATACCATTCGAATGGTAAATTATCATTTATAAATCCATTCAAATAAAAACAGACTCATTCGAACAACAACTGAGAAATGCAGTTCGTACGACCGTTCGAACAATAAAATATTGGTTTGAACAACATTAATATACAAAACTCCGTTCGAACGGATATGATTTTCGAAAATAAAATGTATATTCAAACAAACAGAATTTATGTAAGAACATAATTAATGGTGATAATGAAACTATTATTATATCAAATTTTGATTTTAATCGAGAGAGAGAATTTTCAATCCAGCTTCTTATTATTATGAGTTTGTGGTTTAGAAAGATATGCATGTAAATTCTCTTTGTTTCTTTAATTATTTTGTGAAAAACTAGCTACCATTCTTGGTACTGATACATTATTAATGTCTGACGCCTTTATCATCTATATATAAAATGTTGCTTTTATCATTTTTTTCCGCAGCTTTTGCCTCCGAGATTCTCGATCCACCCTATTTACGGACACGGTCATTGTCAATTACTGTTGTTGTGCCTAACTTCGTTTGTTTAATAATTTGTTCCACCGACAATTTTATTAGTTTTGATGGGCCTACACTTTTGGAAAATATCAAAGGTACCCATAAAAGTACCTTTGAATCCCCTTGGCTTTTTAGTCATTTTATATTTATTATTAGTACAATATTATATAAATTAAAAGAAGTTATGTTTCTAATAGTAAACATATTAATTAAATCGTTAATATATGTATATACAAACTTTATAAACATATTAGCAAAAGAAAAATGCTTATTTTACTTAAGAAAAATTTATAAAATAATTACATTTTCACATGTCAGTTTATTGTATGTTGAAAATTATTAAATTTAAAATTTAAAAATTCTATTTCAAAAGAAAGCTGTTAAAATGAATCTTGCACTTTAAATTATAAGTAAAATTATAAGTATATGTAGTACTATTCTTTACAAAAATCGAAGTTTGTTTGTTCAAATTTCTAAATTAATTAAAAAATATAATATAAATTGTCTATTTAGGTGAGTTTGTGTAGGGCTGTACACAAACCGGCCGGACCGACCGCCGCCGACTCAAACCGGCCGCCGGATTCAGGAACCGGCCGAAACCGGCAGAGAACCGGTCGGCCGGTGGTAGGAAATTAAGGAAACCGACGAACCGGCCGACGTCTTAAATCTATATTTTTAAAATATATTTCTTATACAAAACGATGTCGTTTCACATGAAATGGCGTCGTTTTGTTTTTAAACCTATGAAAAAAAAAATTAAGCGGGACACCATTTGGTCTAAACCAAACGGCGTCGTTTTGGCTAGGGTTAGAACTCCGACCCAACCCCCCTTCTCATTTCGTCTTCTTCGTTCCTTAGTGAGCCCGAGCAGCTCCCAGTCCCAGCGACAGCCTCCCAGACTCCCTCTCCCTCTCCCTCTCCCCGGACCCCATAGGCCATACAGACTCCCTCTCCCTCTCCCTCTCCCCGGACCCCGTGACCCAGACTCCCTCTCTCGTCGCCGACAACCCACAGCGGCACAGCCCTTTCTCCTCTCTCATCGCCGACGACCCACACGGCCCACATCCCACTGTAAGTTTTATTTTCAGTGTTGTAATTCATCTTTTATGGGTTCATTTTCATGAACGTTGTTATTGTTAAATTTCTTGAGGAATTTTTTGGGAGGAAGATGAAATATTGCCTCTATTTATGCCTTAGTTAGTAAAAATATTGTGGTTTGTGATTGACTTTGTGTCGTGTGTGATGAAGCAATGCTGAAATGAGCTTAGGACTTCTGCCCGAAATGTGAACTGTGAAGTGCCACTGCTTAGTGCTTACAATGTGATAATTTGTGATGATTAGTGATAATTTTTGTGCGTGTGTCTGTGATAGACTTCTGGATTGTAGGCTATGTTTGTTAATTTTATTTCTTACCAGTCTTTGAAAGTTTGAATTAATGAATTTAAAGCATGAAATGTGATGAGTGAACCAAACTTAGATTAGAGTCTTCGACTTGTGATATTTGCTATGTTACAAACTAGCTGTTGTGATAATGTGCGTGATAACGTATTAAGTACAAACGTGTAATATTTATGTTTTGTTTTATAGTTAGATGGATTCTTTGTCGTCTCCGATTATTATGTAATAGCTTATGATCAATATATTAGTATTCTAAATTTTGCTAGTAAACATTGTTAAAGCATATAGAAAGCGATGCACACCCATAAATTAAAGATAAGAGCAAGCTAAAGCTGCAAGATAAAATATCAGGTTTTGCCAAATCAAAATTAATGGTGATAATGAAACTACTATTGTATCAAATTTTGATTTTAATCGAGAGAGAATTTTCAATCCAGCTTCTCATTCTTATAAGTTTGTGGTTTGGAAAGATATGCATGCAAATTCTCTTTGTTTCTTTAATTATTTTATGAAAAACTAGCTACCATCCTTAGTACTGATACATTATTAATGTCTGATGCCTTTATCATCTATATATAAAATGTTGTTTTTTTCATTTTTTCCGCAACTTTTTTGAGTGGCCGGAGGCGCTTTTTCCTCCGAGATTCTCGATCCACACTATTTATCGACACGGTCATTGTCAATTACTGTTGTTGTGCCTAACTTTGTTTGTTTAATAATTTGTTCCACCGACAATTTTATTAGTTTTGATGGGCCTACACTTTTGGAAAATATTAAAGGTACCCATAAAAGTACCTTTGAATCCCCTTGGCTTTTTAGTCATTTTATATTTATTATTAGTACAATATTATATAAATTAAAAGAAGTTATGTTTCTAATAGTAAACATATTAATTAAATCATTAATATATGTATATACAAACTTTATAAACATATTAGCAAAAGAAAATTGTTTATTTTACTTAAGAAAAATTTAGAAAATAATTATTTTTTCACATGTCAGTTATTGTATGTTGAAAATTATTAAATTTAAAATTTAAAATTTCAATTTCAAAAGAAAGATGTTAAAATTATGAATCTTGCACTTTAAATTATAAATAAAATTAAAAATCGAAGTTTGTTTGTTCAAATTTGTAAATTAATTACAAAATATAATATAAATTGTCTATTTAGGTGAGTTTGTGTTCCTATTGTGTATTTTAATGGATTTAACACGTTTATAAACTTTCTTACAACGTTTTTTTTATAAAGTGGAAAGTTTCAAAATGAAGAAACTTTAGCAAGGTGACGTCAGTACTTGGCGCTGATTGGTTCTAAATAGCTTCTAAAATAACAGCGACATCACCCTATCTGGCATGGAAATCTGGTTTCATTCCACTTCACATGTAGCTCTGATTCTCCGAAAAAGTATTTTGCCACATGCATGCCAAAAAAGAAAGAGACAGCTAACCGAGTCGGGACCCCAATTTGTTTAGATAAGTGTATTTCATCTTTTTTATTTTTCTGATTTTTTTATATGTATATTTTTAAATATTTTTTTTTAAAATAAATTACATTATTATTAAAAAAATATTTTCTTAATCAATTAATTTAAAAAAAAAAAAAAGAGTTACATCGGGACACTGTCGTGACTCTGGTGGGTTTAGCATTTCTGAGAAAGAAAAAGTAGCGAAGTGGTCCTAATTGTATCACTACCCCAACTTTTTCTCCTATATTTCTTTTAAGAATTTTTTCAAACTGATTTTTCTTATGAAAATATATATATCAATTCCAGAAGTGAGCTATCTATCAACGTCTACTGTATTTCTTTTTATACTCATTTCTTTGTATTATTTTCAATAATCTAGTTGATGACTGGTGTATATTACAATAAATATATATATCTTATATATAATAAGTGCGAATAAGTAGGTGTCGTCCACTATTTTTACCAGTTTTATCCTTCATTGTCAATTTGTTTTCCCACCATATCCTTCACTTCTCTTACGTTCTGCTTTCCACTTTTTTTTTTTTTAATCACCGTTTGGACCTTCACTTCTCTTACGTTTTGCTTTCCACTTTTTTTTTTTTTTTGTTTTAATCACCTCTTGGACCTTCACTTCTCTTACGTTCTGCTTTCCACTTTTCTTTTTTTTTCTTTTTTAATCACCGCTTGGACCTTCACTTCTCTTACGTTATGCTTTCTTTCTTTTTTAATCACCGCTTGGACCACCGAATGCTTTAAAGTATAAAATCGAATTTCTTTTGCCCCTTCCTATAAAAACGTCGATCCTTCTAGTTTCTCGAGACATGTGAATATACGCTTGTAGGCCAGTTTGCCGTGTGGCTAAAGGAGATCATGTTCTGCTAGGATAGAGTGTATTGATTTGCGTGAAAGTATTTATTTTTTGACGGTTTACTTTAACAATGACTTGAACTTAAATTGGACAGCAAGTCAAATCAAAGATTTTAAGTTTATTTAACACGCATGTAAGATGCATGTAAATAAGAATTTTTAATAGATTTGCTTTGTTGAATATAAATATGTAAGGAGAGAGTTTTGTTAATGCAGGTTTGAGTGAGATGAGAATACTGTGTTTTATTTGAAAGTTTGTTTTGTTTGGTTTATAAACTCATTTTCATTTATTATTATAATTTTTAAAATTTTAAAATAATAATAATATTAAAAAATAATATTCTGACAATATTTTATCATCTCAACTCAATTTAATTTAGTTTAACATCTAAACACAATCTAAAATATTATGTTTTAATATTATTATTATTTTGAGATCTAAAAAATTGAATTGAGATTTGAAAAAGTTGAATTATTTATTATATTTTGTATAAAGATTTGAAAAATGGGTAATGATGAGATGAGATGAGAATTTTATGTTTTATTTTGTGCCCCAAACTAGCCCGACGATGAGATAAAATTTTATAAAAAATAATTGGAAGAGAAAAAGAGTTAAAAAAAATATTATAAAATTAAAATATTTTTACAATATAATTTTATAATATAATTTTTGTTTTGACATTTAAAAAAATGAATTGTTTTTTATTTTTTATTTAAGATTTTGAAAAAAATTTTAATGTTTATTTTAAAAATTTTATATTTCAATTATGTAGATAAGATACGATGAGATGATATGAAAATTTTGATATGAAATTTAATTTAAATAGACCTTTATTTGAAAATAAATAAGGGGATGAATAGTATTCTCATCAATTATATTTTTTTTTAATCAAATCGGGTTCTCTCGTGTTTTTGCTCTTTTGCCGATTAAGATGAGTTTGGATATTGTGGTTTTTTATTTATTTTTTTTGGATAGGTTGGATACTAAATTGAGATGAGATTAGTTTAGATGAAAATTAAAAATTAAATACAATATTATTTTTTAATATTAATATTATTTTAAAATTTTAAAAAATTAAAAAATTTATTATATTTTGTATGAGAATTTAAAAAATTTATAATGATCTAATGAGATTAGTTGCAACAAAACAGCTGAATATGGAAAAAATGAGAATGTTTTATGTTATATGTGCGAAAAAATAGAGACTTCACAATCAATGTAAACATTTTTCTCATATTCTGAAGTTCAGAATTTTTACATTATAATTAGAATATTTTAATTGTTAATATCAATAAATAATAATTTATTTACTATTATTAGATATCAAGTTTATTTAGAAATGAATGATGATTGTACATCAACTCTAATAGTCTTTTTTGGATCTGCAATCATGGATATTCTGCAAATAGTATATGTGATATTTTTTATGATCAATAAAAAAATCTTAAAATATAGATAAAACTATTACATTTCATAATTATATAAATTAAACTATTTTTTATTATTACATATTTTTACAGAAAATTCTTATTTTTAAAAATATTTTCTATATTTATGTAATTGGGCATACGTGCGATGCACGTGTTTGCCCTTTAGTAGTGTGTATATATATATATATGTGGCATGTGTGTAATAAAATATATTCTTTTACAATTTTAAAATCTAGGTCCTACAAGATTCCATAATAGTCGTGATCCATGTGCAAAAATAATTTCAATCCCCTCTGCTTTTTAGTTGTCGGTTGATTGGTTTTGATGGGCCTACACTTTTGTTGGTCACAACGCATTATTTCATATTACTCATTATTTATTGTCGCACAGCTGGCTCCACTCATTATTTATTCTCCTCTATCGCATATGCTTCTTCTTTTTTGCTGGTGTTTTTATCTTTTTTCTCGGCATAGTCAATTTTGAATTAAGCTAAATTAGTTTATTAATCGATACAACTGCATAAAATTCCACTTATAAATTAGAATTATTTTATATTTATTATCTCTATATTTATAATAAGAACAATTTATATATTCATATAAATTAAAAAAATATGTTTGTATTTGGGAGGATTTTATTAGTTTTACTTGTAATCTCTCAGATGCTTGGATTGTAACTATGGTTTTCCTCTGTCATAATTGAGGGTTTATCAATAAACTTGGGACAGAGTCACTATGCATGTGGCTATTGGCTCTTCGCTAAAAAAAATAAATAAATTATATATTATAAGAATATTGTTGGCTTATTTCTAATATTGTTGTCCCAAAAAATATGTTTGAATGTAATTGTTGACGTTCAAATAACTATTAGAGATGAAAAAATTTATCTCAAAAAATCGGTTTGAACGGATCTATTGGCGTTCGCAACTATTAGGGATGAAAAATAATTCATCCCTAAAAAATCCATTCAAACGGACGTATTGGCGTTCAAATGGCTTTGATCTTAACCAAGAGAGAAAATGGTCATGTTTATTGGTTGATAAATTCTCCTTAAAATTGGAAATTGATGCTCATTTATCGTGCATAATGCAGTCAGACTTCTTTCAAAATGAATGCTCATTTATCGTGCATAATGCTCATTTATCTTAAGTTTGAACTTTTGAGCCATGAAGCTCTCTTTTCCAAATATATTTTAAAAAAAAGAACTTTTGAATGAATGTTAAGTTATGAGCTAATTTGGGTTCCTTATCGTGCTAGCTACTTAGAACCCAAAAAAAGAAAATAACAGCTAGCGTTGCTAATATATATTGCCATACATAAATTCATCCGGATGGAGTGTAAAAAAAATGTTGGACAAATATATTAATCTTACCGAATTAATGTATAATATAAAATTCGACTTCACTCGTATAAACTCTTATAAATTAGAATAAGTATTATCTCTATATTTGTAATAAGAATAATTTATCTATTTATATAAATTAAAAGAAGTTATGTTTTTAATACTAAACATATTAATTAATATTAGCAAAACTTAAACAGTCATACAATTGATAAGATCATTTCCACTGCAATCTTGATGTTTACACAAAAAATGCTTTTCGTGGTTTTCTTACAAATTTGAATGCTCACCACACGCCGTGGAATGTGGACTTTGGGTGACCAAGTCAGTCATTAATTTCTCTCTTCTTCCTTGAAGTGTATTGGTGGTTGGGTACTTCACTGATCTTGTTGAATGAAAGCCACGCCCTCCTTAGGCTGATGGAGAGTCATTTTGCCTCTCACTGCAAAACTCTGAAAGTATAGAGAGTTGCATTCCTCTTCTCTCCATCTTTGCTTTTCTTATCTTTCCTTGGTGAACTCCAACTCTGTGTGATCTGTATCTTCACTTCCCAAGGAAATCCTTTGATCTCCTTCTGTTTCTGCTTCTCTTTTTGTTGGTTTCTAGTTTTGTCTACTTGGAAAAATAATCGAAAAAAAGAGAGGCAAAAATCCATTGGAACAAGAATGGAAAGTATCCCTATTTCAATTGCAGCGAAAATAGCAGAGTACACTGTTGCACCAGTTGGACGGTGGCTATGCTATTCATTTCACTACAGCAAAAACATGGAGAATCTGAAGAATGAGAAAGACAATCTGCAACATGCTGAAGAGAGGTTGCAACTGTCCGTTGACGATGCTTTAAGAAAAGGGGAGGAAATTTATTCTGATGTTAACAAGTGGTTGACAGAGGTTAAAGCAATTACAGAATCGGCCACTAGCATACTTCGTGAAGGTGAAGAAAAAGCAGAGGCGAGGAGCTCTCACGCGACATGCCTGAACTTGAAGCAACGACATCGATTAAGCCGAGAAGCAAATAAGATGGCGAGAAATATTGTTAAACATCTTGAAAATGGAAACTTCACCACAGTTGGCTTTCTTCCTGCTGCACAAGATCATATGGTGACTACAAGAGTCAAGAATTATGTGACCTTGGATTCGAGAACATCACTTGTGAACGGAATTATGGAGGCATTGGGAGATGCTAATATCAACAAGATTGGCGTGTGGGGGATGCCTGGAGTTGGAAAGAGTACACTGATGGAAGAAATTAAGAGGCGAGCCAAGGAAGAAATGTTATTCCATGACGTTGTTCTGGAAGCTGTCACAGAGAACCCAGACCTGAGTCGAATTCGAGGAGAAATTGTAGTCAAGCTAAATCAAGCGCGTCTTCGTCAACAAACTGAAATCGGAAGAGCAAATCTACAACAAGAGAGTTCAACAAAAGACGCGAAGTTACTTGTTATCCTGGATGATATATGGAAGCCAATTGAATTGGAGGACATAGGAATTCCTTCTGAAGGATGCAAAGTAGTATTAACATCGAGAAATCGAGATGTATTAGTTAATGGGATGGGAACCGAAGTGAATTTTGAACTCAAGAGTTTAGGAGAAGAAGAAGCGTGGAACTTATTTGAAAAGATGGCGGGTGATTCCTTCAAGGATCCTGATGTGCGAGAAGTAGCTATTGAGGTAGCTAAAGAGTGTGCAGGTCTTCCGGTTGCACTTACAACAGTTTCTAAGGCATTAAAAGGTAAGAATTTGAATATATGGAAGGATGCAGTGTTGCGACTAAAAAGACCCCCTCCTGTACACGTCCCAGAAATACTGTTACCCACATATTCTTGCATACAGCTGAGTTATGATTATCTTGCTGATGAAGAGCTCAAATCCCTGTTTTTGCTTTGCGCTCTACTAGACCAGGTGTTCATCCTCTACATGGACTTGTTGAAATATGGTTTCGGTTGGGATTTATTCCAAGGCACTGCTACATTGGAAGAAGCAAGAATCAGACTAGATTGTTTAGTTAGTGATCTACAAGACTCTTGTTTGCTACTTGAAAGTTCGAATACCTCTGGGGAATTTCACATGCATGATGTTGTTCGTTATGTCGCTACAATAATTGGATCAAAGGATCGTAATATGTTAGCCATGAGAGACAATGGTGGGCTAAAAGCATGGCCGGATGTAGATTCACTCAAAAGATGTCAAGCATTCTCTATTCTTGGTGGAGATATCGATCAACTTCCCAATGAAATGGAATGTCCCGAATTAAGACTCTTTTATGTCCATTTAGAAGATCGTTCTTTGCAGATACCGGACACTTTTTTCCAAGGGATGGACAAGCTCAATGTTTTAGACTTGACGAAAATGCAACTTCCATCACTTCCTTCGTCTCTTCTTCTCCTTAGAAACCTACAAACATTATGTTTGGATCAATGTGTGTTGGGAGACATATCTGGGATTGGAGAACTCAAGAACATATTAATTCTTAGTCTTCTTCATTCTGACATTTCAACATTGCCAAGAGAAATAGGGTCGTTGGTTCATTTGCGGTTGTTAGATTTAAGGAATTGTTCCAAACTCGAAATGATTCCCCCAAATGTCATATCAAGGTTGGTCAAATTAGAAGAGTTGTATATGGGAAACAGCTTTGTTCAATGGGAGGCTGAATGTCCCAATGATGAAAGAAAAAATGCCAACCTTGCTGAGCTAAAGCATTTATCAAATTTGACAACTTTAGAGATACAAATTCCAGATGCCAACAATCTACCGGAAGATTTAATGTTCGAAAAGTTGGAGAGATACACAATATGCATAGGAGACGTCTGGCACTGGATTGATAGTGCTGATCAGTCCTCAAGAACACTAAAACTCAAGCTGAATTCAAGCTTTCAATTGGAATTTTGGATCAAAATGCTATTAAAGAGAACGGAAAATATTCATTTAAATGAGTTGGATGGTGTTAAGAGTGTTATACCTGAAATAGATGAAGAAGGTTTTCAACAACTTATGCATCTCCAGATCCAAAATAATGGTGAGATCAAGCATATCCTTAACTTGAGGACACCAGTTATTGCGTTTCCTACCTTGGAGACGTTGGTTCTCAAAAATATGATTAGTTTGGAAGAAATATGTCACGGCAAACTTTGCGTGACATCCTTTAAAAACTTGAGAGTTTTAAAGGTGATAAACTGTGATAAATTAAGATATGTCTTCTCATCATCCATTGCCAGGGGCCTTCCATTACTTGAAGAATTGGAGGTAAGATGGTGCAACAACATGGGTGCAATAGTCGCGAAAGAAGAAGAAGATGGAGATACGATATTATTCCATAAACTGCATACCTTGGTGCTGGGTTATCTTCCAAAGCTGGTGAGCTTCTTAAGCAAAAAAAATTCATTCATGACTGATTGCGGAGAAATCATTATGGAGGGCAACCAAGATATTCACATGCCACTACTACATCATCAGGTACATCAGACGTACAGTTTTTATCTAGAAAATATTCAACACATCGACATGAGTCTGTATAAATGTGTCAAAGCATATATACCCTATCAATCATAAACGTTCCCAATGCCAGTGTCTTGTGGGCCAGTTGGCATCGCTTGCCCCAAAATTATAATTGCATGCCTCTACTGAGGTTGTGGCTGAAGACACAACCTCAGTAATTTTTTAATAAAAAGAAAAAAAGATCATTCCATAAATATGGAGCTTGGCACATTTTTGTTGAGTGTTAATAGCATGGCAAATGAGAATTTTGCA
The DNA here is from genome assembly GCA_022457165.1 of Juglans mandshurica. Taxonomy (NCBI): domain Eukaryota; kingdom Viridiplantae; phylum Streptophyta; class Magnoliopsida; order Fagales; family Juglandaceae; genus Juglans; species Juglans mandshurica. The sequence goes on from CM039629.1 coordinate 18,103,651, forward strand.
GATGGACTATATTGATTTTTGAAGGAACCATTGTTTCCAAATTTGTGCTAGTTTATATTATTTCCCCAATTTATAATTTCATATTTTTAACGTCGAAACATAGAAATATTTGGCGTCTTTAATTGATACAACGAACTTAATCCTACAGGTTGCCTTCCCTAGCTTGAAAAAGCTAACTATGGAGGGTCTATCCAAGATAAAGCACGTATGGAGTGAATACCCCAAAACAGTTTTCAGATTTCAAAATATCCAAGAAATATATGCTGTGAGATGTGAGAGTCTGAAAAGTTTCTTTCCAACCTCAGTCATTAGCAATCTGGAACAATTGAAAATACTCTATATTGATGATTGTGGGATCGAGGAAATTGTTATAGATGAAGGAGGAAGAGATCAAGCAGGAGCAAGGTTGGTGTTCCCTCGAGTAACTGAATTGTATCTTCAAAATTTACGTAAACTCAAGTGGTTTTACAAAGGAATGCATGTTTCAAAATGGCCGATGCTGAAAAATATGACGATCTCCGGATGCGAGAAAGTTAAGATATTTGCTTCTGGAGTTGTGAACTTTCAAGAAACAGCTGAAGCGAGGCAGTCTGAGATGTCCATTAAACGGCCCTTTTTCTTGGTGGATGAGGTAAAGAGACTTAAATTAGTTAGCTCTCTTAAGATTTCTACTAGAAGATCATGTGATCTTTATCAAAATGGAATGAATTTTAGATGCCAATATTATAAAATTATTTTGAGTAATTAATCGTCTTTCTAAACTACAGATTTAATTACAATATGAATCATTAATAAAGAATACTCAAATCTCATTATTCTATATATCAAGTTCATAAAGAAATTATTAAATAACAAAAAAATCTAAGCATATGAATTAGACTCAATCGCAAAATTCATATGCTTGGATATATTATGCAACAGGAAAAATGCTAATTGTACTTAAAAAGATTTATAAAAAATTTAGTACTTCTTTACATATCAGTTATTGATATACTGAAAATTATAAAATTTGAATTAAAAAATTATAAGTACATGTAGCACTACTTATGTAACAAACATGTGCGTGCGTATGTATATGTAACAAATTATAAGCATATATAAATAAAATGGTCAAATTTTGCATGAATGTATATAAATAAAATTATATGTAACAAACATATATGTACACCAACCGTAAGAGGGGAAAAATTGCATGCATTCAGTTTGAATTCCATGACTGTATATATTATATTTGCCGCAAAACCAAAAAGATCAATTAATTATTCCTTAATTGGTTAGTTATTTCTATTATGTTTGTATTAACCTCTGTTCCGTTGAATTTTACAGCTCTCATTCCCGAGCCTGGAGATTCTGGCCTTTGACGAAATGGATATGTTGGAAATTATATGGCAGGATCAAGTCTCCGCCAGTTCCTTTCCCAAAATTCAAGAATTGTTGATTTCTAATTGTCATAAGTTGTTGCACGTCTTTCAATCTAATCTACTACTTACAACAACATTCATGCAACGTCTACATACTCTATATATAGGATGTTGCAGTTCGTTAGAAAGCATATTTGAAAAGTTGGAGGAGGGACAAAATGGTAAAGAATCACATGAACTAGGTTTAATAGCCCTAAACTCAGGGACGACGGAAGACGGATCTGGAGCAGCCACACATTTTGTACTGTTACCTACACTTACTGACGTTGCACTTTATGATTTGCCAAAACTCAAGTGGATTTTGGAAGGGGAGCATACTTTGGAATGGCCTTCATTGAAAAAATTGGAACTGTGGCATTGTGAACAAGTACTCGTGAACAGGATTTTGGTTTCAAATTTTTCCAACATGAGTTGCAGTACTCAACAACCCATTGTGGTGGTTAAGGAGGTTAACAATCTCTTCTCACTGCATATATATATATTATATTAATATTATTAGGACATGTGCTCTTTAATTATTCTTGTGTGTCTTCGAGCCCAACAAATTAATTATTGAGAATTCTTCCATTCCAATAAATTCTAGCAATTAACCAACACATGATCTTCAAGGAATTGAATACTAACTCTTATCATCTCTTTTGTTCAATGTTTTTCCTTTACAGTCTACGTTCCCCAACTTGGAGACTTTGTCATTGCGCTTCAACCCAACCATATGGCCTAGCAAATTTCCAGATTTTCCTCCATCTTTTCTTACAAGAATGCCAAATCTGTTGGAATTTGAAGTATTTGATAGTGGCTGGAAGGAAATATTCCTTTATGAACTTCTTGATCCTGAAGTACAAGTTATGACAGTCCCACGATTAAGACGACTGGTGCTCAGTTGGCTACCTATGCTTGCACATTTGTGGAAAGAAGACACCCAACCATGCCCACTTTTTTATAATTTGGAAATTCTTGAGGTGTTGGAATGCAACAAATTGAGAATTTTAGTGCCATCCACGGTATCTCTTCGAAATTTGACAGATTTAAGAGTATCAAACTGTCATGGATTGATCAATTTAGTTACATCTTCAACGGCCAGAACGCTGCTGCAACTCAACAAAATGACTATAAGGGAATGCAAAAACATTACACAAATTGTAGCAATGGAGGATGGTGAAGCAAATGTGGCGATTACTTTCAACAAATTAACATACTTAGAACTTGATGGCTTACCAAACCTCACAAACTTTTGCTCTGGAGCTTATTCCTTTGGGTTCCCATCTTTAGAGAAAGTAATTGTGAGATGTTGTCCGGAGATGAAG